>OY728121.1:1782683075-1785183075 GCA_963277665.1 Viscum album | reverse complement strand
AAACTTTTTGATCAATTTTATTCTATATTGGATAATCTATTAGATGATGTAGTTTTATAATATATATTTTCTCATTTATATTCTTTTTGAACCTTTTGGAACCATTTTAATTTGAAAATGAATTCTTTAAACATGGAAATTAAGGAAGATATTAAATTAATTTAGTAGTTGTTTTGGTAATTTTCTAATATGTGAATCAATATCTGTTATATATTTCAATTTATATTTATATACCATATGGAGGACACTTTAAAATATCATTATATTATTCTCTAGAAAATAAATTTTCATTGGGGGATGCATGATTCGTACGGTATCCCAATCCTACCAGCTATATTATTTTTCTCATCAGAATCCAAATTTGGTATACCATTTTCGTAGTAAACTATTTTAAATATAATTATATGAAATTTAGTAAAACACATATCACTTCACAAATATATATCAATGAATATAATAAATATAAAAATCAATAATAAAACCATATATAGTTATTTTTAATTACTACCATATAGTATCTTAATTATTAGTGATTTATCAATTTTCCCTCACTAATATCATAAATTATTTCCTAAATTTTATAAGATTTATCATTTTCAAAACAAATATTTTATAATATCCTGAATTTTATTCCATTAAAACACGACAAATCCAATGAATATAAATAATATTGAACTCCCCCCCCCCAAATTTAATGATCTTTATCTTCTCAGGATCTCAATTATATCATATTTTAACACCTTATAAATGGGTTGTAATAATGTTTATTATATATAATTTTTTTTGAAACACTCTAATAAATCATCAATATAATTCTCAAAATCATCTCATGATTATGGTGTGTTGATCAAAAAATAATTCGTTATCACCTAAAACAACTATCAAATAAGGTTTAAAATTTATTTATATTTTAACTTTAAATTCAAATTTATAATGAAAAATTATTGTTCAAAATATTCTATTAAAAAATAATATTATCAATAATAATAATAATAATAATTTAAATAATAAGAAAAAATTATGATCCATGAACAACATAAAAAAAATTATTACAATAATGAAAGGATACATTATCGATGAGAATTCAAAAAATAGATTCACATAGTACACAAATTATGGAATTAAACCAATGAAGAAATTTAATCTACAGTAGAAAAGTCCCATAGTGAATTTGTACACAAATACATTTTTATAATTCATTGGCAATCGAAATTCCTTCTCAATGTATGTGAGTGACATGAATTATCATATACTTAAATAAGTGAACACAAATTATAGTTTTTGGAAAGATCCACCAAGGAACGGTTCATGATCATTTATTTTTATTTATTTTATCAATAACCTTATCCATAAATTTTATAATATATGTATATATATAAGAGTAATATTATACATATATATGTTATATTAAACTATATTTTATAAAATAAGGAATATATATTTTCCAATATATCATCTTTAATAATGTATATATATAATGCAAAAATTTATTCAAATTTTAAAAATATAGTTTATAATTTAATAATAAATCAATAATATTATTATTATTTATAGATATATTATTAATTTATTACTAAACTAATTAAATTATTAAATACAAAATTATGAAAATTTATAGAAAATTAAGTGGTTGAATATAATATATTGCACTGAAATTTAATAATAACAAATTATACTTATAAAAAACTTATTTGACAACAATTTCAACAATATTATAGTTATACAATAATTAGAATAAATAATTATATATGACTAAATAATATAAATTAAAAATTTGATAATTTAGTGAAAATTTTACTAACATTTGTAATGGAAGGGTAATATAAAACTAAAAATTATCTATTATAAAACAAGGATTAGAGAAACTAATATATCATTAAATATAAAAAACTAACCAAAACCTAGAATCATATATTGGGTATGGAAGTATAAAATATATAAAATAAAAGAAGAAGAGATGGGGATAAATTAAATAGTGAATATGGGATAAAAGAGAATGAGCATTGACCTAGGTTCCATGGATAAGGAATGGTTGTGAAAGAAGAGGGATACATAAATATATGATTTGGAATTTAGTATTATGTAAATAGAAAGAGTGGTCAGATGGATAGTAAGGATTAATTAGATTACTAAGAATAGGGAGATCGTTTGTGTTTTTTGTGGATTTTTAACTTCACATATTTTTAAATAAGGTGTTAAAAATAATTTTTTTACAAGTTATACATTATAAAAAATTTAAATACAAAATTCCCTAATTTATAATATCAAATATTTTAAAATTGATTTTAAAACATTTTTATTGAAATAATTTTTCTCTAGAGTCATAAAAAATCATAAAAAATATAATTAATTATTATTATATGCATTTTTATTGTCAATATACATTATTCTTTTTTTACCTCATATATATTTAGATATTCACTATATTATGTAACTTACAGATTGTAATTATATTTTTCAAAGATAAATAAGTGAAATTGAATAAATCTAAATTTTTCAAGAACATTTTACTGATATAATAATGGATTTGATATAAAATATAAATTAAATATTTATAATATTGCAATTGAATTATTATAATTCACAATAAATATTTCTAAAAGGCTTCTATTTTTTGACAACTAGAGTCAATTAGGTGGATTATATATATTAATGTATTTATCCTACAGATATCTCAGGATCTTGGGAATTATTTATTTATACTCTATCAACTAAAATATGTAATGAATAAATAAAATATAAAGAATCTATCATAAAATAGTTATTTTAAAATTTTTAAATAATTTAATTTAATTTAAAAATCATTTTGACCAACATTACCAAATAGGAGAAATATTTATATAACATATGAAAAATCTCTAATTTTCAAAATTTAATGTTTTATATAATGAATGACATCAAGATAAAACATAAATAACATAGATGTAATTCCTATATGTATCTTTAATATTTTATTTCATATATACATTTAGAAAATTATATTGGAATCAATATCATATTGAATTTAAAATATTCTATAAACTCTATTGAAATACTTGAAACATTCAATTCAATATTACTCAATGATATGAACCCATAAATTGAATATAGGATGATCTCAAATTATTTTAATAACCCTTTTGTAAGATTCATAATGGCTTGATAAATTCCACATAGACATCAATAATATCAATTTAATCATATAAATATTAATAAAAATAATTAATCTTTTGATAATTTGATCATAGAAGTAAAATCATAATATAAAAAATTAAAATCATGAGAAACACATAATCATTAAATCTAAAAGCAAGAATTAATATTTAAAAATGTTACGACCTGCCTCCCCAGGTCATGGACCTTATCATCTAACCCCATGGGTCTTCTGTAATACTTTGGTTGCCTTCCCAGCACACCATAAGCTATTACTCACTAGGTTTGCTTATCAAACTAATGACTGTCCCCACAGGCCAACACATGTTCTTTTAGTGTGTGTTTTCCTCACTCACACACACCCTGGGAAACTTCCCAGAAGGTTATCCATCCGATTACTACTCCAGGCCAAGCATGATTAACTGTGGAGTTTTAATCAGAGTGGCTCCCGAAAAGAAAGGTGCACCTTGTTCACAAGGGTAGTAACATTTAGCCTTTTAAGTCTCACTTTTTCAGGGGTTTTACATTATCCACCCCTTTAAAACACAACGCCCTCATTGTGGACCCCAAACCTCAAACCCAGAAAGTGCCTAAGCACTTCCAGCTGGGTATTGGATCTGATACTATTTGTCATGACCCGCCTCCCCGGGTCAGGAACCATATCATCTGACCCAATGGGTCTCCTGTAACACCTTGGTTGCCTTCCCAGCACACCATAGGCTATTACTCACAAGGGTCGATTATCAGACTAATGACTGTCCCCACAGGCCAACACATGTTCTTTTAGTGTGTTTTGTCCTCACTCACTCACACCCTAGGAAACTTCCTAGAAGGTCACCAATCCTAATTACTACTCTAGGCCAAGCATGCTTAATTGTGTAATTCTAATCAGACAGGGTCCCGAAAATAAAGGTGCACCTTGTTGACATGGGTAGTAACATTTAGCCTTTTAAGTATCACTTTTCTAGGGGTGTTATAAGAAAATATAAAAACTATTTCAGATCTCATTTAAGGTATTCAAGAATAGTTTGGGGGAATTTTTTATTATATAATATTTTATGGTGGATTTTATTTGATTTATTATATACAATGAATATTTTTATAAAATTTATTTTAGTTGGTGATATGACACTAAGACATCATCTGGAATAAATGAAAGGGGGTATTCTATGAAATCATAGAAAAAAGGTATATTTCATATTTATTTATAACGGTGTCAAGGATTCTATATGAACATTCAATTAACGAAATATAACTATCTATAAAAAATATATTGATATCTATGAGGGGATAATAAATATTCATCATTAATTTTTTTCCATATTATCCTTTTTTAATATTTGACAATATACTAATTAACTAATCCTCTACCACCTGTTAGGATTGTAATTTATCACTTTATCTTATCACTGAAAATCACTCATAGGTATTAATGGAAAACATCACATGATGATTTTTATATGGTTCACACAAATTTTTAGGTGAATAAATTATTATCGTAAATATATTTTCATCTATATCAAAAATAATTTTCTCATGTTATTAAGAGTATTATAATTATTTTATAGAATATTTTATCCTTTGATCATTAAAAATATACTTGGGTATGCAAAATTATCTCAAATGGTCTTCATGTAGTCATTATGTATTATTAATATTAAACATTATACTAATAATAATGGAAATCCTCCATGATAGACCCTAAAAATTCCATTATTAATAATTTAAATCATCACTATTAGAATAACTGATTTTATAAATCTCACTTATGATAATATTCAATATTATCTTTCCTCAAATCCATTCTTGAAATCATATTAGAATAATACCATTACAAAACAACTAACAAATCATTGAATTCTCTTAAAATTAATTTTAACTATTAATTTTCTCATCTCAGTATTCTCATATTAATTATATTTATAATAGTTTAAATGGGAATACTTTTCACCCCATTCATCATTGTTATTATGATTACAGTTATATTAGAGAAATAAAGGGATAAATCACATATAATTGCTAACTCTAAATCACTTATTAAAAATTTTATCTTATTCCTCAATGTTCCAATCTATCCTTTTCTCATTTTTCTAATAAATAATTATCTCTAAAAATTATCGTGGGATTTAGAAGTAAATTATCTCATCATGATAATTTCATCTTATTATTATTATCTATATGAACTTTTTCTATTTCTTTATATCTAAATGTATGTAAATAATCTTGAAAATTATTCTTTCACAATTATTCATTGCTAATAATAATATTCTAAATGTACCTATAAATGTAAGGATATAGGATCAATAAATTTTAATTATTATCAATAATTAATTGATTAGGATCATATAAAATGAAATAGGAAATATCCTCCAAACACAACATATTATATAAATAAATGTGAGGGGATTATTATGTCACGAAAAATGGTATGTTTCGTGAATTTTTTCTTTTTCAATTATAGTAAACAAATAAATGTGCAATTTTCATATGCTATATTATTGTCACCATTTCATTTATTTACTAATTATTCACTATAATTTATTTTTTTCACTTAATTTTAAATCCTCATATACTTATTCACATTATTTTTCTATCACTTGAAATTACTTCCAAATTTTATTATAAATATGAAATTATTTCAATGTACCTTTAAATCATGTTATAAATATTTATTAATATGAAAAATATAAATTACGATGAATTCTCATGAAATAAATTTAATTTTACTTTCAAATAATATATTTATTTTTTAACTCAGTAATGGTGGATGAAATTATAATTAATTTATTAAAAAATATTTGGCCATCATGATTATTAGTTTACGAATAATTCCCAAATTATTGATCATATACTCCTTCAACTCTTAAGTAGATGACTCCAAGAATTTTTTTTTAGGATTCACTTTTTTCTCATCTACTAAATCATATTTTTGGTTATTTATTAGATTTATTGTCAACCAGTCATATTTGAGATCCAATTATATAAATGAAAATACAAAAATAGAGATTTTGGTTCAATAATGAACGTTTTGAGTATAAAAAAGTGATAAGAATGTTTGGGGGATATTCTTGTTAATTTATAATTTACATGGTGGGATATAAGTATGATATAATTCAGATCATATATGATAATTTTTCAATGTAAATATTTTGTAGAGGGGTGTGTGAATAGAGTATGGATGTTGTATTTGAACTCAATGACAAATAAAACCATAAATGTGGTACTTTAAATTTAATATACACTATATTCATTAGAAAGCATCTAATATGTTTATTTTTAGAGTTGGTGAATTATAAAATGAAACTAAGTAAATGTTATAAGAAAAAATAATGTTTTTCGATTATGAGTATCATGGGATGAAATAGGGGATACCCATTTAGAATCCTCACTAAAAATGAGTTTGATAAAGTTCTATTAATGTCTACCAATGGTTTTATTCCTAAAATGGTATAAATCTACCAATAAAATCACCAAATATATCAATGGTACCTATTCTACATTAATAGGTTTCTATAACCTCATCCATAATGGCGAATGAAGGGATAATATTATAGAGAATTTTTTATTTGTGGATGAACAATAGTATACTAAAATGTGGTTCAAAAATAAAATTTCTAGACCACAAATAGTTAATAAATACTCTTATAAGACTATTATATTTCCTATATTATTAAATTAAAATCCATTTTATTTGACAATCCTAGAAAATATTATAAATCATCATTAGTAATTTAATAAATATAAATATTAAACTTCATTAACAATAAATAATCTATCTACCCATCCTTATATGATTTTTCCATATGACGAATGAGCTTGATAATAATTATATTAATTTTTGTAGAATGATATAATATATCATTAAACATTAACAACATTACATTGCA
This sequence comes from Viscum album, assembly GCA_963277665.1. Classification (NCBI taxonomy): domain Eukaryota; kingdom Viridiplantae; phylum Streptophyta; class Magnoliopsida; order Santalales; family Viscaceae; genus Viscum; species Viscum album. The sequence continues at coordinate 1,785,176,056 of OY728121.1, read as the reverse complement.
CTAAAAACCAGTGAATTCACACTCCAAAACAAGGTGACTCTAACAAAATTTTGATTTTTGATTTAGTAAATAATTATAGTAATCTCCCACATGAACAAAAAGCTTAAAATAGTTTATATAAAACTCTAAAACATTTTATGAATCCATTTAATCTCCATTGAAAATAGTTATAATATAAACTATCACAAATTATGAAAAAAATGTTTATAAAAATTAATCTTTATTTTTAGACAAATTTTGATTCATAAATCCTTCATTATGTGGAAAAAAATAAGTATACCCTAATCTATATAAATAAATAATAAGGGGATTATAGAAAAGGGGCATGTTTACTCAATCTATAGTGGGTTTTAGGGTGATCTAGATCAATGTTGTGACAATATGTCAGAATACACTATGTGATGGGGGGAATTAGGGTATTAAATTTATCCTATTATATTAATGAATATTTTTCACACATTAAAATGAAAATATTGAACTTATCATGAAAATAACACATCTAAAAACATCTAGAATTAAGAAAAATTAATTCATCGATACAATCATTTTACATAGTTCACTACGGAGGTCTAATCCCTGGAGAATACATATAATAATCCAAACATTTTATTCATTGATATTAAACCTTTTTATATGAATAAAAATATAAAACATGTTGAACCATAAAGTTTTAGTTTCTTTGGAGACTAGAAACACACTTTTATTAATTTATGAAATATCTTCAATTTTTCCAGTAATGATCTTTAAAAAAATACACTTCTAAGGCAGACACTACTTATTACTTTCTTCATCACCTACTGAAGTAAAAATAATAAAGGGTGAGATCATATTATTATTAAGGGTAAATATAGGAGATATAAATATGTGATTATATGATATAATAAGATAGTAATAAGGTTATGAAATCTTAAAAATAACTTATGAAGTTAATTCCCAACCAATCAAAGATCATATTCTAGATTATTGGTATAAAAATTATCATTTTAGAAAACATGAATTATACTAGTGAAAAATCATCAAAAATAAATATTGAACTACAAGATAATGTCATATAAGTGTGTAAAATCATAAATATAGAAAAATATTTCATTTATCAAGGTTAAAAAATAATTTCGTCGACATAGTGGATCAGGACACTCATGTTTCCAATAGTGGATTAGGACACACCAATATCCCATTATGGATAAAACCTATAGACTTGTTTCCCATTTTTATCTCATGAGTGATTAAGCTCTAAAAAATTATTTTATGGGGATAAATGTAACATTTTGGACTAGGTGACATGTGACAGTTCCCCAAGTTGTTTCATCATATAACCTCAAACATGCCTCCCCATATTCTATAGGTTGTTGACTAGAAGCAATGGTCTCATAAGTCAATCATGGTGAGACTATACCCTCATTTATCAAAGTAAAACACCAGTGGAAATAAATAAATAAATGTGGAAGTATATATAACCAAAAAAATACTCATGTCACAAGATAATAAAATAGAAAAATAATACTCAACTGAAAGAGAAAACATTTTATTCCAATATATGTGTCAAGTGTCTATAGTGAAACTAAAAATAAAGACATTGTGACTCCCCAAGAGGGTTCTAAACCATGTCTAGTCTCCCCATTCAAGATCCATCCCAAATCAATAATCAATCCCAGGTCCTTTTCCCATATCCTTTCCTACAACAATATAATCTATTCATGTACCGATTACGCAGCCTAAATAGGGTTTGAGTACAACTCAGTAAGCCACCACCAATGGTGTCTAAAACAATTTCAGTCAAAAGATAGTGTTTGAAATTCTATAATAAATAAGTAAAATGCATAAATAATTAGTTATTTCATTATCAATTATTAATATGTAACTTCATTAACTCTAATGTTCCCAAGGAGATCTATACCCCAATACAACCTCCGTCTCATGCCAAAGCATGAAGCATTCCCTAGGTAATATCAAATCTTAATACATGCTTCTCGATAGAGCTTGAAGTATTCAAAGGTTCTATGATATATTAGTACCTGATTCGACTCATGTCGGAGTTCGAAATATTATCGTGTAAGTCCATAACTTGGAGTGTAATTATTTCCATTCTTTAATTTCATATTTATAAGCCAGATTTCCAAAGTTAACAATAACACAAACATAAGTAAGATGACCAAGTTACCATACTTACTCCTCAATAGAATGACTATGTTCTCTTTCTCTTTACTAATAAGTTAGATGAACATGTTTCCATGCTTACTCATCAATAGAATGACCATGTTCTCATTCTCTTTACTCATAATTATAATGATCATGTTACCATATATACTCCTCAATTAAGAATGGCCATGTTACCATTCATTCGTATATAATTAATTTATAGTTAATTATCCACATCAATTCCATTGGTTAAAACAACAATTAACTAAATGCCTACATACCATTAATTAATTAAATAATTAATTAACCAATATCACAATTCTTATCCCATAATTAATTTTTCTAGAATTAATTATCTCATTCCAAATATCAACTCTTCATAATTAATCCCACAATTAATTATCTAGATCATAATCCCCAAGCACATAATTAATTCCAAACTAATTATTGCAACATAACCAATTTGATATCTTACAATTAATCCCCTAATTAATTATCTAGATTACAATACATAAATCTAGAAATAAATTTCCCAAATTAATTATATAATAGGGTATCCCCTTAGTCTCATTATTAATTCCTCAACTAATCATTTAATTCAATAGTGATTTGATAAATCAATTGGTCAACCTAATTAACCCAATTTAAAAAAATAAATTTCTAAAGGATTATAATAATTCTACAATTTTTCATATATATATAAAATCCATGACTATGGGAATTAGATTTTAGACCACCTACCTCAAATATTTGATGGTCTTTCACTCAACAGAAATCCCCAAAATCTGAGTAATGCAATGACGTAGATATGAGTTCTGGATTTAAATCCCTAAATCAAGATCAAAGATATCAAGATATTAGAAATATAGATCTAGATATAAAATACTAGATCTAGATCTCACCAATTAGGTTTAGATATAAATAATCAATGAATAAACTCATCCAAAAGATCTAGGAAAGAGATAGGATAGGCATCAGGATGAGATTCACTAACTAGGAGAAGAGAGAATCTTTGATTAGGGATTTGAATCATATAGAAAAAAAGTCATATGATGTTGGAACCCCTCTAGAAATCTCTATGATCACCCAAAATCATCATGTCCTATTCCAAGGTCGAATAGAGGGTATTTTGGGGGTTTGAGGGATTTTAAAACTAATTTTTGGGTGAAAAGAAACCATGCACACAGTTTTCTAGGCAGAGGAATATGGTTAGGTAAAACATGTGTCAAACTTGTGGACCTCACTATCTAAGGTTGCATGGTTATTGGGGTTTGGGTGCACAGTTTTTTAAACCGTGTGCCAGCCATATGAACCTCTCTACCTGGGATCACATGATTAGCTGGGTTGGGTTCACGGTTTACTCTAACCATGCACCAAATGTGCACAGACCCTTTTTCTCAAAATTTATTAGAAACACCACTCAAACACACCCCAAGTCTTAAATCCAAACAAAGGCACTTAAATAAGCATGAAAAGTATCTGAATTCAAGCCGAAGATAACCCCAAAAAAGGTCAAGATCTTATAATCTCCCCACCTTATAATAGCTCATCCTCAAACTGAACTTCCATGAATTTCTAAGATTATGAGCCAAAAAGATCAGGTCATTGATCCCTCATATCTTCTTCCATTTCCCATGATTTCTCTTATACGTGTCTATGTTTCCACAACACATGAACTATCGGCATGGTCTTTCCCCGTAACACATTTTCACTGTGATCCCACATATGTATCAGATGCTCATCAAAGGATTCATCTATATGAAGGTCAAACTCATCCACATCAATCACATGATAAGTTTTGGGGTGATATCACCAATGTTTTGATACATGGAAAACGTCATGAATAATTTAGTATCATTGTGTAAGATCCAATGGGTATTCCATCGGCCTGATTTCCTCCAATATCTCAAATGGACCACAAACCTTGGTGCCAAGTTTCCCACCCTCTGTATCATGTGGTGACCCAACCTAAGCGACACCCGAAGGAACACATGATCACCCTATAAAAACTCTAGTGGTTGTCTCGATCTGACATCATATGACTTCTATCTACTCTGATCTGTAGCCATATATTTCTAAATCAACAGTACTTACTCCAATGTTTCCTACAAAAGACTCGGTCCCAACAACTCTGACTCACTATCCTCCATCCAGTAGAATGGTGGTCTACATAGTATACCATAAATAGCCTCATATGGTTCCATCTGTATAGTTTCCTGATAACTATTATTATAGGAGAACTCCACTAAGTCCAAGTTATTTTCCCACGATCCACCAAAATCAAGAACACAAGCTCGTAGAATATCCTCAAGCACTTGTATAGTACATTACGACTTCCCATCTATCTATGGGTGGAAATTCATACTCAATAATACATGTGTGCTAGGTGCTTTCTGCCAGCCCTACCAGAAGTATGAAGTAAATTGTAAATCATGATATGAAACTATAGTATATGGCACTCGATGTAGATTGACTATCTCCTAAACTTATAGTTCTCCAAACTATTCTACTATAAAGTATTACCTTATAGGTAGAAAAATATCAACCTTTTTCATTCAATCTAGAATGACCCAAAGAGCATCATTATTCTTAATATTCTTCATGATACTCACCACAAAATCCATGGTCACATCATCCCGCTTCCATTCCGGGATAGGAAATGGTTTTAGTAATCCTCCAGGTTGTTGATGCTCTATCTTCACATGTTGACTGGTGAAACATCTTTTCACAAACCCTACCATACCCTTTTTCATTCTTCGAAACTAATATTGTCGTGGTACGTCACATTACATTTTCATTACACCTGGATGCACCACCCATTTCAAGGCATGAAATTCCCCATGATCTCCTCTCATATGATCTTAGGTCCCAAAACTCGATTATTCTCATAGATGATCTCATTTTCATCTATCAAATATTTCAATGGTGTCTCCCCACCTTCAAATCATTCCCTAAAGGATAATCACTCTAGATCCTCATACTATCTATCATTAATCCATCTCAAAAGTGTATACTCCACTGTAACTAAAATCATAGCCATCTGCTCCTAACTCTTCTGAACCACCACATGCATTTCATCTAGCAAGGTCATCATCTTCCAAAATGCACTCGACTCATGAACCATATGAGCTTGATTTTTACTACACAAGGATTCATCCACACTATTTCCCTTACCAATCATATATTCCAATTCAAAATTAAAAGAATGCATATACTCAACTCATATTCACTGTCTAATATTCAAATCACACTATGAAAATATATACTTCAAGCTCTTGTGATCTGTATATACTATAAATGTTTCTCCCAAAAGATAGTTCCACCAACACTTTAGAGAATAAACCGCTATTGGTAACTCGAGGTCATGTGTAGGGTAATTATATTCATGAGGACTCAATGGCCAAGACCCATATTCAACAACTCAGTCTCCCTATATAAGTACAGATCTATGTAAAATCATTGAAGCATCATAATAAACCATATACTCCTCACCTTATTCAGGTAGGATTAAAATAATTTTCAATGTTAAGAACTTATTTAACTTCTGAAAAGCTCTCCCACAAGCCTCTGACCAGTCAAAACTTACTCCATTTTTGGTCAATCCCGAAAGAGGAACTTCGAAATGGTAAAATTATTGGATGAATCTCATGTAATATCCATCTAATCCTAGAAAGAATCAGATATCAAAAAAATTATTAGGCTACTCCCAGGAAACCACTTCCTGGACCTTCTCTATTTCCACTGAAACACCTTCTTCTAAGATGGTGTTCCTCAAGAAATGTACCTGGTCAATCCAGAACTGACACTTAGATAGGTGGGCATTTAACTGATGCTCTCTCAGTGTATATAAGTTGATTTAAAGATGTTGGGAATAATCTTCATGATTCTTGGAGTACACCTATGTAACACCCCCGGTAAATAAAGAATATGAAAATTTCATATTTATCTATATTTGTGAATAAAATATTAATATGACTTTAAAGGGGATTCTATGCTCAATGGCATACCCAACACGCAACAATGGGTTTCTTGGGAATCTTACGTTGCACTCTAATAATAAAGTAATATTATTTTAAATGGTAGTTAACGCCTAGCTGTTGTGATGGCGAGAATGGATAGAACTAACTACAAAATGATTATATATGTTTGTCAAATATTTTTTACTTTTTACAATAAATTTTAGAGAATTAAAAATGCAAATGAATCCAATTTTAAGCGTAAACATTCTAATATTCTTTAAAAGGTCGATTAACCGCTTTTTGATGGCGAACCTCTTTTAAATAAACATTTTGAAAATTTTATGTTTTATATTTGACAAAATAAAATTCTTATTTAGAATTGGGACATCAAAATTTACTTTGTGTAAATTTTTGGTATTTTTCCGATAAAGTTCATTTTTTTAATGAATAGTGTAAAATGTTGTATTTTAATTCAAAACCACTTTTTAATCTAATTTATTTATATTATTAGATTATCTTTTGAAATGGTTTTAAAGTTAAATTAAAAAATATTTTTACCATTAAATCCAATAGTGGTCGTTGGAATTAATTTCACTTTGAAATCGGACTTAAACTAGTGTCAATCTTTTGATACTTATTGTTTCATAAAAACACTCTATTTGTAATGACAGTAGGAATTAATTATTAAATTAATTAATGTGACTTATATGTTTTGAATTTTGTAAAATATACTTCATTTTTGAATTCAGAATATCAAATATATCTTAGGGTGAATTTTTGGTATTTTTCTGAAAAACTTCAATTTTTGATGAATAGTGAAACCACTAAGTGGTACTTATAAAAACTGATTTTTCCGTTTAAATGAAATTTTTCCATCTTTGTGTTTTGAATTTCAAAAATCCGACAAACATGGTTGTCATTAAAAAGAAAATTTGGTTCAATGGGATAAAAATAATTTTTTGGTGAATAGTAACTTATTATGTTTTTAATTGTGATTAGAGGTAATTAGTGTAGTTTAAGGTAAGAATAATGTTTTAATAAAATGAAACGACCTATACACATGTCCTACCCTCATTGGATGTGTCATGGCCGACAAATAAAATCCATGGGTCAACTTGCGGACCCCATGGATCCACTTTGGTTGGAAAATGACATAAATACCTTTTTATTTAATGTTAAAGTAAAAATGACACAAACATGAGATGTTTTACTAAAACAATTTTTACATGGGGTTATACAAGTCATATGTTTTACTATAAATAGTCATTAGAAATATAAAAAGATTTACTACATCATAGTATTTTTTGTATAATTTTAGACATTAAATAAATTAAATTATATATGACATCATGATGATGCAGCGATGACCTCATTATTTAACGATTTAAATAAAATGGAAAGATAATGTAATATCTAAGACCTAAACATGTCCAAAACCTATTGGATGAGTTTATTTCGAACCATTATCACCTTATGCTAGAAATACATCAATTTGGGACCTTTAAAATCCGAAACTCTTTCGAAAATAAAGTAAGATTTTGTAACTTTACAAGAGTGCCCCTCCTCTCCTCTTATAAAAGGCCCCCACCTATACCTCTTTACCCACACATCCAAAGCCTTTGGCTCGGCAAACCCCTGCCCATTTTGTATCTCCACATCCCTATATAACTCCTTGAAGTCTCCATTTGGGCAGAACTCTTCCCAAGGAAGCCTTTTAGCTCAAACCAAAGGGAGTTACCCGATTTTAAGGTAATGTCTTCACTTGAGTCCTTTTGTTTTATTTTGCCTCTCCAACCCCCTAAACTCTTTTTATTCATTTATTTTTGTAAAAACTCTAGTATATTCAATATACTAGGATTTTTTTTTATAAGAAAAATTCGAGCTACACTTACACACACCTACATCTAATGGTTAAAGAACATATTGTTTCTGTGGATGGCGAATTTCTGCCTCACGAAACGATGATTGTTCAACACTCATATAACACCTTCAAAGGTGGCCATTAATATGTCACTATATTTATATATGATATATAATATGTTTATGTTTTACTTAACCTTCTGTATTTTTCTTTTTTGTCATACCTTTGTGGTCTCCATTGTGGGTAAACATGATAATTTCATTTTATGAAGTGCGGACTACCGCCCCCTCAAAGTGATGTGATTCATTAATGCCATATGTGGGACGTATAAAGGATGGATTTAAAGTTATTATATATGATGTTATATGGGAATTATAATATACCTCTATATCATTATTATTTCCTTCCATTAATGAATTAGATAGAAATGAAAGTAGTGTTCATGCGTACGTATGACTTACCGTCTCCATGAACGGTGCATTTCATTTCTCATCACTAAATGTAATGTACTATTATAAGTACATATTTATAATGGATATATATAATTTATGTTACTTATAAATGATGAATATAATTCTGGAATTAAAATATACATACCTCTCATTTAGTTTTAATTCCATTAATATGACAAAGAAATGAAAGTAGCGTTCATGCGTACGTACGGCTTACCATCTCCATGAGCGGTGCATTTCATTTCTTACCTCTAAATGAGTATGTAATATTATAAATACATGTATATTCTGGATATATATGATATATATGATATCAAAATCATGAATATTATTCTGGATATAATAAACCATTGACCACACGAACAACATGTAATTGTAAGAAGTTCACTTTCGACTTAAGAACCAAATATCGACAAAACAAACATTATTTACTTAAATGATTACATAATTTTTATAAAATGTAAATAAGTGATATAAAAGGAATAATTAACTTGAAAAGGTTCATAAGAAAATATAAATTAACTCATGTTTATTATTCAGGATGTTAAAGAACGATCGAGTCAAGTCGGACCCAAGGTAAGGGATCCTACTCCTCTCTTTCTTTTTAAGTACGATCTTTTATGTAATTCCTTTTAAAGATCATCTTTATTGTTATTGTGATGTTATTTTATATTAATATTACTGTAATTTTTATGTTCATATGATGAGATACCCTATTCTCTCTCATCAATCCATTTTCGAAGTTTTGAGTGGCGCCGTTCGGCTACCGAATTTTCGCAAGAGATCCAACCTCTCTCTTTCTTTTTAAGTACTCTCCTTTATGTCTCTTCTTTTAAGCTCCTCTTTGTTATGTTGGGGGGTGTTATTTTATATTACTATTTCTATAAACTTTATGTTAATTTGATGAGATACCCTATTTGATCTCATCAATCCATTTTTTTAAGTTTTATGTGGCGTCGTTAGGCTGTCGAGTTTTCGTAAGGGATTTTTCATCTCACTTTTATTCCCGTGAGATTTATGCTACATTTTCCACAATTTCCTTTGAGTGGTGTATGTACTGCCCATTATTTTACCCATTGTGTAATATACTTTCATTTATGAGTATTTAAATCAATGTTTTATTGTCCTTCTTTCACGGGGTGCATGTCTCGAAAGATACCCATGTCGGTAAGGGAACCTTTCACCCTCCTCTTTTTAAAAGACTTCTTTTTTTGGGTCTTTTAGTTCACATATTTTTATGTTGGTATATGTTCTCATATATCCTTATTGATGAAAATTTTAAGTGATGAGATACTTTTTTTTGTCTCTCATCAACTCTTTTTCTGAATTTTGAAGTGACGCCGTTAGGCTGTCAAATTTTTGCAAGGGAACTTGTTAACCCAAATTTGATTCTTTGGGATAAACTTGTACTCCTTGAATATGTTGTTCTATGAATATGTGTGAATAACCTCTGATTGTTTTACACTTAATATCCACTTATATTTGGGGTATTCATTTTTCACACATAATTATGCAATTGGTTTATCCTTAAACCAAGGATACCGTCTTTGTAAGGGTATTCGTCTCAATCTCCATTCATTGAGGCATATTTTGTTTTATACACAACCTTCTTTTATACGGTGTATAAACCCCTTTTACTTTTACGTTTATTCAAAAGGAATCTTTTTTCTACGAAACGTTTTACTAAATGACAAAAAGGAATGTTTCTTTTACGTACGCGGTGACAACGACCTTTTCTGCCGCCGCGAGTATTATTTGATCTTTGGCTTCCTCAACAAGCCGTAATGTTTTTAAAATAAAATAAATACCATATACTTTATTTTGTATTTTGGTATTGAAAATGGTTTTGATAAATGATTATATTATGTCAATATATTTAAATGATATATTGTAATTGAAATGTGGAAATTTTATCATTCCTTTATGTTGGTTTTATGTGTTATAATTTTATAATGGTACTTGGAAATTTTACGGGTGGTTACGTGATAAACCATATGATGGGTGGTGCCGTGAATACCAGGACGAGTGGTTACGTTATAACCTCCAATTCATTGGGTATGGCAGGCGTTCGTATGGCTATTCCATTAAGTATGTATGGAAGTTGGCCGAATGGCTATTCCATTAAGTGATATGTGTGGAAGTCGACCTTATGGTTATTCCACTTAAGTATGTTTATGTCCCAAGTTACCTTTATATGTTATGTGATCTTTATATGGGTTTTATGGTAATATTTTGGTTACAGAAGGGTAAGTAATGAACTTTTATTCAGCGAAGAGTTTTTACTACTTCGAAAAGGTGAAAAGTATTACTTTGATAAAGTATACATGGTTTACTTGTTGTTTTGAAAAACTAACAGTTTTCATTCTTTGTGTATTCCTTACTGAACTTTTTATGATCATCCCAAGTTTTTGAAATGTTTTTCACAGGACTTAGCATGGAATAGGGTCAAGGATGGGTTCAAGTGAAAGTCATGCTACCTAAAACATGGAACTAGACATGTTTCTTTTTAAGAGTTTTTATTTTATGGAAATTTTAGTAGAACCGACTACTTTGTAATCTTTTGAGATGTAATAGTTATGTCCTAATTCTCTAAAACTCTAAACCTGAAAATATCCTCAATGTGAATTACTAATTTAATTCAATATTAAGTAAGGTTTAAGTTGGGTGCCTTATAATTGGTATCAGAGGTCGGTTTAGATAAATTTAGAGGTTAGGGTATTCTCTAAGCATAACTGACATTACCATAATGGTTAGGATTTCAGAAAGACTGCTAGTTTTAGATAAAGTGAATGAGTAAGTATATCTTAGTGTTTAACTTCCTCGTTAGTACATTATGGTTTTGTTGATATACTCACACTGACATTTCTGTTTTTAGTGAATGGATGGATATAGCAGGCACCAAAGAGACAACAGGTTTGAAGGAAACTGTGGTGGTTCTCTGATTAAGATACTAGGTAAAATGGGGGATTCAATGAGGAAACTCGTGGTTGTTCTAAACCAACTATCAAGAAGTCATGATCAACCACTTGAACCTTGGTATGATCTGTAATGCATCATGTACGAGATGACCAATCGATGTGGAATTTCAGGTAATAATTATAAGGGTAACCATTAGAGTTTATATGATCCTTAATTTTGAGGTAATTATGGGTTATTATATGTTATGATGGAAAATGAAAGGCATGAGATAAACTTGAGGTTAAATTATGTTATGGTTATTTTTGAAGATTTTATCTCTTTTTGGGGAATGTTTTAAGAATTATATAGTTTTGGAAAAAGGACAACACGCAGACCGTGTGACTACCCATCACGTCGGACAAAGCTGCGGGAATCAAACCCACAACCAAAGTGCGACTGGTATTTATCACCTACCACTGGACTACGTGAAGTCCCTGGTTAGTTTGACTGATTCTTTTTAGTTATATGATTTTATGAATTAAGAGTAATTTGATTTTGGGTTTCTATGAAAATTATTAACCTATCATGGAGGATATGTTATTAGGTTAATTACTTTTCAATACGAGAATTTAGGAGCAACTGATGTTTTTTGGAGATAAATGTTACGATTTAACTTGGAAGACTATGTGACTAAATCCTTCAAATATTTGGGTTTCAATCTTAGATTGGTATACTTTGAAGAATTTTATGGACAAATTGTTTATCGTATGGTCCTCGTTTAACTTTGGGTTTTGTTGGAAAAATTTTGGAGATTAAGCATAGATTTTCTTTTTAAAGGGTTATCCTTTTCTGGATTATTTGATCTTGTACTAAACTTTTTGGTTTTGGTTTTGGATAAAGCCTAAAGACATGGGAAGTATATAGTTCTCTTTGGTGGATTAGGTGATTCTCTAGAAGTTGATTATAGTACTCTTACTATGAACAAGTCTTCCTAAATACTCATCTTTTGGAGAAAATATGAGTTTGTGTAAGGAATATAATAAAAGTTGAAAGTCAAAATGATAAGTGATTATGTTTCCTTATGAATAAATTCCTCAATAAAAAGTAACTTAAAACAAAATTTTGTCTATTAACTTTTCCTACTGGGGAATAGAATATCGTTTAACCCATCACAAGTTTGTGATTTTCTTATGGTTAACTTTCTCCTAGACATGTTTACTATCACTCTATCTCAAGAACATGACCCTTTGCTTTTTCTTCCATGTCCATGTTTTCCTACACGGAATCCTATTATGGCTTAACTCGGGTGACCTCTGTACTTATCTTTCTTTATTTTAAAGTGATTTTTTTACCGACTCTTTTTCTGATGTGGGACTTTCAAGGATGTTTCCAAGCTTAATTTTAAAATTGCGAGGACGCAATTCCCAAAAGGGGGGAAGGATGTAACACCCCAGGTAAATAAAGAATATGAAAATTTCATATTTATCCATATTTGTGAATAAAATATTAATATGACTTTAAAGGGGATGCTATGCTTGATGGCGTACCCAACACGCAACAATGGGTTTCTTGGGAATCTTACGTTTCACTCTAATAATAAAGTAATATTATTTTAAATGGTAGTTAACGCCTAGATGTTGTGATGGCGGGAATGAATAGAAATAACTACAAAATGATTATATATGTTTTTCAAATATTTTTACTTTTTACAATAAATTTTAGAGGATTAAAAATGTGAATGAATCTAATTTTAAGCGTAAACATTCTAATATTCTTTAAAAGGCCGATTAACCGCTTTTTGATGGCGAACCTCTTTTAAATCAACATTTTGACAATTTTATGTGTTATATTTGACAAAATAAAATTCTTCTTTAGAATTGGGACATCAAAATTTACTTTGTGTAAATTTTTTGTATTTTTTCGATAAAGTTCATTTTTTTAATGAATAGTGTAAAATGTTGTATTTTAATTCAAAAACACTTTTTAATCTAATTTATTTATATGATTAGATTATCTTTTTAATTGGTTTTAAAGTGAAATTAGAAAATATTTTTACCATTAAATCCAATAGTGGTCGTTGGAATTAATTTCACTTTGAAATCGGACTTAAACTAGTGTCAATCTTTTGATACTTATTCTTTCATAAAAACACTCTATTTGTAATGACAGCGGGAATTAATTATTAAATTAATTAATGTGACTTATATGTTTTTAATTTTGTAAAATATACTTCATTTTTGAATTCGGAATATCAAATATAGCTTAGGGTGAATTTTTGGTATTTTTCTGAAAAACTTCAATTTTTTATGAATAGTGAAACCACTAAGTGGTACTTATAAAAACTGATTTTTCCGTTTAAATGAAATTTTTCCATCTTTGTGTTTTTAATTTCAAAAATCCGACATAAATGGTTGTCATTAAGAAGTAAAATGTGGTTCAATGGGATAAAAATAATTGTTTGGTGAATAGTAACTTATTAAGTTTTTAATCGCGATTAGAGGTAATTAGTGTAGTTTAAGGTAAGAATAATGTTTTAATAAAACGAAATGACCTATACACATGTCATACCCCCATTGTATGTGTCATGGCCGACCAATAAAATCCATGGGTCAACTTGGGGACCCCATGGATTCACTTTGGTTGGAAAATGACATAAATACCTTTTTATTTAATGTTAAAGTAAAAATGACACAAAAATGAGATGTTTTACTAAAACAATTTTTACATAGGGTTATCCAAGTCATATATTTTACTATAAATAGTCATTGGAAAGATAAAAAGATTTCCTACATCATAGTATGTTTTGTATAATTTTTAGACATTAAATAAATTAAATTATATATGACATCATGATGATGCAGCGATGACCTCATTATTTAACGATTTAAATAAAATGGAAAGATAATGTAATATCTAAGACCTAAACATGTCCAAAACCTATTGGATGAGTGGATTTCGAACCCTTATCACCTTATACTAGAAATACATCAATTTGGGACCTTTAAAATCAGAAACTCTTTTGAAAATAAAGTAACATTTTGTAACTTTACAAGAGTGCCCCTCCTCTCCTCTTATAAAAGGCCCCCACCTCTACCTCTTTACCCACACTTCCAAAGCCTTTGGCTCGGCCAACCCCAGCCCATTTTGTATCTCCACATCCCTATATAACTCCTTGAAGCCTCACTTTGGGCAGAAGTCTTCCCAAGGAAGCATTTTAGCTCAAACCAAAGGGAGTTACCCGATTTTAAGGTAATGTCTTCACTTGAGTCCTTTTGTTTTATTTTGCCTCTCCAACCCCCTAAACTCTTTTTATTCATTTAATTTGTAAACACTCCAGTATATTCAATATACTAGGATTTTTTTATAAGAAATATTCGAGCTAAACTTACACACACCTACATCTAATGGTTAAAGAACATACTGTTTCCGTGGATGGTGAATTCCTGCCTCACGAAACGATGATTGTTCAACCCTGATATAACACCTTCAAAGGTGTCCATTAAGATGAAACTATATTTATATATGATATATAATATGTTTATTTTTTACTTAAGCTTATGTATTTTTCTTTTGCGTCATACCTTTATGGTCTCCATTGTGGGTAAACACGATAATTTCATTTTAGGAAGTGCGGACTACCGCCCCCTCAATGTGATGTGATTCGTTAATGCCATATGTGGGACGTATAAAGGATGGATTTAAAGTAATTATATATGATGTTACACTGGAATTATAATATACCTCTATATCATTATTATTTCCTTCCATTAATGTATGATATATAAATGAAAGTAGCGTTCATGCGTACGTACGGCTTACCGTCTCCATGAACGGTGCATTTCATTTCTCATCCCTAAATGTAATGTACTATTATAAGTACATATTTATAATGGATATATATAATGTATGTTACATATAAATGATGAATATAATTCTGTAATTAAAATATACATACCTCTCATTTAGTTTTAATTCCATTAATATGACAAAGAAATGAAAGTAGCGTTCATGCGTACGTACGGCTTACCGTCTCCATGAACGGTGCATTTCATTTCTTACCTCTAAATTATTATGTAATATTATAAATACATGTATATGCTAGATATATATTATATATATGATATCCAAATCATGAATATTATTCTGGATATAATGAACCATTGACCACACGAACAACATGTAATTGTAAGAAGTTCACTTTCGACTTAAGAACCAAATATCGACAAAACAAACATTCTTTACTTAAATGATTACATAATGTTTATAAAATGTAAATAAGCGACATAAAAGGAATAATGAAATTGAAAATGTTCTTAAGAAAATATAAATTAACTCATGTTTATTATTCAGGACGTTAAAGAACGATCGAGTCAAGTCGGACCCAAGGTAAGGGATCCTACTCCTCTCTTTCTTTTTAAGTACGCTCTTTTATGTCATTCCTTTTAAAGATCATCTTTCTTGTTATTGGGATGTTATTTTATATTACTCTTACTGTAATTTTTATGTTCATATGATGAGAGACCCTATTCTCTCTCATCAATCCATTTTGGAAGTTTTGAGTGGCACCGTTAGGCTGCCGAATTTTCGCAAGAGATCCAACCTCTCTCTTTCTTTTTAAGTACTCTCCTTTATGTTTCTTCTTTTAATCTCCTATTTGTTATGTTGGGGGATGTTCTTTTATATTCCTATTTCTATAAAATTTATTTTAATTTTATGAGATACCCTATTTGATCTCATCAATCCATTTTTGTAAGTTTTATGTGGTGTCATTAGGCTGCCGAGTTTTCGTAAGGGATTTTTCATCTCACTTTTATTCCCGTGAGATTTATGCTACATTTTCCATAATTTCCTTTGAGTGGTGTATGTACTGCCCATTATTTTACTCATTGTGTAATATACATTCATTTATGATTATTTACATCAATTTGGTATTGTCCTTCTTTCACGGGGTGCATGTCTCGAAAGATACCCATGTCGGTAAGGGAACCTTTCACCCTCCTCTTTTTAAAAGACTTCTTTTGTTGGGTCTTTTAATTCACATATTGTTATGTTGGGATATGTTCTCATGTATCCTTATTGATGTAAATTTTAAGTGATGAGATACTTTTTTTTATCTCTCATCAACTCTTTTTCTGAATTTTGAAGTGACGCCGTTAGGCTGTCAAATTTTTGCAAGGGAACTTGTTAACCCAAATTTGATTCTTTGGGATAAACTTGTACTCCTTAAATATGTCGTTATATGAATATGTGTGAATAACATCTGATTGTTTTACACTTAATATCCACTTATATTTGGGGTATTCGTTTGTCACACATAATTATGCAATTCTTTTATCCTTAAACCAAGGATACCGTCTTTGTATGGGTATTCGTATCAATATCCATTCATTGAGGAATATTTTGTTTTATACACAACCTTCTTTTATACGGTGTATAAACCCCTTTGACTTTTATGTTTATTCAAAAGGAATATTTTTTCTACGAAGCATTTTACTAAATGAAAAAAAGTAATGTTTCTTTTACGTACGCGGTGACAACGACATTTTCCGTCGCCGCGAGTATTATTTGATCTTTGGCTTCCTCAACAAGCCGTAATGTTTTTAAAATAAAATAAATACCATATACTTTTTTTTGTATTTTGGTATTGAAAATGGTTTTGATAAAGGATTATATTATGTCAATATATTTAAATGATATATTGTTATTGAAATGTGGAAATGTTATCATTTTTTTATGTTGGTTTTATGTGTTATAATTTTATAATGGTACTTGGACATTTTACAGGTGGTTACGTGATAAACCATATGACGGGTGGTGCCGTGAATACCAGCACGAGTGGTTACGTTATAACCTCCAATGCATTGGGTATGGAAGTCGGTCGTATGGCTATTCCATTAAGTATGTATGGAAGTTGTCCGAATGGTTATTCCATTAAGTGATATGTGTGGAAGTCGACCTTATGGTTATTCCACTTAAGTATGTTTATGTCCCAAGTTGCATTTATTTGTTATGTGATCTTTATATGGGTTTTATGGTAATCTTTTGGTTACAGAAGGGTAAGTAATGAACTTTTATTCAGCGAAGAGTTTTTACTACTTCGAAAAGGTGAAAAGTATTCCTTTGATAAAGTATACATGGTTTACTTGTTGTTTTGAAAATCTAACAGTTTTCATTCTTTGTGTATTCCTTACTGAGCTTTTTATGCTCATCCCAAGTTTTTGAAATGTTTTTCACATGACTTAGGGTGGAATAGGGTCAAGGATGGGTTCAAGGGAAAGTCATGCTACCTAAAACATGGAACTAGACATGTTTCTTTTTAAGAGTTTTTATTTTATGGAAATTTTAGTAGAAGAGACTACTTTGTAATCTTTTGAGATGTAATAGTTATGTCTTAATTCTCTAAAACTCTAAACCTAAAAAGATCCTCAATGTGAATTACTAATTTAATTCAATATTAAGTAAGGTTTAAGGCTGGGGCCTTATAACCAATATGTCATCCACAAACACCACCACAAACTAATCTAGATATGAATGAAAGATCTTGTTTAACAAATCCATAAACACTACTGGTTTATTTTTAAACCCAAACAGCATTATGAAAAACTCATAAAGATCAAACCTAATTATCAAATAAGTTCTTGGTATATCAGAAGTATATACTCTCAACTGATGATACCTTGATCGCAAATTGATCTTCAAGAACACACAGTCTCTCTCTAATTGGTCAAATAGATCATCAATACATGAAAGAGGATATCAATTCTTCATAGTTAGTTTGCTCAGCTACCAATAATCGACACAAAAACGTAAAATTCTATCATCCTTCTTTGCAAACAAAACAGGTGATCTCCAAGGTGACTTACATGGATGGATAAATCCCTTATCCTCCAACTCCTCTAACTAAGTCTTAATCTCTTGAATCACAGTCAGTTCCATTCCTTAAGGTGGAATAGATACAGGCTCATCCCCCAGCAGGAGCTCAATAGTTAATTCTATATCACTCTCAGGTGTTATCCCTAATAATTATTATGTAAATACATCTTGAAACAATTATACTACTGGTGGAAGGACATCTTGCATAACACCCCCATCATCTAATAATAGAATAGAAACATGGGTTGTGATCTCTCCCAGTTGTTGAATAATTGGCCCTGCTTAGCCTACCTAGATATCCCACTCTACACGATGAATATACTGGTCACCCTTAAGAGACACAAAGGTTACTCTCCTATGGTAACAATCGATGTGGTCTCAGTAGGCGACTAACCAGTCCATCCCAATAATTGGGTTGAAGCACATCATATCAAGAACATAGAGATCCTATAGGAAATGATATTCCTTGATCTCTAGTGATCATAAATTTTGTAGACAGATATCTCTAGACCACACTCCCAATGGTGTATATATAGCCATTAACCCGCTCACAAACTCCACTATCAGGCTCAAACCGTCAGCATATTTTACAGATATAAAGGAATGATAGGCACCAGTATCGAACAAGGCAGTTGATAAAATAGAATCTACAAGAATATTACCTCTCATTGTTTACGGTAAAACCTTATTATCCACAAGGGTAGGTTGTAATACATGTAATTTTGTTTCACCTCTTCCCTGTGATGTTGTCTGACTCCTCATATTAGCACTACTTTGCCGATGTGGGTGCTCCTACCCAGAAGCACCATGTCCACTACCTCTACCACCATGGCTAGTAGAAATCCAACTATCACCTTGATATAGTGTATAAGATCCTCTTCCCATACTCTGACTCTGCTCGGCTGCTCCTTCAATACTAGTTTGTTGTTGTGACCTGCATACTTTCTGAATATGTCCCATCTTTCTGCAATATCAATTCTCTACTAGTGGTCAGAAACAGTGTCTACAATAGTTTCTCGGCTTACCACATTGATAATAGATCACCCTAGTAAGGTCTTGTCCAACCGAACTTTCTATCTACATACACTTATTCCCACTTCATTGGTTAAAGTTGTCATAATGGAACTTCCTACTCTTGGAATTCACACCTTCTAATCATCCTATAACAACTATCTATCTAGCACTGGAATCCTCCCTCAGGTTCCCTTCAAAAATGATATCATGGTCCACCACATCTATAAAATTATTCATCCTGGATATATTTACCTTTGACTTAATCTCACACATAATTCCATCCTCAAAACATTTCTTCATAGCTGCCTCATCTTTTTATAACATTAGATCAAAGCGTTGGAGATCTGTATAGTGTCTAGCATAGTCCATCAGTGACATGCTCCCTTGTGTCAGATGCATAAACTCAGCAGCATTCTCTTGTCTCATCATCTTTGGATAAAAGTGTTCCAAGAAACTCTCTAAGAATTCCATCCATAACATACTTCCAGTCTGTCCAGTTCGCACATAAATGTCTCACCTGCACTTTGTTGATCCACGTAGCATATAAGTATCCAACTTGAACCTCCTCTTATCCAGAGTCTCCAATTGGTAAATTATTGTCTCTATGGACTCAACTGAGAATTCAACTCCCTCAGTTCCACCCTCTCTAGTAAAAATCAGAGGGGGATACAACTGAAACTCACTTTTCAACTCAGGCATACTTTTCACAACTCGCTGTAACAGCCCAAGATTTTATGAAAAATATTCTTTTTTATTTTACTAATGTCTTGTGTTATACGCTACACCAAAAGGAGCTTGCACAAAACGCATCCTTGACTTGCCTTGCATTACACGCAATCGCAACCTTCCTCGATAGCGTGTGTGGTACGTAATCCTGAGTTTCACGAAACAATGATATGCTATTAAAATATTATTAAAACTAGCCGTTATGAATAGTAATAACCACTTTTTAAAATTCTTTAAATCTTATTTTTCAAAATGAACTTTATTTTTGGATTCGGAGTATCGAATTTAGCCTAAGGTGAAATTTTGGTACCTTTCGGATAACTTTCATATTCTGATGAATAGTGAAAATTACTAAATTATAATTAAAAACAACTTTTTTAATCGAAATAATTAATAGTGATAAATCATTAATTTGAGTGGTTTTAAAGTATATTTAGAATATATTTTTACAATTTAATACAATGTTGGTCATTGAATGTAGTTTCACATTTAAACTAGACATAAACAAGTGTCAATCTTTTGATAGATATTGTTTCTTAAAAACACGCTATTTGTTTTAACAGCGGGATTTAATTATAAAATTAATTAATGCAACTTTTATGTTATGAATTTGGTAAAATAGACTTCATTTTTGAATTCGGAATATGAAATATAGCTTGGGATGAAAATTTGGCATTGTTCTGAAAAACATCAATTTTTGATGAATAGTGAAACTACTAAGTGGTAGGTTAAAAACTAAATTTTGCATAAAACTTAATTTTACCGCTTCTGTGAATGGAATTTCGAAAATCCGAGAGACACGGTTAATATCAAGGACTAAAATGTGATTCAATGAGATGAAAATAATTTTTTGGTGAATAGTAACTTTTTACTTTTTTTTACCACGGTAAATAGTAAATAGGGTAATTAAGGGTAAATATGATATTAATATTACCCTAACACATGTCCTAATTCTATTGGACAAGTGTAATTCGACCAAAAACAAACTTAGGAATAAAATATGACCATTTAGGCCCACTTGGATTAGATTAGGACATTTATTATTAATTTATTTAAAGAAGGGTTAAAATAGTTAAAATCAAAGTTTAATAAGTAAATCATTTTTAATATGGGGTTATACATAAGATAAATTCGATTTTAAATATTCATTAGAAAGCTAAAAAGATTTCCTACATGATGGTATTTTATTTGTAATTTTTAGACATCAAATAATATAATTTATTTATGACACAAAGATGATGCAGTAATTATCTTATTAATGAAATATTGACATAATTGATAATATAAATACCAAAATAAATGTAATTTAAGACTTTTTATGAATTCCACTAATTTTATAGGTTACTATGATATATTAGTAGTGATTTAATCAACTTGGTTAGAACATATAATTCTGTTATGACTTTCACAAAAATCATATATCAAATAGTGTCAAAATTGACACAAAATAGTTTTTAAATCAAATATTATATTATTAATTGTTATTTTATTCCTAAAAATCTAAGGTTCGGCCAAATGACTTAGATAAGGATATATGTTTTAATAATATACAATTTGGGGTTCGTTTGGCATGTTATAGTAAGTTTATTAACCATATAGTGAAAGAAAACAAAAAGACACGGTAAAAGTTAAATTATTTAACTTAGAGTTAAATCTAATTGATAAGGTTAAAATAATACCCTAAACTTGTCTAAATCTTATTGGTTGATAGGATTTCGACCCATCCCCACTTTAGCTTCGAAATAAGACCCTTTGGAACCATTATAAACCGATTTTGACTTTAATATAAAATAATATTTTGAGATATTCCTAAGGTGCCCCTCTCCTCCCCTATAAAAGGACACCTCCTCCCCCTCCTCCTCACACCAAATTGAGCACTCAAGCTCGGCCAACCCCTGCCATTTTCTCCTCTCCACTTTCCTAGAATAGTCCTAGAGGTCCTGGTCTTCTCCAAAGACCACTCTTAGTTCCTTAAGTGGAGGATTCAAAGAGGCGTTCCAAAGAAGAGGTAATATCCATTACCGATCTTTTAAATTTATTTCTTCTTCCACTTCTTCTTCTTAGGTTGTTTCATTATGAAGTAATAACATCAGTATCACTCATATACTGATATGTTATTATAAGTATGAAACAACCCTATTTCACCATCTATCCATCCTACGGAAAAAGAAATCACCGCGCGTGCGTACGTACGGAATACCGTCTCCACGCCGTGGTGTAATCTATTTTCCACCACCACCTTACATGGATGGGTATAATGGTGTAAAGAATAACTATACATAGTTATTACAACATCATATTGATTCTGATATATTTTATAATCCACTCCAATTCAATTCAATATTTATAGAAATGATATCATCGCTCGTGCGTACGTACGGACTACCGTCTCCACGACGCGATGAGATTCATTCTCCATGTTAACCATTTAAGAATGATTATAATGTATATATAAGAAATAATAATGAAATATATGACATTATAAAGCTACTGGATTTATGTATATATATACATATGTATGTCATCTACTTACTTCCATTTCAAGACAATAAGGAAAGGAAAACAGCGTTCATGCGTACGTACGGACTACCGTCTCCATGAACGGTGTTTTTCATTTTATTTATCTACCTATTATATATATATATATACTGAATATATATGATATATAAATCATATTTTATATTCTGGAAGTAAGTAAATCATGATATAAGTAATAATGATGTCAAGAACAACAAGTCAAAACACCTACGATAAATGAAACGATTTTACCCAAAACGCTTCTTTAACATGGAATTTACAAAAGAACGGGTAATATAATGTCATAAGTGAACCATATATGATATCATAACAATTAATATGATTCTGTAATAAGTCAATAACATGATTTAAATCATTATACAGGAGGTTCGGACACTTACAAAGCAAGTCGGACCTAAGGTAAGGGAAATATCACAATCTCATTTTTATCCGAGATTGTTTATTCGTAAGTATTTACTGGGGTGTATTTTATCATCCACATCCATGTTCCCTCAATATGTAATATTGTTTCCATCCACTTGAAATAGTTTAAATCCAATTTTACCCTTAGGTGAGTTTTTTAGTAAAGAATATGAAAGGAATCTTTTGTCGTTTTTCAGTACGAGGTACTTTTTGACTTTTCCGACAAAAGTACGAAGAATGTTTTTTTAACTTATACGGCATGAATGGATTTTTAAAACATTACTTCAAAGAAGCTTCCTTTACAAGTTTTCAAGTTTATTTTTAATCAACTTCTTTTATTTTAAAGTTGTATGACATGTTATGAAGGGAAAAATGTTTTTGAAGAAGAAAGGATATTTTCCTCAAGAATTCAATTCAAGTGTTTTATCAAAATTATTTTCCATCTAAGATAATAAAGGGTTCTGTTTCTATCCATATTTTTACATTGGTTTGACTATGTTGTGATGGAATTATGTTTATGAATTCCTTTATCATATATGAATTGATTTATGATGTCATGATGTTTCAAGAATCCCATTTTTGTTATATGTGTTATGCGATGATGTATGTTTTATGATTATGTGACACACATAAGAAAGGATTCATTATAAGATGGGTGGGACCTATATCTCCCTCCAATGCATTGGGTAATGATTTTATATCTCATGAGATAGACATGGCTGGAACGGAAGGTTATTTCGGTTCAGTGATACAGGACTGAAACGAGGAGTGAACTCGGTTCAGAAAGGGACTTTGTCCACTAAGATAGTCTTGGCAATGAGTCATGACTAACAAGAAATGATTTTCCATGATTATGTGTGCATGCCACAAAGATTCAAGTTTTATGTTATGATTATGGGGATCTCATTTTCACTTCTATGATTTATCCCATGTTATGATATTATGCTCTCTTTTGCAGGTTAAGATTTCCAAAAAGCTATGTTCTTTTGTATATGATGTGATTGATATTTCTTTTGTTTACCCTTACTGAGCATTTGAGCTCACCCTTTTATGTTTTCTTTTCCCCAGGATATAAAGAAAGGTTTATAGGTAAAAAAAAAGGGAAGATCTTTATGGGAGATATTGAAGATCTTTCACCACGATTAGAAGATTACGTTCCGAGTTTCCAAAGACACTAAACTATTACGATCCTTGTGTGTGTGTTTTTGTTATGTACTAAGTATTCCGCAAAAGTAATGTAATGTCCATGTACGATAAGCTTCGGGTCTCTACAGTTGGTATCAGAGGAAAGGTTTAGTCAACCTTTGGAAACTAGGATGCGAAAACGTTAGTGAGATCCCTAGAGATATTTCTCAGGTATGTCTAGGGATGTCCCTAGGGATAAGTATACGTATAGGTTATAGTAATAGAATTACGCTAACGATCATAGAATTAAACCTAAGATGTTGGATATTGAAGGTACTCCCCCTTTATTATGTTGTTTTCCCTATCATGATTTTTTCCTCTCACACTATTCTTTTTGGGTTTTAGACGATGGCTGGAACCCGAAGGAACCGTGTTGATCAATGCAATGGACAATGCAATGATTGCCCTCCTGAACAAACAAATGTTATGGGAGATGGAGTGCAAAATCTTATTGCTATACTTACACAAGCTATGAATCATTCTGGACTTCCAAATGAGCAGAGAAGGGAACAATATTCTATTGAGTCCTTCATGAGGCAGCGTCCACCTTCTTTCAGTGGGTCTACTGATCCATTAGTTGCTGAACAATGGATTAGTACTACTGAAAAGATATTTTCAGTTCTTCAATGTTCTGATCATGATAAAGTCGTCTTAGCAGTATATCGTTTGGAAGGTGAAGCTGATCAATGGTGGAATCTTATCAAGAATACGAGGCCAAGAGATGAAATTGAGTCCATGGAATGGGACGAGTTCAAGAACTTGTTTTTCAGTAAGTACTTCCCTCGTATTCTTCGAACAAAGATGGAGAAAGAGTTTCTTGAACTGAAGCAAAGGGACGATGAATCTGTTGGTACCTATGAAGCAAATTTTACAAGACTTGCAAGGTATGCTTCTGGAATTATCATCCAACCTGAAAGTAAAGTTGATCGATTTTTCAGTGGCTTAAAACCAAGTCTTCGAAGGGCATTAGCTATAAGAGACTTCAGTAGCTATGAAGAAATTGTGCGTTGTGCTATCAAGGTAGAAATGGAAGTTGGTGTTACATATCCATCTCATGGTTTTGACAAGAAACGAAAGATGGAGTTCAAGGAGAAATCTCAGAATAATGGTGAAAAGAAGATGAATGTTTCCTTATGCACAAAGTGTGGAAAGAAGCATGGTGGAGATTGTCTTAAAGGGACTAGAAAATGTTTTAAGTGTGGAAAAGAAGGTCATCGAGCAGCTGAGTGTCGAAGTAATGGAAAAAGGGTTTCTAATGATGTGAATAAAGCAAACACTGCAGAGAACGCACCGCCAACACTTCAATGCTTCAAGTGCAAGGAAATGGGGCATTATGCTAATAATTGCCCTAATCCAAGGGTTAGTGATGATCGACATGAGCAACCACTGAAGGCAAAGGACAAAGGGAAATCACATGCGATCACTATTGGCAATGTTCAATATGACAACGATGTGGTGGAATGATTAAGTGTTTATGTAATGGGATTCCAAAATAATGTTGTATCATTGAGTATTGCAATATTTATTGATGTGGTATTCAAAGTGATTGAGATATTTTTTGGAAATAAGATGATATGCACATAATGAAGACGAGAAAATGAAATGTTTAATAGTATTCATGAGCTCATGATTGATATAAGGACTAAGTGATATCATGGTTTGAGTATATAGAATTTTGAGGATTTTGGTATGTGGAAAGTGTTAACTTTTAACTGCACTCATGTTTTCACTAAGGTATTCAAGAGAATACACGATTAAGGACTTTGAATGTTTGGAATGTGACCAACAAGACATATCTTATGATATGTGGGGATCAACGACAGTATTAAATCTCTGGTAATCGATGTCACTATATTATGAGAGTGGACTGCAGTATTATGTATAAGCCTAAAGATTAGACTGGATTATGTTGGACATAAGTTAGTATTGTTTAAGGATAGAAGATTTTCGATATTATTGATGGGATGTTATAGTAACGTAGTTTTAGAAAAAGGACAACCTGCAGGACGGGCGACAGCCCATCGCTTCGGACAAGGCTGTAGGAATCGAACCCACAACCGAAGTGCGACTGGCCTTTATCGCCTACCACTGACCTACAGGAAGTCCCTGTTTAGTAGAAACTAGTTTTATTATATTAAGCAGTATGATATATGAAGTATAAGTCCATTTTAGAAACCATATGTGATTAATCTCACTATAGATCGACTTATGTATATAATTTTTACTAACCTTTTGTTTGAGACAGATGGAATGACTCGTCATTCTATCACATGATCTGCTTACACTTCACGAATAACAAATTCAACTTCATTTATTTAAGAGATGAAGTAGAAATTGTTCAAGGCACGAACAAAAGTGAGATTGTACCAAAATAAAGTAAGTATTTATTCTAAGCAAATTTTCAACTTTAGGGAAATGATCTTGAAAACAAAAAAAAAATGTTGTCCTAGTGATCTTATACCTGATGAATCAGATGGTACCTTATATTATCACAAATCTATGGATTTGTGATTACTGGCTTTTCCATAGCCATGTTCTCTACCACTCTCCATCAGAACATGATGGTTAGATTTCTCTTCCATATCCATATTTTCACCTATGTGGAAACCCAATGATTAGTTTATTTGGGTAATCGTTACATTTCATACTTTAGTTTTTAAAGCCAAGTTTTGGTATTCCCTTTTACGATGTGGGTTTCTATTAAAGAAACTTTCGAATAGTAAACCATTTATAACCCCGACGAATTTCGAGGGCGAAATTCATTTTAAGGGGGGTAGAATGTAACAGCCCAAGATTTTATGAAAAATATTCTTTTTTATTTTACTAATGTCTTGTGTTATACGCTACACCAAAAGGAGCTTGCACAAAACGCATCCTTGACTTGCCTTGCATTACACGCAATCGCAACCTTCCTCGATAGCGTGTGTGGTACGTAATCCTGAGTTTCACGAAACAATGATATGCTATTAAAATATTATTAAAACTAGCCGTTATGAATAGTAATAACCACTTTTTAAAATTCTTTAAATCTTATTTTTCAAAATGAACTTTATTTTTGGATTCGGAGTATCGAATTTAGCCTAAGGTGAAATTTTGGTACCTTTCGGATAACTTTCATATTCTGATGAATAGTGAAAATTACTAAATTATAATTAAAAACAACTTTTTTAATCGAAATAATTAATAGTGATAAATCATTAATTTGAGTGGTTTTAAAGTATATTTAGAATATATTTTTACAATTTAATACAATGTTGGTCATTGGATGTAGTTTCACATTTAAACTAGACATAAACAAGTGTCAATCTTTTGATAGATATTGTTTCTTAAAAACACGCTATTTGTTTTAACAGCGGGATTTAATTATAAAATTAATTAATGCAACTTTTATGTTATGAATTTGGTAAAATAGACTTCATTTTTGAATTCGGAATATGAAATATAGCTTGGGATGAAAATTTGGCATTGTTCTGAAAAACATCAATTTTTGATGAATAGTGAAACTACTAAGTGGTAGGTTAAAAACTAAATTTTGCATAAAACTTAATTTTACCGCTTCTGTGAATGGAATTTCGAAAATCCGAGAGACACGGTTAATATCAAGGACTAAAATGTGATTCAATGAGATGAAAATAATTTTTTGGTGAATAGTAACTTTTTACTTTTTTTTACCACGGTAAATAGTAAATAGGGTAATTAAGGGTAAATATGATATTAATATTACCCTAACACATGTCCTAATTCTATTGGACAAGTGTAATTCGACCAAAAACAAACTTAGGAATAAAATATGACCATTTAGGCCCACTTGGATTAGATTAGGACATTTATTATTAATTTATTTAAAGAAGGGTTAAAATAGTTAAAATCAAAGTTTAATAAGTAAATCATTTTTAATATGGGGTTATACATAAGATAAATTCGAATTTAAATATTCATTAGAAAGATAAAAAGATTTCCTACATGATGGTATTTTATTTGTAATTTTTAGACATCAAATAATATAATTTATTTATGACACAAAGATGATGCAGTAATTATCTAATTAATGAAATATTGACATAATTGATAATATAAATACCAAAATAAATGTAATTTAAGACTTTTTATGAATTCCACTAATTTTATTGGTTACTATGATATATTATTAGTGATTTAATCAACTTGGTTCGAACATATAATTCTGTTATGACTTTCACAAAAATCATATATCAAATAGTGTCAAAATTGACACAAAATAGTTTTTAAATCAAATATTATATTATTAATTGTTATTTTATTCCTAAAAATCTAAGGTTCGGCCAAATGACTTAGATAAGGATATATGTTTTAATAATATACAATTTGGGGTTCGTTTGGCATGTTATAGTAAGTTTATTAACCATATAGTGAAAGAAAACAAAAAGACACGGTAAAAGTTAAATTATTTAACTTAGAGTTAAATCTAATTGATAAGGTTAAAATAATACCCTAAACTTGTCTAAATCTTATTGGTTGATAGGATTTCGACCCATCCCCACTTTAGCTTCGAAATAAGACCCTTTGGAACCATTATAAACCGATTTTGACTTTAATATAAAATAATATTTTGAGATATTCCTAAGGTGCCCCTCTCCTCCCCTATAAAAGGACACCTCCTCCCCCTCCTCCTCACACCAAATTGAGCACTCAAGCTCGGCCAACCCCTGATATTTTCTCCTCTCCACTTTCCTAGAATATTCCTAGAGGTCCTGGTCTTCTCCAAAGACCACTCTTAGTTCCTTAAGTGGAGGATTCAAAGAGGCGTTCCAAAGAAGAGGTAATATCCATTACCGATCTTTTAAATTTATTTCTTCTTCCACTTCTTCTTCTTAGGTTGTTTCATTATGAAGTAATAACATCAGTATCACTCATATACTGATATGTTATTATAAGTATGAAACAACCCTATTTCACCATCTATCCATCCTACGGAAAAAGAAATCACCGCGCGTGCGTACGTACGGAATACCGTCTCCACGCCGTGGTGTAATCTATTTTCCACCACCACCTTACATGGATGGGTATAATGGTGTAAAGAATAACTATACATAGTTATTACAACATCATATTGATTCTGATATATTTTATAATCCACTCCAATTCAATTCAATATTTATAGAAATGATATCATCGCTCGTGCGTACGTACGGACTACCGTCTCCACGACGCGATGAGATTCATTCTCCATGTTAACCATTTAAGAATGATTATAATGTATATATAAGAAATAATAATGAAATATATGACATTATAAAGCTACTGGATTTATGTATATATATACATATGTATGTCATCTACTTACTTCCATTTCAAGACAATAAGGAAAGGAAAACAGCGTTCATGCGTACGTACGGACTACCGTCTCCATGAACGGTGTTTTTCATTTTATTTATCTACCTATTATATATATATATATATTGAATATATATGATATATAAATCATATTTTATATTCTGGAAGTAAGTAAATCATGATATAAGTAATAATGATGTCAAGAACAACAAGTCAAAACACCTACGATAAATGAAACGATTTTACCCAAAACGCTTCTTTAACATGGAATTTACAAAAGAACGGGTAATATAATGTCATAAGTGAACCATATATGATATCATAACAATGAATATGATTCTGTAATAAGTCAATAACATGATTTAAATCATTATACAGGAGGTTCGGACACTTACAAAGCAAGTCGGACCTAAGGTAAGGGAAATATCACAATCTCATTTTTATCCGAGATTGTTTATTCGTAAGTATTTACTGGGGTGTATTTTATCATCCACATCCATGTTCCCTCAATATGTAATATTGTTTCCATCCACTTGAAATAGTTTAAATCCAATTTTACCCTTAGGTGAGTTTTTTAGTAAAGAATATGAAAGGAATCTTTTGTCGTTTTTCAGTACGAGGTACTTTTTGACTTTTCCGACAAAAGTACGAAGAATGTTTTTTTAACTTATACGGCATGAATGGATTTTTAAAACATTACTTCAAAGAAGCTTCCTTTACAAGTTTTCAAGTTTATTTTTAATCAACTTCTTTTATTTTAAAGTTGTATGACATGTTATGAAGGGAAAAATGTTTTTGAAGAAGAAAGGATATTTTCCTCAAGAATTCAATTCAAGTGTTTTATCAAAATTATTTTCCATCTAAGATAATAAAGGGTTCTGTTTCTATCCATATTTTTACATTGGTTTGACTATGTTGTGATAGAATTATGTTTATGAATTCCTTTATCATATATGAATTGATTTATGATGTCATGATGTTTCAAGAATCCCATTTTTGTTATATGTGTTATGCGATGATGTATGTTTTATGATTATGTGGCACACATAAGAAAGGATTCATTATAAGATGGGTGGGACCTATATCTCCCTCCAATGCATTGGGTAATGATTTTATATCTCATGAGATAGACATGGCTGGAACGGAAGGTTATTTCGGTTCAGTGATACAGGACTGAAACGAGGAGTGAACTCGGTTCAGAAAGGGACTTTGTCCACTAAGATAGTCTTGGCAATGAGTCATGACTAACAAGAAATGATTTTCCATGATTATGTGTGCATGCCACAAAGATTCAAGTTTTATGTTATGATTATGGGGATCTCATTTTCACTTCTATGATTTATCCCATGTTATGATATTATGCTCTCTTTTGCAGGTTAAGATTTCCAAAAAGCTATGTTCTTTTGTATATGATGTGATTGATATTTCTTTTGTTTACCCTTACTGAGCATTTGAGCTCACCCTTTTATGTTTTCTTTTCCCCAGGATATAAAGAAAGGTTTATAGGTAAAAAAAAAGGGAAGATCTTTATGGGAGATATTGAAGATCTTTCACCACGATTAGAAGATTACGTTCCGAGTTTCCAAAGACACTAAACTATTACGATCCTTGTGTGTGTGTTTTTGTTATGTACTAAGTATTCCGCAAAAGTAATGTAATGTCCATGTACGATAAGCTTCGGGTCTCTACACTCGCCCTGGGCCTCTTTCGATGAATTTCATGAAGCGAGAGAAGTTCTATCAAAATCAATCAACTTCATCTTCAGACGGCATGATTTGTGCCTCAAGTTCCCTAACTTGAAAATCATTCCTAGGAACACCCCTTGGTCATGCCCTCAACAAGAATTAGGGAGGAATAGTCTCTACAATTTCAAACACATGTCTCAAGTCTCATAACACAACCTTATAACATTTATGTAAGATGAATATTCCCAATAGGTCGCAACATGTCTTTTCCCCCAAATCATGCCACATGGTCAAAATGAGGTGGAATAATTACCCTTAACCATCCTACACCTAGGTTTTGGTTAATAAGGGTAAACACACTATCATAATTATGTTTTTCATTTAGACACCCAATTATTCCCATTTTGCATCATTTTTTTACAACCTTTTTCAAATCATGTTAGGCACCATTTTTCATTTTAATCTCACAAACAAGGAAAATATTTAAATTTTAATAACTTACCCATAACCCATTTTCCCATGCATGCTAAAATGATGCACGTCACATTAACCCTTAGTTCCTAGAATGATGCATGCTCACTCAACTCTCATTACATTCTAGGGCACAAATAAATACTAAAAAATTCTCAGAAACAATAATCACATCACAGCACATATGAATCACCCAAGGTGAAATATTATTCAGCTATAATAGCAAACCGAAATGAAAACAATCCCACCCTACGTACTAAAATTTTCCCCCATACATTGGTTTGAAACTCCCATAAACAATCTCATTATGAAGCCCCAACTCTTCCTAGTATAATTTCCTTTTTTCCCCAAATAGTAAGAAAAAATAAGAAGAAATAAAACTCCTCTGATACCACTTTGTAACATCTTCACCAGCATTCCACATGATGGTTCTCCGAGCTAGTTCACCACATGACCTCAAGAATGCATCCCCATATGCTAGAGGCTTTCGACTAGCAGCAAGGGTCGGGTGAGTCAGACATAGAGAGACTATACCTTCATTTATAACAGTAAAAAATCAGTAGAAATAAATTAACAAACACATAATCATATAAAATAGAAAAATACTCATGTCACAAGATAATCAAATAGGAAAAAAATAATAAAATAGATCAGAAAACATGTTATTCCAATATAAGTGTCAAGTGTCTATAATGAAACTGAAAATAAATACACTAAGACTCCCCAATTAGAATCCAAACCATTTCTGGTACCCTTATCCAAGCTTCATCCCAAATCAACAATCCATCCCAAGGCCTTTTCCCTTATCATGTCCTACAATAATATAATCTATTCAGGTGTCGATCAGGAATCCAAAAAAGGGTGTGAGTATAACTCAGTAGGCCACCATAAATGGTGTCTAAAACAAGTCCAGTTAAAAGATAGTGTTTTCAGTTCTATAAGAAATAAGTACAATACAAAAACAACTAGTTATTACATTATCATTTATACTTATCTAACTATATTAACTCCATGGTTCTCAAGGAGACTTATACCCTAATATGATATTTGTCTCATATTGGAGCCCAAAGTTTTCCCAAGGTAATATCATATCTTCATACCTTCTTCTTTCTAGAGATTGAAGTATTCAAAGGTTCTATAATATCTCAGTACCTGATTCGACTCATTCTAGAGTTCAAAATATTCTTGTTTGAGGCCATAAATTGGAGTTACATTATTTCCCTTCTTTAATTTCAAATTTAAACTACGCATTTCCAACGTTACCAATATCAAAAACATAAGTAATATGACTATGTTACCATACTTACTCCTTAATATAATGACCATGTTCCCATTCTCTTTACTCATATATAACATGACCATGATAATATGCTTACTTCTTAGTAAAATGACCATGTTCCCATTCTATTTACTCATAAGTAAAATTACCATTTTACAATGTATACTCCTCAATTTTTATGACCATATTCCCATTCATTCACATATATTAATTCATAATTAATTATCAACATCAACTCCATTATTTAACACAACAATTAACTAAATGCCTCAATCCCGATAATTAATTCAATATTTAATTTACCAATATCCCAATTCGTATCCCCTAATTAATTTTCATGAATTAATTATATTCTTTTAAATCTAAACTCTTTATAATTAACCCCACAATTAATTATCTAGATCATAATCACAAAGCACAAAATTAATTCATAATTAATTATCTCAACTTAACAAATTTGATATCTCAAAATTAATATAATGATAAATTATCTAGATTACAATCCCTAACTCTCAAAATCAATTTCCCAAATTAATATCTAATAGGTCCACCCCTTAGTCTCGTGATTAATTCCTCAACTAATCATTTAATTCAACAATACTTCTATGAATCAATTGTTCAACCTAACTAACCCAATTTAAGAAAATAAATTTCTAATGGATGCTAGAAATTATATAATTTTTCATATACATATCAAATACATGAATATAGTAATTATATTTTAGACCACCAACCTCATATCTTTGATGGACATTCCCTCAATAGAAATTCCCAAAATCCGAGTAGTGCAACAATGTAGATCACAGTTCAATATCTAAATCCCTAAATCAAGATCAATGATATCAAGATCTTATCAATCTAGATCTGGATCTATAATCCTAGATCTAGATCTCACTGATTAAGATTAGATCTAACAAAATATATAATAAAATCCTCCAAAATATCAAAGAAAGATAGATGACAGTCATTGGGGTGAGATCCACATACTGGGAGAAGAGATGGTCTTCGATTAGGGTTTTTAATCTTGAATAATGGAGGTCAGACAACCTTGGAACCCCTCTAGAAATATCTGGGATCACCCAAAATCGTCATGTCCTGAGGTAAGGTCTCATAGGAGGTTTTTTGGGGGTTTTGGTATTTTAAAAATAATTTGAAGGTGAAAAGAAACCACACATATGGTTTTCTGGGTAGGGGCGCAAGGTTAGGTAAACTGTGTGCCAACCGTGCGGACCTCACTATCCAAGGTTGCACGATTACCTATTTTTGGGTGCACGGATTATCAAATTATGCAATAGAATAGATAACCTATCTTCATGTGTTCTCATGGTTTAACCTAACTACGCGCCAAGCATGCACAGAACCTTTTTCTCAAAATTTCTTAAAAACTCCCCCAAATCACACCCCAAGTCATAACTCCAAACAAAGGTGCTTAAATAAGCATGAAAATTAACAGAATTCAAGCCTGAGATAACTCTATAAAAATTTTAGATCTTATAATAAAAGGTCCCATAGAACTCATAATTTAAACTATACTTATGTAGTCCATATGAACATAAATCATTCATTATATCATAACCCAGGATATTAAATTGGTTTCATAAACACTTAATCATAACATAACCCATGGAAAAGAAATGGATTTCATAACTTACATTCTATTATAAACATAAACAAACAATAGAATGGATAATATTAGTATAATTGAATCATAAACCTAGTAAAGCATAAATAACATCAAACAATGTTATCATGGATGGAAAATTATTTTAAAATATTACTTGAAATAATTCTTGAGGAAAATATCCTTTCCATTTTTGAAATCATTATTTCTTTTAAAATTACACTAAATTATAAATGAAAAAAATCACTGAAAATAAACATAGAAATATGTAAATTATTCCTCAATAAATAAATGTTTCATGAAAGTGGAAAAATACACTAATTTTATTTAAGTTAAAAAATATTCCTTATATATAATTTTTTCAGAAATGTCACAAAGACCCTTATTTAGAAAATGAAAAAAAAAATATTTTCAACTTGATTTTGAATAAAGAAAAACATTTGTAAAAATGAAATTAAAAAATCATATTAAAATATTAAAAAACCCTTTTTTATAAAATTTTTACAAAACATGGACATGGAAGATAAATATTTCCTAGAAGAGCCATAAACCTGAATAATTATGAATAAAAATGACATTGTAACATAAACCCTTAAAAATATTATATCATTGATGTGATAATTAATAAAAATAATTTATTATATGTATTCACTATATATCCACATAAAAAAATTCAATAAAATATAATAATCAAAATTAATTTTACACACAATCGTAGAATGACATAATCAATGAAACATTACATTAACCTAATAAATGGAAATTGACTTCAAAATTTCCTTACGTCAAGTCTTGAATTTCATTGTTCACGTGGAAACCTCATATAATGTAAATATGATTTTATTATACATTTATTATATAAAAATATATCCATAATATAATTTATGATTTATTTATAACATATTATCTATTGTTTATTAATTATTTGTTATTAAAATCATTAATCTTGATAGTTACTGTTTCATTTTCAATGCTTGTTCCAATTTGGTAGTCTCGGTCCTTATAATTTGATAATGGTACCATAGTTTCCATAATTATAAATAGGTTTTAATTATAATATATATTTTTACATATATTTTTATAATTATCCATAAATTGTAGAGATAGAAAAAATAAGTACATAATTCATGGAGATAGTAGGTTGTATAAATGCGTAAATGTTTTTTCCATTTTTCATTTAATGGAATGAAAGAAAGGTTTATAATAATATGCCATTAAATAATTATTATTATTTTATATATATCATATATTTTCATAAAAATTATCCTTAAAACCATCCATGTGAAATATAATTGAAAATGAATCACATCACATCGTGGAGATTGTAGTCCATACATACGCACGAACGGAGTTATCATTTCTCAAAAGATTGGATGATGATTAGGTGGACATAATATAATAATTATAGTGGGATAACTATTTTATTAATATCATAATTAATCAACAATAACATATTAATGAAAATCCATATAATATGGTGAAGAACAATGAATTGTATCGCTACATGGAGACAGTAAGTTGTACGTACGCATAATTGATACTATCACTTTCTGTTTGATGGTAAAGAGGGTGTATAATGGTGTTTTATTAATCCTAATAAAATTTTAGAATATTTTTTATATTAAATTAATTATTTTATGATAAAAATCATAGATTTATTGGAGTT
Organism: Viscum album; assembly: GCA_963277665.1. Taxonomy (NCBI): domain Eukaryota; kingdom Viridiplantae; phylum Streptophyta; class Magnoliopsida; order Santalales; family Viscaceae; genus Viscum; species Viscum album. Next base: position 1,785,139,974 of record OY728121.1, on the reverse strand, counting down.
AAAGAAGAGTAGTAAAAAAAGTGATCAGTTATAGAGATTACCTATTCTTCAAAACGTCTCCTTTGGATCTCCTCTAATGGGATCTAGGGTTAGTATTTTGAGAATACAAGAACCTAAATAATGTTTATAGAGGTTTTTTATAATATATTTTGGTATGGAAGGTCTTTCTAGTAGTCTCAATGTGATTTGAAGATGTGGGGGAGGAGGTTTCCTTTTATAATTGGGGTGAGGGATAGTTTTTATTTTCTCAAAAAATTAAATTATAAGAAATTAATTTTCTATCAAAATACCACAAAATGGACATGTATTACAATATAAGATTTGATAATATTTATATATCATAAAAATATACTTTATATGAGTTCTAGTAATATTTAAACCTTATCATTTTGATTAACCCTTAGTTAACCTATTTTAATTTTAACTATAGTAACAAATATTCAACATTAAAATGTTTTAGTTTTTTATTATATGATATAAATTGGACCATAATGGAAAATTTAATGAAAATTTAATCCTTATTATAATATAATTGTATTTTTAATGATTTTTATTTTTTTCAAATAATTTAATAAAATATCATTTTGATCAAATATTATTAGAGTCAATTTTGACGATATTTTTTTTGAAGAAGTTGAAATGAATTGGTTTCCCAATTCACGCCCAATGGAATTTATTAAAATTAAAGTTTACAATGAAAACACGAGGTGTAATGTATTTACACCATCCCAAAACAGAGAAAACAACAAAATACATATAAAACCTTAAAGTACCGAGTAACGAGTCTTCAAACAGCCTCAAATAAGATCCAGCGAGAGTCCAAGACCTCCACTGTAGAAAAGTGTGCAGTCCGGACATGCATTATCCTCCATTCAAAGACATTTCCTGCTTCAAAACTAAGACTTCGGGTGAGAGTAACTTCTTTGAAAGAGAGAAAGATTCTCCATATTTCTCATCAAAAATCACCCAAAGAAAACGGGGCAGCATTCCAAAATGTTTCAGCATGCTGGAGAAGAAATAATTCTATCCAAACAAGTAGTTATACATCACCAACTCTGTACTGGGCAGCTGAAGTGCGCAGTCTATTCTGCAAAACAATCTAGATGCATACTTCCATGGAAAAACAGGAACCAGTCTTCATGCCAATATAGTAAAACCATGTTTTAACATGGAGAAAACAACCTAAAGGGAAAGAAAACCAACATCAATCCAGAAATCCTTCAGTCACTTCAAAGTGAAGGCACATTTAGAGACAAGGTAGGACCGCCACTTGAGAGAGAAAGGAAACAGAGTTGTAGCAGGATCACCAGCAGGGAGTGAGGGGAGTACAATCCGAGTTACCAAGAAGAAAAAAACAAGCAGCTCAAGAAGCAGAAAAAGATCAAAATCCTTGTCAGCAATCAGCCCATGATCTCCATAAGGTTAAGTAGTGAGGATGAAGTCCAATACTAGCAGGCATCCAGCAGATTACGCTGCAGCAAAAAAGATACTCAGCTATAGAAGACGACACCACAGACTTAATTTTAATCAAGAAAGAAAGTACTAGATCTTCAAAACATCTTCAAGCAAATCTGCACTTCATTGAAAAATCCAGAAAGTCCCTCAACACAATCCTCATATCAAGCATTACCAATCATCACCCAGCTGCCTAACATCAAAGACAGCAGCCATAAAATTGAGCTGCATCTATGTACAGAAACTCCACAAAATAAGCCATCAACACCATGAACTGATGAAGAATAGTAGCAGCAATCTTTGGGATATCTTCAACACCATGCATCACCATTGACACTTCTCTTTCAAAACAACTCATGCGAGCAAAACAGTGAAAGAAAATAGAGTCAAATCTGTTCAAAAAAATCCCAACTGGAAACTGGATAGTAGGAAACAGAATCAAAGATGAGCAGAACCATCTCGAGTGAATCAAGACAAAAGCATCAAACAGGTCAGATTCAATTTTATTTTTTGTTCATCTTTGATTTTTCAATGGAGATGGATCTTTTAATATAATGATATTGCTCCATTGAAATCTTACCTTCCTGAAGCTCCTGCTGAGCAAACTGCTGTTGCGTATCCATATGCTTGATCCATTCCTGAAGATCATGTTCATCAAAATGTGGCGAAAAGTAGTACAGAACAGTACTAGAGAGTGATTCTTGAGGCTTATCCTGAGGATCAGTAGCAGGTTCTGATTTGGGAGTCTCAATTTGAGTCTTCTCTTGGGAAGGTTCTACTTGCTCAGCTTTAGAGATGTCCACTGATCTAGTAACAATGGTACGTTCTATGTTTGAGTAGTCTTTGCGTCTTCTAGTTTTTCTTGGATGTGGAGTGATGAATCCATCCTCATCTACCAAAGGTTTTTTACCTTTTTTAGCCATATTATTTAAGAAAGATTCTTCCATCTGGATAGGTTGGTCAGCTTCCTCAGCAATGGAGTCTAAAACATCATGATCCTCTTCCCTTGAATTTTCATTAGGTACAGCGAAATCCTTTTGTTCTTGGAGGGGAAGGGGAACATCAAAATGCAAGTTATGACCTTCCATGGTATGTTGGACAGAAACCTTGTCATTTACAGGTTCATGTTGTGTGACCCTATTTTCCACATTAGCTTGTTCTGTAGCATCGAGAACAGCCTTGACAAAATCTCCAATTTGATTCTCAGAATTTTGAGAATCAACAGTAGCAACCCTAACCTCCAGACTAGGTACACTAATCTGTTCCACCACCTGAATGGGGTCTTTAGAAGAGCTTGGAATACTAGATGAGTTAAGAATTCTAGAAGGGGTTGAGATCTTGCCATCAACAGTTTGAAGGTTCTGAGAATTAACAGTTTCCTTTGGAATTTTTTCCACCCATAATGACTTTATCTGTTTTGTTGGGGGAGCTTCCTGTTTTCCACATTTGCTGGAAACATGTCCAGTTTTGAAGCATAAATTACAGAATTCTGGTAGGTTTTCAAAAACCATGTTCTGCACAAAGCCCTTATCACCATTTTGAATCCAGAAGCAGCTCGGAAGGACCTTGGATAGATCAATCTCGGTGCATACCCTTGCAACCGAGGGTCTTGTTAGGTTTTCCGTAGCATGGTCTAGCTTGATTGGGGTTCCAAAGATATTAGCAATAGCAAATAGAGCTTTCTTTTTAAACAAATGGATCGGCAAATCAGGGAAATCAATCCAAATTGGAGCGATGGGGGATTCAAAACCAGCAAGATAATCGGGTGACCATTTAAGCACTTTCATGTTGGATCTCCCAAAGTTCCAAAAACCACGTACCCAAAATCTATAATAATCCGAATCTGATGAGAATCGAAAAAGCACATTCCAAGAATTTAAGAAACCGATTTTGAAATCAGAGAAACCGATCTTTTCAAGGGTATTTCTTAGGAACAGGAGCGAAGGGCGCTGTTTTGAGAATTTACCTATCAAGGCGAAATGTAAATCTGAGGCAAGATTGTTTACCTCCTCCTTCGAGAATGATATGGCGCTTAATCCTCGGTGTCTGTAAGTTTTTGGAGCGAAAAACCCTTCCTTCCTCAAGTCAGTGGATGATTCGGCACCCATGACAACTTCTGCAAAGGATCTTGCATCGCGGAACCCTCCCCTAGGGTTAGCTTCACCATCACCCGCACCAGGCAGTGCCCTAGCTCCCGCTCCCATCCTCAATTTTGACGATATTCATTACACTGACATTAGAAAAATAAATACAATAAGATAACATAAAAAATCTTTTAACACTCCCCTAATATTTCATAACTACCTATAAAATTATTGGATCACCTTAATTAATTCATATTATTTTTATTATAATACTTTTAAATCATGTATTTTATTGTTTTAATAAATGAGTAATTACTACATCATCATTATATCATTATTTATATACTTATTAATTTACTAAAAATAAAAAATAAAAAAATATTAATATTAATCTTCTATAATTCTAAAAAATATTTATAATAAAATATATATTTTGGTATCTCTATATTTAAAATCATATAGTATTTAAAACATGAATGTGGCATCTCTGAATTTTTATTCAATAAAATATTATAAACATAATAATCTATTCTAAGTGTTAGAAAAAGTCATAAATAAAATTATATAATTAAAATAAGTTTATTAAGTAAAAAATTTAAACTTATTTACGTTCATAACCTATTTATATCTTCATTTGGGAACATAAACAATGTTTACGATAATGAAAGTGAAATTTGTGACTTTAATTTATTTAAATAATATATAAGTCATTTTCATAGACATGAGTCCACTAAAAAATAAATTTCTATCATTAGGTGTTAACTATCGAATTAAATTTCTCCAATAAAATTTTTTCATGTTTTTTTGTCATTTTATAGTCCTTATCATTTTTTAACCTAAATTAACCAATTTACTCTCTACAGTGGTAACAACACTTTCCAAGCTTATAGTTAATTTTGGAAAAAAATAAAAAAGACATATTTAATAAATTTGGACATTATAAATAAAAATAGAGATTTAATTTTTCAAAATTCAAAACACATAAGTTATAAAATTTAATTTAAAATAAAACTAATAAAACTCTATGAAAAACAGTTTTTCAAATAAATCCCCTTTTAAAACAGAAAATGTTTTTATAATAAATTCACATATAAAATCCTTTAAAAACCCATAATATGTTTATCCAAATGAAAAAATAAAAATTCATAACTAATCTAAAAATAATTTTACCTTTTAAATACTTGAAATGAAAATAAAATTTTTAATAAAAATTTGTATTTTTATTATTCCTTGAAAAATAAATGTATTCAGAAAATTAACAAAAAAATTAATATAATTATTGACATAATGAATTAAAAAATGTAATCATTTTTTTCAAATAAATTTTCTAGAACATATATAAATAAATATTATCTCACTAAATAAGATGAACTCATTTTTTTAAAAAATGTACTTTTGGAGAATAATGTGACTTTAGTAAAGATTATGTGATCGTTTTCAAAGAACATACCAATAAATTCATATTGAGTTGGAAATTTTTTTCAAAAATAATTTTTTTCATATTTATTCCTATTAATTTTACAACTACGTTATAATATTCATATAATGTTTTCTGGTTAGTCTAATCTTGATATTGTGTGTTATTCAAGCTATAAAATTATTTAAAAATAAATATTTCACAAAAAACATAGGGTGTTACAATACACCAATAATTTAATGATGTGCCAATAAAATTTATATGGACAATATGTGACTATGATATTTTGGTAAAAAAGTTTAATTAATGGACCATTAAAACTATCTTCCTATATTTATATGGATTCAAATAAAGAAATAAGATTATACAATGAACTGGTCACATATATAAATAAAAAAATATTCAAACTCAAAATAAATATGTATGTCTTCATTATACTCTAAACTCTTTCAGAAAATTAATATCATTACATAATGTCATTTATAATATTCTATTATCTTTTAGAACCACATATGTTTGTTAACAATATAAATTTCATGAAATTATATCTCATTATTAAAAGAAAAAGTATTTGATTTATATATCATCCAACCTCTTATTTTATTCTAATATCATCATTTATTTATTCTTAAGAATTCATATATCAAATCTATAAGTATACACCTTACTATACCTAAAATTAATATATTATAAAATAATTAATATAACTAATAAAATCATTATACAATCAATAATATATAGCAAACCAAATATTTATTTTTTACAAATAAACATAAATCATAGCACGATCATACTCTTCCATAATGTTCTAGGATCTAGTTTGTAACTTAACCCTAAAAATCATAGCTTCCCAAGTTAAAACACTTAAAATAGCTAATAATTTATACTTTTTAAAACATCATACCATGACTTGCCAGGATTTTATTTCACTAATAAAATATATAGACACGAACTCCTTCATTCTAAAAATACACTATCAAAAATACCATGAACCACCATAGATAAAATATCTTATTACATTTTTTATATAAAAACATCACATAAAACAACTATTAATGAATTTTATGTAATATTTAGAAACCATATATACATCTTGTATGATTCAAATAACCTATACTATTATATAACTCTAAAAACCTCTATATTTTAATTTTAATTTATAGATTCCATGAAAAATTCTTCAATTGTAATCCACTATCATATCCACACGTTATCATATACTAATATCAAAAATGTTATTTTTTTGAATATCCTATTTCCTGCAACTATTTTATAAAATAACACAACTTAAACTATGACTAAAAGTTCCATGCCTCACCAGTTTTTATGTTCCTATAATGTGGTTTATTATATTATTACCTGGTTTGATTATCCTTCATGAAAACTGCATCCTAATATTTTTTTCTCTAATACACTCATCTCAAAGATTCTTATAATGTAAAATATACTCTTTTATGCAAAAAATCCTTCTTTTTCATAACAACATACATGTTACTTTGAAAGTATTATTTTTTAAAAAACTATTTTGATTTAACATTCCCCACTCTATGAGTATGCAATTAAATGTTCTCTCCATTTAGGTTTTTCTAATCCAATTTATACTACATGTATAGAAATCTAGGCTTACTATAAATGGATACTTCATCAATTTATATTAATTTTCAGCACATTACAAAAGTATGTACTAGAGGACCGTAATAGTTTAGTTTCATTGAAATCATGGAACAAAATCTTCAAACTTGGTGAATTATCATCAATGTTTCCCAAAAGGATCTTCACCATTATTACTTATACTTAAAACAATTTTTCATAATTTTTGGGAAGGATACATAATAAAGGGTGAGGTCAAATTCTCAAGGGTAAATAAAGGATATATCTAGGAAATACCATAGAATTGGAATTTAAGAACATGAGAATAGAATTTGGTGATCATACCCTGCATATCAAAGATTATTTACAAGAGTCCTAGAATAAATGATGGTAGTTCATAAGATAGTAATAATAGGGGAATCAAGATCATAATCCATGGTAAAATAACATAGAAATGAGACCTCGAATTTTTGGCTTAAACATAAGCATATAAAATAATTTCCATAATAGTCATGTATTAATCCCAAGGATATCTTGGTGGAATGGTATCACTCTCCAAACCATCTAAGTTGTCATGGTTGACTCCCTTGAACATCTTAGTAGTGAAGGTTCACTACCAAGTACTTTTTAGAAGATAATTTCATGTACTAAACTTATTTCACTCTTCATTATGGCAATGTATATCTCATGAGATATAAATCGTTATGTAATGAAATGAATGGAGATATAGGTCTCACTCATCTCATAATTAAATCATACATATGTGTTCTACTAGAATATAAACATTCGTATTATCAATCGTGAAATAAAATGGGTATCATAATCTTGTCATCATATCATAACCTATTAAAAAGATATAGGTTTTATAATTATTTCATAAAATCATTACCCATGACAAGAATTAGGTTTCATAAGCATAAATCTCATGAATGTGAAACAGGTTCCATAAAAATATATTCTGTGTAAGATAAATGGGTTTCATAAACATATATACTATGAAATAGAAATTAATTTCATAATAAAATAACCCAGGAAATTGAAGTATGTTTCATAAACATATAACTTGTGAAAGTGAAATAGGATTCATAAACATATAACTTTTGAAATAGAAATGGGTTTTATAAACACATAACCGGTGAAATAAAAATAGATTTTATAAAAAAATATCCTCTGAATGAAAACTGAGTTTCATAAAAATCTTTCTATCAAACTTTAACAATTTAGAGAAAAAATATAAATGGAACTCCTAGATCATATCACCAAAAAAATCATGAGTAACACCACCATATGTTATGTTATATGGAAATTAATTTTGAAATATCTTTTGAATACATTTATTGAGTAAAATTTAATTTATTATTTCAATAAATTATTTTTTAAAACATAAAACCTTTTTGAAAACATTTTCATTAAAAATAAACATGAAATTTTATAAAAGAAGGTATAAAATATTTCTAAAACCATTTTCCATGGAAACATATAATGAAATCTTGAAAAAAATTTCACAAAATAATTATTTGAATTCTTATAAATGAAGATTGAAAACCTTTTTAAAACCATTTTCTTTGAAAAAACTTTGTAAACATATAAATAATTTTATAAAACATTTTCGAAACATTTTTCTTTTAAAATACATAGAAAACATATTAAGAAATCTTGAAATAATTTTTAGATCATTTTTATTTGAATATACTTTTGAGAAAATAAAAATAAATCTTGAATACATTTTGAAAACCATTATCTTTAAAAAAATTGAAAAAATATGCATACTTTTTAAAATAATATTGAATTCATTTTCCTTAAAAACATATAAAATGAGCTTGAAAAATTTTTGAAAACAATTTTCCATAGAAACTTAAGAAATATCCTTGAAAATATTTAGAAAAAATCTTTCTTAAAAAATTTATAAAATAATCCATAAATTATTTTGAAAAAACATTCTTTGAAAATAAGTTGAGAACATAAAAATAATTCTTGAAAAAAATTGAAAACTTATCAAAGAATCCTGAAAAAAATTCCAAAACCTTTTTCCTTGAAAAGGTATAAAATAATCTTAAAGGAATTTAAAAAATATTTTTCCATAAAAACTTATAAAATAATCTTGAAAAAATTATGAAAACATTTTTTCTTGAAAACTTATAACATAAGATTGAATACATTTTTAGAAAACATTTAAAAAAATTATAAAATTATATTATGTAACAAAGAATGGAAAATGGTAACATTAATTTAATATATCATGAATAACCATAGGAGAATAAAATTCATAATATTTATTCAAATATGGATCATAATATTTCATAAATGGAAGCATAATCATAAACAATCCTGATAAACGATGATATTGTAGCAATAATCTTATACCACATTAGTAACTTAGAATCATAATCCACATGAAAGAATAAAATTACATGAAGATAAAAATATCATTAAAATACTGAGTTTAATTATATAACTATTCAAAGGTAAGTGTATGCACCTTATAGAAGAACATATGTTCATAAAATGGCATGTGTCTTAAAAAAAGGAAAATTGAGACAAAATTACTTTACTAATTTAGTAACTTTTAAACCATAAACCCCACGAAAGAAACATCATACAATTTATATATAGATACCCATAAATATAATTATAATAATAATATAATAAATTCATGGTAATTATATAAACCACATAAATGAAACAAGAGGTCAACAAGTCATAAATCTTAGAGAAATAAAAGTGAGACGAGAAAACCCTTACGAAAAGTCTCTACTTTCATTGTACACATTAAAACCTACTATATAATAAATATAAGTATATTATAAATATAACACAATAAAATATTATTATTTATAATACCATATATTATTTAATTATAAATTTATATTACTTGTTTATTAACAATTCCATGTTAATGTTATGTTTCAGGTAATATCTGCTTTGTTTTTCATATATATTTTGAATTTTTATTCTTGATCATCAAACTTAGATCAAGATTTTACATATTACCTGAATTTAATAGATTATATAAATATCCTATATTTTAATAATATAAATATATATAATAATATATAAAATATTTAAATATGAAATGAAATACATCATCTATGGAGATGGTAGGTCGTACATTTGCATGAATGCTATTTTTTTCTTGTACCATGGAAAGAAACAATTTAAATAACATATATGTGTATATATATATATAATACTAATATAATTCATATTTCATATATATCATATAACTTCACTACAATTATCTCTAACACATTCCATGTAATGTTTTCCTGAATCACATTGCTTTGAGGATGTCGTAGTCTATACCTTCACAAATGATGTTACCATATTTACAAAAAATATAAATTATGGATGTATTTGTTATATAATAATTCCATAAGTGTAAATACATCATCAATATCACATAAAAATCAAAAAAAAAATATTATTTATATCATAATTACCTACCTTTAGAGGTGGTATAATAAAAATGGATGACACATTTTCATGAGGCAGTTGTCTATTGTACACGCGAATGGTAATATTGTTACCCATTTGATTAGAGTGTGTGAAGGTGTGAGTCGAACCCTTATAAAAAATATATCAGTATATTTATAATATTTATTTTATTATATAATAATTTATTAATAATAATTTAGTGGTATATAATAAAAAACAAAAGAGCTTGTGGAAGGATGTTACTTCTTCTTTAGTAACTACTTAGGGTTTGTGTCAAAAGGATTCATGGGATGGATTTATGTGAAAAAATGGGATTATATGATGAATTTTGTTAATTTTTTAGGATATCCTTTCATGTTTTATCCAGGAAAAATGGATTTAGATAGGGGAATAAGTGAGGGTTGTGATGCCCTTTTTATAGTGGAGGAGTAGTGGAATTCTTGTAAATATAAAAAGGTAAACATTATTGGAAGGTATCACTTACATCCTAGGCTTAAAAAATTAATTTTTTTTATAATAAAAGTTATGTGGTATAAATATAGAAATCAAATAGATTTTGTAAATCTTTCATGCTCATTTTCCCCATTATTATTAATGTTTAACCATTAAGTAAACTCATTTTTACCTTAATCACAGTAATTAATTTTAACTAATTTCAATAATCACTTTTGTAAAAAATTAATTTGAAAATTTTAGAAATTATAAATTATTATTATTTCAAATATTTAATCCATTTTCAAAATTTCTATTAATATAAGTGGAAAAAATTAATTTAATATTAATCCCACAAATGGGACAAGATGACGTGTTTTTAAAAAGAAAACGTCCAAAAGATTGAAATCTTTTCATAAAAAATTTCAATTTTAAATTGGTTCAAATGAAATAAATTGAATTAAATTATGTATAATTATTATAATTATAATTTAAAACAAAAAAAATAGTTTACCAAATAAATAATTTATACGAAAAATCAGTTTGGAATTAAAATTTAGTATTTTTAACTATTCATCTAAGAATGAAATATTTCATAAAAATAAAAACAAATCACCCAAAATAAATTTTGATATTACTATTTCAAAATTTATTTTTATTTTTTAAATTATAAATTATAAAATAATGAAAATATATATTTATAATGGGTTCTCCATTAAAATTCCAAAAACTATCATTTAGAAAAAATACATCTTTTTATTTATACAATTAGATTTTTCATTATCTTATACCTATAAAATCTTTTCAATGAGTATCAAAAATATTTATTAAATATTATATATATATATATATATATTATTGAAAACATTGATCAAAATTGGTTTTTCTTAATTTATTGAGAAAAAATGGTGTTTTTATATAGATTTATAGTTTTCTTCAAAATGAAAATTCTTTATTTTAAAAAAATTCTTAATTTAATTTCTATATAATTATTAAAAAATGATTCATTTTATATAAATTTTTAAATAAAATTTTCACACATTAGTTAATAAAATTCATAACGTCCATTTTAACGTCTTTTTGGTAACTATAATAACATTTTCATAACAGTATTAATAGTATTTTGTAGTTTGGTAAAACATGGCATTGTGTGTATCCCAAGCTATAGAAGGGGCTCAGTTTCATATATAATTCAAGACAAACATATTATTGTGTGTATTAAAATCCAATATACAAATTGTGTGCAACATAAGATTAACTTTGTGTTAAGTATAACACAATCCAAACTTAGTGATTTAATATAAAAAATATATATTCACTATTGCGCGAAATGAAAAATATCAAAATGATTACATCAATTCAAAAAATAATATTTAATAAAATCTCATTTTATCACATTCTACCCCCATTAAAATATATTTTGACCTTTATATTCATTTGGGTTATAAATGTTTTAATACTCGAATGCTCATATCTTAGAACCCCACAATGTAAAAATTAATACTAAAACATACTTTTGAAAAGGAAACATGGAATCATAATGGTTACTCAAAGTATCTAATAACTAGTTTTCTATATATAAGAACATTTATTTCATTTTAGAACATGGACAGGGAAGATAAATATTACTATCTTGTTATGATGGAGAGATATAGAGAACATAGTTAGGATAAATTTAAATATCACAAAGCCATAACCCAAAGAGTCTTGGAAAAGGTTGTTGATGTCATCCAAAATGATGATAATAGTATAAAATTTTATTCTATGATAATTTATCCTATATTTGAAAACATTTAATGTAATTATATACTAACATGATTTCAGGACAACCTCAACCTTTGTTGTGCCTTGATCAATTTCCACTTCATCCAATATTCTAAGAAATGATTGTGAATTTTCATTCCTAAAGCATTTGGAAAACATGAGATCCTTAAATACACTTATAGTTCATTACATATATCTTTAGTTATCAAAATATGTTATAACATGTTATCCAATATAAATATATCCTCATATAGTGAGATAATACATTAATCTCTAAAACCTCATCTTATGTTTAATATAAAAATTCCATAAATTATTAACTTTATTACCATTTTCAAATATGGAATTCCAAAATGTTAGAAATAAAGTTTCTAAATTTCTAAAAAATAGTTTAGAATTGATCTCTCATATATCATAATTTATCTCTTGTTTACCATATACCAAACATGTTAATACTTTAATCATGTGTTCTATTGAAACATAGTAATAACCTGATTTAATATAACTCCATATTAAAAATATGCATTTTTCCTCATTCCAAATTTTATTTAATATGTCAATTAAATCAAAAAATAGTTTTAATTCCTCTAATGATATCTTAAACCACCTTATCAAAAAACATTATTCAGTTCCAAGGTAATTAGTAATATCTAATTTACTTATTCATATCCTACATATCATTATCCAAACATCATTATCTCAACATCAGGAACATATTAAGGTTCATATTACCTTAGTAGAAATTTCACCATTCCCTTAAATCACTTTTCTATTCCATTGGAACCATTCAACATATTCTTGTAAATCCATAGAAAAAAACATAAAATGAATAATCCTTATATATTTCGGAATTCATATAACATAACTCTTGAATTTGAATACATAAAAACAACTATTATTCCACTTTATCCTTAAGAAATTAACAAGGACACATCTTAATATTACTTAATACTTCTTTAATTTCACATTCCACATGTAGTCTCATTATCAGCAGTAATAAAACTATTACTCATACCATCTTATTGATTCTTTTCATGCACTTTCCAAATGGGACATCAATTTTCATACTGACCTTTCCTTTAACACTTAAATAATTTAACCATTAATGATGTCTTAGGAAGGCCAATATTCCCATCCATTTCATTAACGAAACTCTTAATTTTTTCTTTGTAGTTACACGATTTTTTTCTTCTTTTCTATATTCAAAACATATTCATATTCCTATTAGTCATTCACGTGGGTGTTTCTTTCCACATTCTTGACAAAAATGAAACAGAATATTATTTCTTATATTCTATCCATTACCCGAAATATCAGTGAAATATTTCCTTATCTTCACTAGTGAGTTAGGGAGTTGGTTAATGTAGACATTTTTAATCATGTTCCATGAAAATAGATTACACATGATCAATAATTCACTCCAGTCAACATCCCATTTGACTACTCATTAGAAAATTATCCATCACATTCAACATGAACCCAGTTCCTTATGGTTCTAGTAATTGAATGAAACAAGAAATAATAGTGTGACAATCACTTATCATAGTAGAAAATGACATAATCATAGTATGTTTAAATTATGGAACCTTGTTTTGAATCAATTCCACCCTTGTCTTATCCTTAGAGACATCCCTAGACATATCATTAGAAATATTCATAGGTAAATAACAAAACTTTTCTCATTATTGTTTCTAAATGATGATTACACCTCCCTTTAATACCAACTATAGTGCCCCAAGCTTAACATACATGGATATTACATCAATTTATTTTAATATTTAGCACGTTACAAAAGTACATTCCCAAGGACCATAATATTTTTGTATCATTAGAAACTAGGAAAAAACTCTTCTAACAAGGTGAAATATCACCATTGTTTTCCAAAAATATTTTCACCATTTTCACTTCTACTTAAAACCTTACTTCATAACCAGGGGAAAGAAAAAAAGGGTTAGATCAGATGCTCAACAAGGGTAAATATAGGAGATACGTAAGCATAACATGATCATAAGGGTGTGATAACATGATAGTAACATTGGATGATCATACCCTGCATATCAAATATCATATACCTGAGTCTGTCATAATTATTGGTAGTTTAGAAGAAAAGAATCATAATGGAATTAAAATCATAATTGATGAAAGAATAACATCAGGATAAGACATAGAATTTGGGGAAAACATAATCATATAAAATGATTTCAATAGTAGTAAGGTCTTAATGAAAAGGTCATATTAGTTTAATGGGTTCACTCCCCATACCATATTGGAGGTCATGGTTCACTCTAATGACCATAGTTGTATTCATGGTTTATGCCCATGACCATCTTAGCGGAAAAAGTACATTATTGATCTAAGTTCACCCCCCATTTCATCCATATCTATCTCATGAGATATAAATATTTAACCAATGTATTTGAGGGATATATAGGTCCCACCTTTATCATAATGAAATCAAACATTCATGTTCCACTAGATAATAATAATTCATATCATAACCCATGAAATGATATGGGTATCATAAACATGTAATCATATCATAACCTTTAGAAAAGAGACAGGTTTCATAATAATTTCATCAAATCATAATCATGAAAAAAAAGCAGGTTTCATAAGAATATAACCAATGAAAGAGAAATAGATTTCAAAAACATAAAACCCATGAAGGATAAAATGGTTTCATAAATATATAACACCTTAAAAGATAAATGGGTTTCATAAACATATAACTAATGAAATTTAAATGGGTTTCATAATCATATAACCCATGAAAGAAAAACAGGTCTCATAAACCTATAACCCCTCAAAGAAAAAAATATTTCATTAACATATAACCTGAGAATGATAAATGGGTTTCATAAACATATAAATCGTGTAAGAGAAATGGGTTTCATTAAAATGATGTCATTAAACATAATCCATTTAGATAAATAATATTAATAGAACACTTGTATTATATCCATAGAAAAGAAATTAGTAACATGAATAGATGTAATCATAAATGGAAATAAATTTTGAAATAGAATTTAAAAAATTTCTTGAGTAAAATTTCCATTCATATTTGGAAAAATTCTTTTTCAAAACATAAAAACTTTTGAAAACCTTTTTTTAAAACTTAATTTAAAACATATAAAATAATCTATAAAACATTCTGAAAAACTTATTCCTTCAAAAATTATAATGGAAGCATGAAAACATTTTTAAAACAAAATTCTTTTAAAACATATAATGGAATCTTGAAAACATTTTAAAATATTTTTATATTAAATTAATTTGAAAATATATAAATAATTATTGAAAACTTTTTGAAAAACTTTTTATTTGAAAATAAATTGAAAACATTAAAATAATGCATAAAAACATTTTGAAAACTATTTTATTTGAAAATATATTGAAAACTTATAATGAAATATTTAAAAACATTAAAATAATTTTTATTTGAATATATTTTTAAAAGATATAAATCATGATTTAAAATATTTTGAAAACATTTTTCCATCAAAACTTACAAAATATTCTTCAAAAAAAATTGAAAATATTTATCCTTATAAGGATTTAAAATAATTTTAAAAACATTTTGAAAACCTTTTTCCTTGAAAACATTAAAAAATCATTAAATAATTTTGAAAACATTTTTCATTGAATTTAATTTTAAATCTAATAAATAATTCTTGAATAAACTTTGAAAACCATTTTACTTGAAAACATTTAAAATAAGCTTGAAAAAATTTTGAAAACCTTTTTCAATGAAAAGATATAAAAGAATATTGAAAACATTTTGAAAAAAATCCCTCAAAAACATATAAAAGAATATTGAAAAAAAATTGAAAACATTTTTTCCTAAAAATTTATAAAATATTCTTTAAAATAATTTTAGTATACATGGTCTTTAAAGAACACATATTTGCAATCTAAGAGAGAGTTAAAGTTATATTTTCTTAAAAACACATTCTCAATTATCATAAGTACTATACAGTGGAAAAATTGTAACATAACATTATATTATCATGAGTAACCATTGGAGAAGAAATTTCATGATATTTATTATAATATGGATCATAATATTTCATCTACAGAAGAATAATCATAAACAATCTTGATGAACAAAGAGATTTTAGTAATAAATTGTTTCCAGTTTGGAAACTTTGATTCCTTATCTCCATGAAATAATAACATTAAATAAAGATTAAAATATCATTAAAATAAATAGATTAGTTATATAACATTTCAAAGGGAATTTTATACACCTAGTATAATAATATAAATTCATAACATGGCATGTGTCTTAAAGAAGGGAAATTGAGGCAAAATTACTTTACCGATTTCGTAAAATTAGAATTGAAAACCCCCTAAAAGAGAGATGATAAAATCGATATGTAAATACCCATAAATATAAGGATAATAATCTTAGAATATGTTCATTTTCATTTTACACACCAAACAAAATAAATCCGAGTTGAATAAGGCATAAATCGCATAGTAATAAAAGTGATGGGAGAAAACCCTTACCTTAAGTCAAGACTTTATCTAGACACATTCAAACCTCATATATAATAAACATAAGTTTATTATAAAAATACCACAGAAACATATTCTTAAATATAATACCATATATTATTTTATTATGACTTTATATTACCCATTTATTATGGAATCCATGTAAATGTTATGTTTTGGGTAATATCCATTTTATTTTTCATATATGATTTGAAAATTCACTATTGATCCTCTTACATAGATCATGATATAATTATATAAATAATTTAAAAAATGATTTAAATATAATATATATTTATATATAAATATTTATAATAATCTATAAAATATAGAAATATTAAATAGATGACATTGTTCATGGAGACGGTAGGCCGTACGTATGAATTAAAGTTGTTTCGATTTTCTTTTCATCTTGAAAAAAAAAGATTAAATGAAATATATTTATATATATTTATTATAATTCCAACATAATTATTATTTAATATAAATCATATAATTTCACTTCAGACATCCTTAATACATTTCATGTAATGTTTCACCAAATCACATTTCTTTGAGGAGGCAGTAGTCCATACGTCCACGAATGAAGTTATTATATTTACACAAAATCGAAGGAATCAATTTGTTTTTTATATAATAATTACAGACTAATTAATATATCATAAATATTATATATAACATCTAAAAACATTATTTACATCAAAATTCACAATCATTGGAAGTGTTAAAAGAATAATGAATGACAGTATTTTGTGAGGTGGTAGTCTTCCATACACATGATTGAAAAGTTAATTTCTCATTTGATGGAAGAGTGTGTATTTTATGGTATAAAATTTATAATAACAACATCTAATTATATTCAATATACTAATTTAATTTTATAAGAAAGTAAAAAATAATAATTGAGGGGGTGAATAATGAAAATAAAACAAAAGAACTTTTGGAATCATGTTACCTCTTCTTTGTGTAACTCCTTTTGGTTTTCACAAAAGGGATTCCTTGGTTGTATTTATGTGAACATGTAGGGTTATATGATTAAGGGAAGGATTTTGGTAGTATATTTGGGAAGGTTTTGGCTGAGAAAATGGTCTTGATAGGTGTGAAGAATTTAGGTGGGTGAGTTCCCTTTTATAGTAGATGAGTTGTATTCTTGTAATTATAAAAAGTTAAAAACTACTAAGACGTATACCTTATATAATGTGTTGGATTTGGTGTCCTAGAACCAACTAATTTTTACTTTATTCATTAATAAATATCTTATCACATATTCATTGTTCTTCTACATGACAACGCATGTGATAATGTCTTAAGGATAGTTGTTTCACCACAGGGTTATAGTGGATCCCTACTATGATGAGAACCTAGAAGTTCCATAACACTATTATTGAATATATGTTCTATGTCTATATGATTTTATTTGAGGGACACAAATAATAATTTCCATTTGGGGTTAGGACTCATAAAACATCGAGGTTCATTCTCATGGTGTGCGCCCTTGGTAATATCTAGAAGGAGATTATGAGAAAGAGACCCGCCAGTAGGAAATCCACATTTCATAGTATCATTGGATTTTTCTATCTACAGACATGTGTATTGGTCCTTAGACTATAATATTATTATTTATAGGTATTAAAACTCACACACTTGGATATATTGATGAAAACTATGATGACACACTATTCACAGTGAGGTAGGATATGTTGGGTGCTTCACGAGTAATACCGCATTAATAGATAATGCAGGAAAGGATATGTCCTTTATGTTAAATAACGTAAGATGATATCGCAGGCCCTTTTATGGAATTGATATACCCTAAATAAATCCATGGCCATGGTAAGTAATGGAAAAGTTCAATTCAGGGAAGTCAAAGAAAGAATAATCAAGCACATGGTTTAATGGAACTATCATGCAACCCACTTGATTGGAGATATCATGAAAAAGGTAATACATTACATGGTAAGAGTTCATATGAGGTAAAAAAATCATTGTGGCATTAACTTCTTTCTCTATGGATGCCTTTTCATGTTTCTAGATGCTAACCTTGGACTTTAAGTAGGCTCAGCTTAATTCTACTGAGAAACAAACCTAGAGGGTCACACACTAAGTGTGTCCAAGTATCCCAATTAAATATTCATTTAAAAAGATGACTAAATAATTATTCCAGATTGTGTTATAATAATTATTCAAGGGTGCATGATTGCATATATTTCAACACTATTTATTCAAGAGAATATATTGTGGGTTAAATAATATATTTATTAGAGAGTAATGTAGTGATATTTATTTAAGAAATAAATATTCATTATTCAAGGTATAATAAATATGGTGGAGGAAATAAAGAAAATGGAAAAACAAAAATACACATTTTGTATATTAATATACACACTGTGTATTATTTCTAGGGATTTGTGTGAAATAATATTATTTATTTAATCAAATAATATTAGGTGTAATTCGTTGGTTTCATGTCAAGTGATAATAATAGTCAACTATTATTATTAGACATGGGGTCTTACTAAGAAGTAAATTAAATGAATAAAATATTTCAGGTAATTATTTTATTTTATTATTATAGGTAATAAAAATACCAATTAAATTATTCTCATTATCCTCACCATTATTTTTGGTTGTGTACAATGGATCTGGAAAATCTATCAAGCCAAGAGAGAATTCTTTTTCCCCCAAGAACACTCTCAAGTTACGAGAGAGATCCTCCACCACTGAATCAAGGAGAGATCTTTGGAAGCGGCTCTCAACATGATCGAATTTGGACATTTCTAGCATAGTAACTTTCACACTAGCACCTAGATATCCCTTTGGAAATTCCTAGAGATATGTGGAGAATGTGTGGATCGCCACTAGAGTAAACCTACACTTTTCTTCTATGACACAATGATAGATCACATTGGATCGTGACCGGAAACATCAATGAATAGAGAATTACATCAAGGTAATTATTTTATTTTAATTAAATTAATTATAACAAACATATGATGATCCTATATATGGTTCTATTACTCCCCTATTTTCTTTCATTCTTCATTCTATTCTAATGATCTGATATTTTATCATTATGAAGGCTCTTGGATTGATCATTGTTAATGGAAAAAGTTAATTTCGGTACCCATATCAATGCACTTCTATTGTTCTAGGAACCTACATAATGAGCCAACAATAATTATACAATAAACAATAGTTTAATTGGTTGGAATATGTATATAAAAATTACTTTAGGACATGTTTATCATCATTTTTCCTTTATGTTTATGTTTAACCATTAATTAAACTCATTTTTACCTTAATTGGTGTGATTTATTTTAATTACATTCACTAATCACATTGGTAAAATGTTATGTTGAACATGTTATAAATTATAAATTATGATTATTATGAATATGGAATCCATTTATAAAAATTCTAATGACAGAAGAGGTAGAAATTAATTTAATATTAATCATGTGGTTGGGACAAGACGATGAGTTTTTATAGCGAAAAGATCCAAAAGATTGAAATGTTTTTATATCAAATTTCAATATAAAATTTGTTCCAATGAACAAAATTTGATATACTGATGTATAATTGATATAATTTTACTTTAAAAATAAATCAAAATATATTTATAACTATGTAAATATATTAGACTAAAAAGAAGTGTTGAATTAAACTTTAGTATTTTTCACTGTTCAACAAAAAGTGAAATATTTCAGAAAAATACAAAAAAAACACCCAATGTAAATTTTGATATTCATATTGAAAAAATAAATATATTTTATTCAAATAATAATTATAAAATTGGAAATTTATATATTTAAAATAGGTTCACCATTAAAAGTCTATAAAATTACAACATATAAAATTTGGTTTATCCTCATCTTATACCTATAAAATATATTGGATGTGTATAAAAAATATTTATTAAATATGTAATATTTAATTTTTATTTATATCATTAATAAAAATTAGTTTTTTATAATTTATTGATATAAAAAAATTATATATAGAAATATTTTTCTTAAAGAAAATAATTTCATTATTTTCCTATAGTTATTAATTTCATTTAAAACTAATTGATAATTAAAGGATTCATTTTATATACATGTCTAAATCATATTTTACAACAGTAGTTAGTCTTATTTGTAACATCCATTCCAAATGATAGGTGGTAACTATAAAAATATATTAATAACAATATTAATAGTATTTTTTTAGTTTGGTAAAACTCAGCCTTGTGTGTAATGAAAGTTATCAAAGGGACTCGGTATTGTGTGTAACCCAAGACAAACATAGTATGGTGTGTATTTCAAGAAAATTTATGTGTTGTGTGTAGAGAAATATTAACCTAGTTTTGTGTCTATGTAAAGCCAAACATAGTTCTTTCTTATAACAAAATCTATATTTAGAGTTGCATGAAATAAAAAATATCAAATAGATTAAATTTATTTGAAAAAATATTTCAAAAAATCTCGACCTGTTACAAGATGG
Source organism: Viscum album (assembly GCA_963277665.1). NCBI lineage: Eukaryota > Viridiplantae > Streptophyta > Magnoliopsida > Santalales > Viscaceae > Viscum > Viscum album. The sequence continues at coordinate 1,785,118,818 of OY728121.1, read as the reverse complement.
AAGAAAATAAATTTACATCATTTCCTATTTGTAAAAATCCAAAAATTAATATAATATCTCAATTATTATTTTAATTTTATATGAGAAATTATCTAGGTGGAAAACAATATGTTAAAAGAAACGTTTTTTTTCAATAATCAACTATTAATTATTTATTAATTTTTTATCATTACCTTATCTTCATTCATCATTAATTTAAATCCCAATGACTGTCTATCACTATATAAATTTTACCAATTTAACATACTCAAGGTTATACTTCTACCCATTGATATAATAGCTATTCTCTAACTCTAATTTTTTATCATATTGATGAAATTATACTATCCACCATTCAATTATTATTAATTATTAAAATATATGATTTTGGAAACTTTCACCTCCTATGATAATAAACCATAAGTATAAAACCATCTACAATATAAACATACAAGTAAAATAATAAAATGATAGAAGTATTTAGGATTTTAAAAAATTACTCACTTTGATTGAGGTGGTTGAATATCAAGATTCAATTAATTATTATCAAATTTTATTTTGGTAAAATGTTTAGTTAATATTTATTCAAAATATTTTTTATTCCAATAATATCCAATTTCTTGATTACTTGTTACATCTTTAATTTTGAAAATTGATCATGGATATTTGTATTCATTCTCCCGGAGTCGTGTGTTGAGATTACTATTAATCTATTTCACTTTTTGTTACTAATTAGTAAATATAGATACATTTATCCCTTTCCAAATATCATATAATTATTTTTTTTACAAAAATCCCCCATATGAAAATATGGGTTTTCTTTTCTAGAATATATATATGAGGATCTTTTTGTAATTCTTTCAAATGTGTGAAGAAGGGTAAAAGAGTCATAATTTTTTAAAGTAATTCTTTAAATTGGTGAGGTTAGTAATCACCATGAATTTCAATATGTTTTGGTGATATCCATGGAGCATTTAAAATGGTTTTATTTGAGTTTTTGTATGAATTTTAATTGTTTTTTCAAATGAGAATTCCAGCATAGAAAATGTGGATCCATATAAACACTATATTCTTGGAAATTTTTCTTATGAATTAGAATCCAAAATTGGGAGAATTTGAGTACCATACCATTATACTTCACATTTTATAATTTCATAATCCCTATGGAAAATCAGGATTCCCATTGTAGGTGTTGTGAAATCCATGGAGACTTGTGTGTGTATGTAATTGATTTCATAAAATGGTGACCAAAATTAAAACCAAAATGAACCACACCATGTAGGTTGGTGTGTTGTGTTGAGAAAATACTTGTGTAAAATGTGGTACCACCCTATGATCATTTTAGAGGCTATTGAGATTAATGGATCAAGTATGAGGATTATTAGAGATTGTGAAACATGTGAATGTGAGAATCTTACCAGCCATATTCAAGTTCATTTTCAGTAACATGTTTCTTTTTATTAGAGTACATGTTATGGTTTTTCAAATCAATGTGTTATGTTAGTTTTGGAATATATTTAATTATGACATATATTTAGAAGTTAGGAATTAGACCCAAAGGATAAAATGTATTTAAATGGAGATAATTTGATTAGTGATGAAACAAAACTCAAATTTTAAATAAGAAATTTTATTGAGAAGTGAATTTATAATTTAAAATTAAAATTAAAATGAATTGGTAGAATTATTAATGTATAGAAAAATTGAGTATGAGCAGAAAAATTAGGAAATATAGAAAACCTACTAGAAACAAAAAAATGATCTCTAGAAACACTATAAATATATGATTATATTTCCATACCTACATTGTAATTAAGTGGAAAATTAAAAAAAAAGTTATTTCAGGAGATATATAACTGTATTTTTTTATAATATCATCATGATTATGAATATATAGAAAATCGATACTCCATTATTAGAGTTATAACATTCTATTTTCATGTATTTCATAGGATAAATATTTGAACTATAGGTGGATACCATTAATGATTCAATGTAGTGAGATTTTATATTTTGAAGTTTGTAAACCAGTAGGGTTAGTTTTCCCACTCCAAGGTTGTAAACAAGAGAAAATAGATTTAGTGTTTCATGTGTGTTGGGAATTTTCCTTTCATGCTCTTCGGATTAAAAACATTTGGTGAACCATGTAAAAACATGTGTATCTCTTCATTAATATTTCAAAACACATTAGAAATTTTATATAAGATAGAGTTATAAATACTAAACAAACTAACCAAGATCAATTTAAATTATTCAAGTGTGATATTTCATAACACCCAAAATCACCTCTTTTCTCTGGTCATTCTCCCCAGTTTGGGAAAAAAATATTATGGTGGATATGGAGTTATTATTTATGTTTTTAATCTATTTTATTTTCTTAATTTCAATCCCTTACAATTATATTACCAATTTTTATATTATTTATAGTATTTTTACTTTTCTATTTTGTTTTAGTCCTATGAATACACAATTTTGGAAATAAAATATGTATTTTTCCTTCAATACTATTATTCTACAGGGTTCAGAGAAAAATTATAACAATCCATCTTTTCAAAGAAGTTATGAATCATTATATTTTCAATTTTAATACCTTAAACTATTCTAAAAAATTTGTATAATTACGATGAAGAGGACATGGAAATATACGAGGATCATTCAAATCCTAGAGATCCAAAATGGGGTAAATAGGATGGACCACATGATTTTTCGAAAATCATCTGACCCGGTGAACACAAATGGGTAGATGAAGATAGGTGAACCTATAGGTTGTATAGTTTTTTTCAACCATTCAAACAAAGGCACATGACTATGAAATGTTTCTATCATTTTTGTCAGAGGTATATCTCATAGGTTGCACACATTTTTCAAACTGTGTTCCTAAACATTGTACCCCATAATTTTGGGGAGAATTTAAAATTTTGACCCAATTTAATTCTTATATCTATTTTCTATTCTCCCTTGTTTTGAGTGGATAAAACATGGTCTTCCTCTTGCATTGAGCTTAAGAACACCCTCACAAAGGAATTAATGAATTTCATCTGTCTGTTGTCCATTATATGATCATTTGGAAGCATTGTATCCATCTTGGTAAGCTCCCATAGTCTCTCAACTACAATCAATGTTTATCTTGGAATATATAGTGAAATTTAGGTGTAGTATCATATGCCATATTTTTAGGAAATTAGATCGATTCTCATATATCTTCACACCCACTTCGAATATGGGGTCGATATCGAGTGATGTGTCATCTATGACCCTAAGGTAGGTGGCATGTAATTTTCCCTTTGATTTTTTTCATTTTGTAATTATAAATTTCTGACTCATGACAGATTTTTTTTTATCATCCCAATTATATTGATTCTTTCATGTCTAATTGAACCTTATAACTTGATATGTGTTTTTAGAATCTTTTTTTGGATGTTTAGAGGATGTAAAAACCTTGTATAGACACCCCATGGGTGTTCCAAGTGAAAATGTCCATTTGTGGTTAATTTTGCAATGTTACTATTACATCTTCATCCCTTATATCTTAGCTTTTAATTGAAATTACCCTTGATACCTGTGTATTAAATGTATAATAAGTCACATCTTAGGTGTTTGTCCCTCTTGTAGTTGGAATTAACCATTTGGGAAATTGCCTTATAATCTTTTCATCTTCTATATAACACCTTTGATCTTATAAATGGAATTTCCGTGATAAATGGAATTTAAAGGAATCATAGAGTAATTAGAGATGTTATTCCTTAACAGTGTTAAATGTAATTAATCATGTGAAATTGATGATTCATAATGTCATGTATTTCCTTTAATTAATTAATTAGCTTAAATGGATTGACCCCAAGGGATGGTAAGATTAGGCCCATTTTCTTATGCTTCATAAAATAAATCCTATAAATTTTAATGTTTGAATTTTAATTGAACATGGATAAAGGAACATGTGGGTAGTATTTCCTCATATGTTATGTTATAAACATATATATTCCTTATTTATATTTATAGACTTGGTAAAAAAATTACATGAGAGGTTTTTACTCATGATAAATATTAAATATGAATAAGCCTTTATAGGGGTTGTGTGTGACAGTAAGGGGTGTTGAGATATGATGTAAATCACACTCCCTTACATCGTTTGTTGATCATGGAGTCTCTCACTAGTGATACTATATAGATGTTGGGTTTTATGCATCATGTTCCATGATTTTATTGTTTTGATGGTGGCTCACTCTCCATCCTGAGTGTTTTTTCATTACATTTCTCACACTTATTGGGATGTAGGGAATGTACCATATTTTATGATCTTATCGGATTTTTTATACTTTTTATAGATGTCTAAGATACACCCTATTCCATACGGTGACTAGTATTCCAGTTATTTGTCCATTAAGCATCTATACACACATGGTTCATATAGGTGGATGTAATATGGAAATATAATATATATAAATATATATATATATTACTACTATATATGTATAGAGACTATTCATAATTATATTACATCCATGAGTTGAATCAGGCAGACCTGTTAAGTGTCATATAGGAACCTGAGTGGGCTTGTTTTTTATTTTATAATTTTGTTACTATTTATCTCATACATGCACACTGTTTAGTTACGAGCACTACTTGGATTACATATAGACACTGTTGGCGGAGGCCTAATGTAATTTTATCTCAAACTCTACTTAGACTATCTTTGGTACCAAAGAATAATATATTTCTATAGGTATTGATGAGGTAAAAGTCCCTGCTAGAGGTTCTTGATGAGCTTATAGTTGGATATTAGGGGCATAGGACTGGGAATATAATCAGGATTCTAGGATATATTTTTTCCTTTATTAAATTTTATATTATTGTATTTCATGATAGCATGTGCATGTTCCTTTCTATATTATATAATTCCATGCATTCATTCATAAACCACTACCATTGAGGATTTTGATATTATTTTCAATTGTTCGTTTATTTATTATCTTACACTTCTTACTTATTTAGTTATATGTTTATGATTTTGTAGTTTATTGATTGTAATTGTTTAAGTAATGATTTTGATGTTGATTGTATCTATTTTTATCTGATGTGGCACTCTGATAGTATGGTTTAGTACCACTAATGTACTGCCTTTTCACCCTCACTATAAGTTGGAAACCTATTGAGTATGGGGAGTCATTATTGAGGCCATAAAACACACCAGCTCAGGGAATGGGTTAAGTGGACCCCGTGTCAGGACGTTATAATGTGGTATTAGAATATTTCCTTCCGATAATTACTATTTGGGGACAATATATTAATATTTTTAATGATTATAAATTGTTCATAAGCCATTATTGGGCATCGTGAACCCATATATGGTGAAAAGGATTAGTTTCCTGAATTTTAATTATATTTTATTCTTTTTCCTATTACCATTTATATGACATCCCCATTATGCGACACAATTGATTTATGATATTATTGATATTGGTAAAATTGATACAGGATTTATTTTACCTAGTCACACTGATATGATGGAAATTATATTTTTAAAATACATCATTATTTTGAACTCTAAGACAAATATACCATGCATCTTTTCATGCCATGTTTATTTTTAGCATGCATTTTATTGTTACAAATATATAGAACCTTGTATTTGTATTTAATTTTGATGAAATTTATTATAGGTATGGGAAAACAGATTGATTGATAAAGTTCATTCCTTAACCTAATAGTGTTATCTTTAATAGGATAAAGAAGACACCTTAAGCATTCAATTGTTGAATTTTGAGCTATGGACCATTAGTCGCATTACCTGGAACATATTATGTTGTGGGTTTAGTGGATTCCATATTTGGTTCATAAAGAGTATGGGCCCATATTGATTGTAAATTTAAATACATTTAATTCAACCATATAATTTTATTTAATATTTGAAAAACACAATTTAGAAATTAATATGATTACCAATTTGTAACAGCCATCATATATATATAAATAATATAAATTCATAGACCAAAAACCTAACTTAGTAGTGAGTAGTGGGTATATAATTTTTTCTTGTGGTATGTGCTACCATCTATACCTAGCTGTTGAGTAGGCATAGAGGCATGATCATATCTATTTGGAGTCTTTACACCTATCCAAGTTTCCTATCTGTAATTGTTATAATTTCATAAATATCTTCTATGGAATTCATTTGGAATTGTATAATTATTCCCCCATGACATCCTCTACTATCACACCTTGAAGGCGGTGACTAACACGTACCTAATGTGGAAGGCTACGAGCCACCAGTGATTCCTCCAACAGAGCCACATGTGGCACCTCTTCCTATTTCAGATGTAGGCACTAACACCCAATTTTGAGAAAGTTTTTTTCATATGCTATAGTCTATGAAAGGTGTATTTTTCCCTTCCCTTAGATTCCTCTAGAGAGAAGGTTCAAGATAGAGTCTTATATTCATTGTGATTTATCCAAGAGGTGGTGGGATGTTATCACCTAAGCATACTACCATCATGATGTGGTCTGGGAAGATTTTCAGATAATCTTCTATGAATATTTATTTCCCCAAACTCTAATGGATGATAAAGCTAGAGAATTTATGAACCTAGTGTATGGGAGTATGTTAGTTATGGAATACTCCACCCATTTCATAGAGATTTAGTGATTATCTCATACTCTAAATATTAATGATCTTATGACCAAAAGTAGATTTTGAGGATGGGATGGCTTATGCTATTCGGTCATAAGTCAATGTGTTTAGGTTGATAACCATTTCTGAAATAGTTAACTAGGCCCTTATTATAGATAGAAACTTGAGGGAAGATGAAGGATTGAGTTATGGTGGTTCAGCATCTAGATCTGTCATTGGTTCTTTATTTTGATTAAAGAGGAAATTTGGGTCAACTCATGGAGATAGAAGTAGTCAGGCACCTTGCACAGATAGCTTTCTTATCTATCGCAAATGTGGGAATCCATGATACAGCAAGTCTCAATGTCCATGAAATCTTATTGAGTTCATAACATTATGTAGGATGGGCAATATTCTCAGTTTCTACTAGATTTTTTCTACCGTTCCTATAGATTAGGGGTCTTCAACTACTCCTCGGTCAGGGGTAGGTCCAGTAGGATCATGATAGGAAGGAAGCTGGAATACCACTGTTAGATCAAGACAAGCTGGCAGTCAAGGCCGAGACAGTCAAACTTATGATTCTTATCAACAGAAGAGAAGGCTTTCTTAGGGAAGTCAGGCAGTAAAGAAGGTCCTTGGTATTGGAAAGTTACTTGTTGTCCAGCATACACCACCAGAGCAGAACGCCAGGCCTTACATTGTATGATATACTATTCTAGTAGCCCCCACTTTAGTGTATACATTATTTGACATAGGAATGTCTCAATCCTTTATATCTAAAGCTATTATGAGAAGTCTGGGCCTCGATTTTGACAGCTATTATGGTATTTTGACAATAGAAAAGTCATTTGGTATCTAATCAGAGGGGGTTTTCCATTTTATAGATTGTCCCCTTGAGATATGCATTGCCTTTTCATGTGGAATCCACACATCCTCAACATGAAGAGCTTTGACATAATCATCAGGATGGACTGGTTAGTTCCCTACCGATCCCACATTAATTGATATCATTAGTGGGTGAAATTTAAATCTCTAGAGGGAAGTACACATATGCATTAGGGTGAATGGTATGTGCATGCTTCGAGACTAGGACCCGAGCAGTAGAGGCTAAGTAATGTGATAGCGTAGATCACCAGTATTTTCCTCGATGACCAGGGATTACAACCCACTATCTTTCCTCTTGTAGTAGATTGAATTAGGTATGTATTTCATGATGACTTCTCTATTATACATTCTATTTTAGTGTTATATTTTACTATTGAACCCGCACTATGATCTGAACCGGTTTCAATTCCCCCTTATATGATCCACCTAATAAGATTCTGGATCTCAAGATGAAATTTCAGGATCTTGATGCTAAAGGATTTATACAACCCATCAATTCTCCTTGGGGTTCACCAGTCCTTTTCTCTAAAAATTTAGATGGTAACCTTAGGCTATGTGTGGATTAATGTCAGTTTTATTATCTCACAATCACGAATAGGTACCCATTTCCTATAACAGATGACCTCTTTGAAAATCTTTGTAGAGAAATTTTTTTTAAAAGATAGATATGATGTTAGACTATCATCAGCTAAAAGTTAGGACATCATACATACCTCACATAACTTTAAAGAGTAGGAATCTTATATATGTGTACTTTTTAATTCTATTTAGACTCAAAATTTAAGCTATAGTTTTCACAACTATAATGAATCAGGTCTTCTACCTATATTTGGATTCATTTTTAGTTGTCTTTTTTGATGGTATCTTGGTGTATTCCTGAACCTGAAATAGCCATGAAACTCATTTGAGATCATAATGAATAATCTAAGAGAACATTAAATCTATGTAATATTAGTAATTTACACTTATGGATGAAAATATTCCACTTATTGGGTCACATCATCTCAGATTTAGGAGTTTTAGTATTCCTAGAGAAAGTGAGAGTTGTATCTTCCTTCGAGTATCCCCAAAACATATTTGATAATCAGAGTTTCTTAGGGATATCCGAATATTAAAAATGATTCATCTTATATTTATCATGCCTTATAGTTCCACTTACGGGATTAAAAAGAAGGGTTTGAAATTCATTTGGTCAGAATTAGGTGAATCATCCATTCAAATGTTTAAGGTAAGACTAACTTTAAAGCTGATGTTGATTCTTCTAGAGTTAGGAAGAAGATATAGTATAAACTATGACACATTAATTTTTGGTCTTGGAGATATTATAATATAGTACGAGTGATTCATCACATACAGGTCTCGTTAGTTGTGGACTTATGAGTGTAATTACTCGATGCACAACCTCAAGCATGATGTTGTAGTTCATGCCTAACAATGTTGGAGACACTATCTTCCTGGAGAGAATTTTGTGGTATTCACTTATCAAAAAAATCCTCAAATATATCTTCACATAGTGGGATCTCAATATTAGGAAGCACAGGTGGGTTGAGTACCTTCATTCATTGGATTTCTTACTTTCCAACATACCTAGAAAGGGGAATTCACTAGTCTATACTCTGGGATAAAGCCCTAAGACACAAGCAGCTCTAAAATCTAGTGATGAATTGAATCTGATGGAATTATTCTCAAAGATACACATTGATGTTCTGGAGGACCATGGTCAGAATATCCCCTTATAATTATCAGTGAATTCTACTCTTTTTTAATGGGTGAGAAAAAGATAGTTATCTGGTTTTAAAGGCCATGTCCTAAGGGAAAGTGTTTCTTATGATGATACATATTAAGGTTGGACCATGGATGGGGATGATGACTTATTTCTCCATTGGTGTGTATGGGTCCCAGAAGACATCATAGCGGAGAAGATGATAACATTCCACAGCTCAGCATGGGTGGTTCACCCCGGTGTCACCAAAATGTATCGAGATCTTTGGAACCTATATTAGTGTCTGGGTATGAAATGTGATATTGTTTTCTTCATCACATGGTGTTCCACATTTCAGCATTTGAAGATGAAAAATAAATGACTGGTCGGTATTTTCCAACCATTTTCCATTCTTGAGTAGAAATGGGATGAAATTTCTATGGATTTCATGATTGTTCTGCCCAGATCAACTCATAGAAATGATATAGTGTGGGTTGTAATTGATCCCCTGATGAAGTACACACACTTCTTACCTGTTAAAGAGACCATAATGGTAAGCTAGACAGGATTTTTGAACATCATAGAGGTTTTACATCTTCATGGAGCTACCCATTCTATCATTTCTGATAGATATTCTCATTTCACATCATGATTCTGTCATGTGTTAAAGAAAGCTTTGGTCATATAGGTACTTCTGATCCAAGACTATCACCTAGAGACTTATGGATATATGGAGCATACTATTAAGGTTTTACAGGATATTCTTTATGAATGTGTCCATAACTTTGGTTGAACCCAGGAGAAACACATTCCACTCTTCAAGTTTTCTTATAATAATAGTTTCCAGGCTACCATTGAGATGGATCCCTATGAATCCTTATATGGTAGGTCTTTCTACTAACCACTATACTGAGTAAAGGCATGGGAAATAGCTCTTCTTAGACAATATCTCATGCATGAGACTATAGAGAAGGTATAGCTGATCTGGAAGCACATGTTGACACCTCATTCTATATATTAGTCATAAACCAATAGACATCAAGAAACACTTGAGTTTAAGGTTAGAGACTGGTTTTTCTTACAAGTCTCACCTAGGATAGGGAATAGACATATTTAAAAGTAAGGTGAGATCTCACCGAGGTTTGTTGGACCCTTCATGGTTGTGAAATGGATCTAACTAGTGGATTAAACAATTTTTATTTCCTTAAAGATATCATTATATGCATGATGTCTTTCATGTATCTCATCTTCTCTGATACTATCCAGATCTATCACATGTTATTCAACATGATGAGGTCAAATTGGATATGTATCCATCCTTCAAGGAATATCCAGTTCATATAGTGGAAAGGAGAATGAAGACACTCTAAGTCATTTCCCTTCCTTTGTTACGGTTTCTATGGAAGCATGACCAAGTATAGAACATGGCCTAGGAGTGAGAAGAAAATATTAGTTCTCAACAGAAGGAACACTTTTCTGATGATACCTCTTTACCGTGATAAGGCCAATTCGGGGATGGGTTTCTTTAAGGAGGGGAAGTTGTAATTACCCACATTTTCAATGAAGGTGAAGATCGTTAGTTTTTCAGTTTGAATACCTTAAAATTCCTTAAAAAGGTTTCTAATCAATCCAAAGAGGTCACAGGAGTGTCTAGGGATCATTTAGATCTTAGATATATAAAATAGGAAAAATAGACTAGGGCACATGGTTTTTCAAAAACCATGCAACCAAAGGTGTACGACCATGCGGTTATAGATAGGGGAACCTATAGGTCGCATGGTTTTTCTATAATAGTGCAACTCGAGGTGCATGACAATGTGACTTTTCAAATGTTTCAGACTGAGTCTTATCACACGGTCTGTGCATAGTTGGAAAAATAAGCACCTAAATTGTGAACCCCCTAATTTTTGTGTGAATTTGAAATTTTACACTATTTAATTCTTATAATTATTTTCTCTTATCCTTTTTTATATAGCTATTGAAATATGGTTTTTCTCCTCCTTTGAAATCATGAACCCACTCACATAAGAATTGGTGAATTTCCTCTATCTAGTGACCATTCTTCAATCCTTTAGAAGTGTTGGATCTGTCTTGTTAAGTTTCTTTAGTCTCTCAACTCTTAACAAATATTATCTTGGAATATTTTATGCCAATTACGTTCAGTATCATATGATCTATTTTAAAGGAATTGGACTATTTCCTAGAACTCTTCCATTATAAATTGAATCTAAGGTTGATAGTGAGTGTGGTGTCGTTTATGGACTTGAGGTAGGTGGTCATGTCATTTTCCCATTGAGTTTTGTCATTTCATAACTACATCTTTGTGATTCATTCCATATTTTTTCAATAATCCTAATTATATTTATTCCTTTATGTATAATTGACCCTTAAACCTATATATATGTTTGTTGTATCTTTTTTGGAGGTTTAGTGTTTGTACATACCTTGTATGGACACCCCATGGGTGTTCCATGTGGAAATGGACATTTTTTTGTCAATTTTTCCAAGTTCCGAGAACTCCTTTGTCCCTTCCAGCTTAGATTTTAAATTAAATTACCCTTGATACATTTTTATTAAATGTAGACCAAAGAACCTTATAGGTGTTTTTCCCTCTTATAGTTGTAATTCCAAAAGTGGGAAATTTCCTTAATAATCTTAAAATCTTCTAAGTGGTCCCTTTGAACTTATAAATGGAATTTACATGATTTGTGTGATTAAATGTATTCATAAGATCACAAAGGAATTTTTTCCTTAACTCTGTTAGATGTAATTAATCATGTGAAATGGAAAATTCATAATGGGATCTCTTTCCTTTAATTAATTAATTGCTTTAAATAGATTGACCACATAGGATGGTAATACTAGGACACTTTTCATCTGATTTATAAAATGATTCTTATGAATTGTAATGTTTGAAATGGAATTGAACTAGACTAAAGGAACATGTGAGACATATTGCCTCATATGTTTTGTTATAAACATGGATATGTTTTATTTATATTTATATTCTTGGTAAACATATTACATGAGTGGTTTTTCCTCATGTAAAATATTAAATATGAATATGCTTTTATATGGGATATGTATGATAGTAAGGTGTGTTGATCCAGTAGGGAAATCACAATCCTTTACATTGGGTTTTGAGCAAGGCATTTTGCACTAGGGATATTATATGAGTGTTGGGATTTATATGCCACGTTCCATGATTAGAGTGTTTCCATAGCATCTCACTCTCCATCCCAAGTATCGTTGAATGATGTCTCTCACTATTGTTGGTACTTAGGGATTGCACCCTATTTCATGAGATTATAGGCTTGGTTAGATTGGTGATGGATGTATAAGTTATTCCCTGATCCAACTAGCAACTATTATTTCAGGTGTATGGATATCAGGTATCTCCATGAACTTAGTCTATATAGGTGGATGCTTTTGGTAATTATGTGTTACCTATTTTTTCTCCTTTTGTTTTGTTAAATTAAAATTGTGTAATATTTAATTAAATTCTATTATGCAAAAAATTTATTTTTTATAAATTTATTTTATACTTAATTTTTGATACATTATATCTTTTAGGTAAAAATTATTCTAATGCACAATACACTAAAATAAACCTATATACCACTCATTTAAGGGGACCCAATGGTCTGCCTTGTGGGAGGTCTAGTATCATGAATTACATTTATCCTAGTCTAGATAATACATAGTGCACCCTGTTCGCGCACATGATCATCTATAAGGTCCTATTTAAGAGACCATTGATCTTGTAGATTAGTCACTCATAAGGCCCATAGTCCTTGAGTGTGTGTCCTTGTATTGGTTGTTGCTTTGTTCTGGTAAATTAACATAGATCTATGAATTATATACTTTGTTTCCTTATCATTTTAGTTTTGATGTGGATCAACGAAGATTGAATATCGACCATAGGATTTTCTCTCCATTTTTCCCAGTCATCGATTACTCACTTGTTACTTATCTTCTTTCTAGTGCACCTATAGTTTTTTAAGTCCCACATATTCTTTTTCTCCTATAAAATTACACTTTCCTCATATGATCGTCTTTTTCCATAGTGAAGCGATATGTTGACTCCACTTCTCTAGCACCACTTTCTTCTCTTATTCATCATCTTCCTCAATGAATGTTCATCTGGTGTGACTCCCTTTCTCCAATTCACATTTGGTCTTATGTTGTCTTCTTCATATAATGATTTATTTTATTTCTTCTAGTTTTTCTTAGTTATTCACTCTATCCAATAAGTATTTTAGTTCTTCTTCTAATTTTTTTATTATTCTCGGTGTTTTGGTTTCTGTGTATATCAAATCCTTCATTTTGGTTTCACATGATGACAATATTGGATTAAAACAAATGGTTAGTCATTTTTTACATCGTTGTGTTTAACAACGGTGTATCATTTTTTAAATTGTGGGAAGATATCCAATGGTATTTCATTTTGACTCCATTATAAATTCACAATAGTCTTTCATTTTGACACCATTGGAAGTTCACAACGGTGTGTCATTTTTTCACCATTGTAAAAAGAAATGGTGAATCTTTAAGACACTAAAATACATATTTTTTTACACTAATGGATTTTTTCTATTGATTTGGTGAGATATTTTTATCCTCAAGTTCCACCAAATATCTTGCTTATTTTTCTATTAAAATTATTATATTATATTCTTAATGTTTTAGAAATTTTCATAAAATTTTATATTAGTTTCATAAAAAACATATATCTTTTTTCATTTCCAGTTTCCAGTAATTTCTTGGTGAATTAATTTTATCTAGGATCATATACATATGGCAGTTTATTCGTTTCAATTGATTATGTTTAATTTTCATTATCTCATGTTCCTTTTTTAAAAAAATTAAATTTCTTCAATTTTAATTTCTTATTGATTTTTTGTTTATATTTTCAATATGCAATTGTTGGAACCTAGTAGTGAGTTATGATACACCATTGGATATCCAAAGGAGAGTCATTTTTTTGTTATTCTCCTTGAACCTTTTGATGATACTATGCATGAAAATGTTTTTAATTTTGATTAAATAATTTTATTTTTTCTTAAAATGAAAAAAGTATTTAAAACTATGTTTTGAAACCACTAGACATTTCTAATATTGAGTCACTGACTCGCTACCAGACATCCAATGGTGAGTCACGACTCACCATTAGTTAAAATTTTATTTTAAAAATTTTTATTTTATCATTTTTAGTAAATGTTGTAAAATTTAATTACATTGATAAATGTTTATTATTTTTTGCTAAAATATACTTACAAATTTTTTTAAGATTATTTATAGTATTATTTCAATGACATGGACTCATCAAATTATTATTTATGATGATTTTTCTTTACTTCATTCTAATGTATGTATTATATATATAATTGAATTATTATTTCATTTAATGTTTATTTGTGATTTATTTATTAAATATTACATGTAATATATTAATCAATACTTTTAATATTTTAGTATCAATCTGTTGTCTGACTTTGTTTTATTTCCAGGTTAAATTCAATAGAATTAATGATATGGTCATATTATTTTTATTATTCTCTAACAAGTTTCTTGTAGATATTTGATAATGACACGATCCTATAGAACACTGATTTAATAGTTTGGGATAATTCTTCAAGAATAAAAAATGTAACCATGTAGATAAAATGATATTTTTAACATTTAAAAATTCATTTATCAAGTATATGATTATAAATTTTATATTACTCCTAATTAATTCAAAGTGAAACTTCCTCAACAATTTTTTATTTTTCTATGATCATAGAAGATAATCATATTCTACATCATACATGATTTTTTTATCAAGTAACAAGAGTTCCATCGAACTTCTTCATGATCTTATTAATATTTCTATTTCATTTATTTTGTATTTTTTTCTCTATTGTAATTATTATAATAACTTTTTTGTATTCTATAGTCTGGTTTTAGCTTTTCCCATTCAAAATTTTTTGTTATTCCTCCCAGACAAATGGTAGGAAAGTTATGACTCCATAAAAATTTAGGGGTGATACCTTCAGGTAAAAAAGGTATGTGGGGTTATAGCACCTGATTAAAAAGGTACTTGTGTAATTATTGTAATTGGGTTATTACTCTTAGAAAAAAGTAAGTATAAATTGAATACTAGTCTCCCTTTGGAGTAGAGGAGATTGAAGACTGGACTAGGATCTTGAGATTTTAACCTCTATAAAAATCTATTGTCTTAATTATTCTATTTCCACTAGAATATTTTAACTCTGCTATATAACTCCGATAAATTATATTTTTTAATAATAATTTAAAATTTACTATTCACCCCCCTCTAGTCACCTCTGATATACCATTATCGCTAATAATTGGTATTAAATGGGTGTTCCTTTTTAAGAGTTTTGTTTTAATTATTTTCATTATATATTTCTAAACTAACCATTATCTAAGACTTAAATGTATAAGGAAATGGTCCACTACTTTTTTATGGCTAATTAAAAAATCAAGATGTTGAATCATATTAGACCACCTCACTTCAATAGAAATGACTATTACTACTGGAAAGACATAATGGAATAATTCCTTAATAATATTGGTCTTGAATATTGGTGTATTGTGTTTTAAACTTATAAATTACCAAATGTTGAATTAGAAAGTCTTACTAGTAATGAGTCTGTTAAATGTGTTTTAAATTAAAAAGTATTGAATCTCTTATATTGTTCATTAAGTATAAATATGTATAGTAATATTTCATATTGAAAGACTCCTTTTGAAATTTGGATGACTTTAAAAGTCACTCACTAAAGTAGTGACATGTTATAGAGAACTAAGTTAGGTATACATCGAGCTGGATTTTAAGAGTTCAGGATGACTGAACATGAGATTATAAATGATATGTACAATAGATTAATTAATATTTTCAATATCATGGTTTATCTAGGATAAAATATGAAGAATTAATGGCCCATTGAAAGAATACTATAAACTCTACACAAAATATGAGATTGAATGGAAGTATCTATTGAAGAAAGAATGGAAATTACAAAATATTCCATAGATGAGCTGATAGGATCATTACTATAATACGAGTTGGAAATAAGGAATGATAATACTAATGATCATGATAACAGAAAAGGTATAGAATTTAAATAAAATATAAATTTTATTTATAATTCTTATGATTCTAAGATACAAAAAAGTGAGAGGGATGAAATTTAAAACATCACCAAAGCTGTTTACAAGTACATGAAGTGTAAGAGAGGATTTTAGAAGTTTCATATATAATATTATACAGGGGTGAAAGAAATGGTTATCAAAGAGGTAAGACCAGTAAATATGATGATTCAAAATTAATTTTCTAAGAGTGAAGGAAAAAGGGACACATAAAATCAAACTATCTCAAACCAAAATAAGAAGGAAATGATAAGAAATTCAAGTAAAAATCAATTATTATCATGATGGATGGATTTTTACAGAATAATTAGAATCAAATAATTATGTTTTTAAAAGTGAAAATTAATCTTTAAATCTATGTTTTATTTCTTCCATTGTGAATGATGTACACTTTGACTATAATTACAACTCTTTTTATGAATCTGATATGGAAAATGATGTTAAATAATTATCTTATCAAAATGATAAATTTAAAATTGATATATTAATAATGTTGGAACTTTATAGATAATTTAAAAGAGAAAACAATAATGTTAAATAATAAAATAAAAGGCTGAATGATTTTTTTTAGTAATATAGAACAAAAAATGTTTTTAGATGATGAATTGTTAAAAGTACAAGACTAGAATGTTAAAATAAAATATTTCTTGTCTAAAAATTATAAATATAAACATAGAATATTTAAATTATTATATGATGATTTAGATAAATTTTAAATGGAATTAAATCATCTTGAATATGTAAATAAGAAACTGAAAAATTTAAGAATAATTTCAAATAAAAAAATATGTGATGACCTGAAATTTGTTCATAAAGAGAATGAAAATATTAAAAAAAATAACTCACTGATTTAAATGAAAATTTATATATATTTCTTTTAGTCTAAGATAAATTTAATAAAATCATTTCTATAAACAAACCCAAATATGATAAAAATGTTTTTGGTTATAATAATCATATTCCTTAGATGTGTAGAACTTCTTTCATTACAAGAATGGATGTGAATATTTAAACTGTTAATTGCTTTATGTGCAACATGAAAGGGAGTTATGAAAAACTATTGTTCTTTAAAGTATAAACAATCTTTATTCCATACTAATACTTCCATTTCAAAAAAAAAATCTTCGAAATTACCATAAAATAAATTCCTCACATCAGTACGGGTACCTAAACAATTTTCTACTAATCCAGTTGGACCCAAACTAGTTTAGGTACTAATAAAACCATCTATCTAATATATTATTTATAAGACCTGCCTAAAGAGTTCCAAATTCACATGTTACATGGATAGTGTCTTCTCAAGGAACATTATTGGTGAAATTTCTAATTACATATCTTTTAACTCTTGTGATGGAGGTATTATCACATTTGGTGACAACTCTAAAGGTATGGTTAAAGGTTTTAGGGAAGTTGGTATATTAAATTCTATTATAATTTCTAATGTAATCTTTATAGAAGATTTAAAACATAACAGAATTATCATATCACAGCTTTTTAATGATGGAAAGTATGTTAAATTTGAATATAATAAATTTATTTTTTATAAATATAATAAAGTTTCATTTTATTATAATAGAAAAAGAAATATTTTACTGTTTCTTTTGACCTAACCCAGAAGAATGTAAAATTATTAAATTTTATAGAAACAAATCACATTATATTACACTAGAGTTCGGTACATGTTCAACTTTGACAGTTTTACAAGAATGCTAAACATGAATAGGTTCTGTAACTTCAAAAATTCAATTATTGAATGTATTATGTCTATGGTTCTTTTTGGAATGGTGAGAAACACAAATAATCTTTTAGATCTATAGATATGGTCAATAATGCTAGATTTTTAGAACTATTTCACCTTGATATTTTTGGACCCATGAGAACTACTAATTTAGGGTCTAAAATATATTTTTTGGTAATTTTTTATGATTATAGTATATTTACTTGGAATAGTTTTTTATCTCATAAATTTCTAACATTAATAACATTTTCTACTTTATGTAATAAAATTAAAAATCAAAAACATCACTTAATTTATTCTATTAGAAATGATAAAGGAGGAGAGTTTTTAAAATTTGAATTTGAAAAAAAAATGAAACTAGTGTACATTTTCATAATTTTTCTTCCATTAGAACATGACAATTGAATTGTGTTGTAGAGAGGAAAAATCAAACTATTAGAGAAAGGTAAATAACAATGCTTAATGATTTCAACCATCCAAAATATTTTTGGCTTGAATATATTAAAATTCCTTGATATATCTTAAATAATGTTTAAATTAGACCTCTTTTAAAGAAAACTCCATATGAAATTTTCAAAAATAAAAAAATAAAAATTGGTTTTTTAAATAAAATTAATGCACTGTCTATATTGTGAATACTAAAGATAATCTCGACAAGTTTGATTCAAAAAATTATGAAGGTGTATTTTGGGATACTATAATAATTGTAATATTATAGGGTATACAATAAAATAACTATGAAAATGGAAGAATCTATTTATTTTAAATTTAATGAAAATAATGATAAATAGTGTAATGATTCTATTGAAAATGCTGATGAATTTAAAGAATTAAATGTTGATGAAGATAAACAATAAATTAATGATGCATCAGTTGAGGGGGAGCTTGTATAATATCAATCTGATCCATTAATACGGAAAACTAACAAATATCATTATCTATAAAATGTTATAAGAAATTTTGAATCTAGAATTAGAACTAGACATTCTATTTCACATTTCTCTGCTAATTCTGCCTTTGTATCTGATTTCGATCCTAATAATATTAAAGTTTATTTGAAATATTATAATTGCGATAATTTTATGTATGATTAACTTGAACAGTTTGATATAAATAAATTATGGATGAGTTACCTAAAGATACAATGTCTATAAAAACAAATTTTATTTTTTTGAAATAAATTGGATGAATCTAGTAATATAATTATAAATAAGGTAAGATTAGTTTCCCAAGGATATATTCAAGTAGATTGTATACATTATGATGATTCATTTTCACTGTTTACTATATTATAATCCATTGATATTCTATTATATTTTACAAGATTTAAAAAATTTAATCATTTCCAAATGGATGTAAAAAGTGATATTTTAAATGGTGTTATTTCAGAAGAGGTGTATGTTTAACAATCACCTAGTTTTAAAAATAATGAATTTTTAAATCATATTTTCAAACAATTTAATTTTATATAGGGTCTTAAGAAATATCCGCGATCTTGGAATGAAATACTAACTCGATTTTTAATTTAAAATGATTTTGTTAAAGTTGTGGTTGATCCAGCCTTATTCATAAAAAAAGGTTTCAAATGATATTTCATTAATATAGATTTATTTTGAGGACATCATTTTTTCTTCCAATAATGGTAGAATAAGTAATGAGTTTTCAAAATTAATGAAAAATGAATTTGTTATGAGTTTAATGGGGGAATTAAGATTTTTCCTTGGTTTTCAAATTAATCAATTAAAATATAGAATTTTCTAAAATCAATCCATGAATTACAAAGAAATTATTAAAAATATTGCTCTTTATTTCTATAAAACTTCAAAAACCCCTATGAGCACAAACTCTAAACTAGATGTAGATGAATCTAGAAAATATATCTGTGGAAAGTTGTATAGAGGCTTGATAGGAATCCTTTTGTATCTTACTACTTCAAGATTAGATATCATTTTTTTTGTTTCTATGTCTACTAGATATCAGTCTAACCTCAAATAAAGTCATCTTAAGGCTGTTAAAAGAGATATTAGGGTTATCAGAGGCACTATAAATATTGTACTATTTCATTATAATGGTAATTTTTGATTTATTATCTTAATCTGATAATGACTTTGGAGGTTGTAGAGTTGATATAAAAATTACTTTTGGTATGTTCCACTTATATGAAAATGTTTAATTTCTTAGAGTTCTAAAAAAACTTCTAGTATAACTATTAACAATTGAGGCAGGGTATGTTGTTGCTGCTAGTTACTTTTCCCAAAGTATTTGGAAAAAAAAACTCAATATGATTTTAATAACTTTTTTAGAAATATTCTTATTTACTGTTATAACACTAGTGCTATTTATATTTCAAAAAATCCTCTTCAACACTAAATAACTAAACCCATTGATGTTAGATTTCATTTTCTTTGGGATCATGTAAAAATAGGTGATATATGCTTAAAATTTATTCCAAATAATAATTAACTAGCTGATATTTTCACTAAACCCTTGGATTCTATTAAATTTGAGAAAATAAAGTTTGAATTAGGTATACTAGAAGCTTAGTTATTTATTTTTATAATTATTATTTTGATAAATATATTCTAAGTTTGTTATATGTTTTATGAAATTTAAATTTATATATTATATTTTATTACTAATTATTAAATAACACTTTTATATGAATAATGAATTTATATGTTTATCTTTTACAAGTTTTGTATTTCATTAATATTTTTTTATTTGATTAAATGAAAATTATTTCATCATGTATAAAAATTTCTTTATTAAATAGTAGAAATGTATTTTATTATTATTATTATAATTTTTGATAAATTAAAAAATAATGGAGAAGTTTTGTGATGATTTGATATTTTTTATTTTAGCTATGTGAAAATTTAATAAATATTATGTTTTGAACTTTAAAAAAGGAGGAGATTGTTTGTAATTGGGTGTTAACAATTTTTTATCTCCTTTTGATTTGATAAATTAAAATTGTATGATATTTAATTAAATTCAACAATGTTCAAAATTTAATTTCTTATTCATTTCCTTTATATGTAATTATTTATACATTATATTTTTATATAAAAATTTAGACAATGCACATGCCACTCAACTAACCTCTCTACCTCTCATTTAAGGGGACCCAAAGGTCTTCCCCATGGGAGGCCCACTCTCATGAATTGCATTGAACCTGGTCCAGAGCATGCATAGTGCACCATGTTCCCGCACAGGCCTATCTATATAACTAATTTAAGAAACCATTGAGTTTACAGATTAGTCTCCAGTGAGGGTCAAAGGCCTTGAGTGTGTGTCTATGTATGGGTTCTTATTTGGTTCTAGTCAATGAACATCAAGATCTGTCTTATATACTCTACATCTTACTCATTTTTATTTCAATGTGGGACAATAGAGATTGAATCTAGACCATTTGATTTCCTCTCCATTTTTTCTATCCATCAATCACTCACCTATGTGTACCCACCATTCCAGCACACTTATAGTTTTTGAAGTCCTGTATATTTTTACTTCTCAGGTGTGATTCAGCTTTCCTCATAGGCTCATCTTCTTCTATAGTGAAGTGTTCCAGGGACTCCACTTCTCCAGTGCCACATTCTTCTCATGTTCATTGTCTTCCTCCATGATTGTCTATCTAGTGAGACTTCCTTTATCTTGTTCGATTTTGGTCCTCTATTTTCTTCTTCATCTCAAGAATTGTTTTATTTATTATGTTTTTTATTTTTTGTTCACTCTAGCCAACAGGCATTTGAGTTCTTTTCCTGAGTTTTTCTTTCTTCTCTATGATTCGGTTTATGTGTATTCCGAACCATTATTTTTGTTTGCACAAGATGACACCATTAGTTTAAAACAAATGGTGAGTCGTTTTTGACACCATTGTGTTTAATAATTGTGTATCATTTTTGAATCTGTAGGAAAATAACCAATGGTATCTTATTTTGACACCATTGGAAATTAAAAATGATATATCATTTTGACACTATTAGAAATTCGCATCAATGTGTCTTTTTTAAACCATATTAAAACCCAATTGTATATCTTTAAGTCACAAGTGTGTCATATTTTCTGACACTACTGGGTTTTTTCTATTTATTTTCGAAGATAGTTTTATCCTCAAGTTCCATTAAATCTCTTTCTTCTTTTTCTATTCAAATTTATATGTTATATTCTTAAAGTTTTTAAAATTTTATTAATTTTTTATATTTTTTTATCAAAAACACTTATATGATTTAATTTCTGGTATCCAGTAATTTCTTGGGGAATTATTTTTCTTTTGGATCATATAAGTATGTTAGTTTATTCATTTAAATTTATTTTGTTTAATTTTATTTATCTCATGTTCTTTTGTTAAATGGTACTAAATTTTTCAATTTTAAATTTATATTTATAGTTTGTTTATGATTTAAAAAATCCATTGTTAGGACCCAACGGTGAGTCAAGATACACCATCAGACATCCAATGGTGAGTAATTTTTTATTTTTCTACTCGAACCTTTTGATGATATTATGCATGGAAATGTTTTTAGTTTTGATTAAATCATTTAATATTTTCTCAAAATGACAATGGTATGTAAAACTTTGTTTTGACACCACTAGAAATTTCCAACTGTGAGAAACTGACTCACCGCCAGACATCCAATAGTGAGTTATAACTAACAGTTAGTTAAAAAGTTATTTCCAAAAATTTTATTTTATCATTTTCAAAAAAAGTTGTTAAATTTAATTAAATTGATAAATGATTAATATTTTATGTTGAAATATGATTGCTGATATGTTTAAAATTAATTATATAATTTTTTTCAATTATATGATCTCATTCAAATTATTATTTATGATTCTTATGTTTTTTCTTCATTTTGGGGCATGTGTTATATATATAATTTTATTATTATTTCTTTAATTTTTAGTTTTTATTTTTTAAATAGATATTAATTGTTATATATTAAAAAATAATTTTAATATTTCATTAGAAATATTTTTTTTGGTTATATATTATGTCTATAATGACTTCAATAGATTTATTGTAAACGTCATATTATTTTTATTATTCCATAAAAAGTTTCATTTAGATATTCGATAATGATATGCTCCTGTAGATATCTGATTTAATGTTTTGGGATAATGCTTTAAGAATAAAAACAAATATACCCATACAGATCAAATGATAATTTTTTCACATTATATAATTCATTCATCAAGGATGTTAGAATTCATTTCATACTACTCTTAAACAATTCAAAGAGAAACTTCATTGATTATTTTTTATGTTGTTATGATCATAGAATATCATCATCGTCTGTAAATTCCATGAATATTGTAATAATGGAACAAGAGCTGCATCTAACTTATTCATCATCTTATCAATATTTCTAATTCATTTATTTTGTATTGTTTTCATCCCCAATAATTCTTCCAATCTTTTATTTTATATTCTAGGGTCTAGTTAAATGTTTTCCCATCCAAAATTTTTTGTTGGGTTATTCATCCTATCCAAAAGGAAGGTCGAGTTATTCCTCCAATAAAAAAGATAGGAAGGTTTTGAATCCTTATAATGTCATGTTTTATACCTCCATGTGAAAAAGGTATGTGGGGTTATACCACATGGTGAAAACTTATGTCAGTATTTCATATAATCATGTTATTACTCCCAGTAAAAAGTTAGGATATAGTGCATACTAGTCTCTTTGAGGAGTAGAGGATATTAAAGAGAGTACTGGGATCTTAAGATCTGAGCCTCTATAAAAATAAATTTTGTTAATTTTTTTATTTCCACTAAAATATTTTAACACTTCTAAATAACTCTTATAAATTAGATTTTGTAATAATAATTCAAAATTGACTATCCCCCCCCTCAAGTCACCTCTTCTATACCAAGAGCACTAACATTTATAATATTCAATTATACTATATATATTACTAATATATATAGTAACTATTCATAAATATATTCTAGACACTAGCTGAAGAAGGTAGACCCATAAGGTGTCATATAGGAACTTAAGCGGGCTGGTTATTTATTTCATGATTTTTTTACTATTCTTCTCATACCTGTACACTTTTTAGTTACAAGAACTACATGGATTACATGTAGACACCATTAGTGGTGGCCTAATGAGATTTCAACTCACATCCTACTCAGGTTTCCATTAGTACCTGAGAATATTATCTTTCTACATGAATTGATAAGAACAAAGGCCCTATAGTAGGATGTTGATTGGTTTATAGTTGGAGCTTAGGATTAGATGGTCGGGAATAGGCTTGAGGTGCAGCGGTCTATTTTTCCTTTTTTTCTTTTTTTATTATTTTATAACATGTCAGTATTTTCATGTTCCTCTCTATAATAATGAAATACATGCATTAATTTATCAGACACTACTATAGATGAATTTCATTTTATTATTAGTTGTTCAATTATTTATTATCTTTAACAGCTTACTTATTTTGTTATTTGTTTAAACTTCCATAGTTTACTGATTTTATCAATTTATATTATTATTCTGGTGTTGATTATATTTGTTTGTATCTGATTTTCCACTCTGACAAGAGGGTATAGTATCCCCAAAATACCACCTTTATTCCATTTCTTCTAGTCATTATCCTCTGTGTAATTCCCTTAATTTAGTTTCCCAGAGTCGATACATTATTTTATTACATTAGAATTATCACAAGAAATCAAATCCTGAAGGATTTATCAATTTAGTAGCCTTGTAAATACTAGATACAAACATAATTTTTACATTACAACTTGTAATTAAAACAACATATTATCCCCTTTTAAAACTATCATATCCCTTAGACTATCCCTATAGGTCAATCATAATATACCTCTTCACATCATGGGGGGAAATGAAACAAAATAAAGGGGTAGCTCGGATGCTCAGTAAGGATAAACAATATAGTGGATATTATTATAAATAAAAATAAACTATTAATAAAAGGTGTAAGACTAAAACACAGGCCTTTTAAACATAATATTCATCACAATATGGAAATAATAAATCAAATAATATCATTTAAACTTTCACATGGATATTCTATTAGTCTAATAATGACATGAAATATCAATAACTAATCTCATAATGAGGAAATTCATAATGTTAGACATCATAACCGTACTGTCAAGGCCTCGTTCCAAGACCATTATCATACCATCAATGCCTTGTTCCAAGACACTAGTTTGTCTCATGATACCTACCAATACATATAGGGGCTATAGCGGGCCTTGTCTATCACTTACTAATTCCAATGAAATGCTCTTATGAAAAGGCTGAAACATAACATAAACATTCATTTTAAAACTAGCCTATAAATTGTTAATACTTTAACCATTAACCATGAATAGTATAAACATAACATGTCTATAGTAAAATATATCATATACCCTTCAATACAATATGAAAGATTGTATCATAATAATTCAACCTCAAAGAAGCATAAAATCCAACAAGGGATGTTGACATAGATGAAAATAATTTAATAAATTCATTAAAACTCTTTGAGGGAGATATCCCATTTTTACTTTGAAATCATTTATAAGCTATATGATTATAAAAGAAAAAAATTATTTTTAAAATAACCTTATAATATTGTCAGGAAGGCTTCTATATGTTAAGCCATCATAATAGTAGAAAATATATGCTTGCGCTGTATATGATAAAAAAATTCTTTCCTTAAATTTTTCGAAAAGGTTATAAAGTATCTCGTTTGGAAAATGATAGAAAGATTCATTTTAAAACTTTTTATAAAAAGTCAAACATGGGTAAAAATGACCTCAAAAAATTGTCAATAATATTTTGAATTACATTTTAAGAAAAATATAAATGGATAATAAGGATGTCCCAATAGATACTTTCATATAAGCAATCTATGATAAAAAGAGATTATGAAATTAACCCTTACCTTATAAATTATTTAGTAAATGGTGAGTTAGCCTCATGTATAATAGTTAAAACATGTTATTAAATTATACCAGGACCATATTTATATTTATTATATTATATATTATCTTCTTATATCATTTTAGTAATAATATTTTAGTATTACTGTTGTTTCAGGTGTTAACTGCTTCGTTTTCTCATTCCTGTTTTTTCATTTAAGTCATGTTGGTTATGTATAGAATATATTTTATTCAAATACAGAAATACATTAAGTTCATAATTATTATTTTTAATCATCAAATAAATTTTATAATCATTCTTTAATTGTAAATGTGGATAATTAATCTCATCACGTCGTGGAGATGGTAGGTCGTACGTACGCATGAGTGACGGTATCGTTTCCTTAATAGTTAAATAGTATGTAATTGGATGGTATATTAATTATAAATAATCAATATAATTTTATATTAATAATTTACATTCATTATAATCATCATTATACACATCCAAATAAAGTAGTGTTGGATAATAAATTACACCACGGCGTGGAGACAGTAAGTCGTACGTATGCACGCATGGTGATATTATTATTCATATGATGGATAAAATGAGTAATATGGTTGTACCATGATTATAATAATATATAAATATATTTATGATACTGGATTTATTATTTTGATATAGAAACAACAAATAAATAATAATTATAATAAGAAAATAACTTTGAAAGAGGTGATAAAACAATTACCACTTTTTCAAGTGTCTCCTTTTGGTTTGTAGAAAATGACTCCTTATGATTGCTTTATTCCAAAAGTATGGAATGTATGATGATTTTAGGGTAGTTAGGAGAAGAAGTGTTAAGTTTTTGGATGATCTAAATGGCCTTGATGGTGTCAATTAAAGATAAGTAGAAGTTCCCTTTTATAAGAGAGGTGAGGGTCACTTTTGGAAGATCTTAAAATATTAATTTATTATTAATTAATTTTCGGTTTCAAATAGTTAAAAAGTGATTTATTTCGAGTATAGTATGAGTATGGGTCGCAATACTCTTATCCAATGAATTTTATACACATTTAGGTCATGAAATTAACCTTATCTTTTGGGATTGACCCTCAGTTAAACAGTTTAACTCTTACCGTGTCTTATTGTATTTTTACACTGTAGGGTTAATATAGTTTCTATAAAATACCAAAGGAACCCCAATTGGATCATTTATGACATATTTTACACTATAATAGTTATTTTTCTGAACCTGATATTTTTTTAATTTTATAACATTTAATTAAATATTACTTGTTTTAAAGTATCATTTATGTCAATTCTTATACTATACAAAATATTTATTTTTAAAAATATAAAAATAATATGATAACTTAGAAATAATACTTCTAATATGTCACTAATATGTCTATTTTATCTATAAAATTTTTTTATGTCATTTACTAAGTCAAAATAAATTTATTTTAATATTTTAAATATCATTTAATTGACTCTTCCTTTCATAATTCAATTAATACATCATTATTATGTCACCATTTAATTTAATTATTTATTTACTAAAATTATAAAAAAAATAAAATTATGTATATAATCACTTTATATTTATAAAGACTATTTATAGTTGAATTTATCTTATTTATAACCCAGTAATAAAAATGGTTTAGTTATTAAAATTTGAATTTGACATTTTTAACTCTTCTTTAAATAAAATATAATAAATGTCATAGTTTTACACAAGTTGCTTAAAAAAGATCATAATTTCGGCCTAAGGTTTATTTTGGTTGAAACACAATTATCCAATGAAATTAGGACAAGTGTTTGGGTAATATTATATTACTATAATATTAATCTTACCTTTAATTTCCCTATTTACCTTTAACCACGGTAAATAAAATCCAAAAGTTACTATTCAACAAAAATTATTTTGATCTTATTAGATGAAATTTTTCATAATAATTACAACAGTGTATATCTATTTTTTGAAATTCAATTCACAAAATTGGTAAAATTTCATTTAATGCAAATCATGTATATATGGCTAGAATAAGGGTAAAAGACATGTTCAATAGTTTAATAAATTTTTATATCTAATTATATTATAAAAAATATTCCAATGAACTAAATTAGACTAATATATGTATAATTAATCTATTGTGACATTAAAATAAATTTAAAGTAAAATAATTATTTTAATGAAAAAGTTGGTTTTTTAACACTAATAGAGTTTTTTTACTATTCATCAAAAATTAAGAAAATTTAGAAAATTACCACAATTTCACCCTAAGATAATTTTGATATTAAGAATTCAAAAATTAAGTCTATTTTGAGAAAATAAAATTTATAAATTTCATAATTTGGTTAATAATATTCATAAATACTTTTTAAACAGCTAGTTTGAAAGGTCATGGTGCGTACGGACTCGATATTGCATGCAGTGTAATCTATTGAATAAATTAAAAGGAAGCATACCATGGAATATTGGGGTGTTACATTCTTCCCTCCTTCAAATAATTTCATTCTCAAAATTTCTAGAATATCACTTCATAAAAAGATTCATATGGTTCTTCATCATAAGTTCTTCTAGTTCCCATGTTGCCTCTACCATTTTATGGTTTCTCTAAAGAACCTTTAGAAGACGAGTCATATAATTTCTCAACACTTGTTCTATAGTATCAAGAATCTTGATAGACTCTTCACAATAATAAATATCATGTTCAAGTTATATTTATTCATAGTTGAGTACATGCATTAGTTCTGGCATGTATTTTCTTAACATTGATACGTGGAACACATCATAAACTTTAGAGAGACTTGGAGGAATTTCCTAACGATAAGATACAGCCCCAATTAATTCCATAATTTCAAAAGTTTCAATATACTTAGTATATAATTTAACATTATTACCAAATCATATAACACCCTTCCATGTAGATACCTTCAAGAAGACATGATCTCCCACTTGAAATTCCAGGTCCTTCCTTTGGTTATTATTATATCTCTTTTGCCTACTTTGAGCTATTTTGATAAGGGTAGGAATAGTTTTTACGTTTTCCATAATTTCCTCAAAAATTTATAGGCCTATGAGTTTTCTTTCACTAATATTATCCCAACAAGTTACTATACCAAATCTTTTTCTATATTACGCTACATATTGTACCATCTGTATACTTGAATGGAATCTATTTTTATTGGAAAATTCTACCAGAGGTAAATACTAATCCCACATACCTAGAAAGTCAATATAGAAAGATATCAACATGTCTTAAAAGGTTTTAAGATTAATTTATAATTTTCCATCAGTCTGAGGGTGGTAAGAAGTGCTCAAACAAAGCTCAGTATCTTGGGCCTTCTGAAAACTTTTCCAGAATTTTGATGTAAAATGAGGATCACGGTTAGAAACAATCAATAGGGGTACACCATGAAGTATTAAAACTTCATTAATATATATTATTTCTAAACGTTCAAGTGGTAAATCTTCTCTTATAGTAATAAAATGTTCTGATTTGGTAATATGATCAACAATAACCCATATCGCATCATTTCTTCTGTGAGTCTTTGGTAGCCCCATGAAAAAGTATATCGTAATATCATCCCATTTTCACATAGGTATAGGAAGAGGTTGCATGACTCTTCTAGGATATTTTCTTTTAACCTTAACTTGTTTACAAACCAAACATCTCAACACGTAATCATCAATCTCCCTCTTTGTCCCGCAAAAAAATGGTCCTTCAAATATTTGTACATCTTAGTACCATTAGAGAGTATAGATAAATTAGATCTATGAGAATCATCCAATAATTCTATTTTTATCTCAATTATAGTAGGAACACAAAGCCTCTTCCAAAATTTCTAAACACCATCTTGAAATATGAAGTCAATCAGTCTCCCATCATTCACCGCTTTAATTTCCTTTTGAAACTCCTCATTGTTAGACTGAAAACCTTTTATCCTTTCTAGTAAAGAAGGTTCTTAAACCATTTGAAAATGTATTGATGTTTCACCTTCCATGATAATTTCCATAAACATTTTAATATATCCATAAACATAGGATCATGTTCAACTATAATTTTTTTTAGAACTCCATGGTCTTTTCTACTTAAATAATCTTCCACCTAATTTTCCTTCCCTGGGTGGTAGTGTATTGTGAAATCATAATGCTTGAGTAGCTCAATCCAACTCCTTTTTCTCATGTTGATTTATTTCTATGAGAAAATATATTTCAAACTCTTATGATCAGTATATATCTCACATCATTCACCGTAGAGATAGTGTCTCCATATCTTCATTGCAAAGATTACTGTTGTTAACTCAAAATCATGAGTTGGGTAGTTTTTTTCATGAATTATTAATTTCCTTGATGCATAATAAAAAACCCTATCATTCTACATAAATACAGAACTGATTCTTTACCTTGATGCATCACTATAAATCACAAATCCATAATTTCAATATTGTAAAGTCATCATAGGAGCATTGACTAATATTCTCTTCAATTCTTCAAAACATTCTTCACACTCTTTTTTTTTTCAAACAACTTTAACCCCTTTAAATGTGAGCTTGGTTAATGGGTCTGCCAATATGGAAAAATTCTAGATGAAATTCTGATAGTAATGTGTTAAACCAATAAAACTTCATACCTCGATTATACTTGTTAGTGCTGGACATTCTTGGATTACCTTTGTCTTTGTAGGATCAACAGATATTCCATCCTTGGAGAAAATAGAGCCATGAAAATAAATTCCCTGGAGCCAAAATTCACACTTTCTAAACATCCCATATATTTCATTTATTCTAAGAGTCTTCAGAACAATCTGTAAGTGGTTCTCATGGTCTTAATAGCTTTTGGAGTATACTAAAATATCATCAATAAATACTATGACAAAATCATCAAGATATTCCTTGAACACTCTATTCATTACATACAAGAAAAGAGAGGGTGCATTAGTCAATCCAAATGGAATTACCATAAATTCATAATGATCATACCTTATTCGGAATGTTGTATTTGGAATATATTTTTTTACAAACAATTGATGATATCTAGAATGAAGTTTAAGTTTTGAAAAATATTGACCTCTATGAATTTGATCAAATAAATCATCAATGCAAGGAAGGGGATACTTGTTATTTATTGTAATAGCATAGATTTCTCTATAGTCAATGCATAGCCTCATTAATAAGTATTTCTTCTTAACAAAAAGAATTAGGGCTCCCTATGGAGAAACACTACAAAAAATAAATCCCTTATTCCTTAAATACTTTAGTTATTTATTCAACTCTACTAATTCAACAGTGTCCATTCTATAAGGATTTTTTGATATTGGTCTTTAATCATGGATTAAATTCATAGAGAACTTAACTTTACACTCTGGGGGTGTCTAGGTAAATCTTCATGAAAAATATCAATGTATACCTTTACAATAGGTACATCCTCAATTTGAATATTGATTTCTTCATCCCTATATGTTATTTACTCTAACTCTTCAATAATCTCATTCAATAAAGCTACTAGGGGTATATTTTGATAAGAATTAAGTAGTGAAGTTTCTAATCTAAAGATAATGGATTCTATATCATCCTCACAAATCGTAACTTCCTTATTCTTGTAATAAATTTTCGCATCATATTTTGATATCCAATCCACACCAAGGATTATATCAAAGTAGACCATAGGTATAACAATAAATTTAGTAGATAATGCATTTTTATATTACATAATGGGAACTTACTAACACATATTTGTTGTAATGAGACTTCCCTTAGGGGTTTTGACTGACAACTCCCTTGTTAAAGTGAATGGGAAATATCTAATTTTTAAAGAAAACTAGGAAGATATAAAGGAATTAAATGATCCAAAATAAAATAAATATTTGCCTAAATTTGAGGAGATGATTATAGTACCTTCCACAATGTCATTAAGAGTTTCAACCTCATCAGTTGTGATTGAAAAAGCTTTTAATTTCTCCCTTTTCCTTTTCTAAGGTATGTTTCCTTGACGCTTTGGAAAATAATTTTCATAATGTCCCATTTATTTAAAATTTTAGCATTAAACATTAACAACTTATTTCTTCCCATTGTAATCATGAGCTTGGTGGCCTTTTTCTCCACACTTGTAAAAACTTCCATCCTCTTTAGGAAAGTACTGGGGTGTTTCTTCCCACAATTGTTACAGGGTGAAAAGTCAGCTTTTCCCTTATTCCCCTTATTTCTTTTCCCAGAGTGTTCAGCAGCTCTCTTCTTCTCATAATTCCCTTTAAAGTTATAAGAATTATAGAATTCATTTCCTATATTGATAGCACATGATACTATATATTCATATGATGAGAACTATTAAGAGACCAATGCTTATTGGAGGAATGGTTTTAACCCATAAAAGAATTGATCAATCTTATTTCTCATGTTCTGTATGTAGTCTGTAGTATTCCTTCCTAACCTTGTGATGTTAGACTCATACTTTGCAACATTCTCATCCACTTTTTTCCTCAGACTCAGAAATTGTCTTTCCATATCAGCTTTTTGTTCACGAGGAAAGTATTTTTATAGGAAAACTTCTTTAAACTCCCCCCATTCCATATTTTCTACTTCATTATCCTCCTTAGTGTTTTGTATTAATGAACATCATTGATCTGCATCTCCTGAGAGATTATAAACTTCCATGACAAGATTTTCCCTTTTATTACTCCCCAAAGAAAGAAATATTTTCTTTAAGAAACTTATCCATTACTCAACTACAATTTGATTTTTAGTCCCATAGAATATTATAGGTTTTTTTCTTACGAATTTGTTTAACATTGATCTTCTACGTTGTGGATCAGGGTTCTCCATATGGGTAACTGTATTATCCATAACCTGAGTCAATTATCCCAGTATGGTTATAAGCTCTTCAGAACTAGTTGTATCACCAAATCTACTATCATTATCTTTCATAGGAGATAAATCCCTTCATGAATTACGTTCATTGATACGTTTTCCATTTCTTCCACTAGTCTCCATTTCTAAACAATGGAATACAATAGATTAGGTTATGAATCATAATGTATAATTCCAAACTAGTAAAATACTTAACGTAAATTGAAGAATTTATGCATATTAAATCCATAATAATAAACTTGTTTCTTTGAATACATATTTAATAATTAATACTTAATAATGGTTTTTAAAGAAAATATTAATTATCCTAAGAATATACCCTAGGAGTGTCAAACCAGGTGCGTAGTAAGGCTCTTTTTCATGTATTTGGTTACCCTGAGTCAATCTCGAAACACTTTGTTAGAGTTTTTACCCATAGGTACATCTCTTCCAGAACCATGTCCACTTGTAGTATCCAGATAGGGATTTATTTTTTAGGAATACACACATAATCTCTATATTACCAAAATTATATGATTCTCTTCTATAATTATCCACAAAGTCTATCTTAGAGTAATGTTCCCTAATTAAGGTTTTTTTCTAAATCTAGTTTCCAAGGTTTGTACTAAACCTCTTCTGATACCAACTGCAACACCCCAACCCTGATTTCCTATATTTGGAACATTATTTTATTACATTGGCATGATCACAAGAAAATCAAATCCTGAAGGACCGATCAATTTATTAGCCTTGGAAATACTAGATACAAACATAAGTTTTACATTACAACTTGAAATGAAAAACAACATATTGTCTCCTTTGAAAACTCTCATATCCCTTAGACTATACCTGAAGGTAAATCATAATATAATTCTACACATACTATGGGAAAATGAAACATAGTAAGGGGGTGATCTCAGATGCTCATTAAGGATAAACAATGTAGCATAAGCTTTCATAAATAAGCATAAACTTTTAAGGAAAGGTATATGACTGAAACACAAGCCTTTTAAAAATAGTATCCAACACAATATGGAAAGAATATATCAAATAATTCTATTTAAACTTTCAAATGTATATTCTAATAGTCGAATAATCACATGAAATGTCAATAACTAATCTCATAAAGAGGAAATTCATAATGTTGTACAACATAACCATGCCATCAAGGCCACATGTTAGGACCATTACCATACTATAAAGTCCTTATGCCAAGACATTAGTTTGTCTCATGATACCTAGAGATGAATCGAGGGGCTATAGTTTTCCCTTCCCATCACTTACTAAGTCCATTTCATTCCTCTTATGAAAATAATGAAATATAACATAAACATATATATCAAAACTAGAATATGAAATGTTAATACATTAACCATAAACCATGAATGGTATAATAATAGAACATCCATAGTAAAACATATCATAAACCCTTAAATACAATATGTCATATTATAAGATAATAATTAAACCTCAAATAAGCATAAAATCTAATAAAATATGTTGACATAGATGATAATAATTTAATAAATGGATTAAAACTCTTTGAGGGAAATATTCTATTTTTACTTTGAAATCATTTAGAAGCCACACAATTATAAAAGAAAACATTTATTTTTAAAATAAACTTATAAGATTGTAAGGAAATATTCTAAATGTTAAGGTGTTATAATGGTGTAAAATATATTCTTGCACTGTATTAGTTAAAAAACATTCATTCCTTAAATTTGTCGAAAAAGTTATAAAGTACCTTATTTGCAAAATGATGGAAAGATTCCTTTCAAAACATTTTGTAAAAATTCAAACATGGGGAAAATGACTTTAAAAATTTGTTGATAATATTTTGAATTACAATTTAAGAAAAATGGACATTTATAATAAGTATTTCCCAGTAGATACATACAAATAGGTAATCTCTGATAATAAAGAGATTGTGAAATTAACCATTACCTTATACTTTCCTTTAGTTGAGGGTGATTTAGCCTCCTTTATAATGGTTAAAACATGATTTTAAATTATACCATGACCCTATTCATATTTATTATATCATATATTATCCTCTTACATCATTTTGGTAATAATATTTCATTGTTACCGTTGTTTCGGGTGTTAACTGCTTCATTTTTCCATTCATGTTTTTCCATGTAAGTCGTGTTGGTTATGAATAGGATATATTTTATTCATATACAGAAATAAATTAAGTTCATAAATATTATTTTTACCCATTATATAAATTTTATAATCATTATTTAATGGTTAATGTTGATAATGAATCTCATCATGTCATGGAGACGGTAGGTCATACGTACGCACGAGCGACGGTATCGTTCCCATAATGATTAAATGGTATAAAATTGGATGGTATATTAATTATACAGAATCATTATCATGTTATATTCCTTATTTATATTCATTATACTCATAATTATACTCATCCAAATAAACTAGTGCTGAATAATAAATTACACCATGACGTGGAGACGGTAAGTCGTACAAACACACGCATGGTGATATTCTTATTAATATGATGGATAAAATGAGTAATATGGTTATATAATGAATATAATAACATATAATAATATTTTTTATACTATATTTTTTATTTTTATATTAAAAAAATATATAGTAGTTATAAGAAGAAAATAATTTTGAAAGAGGTGACAAAACAATTACCACTTTTTCGGGTGTCTCCTTTTTGTTTACCCAAAAGAACTCCTTAGGATGGATTTCAACCCAAATTCTGGACTCTAACATGAAGTGAGGTAAGTTGGGAGAATAATTGGATAGTTTTTGGCTGATCCAAATGGCTTTTAAGGTTTTAATTAAAGAGAAGTAGTAGTTCCATTTTATAAGAGAGGTGAGGGGCACTTTTGGAAGATCTTAAAATATTAATTTACTATAAAATTATTTTTGGTTTAAAATAGCTCTAAAGTGATTTATTTAGAGTATAATATGATTATGGGTCTAAATTCTATCATAAAATTATTTTAATACAAGTTTAGTTTATGAAATTAACATTATATTTTGGGATTAACCTTTAGTTAAACAGTTTAACTATTACTGTGTCTTCTTGTATTTTTACCCTATAAGGTTAATATAATTACTATAAAATATCAAAAAAATCCCAATTGGATAATTTAGAAAATATTTAACACTATAGTAGTTATTTCGACGAATCTGATATTTCTATTAATTTTATAACATTTAATTAAATATTATTTATTCTAAATTATCATTTAGGTCAATTTTGATACTATTCAAAATTTTCATTTTTAAAGATATCAAACCAACATGATAACTTAAAAAAAACTTCTAATATGTAAATAAAATTTCTATGTTATCTATCAAATTATTTTATGTCATTAATTAAGACAAATTATATTTATTTTAATATTTTAAATATCATTTAATTGATTCTTCTGTTAATAATTCAATTAATGCATCATTAATATGTCACCATTTAATTTAATTATTTATTTACTAAATTTATGAAAAAATTATTATGTAGATAATAATTTTATATTTCTAAAGACTATTTATAGTATAATTTATATTATTTATAACCCTATATTAAGAATAGGTTAGTTATTAAAATTTGAATATGACATTTTAAACTCTTCTTTAAATAAAATATAATAAATGTATTAATCTAACACAAGTGGATTTAAAAAGATCATAATTTAGACCTAATGTTGATTTTGGTCAAAACACACTTATACAATAAAATTAGGACAAATTTTAGGGTAATATTATATTATAATAATATTAATATTACCTTTAATTATCCTATTTATCTTTAACCGTGGTAAATAAAATCCAAAAATTACGATTCACCAAAAACTATTTTGATCTTATTAGACAAAATTTTTCATATTGATTAAAATCATGTATGTCAATTTTTCAAAATTCAATTCACAAAATCAATAAAATTACATTTAATACGAATCTCGTATATATGGCTATAAGGCGGGTAAAAGAGACATTCAAAAGTTTAATATTTTTCTTATATCTAATTATATCATAAAAAATATTCCAATGAACTATATTGGACTAATATATGGATAATTTATCTCTTGTTAAATTAAAATAAATTTAAAGTAAAATAATTATTTAAATGAAAAATTCAGTTTCTAATAATAATGTTGTATTTTTCACTATTCATCAAAAATTAAAAAATTTCAGAAAATTACCAAAATTTCACCCTAAGATAATTTTGATATTCCAAAATTCAAAATGAAGTCTATTTTGAAAAATTAAGATTAATAAATTTCATAACTTGGTTTATACTATTCATAACTGCTTTTTAAATGGCTAGTTTGAAAGGTCTTATTGTGCTTGAACTCAATATTGCATGCAACGCAAGATATTGAATTATTTAAAAGGAAACATTTCGTGGAAGTTTGGGGTGTCACACTTTGTAATATGGGGAGGTGTGCTTAAGTCCATGTTACCCACCATCTTGGGTATGGGTTATGTTGACCCTGGGTTTGGATGTCACAAATGTGGTGACCATGTGGAGGAGTTGATAATTTTAACATCGATATTTTTAATGATTTCAGGATATTTTTTAAAAAATATATAAAACCTGTGTCAGTGCCCTAATTTTCCTAGTGAATCGTACATGGATGGTGCATTTTCTAGTAAATTGTGTGGCAAGAATGTGATGTATACAGAATTCTAAAATGGTGAAATGATTAAAATATTGTTCAACATTTTTACCTCACCCTCACTCCATCTGCACCCTTGTTTTTTAAACATGGCTACCAGACCCCCATGTATGACCATTCACCACTAATCCTCTAGTTATTAGTGTGACTTATTTTTATTTCAAATGGAATTGTTTCATGTCATGGTTTATTTCTCTCATATTCAGAATTACCTTTACTTCCTTCTTTTTTTCTTCTTCCCCTCATTATGTGTGCTATAATTTGATTTATAGGGTAATGGATTAGAAATATTTTATAATTTTTCATTTTTCTATGGTTTCGAATCTCTCTTTTGGGTCACCATTATACCATATTCAATGATTTGGAGCTTTTTCCTTTTGTTCAAGGTAGGTTTTCCCAATTTTTGAAACATTAATTTTTTAATTATTGGTTTTTTCCTTTTAAATTAATTTTTTATACCATATAATTTTATTAATTATTATTTAATTTATAAATAAAAAATTAAATTTAAACATGGTTTTAAAAGAAATGGAAGAGAATTTCTATTTTGGTATTGGTTCAAATATTTTATTCTTAAACCATTCACCCCAATAGTTTGGAAAATCACTCAAATTGATCATAAATAGAGATTTTATAATTTATAAACAAACCACTAGATTTAAATTTGAATTCTAAAATGTATATTCAGTCCTAAATGATATGATTGATACTTTAAATAGGAATACCAAAACCTTTATTATATAGCATAAATTTATAAAAAAACTCATTTCTCACCCTTGGTATGAATAATTATTTATATCTATAATTATTATACACATGTATATTATTATATATGTAGATATATTTATAAAAATATTCATATATGGATGAGTCAATATGATCATTGAGATAATATGAATCTATAAATCCAAATGTAAATTAATTGAAGGGTAAAGTATTTCTTTTTAATGTAAATTTTATATATTGAACTTGTATTTCAATTAGTATTCTCAAATTTCTTCTCTATGTGGTATTTTATTGAATGAACGTTGTTTTGAAAATATGAGATGAGGTTGGATACATATAAGATTCATTGAAATAATGTGATTAACCCAATATAAGTACAGAATTTTTTATTAAGAGTTTGACTGGAAATTTATATAATCTGTTATGAAGATGTGTTTTTTAAAGGGGATATTTTCATTTGTATTGTATGGAAGTGAGGTGATTTTTTATTCTTTCATATCATTTCTAATGATTTATATTTTCTATTATTACCCCGCCTCTATTTATTATTTTATCATGGGGATAAACCATGGGGAACTCGGTACATAGGTGGGATAACTATAAGATGTATGATGGTGAGAATCCTCGAATCCCTAGCCTTTACTCTACTATAAAACACTAACTAAAAAATGATGATATAGATGTAGTTACCCCTAGAACTATTGATTCATCCTTTATAGAGTATTTTTCATGAGAATGAAAATGTATGGTTTGATAACTGAGATTATTAGGATCCTATATTGATGCAATAAACATATTTTACATAGGTTTTACTCATCTCTTACACATATATATTTAGGATTTTATGGTGGTTTATTTTTTATTTCCTTTTAATTATTATTTTTTCTACAGTTTTTTGTGTTATTTTTATCATTTATTCCCAATTTAAAATGCTAGTTTGTTTAAAATAATTGTTTTCATATTATTCTAAAAATAATATTTAAATTGTTTTTGATGCATTAGAGTAGTTTTGAAGGTAATTTTTTAGGTTTTCAAAGTTTTATAATATATTTAAGTGGATTATTATAATAATATGTATAAATCCCTATATTAATTTTGTTAGTTTATAATAATATTTTTATATGTACTTCCAAATAGGACCTAAAATTGATCTTATATCAAAGGTTTCACATGTGGCATGGGGATGGTGACCAATTGGGAATTTTTATGCTCAAAACTATATTATATATTTGGGATATAGTTTTTGGATCAGTAAATAATTTTTCTTTGAGTGTTTATAGTTTTAGTGTTGGATAGTGAATGAGGTAGTCTTCTGGTGGTTAGTTGTTTATTTTGATTCATATTCTCTTTTTTGTTGCATCAACCAAATCATCCACCGTTTTTTATTTTTTATTTTTGGTGTATATTAATTTTTAATTTTTAATGTTAAAAAATTTATGTTGTTATGAGTGAGTTATGTATAGGTGGGTATGGGAATTCATCTTCTTTATATTAGTTTCATTATACTTATCTGATTTGGTATCGGCTTCCAATGTATGGATGTATCATGTTAAATTTTTTATTTTTTTTCCTTGGTTAATTAATTTTATGGGTGAAATCATTACCATTGAGTTTTCCTTATAGAATTAATCTTATATCTATCTCAAGGGGATTGTTAATTCCCATAGATCTTTGTCACAATCCAGCTCAGATGTCCAATAGAGGTATACCCTATGTTTGTTCTTGAAAAATTTGTAATAGAGTCTAGGATCATAAGAATAAATTAGTTATTAAAGACCCCTTGTTTTTTGGGATATCCTATGGATGGGATATAAGATCATTGGATCATAAGAGGTAGCTCATGGATACGTAACTAATCACCACTACTTGTAATGACTCTAAAATTAAAATAGGATGTTTGGATTTGAATTTTCAATTTCATTTTTTTATTTTAATTTTTTTCAATTTTAATTGGTAATATATCAATATTATTCATAATTGGGATGAAATAGGAGTGGAACTAGAGGTACTGGTAACTCGTTTGATTTGGAAAACCATGTGAATCCCACACACATAGTTCCAAGAAAACCCTAGTAGTGTTATAGTGGTTGTTGCACAATTTTTTATACAAGGAGGTCAGTCACTACATGGCCACTATCCTAACCAATATTTTCATTATTTATGGATTCAATTTCATAAAAATTCGATTTCAAAGTCTTTTCATTGTTATTTTGTAAATATTAGACTAGATACTGATGATATTTTGTTGTGTCTTGTATTATTTGATGGTTTTTTAAATGGGGAATCTGATATTAAATGGTAATATAATTATTTTCAATGTATAGTTAGTATTTAATTTAACATTAATTCAAATGTATTTTTTATTTTATGACTCGTGAAATGATTTCATGAAGGAATTAAAAAAATTTAAAATGATTTTAAATGGGGTTTTATGAATATAATTTCTAGTTTTAGGGTTTTTAAAGCCATTTTTATGTAACGTTTCAAGACATGTGAATTTACTGTGAAGTTTAAAATGGTTTCCAAGGAGAAATTTATGATATTTTTTAGTTTGATTTTTTTTAAATGTGATCATGGTTTATTCACATGCGTTCGGTTTTGAAATGAAAATTATTTTTTGATAAGTTGTTTAAAGTGTGTTTTAATTATGAGTTGGTGTTTAAATGTTTATATTATGGAAAAAATTATTCCTATGAAATTTTTTGGTTTTAAAGGAAGTGATTTTGGTTTTTTTTACTAAGTTATTATTTTTTTATGACAATTACTTTTTTATTCTTTTGGGGATCTTTTTTTTTGGTATTTTAATATGCCGCCTAGAAGGCCTTGATTGTTATAGAACCATAGTGATTATCTATTATAGATTCATGTTTGATTGGTTTTTTAATTAATTTATGTTTTTGTTTGTCTTATTGGGTCATCCCTATGTTTTAATTTTTAGATTGTAATACTTTTGGTTTATTTATGTGATTTGTTTGTGTGGATGTGCTTCTCGATGTTTTTTTGTGATGAAGTTTGTGGTTAGATTTAATTTTTATTAATTTGACATGGAAAGCCTTGATGGGTGTTTACAGTGAATAGGAAGAGTTTTATTGATAATTCTAATTCATATATATCTTTTAAATGCATTTATTTATGATTTTATCATGCATTATTCGATAATTAATTTGGTTTTTCTTTGTTTGTCTATAAATAGGAACACAAATCTCAAAGAAGTAGATTCTATAGAAATAGAAAAATAAGATCTTATGTGCCTTGAAATAGATTTATGACATGTATTCCTCAAGTATAATACCTTAAAACCAATTTACAAGATTTAAAACCATTACTCAATGTGAATGGGTTACACAATGTGAAATAATCATAATCTGAATCCCACTGAGGATACAGGAAATAAAAACTAGGAGATCCATGATCATTGGAGACCATTTCAGATCTCAAGTACTTAACATGTATCCCACTTACATATTGTGTAACTATTAGAACAATATTAACATAAATAACTCTCACATCGTT
This sequence comes from Viscum album, assembly GCA_963277665.1. Taxonomy (NCBI): domain Eukaryota; kingdom Viridiplantae; phylum Streptophyta; class Magnoliopsida; order Santalales; family Viscaceae; genus Viscum; species Viscum album. The sequence continues at coordinate 1,785,077,120 of OY728121.1, read as the reverse complement.
AAACATTTACACATCATGAACCATTTGGGCTTATAAATATCAGAACACCCTCAATGCTAAAGGATAATCCAGAAAACACCCAAACCCTTTTCTTTTCTCCCTCATTTCTTCTCTATTTCCTATAGACGGGGTTATATTCCTTTTATTTCCTATTTTTTACAATCCTTTTCTACTTTTTACCATTTTTATATTATGTATTTCTCATTTTCTATTTCAACTTTCATGTTACAATCCCATTTTATGTTCAAATTTAATTATTTAAGTTTTCTTTATTATTCATTCATTCAAATATGTATTTGATTGATTTTAAAAAAAATCAATTATGTATTCCTTGATTTTGATTTCTTTAGTTATTAGATCTATCATGTCACCAATTTTTCTCATACTTGATTCCATCCTTTCCAAGTTTAGATAATACTCTTAGGGAAATAGGTCAAGAATAAGGGTTCCTCTAATCATTATTAATCTATAAATCAAAAATCAGTTAATCTTATGGATAGTAATTAGGGTAAAAATAATTATTTATCACATTCTGTTGCATGAACCATAATTGGGGAATTGTAATTGAATTAATTTGGCCTAATTTAAGTTCTCTAAGATAAAAAAAATAGCATGTGACACTTTCTCCTATAGAATATATTCTTAATGAGACCATGATTTCAAATACCTCTAGACCATAGAGTAGTTTCTAGCTTAGGTAGTTCTAATCGGTTGGACCAAAACAAAATGGTGACCTTTGAACTACTTCATATCCAATTACAAATAACTATCCCATAATTTATTTAGAATTATATTTTTCCTAGTCCATGAAATTGACCCTGATCCATTATTTTTCATATGAATTAAAACTATTTTAAATAATTCGTAGTAAAAAAACCCAATGAGATTTTATTAGGAATCATACTATAAAACTCTAACCACCAATTTTCTATCCTTATAGTGTGTGCTAATGTATTTATCTATAAACTATACTATGCTAAAACTTTGTAGCTAGTGTAGTTTGAGGCTTAAAAAAATATAGTATGTTCAATGCCTTTGGGAAATCAATGACGATGTGCAGGCCGGTCAGAATTTAGTGTTATTTCTGCGAAAAATTATTTCATTTGAACAATAATATAAAGTGAAAACCATGAATTACTACAACCATTCCCCCTCCCCATTCTATGTATAATTTTTTCACAATTATTAGTACATGGGTCTACTCTCAGCCGACTAGTGCATGCATTAGTGTCCTATGACTCATTCTAGGATCCTGAACACTTAAGAATAGGAAGATTTCTATACTAAATTTGATATATATATATATATATGTATTTCTATATCTAATTTATCCATAATGGATTTGATTCATATTATTTCACCAAAAAATTAGCAACATGTTCAATTTCCACATGAACATCATGGTGAGAGACCATCATTGTAGGATCTAACTATTATGAACTATAACATGTTTTCCATTAGTGGTGATGCACTTAACATTGTATGCCATCATATCTAGGAACACACATTTTAAATTAATCCTGGATACATTTATAAGATCTATAATTGAGGACCATTTTTTTATTTTATATATTAGATCCCCATGAACACATATCCAATTTGTTATATGTATTTGACACCTTTTGAAGTCAAATTATATAATATGATGCTATCAGAAATAGCTTCCTTCCATTATACTTGCATAAAGGATTCAAGGATTGGATCCAAATCCATTCCGTCAAGTCCATTATAATTCGGGATGATATATAAAAAATTTACTATATAATTATTTCCCACTGATACACACCTGAAAGATATGAAATTTGATACATAACATCACCCAGAGGGATATAGAATCAGCTTGGGAATCATGGGATTTCTTTAATGAGCTCACCAGTAAGTGGAAACATTATATACATGATGTGTGGTGATAGATATAATTTTTTTACCAATTAATCCATCCAACTCTATAGACTATAGTATATATTTCAACTAATGGAGGATTTATGGTCATGACTCAAGAATTTGTTAGGGAACTTTTAAATGGGATCTCTGAGCCAATATGTGGTAGAGTTCTTGAGGATTGTACAAGTGTGGAATTAGAAAGGTGAATGAGAATACCTACTTGGATTCCCATGATTAATCCCTCATGAAAAATCTTGAGAACATTCATCTACCCACTCCACTGATGCCCCCTCCTATCCCTATTATAGATATCAAATCCTATAAAATGTGTAGAGTCCCACACCCATATCAGGACTATAGTGAAATAATGGAAGAAACTAAAAGTCATTATTGTAATTATGTAAATTAAAATAACAAATAAATAGTTTTAGAAACCCCATAAATATCAGTAGCATTGTTATTAAAATTGGTTGTCTTAGTATCTATTCTATGAGAATAAAGTTTACTATCAATAGTGGGGCTTCCAAGCACTACTATGAAATCAGGGACCACATTAGTACCCACCTCAAAATCCATCCCCTCAACCATAATAATAATTTCATCACCCTTTCCCCTATAAGGTACAGTAATTTTAACCCTCTCATCAACAATAATTTCATCAGGCACTATCAAGGAAGCCATAGCAAGCCATACCCGCCAAAATAAAAACATAAATAGTTATTCACTACATTTTTTCAAAATGAGGATCAAAAGTTGGCCACCCAAGAAGCTAAAAATTATAACCAATTGTATTCCATCCAGAAATCATGAGCACCAGTGGGATAGATCTTCAAGACACTATAAGATCGATTACTGGGCACATTTCCCAATAATACTGAGACACATCAGAGAAAAGAGGCTAAGAATGTGGTCCATAGAAGTGGAAAACAATTGAATTTTCATAAACCATGCATATATAGGTGAAGCAACAAATCTAAAATAACCTGAAACATGTTCTTAAATAATCAATAAAGAGAGTGATGATATAACACACAAATCTATCTTGGAAAAAAATGGAATCAAAGACAACTAAAATAGGGTCCTATATAATATAAGCCTAAAAAGGAAGATGTCTACATGGAACCACCAATATAAAAACTCCCTATTCCCTTTCAATATAAGATGAGAAAATGTAAAATAGAGGGACATTAAAAAATTATAGATTTTTATGAAGATACACATCAATATCCCATTTGAAGATTCCATTTTTCAGATTAATTCATATGAAAAATTCATGAAGGATTTTCTCTCTGAAAAAATAAAAATGGAAGTCTTACGAGCCATCTCTTTCAATGAATATTTCTCTTTAGTCATTCAGTGGAAGCTCCCACTAATTATGTGAGCCCCAAAAATATTTTTTATTCCCTACACTATTGAATCATGAAAATTTTAGAAATATTTTCTCACCCTCAACAAGTACAAATATCATGCTTATTATAGTATTCTAGATGTTAGGGATTGAATATTTGAAACTAATAGGAGTTTCACTACAAATTAATGACCAATCAGTAAAGTGCCCTTGAGTATTAGTCATGGAAATTTTATTGAAGGTTAGTATGTCCACAATCCCTATTTATTTCCAAGTTGTTGAAATATATGAATAAGGAGATTTCCACTTCATTAAAGTAATACAATTTATTTCTATTGAAAATGCATTGAATGATGTGAACCAATGAAGGATTATTTTTAGAGTTGGGGAATAAAAACTAGTATTCAACATAGAGAAAGTTGCAAGATTAGCTGGTCATTCATTTTATTTTTATGAAATATTTCTCACTGATAAAGAAGTTGATTACCTGACTATTGAGGATAATATAAAACCCTATCTCCTAATGAAGTTGAGTGATGTGATTTTGAGGATATATATTACATTTAAGCACTGATGAGGGATACCATTCTATCATTAATAAACACATTCATCGATCCACTGATAAGAAAATTATAGCTTGTTATAAGAAAATTAAAGTAACAATTCTTAGAAACTATAGCCACACTACCAATTTTCACCAATTATATGATGAATAATTTTAAACTTTAAAATATTATTCATGTCTTTTAAATGAATGAGAAATTAATTTCATGGGTTGGGGTTGGCATCAAGGGGATCAGTCCTATGATTTTCACCGACAAGATTCTTCTAATATAAGGTGAAAAAAAAACATCAACCTTAGATGTGACATACTTCGCTGATGAAATTTTTTGTAAAAAGGGATGTACTAAATCTTCTTGACACTTACAAAAAAAATTTATCTCTGATAGAGAATTATTGATCCCACTAAAATTATTCCCAACTAAATGAATCTTGAATTTAGTTAGAAATATGATGATTATCTAATATCAACTCAAACCATTACTGATTAGAGAGTATGTTCTTATTGTATAAACCTCAACACAACAACCCAAATGGACTATTTTCCTCCTCAGTACATGGATAAGATTTTAGAGAGATTATCCATGCATGAATTATATTGTTTTCTATATTTAAATACCAAATATAATCATATTGTAGTAAACCTATAAGATTCCTCCAAAAACTCCTTAACATGTAAATTTAGAACCATCACAAATAGATTGGTCTCATTTTAAATTTATAGTGCACCAAAGACAATTTAATGGTGTATGGAATAAATTTTCCAAGCTATGAAAGAATAATTTCTAGTGTTCTTCATCGAATATTTATCTGTAGGTGCATGATCCTATGAAGTTTTCCTAATTAATCATGACCTAACTTTGGAAAAATGTGAAGAGAATTTCCTAGTAATAAAATAGGAATGGTTTCACTTTATTTTCCATGAAGGTATAGTCCTCAAAGATAGGATATCAAAGCACGGTATGGAATTCGATCCTATAAAAATCAATTTGATTAAATATTTACCTAAACCCATGATAGTGGAAGGTATCAGTACTTTTAAGGCCATGTGAGATTTTATCATTCCTTAATCCAAGATTTGACAAGAATATCTCTCCCACTAACACATATATTAATCAATGACACTACTTTCTATTTCATCGATGTGTGTTGGAGGGCATTCAACACTATGAAAAATAAAATGGTGGCCACTACTATCATAATATAACCTGACAAAGAAAATGACATTGAATTGATGTGTGATGTTATTGATTTTGATGTAGCCATTATTCTTGGGTATCAAGATGGATTTAATATCTACCCCATATATTATATCATTCATTCACTGAGTGAAGCACATGGAAATTTTACAACCACAAAAAAAAGTTTCTTGTAGTCATATATGCTTAGGAAATATTTCAATCATAACACTTAATTCCTAAAGTAGTGGTTTATAAAAATCAAGATACACTGAAATAGCTACTTAATAAAATGGAAGCCAAATAATGATAAATATAGTGGATCCTACTATAGTATTAATTTTATGTAGTTTTTAAGGAAAAAAAAGGACTAAAAATTTCATCATTGATCAATTATCAAGACTTCCACTGCTAATATTTGAAGACGGTGAATATCTTATAATTTAGGAGGAGTTTATTGATGAAATAAATTTTAATATAAATAAACAAGAAAAAAATTTGTTTTTTGATATTTAAAATTATCTTTCCAAGATATTTCTCAACTCCAACATCTTTTATCAGCAGAGTAATTGGTTTTTAGTCAATTATTCATGCTCCTACTAGGATCAACTACTACTATATAAGAATTATGCTTATGGGTTAATGTGATTCTACATCCCTAGAGATAAAATCAATATGTAATCATGATTTTTAAAATATCACTAGTTTGATCACATCATAGGCCCAACATACCATGGCTAAAATCCTACAATGTGAACTATTCAAGACCACACTTCATCAGGCTGTGAGGAACTTCATTCGAAGATATTATTCATGCAAGTGAACAGGCACCAGTGGGAATTGAGATGAAGTTTTCATGAACCCTAATATTGATGTTGAGATCTTCAATGTATAGGTAATTGTTTTCATGGTCATGTTCTGTAATTAATATGGGAAATATTACTTCCTGGTTGATGTGGACTACGCTTCGATGTCTGTAGAATCCAAACACACCACATGTCACATAGCTACATTGATCATGAATTTATTATGGAAAACATTTTTTTCAAGATTTTGGATTTCCCCAATTTCACATTATTGATCAAGGAACCCACTTTTTGTTTAATGATACTAAATGATTTTTTGAAAAATATGGAATCTATTAAAATATTAAAACACCCTTCCACCCATAGAAATGTGGATAAGTTAAATTGTTTAATATGGGAGATTATATAGATTCTATAAAAGATAGTGACTATATATAGAATGTTCTAGAACTTTAGATTAGATGATTCACTTCGGACATATCTCACAACGTATAAAACACCCATAGAAACTACTTAATTCCAAATTTATTATGGGAATCTGTGTCACTTGTCGGTTGAATCAGAGCATCGTAGTTATTGGGAAATTAAGATGCTTAAACTAGATGCTCAAAAATCTAGGGAATACAAAATTATATAATTAAATGAGTTTGAATATTTTAGAAGAGATGCTTATGAAAATTACATAATTTATAAATAATAAAAAATGAAATTTCATGACCAACACAATGTGTGATGTATTTTCAAACCATGGGATAATGTTTTACTATTTAATTATTGATTCAAACTATTCCCTAGGAAACTGAAATCCCAATGGTTGGTTCCCTTTAATTTTCTATATTTTTCCCCTATAGTAAATTCAAAATTAAATGAGTTTAAGGAACCTCCTTTATTTTCATTGTAAAATAACTAAAAATCTATCAAGAACCATTCCATTAATGGTGTTTTCTTTCATTAAAATTAATCTGATTCAAAGTATATGCCTAGATATCATTGTTAAACAAAGTGATGACTATGATTCAACCTAATAAAGCTAAAATTGGTCAGATTAGATTTTATAATATTTAATAAAGTTCATAAATGCATGTGATAGTTTATAGGTATTAACTTCAAAAAAATATCATGTCATGTAAACATTAGATGACATGAAAATTTCATGGGTATAGAAAATCCAATGTTTGGATTTACACGTCATAAAATATTTTCACAAATTGGGAACATTATGATGATTAGAAATAGATGAACTAAGGTTTTACACCCTGCCCCCACCTATTCTAATCCCACATTCCTCACCCCTTCCCAATCATGGAGCTCCCCTTATCCCAAAAATCATTTCCCCTATATTTTCCCTCTTCTGGTTAATCATATTGCACTTCCTCTCCATATCATTCCTTCTCAGTACCTCATGATGCATTATACCATACCAAAACTGTCAGACACATGTCCAAAATCGATGACCATTCAATATCCAATAATCTAGTATTGGATCCTACACCACCTCTCAGAGATCCCACCCCCTCATTTTTTGCATCATTTTTAGCTACTACCTTAACCACTAACGAGACACATTCATCATCTATTCCATATTAGGGTGTTGTACCCTGCACACACCTTCACCCATGACTCCACTTATCTACACCTGAGAATAAGTTATGCTTGGTCCATTTACATTCCAAGCATATGAGGACCAATAAAAACTATACATAGACTTTCTTAATAAGATAAAGGTTCATGAGGAGGTCTATAGCCTCATTGGATGGATGCAACTCTCTAGTATCACTTCAGTAAATGAGGATATGTACCAAGAGTTTTTCCTATAATTTTTCCCCACATTGAAGCTAGTCATCATGAACACTTACTTCTGACAAGGAGGTTGACCATGGGGGATCATAGTAGGTGAGTCTGTTGTTAAACTAGGAATCTATTCTTTAGAATTTTTTGATTGTCTAGTCTTTATGACCTTATATATTTACCTTTCCAATAAATATGTGGTGAAGAGGTGGGAATTAATATCCTATGACCACAAGAGAATTTATGATCCACATAAGATGAAAGAAACCTAGTTGTAGGGTTCCACCTTCCAGATCATACATCGGGATCTAACCCATGCTTGAATGGACTGAGGAGATACTCATGGGACTATCATCCAAATAGAGGTTATCTTTTTAACCACTTCCATGAGCAGACCTTCTATCAACATGAACCATATAAAATCAGTTTACTGTGAGGACCTAATGGGGATAGATTATGGTATATTTATGGGGGTAGAATCATCGCACATCTAGTATAACATATAAAAAATTTAGACATTTCTCAACACATTACCTCTCTCAAGTAGATAAAGTTGGTTATTATCCTTTTTATCCAGAAGATTTGGGTTATATGGAAGATATAGTGGCACTACTAGTAGGCCCATGAGTATATAGAGGATATATATGGGAAACAAACTCATCATGCCCCAACCCCTACCCCAACATATGAGTAACATGCCTATACTGATACAGACCCAACCCTAGCTTCTTACACTATTCCAAGTACCACCACAATACCACCACCCTCTACTGTTTGTACACCTACACCACTATTATTATCTGAGGTATAGCATATTCTCTAGTATATTATAGAGATTTAGGGAAATATTTTCTTCCACATAAACATCTCATTCACTAATCCATCATATGTTTCCACCCATTCCCCCCCCCCCCCACCATCACCTACATCACCCCACACACCACCTTTTATTAGAAACCCTGATTCTCCCAAAATTTCCACCCCATACACATTAGGTTCATCTCTATCCCATGTTGACTAACCTTTAGATATAGAAGACTCTACCACACAGTAGGATATCCTAGCAGAGTAGCAACAATGGGGCATGGACCGAACCCTTCTTTTATGGATGTTACACTTATAGATTTAGATTACAGACATTCGATCATAGTAAATATCAATGCCACCCCCTCCTAAGAAAACTGAGCCAACTACCAACCTTAAAACACCTACTATACTTCTCAATCCACCTAACACCGCCTCTATCACTATGATAGTCTTGGTGGGACATCCTTAGACACGCACTATTTAGGGAGGGGGAACATCTGATGTCGATAACGATGACAATACCTACATTGTTTAGTTATCCCCATGTACTCATCCACTATTATATAATGGTTTAGGTCTATTTATGTACTATCTATGTATCCTATATTTATTTATTTTATCATTTATCATTTTTAGTGGATGAGATATGGTTTTTTTACTATAATTCTTGCTAGTTTTTTCTAATTTTTTCAAGTGGATTCATTAAGCCATGTCTCAATATCTTTCCTCGTCCATGGTTATGAATGATTCTATTATACTTTTATATAGACTCCCCAGGATGTATTTCCTTGTTATGAGGAAATAGGGGGTGAATACATGATCTAATTCTCTATACACTATAGGTGACTGCTCTAAGTCCTATACAAATTATCCTGCTACCTCATGAGATCTTTTACAGTCTTATTCTTGAGGGGGTTAACAACCTCAATTGCCCCTAAGTTTGAGGGTATATCCACCACTTCCTATAAGAGGTAGAGAAAATATGAGCTAATGTACATCACCAAATGATTCTTCTGTCCATATTTCTAGTTGAATACATGTAACACCCCAAGCTTCCACAGTACGCTTCTCTTTCAAAAATACAGTTGTGTGTGTTGTACGCAACTTCGAGTTCTAACACACACCACAACCAATCAAACTAGCAGTTATGAATAGTAATACCCACTTTTTGAACTTTTATAAATTTTTTATCTCAAAATGGACTTCATTTTTGGATTCAGAATATCGAAATTAGCTTAGGGTGAATTTTTGGTATTTTTCTGAAAACATTCAATTTTTAATGAATAGTGAAAAACACTGAGTTATAGTTTAAAACCGAATTTTTATTTGAATAATTATTTATTTTATTTAAATTTAATTAAGGTTAAAATAGATACATAATACCTATATAAGTTCAATGTAATTCATTGGATTTATTTTAGAATAATTTTAAATATATAAAAAATTTATAGAACTTTTCACCGTCTTTTACCCACCTCCTAGGAGAATTTAGATTTTCACATAAAACGTAATTTCACCGCTTCTGTGAGTGGAATTTAGAAAATCCAAGAGACACGGTTAATATCAAGGAGTAAAATTTGGTTCAATAAGATAAAAATAATTTTTGGTGAATAGTAACTTTTTACTTTTATTTACCACGATTAAAAGTAAATAGGGTAACTATGGGTAAAAATGATATTTATATTACCCTAACACATGTCCTAATTCTATTGGACAAGTGTATCACGACAAAAAATAGCCTTAGGAATAAAATATTATCATTCAGGTCCACTTGGATTAGATTAGGACATTTATTATTATTTAATTCAAAGAAGAGTTAAAAGAGGTAAAATCAAAGTTTAATAACTAAAACATTTTTAATATAGATTTATACATAAGATAAATTAGATTATAAATATTCATTAGAACGAAAAATATATTTCCTACATAATGATATTTTATTTATAATTTTTAGACACTAAATAATTTAATTTATTTATGACACAATGGTGATGCAGTAATTACCTAATTAATGAAATATTAAAATAATTGATATTATAAATATAAAACTAAAGGTAATTTGAGACTTTTTATGAATTAAAATAATTTTATAGGTTAATATGACATATTATGACTTATTATATAAATTTTTTTCGAAGTAATAATGCTGTTATAAAATTATCAAAAACAAAATACCCAATAGTGTCAAAATTGACATAAAATAGTTTTTAAAACAAATATTATATTATTAATTTATATTCTATTCTTAAAAATCTAGGGTTCGGCCAAGAGACTTATATAATGATAGGTGTATCATTAATGGACCACTTGGGGGTCTCTTGGAAGTTTATTGTAAGTTTATTGACTATATAATACAAAAATACAATGAGACATGGTAAGTGTCAAACTAATTAACTAAGAGTTAAAACTAAAAGATAAGGTTAATAAAGTGGCCCAAACCTATCTGAAACCTATTGTTTGAGTGGTTTTTGACCTATCCCCACCTTAAACTTTAAATAATACACTTTATAACCATTAGAAACGGAATATGAATTTATTATAAAATAATATTTCTAGCTTTTCCAAAGGTGCCCCTCACCCCTCTTATGAAAGGGAACTCCCCCTTCTCTAAATTTCACACCTTCAAAGCCTTTTGGATCAGCCAAACCCTGACCAAATATTCTATAAACTTCCCTAACTTAGACCTAGAGGCCTTATTTTGATTATAAATCTCACCTAAGGGGCCATTTTGATCAAATCAAAAGGAAGAACCCGAAGAAGAGGTAATGTTTTCACCACCCTCTTTCAAGTTCCTTTCTTCTTAAACTTATTCTTTATTTGTTATTTACATTATAAAATAATAACTCAAGTATATTATATATACTGTGATGTTATTATAAATATGGTACAACCATATTCAGTATTCTATCCATCCTTTGAATGACATTTCACCATACGTGCATACGTACGGCTTACCGTCTCCACGTCGTGGTGTAATTGTTATTCAATATATTATTATTTGGATGGGTATAATAATGATGTGTAATTCATGTAAATAATAAATATAACATGATAATGATTATTTATATATGATATACCATCAAATTATATATTATTTTAATATCAAAAGAATGATATTGTCACTCGTGCGTACATACGAACTACCGTCTCCACGAACGCGATGAGATTCATTCCCCATCGTATCCATTCAAGAATAATTCTCATTTGATTATTAAGAGTAATTTTTAAGAACTGTATATTATTATAGATATGAATAAGATACAACCTATCCATAAAAACCATGACTTATGTAACAAAACATATAAAAGAAAACGGGTAAGTTAACACCCAAAACGACGATAATACTAAAATATTATTAACAAAGAATTATTAGAAGATCATATATGATATCATAATTATGTATATGGTTATTTTATAATTTAATAAAAAAATTAACTATTATACAGTAGGATAACATACCATCGACTAAGGAAAAGTACAAGGTAAGGTTTTATTTCACAATCTCTTCATTATCTGAGGTTGTTTATATGTAATTATCTACTGGAACATCTTTATCATCCACATACATGTTTCTTAAAAATGTATTTCAAATCATTATTAATATTTTAAATACTATGTGATAAAGTCATTTATACCCTTGTTTACTTTTTATAAGAATTTTATAAAGGAATCTTTCTGTCGTTTTCCAAATAAGGTCCTTTTTAACCTTTTCGACAGAATTAAGGTAAGAATGTATTTTTTTAACTTATACGGAGGGTGAGGCTATTTTCCGCCATTATAAAATCATCGAAGCTTCCCTTACAATATTATAAGAATATTTTCAAAGTAAATGTTTTATTTTATAATTATGTGACTTTTAAATGATTTCAAAAAAATATATATTTCTCTCAAATAGTTTTGATTTCATCTATGTCAACATCCTTTAATGGATTTTAAGCTTATTTGAAGTTTATTATTATGATACAAAACTTCCATATTATATTGAAGGTTTTGTGATATGTTTCACTGTGGAAGTGTTATTTTTATACCATTCATGGTTTATGGAGAAATTATTGACATTTCGTATGCTAGTTTTAATACGAATTTTTATGTTATATTTAAACTTGTTCATATGAGGAATGCATTGGACTTAATATGTGATGGGTGGAGCCTGCTATAGCTCCTCGATGCATCGGTAGGTCTCATGAGACAAACTCGTGTATTAGCACAAGGCCTTGACCAAATATTATTTTTATTCTTGGCACAAGGCCTTAACTATGTGGTTATGATAGTCTGGAATTATGCATTCCATCATTATGAAAGTGGTTATTGATATTGCATGTGATTATTCGACTAGTAGAATATTCATGTGAATAAGTAAATGGAATTATTTCATTTTATCTTTGCCATATTATGTTGAATTTCAAGTTTAAAAGGCTTTTGTTTTAGTTATACATTAGATTAAATTTTTATGCTTATTTATGAATGTTTCTGCTATATTGTTATCCTTACTGAACATCTGAGCTCACCCCTTTCAATGTTTTATTTTTCCCAGGATGTGAAGAAGTAATTTATGAATGACCTACAGGGATAGTATGAGGGGATATGAAGACAAGATTTTGTTGTAGTAGTTTTTAACTTTATGATGTAATGTAAACTTTATGAATGTATCTATTTATTCCAAGGCTACTAAACTATTCGGTATTTCGAGACTTGATCTTTTGTGATCATGCCAATATTATGTAATAATGCATCGACTCTAGGTAACTGGGGTCGGGGCATTACAGTTGGTATCAGAGGAATTTTAGTATAAACCTTGGAAGCTAGATTTAGATAAACTCTGATTAGAGCACATATCCCTAAGATAGACTTTGAGGATTAGTATAAAATAATTTCCTAGAATTTTGGTATTATAGAGATTTTGTGAGTTTTCCGAGCAATAAATCCCTGTCTGGATATGAGCAGGTAGAGGCGGCTCTAGTACAGATGTACCTAGGGGTAAAACCTAAAAACAATGCTTTGAGCTAGACTCTAATGGGAACTGGTGCACGACAACGGGCCTTGCTGCACTCTTGGTTATGACACTCCCGAGGGATATGCTTAGGATAATTCTCATTTTCTTTAAAAATCATTATGAAGGGTTTATGAATATATAATTCCTCAAAGAAAACATTTTTATGATTATGGATTATATCCATAAATAGTTCAATTTATGTTAAGTGTTTTACAAGTATGGAATTATGTATTTTGATTCATAAATTGATCTAGTTTATTCCATTATTTAGAAATGGCGCCTAGTGGAAGAAATGGAAATGTATCAATGCGCACACTCCATGTAGGGATTTCCCTCCTGCTCAAGATAATTATAGTGGAGCTGGTGATGCAACTAGTGTTGATCAGCTAATCACCGTACTGGGACAACTCACTCAGGTTATGAATAATAACCTTACCTGTATGGAGCACACTGATCTGCATCATGGAGGACCAATGTTAGATCGATTCATGTGGAAATAGACACCAACATTCAATGGGAGTACAAATACATTGGTAGTTGAGAAATGGATAAGTTCCCTAGAGAAAATATTTCAGGCATTGGGGAGTAGTGAAAGGGAAAAAGTTATCATGACATTTTACCACCTCACTAGAGATGCTGATCAATGGTGGTCATTGATTTAAAATACAAAGGAAGATGTTAAAGTATCAAATATGGAATTTAGGGAGTTCAAAGGGCTTTTCTTAGAAAAATACTTTCCTCGTGACCATCGAGCAGATATGGAAAGGCAATTTTTGAGTTTGAGACAAAAGGAGGATGAGAATGTCGCAAAGTATGAGGCTAACTTTACAAGGTTAGTGAGGTATGCTGCAGATTATATACGTATCCCAAGAAGTAATATTGATCGTTTCTTTCATGGGTTAAAACCATTTCTCTGTCGAGCATTAGTCTCACAAACCTTGTCATTGTATGAAGATATTGTCTCATGTGCTATCAATACAGAAAAATAATTCTCTAAGTCTTATGACTTTAAATCAAAGAAAGAGAAGAAGAGATCTGTTGATCACTCTGGAAATAGAAATAAGGGGAAGAAAGTAAAATTTTAATATCCATCATGTAGTAAATGTAGTGAGAAACACCCGGGTACTTTCTTGAAGGGAATGGGAGTCTGTTACAAGTGTGTTGAAAAAGGCCACCAAGCTCGTGATTGCAAGGGGAAGAAATAAGCTACCGATATTCAATGCTACAACTGAAGGGAGATGGGACATTATTCAAATGAATGTCCTAAGAGTCAGAGTAACTTACCTCAGAAAAGGACAAGGGATCAAGGCCAAGCTTATGCTATCACTACTGCTGAGGTAGAATCTCCGAAAGGCATGGTGGTAGGTAATTTAATGGTTTCCTCAAGGTTAGAAAATGCATTATTTGATTCTGGATCATCACATTGTTTCATATCTTCCCAGTTTTCTAAGAAAATTAGATATTTCTAATTTTATTTAACAAGGGTGTTTTCAGTCAAAACTCTTAAGGGAAGTATCATTGCAACAAATTTTAGTGAATCAGTCCCCATTAGAGCACATAAATGTTCTTTATCTATTGATCTCATCGTCATAACCATGATTGAATTTGATATAATCCTCAGTATGAATTGGCTTTCATACCATGATGCAAAGATTTTTTTAAGAAGAATGAGGTTATGATTTTTGATGATGATGATAAGGAACACCTTATCTTTAGAGTAGAATCGTCACCACCTTATTCTTTTCTAGATCCACCCCCAGTAGCTCAACTAAATTCAATTATTGGGGAGGAAGATAATGAAATAATTGTGGGTAAGGAAAGGAATGTTCAAATAGAGGATGTGACTATTGTGAAAGAATATGTAGATGTGTTTTTGGAAGATTTACCTGGACATCCTCCAGAATGAGAAATTGAGTTTTCCATTGATTTAATTCCTGGTTCAAGGCCTATATCGAAGACCCCTTATAGAATGTCCACTATGGAATTAGTTGAACTAAATAAACAACTAGAGGAATTGAGTTAAAAGGGATTTATTTTCTGTAGTGTTTCACCATGGGGAACCCCTGTCCTTTTTGTTGAGAAGAAACATGGATCTATGAGGTTATGTATCGACTACAGGGAAATCAATGTTATAACAAAAAAGAACAAGTATCCCCTACCTCGCATTGATTACCAACTGCATGGAGGTAAATACTTTTCTAATATTGACCTTCGATCTGAATACCATCAGTTGTGTGTGAAGAAGGAAGAAATTCCGAAGACAACATTTTGAACTAGGTAAGTGCATTACGAGTTTACAGTAATGCCTTTTGGGCTGACTAATGCACCCTCTGTAATCATGGATCTAATGAATAGAGTTTTCAAGGAATATCTCAATGAATTTTTGGTGGTATTTATTGATGATATCTTGGTATAATCCAAAAGATATGAAGATCATTAAAATCACTTGCGCATTATCTTGAAGACTCTTAGAATACATGAATTATATGGGAAGTTTAGCAAGTGAGAATTCTGGATTCAGGAGATCTCTTTTGTTTTCCATATTATCTCTAAGGATGGAATCTCTGTTGTTCCTTCTAAGACCAAATCAATCCAATAATGGTTATCCCCTATGAGTATAACTAAGGTACACAATTTTATTGTTTTAGCTGGTTATTATCGTCATTTCGTCCATAATTTTTCCTGATTGGCTAACCCATTAACGGAGCTCACATGTAAAGGGGTTAAATTTGTTTAGACAAAAGAATGTGAATAATTTTTTGAAGAACTGAAGAGAAGATTAGTCAATGCTCCTATATTGACTCTACCATCGAGGAATGATGGGTTTGTTATTTATAGTGATGCATCGAAAAAAGGACTTGGTTGTGTCCTTATGCAGAATGATAGGGTTATTTCCTATGCATCATGACAACTAAAATTTCATGAGAAAAACTATCCTACTCGTGATCTTGAGTTAGCTTTTGTAATCTTTGCTTTGAAGATATGGAGACATTATCTCTATGGTGAAAAATGTGAGATATATACCGATCAAAAGAGTTTAAAGTACATTTTCTCACAGAAAGAACTCAACATGAGGAAAAGTCGATGGCTTGAACTACTCAAGGATTATGATTGCACAATACACTACCACCCGGAGAAGGAAAATAATGTGTTAGATGCTTTGAGCAGAAAGGATCATGGAGTTTTGAATAAGATGAGAGTTGAAAGGGATCCTATTTTCATGGATTTGGTAAAGATGGATAAGGGAATCACCATGGAAGGTGAAACATCAATGCTTTTTCAGATGGTTTCCAAACCATCTTTACTAGAAAGGATAAATAGTTCTCAGACTGATTATTAAGAGTTTCAAAAGAAGATTAAAGCTGTGAATGATGGGAGATTGAGTGAATTTGTGTATAAAGATGGAATTTTGAAATTTGGGAAGAGACTTTGTGTTACCAATATACCAGATCTAAAAGGGGAATTGTCGGACGATGCTCATAGTTCCAATTTCTCTATACACCCTGGGAGAACCAAAATGTATAGAGATTTGAAGGAACATTTTTTTGTGGGACAACATGAAGAGGGAGATTTCTGATTTTGTGTCAAGATGTATGGTTTGTCAACAAGTGAAAGCTGGAAGGCAACAGCCTGGAGGAGTCATGCAACCTCTTCCCATACCTTAGTGGAAATGGGATAATATCATGATGGACTTTGTCATGGGACTACCAAAAACTCCTAGAAGGAATGATGCAATATGGGTCATTGTTGATCGTCTTACCAAGTCAGCACATTTTCTTTCTACAAGGGAAGATTTACCACTTGAACATTTACCAAGGCTATCTATTAATGAAGTTCTGAGACTTCATGGAGTACCCCTATCGATTGTTTCTGATCGTGATCCCCATTTTACATCAAGATTATGGAAAATTCTTCAGAAATAATTGGATACTAAACTTCCTTTGAGCACTGCCTACCACCCTCAAACAGATAGACAATCAAAACGGACTATTCAAACCTTATAAGACATGTTGAGATCATGATCACTTGACTTTCAGGGTATGTGGGATCAATATTTACCTCTAGTGGAATTTTTGTATAAAAATAGCTTCCATTCAAGTATTCAGATGGCACCATATGAATCGTTGTATGGAAAAAAGATGTCACACACCAACCTATTAGGATGAAGTTAGTGAAACAAAACTCATAGGCCCAGAACTGGTGGAGGAAACGATGGAAAATGTGAAGGTTATCCAAAACCACATTCAAGCAGCTCAAAGTTGTCAGAAGTGCTATGCTGATAACTGAATGAAGGATTTGGAATTTCAGGTAGGAGATCATGTTTTCTTGAAGGTATATCCATGGAAGGGAGTTATATGTTTCCGTAAGAAGGGTAAATTGAGTCCTAGGTACATCAGACCTTTCGAAATTCTAGAACGAATTGGGGTTATAACTTACTGTTTGACAATGCCGCCAAGTCTCTCCAAAGTTCGTGATGTGTTCCACGTATCACTGTTGAGGAAATACATGCCTGACCCAACACATGTACTCACCTATGAGGAATTAGAACTGGAACCCGATCTGTCTTATTGTGAAGAGCCTGTCAGGATTCTTTATATGAAAGAAAAAGTACTGAGAAACTGGACGACTCTTCTGGTAAAAGTTTTGTGGAGAAACCATAAGATGGAAGAAGTAACGTGGAAACCCGAGGAACATATGATGAAGAACCACCAGAGACTTTTAATACAGTAGTATTCTAGAAATTTCTAGGATGAAATTATTTAAAGGAGGGGAGAATGTAACACCCCAAGCTTCCATGGAACGCTTCTCTTTCAATAATTCAGTAGTGTGTGTTGTATGAAACTACGAGTTCTAACACACATCACAACCAATCAAACTAGCTGTTATGAATAGTAATACCCACTTTTTGAACTTTTATAAATTTTATCTTCCAAAATGGACTTCATTTTTGGATTTGGAATATCGAAATTAGATTAGGGTGAATTTTTGGTATTTTCCGAAAACATTCAATTTTTGATGAATAGTGAAAAAACACTCAGTTATAATTTAAAACCGAATTTTTTTTTAAATAATTATTTATTTTATTTAAATTTAATTATGGTAAAAATATATACATAATACCTAGTTAAGTTAAATGTAATTCATTGGAGTTAGTTTAGAATAATTTTAGATATATAAAAATTTTATGGAACTTTTCACCGTCTTTTACCCGCCTCCTAGGAGAATTTGGAAATTCACATAAAACTTAATTTTACCACTTATGTGAGTGAAATTTCGAAATTCCGAGAGACACGGTTAATATCAAGGATTAAAATGTGGTTCAATAAGATAAAAATAATTTTTGGTGAATAGTAACTTTTTACTTTTATTTA
Organism: Viscum album; assembly: GCA_963277665.1. Taxonomy (NCBI): domain Eukaryota; kingdom Viridiplantae; phylum Streptophyta; class Magnoliopsida; order Santalales; family Viscaceae; genus Viscum; species Viscum album. The sequence goes on along the minus strand of OY728121.1, from coordinate 1,785,058,383 downwards.
CCACGGTTAAAAGTAAATAGGGTAATTAAGGGTAAAAATGATATTAATATTACCCTAAACCATGTCCTAATTCTATTGTAAAAGTATATCTTGACCAAAAACAACCTTAGGAATAAAATATTATCATTTAGGACCACTTGAATTAGATTAGAAAATTTATTATTATTTAATTCAAAGAAGAGTTAAAAGAGTTAAAATAAAAGTTTAATAACTTAGAAATTTTTAATATATGGTTATACATAAGATAAATTCTATTATAAATATTCATTAGAAAGCTAAAAATATTTACTAAATAATTGTTTTTTATTTATAATTTTTAGACACTAAATAATTTAATTTATTTATGACACAATGGTGATACAGTAATTACCTAATTAATGAAATATTAAAATAATTGATATTATAAATATAAAAAAAAATGTAATTTAAGACTTTTTATGAATTACACTAATTTTATAGGATAATATGACATATTAGGACTGATTATATAAAATATTTTAGAAGTAATAATGCTTTTATGAAATTATCAAAAACAAAATACCCAATAGTGTCAAAATTGACATAAAAGAGTTTTTAAAACAAATATTATATTATTAATTTATATTTTATTCCTAAAAATATAAATTTCGGCCAAGATACTTATATAATGATAGGTGTATCATTAATGGACCACTTGGTGGTAGTTTGGAAGTTTATAGTAAGTTTATTGACTATTTAATATAAAAATACAAAGAGACATGGTAAGTGTCAAACTAATTAACTAAGAGTTAAAACTAAACGATAAGGTTAATAAAGTGACCCAAACCTATCTAAAACCTATAATTTTAGTGGTTTTTGACCTATCCCTATATTAACCATTAAATAATACAATTTAAATCCATTAGAAACCGAATATGAATTTATTATAAAATAATATTTCTAACTTTTCCAAAGGTGCCTCTCACCCCTCTTATAAAAGGGCACTCCACCTTCTCTCAGTTTCACACCATCAAAGCCTTTTGTATCAGCCAAACCCTACCCAAATATTCTCTAAACTTCCCTCAATTAGACCTAGAGGCCTTAGTTTGATCATAAAGCCAACCTAAGGAGCCCTTTTGATCAAATCAAAAAAAACCCGAATAAGAGGTAATGTTTTCACCACCCTCTTTCAAGTTCCTTTCTTCTTCAACTTCTTCTTTCTTTGTTATTTACATTATAAAATAATAAATATAGTATATTATATATACTGTGATCTTATTATAAATATGGTATAACCATATTTAGTATTCTATCCATCCTTTGAATGCCATGTCACCATATGTGCGTACGTACGGCTTACCGTCTCCACGTCGTGGTGTAATTGTTATTCAATATATTATTATTTGGATGGGTATAATAATGATGTGTAATTAATTTAAATAATAAATATAACATTATAATTATTCTTTATATATGATATACCATCCAATTATATATTATTTTAATATCAAAAGAATGATATTGTCGCTCGTGCGTACGGACGGACTACCGTCTCCACGAACCCGATGAGATTCATTCCCCATCGTATCCATTCAAGACTAATTCTCATTTGATGATTAAGAGTAATTTTGAAGAACATTATATAATTATGGATATGAATAAGATACAACCTATCCATAACAACCATGACTTATTTAACAAAACATATAAAAGAAAACGAGTCAGTTAACACCCGAAACGACGATAATACTAAAATATTATTAACAAAGCATTATTAGAAGATCATATAAGATATCATAATTATGTATATGGTTATTCTATAATTTAATAAAAAAAATTAACTTTTATACAGGAGGTTAACATACCATGAACTAAGGAAAAGTACAAGGTAAGGGTTTATTTCACAATCTCTTCATTATCCGAGGTTGTTTATACGTAATTATCTACTGGGACCTATTTATCATCCACATCCATGTTTCTCAAAAATGTATTTCAATTCATTATTAATATTTTAAAGACTATGGGATAAATTCATTTTATACCCTTGTTGACTTTTTATAATAAGTTTATAAAGTAATCTTTCTGTCGTTTACCAAATAAGGTCCTTTTTAACCTTTTTGACAGAATTAAGGTAAGAATGTCTTTTTTAACTTATACGGTGGGTGTGGCTATTTTCTGCCGTTATAAAATCGTCGAATATTCCCTTAAAATCTTATAATAATATTTTCAAAGAAAATGTTTTATTTTATAATTATGTGACTTTTAAATGATTTCAAAAAAAGAGATATTTCTCTCAAATAGTTTTGATTTCATCTATATCAACATCCGTGGATGGATTTTAAGATTATTTGAAGTTTATTGTTATAATACAAAACTTACATATTGTATTGAAGGTTTTTTGATATGTTTGACTGTGGGTGTGCTATTTTTATACCATTCAAGGTTTATGGAGAAATTATTGACATTTCGTATGCTAGTTTTAATACGAATGTTTATGTTATGTTTAAACCTGTTCATATGAGGAATGCATTAGACTTAATATGTGACGGGTGGAGCCCACTATAGCTCTTTGATGCATCGGTAGGTCTCATGAGACAAACTAGTGTCTTGGAACAAGGCCTTGACAAAATATTATTTGTATTCCTGGCATGATGCCTTGACTAAGTGGTTATGATAGTCTGGCATTATGCATTCCATCATTATGAAAGTGGTTATTGATATTGCATGTGATTATTCAACTAGTAGAATATCCATGTGAATAAGTAAATGGCACTATTTCATTTTATCATTGCCATATTATGATGAAGTTTAATTCTAAATTGGTTTTTTTAGTTATACATTTCCTTAAATGTTTATGCTTATTTATGAAAGTTTCAGCTATATTGTTATCCTTACTAACCATCTGAGATCACCCCTTTAAATGTTTTATTTTTACCAGGATGTGAAGAAGTAATTTATGAATGACCTAGAGGGATAGTATGAGGGGATATGAAGACAAGATGTTGTCGTAATAGTTTTCACTTTATGATGTAATGTAAACTTTATGAATGTGTCTAGTTATTCCAAGGCTACTAAACTAATCGGTCTTTAGAGACTTGATCTTTTGTGATAATGCCAATATTATGTAATAATGCACCAACTTTGGGTAACTAGGGTTGGGTCGTTACAATACATTAATGTTATTTCTTACTGGAGGCAACATGCATATATTTTTTAAAAATTTTAAGCTGAATTATTTTAGAATTTTCTTCTTTTTGATCAATTTTTCACATTTTGTTAATCGTTTGTTTGTAAATTAATTATGGAATAATTCATACATTTATCCTATTAGTTTTATAATACTGGTTGATATATGAACTTTACCATTTATCTATAAACATATTAATTAACCCATGTGTACTAATGGTTTAACCAGTGAATCATTCTTTTCCTTCTATCATTATTGTAGGCAGAAAATTTTCACATCAACATCGAATGATTTCCCCAATGGAATGAAATTTATTAAAGTGATATCTTGGTTCCTTAAAATAAATAGTGGATTTCTAACTTAAAACTATCTATGATATTATTAATTTCTCTTCCACATCACTTTACAAAAACAATGAAGACACTTTCATTTATAGTATGGTGGAGTCATTATTGAGCATTATTGACTGTACACTTTGATTTTTTTCTTATTTTCATCAGTATGAGAGAAATTTTAAATTAAAATCATTCTTTAACAAAAAATATCATTACAACCATTTAAATAAATGATTACTTTTGTTGGATATTTTTGAATTCCATTTTTATTCATGTTTATATTTTTAGCATGATTTCAGAGTTGATTAATATAATTATACTTATTGTTTCTTAAAAATTATTTTTATTTACTTATTACTGGATACTATGACATTTGTGATTTCCCTGTTTTATGTTCCCATTCTAGAGAGGATTCTAGACCAATATTGTAATATTCTTTTCTTAGAATATTTATTCAGAGATATTTGGGGCATATAAACCTATCAGAACATGAATTAGAATCTTAATGAGTGTATAACTAAGTAAATACATTTTTAAAATGATTGAGTTAATATTTTTGGAAACATTTATCCAGAAACATACCTGTAAATTTATCCAATGTAAGATCATAGAATCCACTATTTACATTATTAAGATTGATCCATGTTAAAATACCATTTTATCCCTTCCTACCATGATCATGATATAATTCCATGATTTTCGTTTTAATAAGAATTGAGTATAAGGTAAATTCCAATGGTTGTGGGATGTTTACTACTAAGGATATGTACAGTGATTATTTCTCATGATCTATAGGAACTAGCCCATGGTTTTTCTGATGTACCATTCATGATTATCCTATTATATATATGGGGGGTTGTGTATTGGGATGGACAGAAATCATCATTAATAGACCAATTAATCTTATGTTGGATCATATGTGATTCTATGATGGACTTGAGTTATGTCCTAGACATGAAGTTCAAAGAAAAATGAAATAATATACATTTATTAAATTATTATAACACATCCATAGAACCTCCCATAGATTTGGGGAGTGTGGAGACACATCTATATAGAGTATATTTTTCATTTAATTATTCCTAATTATAATGTATTATACTTGATAGTTTACCCTCCTTTTGAGATTTATTTTTACCATTTACTCACCTACCATCAACCACATATTCATTTTAACCTTATTGATAAATCCCTCATGATTAATTTTGTATTTATATTTATGGAGTGGAGATGTTATTCCTAAATAAATCATATTTTTTGGAACATGTATTCAATGTATGATCATAATTCTAGTTTTATTTTTCCTTATGTTATGAGAGAAAATTATTGGTGAGGTAAATTGAAATATTGGTTGAAAAATTAGGGAATATATGATAAATTATAATTAATGGAAGAAATAATATGAATAAATAAATTAACTATAAAGCATGAGTAATTTTCTCTAAAGGATTTATTCTAGGGGAAATTTTTTCTGCTGGCATAATGTTTTATTTTCATGGTTGTTATGAACATTTCTTGATTAAAATTTGTTTGATTTAGAATCCCTATTAAGATGATTTTTTCATGAGGACATGAATTTGTCCAAGTGTGGTGGAATCTAGTGATCAAAATTAATATATATATATTTGATACATTTATTTAAAAAAATAATTCTTTATTTGAAAATGAATGGGTTTTTGGTTTGTTTTTACAGGAAATCAAAACTCAACTCTCAAAGGAGGAGATTTCAAAAAAATATAAATATCAGAAATTAAACATTGTGAAATAGATTCATGATGTAAATTCTTCAAGAAAAATACTAGCTAGTTGATTTACAATATGTGATAATAGTACATGATGTGAAACAATTACAAGATTTGAATTCATGGATTCTGAATCCTATTGAAGATACAAGTCATGGAATCAGGGAGATCCAAGATCTTCCAAGACCTTTTCAGATATGAAGTACATGAAATCAACCCCACTTACATGTCATGTAAGTCTTAGAACAGGATTCATATAAATGAATATAATGGCATGAAAAGTTTTCACATTATGATCCAATTGGAATTATATATTTAATAACCCTCGATGCTGAAGGAATATTATAAAAATGACCAAACCCTTTCCTTTTCTCCTTTATTTAATCTTTGTTTTCTAGAGGACTTAGTTATTTTTATTTTTATTTCACATTTTTATTAATCCTTTCCATACTATTTCTATTTCATGACTATATATTTCTAATTGTTAGTTTCATAATTTATATTTCATTCTTAATTACCATTATACTTTAATTATTTTTGGGTTCGTTATTGTTCATTTGTTCAAGTAAGTATTTGATTTATTTTAAAAATTCAATTCATTATTTCTTTGTTTTTAATTTTTTAATTATTATATTGAACATTTGGCTTATTTCTCACCTACTTGGTATCGTTATTACCATTCTTAGATAATCTAATTTGGGTGAGGGTTCAATATTAATAGAGTTTCTAAACCTAATGAATATTTAAATAAAATCTTCATCAATATATTGGACAATAGTTATTTTAAAACCAATTGTTTATCTCATTCAGTGTCATGATCCTGGTATGGGGAATTTTGATCAAAATACCCTAACTTAATTAGATTTGGGAAGGCTTGGACTAGTATCATGTGATGATTTTTTCTATAGAACCCATGTGTATTATCTATAGGAATCAGACTATCTCTAGACCATATATTAGTTTCCAATATAGGTAGATCCAATTCGTTAGACCAAAAATAATTTGTGACCTTGTAATTGTTTTGCAATTTAATTCATAGGACTATCCCAATATATATTTAGAATTATATTTTTCCAAATCCCTAAAATTGAGCCTAATTCAGTATTCTTCATCATAATTAAAACCTAACTACATATACCTTACTAGAACCAATCCAATGAGATTTTGTGAGGAGTACTACATCAATGTTCTACCCCTTGGTGTTGATCCCACCAGCTTGTCCCTATGTGGTCAACCCCACGCTGTAAATATTATATGCCTTTTTCTCTATAGTTTTTTTGGGCATTTATAAATTAAAATCTGATAAAAATTAATCTATAATAAATGAAATTGTGTGGTATTGTTAGTTAAATTCCATTTCTTTGGTTAGTTTCATCTAGATTCAGTGTTCTGGAAATGATGGCATGGTTTACTCTCACCTAACAGAAGGGTAGATCCCATATTAACCCAAATAAATCATTTTATGCTTTCTTTCATCATTACAAGAATTTTATTTCTATCATTCATACCCTATCAATTTTATTTTATATTTTTTGGTGGTTTCTCCATTTAATATATCTATGAATCCCTTGGATATTTAAGTTGTGATTCTTTGGGTGTTGGGGAATCTTCTTAGGGGAATTCCTTCCTCCTTTAATATATTATCACTTCAAGATTTTTTCAAATTGTATATTAAGGTTTTTTTATTCATTTTTTATCCATTTTTACTTTCTAGAGATAAATTTGTTTTTTTGTGGAATTATAAATGGGTATTCTGGTTTGTTTATCTATTCCACTTTTCCTATTTAATAGTGATGAAATTATAATTGTATCCTTAATAATATCATCATTCCTACTTGAAAAAAAACATGATAGGGAAATCATTTTTTGGTGGTGAAACCCCTTGAGAGAATTTGTTTTTGGATTCTTCCTCTTTTTTTGTTTCTATTTGATGTCATTCTGGAAACATTATCCATAAGGTTTTGGGTATGTATGTGTTATTTTCCTTTTGGTATCATTATAATTTTATGGGAACTTAGATTACCCCATGAATTTTTAATTTTGTGTCATCCACAAGGGCCTTGGTAACTTTTTGGGGGAATAAATAGTCAGAGTGGGGAAAATGTTCCCACCAATATATGAATATTCATAATTACATTATTTACATATTTCATTTTGACTTTACATTTTCTTTTCAAAAAAACATTTTAAAAAAATAATTAAAAAATATATAATTTTTCTTCCTGGTACATGTTTATCCAACATGATTGGGAAACCATTGGGATATCATCTAGATGAGTCTATAATTTTAATTTACTACTTTTTCAGGTTTAGAACACTATTTTGTAAATATTTATGACAACCCATCTGTGCGGGATAATATTTCCAATGAAGGTTAAATGGTTGGTGTACAATTTTGTAAGCCAGGTGATAATCATGGAATGTTATAATAATTTTAAAATTATGAAAGGACTAACTTCCCCTCCCCCTTTTTTCCTCTTCATAAATACCTCCTTTACCAATCTCATGACACATGGCTATGAGACTTCTTTATGTTAAACTCCTCATATCATACTCCAATTCATGGAATTTCATCTTGTGATTTCGAGTATAATCATTTTAGGTTAAGATTTCTTTCTCCCCTCCACCTTCATCCCATATCATACTTTTGGTTTTTCTTCTTCCCCTTAATGCATAATACATAGGCCAAATCCTAGGTCTTCATTGGTGATTTTAATTGTTGGGTTTTATTGAAAATGAGGTGTGATAAATCTCTTTTAGGTCCCCATCATGTTGTATTCAATGCTTCAGACCGTAATCCATTGTTTCAAGGTGGGATTTCCCAATGCCTTGTTCATAAATTTTTTAATCATTGGTTTTTTAGAATTTAAATTTCTACTTTTGATTTATAATTATAGTATTATAAATAATTAAATAATTTTTAAATATAAAAATTTGTTTTTATCTCGGTTTTCGTATAATATGAAGATTCATTCTATTTTGGATATTTATTTAAATATATTTATTAAACAGTTTACACCAATGGTTTATTAAATCTCTATAATGACTCTTAGAGTGGTAATTAAAAATTTATAAATGTGTTATTATTATTAAATTTGATTTATATATAATTTATATGGACCTAAATGAGATATTTTATTCATTAAATTTGTAAATTCAAACCATTATATTTTTGGTATAATTTGTGATATAAAATGTAGTTTATTTATAAACCATGTTGTTAATCCTTTATGATATACATTATTCTTAAACACAAGTATGTAAAATATATATATATTTATATTTATGTAGATATTACCACATAGATATTTGAATATGTTCACTAATATGAGAAGTAACTATATATCTAAATTCATATGTGTTGATGGATAATGGAACAAAAATGTTATATATTGAACAAGGTGTTCAAATGGTATTCATAAAGGAGTTCACTTTGTGGAATTTTTATGAATAATAACTATTTTAAATCAATTTTTTCTAGAATGAACCTTCTTTGATTCTTCAAAAAATTAGATGCATCCTAAAGGTGGCTTAGGATACTATTTTATTTTTTCATCTAGAAATTTATATTATTTTTTATATTAATACATTTCCATAATAATGGATTCACAATTATAGTGTATAGTTGTTGGGTGATGTTATATAATTTCCTTTCATTGAATTTTATTTACATTTTATATATTTATCCATACCCTCATTTATATTGTATCATAGGGAAGGAGACTGAGAACCTTAGAAAATATGTGGGATGAAGAGGAAATGTATGATTGGAAAAGGTCTTCCCTATTATCCATTAGTCTGTGATATAAAACTATCAAAACAAAATGATTATAAATATGTGTTTACCACTAGATATTTCGATGCATCCTCTCTAGTATCACATCTATATGAATGTTTTTTTATGGTTTGGTTAGTGAGAGTATAAGGATCCTAGGTAGATTCTATAGTGTTAGTATATCTAAGGTTTCCTCCTTGGTTATTTCTCTCATATATTTCTTCTTTTTTAGTATTTTATTAATTATTTCCTTTCATAACTTAGTTTTTATTACTTCAATTATAGCTATTATTATTATTATTGATTCTGAATGTAAGATATTATTTTTATAAAATATTTAGTCTTCAAGTTTTCCAAAAATGAGAATTTATTAGTTTTTTTTGTTGTTGAGTAATTAAAAAGGAAATTTTTATATTTTTTATATTTTTTCTAAAATATTTAACGGGATTATTTTTATAATATTTATAACTCATTATTCTAAACTACATCATTTAAAAATATATTTCTATTTGTAATTTTAAAATAGCTTGAAGATGGATATTATAGGAAAAGATTTTCCTGTGTCATGTTGGACGGTGACCTAATAGGTATTTTTAGGCCCAAAACTCTATTATATGATATTGTTTCATGTTTTGTATCATTTTATAATTACTCATGGAAATTTCCTTATCTTGGAACTCAATTAGGTCTCATGGAGCCCCATGGAGTTGATTTGGTTATATTTTTTCATTTTATTTTCCTTATCACATCTTCTAAACCATCCATTCCCGTTTATATTAATTCATTAGTGGTTTATATTCATATGGTTTTTTTGATGTTGAATAATAGTTATTTTTTTATGTGATGGGGTTAGAGTTGAGAATTGATATTTATTCTTATTTATATTTTTTATATTATTCTTACATAATTCTGCATGTAAATATTATCTATGAATGAATCATGCCAAAAAAATTGAAGCATTTTTTTTACTGCTAGTTTAGTAAATTTTATTGGATAAATCATTCACATTAAGTATATTTTGATTCCATTGTTCTTTTATTCATATCATAGGGATTTAAAATTCTCATTGCACAATTTTATGAGTTTTCTCGGATTTACAATGTAGGGACGTCCTAGGATGGTTTAAGAAAAGGGTATCATTATTAATTCATAAGGGAATTTTTATTTTGAGGGAAGTTATTTCCAAAAATGGAAAAACTAAATTGAAAATTACCATCAATCGTTGGTGATGAATGTGTAAATCACTAAAATACATGTAACACCATGAAATTATAATGTAATAACATTGTATTTGATAGCATGTATGACATGAAACACCAAGTACGTAAGGGAATATAATATCCTAACACTTTATAATATACTGGAAATTTTAAATTAAATTAATCTATGATATATCTTCCAATTCACATGATACTGAGTTATCTTTCAACACAGGCAACAAAGACATTCTTTGATAGTTTGCGTTAAACGCAAGACCGAGTTTTACCGAATGACAATATATCCTTAAAATAATATTATTTAATATAATAAGACATAACCTAGATGTTAAAATAGAATTTATGAATTTTATTATCTAACTTATGAAAATTTATAGTTGAATTAATTGGTTACCAATAAATTAGAAATGAATATAAGAACAAATTGAATATAAAGGAAATATTTTTATTTTATTCCTCAAAAACCTATTTTATCCTAATAAATTAAATTAATTACAATCAGTGAGTGATATTAATCTAATAAATATATTATATATTCAATAAAATATTTTTTACATTAATCTAATATATTTTTTAAGACTATGATAAGAACAAACACAATAATTTGTAGAAAAATCAATATTTTTTAAAGGCAATTTTACCGCATTTTAATGGAGAACCTATATTAAATCCAATTTTTGGAACTTTTATAAATATTATATGTCATAATATACTTAATATTTTAAATCATAACTTAAAAATTATCTTATATAAATTTTTTTTGTATTTTTAGGTCAAGTTTCATTTTTGGATGAATAGTAAAAATACTAAATTTTAAATAAAAATTGATTTTTCATCTAATTTACTTATACATTTAAATTATTATTTTATTTGTTTTTAAAGTATAATTATATCATTTATACATAAATTAATCCAATTTAGGTCATTTTAATCAATTTCTCATTGAAATTGGATATAAACACATCATAAAATTTTGAACATTTTTACACTAGAAACCATCTTTGTCATCCCATCTTTAGGATTAAATTTAAATTAATTTCATCTAATTATATTATTGTAATATGTAAAATTTGATTTTATATTCTGAATCATCATAATTTATAATATATAATAAGGTAAACTTATTTTTTTACCAAAAATATTAATGGATGTAATTAAAATTAATTGCAACGATTAAGAGAAAGATTAGCTTCACAAAGGACTAGACTTTAAACATGATGTCCAAAATGACTTAGAAACTTGTCCAAAATAAATTTTATAGACATATTTATACCAAATAATTTATTATATATAATTTTTTGTATTATATTTTCTAAATTTAATGGGAAAAACGTGGGTGTAATTACCTTTTCAAAAATTCACAAGAGTGACACTCCTCCTCCATTATATAGAGGCACTCACCTCTACCACTTCCTCACACCTCTCCAACCACATTAGATCGACCAAAATCTAACAAATGAGCTCCCAAAATCCCTAAAAGAAACCTATAAAACTCAAATTTTTCATAAATCCATTAAATGAATCCCTTTGGTGTAAACCAAAATGAGTTACCCGAATAAGAGGTAACATCATTACTCAAGCTCTTTTGTTTTATTTTTATTGTACATACCCTCAAATATTCTTATTCAAATACTATATAATAACCTTAATATAATTAATATACTTATATTTTTTTTCTTTTAACTATTCCACCTAAACTTATAAACACTTCCATCTAACGGGTAACAAACTTATCCTTTATGTGTACGGTGAACTACCACCTTGCAAACGATGTCATTCATTTTTTCTTAACCACCTCTCATGGTTGAGAATTGTGATGGAAAGGGTGTTTTATATATAATATATATGATATTTTTTGTTTTATAACCACTTTTTTAATTGTTATATAATACATACCTTCACTATTTCCATTTTTTGTAAATACGATAACATCATTTGTGGAAGTATGGACTACTAACTCCTCAAAGCAATGTTATTCGTTCAAAATATACATAGAACATATAATGGATGGTTTTAATAAAAAAATTGAAATATATGAAATAAATATGATAATGTAATTATAATATACATATAAATATATATATCATTTAATTTTCATTCTTTTAAATACAGAAAAGAAATGAAAGTAGTGTTCAAGCGTACGTATGACCTACAATATCCACGAACAGTACATTTCATTTAAAATATCAAAATATTATGGATTATTCCAAATACATATGTAATAAATATATATAATATTTAAATATTGGTTCACATTATGGATATGAATAAACATTTATCTAATTAATAGGAACGACAAGTAACAAGTAAAAACATACATGAAAAACTAGGAAATCAACACCCGAAATAGTGAAAATAAACAAATATTATTAAAAACTTGGTAACAAGATATTATAATAAGATCATATATGAAATTATAAATATTATTATGGTGCTATTATAAATTATTAACATGTTTATAAACCATATAAATGATTTTAAAGGATGTTCATTCAAAAGGAAACACAAAGTAAGTGATTTTTATCTCACATTTTACATCCATGAGATAAATGTCATATTCACCAATTTATTATATTATGTGGTGTATATAATAAAAATTTTGATATAATATATCATTAATTGTTTTATATTATTGATATTTAAATTTTATTTTTAATTTATCACTTTAATGGGGTTTCTGATTCAAAATGTACTAAGTAGTAAGGGACTTCATCTAAATTTCCATTCTTTAAGACATACTTTATTGTTGTGAACCAATTTTCTTATATATGGTGTACATGCTACCATTTTTACATGTAATTTCAGAATTATTTCATTATTAGGGATATTTTTAGCTTCAAATTTAATTTTTTTCATCTAAGGAGATTTTAATTAAGTGTTTCCAAGTGGGAAATAATTTCATAACCTGATTCCTTTTCATTAGGTTATATTACTACCACATTGTCATTAATATTATAAGATAATTCTTTCAATCACTTTTTACTATAAATTTTTGTAATTAAATTTTTTTATGTGGATTTATATTTGAAACAATTAATCTATTCATTGATTGATTCTAACATCAACATTATGGTCTTTTCAAGGGTATACTTCACAATCTCATTTTGTTTGGTATTGTTTACACTTGAATTTCCATCAGAGAAAATTATTGGATCATTTTTTAATAATACCTTTTTTATTCTACTCTAGTTGTTCATTCTAATTATCATGTAATAATACCATTTTCACTCTTTGATACATAAAATTTTTTAGAAAATATTTTTGAGAAAACCTAACATCATTCTCTCTTTAGTCGGAGAACCTATTTTTCTTCTAAAACCCATATTTCCTTAAAATAATTTTAAAAATGTTTTTAACCTTCCCAATATGACTTATTAAATACTTTTTAAACTTTTTTTCCTTTATAAATTTTTCCAAAAGAATATTCTTGTCTCTTTTCAAACAAGGAATTTTTATACCCTTTCATAGTGTAAAAGGAATATTCTCTTTACCTTATACGACATGAATAGATTTACCTACCATCATTTCTTCGAATATTCCTTTGAAAATTTAAAAGGGTACTTTATAATTATATTTTTTAAAAAAAATGTTTTCAAAGAAATGTTTTCTTAAAAGGTTTTTTTGAAACAAAATAATATTTTCCGCATGAATTTTTTTAAAGGTCTTATTTTATGTCATCAATGACAACAACCCTTTATTTTACTCCATTTGGGATATTTTGTATCGATACCATCTTTATTATTTAATTGGATGGTTTATGATTTATTTTTTCAAGGATAGTATTGAAATTAACTTCCTTGATTCCTTATTTAGTCCCCATTAAAATATTCAATTTCATATGATCATTTGATTTTGAATTTCCCATAATTATACATATCATTTATTATGGATATATTTATTTCCTAGACAATATATCATTTTTACATACAGTGTTTACATTGTAATATTATATCATGAATCTCCTTATTCTCATGATATTATAATTTTCATTTAATTAATGTAGAATTATTATTCAAATGTTTCAATGTGGTATGGGACACTTTGGAATGCTTATAGATTATTTTCCTTAAGAATGTTTTAATGATATTTCAATGGTATCTCCATTCATCAACATCAATAACCATCTTGTTAGTTATCCACTACTAGGGAATTATTTATAAATCCATATACTTATTTTGATACGTATATTTGATAAGTAATATTGTTTTTTATTTATTTAGATTATTAAATATGAGGAGTTATTTGGAATTGCAATGATGGGTGGGGCCTGAAAATTATATTTCCCCTTGATGCATCAACAGATTCACATGAGATAAATAATTTTCACAAATTAAATAGGTTTTTTCTTATATATTTAAACATTATTATGAAAGGTATTGATGGTATAGGTTTTTATGTTCCTGATACATGATATACAATAATTAATCATTTCCATAATTTTGATTCAGTGTTTATTATCCATGAGATTTTCATTATGACAAAGTATATGGATGTATTTTATTCTCCGTTTATTTATTAAATGGTATATGTTTTAAATTTATTACCATACTATATTGATTTTCCCAAATCAGTAATTTGAGTGGAATGTGTTTCCAATTATTCACCTTGCCATATTTTTTATGCACTTCCTTATTATTTTATAGATTTCTTGGCATGATTCTTCATTTATTATCTTTCTATGTTTACTATTATCATTGATTCAATATTGATTCTTATATTCTTAACCAGAACTAATAATTTTATCTCACCCTTATTTTTATTCATTTCCCAAAGAATCCAAGAAGGGTACTATGAAATATATGCAAGGATATTATAGATGGAATAAAGTTATCCTTAAAAAATATGTTTTAATTAGTGTATTCATTTTTAATTCAAGACTCATGTATGTATCTAGTTTACTAATACTATTAAAATCTTTGGTCCTTTAGGATTTGATTCCTTGTAATCATGAAAATGTAATGTTAGTAGAAATAGTCTCTGGGCTTCTGGGGTTGGGTTGCTATAGTTGGTATTAGAGGAAGTTTAGTAGAAATTATAAAAACTATATTTAGGAAAATATATATTAGGGAACATAACAATAAGATAGACTTTGATGATATTATAGAAGAACATCCTATAATTTTTGTAAGGTGGAGGTTATGTGGGTCATTTTAGAAATACATCCATATATGGATACTACAAGTGGATGTGGTTCTATCACAGATGTGCATAGGGGTGAAAACTCTGAAAATATGTGTCATGCCTAACTGAGTGTAACCTAGTGTAGGAAAATGGGTCATACTATGCACTTGGATTGACACTCTTGGGGAATATTCTTAGGATAATTCACATTTTATTTACAATAAATTGTTAAGTATTATAATAGATAATGAAAATTAATTCCCAAGGTTAAACCTTATTCCAAGGAAAGGCCAAAGTGGAAATAAATGGGTGAAGTGTTTATGTATTTATGTTGTATTGAAACCCATAATTAAAAGAATACTTAATTATTAAATTTAAATGATTACCATCATAAATTTTTGAAACCTTATAGGGATTATATTAATTTTGTTTTAGAAAAGGAAAACATATATTTTGAGTGACAAACCTTTAATTCGAGAAAGTTCATAAGACATGAAACCATGAAGGAAAGATGATAAGGGTTTCATGACTACCACTTGACTATGTGATGTCCTGGTTAATGAGTAATTATTTTTTGATAAAAATTTTAAAAACAAATATTATTGATGAACCAGTAGTGTTAATTTTTAGGTTTATATAATAATGTATTATTAAAATTGGATTTGGATAATACTTAGATACCAATATTTATACTTTTCTATCTTTTATGGGCCATAAAATCCATTAAAATGTATTTTTGTGCTTCATGGATCAAAGTTAATTTTTGGATATATAGTTTTTGACATAAGGGGTGAATTATAAATTATTTGAAGCAAAAATATTATGAAATAATGTATATAGAAATATTTTAAGAAAGAATATTTCCTTAGGATGTAAATGAATTACTCAACATTAGGAAAATAATCAAAAAAATATTATCTTAAAACCTTAATTTTTGTTGTATTGATGGTATTTTAAATCATAATAGATTTATGGATTTAAGGCCCTAAAATTCCATTTAACATTAAATTTTTTTTATTGGTGACCTCAATCAATCCCTATGAATATTTAATCTTTTCCTCCATGTACTTATATCCACTTTCCACTAATGTTCTCCTACATATATGTTAGTCCATGTGTCATTTTTAATTCTCATTCTCTCATATCTAGAGGATTATTTACTAACCCTTATCATGATGAATGATTTAAAAATAGTAAATTTCAAACATTATATTACCATTATTGAGTTTAAATTTTGATTACATAATTTATTTAAGTTGGGGAGAATGTGAAACCCCCAAAATTCTAAACTAAGAACATTGCATTCAATAGTGTATATGATAGACAACCCCAAGTGTGTAAGGGAATACAATATCATGACACTTTAAAATATATTTCCTATTTTAAATAAAATAAATCTATGATATATCTTTAAATTCCATGATTCTAAGTTATCTTGTGTTATGTGAAACAAATACTTTCTTTGATAGCTAGTGTTACACGGAAGGCCGAGTGTTACCGAAAATAATATATCATTAAAAAAATATTATTTAATACAATAATACATAACCTAGGTGTTATGTTAGCAATTAAAAATAGGATTAAAAAACTTATAAAAATATATATTTGAATTCATTGGTTTCCAATTAATTAGAAATAAATATATAAACAAATTAAATATAAAGGGGGGATTTTTATTTTTATGCTTTCAAAGTTATCTTATCCCAATAAATTAAATTAATTAAAATTATTGTGTTATATTAATTTAATAAAAATTATATATTTAATAAAATATTTTTACATTTATCCAATATATTTTATAAGTATAATATAAGAAAAAATCCAATATTTCGCATAAAAATCAATATTTCTCTAAAGGCACTTTTACTAACTTTTAATGGTAAACCTATTTTAAATGAAATTTTTGAACTATTATAAATATTATATGTTAAAATAAACATAATATTTGATATATAATTGTAAAAAAAATCTTACTGTAATTTTTGGTATTTTTCTTTGAATATTCATTTTATGATGAATAGTGAAAAATACTGAATTTTAATTCAAAAATGTTTTTTAATATAATTTATTTATATAGTTAAATTATGTTTTTAATTGTTTCATAAGATTAATTAGATAAATTATATATAAATTAATCCAATTTATGTAATTATAATAAATTTCTTATTGAAATTGGATATAAACACATCACAGAATTTTGAACATTTTTACTTTAAAAACAAGGTTTGTTGTCTCGTATGTGGGATTAAATTTAAATTATAATATTCCAATAAAATGATTGGAATTTTTCAAAATGGATTAAATAATATGAATAAAAATTACTTATACTTTATTATAATTTAAACTTAGTTTTTTACCAAAAAATTAGTTAATGTAATTAAAAGAAAAATTATCTTAACAAAGAAATAAGCATTAAACATAATTGAAAAAATAACCTAAAACTTTTCCAAAAGAAATTTTATTGAAATAATTCCACCATATCATCTCTTTTATATATTTTGGTTCATTTTGGGAGCCACTTTTCTTTTGAAAAATATGGTTGGAATTCCCTTTCTCAAAATTTACAAGAGTGCCACTCCTCCATTGTAAAAAGGCACTCAACCCTCCCCCTTCCTCACACCTCCCAAGACACATTATATGGACCAAAATCTGGCCAAATAATATCTCAAGAACCCTACCCCTAAACTTATATTCTTCACCTTATGAAAAAATTACATTCAAGGAATCTCGTTGGGGCAAAACAAAAGGGGTTACCCAAATAAGAGGCAACATCATTCCTCAAGATATTTTGTTTTATTTTTATTTTACACCACCTAAAATTTTATTACTCCATTATTAAATAATATAAACTATATCTTAAATATAATGATATGTTTTTATTATATGTTTTAGACCTATATTTACACACACTTCCCTCTAAATATTAAAAAACTTACCATTTATGTGTACGGCGAAGTACCGCCCTACAAAATGATTTTGTTCGTTTTTCTATTACCAACTCTCATGGTTGGGAATTATGATGGATACACTATTTATATATAATATATAAGATATTTATTTTTTACTAAAAATGATTTAATTATTTTATAATACATACCTTCATGCTTTTGATCTTTTGAAAATATGATAACATTATCTTTGGAAGTGTGGATTATTGCCTACTCAAAGCGATGTGATTTGTTCACACTATACAACAAATGTATAAAGGTCAGTTTTAATAAACCTATGTGAAATATGTGAAATAAATATGATAATTAAATTATAATATATATATATATATATCATTTTTTTCATTCCTTTAGATATGGAAAATAAATGAAAGTGGTGTTCATGCATACGTACGACATACCGTCACCATGAATGGTTCATTTCATTCCCTATATCCAAATATTATAGATTACTCTAAATACATATATAATGAATATATATAATATTTAAATCATGTTTTAAATTATTTATATGATTTCACCGTGATCTAATTAATAGGAAAAATAAGTAACAAGTTAAAACATACTCAAAAAACCAGGAAATTATCCCCAGAAATAGTGAAAATAATGAAATATTATTAAAAAATGGTTAACAAGATATTAAAATACAATATTATATTATATTATAAATATCATTATGTATATTTTATTTTTTACCATGTTTAAAACCCTTATACAGAAGGTTAACTAATGTTCACATGAAAAGAAACACAAGGTATGGGATTTCCATCTAACTTTTTACATATGTCAGATAAATGTCATATTAACCACTTACTTATTTTGTGCGGTGTATCTAATAAAAATTTCACTACACTATATCATAAATTAAATAAAATTCATTTTATTTAATTTTTATTTTGAATCTGTATCATTCATGGGGATTATGATTCAAAATTTACTAATTGGTAAGGGAATTCGTCTCAATTTCCATTCTTTGAGTCATACCTTATTATTATGAACCTAATTTCTTATATATGGTGTAAGTACTTCCACTTTAACATTTAATATCCTGATTCATTAATTATTAATGATATTTTTATTTTCAATTTTAATTATTTCATTTATTTTGGTTTGAATTAAGAGTTACCAAGTTGAATATAATTTCATAACCAGATACCTTTTCCTTGGGTTATATTACTTCCTCATTTTTATTAATATTATAAGATTATGTGTGTAATAATTTTTTACTATATATTTTTTTAAATAAAATTTATTTATGTGTATTTAAATTTTATACACTTAATCAATTCATTTATTGATTCTCACATCAATGTTATGGTCTTTTCAAGGTTATAGTCAACAATCAAATTTTTTTTGGGATTGTTTGTACTTAAATATCCATCAGAGGAAAATATTGTATCATTTCTCAATAAATCCTTTCGTTTTCATATCCTATAGTTATTTAGGACCTTTATCAAGTAATAGTATCATTTTTTCACTCTATAGTATATAAAATGTTTTATAAAATATTTTCAAGAAAAACCAACTCCATTCTCTCTTTAGTCAAAGAACCTATTTTTCTTCTTAAAACCCTATTTTCTAAAAACAATTCAAATTTTTTTTAACCAGTACAAATTGATTTATTAAATAATTTTTAATCTTTTTTCTTTTATAAATGTTTTCAATGTAAACTTATTACAACTTTCCAAACAATGATTTTTTCTAACCCTTTAACGAGAAAAAAGAAAGTTCTTTTTACCCTATATCGTATGTATGGATTTACTCACTATAATTTCATTGAATCATCCTTTTCAATTATAAAATGGTAATTTTAAAATAAAATTTTTTTAAAATTTATTTTCAATGAAATTTTTTTTTAAATCAAAACAAAAGGATATTTTCATCAATAATGTTTTTAATATTATTCTTTATTTCATCAATGACAACAAACCTTTATTTTACTACACATGAGATATTTTGTATTGATATCATCTTTATTATTCCTCTAGATGGTTTATGATTATTTTGGAAATGAATAGTATTGAAATCTACTTCCTTGATTCCTTTTTTAGTCACCTTTGAAATATTCAATTTCCTATCTTCATTTGAAATTTAATTTCCCTTAATTATCCATATCATTTATTAGGGTTATATTTATTTCCAACACCATATATCATTTCTACATATGCTTTTACTTTTACATGTTATATCATGAATCTTCATATTCTCATGATATTATATGTTTAATTTAATTCATGGGGATTATTATTCAAATGTTTCAAACTGGTATGGCATACATTGTAATGTTTAAAGATTATATTCCTCAATAATTTTTTATTGAAATTTCAGTTTTATCTCCATTCATAAACATCAAAACCCCTTATTATTAGTTATCCACTAATGAGGATTTATTGATAAATCAATATTTGTATTTTAATATGAATATTTGATAAGTCATATTGTTTATTATTTATTTGGATTATTATATTTGAGGAATGATTTTGACTGGAAATTGTAGGTGGGTTCCAGACATTATATCGCCTTATATGTACTGATAGGTTATCATGAGACAAATAATTTAAAAAATTTATACAAGTTTCTACCTCTTATTTTAAAAAAATTTGTAAAAGGTCTTGATAGTATATATTTTCATGTTCCTAATACATGATGTCCAATAATTAATAATTTCCCCCATTCTCATTTAGTAATTATTATCCATGATATTTTCACTATGAGAAAGTCTATTGATGAATTTTATTCTCAGTTTATTGATTAAGTGTCATCTGTTTTCAGTTTCTTACCTTGTCGTATTGATTTTTCCTTATCTAGTTATTTGAATTTCATGTGTTTCTAGTTATTTACCTTTCCATATTTTTTATGCACTTCCTTATAATTTTATTGATTTCATGGAAAGTTTATTTAGTTATTACCTTTCCATATTTACTATTCTCATTTATTCACTATTTATTTCACTATACTTGACCCTTACTGAGTATTTGATCTCACTGGTTTTTTGTTTCATTACCCAAGGTATCCAATAAGTGTAATGAGAATGAAATGAAATGATATCATATATGAAATAATGTAATCCTCGAAAATTTAAAAAACTATTTTTTAATTAGATTATTCATTTGTAATACAAGACTAATGTATGTATCTAGTTTATCAAGACTACTGAATTCTTTAATCCTTTAGGATTTTATTCCCTATAATCATTCTAATTTAATTTTAGTAGACGTTGTCTCTATGATTCTATATTAAGGTAACTACAACAAATGGAATCTATAATTAACCCATGCTAAACATTACTTATAAAATAATTTAATCACATTATTTAAAAAACATGTCTCACAATAGTCACAAAAATCAACAACCAAAATATTTAGTGACCTAGAAACTAACTACATAAAAACTTATTTTAAATCACTTGAGAAAATTTCACTATAATCCTTCACCTCGATAAAATTTTCTAGTTATATTACATGATATAATCTTATTGATAACCTCGGGATTTGGAAGATATGAATGGTGTGATATTAGAAACATAGTAAAATAAAACTAATAACATAATGTGATGGAAAACATGAGGAAGAAATAAATATAATAATAAAATATAAATGACCTTATATGATAATAATAAAACATATTGGTGTAATATAAGATCATAAAAATATCATTAATGAACGGTAAAAAATATGAACTTAAACAAATCAAACCCCTATAGTTATATAACATTTTACCATGAAATAAAATTTAATAATTACTTGAATATAAGTCATAATAATAAAAATATGAAATTTAATGGAATTGAGATGATTCTTTGGACCATAACATGACAAGATAAAAATAGTTAAATGTATATTAAATTGATAAATTTTAAAATATACCACATTGGTAGTCATATGAAAACATGTGTAAGAAGGCCCATTTTTTCCACACTAGTGTGAACAAACTCATTATGTACAGGCTTAAAAATGTGAGCAAACTGATCTTTCCCATGAATTTGTGAACAAATCCATCACACACGCACCTAAAAATATCATGATATAAGATATAAAACCTTTAAATTAGAGGATGACATTGGACCCCACCCATCATCATCTATAAATATGTGTATTACTCAAAGAAAATGGTCCTAATAACATAAATAACTAGTGGAAGAAAGAATGGTTTTGTTAAACATTATAATAAAAAATTACATAAAATAAACATAAAAGATCATAAGATATAAAAATATAATTTTCAAAAAGGAATAATAACATAATAAAATATATAAAATGATCAAAATATCACTTTATGATATATAATCCTTGGTTGAATAAATGAAGTTAAAATACAACAATTTTCAGAAAACATTTTTTATTTTTTTTATAAAATACAAATATTGAATTAATTTAATGAACATATTTTTTTAATTGGAAGACAATAGTTTTTTAAAAATTATTATAATGTGTTTGAAATAAAATACCATTGAAAATACCAATGGTACAAAAAATAATACGGTAAAATACTTTCAAAACATTTACCTTTAAATAATCTTCATTAATAGAGAATTGAAAAATAAATATTATTTTCAAAAAGTGAAGTGAAAATACATTGAAATAATTTACATTTTAAAAATTAATATTTAATAAAAAAACTGTTTATAATGATATAAAATTTATCAAAATAAAATGTACATAGGACGATAAAAAATTTAATTTGAAATATTGGAAATACATTTTGATTATTTTGAAATAACCCAGTTGAAGACCCATCTCATTAAAAAGGATTAAGAAAATTTTAATTTTAAATAAAATATGTTTTAAAAAATAATCATTAGGGAACATTATTTTCTAGTATTGAAATGATAACATTGGTTGGATATAAAATTATGGTCCGGGAAGACAAATACCTTTATAGTAATGAAAATTATTTTTTACAAAAATTCATTTTAAGAAAAAATTAAAATCATCCGAGAATAATTCATTTGTGTGAATAATGGTGTCCTAGTAAAATATGGTGGAAATAAATCCTTAAATTATTATAGTTTATAATATATCAATAAGGAAATATAATTTACCAAGATAAGTGATTATAACCCATGAAATATAATTGTGACATGAAATCCCCATACAACATTTTTTAATTTGAATTTTACCCCCATGAGAGGTATAACATAAATAAGAAAACTAAATATAATTAAATATAAGGTAATATTGAAAAAAATGTAATTATTTAAATATTAACACCATTTAAAATTAATTGTGGCATATATCTTAAACATGACTCAAGGGATTCAAATTTTAGAAAGAGAAACTCTTACCATGTTTCCCCGAATAGTCAAATACACTATAACATCGAGTAAAAAATACATAATAATAATAATTAATTACTATTTATATACAAAATTCATATGTAAAAATATTTTTATTTTTCATTTATAATCATTTTCTATATGTATATTAATTAGTTCTCCATATTTTCTCACTTTATGTGTTTATAGTTTTGATAGTTTATAGTATTTTTTTATGAGTGGTGTTGGAATCTATTCATCATGCAAAGTTTATTGTTAAAGGTTAATTAATTTTACTATAATGAAATACTTATAAGGAATAAATAATTTCAAATTTCCTTCCATGAGTAATTTAATTTATATCTATGAAGTTGAATTGAGAATGATCATTTTTCAATTAATTTCAACATACAAAGTATGTTTTCTTAATTAATAAATTAAATATTGTTGTATTCATTTCAAAATGATAAAAAATCAAGATTTAAATTTTTTTTATCTTATTATGCTATTAAATATGTTTTTATAGTCATCCATTTCAAAATATCATAGGTGAACCTAATACAGCTTATATGAAGGGTTGAGCCCCATTATTTCTCACGGGTGATCCCAATATATATTTTACAAAGGAATAAGCCCAATTACTGCTCCTAAGAAATGGTTGAGCCTGATATAGATTATACGAAAGGTTGACCCCTGTTATAGCTCATTAGTGAGCTTGAAATAGCTTATAATATAAATGATCACCATTATAAATCCCCAATTCATTAGGTAATGATAATTTTGGAAGTCATATATATGGTTATTCCAATTAAAAAAATTTTGAAATGGTTTTTTGAATATTATGATATAATTCGCCTAAAGGAGTTTTAATTACTTATTATGGGTTTTAATGTTTTTTTGATAAAAGTGTGTATTCATTATTCAAGTGAAAATATTTTTTCTAATTCTTAAATAAAATTAAAGATAAAGGTAAACATTATATTATTTTTAATGTGTTCACTAGACTAATTATTTTACTTATTCTCTTATCCCTTTCTAAGATTTTATGCTCATCGTAAATTTTTAATTGATATTATCAGGATTTAAGGATGGGTAAGGGAATGGAATAAGTTAAGTTGAAATTCATGGATATTTTCTATAAAAAGAAATCAGGATTTATTTTTTAATATATTATATTATGAGAAAATGGATAGTAATCATAAGTGTCCACATTATATTATATGGTTTTATTAATTATATGTTATAGATGAATTCTCTAAATATCTAAACCTGGAATGATCAAAAAATTAAATAGAATGAATTTTTGACTTAAACCTCAACATAATTTGATTTTAAAGTCCAGGTCCATTTATAAAATATCAAAATAGAACAATGAAATTTTGTTAAAAATAGAAAAAATTGAGAAAAACATAAAATATATCACTATTTTATCAAGTTTAACAAAGAGATATGAAATAAACTTCAGATAATAATGAGTGGGTTGATACTATTAATAATGAGTTGGATTATATAGAGATGAATGAAAATTGGTAGTTGGTATATAAATCTAAAAATAAAATACTAAATTGAACTAAGTGGTTATTTTATAAAAAAGTTGAATGAAAATTAAGAAGTTTTTATAAAAAATAAATGAAATGTTTGTTAATGTTATTATCAAGTGGAAGGAATTGATTTTTATTTTACCTTTTCACTTTTTCATTTCTTATAAACCATGATAATATTTATTTTTACTATAGACTAAATTACATATAACATATTTCAAATGGTATTCAAGTATATATTCCTTAATGGTGTATTGGAAGAGTATTTATATATTGTGAAACCCTATAGATTCATTAATATAGAATATTTAAATTATGTTTATATGTTAAAGAAGGAACTATATTTGTTGAAACAATCCCAATGATTTTGATATTCCTAGATAGTGCCTACGTGAAGCTTATGAAGACTAAACAGGGAATAATAAATATAAACCTCTATATCAAAAATGAAAGAGGCATGCATTGTTATTTTTTTGTAGAATATATTGTATTTAATTGAAAAGAAGAAGGATATTCTAAATAATTTTCATCAGATATGATGTTTTTTGAAATTTCAATATATGGTGAGAAGATATATATTCTATGTTGAAAAATTTATCAGTAGGAATATCACATTTTTCTTTCTCAATAGATGTATGATTGGGATCCTATGAATAATTTTTTCATAGAGGATTAAATGATGATTTTAAAACCCTTTATATTAGGAACTAATTTTTCAAAAAAAATTAAGGAAAAGATGTGAATCCAATGGAATTATAGAAGATGATTGGAATTATTTTGTACTTGGAAGCTCAATGATTAATTTTATAAATTTTTTTACACATTATTTAAGGTGTAAAAGTGAACCAAAAGGGTAAAAATTCATTGTGAGAAATAGGATTCTCGTGTCCATAAATGGAACCATTGTCAATTATTTAAAATATTATTATAAAGACTACCTTTATATATATGTATTATCATATGAAAACTTGGTAGGAAATTTTGATTCTATGATGTCTAAATCTGGTGGATTTTTTTTCCCCTGAAATAGGTGTATATGTTGGAACACAATGAAAATTAGTTATGTGACTCTTTATACTATGGAAGTAGAGTATATGTCTTCTAATCATTATTTAAATCATATTATGAATATTATAACTCAATTATAATATATTAATGTGGATGTGAAGTTATCACTTCTCATGGGAATTGATAATCAATGTTCTATTAACCACTCATGAAATCTGACTCAACATTTAAGATCAAAGTTCTCTAATATAAAATATTACATTATAAAATAATAGGGGGGATATTTTGATGCTAGAAAATTTTACTTCAGAGGAGAAAGTGGCTGATATTTTCCCTAAACCATTTTCTAAGGATGACTTACATAGTATGATGTTATTAATTGGAATTCAACTTCATACCTCTAGGGGATGAGGTACATTGATTTAGTCCCCTCTTCCACCATTATCTATTGATTATTATTATAAATAGAGTAGAAAAATTTTCCAAATAAATATTCATTTATGATTATATCCATATGTATTGTAAAATATGGAGAAAATATAATAGTAGTATTTATCTATTGATATTTTTAAAAAAATTAGGGGACTGATCACATTAGGTTGGGTATGTTATAGAGTGTGTTACTAAAATTTTTATGTTACTAATTTAATATTGTGTAGGTGTGAACTTCTCTAACTATTATAATTTTATATTTAATTTAATGTAATATTTTTCGTATTATAGATTCCATGTAGATATTTTTCTTATCGAGGAAAGATCAGATGTGTCTATAAATTATTCATAGAAGAATTGATCCATTTTTTTCAGGTTAAATTTTGATTTGATGTGATGATGAAGTACTATTTCAATAAGAAGTGATCCATTTTTATATCAATATTCATGTGGATTCATTAATTCTTTTTGAATCGGGAGGATCATTTCTAATGATGGTATGAATGAAAAAAATGGTTTTATTGATTTCATGATATTTTTATTAAATGTTATTTTTCTTACATTGAGTTCAATCAAGTAGTATTATAATTATTGGATTATTTTTAATTTTTAATTGGATTGAGTTTTAATGAGATATATATTCTTTAGTTTTCGAAAAAAAATATAAAGTGTGATTTTTTTTAGGCTAATAGATATTTGGAAGTAGTTAAAAACATTTTTAGATTAATGTGACCATCAGTTTCCTCCACAAAATGAAAATTAACTACATAATAAATATTGGAGATGTTTCAACTAGATATAGTCCCTTCTGTTAGGTTTTATCTTAAATACAATAATTATATCCAAACTCATATGATATAATGTTTAGTTAGGTACGTTGAATGATTTTGTATGTTTCGAGCTGTATAATCAGTTTTGAAGAGCATCTATAATGAATTTGATAAATTATGGGATTTTTGGATGGAGTGGAAAATGGTTAGTTTATATCACATATGAAGTTTTCCACAATACATTAGTCTATGTATTAAATATTGATGGGTTCATATTACATAGATCATAGTAAATCCTGTATATGAATTTTAGCTAGTGTATGATGTTTTAAGTCACATGTCCAATACATTGTTGATG
The DNA here is from genome assembly GCA_963277665.1 of Viscum album. NCBI lineage: Eukaryota > Viridiplantae > Streptophyta > Magnoliopsida > Santalales > Viscaceae > Viscum > Viscum album. Next base: position 1,785,030,737 of record OY728121.1, on the reverse strand, counting down.
TGCTTATCATTTTATGTCACATACATAAAACATCATATGTATGGAGTCTGAATTTTTAGCCATGTGTGACTTCTAATGTATGAAATTGATATAACAGTGTGTTCATTTTGGATGTAGAAATTTTCAATAATTCTATTGTACAAAAATATGAGTTTCCGAAATATTTATTCTAAAAAATATATTTATTGAGATAATGTCGGATTTGTTTGATCACCCAAAAACATTATAAAATTGGTTTTGATCTTCAAGAAAAGTTATATTAAGGTTGTAAAAATGAATAAAAATAAAACAAAAGCAGTTATTAATTGACTTCTTAGTCATCCTATAACCACAGCTTCTTCACTTCAGTAACATGGAACAGATCTTGAAAAGAATAAGAAAATTTAAAAAAAAGGAAAAGGTTGAAAAAAAATTTGAAGAAATGTAATTATTTAAATTTCAATTTTAATTTAAAATTATAATGATTTTTATTATCATTGGGGAGTGATATATGTTTGTATCATGAATTCATGATAAAACAAATTGTTTATTATAGAAGAGGAATAAATTTTTGATCTCAACAGAATTAATCGAGAAATTTTTTATGTTAATATGGAAGAAGGATTGGATGATTTGATCGTATAGTGAGAATATGTAACATGAAACTCCACATATTACCGAAGAAGAGATAGGAGTAGTACTATAATAACATTAATGGAATCCTAGTTGAGTTTGTGATATTCATGTTATAGAAAAACTAAATTAGTTATAAATGTAATAGTGTGAAATATAATCCAACTCATTTAGGAGATGTGGATCATAAGTAAAAGGATATTAAATAACAATTCATACCTAGATTTTGATACTATTGGTCCTATGATCTTTGTGAAATATAGATAATGCCAATTGTTATCCTTTTTTTGAATAGTGAACCATATAAATTTGTTACAATATTTTTTTCTATACTTGGGTGTGTTGACATTGAAATTACATAACATCAGAAGAGGTGGTGATGGTTTTTTCATGAAGAAACATGAAAAATGAATTCATAATCATTGATTAAACTCTCATTGTTCTCACTAATCGTGTGGGTATTTTTCATTTATCTAGATTTATAATGATACATTTTATGTCTTATTTTAATGTTTTTATATAATATTATTTGAATTTATATTAAAAATAAGGTAAAAATTTAGCATTGGTTAGGATATTTATTGATCAAAAATCATTAATTATAATATAAAATGATTTATAAATATATGTAAAACAATTTATTTAAACAAATTAGAGATAGATAAAGTGTATAATGTGGTTAGTAAATATATCTATAGTGTGGTTTTTACTTTTAATATTTTATCATTGGGAATAAGATGATAATTTCCATACATAAATTATTATTGATAATTTATACTAGAACCAACATCCTTCTATTTAGGAAGAGGTAGTTGAGAATCCACTACCAACTTGACCTACAATTGACCATAATATTTTCAATAGGAATTCTCAAATTCTTCAAGTAGCTAGTCATAGATCCCCAAGGAAATATACCATGACATCTCAAATTATGAAATATTTATGATTTTAGCATCCTCTTTCAATTTGAGGTGGAGTATTTCCTTATGAATAAAATTAATTCCATATCATATCAACTATCTCTTTGAGAGTATTTAAACACATGAGAAACATGGGGTCAAATTGGTATCTTCTTTCTAGAATGGGAGGCTCATTGATGGTGGGATATTATATGAGAAGATAAAAATACTATCTACTTACCTAGAATATCATTCAAGATATTTTAATTAAAATATTTTACCTTGACACCTTACACAGTGTAAATTCTCTGGAAGTCATAGACCATGGGTAGATATTAATATCTATTATGAAGTACCCCACTAATTATATAGATTTATTTTTGTTTAATTCATACATGTGGGGGAAGATGAATCAAAGGCATGATATCTTGAAATGGGTTTAAATTTTCCACTTAATAATCATGTAAATATTTTAAATATATCCACCTACTTGTAAGTTGTAAAGAAAGTTTTCCTCATTATGATAGGATAAAAAGAATTATCAGAAATGGGTAGCTCAGTACATGGAAAAGAACAACATGATATTACTTCCAGTGTCCAAATGTGTTGGTAGGAGAGGATTTGTAGAGGTGATTCATTCCAATAAATTCAAGGAAGTGGGGTACCTATATATCCTATCTTAGGAAGACCTCCTGTTTAGAATAATTAGTGTATAAATTAAGCCTATATAAATCCTAACAATACCAATAAGGTGAATATGTACACTTTTATGGTCATTATGTCCATCATTAGAAATTTTTCAAATGAATATTAAAGGAAATTGTTAAATAGTGACCATATAAAACCTCAAGGTCTCATGAGAAGGCCATTTATTAGTCTATTGAGAGAATACAACAACCCCCTGTGAGATCAGGTCAACAATTTTGACATGTAACGTTGGAATGATTATAAAATATGTGGTCATATGAGCATAGATTCACACCTCAGGTTCAATATGTGGGATCGGGTAGGGTGTATGATGTAGAGAAATAAACTGAAAATTCATGATAAATCCCATATACTAATTGAGATACTATTCTTATTAGAATGTTGATTAGAAGTATATTTCACAAGATAAAGTAAAATATATTATTAGTTATGTCCAATAAATTATTTATAATATGTTTTAAATAAGAATTTTTCTTAGACTTTTGGTATATTATCATCATTTTATTCAATATTCCTCCAAGATAGGTACTATTATGATAGATTTATGAATGAAAAGTTTGTGAAACCACCTATAGTATCAATGGAAGATCGCTAATATTTGTTTGAATCAGTGATCATAATTATTTTTTATGTTTATTTTAATGAAAAAAAATACACACTTGTGAATATAAGGGATGTTTTTCCCAAACACACTTTCAAAGACACACAAACATAAGGATCATAATGATTTATATGTCTTACCACTCAACATAAAATGGTATGTATGTAGTAGAATATGGCTTCCTTTAATATCACACTACCCATTAGAATTATCCAGTATGTATATGTAATAAGGTTATATGCTTGAATTAATCACATTTGCATCTCCCGATTATGCCTTGATGCATCCCGCACAAAAGTAAATACATTACTATAAAATAATATAAAATTTTGGAAACAAATTATATTTCTTTAACTAATAGAAAATGATCTATTTATAGACTATACCTAGTTATTATTACTTCTATTTTCAAACACAAAAGTAATACACTTATTTAATTTCTATAAACAACACTTCATGCCACCAATAATGTTTTCTCCTTCATCAAGAATCAGATCCTTCAAAATATATGCAACATTAACTTCTTCAATATCACTCTCTCTTCAATGAAATTAATTCCCATCTCACATAATCTTCTTCAAAATATTCTAACAAATATTATATTGTATTACACTTCCAATCCATGCACAATTATTCCATATTATTCTTCACATATTTATTCACAAAACAATATCAATAATATTAATTATATTTCCCCTTTATTTATTGTAATTATTTGTAATAAAACTATTAAAATTATTTTAATTATAATTTCCCTAAAGACTCGGTCATATGTTCTCTAAAATATTTTAATTATCATAGACATCCCTTTACTTAATAAAATTCCATATAAAAAATTATTATAGTAACTATATGGGAAAAAAACTTTTAACTACCTCTGAAACTTCTTCATCTATCATAGAAAAATATTTTATTATATTCCATAAATCCTTTAGCTTACATCATAAATAATTATTAACTTGAATAATGGAACAATTTAAGAACAAGATATATGTCTAAATAAGTAAATTTTTATACATAATCATGTGAAATAATTTGATAATCCATCAAGTGAGTTTAAGTTTGATATGAATAATCTAGAACATCACATGAAATATCTCATCCATTAATTTAATTCCTCTAAGAATTATGAAATATTGACTTCAATAGATCTACAAAAAGTTACAAAGTCACAATATCATGCACACCACATCAGTATATTATGACCTCAACAAAATACATAATGTGTAACATAATATGTGTTAAAAATGTATTACCTGATCCAAAATTATCTTACCATGTTCATAGTATCATACGAAATTGAGAAAAAATTAATATATTTAAAAATATATTACATGGTCAACAAACATTATATGGTGCTCAGAACAAAGTCTCACACTGATAAAAAATTCAAACATATATCATAGAAAATTCATACATGGATATAAAAAAACATATTTTATTCTATAAAATCTATACACATGGGACATAAAAAGTCATAATACCATTCAGAAATGAATCATGTGAATTTTCTTCAACCGTGACTCTCGCATATGAAATATTCCTTCAACATTTTCCAATATCTGATCAAGAGAAAAAAAGAGAATCCCTCAAAAATCTTCTATATAATATCAAAATAAAAAATAATTCTCCAAATATATAAAAACCCTCATCTCACATATTATACTCCATTATAAATTATCATGAAAATGCTTTTTATATTGAAAAAATATATATAACATAGTAAACAATTTCACATTTCATTCATGAAACAATCTCCCTATAAACACCAATAATATCCAAATCAACTAATGGTATCAATAAATGGTTATTTTTTTATGGTTTTACATATGTTATGTACAATTTAAAGAGGTATTGAATAGTTTTACCGTAACTCCATAGATTTTATTAACTTTGTTAGTTGAATGATTTGAGTTATATTGTGACATATCTTTAGTATGTATCAATTAATCTCTCAAGAAGTACCATCAGGTAGTGCAATATGGTTATAAATAGTTATGTCCCTAATAGGGGAACTATCATACCCTTGATCTAGATTTTTTTTTATTTTTTCTATTCTTTAATATTTTGGAGACACCACCTCTTTAGTGAATTATTTATGGTTTCATAGACTATAAAATCATTAAATATTTATTTAAATAAGGATATTTTTTGTCCAATGTAGTATATCTGGGTATAGTATCCCTAATAATTCAATTTTTATATAATATTTCCTCCTAGAAAATAAATCACAGTTATTAATTCTCTCAATAAGAATGTTTATTTTCAACTGTTATAATATAAAAATAATGAATGAAGATGGATGATGCTAATTGATAAAGTACACATTGAGGTTTTTATGAATCATATTTGGAAACATTTAGACAATATTGATGTCACATATTTTATTATAGATAATTTTAAATACTATTGGTTATCTAGAAAAAATTTATCATTATTGAGGATAAAATTGATGGTGGGAATATCCTATATGTATAGTTTCTGTAGTCCTCTTCTTTAATATATTTTTAAGTAATAAATGTCAATAAAAATAGTGTAATATAATAATTAATAAATTATTATCATGATTATTGATGGTGTATATATCCTAGAATCACCAATATGAATCATGATTTGGTCATTAGTTCTATTTACCTAGTATAAAAAGGATATTACATGGTTCATCACTAGATATTTCCATGATTGATAGGTGAATGCAATCAATAAAATAAAATTAGTTTTTATTTAGAAACTTCTTCCTCTAGTACGAGTGTGTGAATAAATTATGATGTACAATGAAAAAATCCTACCATGATCATCTATAATTCATGATATATTATTGTATAGTGTGGATTGTCTGACTAAAATTTCTCACATTAAAATTATTAAATATGTTTCTTCAATTGGTGAACAAGGAAAATAGTTTTTTAGTGATATTTAAATGTTATATGGGGTACCAACAAGATTTTATGTCCCAAACCTAGGTCACTCTTGAGTAACTAATCCTAGTTGGCCACATGGCCTTAAGAACACACCTGTATACGCGAGAAGTTACTAGCTGGTAGTGAGGGAATAGGGTGTGCCCATGGGGAGATTATTCCCTCATACAGAGTAGAGAATATTGGTGATATAACATGAAAATTATGTATAAGTAGTATAATTATGAATAAGGAGGTATAAAATAAAGTAAACATCCATGTAGTAATTAATTAACAATATTATAGTAAACTATATCCTATAAAAATGATTTTATTTCTCTAAAAAAAGTAAAATAGACATACATGGTAGCCTAAAGAAAGTTGAAATAAAGATATACAAAAGAATCAAATAGGTGAAAAAACAAGCCATGCATCTCAAGCTCTGTTTTGGCCATCTACTACCCAACTTCCATCTAATTGTATGAAACTCGATGTTAAATGTGAGACACTTTCGTTTTTCCATACCTATGATCATATAATCTTCTCATGTTTCAATGGTGTACTAGATATCATGTTAGATAAATCTTTGTATTCCACCACCAATGGCACCTATATAATATACTCTGAGAATATAAACTATACATTGTAAATGTATATATATATATATAAGTAAGTAGTACTAATGTAAACAACTCATACATGATTCTGCCTCAATGGGGAATGTCTCTAAACTTGTAACAATTAAATTTGTTAATTTATTATTCAGTTTACATAGATGGAATATGTTAACGTTTCAACAACATTAAAATAGATCATAAAAAAATAAAATAGTATACAAGGTGAAACTAAGGAATCCCTAACCACAAGGGTTATGCCAACACATAGTAATGACCCATGCAGTCTGACTATAATGGTCTGAGTTTAACCTAAGGGGTACACCCAACATATTCAACTATAAATCAATCTAACTGAGTCTATAGAGATCTCTCACAGTAATCTTGATCTAGGAATGACTATGCCCAATGGGGTGAATATATGGTTCTACACATCCAAAGACATAAACCTGAATCTAAGGATTGTATCCAAGGAATTCTATTATCTAGGAATGATGTAAATTGAATTATCAATACAATTTTGACGCATTCATGTAATAATATAAGGAATAGATTCCATAGTGGTTAAATCACATAGCAATTGACTCAATTAATTAGTATGGTTTCATCTAAGTGATCGTGGAATTCCCTCGATAATCCAAGGTGATATCAAGTGTGACCACTCTTATAAATAAAAGTATTTCCAAATTCATTAGGCACTTATAATCATTTCATTTTTATACATATTTCATCATAGGCTATGTAATACTCTTTCCAGGTAATAATTTAATAGGTTTGTTCCATTACCATTCTAAAATCATTAAAATGTGAATTAGGGAAATGCATCCAATTATCACTTAATTTACATAATAATTTAATATTTTTATTCCATTATCTTTCATTTAATCATGATAAGGTTAATTAATGGTATGAAACCAATATCAATTCCATTAAATTGTCTAAGTAAAATTTATACCTATATATATACTTTAAATTTAACAATTGAAAATTCTTTTAATTTTGATAGAACACTTACCTTACAAAACGTCAAGTCAATGTACCCAAACAGTGTATTAGCTAAACTCAACATGGGTCTATAAAGGAATATAAACAAACACACACTATGTGTGGTGGTTATAATTTAGGTATCAAATGCATATAATTTCAAGTGATGTTAATGGTGAATTATAATACCATATAGAAAATTTAAATTAAAGAAGATGAATTTAAAGGATAAATTCTCAATGAAACTGCCAAACAAACAATGAAATCAATTTATTAACGATGATACATTGACCAAAAATTCATAAACCACCTACCTTATACATTTTGTAGATTACCTATCCAATATTAGAACTTATATTGTCTTGGATATTAATAAAAAGGATGAACATATGAAACCTCTAAAAATAGGGAATAGAATCTTGCACAAAAATATCTTCTTCAATAGAAAGAAAAATGATGAAAACAGCCTAAGAAGTGGAGATCTTACCGAGAGTAATCCAATGAGATAGTTAGAATTTGATTTGTGGATCATACAAAAGAATTATTAATAAATGTAACTAGAAGGTAGGTGGATCTCTTTTCATTATATGGATAGGCCTACTATCTAATAGATGAATAAATAAGAATGATGGGTTAAGTTAAAAATAGGAAAGGTAAATAGACATTTCACCCCTTTAAAACTAGGTAGCATGGTTTGGCTACGTAGTGGTTCAAAATGTGTGTCAGTGGTGTATTTCCTACTATCCATGGAAGGGTTTTACAAAGTTCATACAAACAATTTTGGAAAATGTGTTCAAACCATACTATTTACCTCTATTAAATTTTTTCATTTTCACGTGGTCTTGCAGCCTAGGCCACATGGTTAGGGAAAACCATGTGGACCTCTTCTATGCATTGAACACTCCACAAGGTTTCATCAAAATATGCAGAACGGTCTACATGGTATCTACTAACCATGTGGCCTAGTTATTTCTTCCAAATGGTGGGTCTTTAAGTTCTAAATAAACCTTGAACACCCTAGTTTCTGTTATATCCTTACTATGAATTCATGTTTACAAAAAACAAGTCATTAAACCTAAATTTAAAAGGACTCTAACTCATTGAAAAATCAGGTTCATGCAGTATTTATCCTTTAAATGAACTCATCCTTATGTTTCCCTTCCAATGTTGGTAAAGCTTCGTATGAAAGTAAATCTAGACACATACCATGTACATCGACATCCCATTCCCAAGTATTGTCCTATACATGGTTGTGATTCCATAACACTCTTACTAAAGTGACATACCTTCCTAAAAGTGAATTCATTCTCCAATCAACAATGCATATGGAATACTTCTCAAAATAAGAATCATTATATAATTACACATCCTCATGATCAAAATTATGATATAGGTCGGCATGGTAATAGAAAATCTATGTTACATGGAAGATATTTTTTATAGAAAGGAACATATATGTTAAATAAAACCAATATGATACTAGTCTGAATCTATCCATTATCTCAAAATGACTGACATAATTAAGAGAAAACATCTCATTCCTCTATATCCATTTATGACCAATCTTAGGTGAAACCAAAAAGAATACACGATCCCCGAATACAAACTCAAGAGGTCCTCGATAGTGGTCTGCATAAAACTTTTCTATATACTGATCATTATCCATACATTTTTTGATCCACTATACCTATTATGAAGTCTCCTACACAATACAAGTACCTAGTAGAACTGCATCCCCTTCTTTTATCCAACACATAGGTTAATGGCCTGGGATACCATATATGGTCTCATATGGATCCATATGAATTGTTTACTAAAATATATTATTATAGGAAAACTAAATGGGATTGATATGATTCTCCTAAGAACCATTGAAATCAGTGACACATTCCATGAGCATTTCCTTCAAATCCTATATAGTCTGTTTCGACTAGCCATCACCAGATGGGTGGAAAGTTGTTATCTGAAGAAATTATATACATAGAGAATTATATAACCCCTACCAGAACCTCCATTTAAAAAAGAGAAACCCTATATAAATTAATAAAATTAGGGACCCCATATGGTCTTATAGTCGTAAAAACATACAGACCTCCCAACTCGTCAATCGAGGAAGTCTCCTAGATATGAAGGAAGTGGTTCACCTTTGTTAGTTGATCCCTGACTACACAAAACATTTTTTTAACTCATGGAAAACTTGGTAAACCTATCAAAAATCCATCATAATGTCATAAAATTTCCTTTCTAGGATCAGTAATAACTATAATAAGCATATCGACCACTAGATTTCTTTCTTCACTAGAAGACATGTGGAAAACCTTGTAATAAATCCCATGATCTGAAGGTTCACCCTAGGAAACTAATATGAACAGAACATATCACTCTACAACATGGAGATAACTGGGTGCACTTCCCTTTGAGAAGAATGAGATTCTCGTATTATCTCATGTTATATGTCGGTAGGAACTCAGATACATCCATGTATACACAGGATATCATATTCATCAACAAACTAATCTAGAGGTAGGTCCACACTAGATATAATTCAACATAGGACCAAACCATCTATATCTGAAAGTTGTATTCTCTTTACCCTATCTAGGAGTGAAGAGGTAACTTTTAAGGATTCAATAAAATGCTGATCATGAATCTTTTTATACTCTAGGTGAATCTCGTAAAATAGGGCCATCAACTTCGATTCATTAAAGGCTTCCAGAATTTATTTTTCTTTATTTTTCGAGATCAACACATCAGCTACCACATTTCCACTTCCAAGAGTATAAGAAACCTCAAGATCAAAAACACTAAAGGTATTCATCCCATCTTAATAGTTTTAGATTCAATTCATTCAACATAAATGTATATATATTTGTGTATCTTGTGGACCCTAAAAACCACATAGCACTCTCTCCTCATATAATTCCTCTAGTATCACAAGGAATGAATGATAAGTGCAAGATTGAGGGTGTCCATCATGTAATTATAATTGTGAGGTATCAACTGGGGAGACCAGTGCACAAAAGTACAATTCTACTACATCAATACTACACCCAACCCTATTTACTATGCATCAGATAGTATTGTATATCTTCTTCCAAGCTCTAGAAGATTCATGATAGCGGATGAATTATTCATTTCTACACTTGAAAGGAAATATCACAAACATCAGAATACCACAACATCAAAACATTATTAGTCATACAAGTTAGATGTTTCATAAGTCTTGATAAGTCCTATATTAAATGCTTGTAATATCTAGACATCCTAAAGAAAATCCATATATCAAAAATGTTCTTGGGACGATCCCAAAAACAACAACACTCACCTTATCAATGTCAATTGATACCCTTAATTATGAGATAATAGGACCTAAGAAATGAAATTTTCTGATCCATAAGTTTCACATGGAAATATTAGTATATAAATGATTCTCTCCTGGTGTACTCATAATAATATCATGATGTTTGGCATGGTCTCTTTGAGTATAATAATACATCAATATGTCATCTAAAAATCCATAAAAAAGGAATCCCTATAGAGATAGAAAAATCTATTCATCACATACATGAAAATGGATTTTTCATTAGTAATTCCGAACAACATAACAAGATAATCATATAAAACATATCAATGATGATAATTAATATGTGTTATATATATAGTTCGGACTTGCACCTGGTGAAAAATCAATATTAGTTCGATCTTTGAGATAGCTTATGCTTCTTAGAGCTAGTCTATGATATTATCTATACGAGGAAATTTATACCATTTCCTAAAAATTATATTGTATAACTATCATCAATCCACACATATCTAAAGGTTTCTATCAAAATTATTGGTAAAAAGAACATGAAAACACCAAGGAGAAATAATGGGTTAGATAAAACCCTTAGATTCATATTCCTCTAATTGTATCTTTTTCTCTTAAAAATAAGTAGGTCCCATCATGTTTGGAGGAATACATACTGGATATTATCCATGAACAATATATATTTTAAACTATACCTCTTTATTTGGAGGTAGTATAGAGTAGTCATCAGGGAACTCATCCTTAAATGATCCACAACAAAAGGAAAATCCATCAGACACATTGTCAAATCATCTAAGAAAATATTAATAATATGGAATGGAATTCCTCCCAACCCATGATGATCTGGTCGAGATCAAAAAGAATGGACATTAGACTCACCCTTATGAAAATAAAAATCATCTCTAGTGATGTAAATGATACCCAATAGTGATGGTATTCCAAATAGTCATGATAAGTTACCAACCTACCCATCCTAAGAATGAAATCAAAAACCATCATCTCAAGGATAAAGATATCCCATAATAAATGATAATGTCATACCTCACATAATCATTCCATACATTTTTCTATACCCTCTAACTATAATCCCAATGGTATTCTCATGGTCATCACCCCACATATGTTCAAAATTTCTATCCCATGTATTTCTATGAATGATTCAAAGATAAAGGAGTGATAGGAAGTTATATCAAATAAGTCATATATGATAGTAGAGGATCATATAATAGTACCTCATGAAGTATATGGTAATGAACTCTTATCCTCATGTATATTATATAATTCATGCATGTGACATCATCCATGGACCTTAACTATAACTGGAATACCATGAAGAGTTATTCTCTACTAGAACTATTAATCAGAAATCTGGATACCACAACCATGACCACCTCATTTTCCTATTCAGTCGGTACTACTCTAGATTCCTACCTAGTATAGAGTCACTGATCCTTCTCCTAATGGTGTAGCTAGTGTGGGTACTCTTCTACTAGAAATAGGTAGAAACGTCTAGAAACCCCTATGAAGATGACCCATCCATATGAAAGCATGTCACTCAAATGGGTCTATATCATATTGAGGCTTCAAAATCCACTATTTTCTATACTGATGTAATATAGCAGAGAAACTAGTTTGGGTACTATGGCCACCACTACTCTTATGAGATTATTCAAGGATATACTTCATGTTTTTAGATGAACTACTTCCCTATCATGGAACTAAACCTCTGTTCCCAGTACTATTATATTCTATCAATTTATGCTAGGTTATTAGATCCTAGTTCATTATATCAAAAAAAGTAGATAGGAGAAATATATTCAATTGAGAAAGGATGGAATACCTCATCCCATACTATTTGTGTCTATCTTGGGATAGATAATTACTAACATGAAGAGGTGAAAAGTGTTAGAGCTCAGTAAAATGTGTTGAATAGTACTTAATAGACATAGAACCTTGTTCCATGTTCATGAACTCCCTATCTAGATTACCTCTCAGTGTCTAAAGGAAAAAATTATTCCAATAATTCTATTTGAAAATCTTCTCATACCATGCACTGATGAAGAGTAGACTAGGTAATAAAATCCCACTATCACTTAGAATAATCACACAATAAATAGGTGGAGAGATTGACCCTTGAATCTAGATTCATCTCAATATTATATAACATAGAAAAAATGGATTCTAACTTGGACTCAAAATCATGAGGATAGATATCTCCTGAGAATACGGGATGATATTGTTACTAGAAATGAAAAGTAAGATCAGAAATTGTATATGTTGACCATGAATTGCCCTACATATAAGGTATCAAGTATAGGAAACCCTCTTGATGATGGAAAATAGTTCCTAGTTCTTGAATAGAATTTTTTTCCTTTGGAATCACTATTGGAGGTATTAATTATAGCAACCCTCGCTTTTCATACATTAACATTACATTTATTTTGTGTATTAATTATTACATTTCAAAAACAAACACCCAAAGACCATATTATTCTAGTGCCTCTCGAAACATGGAAACATAAACACTGGTACATAACTGAGATACATTATCTCCCACTAGGTTCTTCTTGAGTTGAACTCTTCTTAGACACGTCAATATTAATACATTCTTCATAACCTGGGATAAAGGAAACATAAAAATGGGTGATCTCAGATTATTAGTAAGGAAAAACAAGGGAGATATGTAAAAATAATCATGATAATAAGGGTATAAGAACATTATTATTAAAATATAATATAATACCTTGTATATTAAAGATCATAAACATGAATCATGGAATAATAATTAGAAGTTTATAAGACATGAATCATAAAGAAATAAATAACATGAGCCATGAAATCATAACATAGGAATAAAACATGGAATTGTGGTAGAATCATAATCATATAATAATGATTTCTATTGTAGTCAAGTATTCACTACCAAGTCCATCTTGGTAGTATGGATTCAACTACCAAACCTTATTTGTGGTCATGGTTCACTCTCATGACCATATAAATGGAAAATTTCATTTATGTATATCAAATGAGATTTAAAACATTACCAAATGAATTAGAGTGAGATATAGGTCCCACCCATCTCTTAGTGAAACCTTATATATGTGTGACATATGAACATAAATCATTTATCATATCAGAGCCCCTGGAATGAAATGGGTTTCATAAACATCATTCAATCATAACATACCCTATAGAAAAGAAGTTTTTTTCATGAATATAATACCATATTTAGCATAAACCATTAATATAATGAATAAGAATAGGAAAAATTGAAGAATATACCCAGTAATATATATGTATCATCAAACACTATTATCTTATATGGAAAATTATTTTAAGATATCTCTAGAAAAAAATTATATAGGAAAATATCCTTTCTTATTTAAAATAATTTTCATTTCTTAAAATGAAACAAAATTTTAATTCAAAAAATTTCTTTGAAAATAACCTTTTATAATTGTAATGGAAGCTTCAGGTCATTGAGGTATCATGATAGCATAAAAATATGTTCATTCTATATAAGTTAAAAAACATTCTTCTCGAATTTTTTCTAGACAAGTCAAATGTACCTCATTTGAAAAAATAAAAAATATTCCTTTCAAACCATTTAATAAAAATTCATATATGGGTAAAAATGACTTTAAAAAATTGTAAAATAATAGTAAAAATATTTTTGAATAAATTTTTATGAATCATGGAAATGGAAGATAAATATTTCTCAGAAAATACTTTCATATAAACAATCTCAAATAAAAATGAGATTGTGAAATTAACCCTTACCTTAGGTATGATTTCTTTTATACATATATAAAACTCCTGTATAATTTATTAAATAATGTTACTAACTTATTCTAGAACCTTATTCATATTATATCACATATGATCATATTTTCTCCTATTTTTTAATAATATTTCCTTATTACTCTTCTTGCAGGTGTTAACTGCTTCCTTTTATAATGCATGTTTTGTCATATGAGTCCCAGTTTAAGCAGATAGGATATAGTTATGTAATTTATATAATAATATTAAGTTAATAGATAATATATTTATGAATTATATACATTTATATAACCATTATTTATTGTTTATCATGGATAATGAATCGCATCATGTCGTAGAGATGGTAGGTCATACATACGCACGAGCGACGATATCATTACCTTAATTTTTAAATGGTATGGGTTTAGATGGTATATTTTTTTTAGATAATAAATATAATTTTATAATTATAATATATATTCATTTTTTCCATCATTATAACCATCCATGTAAAGTGGTGATGAAAAACATATTACCCCACGGTGTGGAGATGGCTGTCCATACATACTCGTGCATGGTGATTTCATTTTCATAGGATGGATAGAAGGCGGAATATGGTTGTTCCATAATAATAATAACATCTCAAAAATATGTGATATTGGATTTAATAATATATAATGGAAACAATATAGTAATATTAAGTAAAAAAATGAAATACTCTTAAGAGAGTTGGTAAAGGAGATTACCTCTTCTTCGGTGAGATCCCTCTAGATCTTATCTTAGGGAAATTAGAGTTGTGCATTTGAGAATAAAAGAACCTAAATATATTTTATGTGGATTTTAGGAGGATAAATGGTCATGTTTTGGTTGATATTTAAGGGTCAAGGTGGTGTGTGGAGGTGAGGAAGGAGTTGCCTTTTATAAGATAGGGTAGGGGCACTCTTGGAAACTCTCCAAATATTAAATTAATATAAATCTATTTTCGATTTCAAAAAGATACAAAGTGAGTTACTTCGATGATAATATGATTATGGGTATAAATCTTCTCAACCAATTATTTTTATTCATGTTTAGGTTACAATATTAAATTTATCTTTTGTCATTAACACTTAGTTGAACCATTTAACTTCTACCATGACAACTTATATTTTTTACTCTTTAGCATTAATATAGATAATATAAAATTATTAATGAACCTAAAATGGATAATTTATGAAATTTTAACCTTATTCTAGTTATTTTTATGAATTCTATATTTTTATGAATTTTATATCATTTAATAAAATATTGTTTATTTTAAAGTATCATTTATGCCAATTTTGATACTATTCATTATTTATATTTTAAAAATATATCATATTAACATGATAACTTATAAAAACACTTCTAATATCTCAATAATATGTCAAGGTTATATATAAAATTAATATATTCCATTATTTATGTCTAATTATATTTATTTTTATATTTTTAATATCATTTATTTGATATTTCCTTTAACTAAACAATTATTGTGTTATCATTGTGAAAGTCTTAAATTAAATTATATCTTCTATAAAAATTAAAAAAAATCATGATGAATATAAATTTATTATATTTCATATGATTTTTTATAGTCAAATTTATATTTCGTATAATCAAATATTAAAAAATATGTAGTTATTAAAAATATGAGTATGAAATTTTAAACATATCTTTAAATAAAATATAATAAATGTCATAATCTTACCCAAGTGGCTCAAAAAAGTAATAATTTAGGCCTATGGTTTATTTTTGTCGAAACCCACTCATCCATCAAAATTAGGACAAATATTATGGTAATTTTATAATATCTTAATATTATTTTTACCTTAAATTACCTGATTTACCCTTAATCATGGTATATAAAATGTTACTAAAGTTACTTTTCATAATATAAAAAAATAACCCATTAGAATCTAAATATAATACTAATTACAACAATGTATTTATATTTTGGAATTCAGTCCACATAAATTGAAAAAAAATAGCTTTAATGTTAATCTCATAGTTATGGAGACAATGTGGGTAAAAAGAACATTCAAAGTTCAATAAGTTTTTTATATATAATTTTAATATAAAATTGATTCTACTGACCTAAATTATATTAATATAGGTATAATTTATCTATTGTGACATTAAAAATAAATTTAATGTATAATAATTATTTAAACGAAAAGTAAAGTTTTTAACTACAATGGATTATTTTTTCACAATTCAAAAAAAGTGAATCTTCTCAAAAAAAATACAACAAATTCACTCTATTATTATTATGAAATTATAAATTCAAAAATAAAGTTTATTTTATCATATTAAATTTCTACAAGTGTCTAAATTTAATTTTATTGTTTTTTATAGAAGGAAATGAAAATTAGTTTATTTGAGAAAATATTATTTTTGAACATAAAAAGACTTTACCCAAAAAATATGTTTGTCAATGTCAATATGTTTTATTTATATAATACATTTATAAATAATATTTTAAAAGTATTTATTAATATTCATATTACTATTTTTAATGGAAATTTCATAACAATATTTTCTAAATAATTATAATAATAAAATAATATTTTTTAGAAACTCGATGTTGAATGTAACATTTGGCATGTCAGTGTTATGTGTAGTGCAAGACTAGTTGGTGTATTGTGAAAAGAATTATTTATTTAGTGTAATGAATGGAATTAATTTATTAAAAAAAGTTCACAAAAACTTAGGGTGTTACATTACTGGTTAATCAGATCCCTCTATATCTAGAGCATGGTAATCATCAACCTCCTGGTGCACTATTGGAGGACATTGTGGTGGAATAGATCTACAAATGAAAAAAAAATGCCTCAGAACAAGATATAAAATCACATAGGATCTATATAGGAAGTGGAACATAAGAAAATGGTTCACTAACCAATTTATATTACCCCAAATACCCACATTTATGGTTAGGGTACTGGTAATCATTCACATTTTTATTTATAAAGGTTCTTGTATATGGATGGTCAATTTCAATTTTAGGAGTTAAACACTCTTTAAAGTGTACTATTATTTCTAATTTATAGGAAAAAATTACATTTATAAGTCAAAATTTATATTTTCAATCCATTAATGATTTTATACATAATCCATGTCCCAATTTAATGGATCATCATTCCTAGTTTATAATGTCCCATACTATTTATATATTGAATTTAAAATAAATTTAATTTTAATAAAACACTTCACATTAGGTCTCATAATATAAAAGGTTAGACATGATGGCTCGATTTTAGGAATTACCATTTCTAGTTTATAAGGTCGCGAACACCTTATAAATTGAAATTTGTAGTCATGTAATTGAATAAAAAGTCAAGCTCATGTATCCAAGGTTTCGTATCTCATATGGATTAAAAATGGATATTGAATATGTCACTATAAATCAATATGGGAATACATAATTTTGGTTGATGCTGACATTTTAAACAACCAGTTTCCTTTCCCTATAGAAGATGTTAGTGGGATAGTAATATATCACAACCAAGGGGAACTCAATAATCACAACTAACATAAGAAATTAATGAAATAAAATACAACTATATGGAATGTAATATGGACGGAATGTCAATAACTAAGTGCATATAAAGATGCATATAATAATGATTATATCCATAGAGGTCCATGGAAAATAATTTGCAAGGTATTAAAAATAAAAAAAATCATGTGCATCACCCAATAGTGAAAATATATCAACTGTAATAGGAGAAATACCAAAAACATTCTTATTCCCTTACAACATGGTTTTTACATAGAATGTGGGTTAGATAATCCAAGGAATGTATTATAAATAATTTCAACCATGATCCTAAAAAAACATATAAATTTCACAATAAAATTAAGAAAAAAGGAATTAAAATTCCCTCTCATACCACATTCTGATGCCCAGACCCAATTCACTCTTGATTAATCGAGCCCAGTTGGCCACATGGATTCAAGCATTCCTCCTCATACACCAGACGCTCCCAACTAGTAGTGAGGGCCTAGTGTGTGTATGTGGGGAGACTATTCCCTTATTTCAAAGTAAGGAATATGTGTTATATGACATGAATCAGTAAAAGGAAGTAGTATAATAATGAATGAGGAATTGAAAAAAAGTATTAACATCCATGTATCAAATAATCAAAAAAATAGTACTAAACTATATCATATACAAAATTAGGATTTCATGTATCTAAAAAAATAAAAACATATATACATGGTAGAAGTCAGATACTGCAACACATGATATTCAAAAGAATCAAAAATTGAAAAAAAACTATCCAAGAATCTTGAGATATGGCTTATTCATCTTCTACCCATATCCCATATTAAAGAAAACAAATCAAATATCCAAAGTGGGATGATTACCTTTTTCCACATGTATAATCATATGATCTTCCCAAGTTCTAACTATGGCCGGGATAGTGTGTGAGATAAACCTCATTAAGAGACCACCAATGATGTATATACATTACTATATGTGAATAAAAAATGTATAGTGTGCTTTATATATTTAAAAGTAATGTTAATGTAAAAAAAAATACCAACTTTAGTCTTAGATAGAAATATCTTGGAACATGTAACTATTTAATTAATTAATTTAAGATTTAGTTAATATAGATGTAACATTTTAAGGTTTCAACAACATTGAAATATATCATAATAAAAATAAAAGTGGATCCAAGGTGAAACCAAGTAATTACATTGAATATGAATCTAACTGATTACATAGTGATCATCCATTGTAATCTTGATCTAAGAATGATAGGTCCCAATGGGTTGAATCCATGGTGTTTCATGTTTGAAGACATCAAGATGAATCCAAGAATTTTATACAAGGAATTCTAATATCCAGAAAATATGATAATTGAATCATTAGTACAATATTAAGGTATTCAGGTAAAAATAAAAAGATCGGATTCAATAATGGGTAACACCAATAACAACCAGATCAATGAATTGGGATGTTTTCCTCAGAGTGATCAATTTATTCCCATTGGAATCCAAGGCGATCTCAAGTTTGACCACTCCTATAAAGATAAAAAGGTCCAAAATGAGTATTCACCATATACTAATTTCATTTATATACATATTCATTATATCCCATGTAATACTCATTCTAGGTAACCATTTAATATGTTCATTACATTAACTTTCATTATAAATGGAAAGGTTAATTAGGTACATGAAAATATTTTCAATTCATTTACACAATCATTTAATAAATTGATTCAATTAACTTTCATTCAAGTTTATCTTGTTGAATTAATAGAATGAAACCAATATCAATTCATTGAAATTATCTAATTCCAAGTGATATTTATATATATAAAAACCATCTAAAAATTTAAGATTCATTTAATTTTGATAGAACCCTAACCTTATCAATGGTCAACTCAATGCATATGAATAGTGTATCAGGTAAACCTAACGTGGGTCACTAAAGGCATAGCAAAGAACACACCCTAATTGGGGTGATTAACGTTGAAGTTTCAACATACAATGGTGTTAAGTTCCATCAATAGGGAATTATAAGACAATGTAGACAATTTAAATTAACATAGGTGAATTCTAAGGAGCAACGCTAGGTGAAACCTACATGCACTAAATAGATACATTTTATAAATAGAGAGACTTTGAGGGAAATTTCATATACCAACTAACTTATTCCTATATTATATTCCTCAACTATGAATGCATTAAACCAGTGGAATTATGAGACCATGGGATTAAAGATATTAGGATTTTTAATAATGTCCTTATCCATAAATTTACATGGAACATGATTTCCAATTGTGCTCCCGGTGAATTCCTTGCTAGCAGGTTTAAAGGGAGATTTCTGGATGGATATAAAAATTAACTTTCCTCATCTGTCTGGACCTCCATCAAGTAGTCATTTAATAGGATAATGTGTGATAATAAATTTCTTGTAATTCAGGGCTCTAATATTAATTTTTGGACCACTGAATGGCTTGAGAATCCGTTGCAGGACAACTTGATTCATAAACCTACTGATAGACACATATCGATTAATGACTTCTTGCCACAACTTCACACCTATGGAGGCTTGATATCACCATAGGTTCAATAGGATATTCAAAAATATAACTTTATAAACTATGATACCCTTTTATCTAAACCAAACTGAGTTGTTCATTTCAACACCAAGGAGTTATATAAAATGGATTGTGGGGGTTCCACTCAATGATCAGCCTGGATGATACACTTCCTCACCCATTTTATACTACCATATCAGTACACTCTCCTATGGAAGATATGGAAAATCCTCTTTCCCAACAAATTTCAACTTAAAAGGGTTGGTTTTTAGCTTTCTCCTGTATGCATATTATGTGTGAGAACTAAAGAAAGTGCACAGCACATGTTCCTATCATACAGCTTTTCACAAAATTTGTGGATGCCCATTGGCACTTTGTTTGGTTTTCACATTGACATAGGTATGCAGCTTCATGTTTTCATGGAAGTGTTTTGTATAAATGATTGCAGTACACAAGTTCACAACCTGTTATTGGTAGTAGCCACTATTGGTCTTGCTGCTATATGGAGATCCCATAATGAAATGATGTTTGATGAAAAATACACCACTCCAAAGTTGGGCATTCCTTCCATCCATTAGGAAATATATATTTCAGTTATGGTTAAAACTGGAAGCATGGATAACAACTTTCATGATTTGAATATTCTTAGACTCTCGGGTGTGTCAAGCCATCCAAGAACACAAAAAATGATCAAGTAAATTTTATTGATACCTACAATCAACCCATGGATCAAAGTGAATGTCAATGGAGAAGCCTCTAGAACATCAGGGCCCTCAGGTTGTAGAGGTTTCTTCCAAACATATCAAGGTTTTTTCAAAGGGTGTTTCTACCATTACAATGGAATTGGGGTTTCTTATGATACTATGTTATGGGCGATGATACATGAAGTTGGATACACTACCCAATATAACTAGAAATTATTATAGATTTAATCTAACTCTAAAATTGTGGTAAAATATTTATAATCCTAAATAAGGAATGTTCCTTGGCGTATCCTACCTCATTGGGTTGAATGTCTCAATAAGTACACTCAAATCAACTTGGTTGTCTCACATTCTTATAGGGAGGAAAATCATGTAGCAGATGTCATGTTGAAGAAAGATAATATGGATATGGACATGATGTGGTCCTTCACAGCCCTAGAATATTGTTCCCCAATTTTGGAGGATTTCTTTTTTGGTAAAATTTACTCATGAATTTGTAATGAACCCTTGTAATGTTGGACTCATCCTTATTTTTTATATTTCCCAGGACTAGTTTACACTGGATCCTAGATTTTATGGTATATTCTTCAACTAGTATCATCCCTTAAATTGTCCTAGATCAAAACAAAATAGATGAATGTATGAACTCCCTAAAAATTTGGAATATGATATGACACCAAAATAGCATCATTGATAAAAATAAAAACATTAAAAGGATCCTAAGGAGTTGAGATATTATCATTAGGAATATATCGAGATAATCTAATGTCGGTTTAGAGGTAATATGGAAGAATTATGAAAAATCCTAAGTGGAGGGGAGGAGGATCTCTTCATGGGTGAGGGAGAGGCCTTCTTTATATATTAATATGAAATAATAAAGGTAGATTATGTTAAAATGGGTAAATATAAAAAATAGTCATTTCACCACTTTATAACTAGGTTGCATGGTTTGGATGCATGGTTGGCCAAAATGTGTGCCAAAAATGCATGGACTATTATCCAAGGAAGTGTCTCACATGGTTCATGTGCACGGTTTGGGAAACCCCAGGAAAACCTTGATATTTTTCTATATAAAAAATGAAATATTTTCACCCAGTCATACATCTTGGTTCTCGTGGTTAGGGAAACCAATGAGGACCTATTTTGGGCATTATAAATCCCTCATGGTTTTATCATACCATGTAAAATGGGTGACACGATTTCAACTTACTATGTGGACAAGATTTTCACCAAAATATTAGAGATTTTGGGCTTCAAACAGGCCTAAAAACCCCTCTTTCCATCCATATCCTTAACAGGAATTAATATTAGGTCAACACTAATAAATTACACTAAATTGAAAAGGTTATTACATCATAGAAAACCTAGTTTCCTACAATATAATCACATATATTTTTGATTTTACGTTAACAATTCATTTTGGAAAAAGATTTAATGATCCTTGATACCTAAATTCAAGTTGAGTACATATTTTCAACATTAAATTGAAGTCCAGTCTGGGTGAACCACCCAAATCCTTGAGGACATGTTATGATAATGTATTATTAACTTTTTTTAACTAAAGGAGGATAACCTATCTTCAGTAAAATTATCTTATAATAAAATTTATCAATCATAAATTTAAATATCTACATTATAATCTCATAATTAATGGCCTTATTGTACTCCTCAATAGAAAAATATATGATCAGACCCATCATTTTCAAGGTGATGATAGAGAATGTGAAATTAATTCAAAAAATATTGTAAATGGATTTAATAAAATTAATATATTATATTGATTTTTAAATTAAATTATTGGAATTCAATGTTTTCAATCATGTATTTCTTTATGTTTCATTGATATTGGGTTATAGATAAATGTGAACATAGGAGAATTTAGCCACAATTTTTGTAGGTCCATTAAAAATCATTAAAAAGTTATATGATACTAATTATCAACAATCCATAATTATGATGCCATGTTTCATGCATAACATTATCCATATATCCCAACTAAGGAACATATGCCACACCCTACCCACATGATGTAATATGATGTTATTCACCATGAATAAGATGCATCGTATATAGAACTGTTGGAACCAAGGTTGTTTATTGTTTATAATGGATTTTGTTTTGTGTTTTTTTCAATATGCACATGGATGACCAGGGCGTTTGCAAGGAATGTGGTCTTACAATTGAGGTTAGAGGCGGTATTGAAGGTGTTGTTGTTGTCATGACCCGTCCCAGTGGGGCCCAAGCCAGAACTCCCCAAGCCCGCCTCTAATAGCCCAGGGGCTGGTGACTAGCACCGAGTATGCATACTACTAACATGGGAGGAATTGCCTATAAACCTGTACACATGCACACACATCTCCAAGCCCACAAAGCTAAGAAATAAAAACATCTAAAAAGGAAAAGATGCATGCATACACTAAAACCCAACCAACAGAGTATGACAGGAAAGTAAAGTAAAAGAAAGTAAAACCCTGGTCCAAAAGTACAAGCCCACCAAAAGAAAGTCTGTAACAAAGTCCAACCTGTAAGGAAAGGTACTCGGACTGCAATCTGTAGCTGTAGGAACACACCTCGGCCTGCCTGATCTCACTGAGCACCGTCTGGTCCTGGTCCACCTAGAATCCTGTCAAAGGATCGCTCGTCTGCATAAGACATGACACGTGCGGGCAAAGCCTGTGCAGGGGTGTGTATAACAATACCCAGTAGGACACCCCAAAACCACAAAGAAAATACAAAAAGGTAAAATACCACAAATAAAGATACAGTCAGCTCCACACAGTATATGTCTACAGAACATATAACAAGAATATCCAGATATACTCAAACACAAACGACCATCGCGATACGGCCACTAGGATCCAGCTCGAAGATTCCACAAAGCACGTAACAAGGAGAACACACTCCTGGGTCTGAAGAGAGAGATACAAAATACTCATTCCTGGATAACACACTCCATATATACTTTGGGAACATGATTCTCAGATGAGGATCACAACCAAGTCATGGGGTGATTCCAACAACTCAGTCTGAGCTAATCCTCTAAGCATAGGATCGGTGCCTAGGTAAAGTTGGTCATGTCGATACCAAGAACTCCACCTAAGGTTCCTAGAATGAATAGAGGATCCAGCTCTAAGTCTCACAGAGGGGATTCCAACAACTCTATTCCAGAAGTCCTGCTGAAGGGATCATACTCCTATATAAAGGAAATGATACCAGAACCTTCAGTAAAAAGACCAAGGGTACTAACCTTAAGAAAACTAGCCCAAGTCACTGAAGAAAAGTGGCTCAAGCCATGAAGAATTGGTTACATGGCGTGTAGTATGGTTACACGCCATGTTCCTTGACCCCGGGTACTACCCATGTAAATAGACCATGTTATCCATTCAATCTGTGTAAAACTTAACTACACGGTGTGTAGAAAAGTACACGATGTGTTCCTAACTCCAGGTACTTCCCGTGCAAACATCTCGTGTCCTTTGGATTTTCAAATAGAAAGTAACTACATGACGTGTTGAAGAATCACACATTGTGTCCGAGCACCTGGGGATCTCTCCTTGTACGCTGGCCATGTGCCCGTACATGGCCTTTGTCTGTGTCTGTGTCGCCTGCTCGTGTACCAGTACATGGGGTATCTCGTGTATCTGGTCGGGTCTGGCTGGGGAGGGGTATACACGTCGTGTCCTTGGCCATGTACCCAACTCGTGCCCGTGTACTCCTGAAGTACACACCATGTGTTCCGTCGATGAACACATGTCGTGTATCCCATACTACATGTTGTGTAGTTAGGAAATTTCCAGAAGCATCGTCTTCCTCCTCGTGCCTCAGCCGATTCTCCAGATCGCGTTTCTCTGGTCCGTTTTCCATGAAACTCAAAATCATGGGTCGCTTCGTCATCATGATGCTAAATCCGAGGGTTTTGGGCCTTCGATCATCTCTGAAATCCGATTCTGGTCACCCGTGCGGAAATCGTTCAAAGAATGATATCTTCCAATCCACTTTTATCAGTCTGTTGCCACCGCAACCACACCTCTATAGGGTTGTACCAACGCCAGATCTTCAATTTGGGATCGTTGCATCGCACAACGGGTGTGAAACGATCCATCGTTCATATCCCCGTGAAGAAAGCATATAACGCAATGAAGAACGTGAGAATTTGGGGAAGAAGAACACAACAAATCGAGAGGTACAAACCTCGATCAATGTTCGTGTCGATCTTGGTCCGTCATCGTCAGGAGGTTGAACAAAACCAAAATAATTTCAAGAATCAAATCCCCATGATTCCCGCAAAATCCCATCCCGCAAGAACGATCGATACACAGGATAATCTGTTCTTGGATTAGTCCACATTCATCTTGGAAATCAAAAATGGGTAAGAAATAATAAAACAAACATCCTACCTGGATCCGCGACGTTCGTTGGTGAAGATCTGGTCGTCGCGTCGTCGTCGGCGGCGAAGCTCGTCAAGAACATTGTTGCCGCGTTGGGAGGTTTTCTCCAGTTTCTCCAGAGCCTCCAGGGGAATTCAGGGTTATGGAAATTGTAACTCTGATCTCCTATGAAATCTTCATTTAAAAGATAAGATATTTCGCTGTAACAAGGATTTCAATAAAATATTTTAATTAAATATTTTATTACGGTTGCGTCCAAAAACCAGATTTCACCACCGACCTGCGTCGGCCGATGTTAGGCCTCACCTAAGGTAAAATCATTGTTCTGAACACAACGGTTCCCTCGGATTTCTGATCTGAGCACCCTTTCGAGAGTTATTCCACTTTTTTAGGAAAACTGCACGTGCGCGTTATTTAATTATTAAATTAAATTCAAACATTTGTTCCGGGCTCACTGGGCCTCGGAACTGCATGCTGTCTCAGAGTCTGGTCTCGAATTAATTCCCATATAATATTAAAATGATACATGGGAAAATCTGGGACATTACATCACACCCACCTTAGGGATTTTACGTATCCAAAAATCAAAAATAAAGGCTGCTTAAAAAGATGTGGGTACTGTACGCGAATCTGAGACTCCCGCTCCCACGTGCTCTCCTGGAGATTCTCGTGCTGCCACTGGACACGTACTAAGGGAATAGCTCACCCACAAAAGATCTTCTCTTACCGATCCTCGATCTCCACTGGGTACTCAGCAAAGGTCGCTCCATCATCGATGTCCAGCTCGCCCCAGTCGATAACATGCGATGGATCATGCACGTACCTCCGCAGCTGCGACACATGGAAGACGTTGTGTACCCGGTCCATCTGAGGAGGTATATCCAAGCGATATTCCAACTTTCCAACTCTACTCAGAATCTGAAAAGGGCCAACAAACCTCAGAGATAGCTTGCCGCCTCAGCCAAATCTCCACAATCCCTATCGAGGTGAGACCCGAAGGAACACATGGTCTCCCTCCTCGAACTCCAAGGGCATCCACCTTCTATCGGCATAAGACTTTTGCTGACACTGTGCAGTCTTCATCCACTCCTGAATGAATTGTACCTTCTTTGTATTATCTCTCACCATCTCTGGGCCCATAAGTGCTGACTCTCCTGGGTCAGTCCAGCAAAGCGGTGACCTGCAAGGTCACCCGTACA
The DNA here is from genome assembly GCA_963277665.1 of Viscum album. Lineage (NCBI taxonomy): Eukaryota > Viridiplantae > Streptophyta > Magnoliopsida > Santalales > Viscaceae > Viscum > Viscum album. Next base: position 1,785,003,982 of record OY728121.1, on the reverse strand, counting down.
GGGACTCAAATGGTTCCATACCAATAGTGTAATGATAACTATTGTTATAAGAAAATTCCACCAGTGGTAGGTGATCCTCCCAGCTATGACCAAAGTCAAGTATGCAAGATCTAAGCATATCCTCTAGGACCTAGATGGTCCGCTCTGTCTGACCATCAGTCTAGGGATGAAACATTGTGCTCAAGCGTAACTGAGTCCCAAAAGATTCCTGAAATCCCTTCCACAACATGGATGTGAAACTAGCATCGAGATCTGAGGCGATCGTGGATGGTACTCCATGAAGTCGAACTATCTTATGCACGTAGAGACATCCCAAAATCTCTACTGAACTCTGCTCCCGTATGGCTAGTAAGTGGGTCGACTTGGTGAGTCGATCAATGATCACCCAGATGGCATCGTGTCCCCTGGATGTACGTGTTAAACCCATCACGAAGTCCATGGATATCCTGTCCCACTTCCACTCTGGCACCTCAAGGGGCTGAGTTAAGCCTGCTGGCACCTGGTGCTCAGCCTTTACTTGGTGACAAGTAAGGCACCGAGAAACAAACTTTGCCACACAATTATTCATTCTTGGCCACCAGAACTGATGTTGGAGGTCTTGATACATCTTTTCCACGCCTGGATGAACCGCAAAAGGGGATGTATGGAACTCCCTTAAAACCTCCTCCCACAACCTCACTGGTACTACTGTACATCCTCTGAAAAGAATAACGTGCTCCCCACCTTCTGAATATCCATCATCCACAACACCTATGGATATCTGAGCACGTAGAGTCTCACAGCTAGCATCCTCACATTGTGCTTCCCTGACTCGTTGTAAGAGTCGAGGGGTAACAACCGTCGATTGAAGGTAAGAGCCCTCATCTCCATCCACAAGGGATAACTGTAAAGAGGCCAACTGCCTCGTTGCCTCATCCAGCAACTGCAAACTGGATTTCCTGCTGTGAGCATCTGCCACAATGTTCCCCTTCCCAGGTGTGTAAACGATCTCAAAGTCATAATCCTGGAGGAACTCAAGCCATCGCCTTTGTCTCAAATTTAGATCTTTCTGAGAAAAGATATATCTGAGACTCTTATGATCAGATTATATGGTAAACCGCTCTCCCATCAGGTGGTGCTGCCACATATTCAATGTGAAGACTACCGCCGGAAACTCAAGATCATTTTTCACATAGTTCTACTCGTGTGGCCTCAACTGACGTGGGTCATAGGCAATCATCGCTTGCCTCTGCATCAGGACACAACCAATCCCAGTTCCTGATGCATCTTAGAACACAACGTACTCGACACCCTCCTCTGGTAATCTCAATATCGGGGCGCTCTTCAGACTCTGTCTCAACTACTGGAAAGCCTGCTGGAATCTATCAGTCCACACGAAAGGCTTCCCCTTTCGGGTCAAAGCTGTCATGGGTGCTGAAATCCTGGAGAAATCAAGAATGAATCTCCGATAGTATCCTACCAACCCAAGGAAGCTCCGCACCTCCTTCACGCTCCGGGGTGTCTCCCATGCTAGTAGTGCCTCCACCTTGGCTGGGTCAGCTGCTACACCATCTACTGAGATAACGTGTCCCAAAAAGTGGACCTCATGTATCCAAAACTAGAACTTCGAGATTTTCCCGTACAACTGGTGCTCTCAGAGTGTGTCCAGAACCATACTTAGGTGTCTCACATGCTCCTCCTCAGACGCAGAGTACACAAGGATATCATTGATAAAGACCACTACGAACTGATCTAGATAGGGATGAAATATCTGGTTCATGAGTCCCATGAACACTTTCGGGGCGTTCGTCACACCGAAGGGCATCACCAAGTACTCATAGTGACCGTAGCGGCATCTGAAATCCGTCTTTTGTATATCCTCATCTCGTACCCACAATTGGTGATAGCCTGGTCATAGAACAACCTTCGGGAACCATTGTGCCCCTATCAACTGGTCGAAGAGTTCATCAATCCTCGGTAGTGGATACCGGTTCTTCAAGGTCACCTGGTTCAAGCGCCGGTAATCCACACATAGCCTCAAGCTCCTGTCTGCCTTCTTGGAAAATAGCACTGGGGCCACCCAGGGTGAAACGCTAGGTCTCACAAAACCCTTCTTCTGCAAGCCGTCCAAATACACTCTCAGTTCACGAAACTCTACAGCATCCATCTGATATTCTGATGCTGATATCGACGTCATCCCGGGTGGAAACTCAATGCAGAAATTTATCTCCTGACGGGGAGGTAGCCCGGGGACATCCTCCGGAAATATGTCCTCGTACTCATCCACTACTGCTGGAGACTGGGAGCTCATAACATCTATCGTTCCAAGGGCTAAGCTATCAAATTGATGTGAAATCGGTCGTTCCTTCCTATGAAAGAGTTCATCCTGTGCTGCCTGGGTCTCTCTTTTACCGACAAAAGAGAACCTCATTCCATCACTACGGACACACCGCACCCTTTGCCTAAAATAGTCGATCTGGGAATGAACTGTGGATAGCCAATCCATACCAATAATGACATCGTAAGGCCTCGACGCTACCACCAAGAGGTTCCAACTGAAACTCTCACCTCCAAGGGTCAGGTCACACTGCCTATAGAGGTGTGTGATCTCTGAATCTTCTCCAATCGGTGTTTCTAAGCATAAGGGTCGAGTTAACAGATCAACTAGAATCTCAAGGTCTCGAACAAGATAAGCATCCAAAAAGGAATGACTAGAATCTGTGTCTATCAGTATGGCATCCAAAGTAGAAAAGACACATATTGTACCTATAATCATTCCAGGAGTACCTGGGTCATAAGCCTCTGCCGCATGAAGCTGTCCCTGCCTCTGTCCACCAGCTCCCTGAACCTGGGGTGGACCTCCTGGGGGTGGTGGTGGTAAAAGGTCAAAATGTCGACCACCTCCAGCTGCTCTCCTAGCTCCCCTACCACGTCCTCCACCCCGCGGATCTGTCTACTCCACACGATGCCTCTGCCTCGGTGTTCCATCCACTGCTCCCGTGTCAGTAGTACGGTGGGTCGGACAATCTCAAGCAAGATGTCCCCTTCCATCGCATGAGTATCATCACCTCTCTCGAAGCTGGTTGGATGCGCCCTGCGAACCCTGTACGGTAGATCCCCTATCCTAGGATCTCCTCTGAAAACGTCTCCCATACCTGGGTCCCTGGCGTCAGCTCCCTGCTACCGAGGTCTCTGCTCCAGCTCGCCCACTACTGACATCTGTCGGCTGTCTCTACTCTTCCAAGAAGCTCTCAACCACCAAAGCCCACTCAAGCACCCCAGCATAAGTAGGAATGCTCATAGGTATGATGCTAGCTCGTATATCTCTGCGCAAGCCCCGCTCAAAAGTCCAAGATCTGAAGTACTAGTCTTTGACCATATCCATCGAGTACTGCGAGAGGTCGGTAAACCTCGATGAATAGTCTACCACTGGCATGGTTCCCTCCAAGAGCTGAAGATGCTCTTGTATACGTACTGCTCTCAGGGTAACCGGTGAAAACTCCTCTCTGAAGAGACGCTCAAACTCCGACCAAGCAATAGTTGCCTCACCGTGGGTCTAGATAACAAAACTCCACCATCGTCCTGCTGAGCCCTGTAGAAGGCTCGCTGCCAGGATCACCATCTGGTCTGCTGGTGTCCTGACCAAACGGAAGACTCTGGTCACTGCCTCGAGCTAGTCCTCTGCTTCCTGAGGGTCAGGCTCGCCTCGAAACCTGAGAGGTCTCTATCTCTGAAACTCGTGGAGTGTTCTCAGCCTGCGCACCTCCTCCACTGGTACAGCAGGCACTAAACACTACTCCATAGGTGGCGGGATAACTGGCACACCACCTGATGGTAAAACTGGGGGATCTGGTCCCTGTATCGAGGCTTCATCACTGAGGGGGTCATCCTCGTGATCGAGCTGCTGGATCCTAGTGGGTGCGAGTCGCGGAGGCATCCTGTAAAGAAACAAGATGTATCTCAGTCAGTGAGTATATCTGGAGAGCTGACTCAAGAAGTACATGGAAACCACAACTCATTCCTATATTATGTATGTACCATTATTTTCCCCTGCAACTAGTATTCTCATGTTCCAAGTCGAAAAGCAAGTTATCAGAGTCCTGGTGTATGGATACGTCGGCTACCTGCACCAACACTGGGGTCCCTGGCCTGAAACCCAAACTCGAAACACTTAACACTGTTTCCCCATACCAACTCATAGACCCTCGGTCCTAAGGTAGAACTGACCACCTTTGATACCACTCTGTCACGACCCGTCCCAAGGGGGGCCCGAGCTGCAACTCCCCAAGCCCACCTCCAATAGGCTAGGGGCTGGTGACTAGCACCGAGTTGGCATACTACTAACATGGGAGGCATTACCTATAAACATGTACACACGCACACACATCTCCAATACCACAAACCTGAAAAGTAAAAACTACTAAAAAGGAAAAGATGCATGCATACACTAAAAACCCAACCAATAGAGTACGACAGGAAATTAAATTACAATAAAGTAAAACCCTGGGCCAAAAGTACAAGCCCACCAAAAGAAAGTCTGTAACAAATTCCAATCTATAAGGAAAGGTATTGGGACTGCAATCTGTAGCCGTAGGAATACACCTCGGCCCGCCTGATCTCACTGAGCACTGTCTGGTCCTGGTCCACCAAGAATCATGTCAAAGTCTCGCTCGTCTGCACAAGACACGACACATGCGGGCAAAGCCCGTGCAGGGGTGAGTATAACAATACCCAGTAGAACACCCCAAAACCAAAAAGAAAATACAACAAAGGAAAATACCACAAATAAAGATACAGTCATCTCCACACAGTATATGTCTACAAAACATATAACAAGAATATCCAGATATACTCAAACACAAATGACCATCGCGATACCACCATTAGGATTTAGCTCGAAGATTCCACTAAGCACGTAACAAGGAGAACACACTCCTAGGTATGAAGAGAGAGATACAAAGTACTCGTTCTGGGAGAACACACTCAACAAGTACTTTGGGAACATGATGCTTAGATGAGGATCACAACCAAGTCATGGGGTGATTCCGACAACTTAGTCTGAGCTAATCCGCTAAGCAGAGGATCGGCGCCCCGGTAAAGTTGGTCACGTCGATACCAAGAACTATAACTAGGGTTCCAGGAATGAATAGAGGATCTAGCTCTAAGTCTCACATAGTATATTCCAACAACTCTATTCAGGAAGTCCTGTTGAAGGGATCATACACCTATATAAAGGAAATGATACCAGAACCTTCAGGGAAAAGACCAAGGGTACTAACCCTAAGAAAACTAGTCCAAGTCATAGAAGAAAAGTGGATCAATCTATGAAGAATTGGTTACATGGAGTGTAGTATGGTTACACGTCATGTTCCTTGACCCCGGGTACTGCTTGTGTAACTGGCCCGTGTCATCCATTCAAGCTGTGTAAAACTCAAATACACGGTGTGTAGAAAAGTACATATCCTGTTCCTGACTCTGGGTACTGCCTGTGTAAACGTCCCATGTCCTTAGGCTTGTCGGATAGAAAGTAACTACAATGCATGTTGAAGAATAAAACACCGTGTTTGAGCACCTGGGGATCGCTCTTTTGTACACTGGCCATGTGCCCATACACGGCCTCTGTCTGTGTCTGTGTCGCCTGCATGTGTACCAGTACATGGGGTATCCCGTGTATCTGGCCGGGTCTGGCCGGGGAGGGTACACATACCGTGTCCTTGGATGTGTACCTAACCCATGCTCGTGTACTCCCAGAGTACACTCCATGTGGTCTTCCGAAGAACACACTCTGTGTAGCCTATAGTACATGGCACGTAGTTGAGAAATTTCCAGAAGCGTCGTCTTCCTCCTTGCGCCTCGGCCGATTCTCTGGATCGTGTTTCTCTGGTCTGTTTTCCACGAAACTTAAGATCATGGGTCATTTCGTCGTCGTGATGCTGAATCCGTGGGTTTCGGGCCTTCGATCGGCTCTGAAATCCGATTCCAGTCACCCGTGCAGAAATCGTTCGAAGAATGATATCTTTCAATCCTCTTTGATCCGTCTTTCGTCGCCGCAGCCGCACCTCTATAGGGTTTTACCGATTCCATATCTTCAATTTGGGATCATTGCATCGCACAATGGGTGCGCCACGATCCGTCGTTCATATCCCCATGAAGAATGCGTAGAACGCAGTGAAGAAAGTGATAATTTAGGGAAGAAGAACACAACAAATCAAGAGGGACGAACCTCGATCGTTGTTCATGTCGATCTTGGTCTGTCACCATTATAAGGTTGAACGAAACCAAAATAATTTCAAGAATCAAATCCCCACGATTCTTACAACATCCCATCCCGCATGAACGATCAATCCACGGGCTAATCTGTTCATGGATTAGTCCGCGTTCATCGTGGAAATCAAAAACGGGGAAGAAATCATCAAACAAACATCCTACTTGGATCTGCGGCGTTCGTTGGCAAAGATCTGGTCGTCGCGTCGTTGTCGCCGGTGAAGCTCGTCAAGAACACCGTCGTTGCATTGGGTGGTTTTCTCCAGAGCCTCCATAGCCTCCAGGGGAATCCAGGGTTATGGAAATTGTAACCCTGATCCCCTGAGAAATATCCATTTAAAAGATAAGATATTTTTCTGTAACAAGGATTTCAATAAAATATTTTAATTAAATATTTTATTATGGTTGCGTCCAAAAACGAGATTTCACCACCGACCTGCGCCAGCCAATGTTAGGCCTCGCCTAAGGTAAAATCGTTGTTCTGAATGCAATGGTGCCCTCTTATTTCTGATCTGAGCACCCGTTCAGGAGTTATTCCACTTTTTCAGGAAAATTGCATGCGTGCGTTATTTAATTATTAAATTAAATTCAAACATTTGTTCTGGGATCACCAGGCCTCGGAACTGCACGCCGTCTCAGAGCCTGGTCCCAAATTAATTCCCATATAATATTAAAATAATACATGTAAAAATATGTGACATTACAATTTTTTCCCAGTGTTTTCCAATTTCTGGGGCCTCAAAATCGGGAATATTTTTATAGGAATGTATGGCATGAAGAACAGAGAAGGAATTTAGTAAAGGGAGAGAATTGTGTGGCCCAAGACATGGACAGTGTACAATGTACAATAATGGTTCGCAAAATCTATATGGAACAATAAGAATGGTATTTGGAGTAGTTTGTGGAACCGAAAATTGTTTGTAGTGACGGTTCACAGTGAAGGCGTGCGGTACGCAGAAGGATGGAGGTTCGCGGGATTGCTGCAGTTTTCAAGACTAGAGCGGTATGTGTTGTAGGCTATACCAAAATAAAAGATTTCATAAATCATGGTTTAGAATATTTTTTGGATCCATTTGTGCCTATATAAGTAAAAATAATCCCCTTTCATTAAAGGGAGGTATTGAAGAATAAAATTTCAGGAAGAAATCTTGTAAAGTCTGAAGTGGTTCGTGGAGGACAAGATAGTATCCAAAGGGAACCATCCATATAAGGGAGAATAGTCCACAGAAGAGAGCATGGTTTTTAGAGTAAGCTCTCATATTATGTAGTAGAGAAAGGACGTATGTGGAGAAATCAGGTTTTTATGCAGAGAAAAGGCAGTTCGTAAAGCAGGGGCTGTTTGCGGAAGGCAGTTTGTGGAGGCAGTGCATGGAGTAGGGCAGTACATGGTGGGGATGGATGTTTCATGAAAATAGTAGTGGTACATGAAGGAGGTGAGCCAAAAACCATACCTTCTACTTAGTATGTGGAGGAGGTAAATTGGTACGTGTAACGCCCAAGGAAGCTTGAAAATCAATGAAATAAGTTTATGAAATTAATTACCATAACCTATCAGTGTGAGGGAAAGTAAATTACATCTATGGGAAATAATAGGACTTCAACATAGCATCCATTTACAGTTGAGGATTCATTATTTAATGATACTTCATTTAAGTGACCTTCAATTCGATAAATAGAGTGAAGATTCTTCCAACATAGTGAGAAAGGGGGAGTCAGCAGAAGTGATTCGAGGGATATAGTGTTTTTCCCTAAAACCTTGTAAAGGCAGTGTTTCTGGCACAAATTGACTATTCCAAACTCTTATAATCCACAACTTCTAAAGATTAGTGGTTATTGGGTACGACCAACACACTATTGGCATATGGTCCCCAGAAGTATCCCTTAGTGGTGAACCAAGTAAAATTATTGTGTCATTGCTTTGCATGTGGTTGTTTTCTATCTTCACCTCCTCTTTAGATAGTTTTAATATGTTCTTATCAACGTGGTAATAATATCCATTATTTTAAAAGAAAAAATTTGACACCCTGATTCAACCCTCCCCACTCAAGGAGTTCCAAGGTCCTTCAAGAACAACCTAGTCATATCATCGATTTAGATAGAAACTAGAAATGGGGAATGTTGAATCCTCCATTTTAGATCAGGTGATTACATGATAATCTTCCTAATGAAACATGGGATTATAAAGATTATGTGAAGTCTTAGTGTCCATATCTATTCACATGAGAATCTTGCTAATGATTCTGAGGGATAAGAAGCCTGATGGTGGGGTGTTTTTAAATACACTAACAATTACATTTTATTAATCTATCTTAAAATTATACATTAAATTTATTATTTATTTTATTTTTAGTTAGAAAGAGAAAACGGGGAAATTGCTTCAAGATAGAGGGAATTGTAATATAATCCTAGAATTAAGTATCATTGGACACACAGTGGAATTTTATTAGGTATCCTAATGTGATTAGTGGGATATTGTTGTTCCACAAGATTCATTGTGCACTCATTGGATTTTACTAGGTACTCAGTAGAGCTAGAGTTTTTGACATATAATTTTTTGAGTTGGTTTTTTTACCAAAAAATTAATATCATAAAAACTCTTTCCCTAATAACATCTGTTTACTCAGGTATTTCTTCTATCCATGGAGTGATTTACCTCTCTTATCACATTTCTCACATGAATCGACAGTAAACATTAGTTTATGTTTCTTATAAAAGGTTTTAGAGATTATCTTTGATAAGTTAGTGGTATGATCTCTCAATATTATTCTATTTATCCACTATTCTTTGGGAAACTTACTACTTATTCCCTAATAAAGGATTTATAAGATCAAATGTATCAAATATATCCCTCTTTGTATAAATGAAATGGAATTTGAACCTATGTGAAATGAATCCATTTCTCTAGTTTAAATTTCTAGAGTATTTATTCATTGTTTTAAATGATAAAAAAAACTAAATTCTCTCCTACCATTGGTTGGATTTTTAGTATAGATTATGACATATTTTCTTCCTCTTTACAATAGGGGTTTACTCGATATTTTGGTAGATGACCTCTTCCCCCCTAATACACTTAAATAGATGGCCAAAAAATGGATTAGGGTTGTGAAAATTAAATGATAACAAAAATAATCAATTAATAATTTTTAATTATAATTATTTGAGAAATGATATGATTTTTTTGTTCTATAAATTGAACTATGTTTACTATTTAGATATATTATGATCAATATGACCTTTCCTTTTATTTTATTCATCCACATATTTATCATGATTATGGTATTTATCATGTCTAATGATATATGGGTGGGGTGTAACCATCATGTTATACTACTATCCATCATAAATTAAGGTGTATTTTCTATTTTTACAACATTCCATATATTACTAACCGTTTTGTATAGTATATTTATTGATCTATTAGTTTTTATATGAATTTTGATATGGGTATATTATTTTAAATAAAAATTAGTAGGTACCCACATGTTTATGAACATGTTTTTGGAATGGGATGGGATCGCAGGTCCATTACATAGTATACCCCTATTCAAATTCCAAAATTGATGAGATATAATATTTCCAATACTATATATGAACAATTAACTACCCAAAAAATTGGACATGAATTAAACCATGACTAAATATAGTATTATCATCATAAATCCTAAGTATGGGGTAAACGTATATTAATAGGTACTGACCCCCTCCACTTTTGGGATACATGCTAAATGTTATATTCAAAACTATTGTTTTTTTATATTACATGTTAATGGTTGTTTTGTTTATTCCTCTAGATGTATATTTTTTCTATTTCCATATTAGTTTATATCAAGATATGAATAGGGGGTGGTGACTATATATTGTGTATATTTCACTAAGACCCTGTATATGTCCTTATGGTAAGTATACATATAATTTTTTACATGACCCATATAATGATAATTAATCCTAGTGTGGGAGAGAATTCCACAAAAATGTAAAGTGTGGGCGATGTATTTTTTTCATTATGATGAAAATTTTGAATGGGAAAGTGATTTTTGTACTTAGATGTTTTCATGAGAGTTCTTACACATTGTATATTCCTTTTTGGTTGATTTGGGCATACTTAACTTGCCTTAAATATGTACATGTTTGTTTATTAGGATCACACATTTAGTTAACTTTATGATTTTTTTATCCATGAGATATATTATATTTCATGTTCATATAATTTTTTTATTCAGTATTATTATATTATTCTCCCACTTATATTGGTAAACTGATTTTATGCATGGTGTACTTAGTGTACAAATATGTCATTACAAATATTTTCATGAACCTTATATAGTTTATTATATTTTTTAATTGGGAAAACAATCTTCTAAAAATGTTTAATTCAACCCCCTTCATTTAGGTCATCCTTTAGAAATTTGTAGGTTCACTTCAATATTTTTGATTATATAATTTGGGTATTGTTCATATATTCAAGTCATGGTCATTACACCATTAAATTAAATGTTACTTCATATACCGAGACATAAAATTAACATATACTCAAGAGATTTTTTTCTATTTATATCCACAAAAATATCACATATGAATTTTTTATTCAAATCTTAAGAGAATTTCCTTCCAATTCTTTTAATTATAAAACCACTATCATTACTAGAATTAACATTTATATTAACACGAACTATCACATTCTTTAAAAAATTCATGTTTATGGTTTGATGGGATGTTCAACTGTTATCATTATTCCATGTTCTATTTTTCCTTTTCACATTAATATAAATTTTATCTAGAATATATTTCCACTTCATTTTTTTCTTTGAATACATTCTATGTTTACCAATGAAAAATATGGGTTTCTCCTCATTCAATTCAAAGCTGGAAACAATGTATTATTATTATTTTTACATGGTTGAAAATTTGATTCCCAGTGAAATCATGGTCATTAGACATGTATAAATTATCCTTAAATGATCATTGAATTTATTTCCACATCATTTTTTCCTATGATCAACATATTTATAGAAAAAATTTGAGAAATAAAAATAGTGACCATAGATGGTGTTTCTTTATTGAGGTTAAAAATATATTCCCATCCTCCTATTTTTATTTTATATTTCCATAAATATTAATTATCTTTCATACACCTTGATATAGGTTGTTTCATGGCTTAAATATCTAAAAAATTGGGAATTAATTTATTAATATATTTTTTCATCACTACTCAAGATATCCATAACCTCTAAATAACTCGTTTTTATAAACACTTGATTGTTTAAATTTATCTAAAATATTTTTTTATTAATTTTTTATTAATTTTTTCTTAGAACATATATTCTTGGATTTGAATGATTCAGTTTTGAATCCCATTATTATTTTACCCACATTTTCTATTTTTTTATCATTAGAAATTTTATAACACTACTCATGCCAATTTCATCCTTTTATTTAAACTCTTGATCAAAGTAATATTTCATATAATGTATTCTTTTTTATCCAATTTTTTCATCTTAGTTCCCTATTTATTTCTCAATTACACAATATCTTATTCCAGAGATTCAATCTTCTTTAATTTTTCCTCAATATAAATAAATTTCTATATATTACCTAACATTTATCTTTAATTTTTATCTTATAATATATAATTTCTTGTAGTATTTCATTAGAGACTATTTATTCATATATAACCTTCTATAATTGTGTTTTTTAGATTTTATTTGAATTACATATTCAGATAAATCCTTCATAAATTCACCAATTTTTATTTTTTTATTCTTTTTATCATCTGAATCTTTGAATACACACCCATGTTACACTTTTGAATCAATTACTCCTTTCTATTGACTATAATATTTGGTTTAATATTGATCCTTCACAAAAAACACTATCATGGAATGATTTGAATTTTATTTAAACTAAATTTCCCTTCATCTAGTAAAATCACATCATCAATGACCTCTTAGAAAATCATGATTCTCCTTTGAAACATCCATTCATATGTATTTCCAAATTTGATATTTTATTTATATATAAATTTTCTAAATGATATTATTGGAAATAAACATGAGAATCTCCCTAAAATGTCCTTGGAACTATTTTAGTGAACTTTTCTATGAATAAATAATTAAATAAAGATAATGGAATCTCGCCTCTAAACCTTACAATTCACTTCTTTTTATTTATATTTCAAAATTAATCGATTTATATCACATACATTACCTTCCCCATATCAAATTTCATTGATGTAAAGTTTCTCATTATACTTAAATTTCATCTCCCAAGATGAATATATCAATATTCCAAATAACTACGCATTCATATAATATATGAACAATCTTATTTTAAAATCATTTAATTAATGTTCTAAATGATTTATTTATTTAATAACTGTTAACTTTGATTTAAAAAATTATAGTAATCTCAACAATACATTCTACATTATCTCCACATCATTAATATCATCACTCACTCCACAAATTGATCAAACAAGACCAATTATCTTTCTAAATAAAAAATCAATGTTTTCATTTGGGTACATCATTAAATCATCAAAAAAAATTATAAAATTATTGAGTATTTTCCTCTATAACCTTACTGTCAAATTTGTAACTATTGGCAAAAAAATTCTAAATATAGTTTCTTAATAAAAAATTAAAAAATTTCATAAATATTTTGTTTGATAAATATCCATATAGGGATTTTGTATAATTTCATAAACATTAAGAAAATTATTTTCCACTTTAATCGAAAATTAATCTATATGATCTCTAATATGAATTCCATATATGGGAATATGTAATACATGAAGTTTGAGTGATCATAAATGTGATCACATCCAATTTTTTCAAACCTAGTAGTTATACCGATCAAATTGAGGATCTGTTTTTCATTCCCATCATCCATATCAAAACTCCTTAAAAAATAAATTCAACAAGACATATTCACATTTCCTTGATACCACTTATTGTGAATATAGTCCCAAAAACACACTCTATAGGGGTGTATTTCAGAGTGAAATATCCTCTAAACTAAAAATATACCATTTTCCCATGTTATAAAGAACATACTAAACATTTCATGACAAATAAAAATTCCTCAACTTATAGAAAATAAAAAAAACATAATGAATTTTCATGGTTCATCATTATGGCCTAATACAAGGATAATAAACCAATAATGCATTAATATGCCAAAAAAACTCATTATTCAGTGTGTATTATTAAAATATTAAATTATGGCCCACTAAACATAAAAGTTCCACTAATATTATAATCTTATAGATTAATTTCATCAAATAAATGAATATAAATAGATGGTTAAAAGAATGATCAATAATACTAAGGAAAAAAATAAATAAAACATTAGCATTGGTATTCTTCATTATACTCCAAAATTCTAGATCAAATCTTGATCAAAAAATAATATTCTAAAAAATTGATCATTATCTTCTAGAAATTAATATGTGGATTAATACACTCTAATTCTCATAATTTTATATCACTATTTCAATAAACATTATATTTCATGATTATAACACGAACACTCTATTTTTTCTCTCATTTCATCAGTTGTATTTTTTTAAAATGGTGTTCATCCAACTCCATAAGCACAGCCCTCATTGAACCTAAAATTTTCATATTATAATTAAATTAAACACACAAAATATATGTTATATCCCTCTAAGAATCCATAATAAAACAAATCATCAATATTTCTATACCTTTAGGGACAAATTCATTTAAAAACACCATTAATGCATATTTTTGTCTAGCAAGAGCCTCAATCTCAAAAACCATGGTTTCCAAATTCAAAATACTTAAAAAAATATATATTATTATTATTATTAAAAAATAAAATCATGACATGAGATAACATTGTGTTTTATATAAAATTGAAAATCTAAGTCCATATTCACACTATAAATCCTTAATAAAACAAGTCCTTGTGCATTTTCAATAAAAAAACTCATTTACCAATTTCTATAAAATGGTCCAAAAAATCATCATTAAAACCTTGTTTCATATTAATTAGAAAAATATAAACCTTTTTTATACCTAAAATGACCACCATCGTTGAATAATGAAAAATAATCATCATTTTCCTTTTCATGAATAGAAACCAAGACCAGATATTCCATGACGCACTATGATCACATCCTCCCATTATCATATACTATGACCTAAAATATGATGAGATTACATCACACATGGATTCCATAGATTCTATCAATGAAAATAATATCCAAAATTTACAATACATCCACGAATTAGTGTTTTTTTAGGATACCTCGACATGATTTAATATAATATGATGTGGTTTAATAATTATTTAATAAAAAATCCATTAAATATTTTCAACATTTGTTAAAACATACCCAATCATCACACCACATTAATTACAATCATTCATAATCAAAAACATAAATAGATTTAAAATAAACAAAACACTTAGAATATATAAATTGTCATCCAACATTTTAACAATTAGTTACCCACTCTATTTACATTCGTTTTAATTATAAAACACACTCACATATCTATATGAAAAAAAACATCTATATTTTTTTTCTCTATATATTTTTTGTAAGCTTGTATAATTGATTCAACCAAAAAATAAAATTAATACTAAAAATTGAACATTTCATTCTAGTATCAAATTTTTAGAAATCTTTGAAATAAAATGAAAATTTGAATTGATAAATCACATTTCATTTATTTATGTAGTTGAGCACATCATATGCAACTCATAAAATCATATCCATGTATCCTATCTATTTAGTTTAGTTGAGGAACAAAATTTAATAATTTTCCTATAAGAGGACAAATGTAACATTTGATAAAATCCACTAACAACATAACAAATAACATTACTAAACACCCCTAATTAGCTCATATTTAAGGTTAACATAATAAATTTATCAATGTATCATGGTCAACATGCAATTTTTTTTCAACTATTAGCAACGGGGATTTATATGAAGCATAAACCCTTTTTTATATCAATGAATGTTTGAAATTCCATGTGATATAAATTTATTATTCAGAAGAAATAATAATCAGCCAGTTATAATATCATGAATCTTATTTGTAACATAAAAAAGATTTTATTACTTATAGTCTTTACATATCATGGAAACCCAAAATACTTCTTGACGATTATTGGTTTTATAAAACTCAAATTTTTAATTTTATGGGATTCTATCATTTCACTATTTATGTAATATACATAACACAAATTCAAGAATAGTAAATGTGGATATCTATTTATTATAAAACCATGATACATTTTAACTTATAATAATAGTTACATTTAGTGTCTTATATTTATAATATCTATGGACTTCACATGGACCTCATGTTATATTTATGTGAATGGTTTTATCAGTATTTCTAGTATATTATCCTCTATATACACCTAATATATTTCGAAATGAAACCACTTAATGACTTCTCTAATGATATTTTATTTCGAAGAATGTTTCTAATTCTTTGGTGAGATTGGGTATCCTTATCTAAAGGTACCACTCAATTATATTAATGGTAATGCTGAATTTATCTAAAAATTTTGAGGACCCCCCACATGTTTACTAAGGATATTCTTAATCAAAATGGAGTCCACTAAAACATTTGATGCAGTGATATACTATACCTATATTTTCAATTAAACCATGGTGATTATTTTGGAAATATTCAAACTGATAAATCCATTACTGAGGAAAATAAGAATCTAGATTAAGATCTCCTTTAAAATCTGTCTATTTTCTAACATGAATTAGTATACCCTATTAAAATAAGCTCACCCCCACATAAAGGACTAATAACATATTTTTAATTATACTTAAATAATTTAGGATTTTATCCATATAAATTCAATTTCTCTAAATATTATTGTATTTTTATCTATTAATTATTCTCAATATATAAGTTATATTGTTCATAGTAAACAACACTAAATACATTATATATCCTATAGTGGACACATAATAAATCAAATCTGTTTGTCTAATATGTAACTCTTTATAAAGACAATATGTATTAATAATAAAAATTCCATGTAACACTAGTAACCACTCTTTCATCATGTTCTCAATAATAATATTCTTATAAGATTTTCTAATACATGTTTTTTGGATCATTTCAAGAAACAACTATAATACATAAATATAGATCTTTATATCTAGTATGTAGGATTTTTCACCCATTTCATTCATCAAGAAGTTTTTCTCAATCATACCTTTATAGAGTTTAATATTGGAATATAATTCTAGATGAGTATTATGTCATATATATACAATATAATAAATATCATAACACTCCAAAAAAATTTATTATTTTCATAAGAATCGTTAATTTTTTATAAATCCAAATTCTTTAGTTACATCATAAAACTAGATATTAAAACTCAATGAATCCTAATTAAATTCATAAATTAGTCAATATAACCTAAAAACATTAAAAAAATTATCACTTAGAAACAATTTAGTGGTATAATTTTTAAATCTTAAATTAAATTCTTCTTAAGAAAAGTGGTTTTGATAGCCATTTAATATATATCATAATCATAAGGAGATATTATGGAAAGAAATAGATGAATATAATTTATCATCATAACTGGTGAAATGATCTATTTATAGTCAATACCATAAAATTATTTATAAAATTTTACCTCTATGTGATATTTACATGTTTTCACTCTACCATACATGTTAATTTACTTTTTTAAATCCCACTTCAACCTATTATTTATCACCCATAATTTACATCAACCATGAAATCAACTTGTGTAGTTTATATAGATTCCATCTTGAATCTTATATCCTCTAACCATTTCATGAAATTATAACTATATTTCCTCTTTATATGATGTATTTTTGTCATCAATAAGTGTCAATCTTGATAGAGATAGCCTATAGATCATGTATTTTTTATAATATATATTACAATATATCATACAATATGATATAAGGATGTCATATTTTATGACATATGTATATGAAAAAATGTGATTAATTATTTTTTGTAATATATTTACTTAGGATATGGTTATATCATTGAGAACCTATTATAAAACCTCTAAAATCACTATAATAACTCTATTTCCAAAGTAGTAAAAGGCCATAAGAACACATACACATATAATATTTGAACAAGAATCTTCGTGAGAGTTTATAAAAATATAGGGACATTATACTTTCAATACCAACACATATAATAATTGGTGAATAATGGATTTATCATATAAATTATAAAATTAAATCCCTAGAATTATAGAGAAGGGATAGTTTATAATATTAATAAATGTAAAATGTTATAACAATAATCTACCCATACTAATCTCAAAACATAAATAATGATCTCCAATAAGACTAACTGAACACATAATTAACCAATTTCAAATAAATGAGACACCTAACTATAAAGCCTTATTATCCCCTTATAACTATCACCCAATTCCATCCATCTACTCAAAATAGATTCCACTAGAAAAAATGTCTCCAAAAACTAAATAAAGGGTTTTTATAGACTCATAGGTTTTGGTATAGGGTATAAAAACATAACTTAGTAAGAAATCACCAAAAAATTAAATATATATATATATTCAATCATTTATATTTTATTATTTTTTTAAAAAAATCATGTAGAAATATATAGTTTGTAGGAATATGCATCAAGTCATCCTATGTTAACCAAGACTCCTTTGAACCCATCCAAAACTACTTTGGTCCCAATCTAGATGGATTAGTTTTCCCTTAGACTGGTCCATACCCTATCACTCTATATAAGGCACCATAATTTATTAATGATTGATAACATATTATTTAGTGTAAGTTTCCCAACCAATTCTTACAACAATACCTTATCACTCTGGGTAAGGTCTTAAAATCAAGTACTATACCAACACACTATCTCATAGAGTGAGGTCTCGGGTCATATAACATACCAACACCCTATCAATTGGTGTGAGGTTCTATACCATGTATAATACACCACCATATCACTTAAAATGGAGTTTTATATCTAGGTATTGAACAATACCCTCTCATTTAGGTAAAGGTCTAATAACACATCTTGTCATCAATTTCAAAAACTTGATCAGGATATGAAAATATATATTACAAAAAAAACAAATCCTAGCTCATAGCTTACCAAAAAATCATTCCTATTACTCTGTAATAGGATAACCCATAATGGTTTAACATATTCCAACATGTCTATCCCATAAACCCAAAACTCTAAAATATAGATTTCAACTGTACAATGCATCATGATGACCCAAATCATGAATTTCATAAGCATTCTATAATTCCTACAACATACGGTCAATCCTTGACACACTAATTCACTATGCCACTCTCATAACATTCACTATTCTATAGGGTCTCAAAGAATCGTAAAAAAGTCTCTTCATTCATCACTTGCATGAAATTAGAACCAAAAAATACTCTAAGGTGTCTAATTATACACTAATTCTCTCATCCAACACTACAGATATATTAATTCCACAAACTAAATAACCAAAACCCCCTTGTATAATCAATATAAATGTCCATTTCAACACTATAAAATTATTTCATAGCATCTTAAAATCCATGCATACTAATTTCATATCCCAAATGTGTTATCTTGTGATCCCTATGCTCTTGAGTATCTATCCCCCAGTTTTCCATATCCTTGTTCAACTATAATAACTTATGATGAGATACTAACATCTTTTACTACCTAAAAAATATGAATAAAGAAAATTTTCTTAAATTTATTCCCCCCACACATTATCAATATCATACTTCTCTCACACAAAATGGAACATGGTTATAAGGATATTCTCATATTGATTTCCTCAAAACCCAAAAATAGTTAGTCAATTTATCAATTTATTACCATATGGATCCCTTAACACTTCCACTGGGGATCATCCAAGTTCACTGACCTATTTTAAACGATAAAAACTACTTTTGGGTCTATTTAACACAACTAATATTCATACCCCATAGTGAAATGTCCTCCGAGCATATCTAAATTCTGAAACCATGTCTAGTATAATAAATTAAATAATAAATAGATTTACTATAGCCTATCCCCTATTCCAAAAATCACTCAAAACCAATTAAAAATTTAAAAACTAAATCTAAGTAAAACACATGAATGTTTATACATACTCAAATATGGTTGATTATTAAAGGCATGTCCTACCTTGATACTGATTATCCATCACTAATCTATGATCTATCATTCCTTTATATAGATTTTACAAATCCTCAACTTGAATTTGAGGCCCAATATCAAACCATAACACATCCATAGTTAATATTACCATTTATAATTATTTCACCTCAATCGATAAATTGGGAATAATTAAGGAAATCTCACCGAGTGGCCTCCCCTGGAAAAATCATGAGAAAAAAATTCAATAGATCTTGGAATGTCTCTTGCTATGATATAAATAAAATTATAATCGATCATCACCAAAACTCATAAAAAAATCAATAAAATAAAATAAATCCTTATAAATTAGAAACAAGAAACATTACTCTACCAATATATAGAGAAAAAAAGATATTTTCCTCCTTATAAAACATCCTCTAGTCACAAAAATATAATGTCCCGTCATTCTGAATCAACTCATACCTAACTTAGTGGAATTAGTATCAAATAAATAAATACATCCTTATATAATTATAAAAAATAGTAAATTTGAATAAGAGGTGGGAGAAGGTTGAAATAAATACCATATTTATAAATAACCCCTCTAAAACCTCGACAAATGTATAAGGTAGTAGGGAAGTTGAGAGAACCCAAAGGTGGTTATCCTTCCAATTATTCATTTGACCAACAAAAATATTCATAAAGGGAACTTCTTAAAAGACCTCAAAAATCCAAAATTCCCTCAATTTATTCAGTGGTATGGGTATTTCTATTAGAATTCAAATTCACATCCACTGTTAGTACAATCTTAGCCATGAGTCTTGAGGACTACACGTAGCAACATTGTGGTAAGGGTAGTGGGATTGTCCCAATTTCCAACCCACTAGATTTATGGTGGGATTTTAATAGGATTATAAAGGCCACCAACTATGATCCACCAAGTGTTTCCACCAATTAATGCCACTAAACTTTGTTTGGGTCCCTGAACATCCATGTTTCCTCCTATAAAACCACTACTTATGCATCCAAAACATTATTGAAAGTTCCCCTCTCTTGTTCCATTCTCAAAAAATTACATTCACTCAAATCAAAAAATAAAAAAAAAATACAATTGTTTTTATTTGGATGCCCCATGACAATGTTCTTAGTATAAATATCCACACCATATTTCTTATTCTACTTGATAGAATATGCAATTTTAACATAAGAGAATCAATTATAGTAATAATTTCTTTCAATAGAAACAATAACACAATACACATAGTTTTATTAAATAATGTGATTGAAACCAAATTTCTAAATTTCAGATATTTTTTATTAAATTTTTGTGATTTTTTAAGTCATCATTTAAATATTATCATAGGGTGAATTTTTTTGTATTTTTTCATAAATGATTTATATTTTAGTGAATAGTGAAAAATATCGATTTTACAAAAACTATAAATAATTGACATTATAATGATATAAAAATAACATGAATGATTGTGAAATTTTTTTTATTAATTAATATATATCAAATAATTCATATAATTCATATGAAAATATAATGTTGAAATTAAAAATATATAATTAAATTTTTTGAAATTAAAGTAATTTTTTCTCCAAAAAAATCATTCTAATTTCTAAATATAGTATTTAAATGCTTTCATTTAGTTATGTTTTTTTTTTTGAAATAAAATAACTCTCAGATTTTTTATAATCCAATTAATTCGATTTTGATCAAAATTATACTTTATTTTACCAAAAAATAGTTTTAGTCTTAAAACAAGCATTTTTTTTTTAAATGTTTTCTATTGTGTTTTATGTTTAATAGTATAATAAATTTATAACACCACAAAAATTTATTTATTTTTGTAATTTTAATACATTTTTAATCAAAATAATTTTTATAATTTAATAATTTCAACTTAATCTTTGGTTATAATGAATAGTAAAAATAAAAAATATATTTTACCATGGTTAGTGTTAAAATGGGTTTCCTATAGGGTTAAACTATGATATATGTTAGTAGATTCCACTTAAACTTATCTAAACATAATTTTTGTTTTATTTATTCCTTTTCATTATTTTAAACTAACATTTCATAATTTGGATCCACTTTCACAAGAAAAAGAATTTATATTATTAAAATAATTAATTCAATTCCAAGTGTGTCCATCCCCTCAATTATAAAATTTAACCACTAATCTTACGTTATTCAAACATCATAAGTAAAATATGATAAAATAACACTATTCAAATAACTTACCTATCACACCCTCCCATTACATTGAGCCTCTAATCTCATCAATGTACGAACCAAGAACATTGAATGTCGAAGCCAAAGGTTGTTTTCCAAAGAAGAGGTATAACATTTAACAAAGAGTTTTTTTTTAATTTATAATACTACCTCAATTGAATACTCTATAACTTGGATTATATAATAAAATCACTATCATTAATATACTGAAATTTTGGTTTCACAACCCATATTTGTATCCTTTACATCCTATAGAAAAAAAGATTAAATATAGTTTGCCTTCTCTAATTAGCGGTGTAACAGTTTTTTCATTAACAAATTACATATATGTATATAAAGATGTAAATATTTAATATATATTATATTTAGGAAATTATTATTATTATTATATATATATAAAGTATCTTTTACATTCCAATACATACAATCGTTAAAAAAGGATAATGTCACTTGTGTGTCAGTGTGGATTACCACCTCTGTGAAGTGATGTGATTAATTTTTCATGTATTAATTAGAGGAATTATTAAAAGATATTTATATAATGGTTATATATTATATTGATATCATGATTAAATTTATAGATATGATTTAACCATGATAAATAATAAAGGATAAAAACTATCGATCTTAAAGATACATGAGAAATGAAATAGTAAATGCTAAGAGATAATGATTTTGATAAATAATTATTAATAAATGAGTACTGAAATATTATAATTATATCAAATATCATTTTATGAATATGTATATGGTTATGGTATAAAACTAAAATAAATTTAAATTTATTATATATTATGCTAAAAGAACTTATTATATTGATCCAAAGTTAAGGGTTTATTTAATAATCTCATCCTTATTCAGGATTGTTTTGGTTTATGTTTCCACTAAAAGGATTTTATGATATTACCATAATAAAGAAACAATAATGAATTTTCAACTATTTATCTCCATATAATACAATTTTAACTTTTTTATTCTTCTATTTATATACTCAAGAAATTAAAAAATATATTTTTAAGTAAAACTGAATTTTTCCTATTTGATCAGGTATTTTTTTCTTCCATTTTTATATTTTATTTAAAAAAATAAATAATTCTCTTGATATTCTATAATGACTGATTCAATAAATATTTACACATAATTTACTTTTTATAAAAAAAAATTAAAATGACTAATCTCATCGATTATTGAATGAGGTTCCTTTTACAAAACATGTGAACAGAATATTTTTTTAACATACACCACACAAAAGGATTTTCCAACCATAATTACTACATATTTAATTAAATATTCCTTCAAAACATTACATAGTTCATTAAAAATAAAAAATTTCCTTATATTTTAGAAATTTCTAGATTTTAAATATGTTATTTCAAAATGGAAATAGTATTTTCCTTAAGAAATGTTTTAGTGGACTTTTAAAATATATTCAATTATATAAATAGACCTTAATAAGTTATATGATTTAATAATAATATAATAAAATTATACCTTACACTATATTTATGTGGTTGGTTTATGATCATTTTCACTATGGAATTTATTAACATTCCATGTTATAGTTCTTCTAACACTTATAGCTATTGATTATTATGATGAGATCATTAGTCTTGTTTTGTGATGGGTGTGGGAAGGAATTATATAGCCTATTGATGCAATGGTAGGTCTCTTGATACAAAAAAGTTTTATATTTTTCATAGTCCTTACACATTTATGTATGATTTATTGGAATGAGAACTCTATTATAAATTTATGATGTTTGACATTGTGCATTCTTGCATTATGAAATCATTTATCGATGTCCATGTAATTTTCTAAGAGTTATGTTATCTTTGGATAAGTTTCAAGATCATGGATATATTTGATCATCATTTATTCAATCTATATTATTCGTGCCAAATTTTTTGTGATATCTTCCACTATATTCATTCCCTTATAGAGAATCTAATATTACCCTTTTATTTTGTTTATATTCTCTATGATGCCAGGAAGTGTATTGTGATTCATATATAAGGTTATTCTAGAGGTAATAATAATTTTATCATAAAAACCCCTATGTTATATTCTATGATTTCATGTGTAATATTATATTAAATCATGTATCTAGTTTTCCAAGAGTAGTAAACTATTTAACCCTTTATGATGTGATCATTTTTATCTATTACCAATTTAATAAACTGGGATAATATATTTAGGATTTTTACAATCGGTATCAGTGAATTTTTAGTATAATCCATGGTAAGTAGAATTAGGAAAATATTTATTATAGAACATAATCCTATAAGGGACTATAGGTGTAATTATTGGAACAAGATAATATCATGATAGTTTCACAAGTTATAGAATATATCATTTCCTAGAAAATAAATCCCTATATAGATATAGAAAAGTGTATGTGGTTGTGGAATATATTTACCTTGGGCTAATAAATCTTAAGGGTTTGGATTAGGTATTTATTCAATATTCATTGATTCATGATTATTGGGCCTAAGACTATATAGTTTTGCAGACACTCTGGTGGATATTATTTGGTTGATTCAAATGATCTTTACAAAAAATTATGAAATATATAAAAATATTTTTATGATTTGAGGATATTCCGAATGAAACTTGTAAGATGCCACCTTTTTTTAGGTATGTTTCTCTCTGAGTTTTTCATTTATGACTTGGAGGTCATTTCTTATTTGGAGACAGAGATTCTTTGTTAAATAAAATGACCTAAAGTTCATGGATTTATGCTTGTTTGAATTAATGGAGTTTGGGTATAAATGGGACTAAGTGTTAAAATGGTTTCTTGATATGTTGAGGAGATTTAAAGTAGGTTCAGAGAGTTAAAAGAAAAATGGGCTAAAAACTCAACTGTATAACATTTACACATCCTCTAAAGGGATTACACATCATGTAATTGTTCATGGGTTTTAATTAAATAAATCCTAGTTAATGGATTTTTTAGTGAATACCAATAAAAAAATTTACCCAATGTGTAACTTTAATTCATGAAATGTAAATTCCTAAACTTCTATTTTAAACATTTTTTGTGGCATATTTTCTTTAAAAAAATGTTGCATCTCTTCTCCTCTTGAACTAGGGGAACCCTCTATGCGATTTTGGAGTACCAAACCCCTTTCTGGACATCTCGTTCATGTGATCGATCACTAGTAAGTCATTTTGGTCCCATTTCATCATTTTTACCTTTGGTTATCAAATATTCATGGTGAAATAATTTACCCAATTGAGTTATTAGTTTTTATCTAGATTAAGAATTGATATAGGAACCCCTTCGAAATCATATTCACCCTCTTACTCATGGGAGTTGTCTATAGTAATCATAGTTGGATTTTTGGTATAAGGTAAGAGGTCTAAACTTTAAACCCTATGGTTTGATAATTCCATGTTTATAAAATATCATGATTTCTCCCTTGTTGTGTGCACCCAAATTCATTAAGTAACTTAATGATATTATCCCATGAATTCCTTTAGTTTCAAAGATATTTTAATTGGATAATGGATTAAAGTATGTTTATAATGACATGTGACCTAGGGTGATTTCTTGTTATATAATCTCTATTTTTTGGCATATTTATTATTTCTATAATTATTGATCAATCGTGAATTGAATTTCAGGTGTAATTTGAAAGAATAATGGTAATTCTCAAAATTATTCATTAATATATATGATGTGATATTGTGATATCCATGTTACATGACAGGGATTATGTTTAATGCTGATATGATTATATAATGGGCTAGGCCCAAGCACTTTCACATGAATGTGTTGTAATGATTATAGTTAGTTGGCTCAGCCCAGTCCCAATGTTGTAATTTTTATAGGGATTTGACTCAGAAATTCTGTAATTATTATAGGGATTTGACCTGGAAATGATGTAATGCTTATATGGATTTAACCTAGAGATGTTGTAATTCTTGCTGGTATTTGTCCTTGATTTTTTATGGTTGGTATGGTCGTAATACATGCTCATAGTTATTTCAGCATAGCGCCAAAGTAGGTTGTTTACCTTGGTATTTGGATGTAGTTGGTATAATTGTAATAAATGATTAGAGTTATTCCATCATAGATCTGAAGTAGGATGTTATTGTATTTTATTAATTTTTGAATTAATTTAATAAACATATTTATCTCTTTATTGCATACATTTCTTATCAGGTTGGATTAATTTTTAAAGGGTGGTGTTGACCTAATAAGTTATACTCACTCCATATTCAGGATATTGTTTGGAATGCAAGAAGATTTCATGGATGTAGTTTTAGGAAAGGACAAGGGAAATTGTAGTTTATTACTTGTTTATTGTTGGGAAGAAGTTTGGATATGGTATTGGCATGTGGCTTGTTACTCGGGACCTTGATTCTTCTACTTGATTCTACTAGTATTTTATTGTGTTGTTCTATAATGACATTTAGTTACATTTTAGTATGTCATTACATTATTTCTTTTTTATTATTGGATTATTCAGTTGACTATTATTGTTGACTTCCATTATTTTATTTTATTTGATTATTATTTATTTTCTATTAGGATTTTTCTACTGCTATGAAAATTCATAACTAGGTGTTATAGTCTCCCAATTATACTATCCACACCCCCAGCTGCTAGTTCGAAGCCTCTGGCATACAAGGAGGTATGCTTGACATCCCGTAACAAACCCTTTCTATCCACATGAGAAAGTTTCAGATTGGGGGACATTACATAGTGGTATCTAAGGAGAAGGTTCTTCTTTTATTCTATTTTATGATTTGGGAATGGTAAAAAGGAGACTAGGATGTTTCGGTACTGGGTAATGATCATGTTCATGGGAGTATCTATCACATGTACAAGGGAAAATATGAGTACCTAGGGATGGGATTTCTGTTTGTGTCATGTTCTTAATACAATTGATGTTATTTCACCCTGGGTGATTCACATGTTGTGTGTAGTTATTGTTTTTTTATGTTATTAATTCTGAATATTATACTCGTGGTATGATATAGAGTGAGGTAATAATAAATCCATCATAATAGGCATATAGGGATATATTGACATGAATTTTTCATGATAGGTACATATATTTTTTTTATAGTATATACTTTACTGTTGAACTGTGATAAGAGGTATCTGTTTGACTAGATAAATAAAATGAGTTTTCATGTCATTATAATGTACTTCTAATCCATATTTAGAGATACTTAGAGTTAGTGGTTCCCAATTTTAGTCACCTATTATATTGACCTTGTTGCTATCAATTTCTCTAATGTGTGCATTTTTTTTAGAGAAAATGACTCCTTGTCATCTTCAACTTGAGATTCAGGAGAGTAGAAATCAGTATACTCCTAACACAACTATACCAAAACTTATTATAGTTCCTATGGAGTATATGGATGTTTAGATTTTTAGAATCTTCTTGACGGTCATTCGATCCATTGAAAGGGGGATTTTCTCATACAGTTCCTTCAATGTCTGAGCTGATAGGAGAGTTTCAAGCTTCAGCATCCGTAATTGATTACTAGGGAAGTGGGACCCTAGGCATCTGAGTTATGGATTGAGTAGGTCTAGACAATCTTAAATCATCTAGAGACACCCACAAAGAGGAGGGTAAATCTGTGTGTTTATATTATTTATGTACCTACCAAGCATTGGTAGGATATTATAGAAGAATATGGTAAGAATAATGTGCTATCTTGGAAGGAATTCACAATGATGTTCCAATTCCATTTCTACCCTGAAACATTGAGGGGTTAAAAATATTCCAAGTTCATGCATTTAACGCATGTGGGTTTTTTAGTAATGGACTATGATGGATGTTTTACCGACCTACAAAAATTTTGACAATATTTGGAAACTAATGAGATCTCTAAGGAAATACATTTCTATGACTGTCGTCATTATGATATCAGGTCACAGGTAAAAGTTTTCTATTTAATAATCTTTGAAGATTTGATAAATTAGGCTCTCATCATGAAAGGGAATCTAATAGAGTCCCTGATTAGAAACCAGGATATTTTACTAGGTCAAGCTAGAAGTTATTATTTTAGTGTTAAGAAGCACCTATATGATAGTTTCCACCAAGGAATGGGAAGAGAAGTCTGGGTAGTGTACTGCCATATCAAGACCATGTTTTATTCCAGTGCTATCAGTGTGGAAATTTTGGTCATAAGCACCTCCAGTGTCCCAACCCCACATTTCAATGTCACATATATGGAATACTGGGCTATATTCATAGGTTTTTTTCTAACTATCCTCAGCAGACCAGTGGAAAAGGATCAGGACAAGCATCGAAATTGGGAAGAGGCTTAGCTCCACCTCAGCAGGCTGGTAGTTGGAGTTCCATGAGCCATTCAGGCTGAGGTGGGGGACATGGTGCCCCAGTACAAGAGGAACAATACCAATCTAGGGACATATATTAGGGTAGTCAAACTAGATACCAGGGAAAATGGACAAGTTAGTTGCACGTGATGAAAACTACTCTAGCTAACATGGATGCAAGGCCATCTAACATTAGAGGTGTGATTATTATATCATCTACCTCATCTTGTGTTTTTTTATATAGGATCATCACATTATTTTCTCTATGATCTTTTTTAAAATTGTTTAGTCTTGAAAGTGGAAAGTGTAGTGGTGTTTTAACTGTTGACACACCTTTGGGAGTGCATTCAGAAAATATCAAAAATTTCAAGGTCTGTTCTCTATAAATTGGAGGTTTCTATTTTGTTTGGGAAACATTTGTGATGGAAATGATAGGATTAGAATGGATTCTTAGTATTAATGGGTTATTACAAGACCTAGCTCATATTGACTATTATAGGAAGAGTGTTACTTTCCTATATCTAAAAGTAATCATCTATTCTCACCAGGGTGAGTGGGATCATTAGGCTAGTCGTGCAGGACCAATTCAGTGTAAATTGGATTGTCTCATAGATCGAAGAGTAAGTATCTCTCTAGATAATGGTGAAATTATATAGGATTATTTTACTCATGTGGTAGTCCATTTTTAGAATGTTTTCCCTGAATATTTCTATGGATTTCCACCTGATCAAAATGTTGAGTTCAAGATTGAGTTAGTGCCGAGAGATGATCAAGTTTCTATCTCGTCTTAAGGAATGGAACCGATAGAGCTTCGTGAGTTGAAGTTTCAGTTGGAAGATCTAGAATCTAAAGTATTCATGTGTCAAATTATATCTCCTTGAGGTTCTCCAATTATATTCACCAAAAATGTTGATGGATCATTACATTTGTGTGTGGATTATCAGATATTGAACAAAATGATGGTCAAGAACTATTATCCTCTTTCTCACATTAATGAAATTTTTTATTAGTTGGGAGGTGCTAATATCTTCTCTAAGATTTAATTGAGATCAGTATATCATAAGTTACAGGTAATACTATCATAAATACCTCAGACTTCATTTAGAAGAAGGTATGGATGGTATGAATTCATAGTGATTCCTATTAGGTTGACTAATATGCATGCAGTATTCAAGGAATTAATGAAAAGGATTTTTCATCCTTTTATGGATAATTTTTTGGTAGTTTACTTCAAAGATATCTTAGTGTAGTACCAATCATAATACAATCATGCCACACATCTTGACATCATTCTGAGTATATTTAGAGAGCATCAACATTATTCCACACTAACTAAATGTAGTTTCTAGATAAATAATGTTCACTTCTTTGGAAATGTCATCTCATAGAAATGATTGTTAGTTAAACCATATAAATTCATATCCATGATATCATGGAAGAAACCGAATAACGTCTTCAAAATTCATAGTATTCTAGGTTTGGAATTTTATTACTAGAGTTTTATCAAATATTTATCCCATTTGAGAAAACTAATGTCTAGGATTACCAGGAAAGGGGTGAAGTTTATTTGGTATGATGCTTGTGAAAGATAATTACAAGAGTTGAAAGTAAGGTTGACCTCAGCAACTATCCTCACATTTTTGTGCTAGTTAAATCATGTCATGTACTGTGAAGGATCTAAAGTTGAACTGGGAGCAGTTTTAATGTAATAGGATCGTGTGGTTTCTTATGGCTCTAAGAATCTGAGACCATATTAGAGTAATTACCCTACTCATGATATGAATTTATTGGTAGTGTTATATACATGTAGAAGTTGGAGACATTATCTCATGTTTAATATGTTCTTGGTATAGAAGGATCACAAAATCCTCAGGTGCATCTTTTTTCAATGGGACATAAACCTTCAGCAGAGGAGGTGGGTCGAGTGTCTGTAGTCATTCAATATTGAATTATCATATACACCAAGAAAGGTAAATTTCATTGTATATTCTTTGAGACAAAAGAAACATGTATAATTATTATGGGAGTCTTGTGATGAGTGGGGGATAATGATCATTTTTGCAGACATGCATCTAGATGTTTAGGAATTTCAAGGGAGAGTAGATCTGACTTCATTATCCATTATAACCATGCTTTTGGATCAAATTAATACTTAGAATTTTCCTAATCTGGAGGCCTATTTTCTAAGAGAAAAATTTTAAAGTGGGGAGATGACTTTAGGATGGTCTCTCAACAGTGGAAATTCTATTCTTTTCTATGGTCGTGTATAAGCTCCTACAGGCTTGTGCGGTGATCTATTGAGGGAATTTCATGCTTCTAGATGGTTGGTACATCCTGGTTTAACAAATGTGTATTGTGATATTCATAGACAGTACTAGTGGTTAGGAATGAAGAAGTAGGTGGAAATGTTTTTGGATAGATGATTCACTTGTTAGAAGGTGGAAGATGAGCATCAGAGGAAATTTGAGATTTTGTTGCCTTTATCCATCCCAAAGTGGAAATGGTATGATGTCTTAATGGATTTCATGATAGTATTACCTAGGATAACCAATAAGAATTATGTTTTAAGGGTTTTTTTGGACCAACTAAAAAAGGTATTCCACTTCTTACCTATTAGGGAAAACTTTACAATTGAATATATAGGAAATATTTATGTGTGCTAGATGATTCAATTTCATGGTGTTACAAGAAGTATCATTTTAAAAAAAGATCCTAGCCTCACATCTTGTTTCTAGAAGGGTCTTCAGAAAGCTCTGGGATTGTGAGTTTTTTTAAGCATAACCTATCATCCATACACTTATGTTCAATCTAAATATACTATTCAGGTTTTGGAAGATATATTGCAATCTTGTGTTTTGGATTTTTTTGGTTCTTGGGAGAAATATATGGGACTCATAGAGGTTGCATATAATAATAGATTTAAGTGATCAATAAAAATGGTAACTTTTGAGTCTTTTTATTCAAGTTTATGTCATTCACCTATTTGTTGGATAGAGGATAGTGATTCATCACTGTTTGGGCTGAGTCTCATGCAGGAGACGTCTAAAAAGGTTCAATTGATCAAGAAGAGGTTGGTGACTGCGTAGAGTAGGAAGAAATCATATGTTGACAGTAGGAGATAACCTCTGGAGTTTGAGGTTGGTAATTTTTTTTTCCTTCAGGTTTCTCCTAGGTTAGGTTAGTTCCAAAACAAGAAATAGGGAAAGCTAACAATCAGGATTGTCAGGCCATTTGAAATAGTGGAAAGGTTTAGTCTAGTAGTGTACTATTTAGCCCTTCCACAGTGCTACAATTCCATGCATGAAGTGTTCCACATGTTAAAACTATGAAAATATCATCTAGATAAATCCCATATGATAGACTTAGTATATGTCGATCTTTTTTCGGATTCATCCTTTTGAGGAAAATTAGATATGTTTTTTCGATCATAGTGAAAAATATCTTTAGGGTTATACTATACCATTAGTTATAGTGTAGTGTCAGCATGAGTGATTTTAGGAAGAGAATAGGGAGAGGGTGTATGTTATGAAAACATAGTGTATAGACTTGTTTGTTGAGACCTCATAATGATGTTTGGGGCAGCTTGGGGAAGAGATGTTATAATGTGGGGATGTTTTAAGATCCCAACTTTTTTCAGGTACATTTCCTTCTCAGTTTTTTGTTTAAGCCTTGGTGGTCATGTCTTGTTCATAGACAGAGATCCTTTTTTAGGGAAAATGACCTAATGTTTGGGGATGTCTTATTGTTTTTATTAATGGATTCCAGGTATAAATGTGACTAAGTGTTAAAATGGGTTCTTGGTAAGTTTAGGATCTTTAAAGGAGGTTTGAAGAGTTAAAGGAAGATGGTTTGAAAACTCAGTTGCAAAACATTTTTACATCATGTAATTATTTGTGGGTTTTAATAAAATAAATCTAAGGTAATGGGTTTTTTAAAGAATACCATTGAAAAAATTTAAATGATGTGTAAATTCTCAACCAGATATTTTAAACATGTTGTGGAGATTATTTTCTTTAGAGAAATAGTGAATATCTTCTCCTCTTGACCTAGTGAAACCCTCCAAATAATTTTGGAGTTTCAAACCCATTTTTGGACTTCTTGTTCATGTTATTGATCCCTATTAAGTACTTTTGGTCCCATTTATTCCTTTTTCCCATTATTTCTCTAAATTTATTGGTTAAATCCTTTTCCCAATTGTGTTGTTGGTTTTGATCTTGATAAAGCTTTGATCTATAAACCCCTTCGCAATCATCTACACCCTCTTTCTCATGGGTGTCGGTGATATGAAGCATTGCTGGTTCATCAGTATATAGTAGGGGTCTAAACATTAAACCTTATTGCTTGATAATTCCATGTTTATTCAATATCATTATTTCGTCCTCATTGTGTACGCCCAAATTCATTAAATAACTAAATGAGATTATCCAATGAATTCCTTTGGTTTCAAATAGATTTATAATTTGGTAATGGTTTAAACTATATTTATCATGACATGATACCTAGGGTGATTTCTCATTATAAAATCCTAATTTTGTGGCATATTTCTTATTGATATAATTTTTGATCAATTTTGAATTGAATTGTATGTGGAATTTGAAAGAGTAATGGTAATTATAATAATTAACAATTGATATATATGATGTGATATTGTGATATTCATGTTGTATGACAAGGACTGTGTTTTATTTTGTGATACTTATATAAAAAGATAGGCCCAAGAACTTTCACATGAATATGTTTTAATTCTTACTGTAAGGGGGCTTGATCTAGTCCCCATGATGTAATTATTATTAGTATTTTACTCGAAAATATTGTAATTCTTATAGGGATTTGACCTAGAAATACTATAATGCTTATAAGTCTTTGACCCATAGATTTTTTTAATGTTTATAGGGATTTATCCTAGATTGTTTATGGTGGTAATGGTCATAAAATATGCTCAATTTTTTTCTAAAATGGTGTTGAAGTAGGTTTTTTACCTTGGTAATTTGGATATGGTGGGCATGGTCATATGTCATGCTCAGAGTTTTTCCAACATGGCATCGAAGTAGGGTTTTTTTTTATTTTATTAATTGTTTAATTAATTTAATACATTTTTTTATCACGTAATTTCATGCACTTTTTATCAAGTCGGTTTTATTTATACATGGTCGTGTCAATATACTAAGTTATACTCACACCGTATTTGTACCCCTATTTGGAACCTAATCAGATTTCATAGATGCAGGTTTACGTAAGGAACCGGGACCTTACATTTGATTTCTTGTTTGTTGTTGAGATGGATTTTGGATATGGATCTGGTATGGGGAAGAGGACCTGGGTCCTTAAGTCTATTATTTTATTTTTTTATTATTTTTCTATTATTTTTCATGAATTATTATAGAATTTATTTTAGTTACATTCTAGAATTTCATTATATTATTACTTTATTATTATTGGATTATTTTGTTGGATATTATTTTTGTATTATTCTATTTTATTTACATTGATTATTATTTCTATTCTATTATGATTTGTTCTGATACTATGAAACTTCATTACTAGGGATTATAGTCTCCCCACTATAATATCCACACCACCTCTACTAGTTGGAAGCCTCTTGCGTACGAGGAAACATGCTTGAGGTCCCGTAACAAACCCTTTACTTTCATGTGAAAGAGTTCCAGATTGGGGGATGTTACAACACTAATTTTAGGATTCTGATATTAAGTATGAATAAATTTTTAATTTCTATTATTATTTTTACCCATTTGGAAATTAAATATTATGATTCCTAATGTTATTGGATAATATAGTTCAATATATTTTTTATAAATTGTGCCTAGAGGAAGGAATGGAAATTATATTAACTCACTTAATCTATGTAAGTATTTCCCTCATAGTTAAGATGATGATGCTATATATGGGTCTGGATATGGAACTGGAAGCATTATAACTATATTGGGTATATTGAATCATGTAATGACTAATAACTTAGATCATATGGAGCATAATACTAATATATAATGTGGTATAATTTTGTTAGACCATTTTATGTGACAACAGTGTAGCATCATTGACTCCAGCATCTCAAGTTAGTACCTACATGAAGGGATTTTTATTACTTCTAAGGGATGTATGGAATTACCCACCACCATATGCTTTGAAGAATCTATTATATATTTCTAAGGATACTTTCAATGAAAATTATCCCCATAATATTTTTTGAATTTTAGTTTTTGAAAGATGATTTTTAATTTGGCAAGGTTAGTTTCCTCAAGAAATATTTTTTATCATTCTATAATTATTTATATTAATTAATGAGAACATCCTTTAATTATATAGAATAATTCTAAAATCATTATATATGTCTCTTATATATATAAATTTCTCACAATCGCTTTATTTTATGGGGTAAAACATGATTTCTAATCATTTCTAAAGTTTATTCACTATGAAATTTCCATTGATTATGATATGAGGAAATATTATTTAACCCGTATACATTTTTGTGGGTAATTAATAAGTTTATTCCCTATGATTGAATTTCACATTTAACACACATATTCATGTGCATGTAATGAATTTAATGAGTGGTCACTGAATTATATATCCCTCCAATGCATTGGGTAATTTTTTAGTCTCATGAGATTTCATGTATGAGGTTAGGGTGTGAACTAAATCAATTATCAGACTCCTTCCACCATGTGGTGTTGTCTTGGTTTTTATCCTTGACTTATGATTATGTAATTTTTTATATTACTACAATATTTCCTATTATTAAATGATGTTATGATACCATGTTTATTACATTATGTTTCCATGTGATTAATCATGTGACCTTTATATTATGATATCATTTTATACCTTTATCTCATATATTATGATTCTGTATCATGTTTATTTCCTTAATGGGATTTTTATCTTAGTAATTTTTGTCAATATATTATCTAAGTTATCAAATAATGTTTTAGGAGATCGAAATGATTTAGGATATCATTATGGATAATAAAATAAATAAGTTTTATTTTATCCTCACTTTGATGTATAACGAATCTATTATTCTAAAGACACTAGGCCTCACGATCATTTTGATGTAATAAACAGATGATTGCGTTACAAAAAAATGTAATGAAAAAATGGTAATCATGGATGACATAGGAAAAACATAATGATTTTTGGGTTGATAATTCTAAGGATGATCATAATTTTAATGTTATAAATATCCCTTTTGGATTATAATTTATGAAAGTATAATATGATTAAGAGTATTTTGAATATATTTATGGTAATATAACTCTTTTTTCAATATGGTTTTTATTAAAAATAAATATTATTTGAAAAATAATGGTGACATATTTTGTGGACATAAGATTAATGGTATTGGAAACCATTAGGTTTTACCCTATATATGATGTTTTAGTAATAATATTCAATATTGACTTTTTTATTTTGTTGGAAAAATAAGATGTATATAAAACCATAGTGCTTAAAAACTAAACTAATTATTAATGTTATTTAGAATATATTCATAATTTCATTAGAAATTATATGTAACATCCCCAAATGATAAAGGGTTAAATGAATAAATGATATTACTCATGTCAACAAGGTGCACCTTCCTTTTCGGGAGCCTGTCTGATTAGAACTCCACAGTTAAGCGTGCTTGGCCTGGAGTAGTGATCAGGATGGGTGACCTCCTGGGAAGTATCTCAGGGTGTGTGTGAGTGAGGACAAATCACACTGGAAAGGACAAGTGTTGGCCTGTGGGGACTGTCATTAGTCAGATGACCTGTTCGGGCATGTGGGTGGACCCTGGGGTGGGCCCCACATGTCTGCGAGGGCAACTAGTGGTACCTGGTGGGCAAGGACCCGACGGCCATGTTAAGGTGGGGTAGCTGTGCTATCACTGGGGCTCGGTTGTCACATTTGGTATCAGAGGAGGAACCCAGCTTTAAGTGCGGTGCACTGCCTGGGTTGAGATGTAGGGCCCACAACGAGGGCGTTGTGCTCTAAAGGGGGGGTGATTGTAACATCCCCAAATGATAAAGGGTTAAATGACTAAATGATATTACTCATGTCAACAAGGTGCACCTTCCTTTTCGGGAGCCTGTCTGATTAGAACTCCACAGTTAAGCGTGCTTGGCCTGGAGTAGTGATCAGCATGGGTGACCTCCTGGGAAGTATCTCAGGGTGTGTGTGAGTGAGGACAAATCACACTGGAAAGGACAAGTGTTGGCCTGTGGAGACTGTCATTAGTCAGATGACCTGTTCGGGCACGTGGGTGGACCCTGGGGTGGGCCCC
The DNA here is from genome assembly GCA_963277665.1 of Viscum album. Lineage (NCBI taxonomy): Eukaryota > Viridiplantae > Streptophyta > Magnoliopsida > Santalales > Viscaceae > Viscum > Viscum album. The sequence continues at coordinate 1,784,967,791 of OY728121.1, read as the reverse complement.
ACGTGTCTGCGGGGGCCATGTTAAGGCGGGGTAGCTGTGCTATCACTGGGGCTCGGTTGTCACATTTGGTATCAGAGGAGGAACCCAGCCTTAAGTGCGGTGCACTGCCTGGGTTGAGATGTAGGGCCCACAACGAGGGCGTTGTGCTCTAAAGGGGGGGTGATTGTAACATCCCCAAATGATAAAGGGTTAAATGACTAAATGATATTACTCATGTCAACAAGGTGCACCTTCCTTTTCGGGAGCCTGTCTGATTAGAACTCCACAGTTAAGCGTGCTTGGCCTGGAGTAGTGATCAGCATGGGTGACCTCCTGGGAAGTATCTCAGGGTGTGTGTGAGTGAGGACAAATCACACTGGAAAGGACAAGTGTTGGCCTGTGGAGACTGTCATTAGTCAGATGACCTGTTCGGGCACGTGGGTGGACCCTGGGGTGGGCCCCACGTGTCTGCGGGGGCAACTAGTGGTACCTGGTGGGCAAGGACCCGACGGCCATGTTAAGGCAGGGTAGCTGTGCTATCACTGGGGCTCGGTTGTCACATTAATGTAAAGACCTGTAAAATTCAAGGGAAATTTTTTCTTAATTTTCTTTGGAATTTTACAAGAGCGCGGTTTCAGACGGCACCTGATTCCGAGGCCCGGAGTGCCCGGAATCAATTTCCGAAGTTTGGCTCGGGTATGTTCAGTAAACGAACGAGCGGGAATTTATAACTTTTGATCCGGTGCTCGGAATTGAAATCTGAGGGCACCGATGAACTTGTAGCGCCGATTTTCGCTTAAAGAGCCCTTTTCGGGAGTTGCGTTTGTTTTGGGTTGAGAGTTAGTTTTTGGGAGATTAGAATAAGTTAAATAAAAATATGTAAACACAATTTTTATTTAAACTTAATAGTTAACTTCTCTCAAATGAAGTTAGGTGTGGGACCCACACCCACTTAACCTCCCTTGAGAGGATTAAGTGTGGTGGGGCCCACACGAAACCTAACTTTACATCTTCCCTCAAACTCCCTTAACCCCTCTTTAATTAACATGACAATTTGTTAATTAATGTGGAGTTATCTCTTCTTTGAATTTCAAACTTTTGAAATTCTAGTGTGTTGTTGTGTTAATAAAATAAGATAGAGTCTTATTTTATTTTGGGTTTAGTTTTGTCTCCTTGAGAGAGTTGGGAAGGTTCTTCTTGTTTCTTCATCTTCTTCAACCTCGACGAAGAACACGAAGAACGTCGTTCTTCAACGAAGAACTTCTTCGCCGAAGAACACGGTTTTTCCGCGACGCCATATCCGCGACGTGACGTTCTTCTTCCGCATCATCTCTTCCGCGACGGTTTTCCGCAACAAACGCCATCGACAACGACTCTTCCTCCGATGTCAAAGGAATCGACACCGATATTCCACGACTACGTCAACGTGCGACTATCGAGGTAGGGGTTCTTGAGTTCGTTGTTTTCTTTTTATTTGACTTTCCTCAAGACTTGACGAAGAACGCTCAAGTTCCGACGAAGAACGCCACTCCGCTCTTCTTCGTCTTCCGTGTCAACGAGAGAGAACACCGCTTCTTCCTCGGACAACCTTCGTCGGCGTACAAGGTTTCGCCAACGACGTGCCTCTTCGGACGCACCTCTTCGTCATCGAATTTGACGAACGACGACCGCGACGCCCGACCTCCGCGACGTCGTCTTCCGCGGAACGTAGACAAATCTTCGAACCTTATACCAAGGTAGGGGTTGTTAATTATTGTTAATTTATTTTATTCTTGATCATGGATCTAGCATGTCTAACGTGAGGCAATTGAATATTTTTTTTAAAGTTGTGTTATTATTTAACGTGAGGGGGCCGGACCGCATGAACACGGCCGAACCCCTCCATCGTTCTTGTTGAATTGCTTTGCGGGTGGAAACAAGGTGGTGTGGTGCCGTCGCACCACGCGGTTAGTCGTGCGTTTATTTTACGCAACGCCGTCCCGCGCGCACCATGGAAGAAACATCTTGAACGCGACGCCGTCGCGCCGCGTTGAAAGAAATCAAGGCACGGCGGAGGGGCGCGGTGTCGTCGCACCGCGCCGGACGACGAACACCGCGGCCGGTTCCGGGCCGCGGCGGAAAGAGAAGACCGGCGGCCGGGCCGCCGGCGTCGGAAGCTGAAGAGGGGACCGGATTTTCCGGTCCCGTTGGAGAAAACCGGCCGGCCAGCTGGCCGGCCGGATGGCATTAAACCGGGGGAATTAATCCCCCAGCCAGCACACAAAACCCCCCTCATTATGAGGGGGCGGTTTCCATGAAGGGGGGGCAGCAGCCCCCCGGTTTTTATCCAAGCCGGCCCCCACGTGGGGGCCGTTTTTTTTTCTGCAAAGGGCGCGGCAATTAGCCGCGCCGCCAACCAAATCAGCGGGGGCTTGATTGCCCCCCGCGCTGCCTCCGTGCGGCGCCAGGCCGCCGCGGCCGCCGCGCCGCCGCGCCGCCAGCCGGCCGGCCGGCCGGACCGGGTCGGGTCGACCCGGAACCGGACCCCCCGTTTCGGATCAGATTCGTTCTTTTGGCCATAACTTGAGCCACGGACCTCTGATCGACGAACCGTCTGCGGCAACGCGATCCTTGGATCGAGACGGTCGTTTCGGTATATCGCACTCAAGGTTTCGGATTACTTTGAGTTCGGCCGGGTTGGTTCGTTCACGAAACCAACCGGGCCTTCGGAGCAGAAACGCTCATATCTTGAGCTACGGACGTCCGATTGACGTGTCGTCAGCTGTTTTATGTTCCTCTTAGTGAGACGGATCTTTTGGCTTACTCCGCCCGAGGTTTGGACGCAGGTGGAGTACGGTCGGGTTGGTTTTGCCTTAAAAACCAACCGGGCCCCGGGGACGAAAATGCCAATAACTCTCAGACCGGGCGTCCGATCGACGCGCCGTCTGTTGCGTTGAGTTCCTGTTGACGATATGGAACTTTTGGATACATCAACTCTGGACTTTGTGTCAGTTGATGTATCAGCCTCTCGGCTCGTGGAGCGGACCCTCCGAACGAGCTTGCTGTGTGCGGGAACCCTAGTGCTGGCTGCGACTGTTACTGTGACTACTACTGCTACTGCTGCTACTGTGACTGCGACGACGACAGTACAGAGATCCTGTGTGGATTCGACGACGACGACTACAGCACTCAGCGATCCTACGTGGATCAGTGCTATAGGTCCTGTGTGGGCCCGATCCTGTGTGGATTCGACGACGACGACTTCAGCACTCAGCGATCCTACGTGGATCAGTGCTATAGGTCTTGTGTGGGCCCGATCCTGTGTGGATTCGACAACGACGACTTCAGCACTCAGCGATCCTACGTGGATCAGTGCTACAGGTCCTGTGTGGGCCCGATCCTGTGTGGGTCCGATCCTGTGTGGGTCCGCGCTCAGCGGTTCTGTGTGAGCCAGCGCCTACAGGTCCTGTGTGGGCCCGATCCTGTGTGGGTCTTTGCGGGGGTTAGTTACCTATCGATCCTTCGTGGGTCCGACGACTTAGATGGATCAGAGATCATCTTTATCGTCCTTTGGTTAGTTACCTATCGATCCTTCGTGGGTCCGATGACTTAGATGGATCAGGGATCATCTTTATCGTCTATCGAAGAAGTATTCCTGTGTGAGCTGAATCCTGTTGCTTTCCTGTGTGGATTGTGTTGTGCAATCCTGTGTGGATTACGTTTTGCTTTCCTGTGTGGAATACGTTTACTTTCCTGTGTGGACTGAGTTGTACTTGGGCTCGGAGGTTAGAGCGTATTTGAAATTGATGACTTAGGTATATGTATGGGCATATACCTAAGCAGTATCGGTTGTTACTTCGTGATTGTACCTTTCTTCTTGGTTTATCCTTTGTGGATTTGAGAGACCTTCAGGGGTCTCGGGGTCCCTACTGAGTAGCTTATACTCACCCCTGCACGGGCTTTGCCCGCACTACGTTGTGTTGGTTGCAGACGACGGACAGCGTTGACCTTAGCTGAGGCTTGCAGAGCGGGACGGTACCCGGAGGTGGACCACTGGGCGGGACGTGCACGGAGCGGACGGTGGGACCTGTGGAGCAGAGGAGCTATCTGTACCCACCCTTCAGGTGGGATTTCCAGTGGACAGCTCGGAGTAGCGGCTTTTACTTTCCAGTTGCTGTTTTCCCCTTTCGAGTTGTACTTTACTTTCAGTTTGGGTTTGTATACTGGCCCATTTACTTTTCCGCACTTTCAGTTGTACTCTGCTTTTGTTTAGTGTTTACTTTCCGCTTGCTTACTCTGTAGTGTTTGTTTACTTTACAAAGGCAATGCCTTCCCTTTTTACCGGGATTTACGCCTTGGTGCTAGTCGCCAGCCCCTGGCCTATGGAAGGCGGGCTTGGGGTAGTCACGGCACGGACCCCGAGGGCGGGTCGTGACATTATATAGTAATTATATTAATTTATTATTTGGGAATGGGAAACTTTTATTCTGGGAGACAAATAATCATATCTCAAGAGGTCACCAGGCTTGAACCCTCAAACAAAGGATGACAAGGGTGAAATACCTATGATTGGCCAATTTGATGTACTGGTCAATAAAAAATGGTTTTTCTATAAACATTTTGGTGGAACAATTTTATGTTTACAATGTTAAACACATTATGGGATCAAATATTTTTTAGTTTTTTGAATTTTTTATGACAAATAATATTTTTTTAATTATTTATTTGGTTAATATATATATATATATATATATACTTTTTTTTAGCAGAAAGGATTATTTTGGGATAATTTGATTCTGTTTTTAGAGATGTATGTTTCTATGTATGAGATAACCTCTATGGTTAATAAATTTTTCATGTTTATTTCATTATGGTTATTTGGGATATAGGGTTACTTATTTATGTAATTATCTATGTTAAACTTTTTTTTATTAATAAATTTGGAGATTAATATATTAAAAATTATTATGGGTGTTATCTTACTTGGTGATAACCCTTTTGGATGTAATAAATATATGAGGAATTTCTTGTTATTATTTTATGGATAATATGATCCATTAAAAGGTAATTTTAGTGATTCATTCATAAAAATTCATATTTGATATTCATTCTATAGAGTAAGAGGTGACATATAAATTCATTAAAGCACGATGAAAGGATGAAATTATGTTTATGAAATAAAATGATATTGAGTAGTTATATTTTCTAGTGTTCTCTATATTCATAGAAATGGAATCCCTCGACTCTAGAAAAATTATCTTGAAAAATAATATCATACTTACTTAATATCTGATGATTCAAGGGTCTTTTAGTTCATTATAGATTTATGGTTTTTTGGTTGTTAACTTTCCCTTGATTATTCACTTTCTTATTATCAGCGATCTTTATCACTCTCTAAAATGTTTTACCCTTTTCTTCAATTTCAATATTTATAATTCAAACCAATTTTTTCCTAATTTGAAAACCATTAATGTGTTATCTCATATTAGCTTCATATTTCAATTTCCCTCTTTTAAGAGGAATTTTTATTAAATCCTTTTGTGATGTAGGTTTTCTAAAAAGGAATTTTCAGACATCAAACCCATGATGATTAAGAAAAAGATAAATTTATAAGGACACATTTCATATAATGGGGGTTTAATGTTTACCCCCATTAATTTAGAATATATTCATCTTTAAATAAATTGTTTTTCTTTGATATCTTTCATTACATGAGACACTGAGTTTAAACAAACTGATATATAATATAAAAATAATATTATTTAAAAGTTGATGATATAACCTAGCTGTTAAATTAATGAGTATGAATAGTAGTAACTACACTATGAAATATATATATATATATATATATATAATTATTATAATTATTATAAATTTATTTCCATTTTTTTAATTAATAATCACCCAACTTTAATAATGATTTTTTATTCTATAAAAATATATTTCCTTCAAAACATATTTTTATTTATTTTCTGGGAAATTATTATAATAAATAATTGTAAATTTTATAAATTTTATAATTTAAAATTAAAATCATTTTTGAAATCATAATATTTATATTAACATTCGAAGAAATTTTTTTATTGTTTGAAAATATTGAATTTTTAGGGAATAGTGGAAAATAATGATTTTTTTAAACTGTCATTTCATTTAATAAATAATGTGACTTAAATGTCCCATTATTAATTAATATGATTTAAAATTAACATAAGTACTATTTATATATATTTTATTCAAATAATTAAATTTAAATCATCTTTATACTAGATTTTAATATGAGTTTATTTTTATGTCTTAGAACACTTTTTTCTGAAAATAGTTTTAATGTGCATAATGTTTCTCCATTATATCTAATGAAAATAACACCTAAGGAGGAATGATTTAAATTAAATTTATATATTATATATCTATAAATATGAATTTATATTCATTTAATTTTCATTAATTTTCCATTAGTTATTATATGATCATCTTATGCCTAAAAAATGCATTTCTTGAAAACTCAATTTTTCAACATGTCTACAGGCTTCATTTTAAAATAAATATTTCCACATATGTGAATTAAATTTGTTAAAATTGATTCCATATTTGGAATCATAATAATTTATATTATATATTAGGTTCAACTATATTTTTTATAATGAATAGTAAAAATATAAAATAATTATTATTATCAATGAAAAAAATTAAAAGGAAAGAAGTGAGTACTCTTAGAGGAAAAAAGGATAACCTGTTTAAAATATAATTCAATTGAATGTTATTGGTGTGGTTTTGAAATAAATATAATCCCCTAATTTATTTTTCAATTTTGGTGGCACTTGGTGATAGTGTTACATTCCATTGTTCAATAGTTTGGATATTTACAAGAATACCACTTCTCCACAATTATAAAAGGAAAACCCCTAAATTCACTTATTCACACCTAACAATCAATTGGTGTCAAAAAAAACCCTACTAAAATATATCCTAAGATTCCTCACACACAATCTAGAGATTTTGGACCTCCCAAAAAAACAATAATAGTGCCTATAATATGAGATCCAAATGAAGTTCTTCAAGGGTATAGTAATCAGCCACACCGAGCTCCTTCTTATTGTTATTATTTTTTAAACTTAAATTACGTATTACCAATTAAAATATAATGAAAATTTTATATATTATATACTAATATGTTATTATATTTTTCTAATAATACTCATTCCTCACTTGTTACCTCAAATGGTAAACGGAACCATCGTTCGTGTCTACGACGGACTACCACCTCATGAACCAATATAAATCTTTATTAATCATCACTTCTCACATGTGTTCATAATTATGTATTTAACATTCATATAATATATTCATTAAATATTAAAAAAAATGGAAAAGTAATATATTTTGTACTCTCTTGCATTTTCATCCATTGTAAAATTAAAACATTATTCTTGGGTATGGAAGACTACCACCTCATGAAGCGATGTGATTCGTATTTTTATTACCACATCACATAGATGTAATATTTAAGCCTATATAAAGATATAATATAATATTTATGATATAATTATCATTATTGATGGATAAAATAATAGTTAACATCAATCAATAATTATCATTGAAAAATGGAGATGTTATACATGCATATGTACGACCTACCATCTCCATTATTATAACATAATTAATTTTTCAACACAATAATTCAACGTTATTTTTGAATTTATAATTTATGTAAAAAAATTATAATTATTTTATTAGTATTATTATATATATGATGGAAAAATGATTCATTTCACCATGTAAAACACAATGATTCTATTTGGAAATTATGAACCAAGTGTCCTCAAAACACACAATGTGGACATAAATTAATATGTAATTAAATAAATAATTCAAATAAATGAAGAAAATGGATTAAGTATAAGGGATTAATCCTTTAAAAGGTCCTTATGAAAGAAAAAATTGAATAAATTTATTATACATGAGATATAATACATACACTATAAACCCCGACTCAAGGTATGGATTTCTGTATCAAAACATCCTTCTTAGAGATACATGTTTTCTATACTCCTAAATTATTTTATATGATTTATATACTGACCCTTTACATGTAATATCAGTAATTATTCATAAATAATTTTATTTTAATTTTAATTTAGTTACTTTATTCATGGGGGTTATGAATCAAATGTTACCAATGTGGCATGGGTTTGTGCTTTAATAACATTTTAATCAAAATTGTTTATGCTTGAATTTCACCTAAAAAATTATTTGATCTCTGTCTAAAAAAACTTTAATTTTATAATCCACTTATTATTTGTGAAATTTTCATGTAATATTACCATTTTCATCAATAATGTAAATAGAATAATTAACAAAACTTTTTAGGAAAATCTAACATCATTTATGTCTTCGATCAAAAATCAGTTTTCCTTAAAAATTCTTATTTTATAGAAATTTTTTGAAGTATTTTTTTAATATTTTCAAGTTATTTATTAAATAAATTTTGAGAAATTTTTGAAATGTAAAAAATGGTTTATAGGAATCTTTATATTATTTTATGAATGAATAAGTTTTTGTCTTTTCTTGAAAATTTAGAAAGGAATATTTTTTTACATATACAGCATGAATGTATTTACCCACATTAATTTTTTTGAATCCTCCATTATAATTTTCAAATGATATTTTAAAATTAAATTATTCCCACAATATTGTGTGAATTTTAGTTTTTGAGAAGTGGTTCGGAAAGTGGAATGGTAATTTTCCACAATAATGTTTTTATCTTTTTTAATTTATTAACATTCATCAACAAAAACAACCATTAATGTTATAGATTGCTTTTAAAATCATTATATATGTCTCTAAAAAATATACATTTCTCACTATTCCTTTTTATGATATGGTAATACATTACTTATCCTCATTTTCCAAATTCCTTCATTATGAAATTTCTTTTGATTATGATAGGAAGAAAGATTATGTAACCCATTTTCATCCCATGGATGATTATTATTGTTATGACTTATGATTGACTTTCTTATGTGGAAGAAATATTCACATACATGAAATTTATGTGATCATTGGGACCATATTATATATCCCTCCAATACTTTGGGTAATATTTTAGTCTCATGAGATGTCATTTATGAGATTAGGGAGTGAGTCTAATCCATTATAAGACTTTTTCTACTATGTTATGTGGTCTGATTACTGCCAAATTTCTATTGATTTCATGATATTATGATATGGTGTTCATTTAATTATGTTTTCATATGAATAATCACGTTCCTTATATTTTATGATATCAGATTATACCTTTGACTCACATGTTATACTACTATATTATGTTTATTTCCATACTAAGATTTTTAGATCACCCCTTTCTTATCTACAAATTCCCCAGGTTATCCTATGCATATTTAAGATATATAAATGATTTGGGAGTTCATTATGGAGAATAAAATAAATATTATTTATTTTAAGCTCATATTTATGTATTTTTAACTTAGTCTTACAAATACAGAAAGCCTCATTATATTTGGGTAACAATTAATATATATTTATGTTGCAAATATTGTAATGATGTTTTTAGATGCCTTAGGTCTATAAAATACTCTTATGATAAAAACATCCATTATATATATTATGGAATAATTATAATCAAATATAAATTTTAAATCAATCCCAGAGATAGAAAAATATAATGGTTACAATTATTCATACTACTATAGAAATATAAGAATCCTTCTTAAGGAAGTATGAGAAATTTTTTCTATTAGTGGAACCCATTCAAAAATAAAAAATATATAAATGAAAGCCCAAAATTGAATTTAGATGATTATATGGTGTCTAAAAGGATTTAAATAAGGTTAAAAAATAATTATCAAGATTTAATAGAACTAAATGAATTGTTATCCCTACTCATGTACACCAAATGAGTGGGCATTTTAATGACTGAGTGTGGGTAAAGGTTTCCATTAATTCTTTTTCTACCTATATAATTCATTATATAATATTCTTTAAAATTTTATAATACTATTAATGAGTTTAATATAGTTTTTTCTCTATTTTAACAAGGTGTTGAGGATAGCTGGTCTAGTAATTATATGTCTAGGCTTTTATGTATTAATGACAATTTAAATGGGTAAAAGTTCAATCATGAAGATGAAAAGGCTGTGAAATTTACAAATATTAAATCATTGAATAGATAGAAAATATTTTTGATAAATAAAAAAGGTATACAGAATGAGTGGAAATATTCCACGAGATATGATTTTAAAAATACCTTTAAGGTTTTAAAAAAATATATGGAGAGTTCATGTGAAGTATTAATTTTGTATAAATAAATTCATTGATTTTACTGGTATGTGATTCAATTTATATACTTTATAAATGTTAAAAAATACAATATTTTAAAATAGAAGAAACAATTTATGTTTCTTGTAATTTTCAATCAAATTTAGTTGAAATATTAATATTTTAAACGAAAATGGTCTACTTTAATCTTATATTGATTTAAATAATGTATTTTATATTTATCTATTGTAACACCCCAAGCTTCCTCAGTATGTTTCCCTTTGAATAATGCAGTAGCTTGCATTGTACGCCACCTGGAGTTTTAAAACACCCCGACCAATAAAAATAGCCATTATGTATAATAATACCCACTTTTTGAAGTTTTATAAATTTAAATTTTTAAAATGGACTTCATTTTTGGATTCATAATATCAAAATTAGCTTAGGGTGAATTTTTGGTATTTTTCTGAAAACTTTCAATTTTTTATGAATAGTGGAAAACACTACGTTATTGTTAAAACTGACTTTTTATTTAAATAATTAGTAATTTTATTTTAATTTGTTTTCGGTAAAATAGATACATAATACCTATATATGTTAAATTTAATTCATTGAATCCATTTTATAATAAGTTTAGATATATAAAATTTTATTGAACTTTTTACCGTCTTTTACCCACCTTCTAGGAGCATTTCAACATTTGCATAAAACTTAATTTTACCACTTCTGTGAGTTGAATTTAAAAAATTCAAGAGACATGATTGACATCAGTAAGTAAAATGTGGTTAAATGAGATGAAAATAATTTTTGGTGATTGGTAACTTGACTTTTATTTACCACGGTTAAAAGTAAATAGGGTAATTAAGGGTAAAATGATATTATAATTACCCTAAAACAAGTCCAAATTCTATTGGATAAGTGTAATTCCACCAAAAACAACCTTATTAATAAAATATGATCCTATTTTTTCCAATTTTATTAGATTAGAACATTTATTATTATTTTATTTAAAGAAGAGTTAAAAGTGATAAATTCAGAGTTTAATAACTAAACCATTTTTAATATAGGGTTAAACACAATATAAATTAGACTATAAATATTCATTAGAAAGATAAAAAAATTTCCTACATAATGGTATTTTATTTATAATTTTTAGACATTAAATAATTTAATTTATTTATGACACAATGATAATGAAGTAATTACATTATTAATGAAATATTAAAATAATTGACATTATAAATATACAAATAAATGTAATTTGAGACTGATGATGAATTAAAATAATTTTATAGGTTAATATGACATGTTAGGGTTGATTAAATAAATTTTATTCTAAGTGATAAAGTTTTTATGGCTTTAAAAAAATCAAATACTAAATTATGTCAAAATTGACATAATTGAGTTTTTAAAACAAATACTATATTATTAATTGATATAATATTCCTAAATATATAAGGTTAGGAAAAAGGACTTAGATAAGGTTATATATATTAATAATGAACCACTTTGGGTTCTATTGGCTTGTTATATTAAGTTTATTAAAAATATAATATAAAAATACAAAGAGACATGGTATGTCAAACTATTTAACTAAGAGTTAAATATAAAAGATAAGGTTAATATGGTAACATAAACCTGTATAAAACCAATTAATTGAGAGGTTTTAGACCCATACCCACCTTATAATTGAAATAAATCATTTTTTATCCATTAGAAATTGAAAATGATTTTATTATAAAATAATATTTCAAGGTTTTCCTAAAGTCACTCTCGCCTCTCTTATAAAAGGGTATTTCCCCTTCTCTTAAATTCACACCTCCAAATCCATTTGTCTCAGTCAAACCCTACCCAAATATCCTTTAAACTATTCTACCATCGACCTAGAGTCCTTACTTTGATCATAAATCCAACCTAAGGATCCCTTTTGATCAACTCAAAAGGAAACACCCGAAGAAGAGGTAATAATTTCACCACCCTCTTTCAAGTTCTTTTCTTCTTCCACTTCCTCTTTCATTGTTGTTTCCATACCAAAATAATAAATCCAGTATATTCTACATACTGTGATTTTATTATAAAAATGGTACAACCATATTCATTATTCTATCCATCCTATAAATGACAAAGTTACCATACATGCATACGTATGGTTTACTGTCTCCACATCGTGGTGTAGTTTGTTATTCAAACACTTAATTATTTGGATGGGTATAATAATGAGTATAACTGATGTAAATAATAAAAATAACATGATAATTATTCTTAATATATTATATACCATCCAATTACAGACTATTTAACCATCAACATAATGATATTGTTGCTCGTGCGTACGTACGGATTACCGTCTCCACAAACGTGATGAGATTCATCCCCATCGTAATCATTCAAGAATAATTTTCATTTTATGATTAAAAATAATTTTTAAGAACTTAATATCATTCTATATATGAATCAAATACATCCTATTCATAATAAAAATGTCTTATGTAACCAAGAATATAAAGTAAAATGAATCAGTTAACACCTGAAACGATGATGCTACTAAAATATTATTAACAAAGCAATATTAGAGGATCATATATGATATCATATTTATTTATATAGTTCTTGTATAATTTAATAACTATGTTTTAACTATTATACAGGAGGTTAACATACCATCGACTAAGGAAAAGTACAAGGTAAGGGTTAATTCTACAATCTCTTTATCATCCGAGGTAGTTTATACGTGAGTATCTACTGGGACCTCTTTATCATCCACATATGTGTTTCTTAAAATTATATTTTAAAAAAAATTAATATTTCCTAGACTATAGGTTAAAGTCATTTATACCCTTATTTTACTTTCTATAAAAAATTTATAAAGGAATCTTTTCATCTTTTTCCAAACAAATACCTTTACAACCTTTTCGACAAAATTAAGGAAAGAATGTTTTTTAACTTATACGGAGGGTGCGGCTATTTTCTGTCATTATAACACCTTTGAAGCTTTCCTTAAAATATTATAAGAATATAAATGTTTTCTTTTATAATTACATGACTTATAAATGATTTCAAAATAGAAAGAGATATCTCTCTCAAAAAAATTTGATTTCATCTATGTCAACATCCTTTGATGGATTTTAAACTTGTTGGAAATTGATTTATTATGATACAAATATTCCATATTTTATTGAATGTTTTTTGATATATTTGACTATGGATGTGTTATTTTTATACCATTCATGGTTTATGGTTAAATTATTGACATTTCTTATGCTAGTTTTCATATGAATGTTTATGTTAGGTTTCAACCTTTTCATATGAGGAATGTATTGGACATAGTAAGTGAAGGGTGGATCCTGCTATTTCTCCTTGGTGCATCGGTAGGTCTCATGAGAAAATTAGACGTGGAATTTGGCCGAGGCCTTTCCCAATTTTGATATATGGTTTTGGTCGAGGCCTTAATCATTTTTAGACATCTTGGTCGAGGCCTTAACAAAATGTTTCAGAATGTACTGCATTATACATTCCCTCATTATGAAAATATTATTAATGGTTCATGTGGTTATTAAACTAGTATAATACCCATGACTATGTTTTATTATGACATTATTTACCCATCTCATATTCCTACCATAATTTTTTCATGCTTATTATTTGTAAAGGCATGTGTTTTTAATTATTCACCATGCCTAATTTTTATGTTATCTTCTGTTGTATTGCTTACCCTTACTGAGCATTTGAGCTCACCCCTTTCTTATGTTTCATTTTCCAAGAATATTAAGAAGTTAGTTATGAGTGACTTGAAGGCATAATTTAGGAGCCTTGTATGTTTCTAATGGAATAAATTAGTGTTTTATTTCTTTTCAAGTTGTAATGTTGAACTTATGTATGTATCTTGTTTCCAATAATACTAAATCATTCGGTCTTTCAGGACATGATTCCTTGTATCATTCCAATGTTATGTAATAAAGAACCAAATCTGGGTAACTGGGGTCGGGGCATTATAGTTGTTATTAGATGAATTTTAGTACAAACCTTTGAAGCTAGATTTAGAAAAACTGTAATTAGAGAACATTACCCTAATATAGACTTTGAGGGTTAGTATAGAATGGTTTCCTTGAATTTTAGTAATATAGAGATTTTGTGTGTTTTCCAGGCAATACATACCTATCTAGATATGAGCAGGTAGAGGTGGCTCTGGCACAGATGTACCTAGGAATTAAAACTTCGACAAGGAGTTTCGGGCTTGACCCAGGGTATCCTGGTACACGACAATGGGCCTTTCTGCACTCTTGGTTACGACACTCGAGGGGGATATGCTTAGGAAAATTCACATTTTCTTTAAAAACTATTATTAAGGATATATAAGTATATACTTCCACAAAGAAAACATTTTTTTATGATTATGGATTATATCCATAAATTATTCAATTTATGTTGAGTGTTTTACAAGTTTGGAATTATGTATTGCGATTCATAAACTAATATAGTGTATGTAATTGTATAGAAATGGCACCTAGTGGAAGGAATGGGAACTGTATCAATGCATGTAATCCATGTAGGGACTACCCTCCTACTCAAGATAATTATAGTGGATATGGTGATGTAACTGGTGTTGATCAGCTTATGACCATACTGGGACAACTCACTCAGGTTATGAATAATGACCTTACCCATATGGAGCACCCTGATCTACAATACAAGGGATCAATGTTAGACCACCTCATGAGGCAACAACCACCAACATTCAATGGGAGTAAAAATCCATTGTTATCTGAGCAATGGATAAGTTCCTTAGAGAAAATATTTCATGCTTTGGGTAGTAGTGAAAGGGAAAAAGTTGTCATGGAATTTTATCGCCTCATGGGAGATGCAGATCAATGGTGGTCATTAATACAAAACACAAAGGAAGATGAAGAACTATAAAAAATGGAATGGAGGGAGTTTAAAGAGATTTTATTAGAAAAATACTTTCCTCGTGACCATCAAGTGGATATGGAAAGATAATTTCTAAGTCTGGGGAAAAAGGAAGATAAGAATTTTGCAAAGTATGAGGCTAACTTTACAAGGATAACAAGGCATGCAGCAGATTATATACGTAACCCAAGGAGTAATATTGATCAATTATTTTATGGGTTAAAACTATTTCTTCATCAAGCATTATTCTCACAATCCTTCTCAACGTATGAAGATATTGTCTCATGTTATATTAAGACAAAAAAGGAATTCTCTAAGTCTTATTACTTCAAAGAAAAGCAAGAAAAGAAGAGATCTATTGAACACTCTGGGAAAGGAAATAAGGAAACCAAGAAAAAGGGAAGAGTTGAATTTCTACCCTATGATAATTGTGGAAGGAAGCACCCTGGTGCATGTCTAAAAGGAAAATTAGTATGCTACAAATGTGTATAGAAAGGCCATCTTGTTGTTGATTGTAAGTGAAAGAAAGAATCTACCAATGTTCAATGCTACAATTGTAGGGAGATGGGACATTATGCACATGAATGTCATAAGCACCAAGGAAACTTACCTTAGAAATGGCCAAGGGAGAAAGGCCAAGTTTATTCAATCACTACTGCTGAGGTTGAAGCTCTGAAAGACGTGGTGGTAGGTAATTTAATGGTTTCCTCAAGTTTAGCCAACGTTTTATTTGATTCTGGATCATCACATTGTTTCATATCTTCCAAGTTTTCTAAGAAAATTATATATCTACAATGTTATTTAACAAGGGAGTTTTCACTCAAAACTCCTAAGGGAAGTATCATTGCAACCAAGTTTTCCCATTAGGGTATATAAATGTTCTTTATCTGCTGATCTCATCATCATACCCATTATTGAATTTGATATAATCCTCGGTATGGATTGGATTTCGGACCATGATGAGAAAATTTATTGTAAGAAGGAGTTTACATTTTTTTATGATGATAAGGAGTAGATTATTTTTAGAGCGGAAATATCACCATCTGATTCTTATCTAGATCCACCCCCAGTAGCTCTACTAAATTCAATTATCAGGGAGGAAGAGAATGAAATAACTGTCGGTGAGGAAAGTAATGTTAAAATAGAGGATGTACCTATTGTGCAAGAATATGCTGATGTGTTTCCAGATGATTTACCTAGACATCCCCCAAAATGAGAAATTGAGTTTTACATTGATTTAATTCCTGGTTCGAGGCCCATATCGAAGACCCCTAATAGAATTTCCACTGTGGAATTAGTGGAAATAAAGAAACAAATAGAGTAATTGAGTAATAAGGTATTTATTCGCCTTAGTGTTTCTCCATGGGGAGCCCATGTCCTTTTTGTTAAGAAGAAAGACGGATCTATGAGGTTGTGCATTGACTATAGGGAGATCAATGTTATAACAATAAAGAACAAGTATCCCCTACCTTGCATTGATGATTTATTCGACCAACTTCATAGAGCTCAATATTTTTCAAAGATTGACCTTCGATCTGGATATCATCAGTTGTGTGTGAAAAAGGAAGACATTCCAAAGACAGCATTTCAAACCAGGTACGGGCATTAAAATTTTACAGTAATGCCTTTTGGACTAACTAATGCACCTTTTATTTTCATAGATCTAATTAAAAGAGTTTTCAAGGTATATCTTGATGACTTTGTAGAGGTATTTATTGACGATATATTGGTATACTCCAAAAGCTACTAAGAGCATGAAAATCACTTGTGCATTATTCTAAAGACTCTTAGAAGAAATGAATTATATGGGAAGTTTAGCAAGTGTGAATTCTGGATTTAGGAGATTTCTTTTCTTGGACATATTATCTCTATGGATGGAATATTTTTTGATCCTTATAAGATAAGAGAAATATAAGATTGGCTAGCACCAATGAATATAATTGAGTTATACAATTTTATTGGTTTAGAAGGTTATTATCAGCACTTCAACCAGAATTTTGCCTGATTGTAAAACCCATTAACCAAGCTCACACATAAAGGGGTTAAATTTGTTTGGACAAAAGAGTGTGAAGAATGTTTTGAAGAACTGAATAGAAGATTAGTTAATGCTTCTATATTGACTCTACCATTAGGGAATGATGGGTTTGTTATTTATAGTGATGCATCAAAGAAAGGACTTGGTTGTTTCCTTATGTATAATGATAGATTTATTGCCTATGCATCATGATAGCTAAAAATTCATGAGAAAAACTATCCCACTCATGATCTTGAGTTATCAGCTGTAATATTTTCTCTGAAAATATGGATACACTATCTCTATGGTGAAAAATGTGAGATTTATACTGATCACAAGAGTTTGAAGTATATTTTCTAATAGAAAGAACTCAACATGAGGAAAAGACGATGGCTTGAAATACTCAAGGATTATGATTTCAATATACACTACCACCCGGGGAAGGAAAATAAGGTTGTAGATGATTTGAGCATAAATGATCATGGAGTTTTGAATAATATGAGAGTTAAAAGGGATCATATTTTCATGGATCTAGTAAAGATGGATATATGAATAACCATGGAAGGTGAAACATCAATACTCTTTCAAATGGTTATCAAATCATATTTACTAGAAAGGATAAAAATTTATCAGACATATGATGAGGAGTTTCAAAATAAGATTAAAGATGTGAATGATGGGAGAATGAGTAACTTTTTATATGAAGATAGAATTTTGAAATTTGGGAGGAGACTTTGTGTTCCTGATATACCTGATCTAAAAAGGGAATTGTTGGATAATTCTCATAGCTCCAATTTCTCTATACACCCTGGGAGCACCAAGATGTATATAGATTTGATGGAACATTTTTTGTGGGACAACATAAAGAGGGAGATTGCTGATTTTGTGTCAAGATGTATGGTTTGTCAATAAGTAAAATCTGGAAGACAACATCCTAGAGGAGTCATGCAACCACTTACCATACCTGATTGGAAATGGGATGATATTACAATGGACTTTTTCATGGGACTACCAAAGACTCCTAGAAGGAATGATGCAATATGGGTCATTGTTGATTTTCTTACCAATTCAGCACATTTTCTTGCTATAAGAGAATATTTACAACTTGAACGTCTAGCAAGACTATATATTAATGATGTTGTAATAATTAATGGAGTACCCCTATTGATTGTTTCTGATCATGATCCCCATTTTACATCAAGATTCCGAAAAAGTCTTCAAAAGGCCCTGGATACTGAACTTCATTTGAGCACTGCCTACCACCCTCAAACCGATGGAAAATCATAATGGACTATTCAAACCTTAGAATATATGTTGAGATCTTGCTCACATGACTTTCTAGGTATGTGGGGTCAGTATTTACCTCTGGTTGATTTTTCTTATAACAATAGCTTTCATTCAAGTATTCAGATGGCGCCATATGAAGCGTTATATGGAAATAGATGTCACACACCAACTTGTTGGTATGATGTTGGTGAAAGAAAACCCATAGTCCCAAAACTTGTTGAGGAAATAATAGAAAAAGTGAAGATTATCCAAACCCACATCAAAGTACCTCAAAGTAGGAAAAAGAGATATACCGATAATCGGAGTAAGGATTTGGCATTTCAAGTAGGATATCATTTTTTCTTGAAGGTATCTCCATGGAAGGGTGTTATACGATTCAGTAAGAAGGGTAAATTGAGTCCCAGGTATATTAGACCTTTCAAAATTCTAGAAAAAATTAGATTTTTAGCTTATCATTTGGCAATGCCTCCAGGTCTCTCTAAAGTTCATGATGTGTTCCACGTATCACTATCGAGAAAATACATGTCTGGACCAATACATGTACTCACCTATGAGGAAATTGAATTGGAACCTGATCTATCTTATTGTGAAGAACCTGTCAAGATTCCTGATACAAGAGAACTAGTGTTGAGAAACTGGACGACTCGTCTGGTGAAAGTTCAATGGAGAAACCATAAGATGGAAGAGGCAACATGGGAACCCGAGGAACTTATGATGAAGAACCACCCGAATATTTTTATGCAGTAATATTCTAGAAATCTCAAGGATGAAATTATTTTAAGGAGGGGATAATGTAACACCCCAAGCTTCCACGATATGTTTCCCTTTGAATAATGCAGTAGCATTCATTGTACGCCACTTGGAGTTTTAACACACCATGACAAATCAAACTAGCCGTTATGAATAGTAATACCAACTTTTTGAAATTTTATAAATTTTAATTTTCAAAATGGACTTCATTTTTGGATTTGTAATAACAAAATTAGCTTAAGGTGAATTTTTGGTATTTTTCTAAAAACTTTCAATTTTTGATGAATAGTGAAAAACACTACGTTATTGTTGAAATCGACTTTTTATTTAAATAATTAGTTATTTTATTTTAATTTATTTTAGGTAAAAATAGATACATAATACCTATATATGTTCAATGTAATTAATTGGAGTCATTTTATAATAATTTTAGTTATATAAAATTTTATTGAACCTTTTACCATCTTTTACCCACCTTCTAGGAGCATTTGAAAATTTACATAAAACTTAATTTTACCACATCTGTGAGTTGAATTTCAAAAATCCGGAAGACACGGTTGACATCAGTAAATAAATGTGGTTTAATAAGATGAAAATAATTTTTGTTGAATAGTAACTTTTGACTTTTATTTACCACGGTTAAAAGTAAATAGGGTAATTAAGGGTAAAAATGATATTATAATTACCCTAACACATGTCCTAATTCTATTGGATGAGTTTAATTTGACCAAAAACAAATACTAAATAGTGTCAAAATTGACATAATTGAGTTTTTAAAACAAATACTGTATTATTAATTTATATAATTTTACTAAAAATCTAAGGTTCGGCCAAAGGACTTAGGTAAGGTTATATATATTAATAATAAACTACTTGGGGTTATCTTGTCTTGTTATAGTAAGTTTATTAACCATATAATATAAAAATACAAAGAGATATGGTAAATGTCAAACTATTTAACTAAGAGTTAAATATAAAAGATAATGTTAATATGGTGACCTAAACCTGTATAAAACCTATTGGTTGAGAGGTTTTCGACCCATCCTCACCTTAGCCTTGAAATAAATCATTTTTGAGCCATTATAGACCGAAAATTATTTTATTATAAAATAATATTTCAATCTTTTCCTAAAGTGACCCTCACCTGTCTTATAAAAGAGAACTTCCCCTTATCTTAAATTCACACCTCCAAAGCCATTTGGCTCAGCCAAACCCTTCCCAAATATCCTCTCAACTATCCTCCCTTAGACCTAGAGGCCTTACTTTTATTAGAAAGCCAACCTAAGGATCCCTTTTGATCAAATCAAAAGGAAACACCCGAAGAAGAGGTAATAATTTCACCACCCTCTTTCAAGTTATTTTCTTCTTCCACTTACTCTTTATTTTTTTTCCATACCAAAATAATAAATACAGTACCTTCTACATAATATGATGTTATTATAAATATGGTACAACTATATTTTTATTCTGTCCATCTTATAAATGACAAAGTCACCATACGTGCGTATGTACGGCTTACCGTCTCCATGTCGTGGTGTAGTTTGTTATTCAAACACATCATTATTTGGATGGGTATAATAATGAGTATAACTATTTTAAATAATAAATATAACATGTTAATGATTCTTTATATATGATATACCATCCAATTACATACGATTTCACCATCAATATAATGATATTATCGCTCTTGCGTATGTACATATTACTGTCTCCACGAACACGATGAGATTCATTCCCCATCATAATCATTCAAGAATAATTTTTATTTTATGATTAAAAATAGTGTTTAAGAACTTAATATAATTCTGGATATGAATCAAATATATCCTATTCATAACATACATGGCTTACGTAACCAAGCATATAAAGGAAAACGAATCAGTTAACACCTGAAATGATGATACTACTAAAATATTATTAACAAAGCAATATTATAATAACATATATGATATCATATTTATGTATATAGTTCTTTCATACTTTAATAATAATTTTTTAAATATTATATAGTATTTTAACATACCATCGACTAATTAAAAGTACAAGGTAAGGTTTAATTCCACAATCTCTTCATTATCTGAGGTTGTTTATACGTGAGTATCTCCTGGAACCTCTTTATCATCCACATCCGTGTTTCTTAAAAATATATTTCAAAACATTTTTACTATTTCCTAGACTATGTTTTAAATTCATTTATACCCTTTTTTTACTTTCTATAAAATTTTTATTAATGAATCTTTGTGTTGTTTTCCAAACAATGACCTTTACAACCTTTTCGAAAAAATTAAGGAAAGAATGTTTTTTTAACTTATACAGTGGGTGAGACTATTTTATGTCATTATAACACCTTTTAAGATTCCCTTACAATATTATAAGAATATAAATGTTTTATTTTATAATTACATGAATTCTAAATGATTTCAAAATAGAAAGAGATATCTCTCTCAAAAAGTTTTGATTTCATCTATGTCAACATCCTTTGATGGATTTTAAACTTGTTTGAAGTTGATTTATTATGATAGAAATCTTCTATATTGTATTGAAGTTTTTGTGATATATTTGACTGTGGATGTTTTATTTTTATACCATTCATGTTTTATGATTAAATTATTGACATTTCATATGCTAGTTTTAATATTAATGTTTATGTTATGTTTCAACCTTTTCATATGAGGAATGTATAGGACTTAGTAAGTGACGGGTGGAGCCTGCAATAGATCCTAGGTGCATCAGTAGGTATCATGAGACAATTATATGTGGAATTGGTTGAGGCCTTTCCCAATTTTGATATATGTTTTTGTCCTATGCCTTAATCATTTTTAGACATCTTGGCTGAGGCCTTGACAAAATGTTTCAGAATGTCCCGTATTATACATTCCCTCATTATGAAAATATTATTGATGGTTCATGTGGTTATTAGATTAGTAGAATACCCATGACTATGTTTTATTATGGAATTATTTACTCAGCTCATATTCCTTCCATAAAGTGTTCATGTTTATTATTTTTAAAGGCATCTGTTTTCAATTATTCACCATGCCTAATGTTTATGTTATCCTCCACTATATTGCTTACCCTTACTGAGCATTTGATCTCACCCATTTCATATGTTTAATTTTCCCAGAATATGAAGAAGTTAGTTATGAGTGACTTTAAAGCATAATTTAGGAGTCTTGGATGTTTCTAATGGAATAAATTTGTGTTTTATTTCTTTTCAAGTTGTAATGTTGAACTTGTGTATGTATCTTATTTCCAATAATACTAAACTGATCGGTCTTTTGAGACATGATTCCTTGTATCATACCAATGTTTTTTAATAAATCACTGACTCTGGGTAATTTGGGTCGGGGCATTACATCTATTTTCCCCAATGTTATAAAATAACATATTTATTAATAAATATTTTTTAATATAAAATTTGAGGATACACATGGTGTATGGTTAATAAATTTTTTTATCATGGTTTGAAAATGTTTTATGGATAAAAATATTTCCAAAATGATAAATGATTGTGTCCATGATATTTGATAAAAAATTTCAAAATGATTCCCCACAACACATCAATGGCATGATAAATACTTATTTTTTAATAATATTCCGAACATTTAAAATAAAAAATAAAATATTGATGTTAATTGGTTCTTCTGTTAAGTATTTCTACAAAGTGTGTAAATTTAATTTAATTAAAAAAATATTTTTTGTATCTTATCATGATATTATAAAAATATTATAGTTTCTAAGAGACTATTAGGATTATTTTTCAACTTTGAGAAGTTAAAATACTAACAAAAAATATTATACATGTCCAAACTCAAAGTGAATGTCAATTTTTATTTACTGAAGGTTTTAGGTTGTGTAGGTAAATAAAGATTATCTATAAAGTTACATTTAGTTACAAAATCTTTCATAACATAAAACATTAAATGAAATGGTTTTATGTTGATGATGGTAATTGAATGAGTTTTATATAGAAAAAATAATTCATAAGAATCCTTTAATTTGGTGTTGTTTTGGAAAAGATTTTGAATACTTGATCAATGATTTGAACATTATGAATATAATTCCTAACAATAAACATTAATCAATCTATATTTCTTCATAAATTTTATCCAATAAATAGTTTATTGAGTGGTTTTTATTATATGATCATATAGATATGTGGAAGGAATTACATTAAAATGATATGACTTTATAATAACCTAAAATTAAGAAATCCTAGCGAATTATATTATTCCTTCATATGATATATGAGGCTATCTATTATCTAAGTATTTATTTTTATATTCATATTTTCTTTAAGTATTTTGAATATATCAAGGTATTCATAAGGAATCATTGATATATCATTATTTTGTGTTGGAGGTATATGAAACATGATGCGAGAAAGAAATTAACCTCTCAAAAAATTTATTTGAGTTATCATTAATTGTTGTTCATTGTGAAATATTATAGGTTCTGATGAAATATTAATGTTAACATGAGTAGGATTTTATATCTAGATATGGAATGTACTCATAAGATACAAATGGAGTTATATGCGTTAGATAAACTATCAAATATATGACATAGACTATCAGGAACTATTCATTCTCTATAATAGGGGTGAATGATTCATATTTTTATTTCCCCAATATTATAGGATAGATAATATACCTAGAATGTGAAAAATCATACTTTGATACCATCCTGATAGTATCCTAGAAGAATATCTTTTTATTTGTTCATTAGGTATATTATTATTCATGTCATCAGTTAAGCATAATGAAACAATATTTTTATTCTCAAAGGATAAATATGAAATATGGAACATTTATTGAGATATAATGATGAGTATATATTAATAACTAGATAATAAATATAATATTAATTTCTACTAGATGAGGGGGAAATAATTTACACATCTATCAGGGTGAAGGATGTGTGATTTGTTCATCTATATGGTTAGTCCACACACAAAGAATATATAACCTAGGGGTATTTATATTGGATTTACATATAAGATGTCCCATGTTTACTAAATGTCTTGGTTAAATCAATACTATGAGAATGAATTGTTATATATCATATAGTTGGTTAATGATAATATAGAGATACATTTGTTTATTATGGATCACACTAAAACCCTTTATAGCTTGAGTGGTACTGATTATTTCAAATAGTTCTCTCTCTTTTCATACATCTTGCATCACCAATGGAACAAAAAACTTCTCTCTAAACAAAATCTAGTGTTGTTCATTCTTTAACCACAATTCAAGGTCATCTTCATGAACTGCATGATCTCTCCACACCCACACCTGAATATCTCCCAATTGAGATTCCTCTTCTTACTAAAACAAGGGAAAGTGGACCAATATATGAAATAGGAAAACCCTACCAATGAATTATTTCATATCCAAATTTAAATCCATAAGCTCCCATATAATCTACCAATAATCTATAGCCTCATGAGAAACATTACCACGCATATTTCTTCTCCATGTATTATCTTATTCATTACCTTTCCTCAGAATGTGAATGATCTTGAAGTCATGATCCTGCAAGAACTCTATATATCTCTACTAACACAAATTCATATCTCATTGATAGAAGATATATTATAGGATTTTGTATTCTTGGAAGACTGAAGAGTGATCATGGATGTTATAGTGTCACTATAGATTTAAATAAAACACTATGGTTGAATGATAAAGATCATGAGTGGCATAATTATGGTAATGAGTACATAGTTACCAAGACCAATAAAATATCACTTCTCATACATGAATTAGAATAAAACCCATACCAAAGATGATAAGTGTCTCAAAATCCCTAAAACATAACTCCTTCCTCTATAAAATAAAGGATAGAATCACTTATTAGCTTCTTTTTATACATTTAAAGGATTCTTAACATTGACCTGGCCACACAAATTCCGAGTCCTTCATAGTGAATTCTGTTAAAGGTATTGTAATATTAGAGAATTTAGATGAAAACATACTATAATAACCTATAAAACCAAGGAAATCGTGAAAATACACAACATTATTGGGTGTTATCCAATAAATAATTGCCTTGATATTCAAAGGATCAATAAAAACACCTTTTCGGGATATGAAATGTCTATGGGAATTAACCTTAAGTTTCTATAATTTTCACTTTGAAAAATTTTCATACAACCATGGTGGTATAAGGGTCTCCAAAACATCCCTTAAATTATTATCATGGTTATTTTCTAACCTCTAATATACAATGATATTATCAATTAACATTATCATGAATTATTCCAAGAACTCATAGAAAACTATTTTCATCAATACCATAAAAATTGTTGGTGTGTTCATGATTCAAAAAGGAATTACCATGAACTCAAAGTGTCCATATTGATACCTAAAGGATGTACTTAGGATTTCCTTATCCTCATCACTCATTTAATGGTATCTATACACAAAAATAAAAAATCAATCAGATCCCTTCAACAAATCTAAAAAATATCAATACTTTTTGGGGATAATGGTTCTTCATTGACACCTAATATAACTGCTAAAATTATATACACAATCATAAAATAAAATTTTACTTCGTCTCAAATACCATAGGACATCCTTAAGGAGAAACACTAGGTCAAATGAATCCCTTCTGAAATAGGTAATTAACTTGAATCCATAAATCCCATAGTTTTAAAGGTGTAATATTATAAGTAGATAATGAAATTATAAAGACTTTAGGTTTGAAATATATCCCAAACTTGATCTCACAGTGAGGGGGAGTGAAGTTCCCAAGGACTTGTTAGGTTCCACTAAGAGGGCGAGTGAATCTATGGTATGCTCATTTTATGAATTTGATATCCTTTTAAATTCAACCTCTTGAAATGTGTAAGGTTATATATCCACTCAATAGAATCTATCAATCTAACCTCATGTGTATTAGTAAAATAAGAGAGGGTAGTACATGGTATTTACAAGGTTCGGCATAAGGTCCTTCTCCTTACCATGTTGGTTAGACACCCCAATGTGGATTCTCTTCACTATCACCACATGTGAATAAAAATTAGTTAGACACCCCAGTTACATTATCTATATGATTTGTTAGACACCCCAATTTCTCTTCTTATTTGATTGGTTAGACACCCCAATCACAATCCTCTAGTAGCTGGTTATACACCCCAGCTAAAAGCTTCTTATTCAGTGTTGATCTAGAGCTAAGAATATCTTATTTACATAAAGTCCTCCTCTATAAGAATTTTTGAGGTCCCTTCCTTGTATACTTCCTTAAGAACTTCAGCAATGCTGGTCCTGAGACTAATTTCAGATCTTGAATGATACTAATTCTATTCTTCAAATTCTAGAGTAAATATAATCACTATATTCAAGAATTATTGAATTTGGATCACTCTCACTTCAATATCAATATGTATCAGGTTCTGAAAATAATCTTTCAATTCTACTCTCTAATTTTCTAAACCCCAACATGTATAATTTATCCACAAATAAAAACAATAATTGTGCATGGTTAATGCCTCATTAATTCATTGTTTAAAATACTCATTTATTTATAATTTTAAATCCTCATTTAAATGTGTTAAGAATATCACATTTAATATTATTCTTCAAATATGAATACTTGTTAGAAAAGGTATTATATTTTTATTTCCTCACTAATATTGAATACCTGAAGATAGTGTGGGAATTATTCCATATTCATGCAATACATATTAAATATGAATACCTGAGGGTATTATGTATCTTCATGGATTTTTTATAAATACCCAAGAGACTTGGGTATTCTTAATTTTTTCTCATATGGTTGATGGCTGCATCACAACCTATATGAATTCATTATAAATGTGATGTGAAAATCATTTGTATATACATCAAATAAAATGCCTAATGGTTTTTGGATTCATGTTCCTTCATGTAGATATTAAAATTCTCAAAGACTTGAAATTTATTCACACAACTTCACTAAAAATACTTGAAATACTTGGGCTTACCTATTATTATTATTCATGTGGTATAAGAAAATTCCACATTATTCTTATATAATATAGAAAAATGTATTAAATTATCATTAAAATGACTTAAAGATTTGGGCTAATCAATTTTAATGATTTAATTTCATGAATCCAATAGTTTTCTATTTTATCACATGGTATCTAAGAAACAAAAGATCTTATTTTCTATCTTAGAAAGAACACTACAATTTGAAAACAGCTATGTGAATCCTCTATTTTATAAATGGATACATGAATACTTATCAAAACTCATACATAGAAAATAGATATGTAAAATACCAATGTAGAATAAGTAATTGAGTGAACTCATTCGGTTATGTAGAAAAATAGCTACGTGGATCTCTATTAAAAATGGTTATGTTGTTCAATATCATTTACAACCTTCATTTAATCAACATGAATCCAAATATAACTGTATGAATTTCCACTCATATCAAGTTTTCCTCATTTATTTATCACACATTAATTTCATCTAAAGTCTCTTCTCCATCTAGTGATGATCATAGCTTGGCTTCTTTCTATTCATGCATGGAAGTTAATGAATATAATTGGTAATTAATGACATATATTGACCTAAACTGCAAGAGTTCAAAAAAATATGCATTAATTAATTTGTGGCCTTTTTTTCAGTCCAGTGTATACAAGAATGATCTCTACGACTCATTGATGTTGGATAACATTCTCTCTGTAAATCCCTTAATCAAATAAGATGTTTTCATATCAAACAACCAAAAATAGTTGGATTGGATGGCTATCAAAACTTATGTATAAATTATGTAGATTAATAGTACCTTATTAGTTTTCTATCCCACATCGTAAGTTCTCTTAGTCAAGAAATTTCTTATTACCATAGGCATTCCTTCAGCTCGGTAGATGAAAATACTACGGTCTGTTCCTGAACCCCCATTGGCACTAACCTATACTGGACCTTCACCATCGTGTCTCCCCACATGGTGGCTCCACCTCTATGCTACAATGAACCTCTATTTATGCACACTCACTTACCCCAATGAAGGTGCTCACACTCATCCACTACCATTCTGGATAGAGGTCAGCCATACTGCCCACCTAAGTAATGGCTTGCATGAGATCCCTTAGGCTAGCTTGGTGGTTGGCACATTTTCTTCCAATCACTAAAAATAAAAAGCCTTATCATAATTCCAAAATAGATAGCCTCTAAATTTATTACTCAACTACTCATCGTAAAAAATATATATTTATTTCATGTCATTATCCTCATGAAATAATAAACTTTTTCATGCAAATCTTAAAATCCACATGAAAATAAATATTTTCATTATCTGATTCAACTTCTTGTAAACAATGTTCACTTCTTAAAATTCCATTTTCATATGTCTTGAGCATTAAATAATAGCTCAATCAATCATCACAGTTTAAACATAGGTTATTTCCCAAGAATTAAATCAAATTCCATGATGTGAATCCATAAGAATTCTCCAAGAATCATCACTTATCATATTGACCATTGATAAAAAAATGAAACAATTAGGCACAACAATCTCCTCCTTTGTCTTTTGTTATAAATATCCCCACACATCATAAAATTCAATATGTGGAAACTTATTTTCTCCCTATTATTGAAAATAAAATTCCTAGGGTAAGTGGGATTTTCTCATCTCATTTTTTTATTCTCAAAAACATATTTTCCCATTTTTTAAAAAACAAAGGAATGACAACACATGATTCATAAAAAATATCCTTTAATTGAGTAACTCTAAGTCTATGGGGGATAACTCAGTGTAGAAAATAAGATAGATATAATCAAGTTTGTTTAATCTATTTATAAAATACTCAAATGTGAAATCATTACCCATAAATCCACAGATCTCATTTAAGGGGTTAGAAATAAAAAATAATCAATGAAATATAATATCTTTCTCCCGCTTTAGAAAACACATTAGAAATTTCAGGTGCACAAGAATACCCCCCCCCCCCCCCCCCGTGTTATCTTTTCATCAACCAACACTCCTTGAAAAATTATTAGAACGACAAAACTAAATTAGGGGTATAAATTTTGATTGGAATACCTCAATTCTCATGAAATCTCTCCCTTAAGTTATTCACTCATATTCTTCATCATGGAGAGTTTCAAATCATGAAACTCCATGAAATAACTCCACATGCTATCCATATATGATAGTCTCAACCTTCTCCTTAAATTCCCTTTATATTATCTCAAAACACATATAATAATAGGGAATAATGAGGAACATAATTATACTTTTAGAATACACACTTAGGATGAGAGTTTCCTCTCAACCTAGGTCATTATATTCTTCCAATCTTAGAAATTCCTTTCCTATCAACAATATTCAATTTTCATCTTGTGGGTAACTTCTCATCAAAACTCCTCCTTGGTTATTTCCACATTTCTAGATGATAAATATTATACCCATAGTAATAGTAATTATGTACATACCTTCCAAAACACCAATAATAGCCTCTAAATTATGATCTTCTAGGTTGTGATCTTCTTGACCTTATTTATTATCTTTCATCATCACTACCTAATAAATCAAATACATTCTCAACACAAGAAAAGAAAATTAATTCATTATCTAGATAACTAGATGAATAATTCTTCTCCTTTCTTCTCATCAAACTTCTACTTTTAAAGGTGTCATACTTATTCTTCTTATCACCTTTATTCATCTAGGTTCTCTCCTCATCCTCGTCAGATTCATATTCTTTTTACCTCTTTTCTGGACACTCACAGGAAAAGTGTCAAAGGATATTACAATTCTATCATTTTGGTGATTTTTTATTTTCCCCTTCCATTTTAAAAACCTTTTTGAATGAATATAAACAATATTATTAAAATCATCTTCACCAATTTCATATTTAGAATCACTAGATTCGATAATTTCTTCTTCTTTAATTTTTTCTTTTCTTATTTCTTCAAATTCCATAAAATATTTAGCTTTCTTAGTGAAGATAGGATCCTTTATCATTTCATGTGAAATGATTATATTGGGAATATCATCAAGAGTAAAATATTTTTCATCTTCTAGGGCTAATATTTTTGGATCAAACTAATCTAGAAATTTCCTAAATGGTTTTTTAACAATAATGGAATCATCATGATTCTCACCAAAATCCCTAATATTTATCACAATATCATTAAATATTGTGAAATAATCATCATTTTTTCATCAAAAATCATTTTTATGTCTTTAAATATGCTTCTCTATACTTGTGTCTTAGCTTCATTGACTTTGATGTTTCCTTCATAGCTAAATTTTAATTTCTCTGAGATTTCATGTGAAGTTTGAAGACTCGTGACCTTGGTATATAAATTTTCTAAAAATTAAATTAAGGTGGAATTTTGTGCTTTTCCATCATCCTCTAAATTCTTCTTTCCCTCATGAGATATAAGATCGTCTTCTATAATATGTGAAGAAAACTATTGTGGCAATATATCTTACTTTAAGGGAAAGTGAGAGGAGGTAGGGTAGCATTCTATTTCTATAACTGTGATAATTTTATCCATTGAAAGAAATAACTCCTTGTATATTTATAGACTATAAGTGACCTACACTTTGATACCAATTAAATTCCTCCAGGAATGGTTAGGTTCCACTTAGAGGGTATGAATCAGTGGTACCCTCATTTAATGAACTTTATCTCCTTTTAAATTCAAACTATTGAAATTTTTAAAGTTCTCAATCCACTAAATAGAATCTATAAATCTCAAATTAGGTGCAGAAGTAAAATAAGAGAGGGAATACAACTAGTTAGACACTCCAACATAGATTCTCATCATTATCTTCACAAGTAAATACAACTGGTTAGACACCCCAGTTAAAATCTATCCACAATTGGTTAGACACCCCAGTTTCTCTTCATATATAATTGGTTATACACCCCAATAACAAGACTCAAATATCTGGTTAGACACCCCATCTACAATATTCCTCTTCAGTGTTTATCTAGAGATAGAAATTTCATCACAAAAAAGTCCCCCTTCACATGAAATATGGATTTCTCTTCCTTATTTACTTCCTCAAGAACATTATAAATGTTAATCATGAGACTATTTTCAAGTCTTGAATGATATAAATTATCTTATTCATATTATCATGTACATGTAATCACATTCTTCAATAATTACCTAACTTTGTCTCTCTCTCACTTCGATACAAAGATGTATTGGGTTCTGGAAATAATCTTCCAATTCTTTTCTCTGGTTTTCTAAACACTAATAGATAAAATTTATATATAAAATACAAATAATTGTCCATGGGTAAAGTCTCATTAATTCATGATTTAAAATCCTTATTTATTTATAATTTTAAATCATTATTTAAATCCCCATTTAAATGTTTCAATAATAAAATATTTTAATTCCTTTTTATAATATGAATACTTGTTGGAAGAGGTATTATATTTTCATTTAATAACTCATATTGAATATCTAAAAATAGTGTGTCCATTATTCCATATTTATGCAATGCATCTCAAATATGAATACCTAAGGGTATTTTATATCTTCATGGGTTATTTAGAAATACTTGAGAGAATCAAGTATACTTTATTTCTTCTCATGCGAATCATAGTCGCATATCACCCTATATGCATTAATTATACACACAACATGAAACTCATCTGTATATACCTCAAAATTAAATACTTTAAGGTTTTATGCTTCCTACTCCTTTATGCAGATATTCAAATTCCTGAAAACTCAGAATTTCTTCACATGACTTCATCACAAATACCCAAAAGACTTAGGATTACCTATTTATTAATATTCATGTGGTATAAGAAAATAACTCACTATTTTCCTATAATATAAAAACTTGTATTAAATTATCTTTAAAATAATTGGAATATTTGATCTTCTCCATTTTAATGCTTCGAATGTATGATTCTAGTAGCTTCCCATTTTATCACTTGGTATCTAATAAATTTTATATCCTCTTTTCTCACTTAGATAGCACACATTAATTTGAAAAGGGCTATGTGAATCCTATATTTTGAAAATGGATATGTGTATCCTTCTCAAAAATCATACATATAAAATGACTATGTAAAATCCCTACATAGAATAAATAGTTATGTGAACTCATTTAGCTACATAACAAAATGGATATGTGGATATCACTTCAAAATGGCTACATCGTTCAATATCATATACAACCTTCATTTGATCAACATGCATGAAACTATAACTACATGAATATTCACTCATCTCAGATATAACTCATGTATTTTTCATTAATTAACTTTTTTTGAAGTCTCTGCTTCATTAGGATATCATCATGGCTCATCTTCTTTCTATTCATGCATGGAAGTGCATGAATATCATTGTAAATTAATGGTATAGAATCACTTAGATCATTGGAGTTCAAAATTACCTTAATTAATTCATTTTTTGGCCTTCTATTTGGTGTGTTGGATGTTGGAATGATCTTCGAAACTCATCAATGGAGGATAACCCACTCTCCACTGAACCTTCAAATAAAGAAAAAAGATTCAAACTAATCAAATAGCCCAAAATAGTTAGATAGGATGGATGTGGAAATTTTTTGTATCATATAAGAGGATAAATAGTACCTCACACTTTGGTTTAAACACATTAGAAGTTCACATAGTCGAGTGATTCCTTATTACATTCATTTTTCCTTTAATTTAGCAGAATTGAGTATTAGGTTTTACTCCCAAACCCCTGCTAGCACTGAAACATGTCGGCCCTTAATAGTCATGTTGCCCTGCATGGTGGCGCTACCTCTATGATCTAATGTACCTTCTTATCTGCACATGCACCTTCTCAAATGTAGGTTCTCACACTCATCCATCACTATGTTGGCTGGAGAACAACCTTTATACCCACCTAAAAAGTGTCTTGCATAAGGTCCCTTAGGCTAGCTTGTTGGTTGGAACATTTTTTTCAAATCAGTAAAAAAAATCCTTATTAGAATTCTAAAAACTAAAGCCTCAAAATTTATTTCTCAATAATTCATTATCAAAAATATATTTTTTTCATGTCCTTATCCTCATGAAATAATAAATTTTTCATGGAAATCTAAAAATCATCATGAAAATAAATATTTTCATGGTCTTCTTCAACTTATTGTAAACTATGTTCACTTTTCAAATTCCATTTTCATGTTTCACAAGCATTAAATAAAGGCTCAATAAATAATCACAATTTAAATATGGATAATTTTACAAGAATGAAATCCAATTCCATGATGTGAATCCATAATAATTCTCTTAGAATAGTCACTTCACACATTGACCATTGACAGTAAATGAAACAACTAGGAACAATTGGTAGTACCACAACCTCTTCAGGGAAAACATCAGGAAAATCCTCTGAAACTCTTGAAAATTATTTCATATACACCTTCATTAAACCCAAAATCAATTCTACTAACTGATATGTAACCAACCCAAGATGTATATAATCCATCTTGTGATCTGAATTTCTCAAAACAACCACACACAAACTATCTAAGTAAGAGAAACTCATTATCCTAATAATAACATAGTATGATCATATATTCAATAATAAAAACTACTCAATTGATTGATGTGACCTCATTATCAGTTCACACCCTTAACACAGCTCTATGAAACTTGAGTGACCTAAAATTAGTGTAGTTAGTACCAAGGGAATAAGAATTTTATCCTCCTTAATCACCAGTATCTAGACTAAGGAAGGTGTAATAAAGGATTTTGAATCTCCTAAATCAATAAAAAATAAACTATGAAATAATATAGAAAATGAGTGATTTTAATAGTATACGATCTTCTCGACATTGGAAACTCGATCGTATGAAATTGTTTTCATTGTGAACCTCTACCTCAATGTTCCTAATGAGGTCCACTACCTCATCGACAATTTTTCTAAGATCACTAAGGATGGTGGATATCTTGTTGATTTACTCTACCTTCATTATATCACATTTATAGTCACAATGCCTAAGGACCTAGCTACTGATAATAGGGACTATGTGTCAATATATTTTGAGGATGCATATGGAACTAACTATCTACTCCATTTTTTCACTAAGGAAGCTCAGACATTGATATTTTTATTGCTCATTTCCACTATAGAAATGAAAATACACACTAGAAATATTCTTAGAAGTCTAAAAATACTCTATATTCAGAGAAATTAAAGAAGGAACCTAGAGACTAAACCATATTATATCAAAACCCAAATTACCTGGACAACTGAGAGATCCTCTCCAAAAATATACTCCTCAGAAAGCTGTGATGACTTCACTCTTGAGGTGAAATCATCTGTACCAATTCCTTTTTAATTTTCTCAACATTTATAAGTACCATAATATAATATTAAAACATTAAGGTACTAATCTAGAACTTAATTTTCAGGAAAAAATTCTATTTAAAATACCACACCCTCACCTCTTCATCTAGAAGACTAATGGGATAATATTGAGGAGGTTCATTAACCTCACTCTAAGATCCCACACATTCAAGATCCCTTACAGAAGGCTGATAAACTTCTATCATCACACCTCCTTTAGCATTATAATAAGATCCTAAAAATATATTTGAAACTTATTCAATGTCACCTCATATTTATCAAAACTTACAAGATGAAGGATACACCACTTCCAAGTAGAACCTCTAAACATTATAAATACCAAAGGAATACAATTATCCTTCATCATGTAAATAAAATCAAAGTAAGACTCAATCTCCTCTAATTGCATCGTTGTCTTCTAAACAGATACCATTCCCTCATAACTTGGTAGGCTCTAGCGCTAAAAATCATGAAAATACTTCCTTCATGGTTTATCTTTCCCAAAATCAACCCACATATGATCCATTTCCCCCAATCCATTTTTTTATTTTGAAAAAATACATTTTCAGTTTGAGTGGGAACTAACAAATATCGACCAAATACTAGACAAACCCAAGTTTCCAAAAGATGAACCCCCACAAAAAAAAATAAACCCATAAAATAGAGAAAAAAATTTTTAATGAAATGCCTAGTTGAAAGTACTCAAAGTTTGATAAAGAATCCCAAGGTTGGTCGAACCCATGTTATTCCTTAATCCCCACACACATGATGACTGATTCCACCGACTAATATCAAGACTTACCATCACACCTCACATCACTGTCAACATTATCACTACTAGGAACACCACACCATATATTTATTAAAACATCATCATCATTGGGGAAGGAATATTAAAAAGAAACCATCTCCAATGATCCACCAATAATATCCATCGATCCAATATCACGGAACTCTAAAATCACATATTTTCTAGATATGAAACAACCATAGAAAAAATAGAGAAATAAGAACAATCATAAAATAAAAATACAAATAGTTGTAACTCTCATCAGATATAAAGATCCAGCATCTCTTCTTTATACCCTCATTCCTTTACCCAGCATCATCTAAATTAGAGTTTTCCACTACACTATTGATGTGTTATCTCTAATGAAGAATACCATAATGGATTCCTTTATATGTAGCTAAACTATTAATAGATAAGAGATTAAATACAAAAAAACCAATAAAAAGGAAATGGGATTGGGGGAATAAATCCTTAAACATGAACTTAAACACTATAATAGGGACCAAAAATGAAACAAAACTCAGTGAGATAAACCACATCTACACTGGTGGTACAAAAAAACCCATGAAGGATCCACCATCATCCTGAACATTGTAAATATCCTAAAATTTCCTAATTTACTATCATACCTAATCTTACACAATGGTTTTGGTAGTAAGGGTTGTGGTGAACAATTGAAAGGTACAGACAACTAGAAACCAGGAGTAGAAAAAACAAAAAAAAACTTATAAATTGAAGTGGGAAGCCTCTAAGAATAACCACCAACACATCCTAATCAATTGTGATCCACAGAAAGTAGAAAACAATATGGGTCCCAACTTTGGATTTCATACTAGAAAATCATGAGTGATTTGAGAATAGATTCCTGAAAATAATAAACCACATAACCAAATAAAAGGGGGAAATAAAATGAAAAAACCCTAGAAGGAAAAAAAGACATTAAATATGGAAATATGGGTACCATGGAAAAAGAAGAAGCATCAAGATGAGGAAATAGATTGAATCTATGTGATAAGGAGGATTGATATCACTAATGAAGAGAGAAACAAAAACCATAATAAAGAGGAAAGTGACCTTCAGATTGAAAGGGGGAGTTGAGATAATGGGGTACCATTGACCCTATGATCCTTTGCAATATCCTATTATACCTCAACAACCTAAATCGCATGGGGTCCCCATTATCAAGATAGGTTTAAAAATGAAAACAAATACCTAAACCTAGGGTATTTATTTTATTTAAAAGTCATTTTAAATTTTAAATTCATTTAAATTTCTCAGATATCTTCCCCATTTCAAACACAAGAGAAAAAAAGTATGATGTAAGTGTCACACATAGGTTTCTAACCCATAATTAGTACACTCTCACTTAATAATATTTAGTAGATTATCAAAGTTTCATTGAATTGTATGGTCCCTTTTAAGTCTTAGATAGTCACTTTGGTTTACATCACATGCTAAGATTAAATGAACCCTTTCCCAACTAAAAAAATAAATTCCTCACCAATTTCTAAATCTAAACTATAAATATCATATACCAACGTGTTATAACCATTCCCCACTGAATCCTTTCCTATGGTGGTATTGAAGTTAGGTGTGGCCCTCAAATACCACCTCAAATGGGCTTTGGATTTCAAAACTAGAACCAAGAGTATAAAACACACAATATGGAATGAATTTCCCTAAATTATCCTATGAAATTAAACAAACCATTAATCAAAACTAGATTCTTAAATGAAATAAAAATCCATCATTCCAATAATAAAGTAATATGTATATAATGCTAAATAGTAAAAAATTATCTCTAAAGATAATACTAAAAATAAAAAACTCCTAAGTTGGTGGCTTTAACATGAGTTATCATAAATTTCATGAACTAAAAATATCCCACCCAATCAATGATTATGTTCTGTAGGTCTAAAATATATATATATAAGTATGAATGGTCCTATAATTATACTAAGTAGGGTCTTATCAAGAAACTCTCATGCCAATATGGATGAAGAATACTAAATTCTCTATAAATAAATAGTGAAATAGACTCATACCCAAACCTAGGTTAACAACATTCCCATATAACCAAGGTCTCACTCACCAAAACCATATACAAGTATAGTATAGTAGACATGATAATATATATATAAAGAAAGGTACATTTCCCCACTTTCCTATTAATCTAATCACCCCCATGTCACAAAGGCATGTGTCTTGTCTCACTCATCCCCTCCCATAATCAAAAACAATAATCCAAATTCACATACATATAACCATAGATACATACCTTATATAAATAGTCACATCCACATACTTCTTCACTACCACATAACCACACTATGACTGGAATGAAGAGTAGGTTAAGGGGAATATCTGGTCATCTAAATCACCCACATCCTAGATATTGGGGTTCACCCAATACCGAAAACCTCATATGGGTTTCTGTCAAGTTACCCAACTCAAGTGGTGGTGTTTTAGAAATAATAAAACATATAATTGTATATAATATTACATAAACCCAATCTAGGGAATTATTTCTATAAAACACCTCTATAATCACATCTCATTATCGCATTTTTTTCAGCATGAAATAAGAAAAATTGTTAATATATATAAACATGAAACATGAAAAACATCACAATCGTGTATCAATCACACAACCTCTTCCTATCACATATACCATTATAAATTCCACATTAATCATTTAATAACCACATTAACCTCATTAGCCACATTAATTCTAGAAACTTTTCATTTCACATATACCACTAATAACTTTCTACACATTACATCATTCTTATTCATTTACCACTGATCATATTTCCATTATTTTAAATTTAGATATTTTTTATTTTATTAATTTAATATATTCTTATTCCCCTTTTTAAATTTATTCTTATTTTAACATGTTCAATATCCTAATAAACTAAAACACACTAACCACAAAAATTCGACCACACTACTACATCAATGACCATACCATCACTTTT
Organism: Viscum album; assembly: GCA_963277665.1. Taxonomy (NCBI): domain Eukaryota; kingdom Viridiplantae; phylum Streptophyta; class Magnoliopsida; order Santalales; family Viscaceae; genus Viscum; species Viscum album. The sequence continues at coordinate 1,784,929,538 of OY728121.1, read as the reverse complement.
TTCACTTCTGTATCACTCTAACAACACTAAAACCTCCTCCACTAACATAATAAATCAACAAATATACGATAACATGGTAATAATAAATTTATACCATTTATTCATTTCTTATTTATCAAATTATCATTTCATACTCAATATAACAAAATAAAACAATAAAATCAAATATTTCCACTTTCTTCATCATGTTATCCATCATTCAATGTACCCAAATGATTTAAAATATAATTTCATGCATGAAACAATCACTTTTAAACATATCAACTTGTTCATCACAATAATTTGGACCCAACATAAATAATAATAATATAACAATAAGTAAATAATAACAACCCACTTCCCCTTTATTTTAATTTCATTACTTATCTTTATTTAGGACACTTTTATATCATTACCTAAAGTTAAAATAAAGTATTTTTAATCCATAATAACATAGTAATAATAATGAAAGAATCTAAATCACCTATATTTAATGAAGATTTAACTACACAATAGTGTTTGTGGATGAAAACTAATGATCAATATCTCACAATCTCATAAGGATCCTCTAAAAAAATTATAATCCTTTACCCATAAGTAAATTTTCGATAAACTCTCCATAAAATTAATGAATAATCCACTAAAATAGATCTCCAAGAAGGAATAAATAATTGTATATTAAGAAAATATAAAAGAAAATTACCTTAAACAACAAAGACCCAATTTTCATGAATCTATGGATTCAATACCCACCATAGGAATACTAAATCTCTAAGAAAGATACCAATAGTTTTCTTTGGTTTTAAAAAGGTCTAGGGAACTAGATGAGAGATTAAAGTTGTCTCAAATTTATATTAAAATAATATGGGTGGAATAAACCATGGTATTTTGTGAATAAACCATAATAATATTTAACTCATTAAATTCCAATACAAAAACCATGATGATTTAAAGCACCCCATTATTTAAATCTCTCTAACTATTTATCTTTTCAAAACATGACCTCTTATCAAACCACAGCATGTTACTTTAAATCAAGACTATATTTCTCTAATTTCCTTAAACCCTCATAAATAAATTATGACACGGTGTTCACCAAACCATATAGTTTTCCTTCACAATAAGAAACCATGAACATTTTACTCCTCCATATGGAAAACAGAAATCCAATCAAAATTAAATGAGAAACCATGAACAAAAATGATAAAAACCATACTTACTACATCATAGTTTAAAACTATAGCATAATATAATACCAAAATGGATAGAATCAACCCAAACTCCTCATCCTTAGATAAAGTTTTACTTTATCATGACCATGGATATAACTAAGTGGAATCTAGAATAATTGTGGGTGGTGAGAACCAAACCATGACATGTTTCCATTGGAAAGCCCAAACTATTATCCTCATACACAATCACACTTCCAAAATAATATTTTCCTTATATGTCCATTATAAAACACAAATTATAGGAACATAAAAATATTGGACTCTCAAATATGACCTTTTCATGTTCAAAAAAATAACTTCATTATGATTTACCTAGAAAAATATATGAAACTATTAAATTGTGGTTTCTAAAAAACTATCAAATAAACCAAAACAAAAAGGGTGAATTGGTATAGGTAAAACCCATGTGATTCACTCTAATAATTCCATATCTAGTGTTATGAGTCTGCATGAAACTTAAGATGTGTAAATTACCACCCAAACCTTCATTTTTTTAACTTGTATACACACCCACACACACACACTGATAGCTCAAGTTTATAAATAATATTTTATGTTGAATTTAAATGTTTTTATTTGTTAATATTTCTTAATTATATTTATTTTTAATGATTTATGGTATAATATATCTTAATTTTTAATTTGTATGATTTTTTATGATGTTAAATAATGAAAGAGAAAATAACAGTGCAATATAATTTCATTATGTTTTGATAATTGAGATATGTAATATGGAATTATATTTAGAACATTATAGTGAAATCAATAAATTTTACAAAATGAAAGTTATGTAAGATTAAATTTAAATAATAAATGAAGAATTATATTGTGAACAACTGGGGACAATGACTAGATAAATCACATTTTGTTTATGAGGTGATGCATATTCCATAATTTGTGGTGTTTTACTATGGCTACATATTTTAATTAAAAAAAGTAAAACATTAATAAAATAACTAAATATTCCACAATATAATTCCACGAATATCATGGTGTAACTATGAAGATATGAAAATTTTAAAATTCAATTCATTATCAAGGATTTCTGGCAGATATATTATGGTTTCTTGAGATCTAAAGACTACAACACAATCACCCATATTAGACTAAAAATTATAGAGATATATATTTTTAAAATATGATATGAGTGATATTTTGTGGATGAAATATATATGAAGATCATGTGATAAACTCATTATGGTATAATATATGTCATTAAACTATAATCTCATTAAAGGGAAAAGGAAAAGTATAACAAATATGATAATTTTTTATTTTTATTAAAATATTAATTTAAGGGACTTAGGACGCTCATTGTGGGTTAATTAGTAATTTTTTAAAATATGGGAGAATTTTGATGTATTTTTTGAAATTTCAAGAAATTTTTACCAAGAAATTAAAAAAAATGGTGTACTGTTAGGGCACAAAAGGATTATGTAATGGAATTTTTTATGATATTCCCATGACTATACACCTATTGTAGTGTAATTTTGATAAAAATATGCATTTTTATGATATAAATTCTCAAATATATATGTATATTTTTTTGATGACATGTGGAATATAATTGATGAATTATAAGCACTATTTTTTATGATATTTTTTCTCTATTTAAGTAGGATGGGATATGATATTATATGGTAGATATAATGTAAAATATATATGGATTTATATCTATAAAATATGATCTTTTCTTTGATAAAGATATGAAAAAATATACATCAAGTGGATGGACTTTGATTGGAGGTTTTATAATCTTTATGGTTGTGTTTAACATTTAATTTAGGATTTTTATTTGTCACATTCATGTATAACATTAATCAATATTTTGGTTTGTGTGCAAACATAGAGGGGTAAAATTATTAGGTTGTTTTTTATAATTAAATTTGATTGGTTGGTTAGATTATTTTGTTTCTAAATGTGATTATTTTTGGGTTTATACATTCACATATTTTTCTATATCTATTAGTCTTTCTTTATATATTATTAATTTTTATTGATTGATGATTTTTCATTCAATACGTGAACTAGTTACTTGAATAATTTATTGGTCACGGAATGTGTTTCAATATTTTATTATTAAATATGGTTTGTAATTACCAAATTATTAAATGAATTTAATTACTTGATCATAATAAAATAGGAATTTAGTAATTAGAGAGTAAATACTAGACCAAGTGTTTACTTAGATTCAATTTTAATAATAATAATAAGATTATTTTTTAAGAACATTAGAGTCTCAATTATCACATTACCATATATTTATAAAAACATAGTACACTATAATTCATCCAAAATTTATTTAAACAATTTTAGTTTCATGTAAATCATTTGAATCATAAATCTTAAATTCAAATTCAGGTTTCATGTTAAGAATCACTAGTCTTTGTGGGTTTAAACTTGGACTTAAGATACATTGTATTTGTTATTTTTAGTTTTTAGGAAGTGAAATAATAAATTTTATACTTGATTCCCAAAAGTAATTAATGGTTCATGGTGTGTAGTTAATGTTTTTTGAGTCATTGTTAAGGACTCGTGAACTTTGTTGAAGCTTAGAATCGATATATTTGGACAAGTATTTTCTTATCTCATTTATATTTTTAATTTTATTACTTTTTTATATGATTTATTTTCTCATGTAATTATTTTCAAGATAGATCTTATTGATGAAAAAGTACTCAACTAGGGAGAAGGCTGAAAAATATAGAAAATAACTTCTTGAGTATGATATTGAGATTGAGAAGAGGTTTAGAAAACAAATAAAGAAGTGAAAATGTATAGATTTGATCATGTTCTTGAAGGAGATCAAGTTATACAGGGAGAATAAACAAGGTGAATATCTTTGATAGAGCACAGTTTACCTTCAGGAATGGGGGTACAACCAAGAATTCTTTTACCATTGATTTCTATAAAAAAAACTTTGAGATAAATTTATATATCATGTAAATTATATTGAACTATCTTTAATTCATTATACAACCTCATGAAAATACAAATGCACACATTGGATGTTTACTTGAACATTTTTACAATTTTTAGTTCAATGGTGATTCCAATGATGTAGAAAGACTATACTTATTCAAATTTTAATTATGAGAAAAAACTAAAGAATACATACAAATATTTCCACCATATCTATTACAACATGGTATAAGATGGAAATATTCTTCTTAATAAGTTTGTTTCTACCATATACAACTATGAATCTCCCCTTAAATATCTTAAATTTAAAATAATGATTCATACGATAAGTTTAAATAATTATTAAGAAAGTATCCCTACCATAGGAAATAAATGTTATTAATCATGAAAAATATTTACAATGGTTAATATCAAAGTAATATGTCCATTTTTTGTATTTTTTATGGAGGATCATTAATGGATATGTTGCCAATAAAAATCTATAATTTACTAGATGATATGTCTAGAAATAGTTTTCAATGGAAAGAGGAAGTACCATAACCAAAAGGATCTTATATGGTATGTTTCAATGAATTGATGGTTATAAAATTGAAATCCTTGAAAAATATATAGATTAACTTATGTATATAAAAATATCCAAAGGTATGTACACCAAGTATAAAAAATATATTGATTTTAATGATCAAAATAATTTTTAAGGATGGAGGCCTCAAGAAAATAAACAATTCCAATAAAGAGTAGGAGAATTAGGTTACTAATAACTATAATGAGTACCATCACTTAAAAGTAAAATAATATCATTAGTGTAAACCTTATCAACATTTATAAAATGTATTTTAGTGAAAATCATTGAGTTAAAAGTGGATTATAAATATTAAAGGACTTTCATGAGAAATATTAAATTTCAAGTTAGGAAAATTGAAAATTAGATAAATAAGAGGCCAAGTGAGTTCTTATAGCTGAAATAGATATCAACCCAAGTGGATGGGTGAAATTTATAACTATAAGGAGTGTAAAAGAAATAAAATAAAGTGTCAAAACAAGGAGGAGATAATAAGAAAAAAAAAGAAAAATAAGAGAGAAAATTCAACTAAAATATTAGAGATAAAATAAAAAGAAGATAAAAATATTAAAAACCAACACTAATATTCCTAGAAAGGATTAAGAAATTGATAATTAAAATAAAAAGGAGTATGATTTTGAAAAAAATTAAGAAAATTTATATTAACATTCCCTTTTCATATGCTTTAGTGTACATGCCCACATATTCAAATTTCATTAAGGAGTTAGTTTCATGTAAGATAAAACTTAATGAGATGGTTACAATACCACTCGTGGGAGACTTATAAACTATTTTTATAATTATTATATCAAATAATCAATAAGACGTGAATATTTATTTTAATTCCCATTAATATTGGATCATATGATTTTAGAGGAGCTTTATTTAATTTTGGTGTGTGTGTGAATATCACAATATAATCAATATTCAAAAACTTTAGATTGTAATAGATAAAGACCAAAAAGGTTTATATTCTATTATTGGATACAAAATTGTGATATCCACATGGTTTGATTCAATATTTTATGGTTAAATTGGATAAATTTTACTTTTTGGTAGATTTCCTTATGTTTGAGGTGGATAAAGAGAAAACACCCCTTATACTTGGGAGGTTATAAAAAGTAATATAATAGGTATTAATTTATGTTAAAATTGGTGATTTATCTTTTAGAGTTAGAGGTGAGAAAGATTATTTTAATATTCATAGAGAAATAAAAAATTTAATAAATAAGAATTGGTTTGGATGATGGATAATGAGCTAAAAACTAATAATGTATCTTCCATTGATGAGTGAAAAGGACCAGTTATAAGGAAGTAAGAAAAGGGAGAAATTTAATATGAAAATGAGATAAATAGGGGTTTATTCAGAGGATATAGGATTTTTTAAATTCTTCTATAACAAAGGAGGTGCTATAAGACCAAAAAAATTGGTTAGTTTATGAATTAACCTTTTATTTTTCAATATTAACTAAATATTGGTGGATTATTCCTATAGAAGTGGAGAAGTTTATACCTCAATAATAGTAAATATAATTTTATAAAAAGTAAGAAAACCCATATATGTGGAAGAATATAAACTTAGACCATTCATTGATCCAAATTGGGAAACTTATTTCCATTCTTATATAACTTTTCATGATAAGGTTTTGTATAGAAAAAATATTTGAAACAAAGTGCTTATAGGAGGAAACCTAGGTTTTTTATTTCTTTATTATGAATTAATTTTCAAGAATATTTTTAGGAACTTGTTTTAGGATGTTGAAAATTTAATCACCCTTATTTTTTATCATTAATGGAATAGAACTTCTACTTTCCTCATCCCACTCCATGTTTTTGGTTACCTTATACTTTAAAATATATATTTTTATTTTATATCTCCACAATAATAGAAGAATACATAACATTGAAAGAAATAAATATGTGAGATTAAATGGATATGGGAGTTTTCTTAAAATTCATATATTCTATACATTTTTAATTAACCCATAATTGTTAGGTTAGTAAATTGTATGTTGCATTTATATTTATTATCTATGATACAAATATTTTCTTAGGAATACCATCATAACTTGTTTTAAATTTTATTTTTTATAGAGATAAATGAGTATAAATATGGGCTGATGATAAAATATAATCATGATATTATTGATTTTATAAATTTTGATTTTAGAAGTTTATATGATTTATGTAAATAATATTTTTAAAATAATTTTATACTTTAATTCTTATAAGTTTATGTTAACTGACTAATTATTACTATTCATGCCATAAGTGATTATCTAATGTTTTAATTCTTATTCTCAATAGGCATTCTAAATCATTTTTAAAATTATTTCTAATACCCTTTTTCTTAAGAGATACTAGGGTTATGTATACAACTAGAAATTTATTTCATTCTTTTTTAAAAATATAAAATTAAAATAATATTAAAATTATTGTGGTCATTTTTTTATAATTTTTAGCCCCTATACCTTTGAGACATATATTATATTTGATTTTTCTTTAACCCATTAGAAACCATGTAATTATTGATAATATATATACATTATAACCATATATTTCCTTTCCTACCCCAATCTTGGTATTTTTTCATGATTACAGTGAAATAAGTGTGGGGGTCAGTAGTTATCATGCTGTTTATGGGGTGAAAATGTTTGAAAATGGTAGAATGTGAAGCGATTTCATTGGTTGTTAGAAAAAGAATTTTTAAGTTTATTTTTCATTTTATTTTCATAAATAACATATATAAATGATAAAGAGTAAAATATGAATGAAATAGGTAAAATATTTCATTGGTTTAATTGTCATGATTTGTGAGACTTTAAAGTGGAAAATTGTTGGGATGGGTGGCATTATTTTGAGAAATAGAATGAAGAAGGATTTTTTTCATTGAGATTTGAATTATAAATCATGAATTATACTTATAATTCAATCATTCTATTGGGTATTTTATTATGAATTTTAAAATCACTACCTACTAACTCTTTTCATTAGAAAAACCATTTCAAAATTCATCATGACTAATGTTGGTTTTAATTTTAAAAGTGGATATTTACATTCATTTCTTGTTTGTGGTCAGAATACATGTACTTGAGGATTGAGGATAACTATAATTAAATGATCCTTGAGTGATGACTGAAATATTTTTTTATAGGAAAGATATCATATGTGAATTAATATTAATGAGATTTTGAACTATATAAATGGAATAGAAAATAAGTATCATTAATTTAAGTGGAAACTTAAAATATATAGTTGATTAGTTTTATTTAAGAGTAAAGAATTGAAAATATATTTTTATATGATTCTTGACATTTTATTATACATTGATATTATTTTATTTTATTTTATTTTATTATGATTTTTAAATATTATATATAATGGATTTTCTTTGAGATGATTAGGATACCTATTCATATTGAAAGAAAGAGTTCAAGTGTGGAGGACTTTGATATCCCAAATTTGTGCATAATTTTTCATGAGGAATATAATTGTCTTTAAGAGTTAATATAGCTTAATTCTATATATTTTTAATGATTTATGGTAGAATATATATTGTCTTTTAGTTTAGACAAGTTTAAAAGTTTTTTAATAATTAAATTGAAAATCATTGTGCAACATTATTTCATTGGTTCGTGATAATTGAGAGCTATAAGTTGGAATTTCCAAGAGAAAATTGCAGAAAATAGAAAAAAATTACACCATAAAAGTTGAGTAAAATTAAATTTGAAGAATCATGGAAGAATAATAGTGTGAATAAATGGGGAAATAACTAAATAAATCACACTTTTCAAAGAGGGTGACATTTATGTCAAAATATGAGGCATTGCATAGTGGCCACATATTCTATGTCATAATAAAATGGAAAGAATAAAAAAAGGGGAACCAAATATTTCAATATATAATTCCAAAAAAAATTGGTGTAACCATAAAGATGTCACTACTAAAAAATAGGTCTTTAACAGCAATGGCATTTATCAGCACTCACAAAAATCACTGATAAAGGGAACCTTTATCAGAGCTAAAACAAGCACGAATAAAGGGTACCCTTTATTAGTGCTTTTTTTAGCACTGATAAAAAGTTGTATTTATCAGTGCTTTATTTTTTATACTGATAAAGGATCCTTTTATCAACACTTAATTTTTAGTGCTAATAAAGGGTACCCTATATTAGTTCTTTTTTAGAGCTGATAAAGGTAAGAATAAAATTAAATAATTAAATTAATAAAAAATAAAAATGAGTTCATTAAAAAAATATTAAAAAAATATTAAATAAATCATTATTGATAAAAATTAATAAATTGATTATACTATATATACTCAAAATGTTTAGGAGACATATGATCCTACACCTAAAAAATTATTAGAAAATTAAGATGAAAAAGGAAATAAGGAGAGATAGGGTCAAACAAAGACAAGTCATAATCTATAAAAAATAAAAAAAATAAGGGAATTAGACATCCCCATAATCATTATGAGAGGCATCATCAGTATATTCTCACTCTAACTGAGTTATTTTGATTGAAGATAATAGAATACTTCTCCCTAAGATTTTTCTGGTCTATAGTGAGTTGACTCGTAGAACGGCCATGCCCTCATGTTGCATCATTACGACCACACACCCAACCACAAGATTTTGTATGGTTACCCCATTTAAAAGACTTGGGCAGTTTTTTTACCCCTTCTGAATCAAATCTCCCCAATTCAACAATTTTTTCAACTATAATTTGAAATTTCTCACCATGAAATGCATCACAAAGAGGGATCTCACTTCCCACATCTAGTCCAGGTATCTTCAGAACATTGGTATCCTCCTTGGTTACCACATTCCATCTGAGGGCACAATCAAAAACTCAAACATTCCCTACTTCAACAGAAGAATCCTTATGTTTCAGATTATGTTTACCTTTACTGCTTCTTGAGACTTTAGCCAGCTCTTTTTGTCCCTCATCATGAAATGAAGTGTCTTGGGAAACAATATCTGACCAAAGATTTTTCTTACCATATCTTTGTATAGGGGTATCCCTCTAGAGGTATAACTAAACACAACCATGTGCTCCACCCTAGGTGAAAATGACTTCATAAATCCCATCCTTCTTATAATTATTAGGTTCAGTAGGAATTACATCAAGAGTTTGGACTTCACTAGCCGCAAACTACTCCATCCTGGTATTCACTCCTTCCCCATCATTCATATTCTCGATCAATGGAATAATATATTTGAAATTTAACATAGAGTGACCATTCTTCTTGAAGTTGGAGAAAAAAAATTCCAGAAGTCAGAGTCCCAATTCCCTATATTCCATAAACTCTTGAAAAATATATTCTTCTTCTAAAACTCTATTAAGATTTCTAACCATCAATCACTAGCAAGAAAAAGGACCGAGTCTGTAAGAGTTGAACTTAGATCAACTTCCACAAGCACTCTGGAAAAATTCTGAAAGCATGCAATCTATGTTTCTTTGTTAAATTTTATTGGAGCCCCAATTATAGAGGAAATATCTTATAGCAACTCAGAATGACAAAAAATCCACGATAAAATGTGAATTCGTATCCAAGTTTAGGTGATAGAGTTCTTCATCATAGAAGGACTGAAGAAGGGAACCTAATATTGGATCCTTATAATTATAGGTTTAAGGGAAATAAAACCTAATCCCCATGCTCTATATTTCAATTCATCATAAGGGAACACAATATGAAAGAACCACTTACTGATTGAGGTGATCCTCTATCCACCAAAGCCCCAAATTTGAAGTAGATACTTCTTCAGATCTTCAATATTCCATGGATTACCCTGACCTTGAGTAGTCAACTGCACAATAATTGAGTGCTTTCACAACTCTAGTATTTCCACAATCAATTCCTGATTGGATTCAACAATTGCATACGAACCATTTTTCATGACCCTGGAAGAGGATACACTCCTTAAATTGGTGAAAGTTTGATTTGGATTTAGCGTATTAGAAAAGGTAACGACATAATCCTTTGAAGATCCAGCACCCGATAAATTTTTATCCAAATCTAGGACCAAATTCTTCTTAAAATCTTCAAAATATAGGAAAAGGGTGGCCGGATTGACCACCGGAAGACCAACAACAACACGATTCTCCCTTGAAATCATATCTGAGCCATATGGATTCAACAGCACCAGAATAGCCACCTGATCTATGTGGATTTCATCAATGGAACACCCATAATCTCTAGACACTCAATCGTGGAAAGAGGTGGCACCCATGCTATAACTGCCATCTCTAATCACCAGATCTGAACAGAGAGCAGCAGAATCCACCGGATATGAAACGCGGATAATGGAGATAGTGGTGGCACCCACCAGATCTGAAACGCGTATAGTGTCGGCACCCCTAGGCCAGATCCTCCATTCACCAGAATGTGCTCAGTGACTACACACCCTCCTCCATCCCTATTCATTGGATCTGAAGTAACGGCACCCCCCAGGCCAGATCCACCATCTCTCATCTGTGCCACCATTGTATCTTCAAGAAGACGAAGACCACCATCTCCCTTTGCAACAATCGAACTCAAAAACTCTGATTTGGACTCAGCCCGGGAAATCCTACTACCATTATGTGAGTCAAAATGCCTCTATCCCAAGAAAAACTCAGTAACCGAGGGAGATCGAGCCGCCATAAATGAAGAACCCTAGAAAACTCCATTAATTTCTAGAGCGAGAGAGAATCTCACAGATCCCATACTCAATTATACTATATATAAATTATAAGTAGTATTGAATAGTATATATTAAATATATAGATATATGTAAAATGAAAATTAAACAAATAAAAATTAAAAAAAATTAAATCGAGAAAAATATTAAATATTTTATTAATTAAATAATTATTGATAATGTTAATAAATAGTATATATTAAATATATATAGATGCATAGATATATATATATATATTTGAATGTATATAAATATGAATTATATAATAAAAAATATTTATTCTTTAAATTAAATAGTCATATATTTAGCGAATAATGGTTTACAAATAAAAAATAATATGAATTAAAAATACTGACTAATTTCATCGAGTAATGGATATAATTGAAGGTCGTTTGATTTTTCAATTTAACATAGATCAAACGTGTGTTATATTAATTACACATGTACGTAGTTAATGAATTTTTATATACAACACACACACACAAATATTTACATAATTAATGAAACCTTATATAGAAACACATATACCTATTATTTATGTAATTTATTTAAATTTTAGTATTCATTTTAGAATTTCATTATAACAAGATACATTTAATATATCATGTCATTAATAATGGTAAATATTATTTATTTTATTTTAATTTTATTACATTTAGGTATTAATGTATTTTTAATATGTTTTATTTTTTATTTTTTATTTTTTATTTTTTTGGGAATTTAATTAATTTCTATTATCTATTGTATATATATTTATTTACTATGTTTTAATCTTTTTAATTTGTGTTCATATTTATTTTGATATATATCCATATATTTTTTAATAATTTATATTTAATTAATAAAAATTATCCATTTTTTCAATATTGTTAAAGATTTTATTTTTCATTATTCAATTTCACTCATTTTTAACATGCATGCACTAAAGATTAAATATTCATTAATAATGTTAAAAAATATTTATAAATAGATATATTTATAAATGTATGTTTATTATATTTATACATTTATATATTTATAGTTATAAATAAATAAATATTATTTTTTAAAAAAATATTTATATAATTATAAATAAATAATTATATATATTTAAATAATTATAAAATTTATAATAAATTAATTTAAATAATTAATATATTTACAATATATATATTTACTATATATATATTTACTATATATATATATTTACTTATATATATTTATTAAATATATATTTATGTATAATCATATAAATATATATAATGATATAAATATATATAATGATATAAATATATATAATGAAATAAATATATATAATGATATAAATATTATTTTTTTAAGTATTTATAAAATTATAAATAATTAATTATACATTTAAATAATTATAAAATTATAATAAATATATTTAACTAAGGAATATATTTACTATATTTATATTTATATATATATATATATATATATTAAATATATATAATCTAATAAGCACTATGTATGTTTTACTTTAATCCATCTAAAAAAATATCATTCTTTAACATTTCCTTTTACTTACAACATCTTTTAAATGAAAACAATTTATCTTAAGAGATCCACCATTTCTAAAATAATAATTACCCATTAAACTTGTCAAAAATATTTAATTACATTAATTTACTTGACATATGTGACATAAAAAACCAATATCTGATATGAAATAATGTTTCTTTAGTAAATCCTTTAGTATTACATCAATAATAAATTCCTCTTACATTCCATTCCTTTTCATATAATAAATTTCTAATTCTTTCTTCACATTTATCTATGTTTTATGAAAATCTTGAAAATCCTTCATACATCCTTTTAATTTTTCTCATGTTCAATAGAGTTCATTTAATGGTTGAAATTCATCATCAAATTTTACTTATGAAGATTAATCTCACTTTGAAACTATTTTTGTAAAATTGGGCCATCTCCCCTTTAATTTAAAACCTCTATATATTCCATAATTACTATTATTTGTCTCATTATGACAAAAAAATTATACTATGTTCCCAAAATCACTATAGAACCCATAATGGCCATGAAAATGATATTTTCTTATAAATCCTACTCTCCGTCTAATTGAAAATAATTCTTGTTTTCAACTTAACTAGTCATAATTCTTGAATCAATTTATCAACTGACAATTTTGATATTTTTAAAACCTTTATCATTATTAGGTATATTATTTCCCTAAAATTATTTTTTCCATTCCTTATCGATTTTTAATTTAAATTTAAATTATAATTTTGAGATGTTTTCAAATATTTTATATACCATTAATATTAAATGTAATAATTCATTAGGTTGTTACATCACTTGTTCCAAAAAATATAATGGAGGTTATCAAATTCATATATGTTGGAATAATTATTAGAAATTGTTTTTATGTATTCATCAATTTAGGACTACATGTATTGGTTCCATCCTTAAGAATCTATGATTATCATACATGCATATAAAATAACTCTTTATTTATTAAAAAAATTTATCAATGCATTTTTATATCTTCTAGTTTATGTAATGGGAGTTTATTATTCTTGTTTATCATATTTGGGTTTCTTATTACTCCTCAATTGTTGATATTATATTTTCATTTATTTAGGGGATTTAAGAAAGACTTTATGGATCATTTTAATAGGGGTATTACTACTCTTAGTTTGAGGATTTAAAGTATTAAAAGATGGATTTATCCTATAAATAAATAATTCATAGAGGCCCCAAAGATTCATATATGATAACATGTCCACACCAAGACCCCTTGAATCATAGAAAAGAACATGTATGCCACCCAAATCTCACCTTCAACTGGACATGATTTAATAATTAGTTCTAATTATGTAATTCTCACAAATGGGAGACATTACCCCTTTTAGAGAACACAATGAAGTACAATTGTCATCCTTGTCAAATTCATCTTCTAAGTAGTTATTATTGAAATTTGTTGCTTGAGACTCATCCCTCATCTCTTTTATGTATCTTTTAATACTCTAAGAAGTATTTATACCATGGATTACTACTGCTTAGAGTATTTCAAGAAACATAGGTCCATGTCTATAAGAAATGTAGGGTGAGTGTCAAACAACAAAATGCAATGATAACTGTTTGGGATATGAGTTGATGAGGATGACATTTGTCTATAACTTTCACCTTTGGATGAATTCAGGGGATAAAACCTACCATAGTGGAATAATTATTTTCTTAAACATAATTACCTATTTTCTTCAAAGAATACAGAAATTATTTGAATCTATCAAATGTTGGGTTTCCCTTATTAGAATTATCCTTAACTTTTACCTTTGATAATGAAAATATTATGTGTATTTATTTATTTATTATATATAATGAATGTTTTATGAACCCAATAGTATGTATATGAATCAAAAATGGATGCATGCTAATTATTTGAAAAAAGAGTGTGAATATGGAGTTAAAGAGTTCATAAAGTTTTCTAAAAGGCATGCATATGACCCTTATCAAATCCTTTTTCCATGTTTACGTTGTTTTTATTCAATACAAATTAGTCTAGAAGAGTTGGAAAAACATTTGATTTATCAAAAAATAGATTAGAGTAATAAATGTTAGACTAGACATGGAAAAAACTGAATGTTCACACCGATTGGGGTGATATTATGGTTTATGGATCACTTGATATGAATACCAGTGTAAATGATGATGGAGATCACATATAAGAAATGAAAATGGAAATTGGATATGACCTTCATGATTGTCTAAAGTTGTTTGAGAAGTTAAATAGTTGTTCTAATAGATTATTGTATATTTTTGGTACTAAATACACAACATTGTTAGCTATATTGAAGTTATATAATTTTAAAGTTGGTAGTAGATGGAGTGACACAAACTTTACAAAATTACTTGGTCTCCTAAATGATATGCTTCCAAAATAAAAGAACTACCATGTCGAACATATGATTCTAAATGAATGATAAGTTCAATGGGAATGATCTCTAAAAAAATACATTATTTTCCAACTAATTTCATAATGTTTCTCAAGGACTGTGAATCACTCATAAAATGACATAAGTGTGCTATAGATAAATACAAGAAAAATAAATTAAGTCCTTCGAAATCATTATGGTAATTTCATATAATTACAAAGTTTAGAAGACTATATATTTTAGGAAACCATGAGACAATTGACATGTCATAAAGATATAGGAATTAAATATGGGAACCTACATTATCTAGAAGATTCTCCTCAGTGTAAGAAAATTGATTATGAGTATCTTGAATTTGGAAATAATCTGAGAAACATTCATCTTATATTATATATAGGTGGAATAAATCCTTTTGGTGTACATAGTAGTACTCATAGTACATTAACCTTCATGTTGGTAAATTATAACTTGTTTTCATGGTTATGCATGAAGTGTAAATACATTATGTTGTCTCTGATTATATCTAGACCAAAGCAACTTAGTAATGATATTGATGTCTATTTGGATCCATTCATTAAAGATCTAAAATTGATGTGGTATATAGGTGTTACAATGTATGATGATCATATAAGTGAAGAATTCACATTAAGGGCCCTGTTGTATAGGATGATAAATGACTTCCCTGATTATATAAATTTATCAAGCTATAGAAATAAAGGAATTTTGGGGTGTCCCATTTGTGAATAATGGACACACTCAATTCAGTTGAAACATTCCTCAAGGAGTGTGTTTTTAGGAAATCAGAAATTTTTACCTCAATGATATAAATACCAATCTTGGACAACAGCATTCGATGGGAATATTGAACAAGGTACAACACTGTCTCCAGTAATGGGTGATCAATTATTTTATAAAGTAAAATATATTGAAACTATTTTTGGTAAACCATTTTTGAAAAACATTATGAAATTAGGTTAGAAGAAGATATCAATTTTTTTTGAATTACTATTTTGGAATTATTTTTATGTCATACATTTTCTTGATGTCATACATGTATAAAAAATGTATTTGATGGTGTTATTATCATGTGACTAAATGTTCCTAGAAAAACGAAATATGGCATCAAAGCTTTGTTGGACATGATTGACATGGGGATAAGGGAAGATTTGTCACTGGTGAAGGGTAAAGTGTGGGATTTTCATCTTCCAGCATCTTACACTCTATCCGTATAGAAAAATTATCATTTTTTTATTTTCATTGATAGTGAAAAAGTTATAGAGGTGTTTTCATAAAATATCAAGAATGTCATGTAAATGAATAATTTGAGGTTACAAGGAGTAAAATAACATGACTATCATGTTTTGATGCAGGATTTGATATCTGTTTCTTTCTATTACATTCTTCTTAAAAATGTAAATCATGAATTAACCATACTATTATTATTTTTCAAATCCATGTGTATTAAATTTATAGACCCAATGAAGTTTATAATCATGAATAAGGAGGTTTTTTTCATATTATGTGAATTAAATATGTTTTTACCACCATTATTCTTTAATATAATGGTCCACCAGGTGGTTCACTTGGTTAGATAGGTTCAAATATGTGGTATTATCCATTATAGATGGATATACCCCATTGAATGGTATATAAAGATTTTGAAAGGGTATTTCAAGAATTGAAGTCAAACAAAAGTTTTCATTGTAGAACATTATATTTTTTAAGAAACTATTGAATTCTGTTCTGATTAACCATCAGATGTTGATAGCATCGGTCTCTCAAGGTCTCATCACAACGGATGCCTTATGGGTGAAGGTATTTTGGGAAGAGATATTTTTAAAATTACCTTGATATAGTAGGAGAAATATAACCTTTAAATTTTACATAATAGTGAATATTTTTATCCATACATTGAAGCCCATAAATAAATTTTTAGAGATTTGAATCTATCAAGGGTTGAAGGATGGATATCAAATACACATAATTAATAGTTTATAGGATAGTTCCAATATAAAATTTATAAGGAGTTATCTGAAAATCTAAATTCAATTGTTGAACAACTTCAATGGATAGATAGGGGACCAAATAAAAATGTTATATCTTACACTAATTTTGTAATAAACTGTTATATAATCTGTACAAAAGAACAAGATGACTATGGTATGATGAAAAACAGTGGTATTATGCTTCTATAGAAAGAAATTCACATATCTGGTTCCAAGGATAGAAATCCAATTTATGAAAATATATCATATTTTTTCATTATCAAACCGATATACGAATTGGATTATACAACATTTCAAGTGGCCATTTGATGTTTCAAATGGGTTGATAATATGAGTGCATTCAAGTTTAATAAAATGGTCTTCGTGAAGGTTAATTTTACTATGAAAGGGGAAAAATACAAACCAATAATAATGACATCACAAGCAGTGCAATTATTTTATGTCTTAGATCTAGAAAACAAGAATTGGTCGATTTTCCTACTAGTGACTAAAACAACTATCGAATCAGATGAAAATTAAATCAAGGATGACCCTTTAATTGGGATATCACAATCAGTTCATGTAAGTTCCAATGTATAAAATTTATTGTATGTTATTGGGGTCCACAAATAGGGGATTTGGATTCTTGATATAGGAACCAAATCCCTAAAACCTATAAGAAAAATAAATAGATTTCAATGAGAAGGTAAAAGTGTTTTATAATATACTATATTTTTCTTCATAATATTATATGTTCTCTACTTCATTAACATAGTCTAAATTAAATGTTTGACTACTGATGCAGATAATCTCTTCTGTACATGATGATATTACCAATACCATGGAATAATAAACTATAATGAATAAAACCCTTTGGGAAGATGCAAAGGTAATGTTATGATATACTTTCTCTATTTTATTGAAAAAATATATAATAGAATGGTGATTTAATTTTAATTATTCCTTATATATTTCATTTATTTTAGAATATTTCTATCCATGTTTCATGAATTTCTACACCAAAACTTATAAACACTTATTCTCCCTCAAAACCTTCTCACCCCTATAGTGTTGAAATTTATCACATTCCTTTAATTTCCCTCCACTACCTTTATAAGAAGAGAAACGATGCTTCCTCTACTCAATCATAGAGGTAATCTTCATTTTTGTACAATAAAATATTTTTCCATATAACTAATATATAACTTCATATTTATGTTTAATTCATTTATTTTATTATTACTCAAATAAGAATTTATTTCTTATATAACTGAATTATTTTATTTAGGTTGGGGTGGTCTATCCATCTTTTATTCCTTTATGCACCAAAACTTCCACAGACTTCTTCTCTTTCAAAATATTTTCACCCCTATAGTTTTTTCATTTATCACTCTCCTTTAAGTTTCCTCCGCTGCCTTTGGAGGAAGAGAAACGATGCTGCATCTTCTCAATCACAGAGGTAGTCTTGATCTTTTCATAGTAAAATAATTTTACATATAATTAATGTATTATTTCATATTTATGATTAATTTTTTTCTTTTTAGTATTACTAATATAATAATTATTTTATTATATAGGTGGATTCTTTCATTTGAGTTAAGGTGGTTTGTTCTAAGGTACTCACGCTCATGAGAGATTATACTTCAAGCCTATAACTGAGATAATGAAAATAATGAAATGCATCAAGAATGCATAAAACCATCATGAAAATGTGAATTCCTACTACTTATCTAATTAATTTTGTCATCATTTTATCTATTATTTGTAAGTTAATTTCATTTTTATTTTTATCTAATACTTATTTAGTTTATTTCAAAAATATTTGGGGAAGTAATATTTTTCTTTCAACTATCTAAAATAAGAAAAAAAAAGAGATAAAATGTTCCTTTCTACCAATTTTACCATTATTTCCATTATCTTTATTTATTGAACTTCAGAAATTCATATTGATTCGATGTTCTTATCCAAAAAAGGTTTTTCAGATAAGAACATTGGTTCAATATGTAGTGTTGTAAGTTTGACAAATAAATCCAATGTAAAGCATGGTAACATTGGAATTTTGGATTTTTTGAGACTTTGGGATGTGTGGGAATCAACTGCACCTCAATATGACACACAGTGAGACTGATATGACTCCAAGTGATTCTTTTTAATTAAAATTGACATTAATTTTAGTAAAAAAGACAATAGGAGAACTAAAAATAATAAAATTCATTCATATTGTTTTTGATACTTTAGAAAAATGATCTATAATTCATTTTTTATGGGTAGGAATCATCCATACCTCAATATGATACACGATGTGCCCAATATAACTTAAAGTGTTTGTTATTATTTTAAAATCAACATTTTAGTTCAAAAAGTGTTACTCACTAAAAACTAAGAAAATGCACTCAAATTGTCTTGATAATTTAGTCCAATTATTCATAAATAATTTTTGATGTGTAGGAATCAGTCTCACATCAAAGCAACACGTGATGTGACTGGTATGATTCAAAGTGTGTGTTTCAATTTTAAAATGAAATTTTACTAAAAAAGACAAGTTATGTACTCAAAACGAATAAAAACATTCATATTATTTTTATAATTTATTAAAATTATCCATAATTCATTTAGAATGTATATTAATCAACTGCATCTCAATCTGGTGCATAGTGTGATTAGTATGACTCCAAGTGCATCTTTTTATTTAAAATTGACATCAATTTTAGTAAAATAAAAAGAAAATTGACCCACTAAAAACAAAGAAAACACATTTAGATTGTTTTTATACTTTAGTAAAATGATCCATAAGTTATTTTTGACATCTAGGAATCATCCTAACCTCAATCTGATACACGATGTTCCTTTTATGACTCAAAGTGTCTGTTATCAGTTTAAAAACAAAATTTTAGTTCAAAAAGTGTCACTCATTGAAAATGAGAAAACATTCTTAGATTATCTTGATAATTTATCAAAATTATTCATAAATTATTTTTTACTTATAGTAATTGTTATCACATCAAACCAACACAAAATGTGACCAGTATGAGTCAATGTGCATGTTTCTAGTTTAAATTGACATTTTAGTAAAAAAGAAAAGTGACAAACTCAAAACATAGAAAATACATTTTTATTATTTTGATAATTTACTAAAATAATCCATAAGTTATTTGGGATGCTTAGGAATCATCATCACCTCAATCTGATGCACGGTGTGACCAGTATGACTCCAAGTGCATCTTTTTATTTAAAATTAACATCAATTTTAGTAATAAAGACAACTAACCTAAACAAAATTTAGAAAATACATTCATATTATTTTTCTAATATAAAAAATGATCCATAAGTCATTTTTTACATATAGGAATCAGCCTCAACTCATACACGATGTGCCCAGTATGACTCAAAGTGTCTGTTATCAGTTTAAAATCAATATTTTTGCTCAAAAAGTGTCACTAACTGAAAACTAGGAAAACATTATTGGATTGTCTTTATAATTAAGTAAAATGATTCTTAAATAATTTGTGATATTTAGGAATCATTGTCACATAAAACTGATTAAATATGTGAATGGTATGGGTAAAATTGTGTGTTTTTAGTTTAAAATGACATTTTAGTAAAAGAGATAAGTGACATACTCAAAACTAAGAAAATGAATTTGGATTGTTTTTACACTTTAGTAAAATTATTCATAAGTCATTTCAGACTCACCGTAATCTAATTCATGGTGTGATCGGTATGACTCAAAGTGTGCCTTTTTATTTAAAATTGACATCAATTTTAGTAAAAACGACAACTGGCCTACTCAAAACTGAGAAAATTCATTCATATTGTTTTGATACTTTAGAAAAATTATTCATAAGTCATTTGTGACATGTAGGAATCATCCACACCTAAATCTGATACATCGTGGGATTGCTATGACTCCAAGTGCATCTTTTTATTTAAAATTGACATCAATTTTATTAAAAAGGACTATCGACTTACTCAAAACCTTACAGATGTGTTATTATTTTTTTATACTTTAGGAAAATGATCTATAATTAATTTTTGACATACAAGAATTATCCTCACATAAATCTGATACTTGATATGTCTGGTATGACTCAAATTTTATGTTATCAGTTTAAAATGAACATTTTAGTTCAAAAAGTGTCACTCACTAAAAATTGATAAAATTCACTTGGATTGTCTTGATAATTTATGAAAAATATTCATAAATAATTTACAATGAGTAGGAATAATTCTCACATCACACTGACACATGATGTGATAGGCATGAGTCAAAGTGCATGTTTTTAGTTTAAAATGACATTTTAGTAAAAAAGATGAGTGACATACTCAAAACCGAGAAAATGAATTATATCTGCTATTACTTAATAGATTTCCTTATATTTTTTATATTATAATTATTTAATTAATTTTTAAATAGATAATTATTAAAGAGGAATATGAAATGGTTTGTTTTGAAATAATTAACCATAACTTAATCTAATACACAGTGTTCCTGGTATGACTCAAAGTTTAGTTTAAAATTAACACTTTCCATTAATCTATTTCCTTATATTATTAATAATATAATAATTTTTTTCTTATACAGATGTGTTATTTTGATCGATTAGGGGTGGTTTGTTTAGAAATAGAATGAGTCAGGATCAGGATCAAAAGACAAAGGAAGATAGATGTTTTGAATGTATGTAATAATTTGTACTTTTGTAATTATATAAACCAATTCTTTAAATTTCTATAATACAATGTTTTTTTCTTGTATTTGTGTTGTAAATTTCATTTCATTTAAATTGTGTATTTTTACTTGATTTTTTTTATATCTGGTGGTGTTTCTGGTGTTAATTTGTGTTATTACAGCATGTTGTACCAGTGTTGTAGTGTGATGTTACAACACATTATAGTATGCCCCTATATCTGTGCTTTTACAAATGCTGATAAAGGTACCCTTTATCAATTATTTTAAAACCACTAATAAATTATATCTTTTATTATCTCTTCTAAAAGTGTTGATAAGGATCCCCTTTATGAGCACTTTTTTAGTGATGAAAAAAGCCTAGGTCTTCTAATCTCACTTTGGTAATTAGTGATTCTCTAGCATAGATAAAGGTCATTTTTAGTGTTGTTAAAGGTATATTTTGTAGTATTTTATGAATATTTTAAAATTAAATTTATAATTAAAGATTTTAGGTATCTACATCGTGATTTGTGGAGATTTGGATATTTTGGTTCAATCACACCTATTACAACACGATTGGTGAAGAGATATATTTTGAAAATAAGATACAAGTGATTCTTAG
This sequence comes from Viscum album, assembly GCA_963277665.1. Lineage (NCBI taxonomy): Eukaryota > Viridiplantae > Streptophyta > Magnoliopsida > Santalales > Viscaceae > Viscum > Viscum album. Next base: position 1,784,906,992 of record OY728121.1, on the reverse strand, counting down.
TGGATGAAATTATTTGGATATTGTGATATGCACCCATTATGGTGTAAAAAAATCATTATGTTATAATCTTATTGAATATAGAAGAAAAATTTTTGAAAATAAATTAATTTGAATCAAAATGATTATTTAAGGAATTTAATATTTTCATTATGTGTTAATTAGTATTTGTTCAAAATTTGGAAACATGTGGAGGTTTTTTAAGGAATTTAAAGCATTTTTGTAAAGAAACTAAAAAACATGGGGTTCTATTAGAGAAAAACATAGTATTGTAATGGAATTTTCTCACCTAATTCCATTACCACATACCATTTATGGTGTAATTTGGCTAAAACCTTTATGTTTAAAGGTATAAATTCACAAATAGGTATAGAAAACCTCTTATGTTTTTGGGATGACATGTTGTGGAAAGACTACTTTAGATGGTATTTTTCCACCATCTAATAAGTAAGAGATATGAAAATATTTAGGTGATATAAGGATAAATATATATGTATTTATATCTATAAAATGAGTCATTTTCTTAAATAAATAGATGAAAACATATTTATCAAGAGAAAGTAATTTGGATGGAGGTTCTAGGATATTAAAGGCTATTGTTATCATTTAGTTTACATTTTTTCATTCTCTCCTTCATGTATAACACAAATCAATATTTTGGTTTGTGTGAACATAGGGAGGGGTAAACTTATTATGATGAGTTTTATAATAACTGGTAATTGAGTGGTTAGATTATTTTGTTAATAATGGTGATTCTTGTTTGGTTTATGCATTCACATATTTTTCTATATCCTTTCTTATTTCTTTATTCAAGATCAATGTTTATTGATTGGTGAATTTTCATTTAATTCAAGAACTAGTTACTTGAATTATTTCTTGATCGTAGAATTAATTTGACTATGTTATGTTTAAATATGGTTTTGAATCACCAAATTTCTAAATTAATCAATGTATGTGATCATATAAAAATAATATTTTAGTAATTATATAATAAATACTAAGACAAGGGTTTACATATATTTTATTTTGAAAATAATAAGATTATTCATTAAGAATATTAGAGACTAAATTATTTCATGACCCTGGATTTATAAAAACATAGTACACTCTCATTCATTCAATGTTTTTTAAGTAGTTTTATTGTATTACAAATTATATGAATTTAACTTTTGAATTAAGGTTACATTATAAAGATCACTAGTCTCTATGGATTCAACCTTGAACTTAATCTATACTGCATTTTTTACTTTTATCTTTAAATAATAGTAATAATAAATTCTAAACTTGTTTTATGAAACTCACATGTCACTATTTCTTTATTTATTTTTTATATTATTTTTGGTTATTTTAAATCTTTGAGTGTTTGGTTAAAATTTTTCAAAAAAAATAAAATTTATTTATTGCACAATTAGTGTACACGGTTTAGAAAAAAAACATGAAACTACCCTTATACATGGATTATTTTAAGTATATTTTATTCCAAACATGGTTTTTCAACACATGTAGTGCACTATTGGGTCCAAACTATGTGAATACTAGTAGAAACCATCCTGTCCCTTTCATGCATAAAAATGTTATAACATGGATTGTGCACGATTAATAAAAAAACATGAAAAAATATTACAATATTCCCTATAGTTTTAGAATAATAGTTTTTCATGGTTGGAACATGGTTTGGAAACCATGCAAACAAAGTGTGAAAGTGTATTATGTCCATTCGGTGGCTTCTGTGTGGTTATTGCATTGTTTTCCAAACCCTACAGTCTTCCCATATTCATTTAAAAGTGAGTTTTTGGTTTTTCACTCATATGTATAACTCTATTTTTGCCTCCTTATCCAATATTTTTCATTTTTAAAACTACGGGTGTGTGTGTGGAGAACCTCTTCTACCTTACCCTTTGATTACAAGCTTGTTTCCATCGATTTAAAGAAGTTTTATAACTTATTTCCCTTTCTTCTTCCTCTCCCTTCCTTCCCTTCTCCTTCCCATTGATTTTCTCTTTCCCTTCAAAACACTACTCACTATGCAGTTCAATTTTAGGGTTCATGTGAATTCTAATCAAGTGTATTTTTGTTGTTAGGGTTTGAGGAGGGTGTATTATTTCTTAATTGTGAATTCTCTATTGAAGGATACATGTTCTTCCATGTTACCACTTGAAAGAGGTATGTGTTTTCATTCCTTTCCTTTATATCACATGGTATGAAATACTTGGATGTTTTAATATAATTTTCTTTCCAAATTTTATATATATGTATTACCTGAGAGTGGTTTGAAATGGTTTACAAGTTGTTTTAACACTTTTCATGGACTTGTTTCATGCCAAGTGTTTGATAAATTTATGAGTAGCTATTTCAATGAGATTTAAATAATTTTAAGGTTTTTTTTACACCGATTGATTTTGAAAGAGAGGTATTATTTTTAAAAATTATTGGTTTATTTAAAAATGTTTTCAACCCAAATTAAATGATTTTAATAATTTTTAGTTATATAGTATTTTAAAGTAATGTAAAAATTGAATGGGTGATTCCAAAGGGGTGTTTGGAACTATTTGATTTCAAGGAAAAGTTTAATGGTTATTTTTAAATAGGGATAAAGTGGATTGGAATTCCAAGTGTTCTTTCAAAGTCCTATTTGGAAATATTTAAAAAGAGTTGTTTAAAATTTGTAATTTCCCTTATTATTGAACCCCTTGGTTTATTTAATGATTTAAGAATATTCAATCACCTAGGTGGAGGTTTCATATTGTTTTTTTTATTGATTCTTATGAATTGATGTGAAAGGGGATAATTTGTGTGAGGGTGTTGGATGTGAGATGAGGTTTATTGATTTTATTTTAAATATTGAATTTTTTGATAAACTTGTGATTGTTATGAATGGTCACCTCCCATTGTTTAATATCATGGGAACCCTAGATATCTAAGTAGAAGGTATAGATGTGTTTTATACTATCTTAGTTTGTGTAGGATACCTAGTTACCTAGGAAATATATTCCATCCTAGTAGTTTTTTCTTATACTCAGAGACCCCAAGGGGTGCGAAGAGGTATTTTCTAGTTTTTCATCGGAGGACCTAGAGAGATATGACACAAGGAGACCAGGTCCAATATCCTTCATGTTATAACCTAGAGTGTTTCCCATAATTCTTATATCCATTTGAGGATGATTTATAGGGTCTCTATACATACACCATGATTGTATACCCTAAATTTCGATTGAATGGCCCCTTGGTTTAATTATTGGTAGTTTTATTTTGTTCCATTGACTTCTTAGTGTCATTGAATTTATGTCTTATTTTTTATTATGATTTTTATTTACTTTTAAAATGGTTTAGAAAGTGTTTTTTTCTAAAAATAAGGGGTTTTTTGGTTTAAAAAGGAATTTTGGAAAGGTTTGGTAAAAGGAGAAGAAATGACTGATTTATTAAAATTTGAAAAGGTACACTTTTCATGGTTTTGATAGAAATTATAAAAGAATGTTTGATTTATTGTTTGGGTTTAAAATGATAGCTTTCTTCCAGATGAGCCTCATTATTCTAAAAAGTTTTAACTTGGTTTTGGAAATAAAGAGTTAAAGAATTGTTATTTTTTATGCTTGGTTATATGGAAAAAACAATTTTCATAAATCATGTTTAAACTAGAATTTATGAAATTTATTATGAAATTAATTGTATAGAAACTTTGGTGAAATCTTATTGGGCATGTTTAGATTAGACCATGTATATACACTAATGTGTGTGTGTAGATTTTATTTTTCCTCTTAGCTACACAGTCTTTGATCCTCTTCATCAGGATCATCATTGGACCTATTGGGATATAGTGAGTGGTATTGGGTCACATAAAAGTTCTTAAAAAATATTTTTGGGTTTTATTTTGTTTTTAGATGTTGTATCATCCATTTAGACCTTAAGTGTTTTGTTTTTTATTCTTTTGTATATTTTATTTGGTTATCCTGTTGTATGTTTTGGATGGATTTTTATTTTATTATTCCATGTTTTTTCTTCTTTATTAGCTTTAATTGTTTTTTTATTTTATTACTTAAGGGTTAAATCATTCCCATCGGTACGTTCTTCATAGCTAGGAACTAGTTTCCAACCTATGGGGATCTAGAACTCCCTTTGGGCTTAGTGGTGGTCTGAGTTGAGTGACGTGTCAGGTCAACCCAGGTTGGTTTATTACAAATGGAATCAGGGCCTAGGTTTCTCAATAAGGTCCATGGGTGGTAGGATTTAAAAAAAATATTATTATTATTTGTTTGAGATTGTTGTTTTTTTATCCTCATTGGAATTATATGAGTTACCTTGGAGGTTTTTTAGATTTATGGTGAAGATAGAAAAAGGATTAGTGGCGTGAGGTTAGTATGAATGGCCTGGTAAACCAACCAGTGACCAGGAACTTGATCTTGGAAACATCTCATGAATTATTTCATTACTATCATGTAGTCTATCAAAATAGGTGGATAAGTCAATCATGATCCTTCAACCTATTTTGTCTTGATATTTATACTGCTTTTGTGTGATACCTAGTGATAGGGGTGAATTTAATGGAGTTTTATGATGTGTGGATGATATGGATTGGGATTTGTTTGTATTTTGGTGTTTTTTTCTTATACGATTTACGTGAAAACTAGTTTTTGTGTGAAAAGAGTAAATTTCAATTTTTTAAATGAAACCAAAGGACTTCATATAAAAGAAATTGATTTTCATAAAAAAATAGAAATGGTTGATTCACTAATGAAGTCCAGAAAGTGTTTTAGGTTTAAAACTTGTTTGGTGCATTGTATGTAATGTGACTTGACCCTCAAGGGGTGTGTTCCCAAGGGTATTACATTTTAAAATGGGAATCAGGGATTGTTTCTGAAGTTTCAAGGATCAAATAACAATAGATAAGGGGGGGTTTAATCAGTTTTTCACTTTTTATAAGTTTCAAAAACTTTAATAAAATTAACCCTTGAAACCTATTAATATTAATTTATTTATCAAACTTTAGCAGATACTTATGCATGAAAGAATAGTAAAGAAACTAAGGTACACGTGATTTACAATGTTCGACCTCAATGTCAGAACCTACATCCTTGTTATAGCCACTCCCGTAGGTCTATAGAAATCCACTATAATGAATAAGTGAATACAACTTGTGCCAACTCCTATTAGACACCTTCTATCTCCTGATAGGAAAGATTATACTGACTCTTATTAGTTTACAATGTTTTCATATAGAAAAATTCATCCAAACAAAAGAATAAAAAAATTGAATATGCTCTATAAATTCTCATTCTAAATCCTCAGTCTGATTTGGATAAGTATGATCTTCTCAGTACGGTAAGGATGATTCCAATTTTTCCCTACTCAAACACTCAAATAAACCTTCTTCAATATAGTGGGAACTTTTCACTTTTAATTCTCCAGATCTCTACATTTTTCATGTATTTCAATGTTTCAAATGAACAAATGATCTGAGAAAATATTTATTGGCAGCTCGAAAATCAAAAGCAGGAATCTTGAAAAACTTTCCCGCTTCCTCAAATGTCAAAAACTCCGAAAATATCTTCCATTAAAAATTCAAATTTGAAATTTTCAAACCTCCTTAAATTTATCTTACATTTATGAAAAATTTAAATTCAGGTTTGACTTCTTGAACTCTTCACTCGGTATGATAATGATGAATATTGGTTCTAATTTTTACAAAAACATGCTTAGAAATGTGGTTTGTTTTTTCTCAAAAACATCCTCAGAAAAATGGTTCAGTTTTCTTCAGAAAAAGGATCTGATTTGTTCAGAAAAAAGGTTCCAACTTTATTAGAATTCAGGTTCTGATTTACTCAGAATTCAGGTTCTGATTTTTTCAAAATTTAGGTTCTGATTTTCTCAGAATTCAGGTTCTGATTTTCTTAGAATTTTGTTTCTAATTTACTCAGAATTCATGTTCTAGTTTTCCTAGAATTCAGGTTCTAATTTTCTCAGAATTCAGGTTCCAATTTGCTCAGAATTCAGGTTATTATTTTCTCAGATTTTAGGTTCTGATTTACTCAAAATTCAAGTTCCGATTTGATCAGAATTCAAGTTTTGATTTTCTTAGAATTCAGGTTCTGATTTTTTCTAGAAACATGCTCATAAAAATGATTCCAATTTCTTTATACCTCTTCACCATTTCTTCAAAAAAATTATCATAAAAGTTTTCATGATATTTTATAACTTCTTGATCAGAAAAGAATTGTTTAATTTTGTTTATAAATTTTGAGAAACTTTCTAACTTCTGAATTTTCTCTCTTTAACAAAATACTCTTTCAAAACTCTTTAGTAATAAAAGGACTTCTTCATTCAAAAATATCTTTCAAACTCAACAACATCTTGCAAACTCAGAAACGTTTGTCTTGAGCAACTTCTTTCTTTATAATTGATTATGACAAAGAAAAACTTATAGCAACCAACAAATTCATTTCATATATATCAAAAACATTCTTCAATATAAATGTTAGTTGTCAACAAATACAAAACTTTGTTAAAACAAAACACCACAAATTTTCTTCAATCTCCCCCTTTGGATTTGTTGATAGCCCTTGTTAACAACTTTTCAAACTCTCAGAATTTTTTCAGAGATCAACTTTTGTAAACAACTCAAGTTATTTACTTTTATCAAAACATAGCCTTTCTTAGGAGAGAGTTTCCTGACACCAGAATACTGTATAAAGTAATTTTTTTGAATGAATTTCATCCCTCAGTGGAAAGAAAATTTTACATCCATTTAAAGATAACTCCCCCTCACTTTTTTTATTATCTCAATATTATCCTTTCCTTTCTCACTTTTCTTTTTCTCTCCTCCATTATATGATAACCACAACTTCATATTCAAAAAATTGAATATAAGTTAAACTTATTACAAAGTAAAAGTTTTTACTTTATCTCCATCTTTTTTAATATAATCCAAAGCATGTTGTGGTATTCTTTATGAGGTTTAGGAAGATATGGGAGGAGTTTGAACATGAAGTTACATCCTCAATTCAACAAACCTTTCCTTCAACATTTCTTTTGTAAAGATATCATCAATCTAATACTTTGTTGAAATATATTCCGGCAAAACATCCTCAACAGCAACATTCTCTTTTATAAAGTGAAACTTTATATCAATGTGTTTTGATCTTGAATGCTGGATAGGATTCTTAGAAAGATAAACTACACTCTAATTATCAAAAAGTATCTTCAGTGGTTTATAAGCCTTTACTTTCAAATCTTCCAACTGAACTTTCATCCACAACATTTGAGTACAATCCTAAGTGGATGCAACATATTCAGATTCAACTACGCTCAAAGTTACTAAGTTTTGTTTCTTAATATTCCAACTCACACAAAATTCACCCAAAAAAAAATTTCCTCCTGCGGTTGACTTTCTATCATTACAATCTCCAGCCCAATCAGCATCAGTATAACCAAGAAACTTTATCTCACTATTTATTTTTTATAACAACCCATGTGAAGTTGTTCCTTTGACATATCTCAAAATCCTCTTTGTAGCCAACATAGGTGATTCTTTCGGATTAATTTGATACCTAACATATAAATTCACATCATAAACAATATCAAGCCTTGAATATGTAAGGTAAAGAAGACTTCCTATCAACTTCTAAAAGTCTTTCTAATTAACACTTTTTCCAGATTCATCTTTACTCAGCTTTGTGTTCACTGAAATAGGAGTTGAAACATCTTTGGATTCAGTCATCCCAAACTTATTTAACAATTCCCTGCCATAATTTTTTGAGATAAGAAGATATATTTTTCCATTTTTTGAACTTATAATCCAAGGAAGAAAGTTAATTCTCCCAAAATTGAAATTTCAAAGTTCTTATTTATCTCCCTAGAAAACTCTTCACAAATCATTTATTCATCCCAATAAAAAATTATATCACCCACATAAACAATTACAATTAATGTTCCGAAGTCAACATATTTCACATACAAGTTTCTATGAACATTTCCTTTAGATAATTTCATCATTCTTAAACAATTTTTGAGCTTCAAATACCAAGAATGTGGAGCTTGTTTCAACCCATATAAATCTTTCTTCAATTTAAAAACTTTGTTTTCATCTTTTTTAAGTAAAAACCCACAAGTTTGTTCAATTTAAACTTCTTCCTCAATCTCTCCATTTAAGAAAGATGACTTCACATCCATTTCATAAACTTTATAATTATGATGATTAGCCACTGCAATAAACATTATAATAGTTTCGAACCTTACAACAGGGGAAAAGGTTTCATCAAAATATACACCTTCCACCTATTCATATCCTTTATAAAAAATTCTTGCTTTTTTCATTGAAAATTCTCCATGCTCATTCAGTTTATTTATATAATCCCACTTGGTTCTGATAACATTTTTATTTTATAGCTTTACAATAATTTCCCATGTTTCAATATTTCTAATTTGATCCAACTCTTTATTCATAGCAACCATCCATTATTTATATTGAATAGCCTCTGAAACTGATTCTGGTTCAAATTTTGAGATAAGTGAAGTCTAATTTTCTAATCTCAACTTCCTTCTTATCTAAACTGGATCCTTCTGATTCCCAATAATTTTTCAGATTCAAAATGATTTTGTAAGGTTGTAATTCTCATGGTTTTTTTCCTAGTATCACTTTATTCACTATGTGACTCAAAATGCTTTGTGACTTCTTCCATTTGCTGAATAACCCATGAAAGTTCCTTCCTTAGCTTTCTCATCAAACTTTCCCATATCCAAATTTTTTATTCTTAGAAAACATGGAATTCCAAAAACTTTTAAGTATTTTAATGAATGTTTTTTGTTATACTACATTTCAAAATGAGTCATGTTGGTTTCTGGTCTCAACAAGCATCTATTTTGAACATGTACAATAGTACTAATAGCTTCTCTCCAAAAAAAATTGAAATTTTTTATTCTGATAAAATACTTCCCATTTCCACCAAGATTTTATCTTCCTTTCTGTTACTCTATTTTGTTGTGGAGTATAGGGAGAAATATACTGATTTTTGATAGAATTATTTCTCAGATAAGTTTCAAAATCATTTTTTCTGAATTCGATACCATTATCTATTCTCAAATTCTTTATAGAAACTCTCAATTATTTCTCAACATCTTTTCTAAAGAATTTGAACATTTCAATAGCCTCTGACTTGTGCTTCATGAAAATAATGTTTTTTATTTGAGTGAAATTATCAATAAAAGTGATAAAGTACAAATCCCCTTTTTCTTATTGATGTCTCATCAACCCACAGAGATCGGAATGATTAAGCTCAAGTGCTCTGCTAGATTGAATCTCAACTATTTTATGACTTTTGTTAGTCATATTTCCTTTCTCAAAATTAATGAAAACATCTCTATCTCTTATTTTTATCCCTAGAAGGTTACGAACGGCATCAAATTTAGAAATTTTGTTCAAACTTTTCTGACCAAGGTTCCCAAGTCTTTAGTGCCACAATTTGTTTTCATCTTCCATACTCAAGTAACAATATTTATTGAGTTCTCTAATTTTGAAGATATTTCCACTAGTTATTTCTCCTTTTGTAATAACTTTTCCATCAATCACACATTTGATGATACAAGAATATTTTTTTATGATTACTTCTTTTCCTTCATCATAGAGTTGACTTACACTAAGTAATTTATGTTTTAACCTGTCAACAAGTAAAACTTCCTTGGATTTTAATTTTTTAGCTTCAATCTTCTCCATTCTAATTCCTCTAGTTTTTAAGAAAGCATCATTACCAAAATTAACTGCTCCCCCATCATTCCATTCAACATGATTTAAAATTTTTTATTTTCTAGTAATATGTTAAGAACAACCACTATCAAGTATCCATGATTTTTTCCTTTTTATTTCCTTAAAATTTGTCTCAACAATAAAAGTTATTTCCTTAACCTTCTTATTTTTAGCTTTATTTTATTTTGTATCATAAGAAATGTGTTCTGGAAGGAGTGTCTTACATCTATTGGCATGATTACTAGACTGGTCATATCTTCCACAAACTTCTTCCATATATTCAAATTAGTTATTTTTTGGAATGTTTCTAACATCTTAAGAATTCACCTTTTCAAATTTCTGGGAGTTAGGAAAGTTTCTCATTTTTATTTCACTATTTCTTCCACTTTACTCAAACCTTCTTCTGGGTAGAGATAATTTTTTCCAAAAATTATAAGCTATGTTACCATAGATAGCATAACACTAGTAATAGCATTCAAATATTGATTTTCTATTTAAGAAATATCTTTCTTTATATAAACTTTATTGGTGTTGATAACTTCTTTCAACTCTAACATACTCAATATTTTGACCATATTTTCTTTTGAGTGAGTTTTTATCTTTTGTAGATTTTATAGGTTTATCACATACTTTCTCCACCCAAGATTTACCAACACTTTCTCTAAAACTTAAAATGTTAGAATAATCAAACAAAAAATTATTTTTGATAAGAGAATATTTCACCTAATTCTCGTAACGAGCCTTCTTAGAAATTTTAGAAGTCTTATCTTTTAATTATATAGCTTTGTTTATGTTTTCATTCACCTTAATTGGGGTATTTTCAGACTCAAGAATTTTTTATTTCAACTAGTCGACCTCTTATTCCTTAACTTCCATCTTCTTGCTAAGATCTTTAATCATCTTTCCCTGTTCAGCAATTCTAATATTGTAACTTAAAATCTTCTGAATTTATTCATCCTCCTGCTTGATGGAATATTTTCTTCCACCAAAAACTTCTTCACAATCTTTCTTCATTACTCTAATTTCTTTCTTGAGATATTTTTTTTCTCAAGACATGAAAAAATTCCAGTTATGAGTCGATACTCTATAATATTTTTCACTACATTCTTCACTCACTGAGTAGTCTTTTGTATTCTCAACTTTTGAAATAAAGGTTCTGAATTTTTCTGAATATTCATTTTTAGAAGAATCATTTTTAGTTCTATTTTATTCAACCTTCTTACTCATCATACTTCTTTTCTTTCCAGAAGACTTCTCCTTGAATTTGTTGAAATACTCTCTTATTTATCATTTTTGTTCCACTTATTCCATCAAGGTCTTTAATTGGATTCATCTCTATGTTATCCAACTTTATTCTTGGGTAAATTCATAGAAAATTGCTCAATTCCACCACACTCAAAACATTTGAGAGGAATTTTTCCTCCATACTTTACTCTTCCTCTTAGATAGTTCTTGGATATGAGAGACGTGATTTTTTCATTCATCTAATCATCCTCTTTATCTTCAGACTCATAAGGATCTAGTTCTTCAATATTTTGGATTTTTCATCTTTCTCATAGCTTCAAAATCCATTTCATATTTCATATTATTTTTAAAAATATGGGCTTTCCTCATTTCATAAGCAATAAGAAAGTTATGCAATTCATTAAGAGATAAATCATCCTTATCTTATAAAGCATAAATTTTAGAATCGAACCTATCCAGAAGTTTTCTCATAAGTTTTTTCACAATTGTAGAATCTTCCAAGACATATCTGAATCCTCTGATGTTGAAAACAATTTCATTTACTCTAGTGAAGTATTCATCAATTTTTTCTTTATCCCTCATTCTGATGTCTTCATACTTACTATGCAATATTTGTAGTTTTTCTTCTTTGACTTTAGTATTCCCTTCAAAAACACTTTCTATCTTGTCCCACATACTATTTGAAGTTTTGAGACCCATTACCTTCTAATAAACATTCTATGATAAGGAAATAATAATTTCATTTCTTTCCTTTTAGTCAAATTCTATGTTTCTTTTATCAAAAAATGTTATAGGAACATCTTTATCAACAGGTGGAAAACCAATAGTACCAGCATAAAAAACTTCAAGGCCAAGAGATAGAAGATAAGGAATCATCCTATTCTTCTATCCATAATAATTCTTGACAACTAATATAGTAATTACTCTACTGTTGACAGATTTTATATTATCCGTGATAAGGATTCAATAACAGAACCTCACTTTGATACCAATTGAAGTTCCAAGGATTGAATAACAACTAAGAATGGGGGGTCGAATCAGTTGTTCACTTTTTATAAGTTTAAAAAACATTAAGAAACTTAAACCCTACAACATGTTAAGATTAAATTCCCTATCATCCTTTAGAAAATACTTATGCATGCAATGATAGTAAAGAATGTAAGAAACACACGATTTATAAGGTTCGGCCTCAATGTGAGAACCTACACCCTTTCCATAGCCACTTCTGTGGGTCTATGGAAATCCACTATAATGAAGAAGTGAATAAAAATTGTGCTAACTCCCATTAGACACCTTCTATATCCTGATAAAAAAGATTATACAAACTCCTGTTAGTTTACAATGTTTTTTTATATAACAATTGAGCTAAAAAAGAGAATAAAAACATTGTTGAATCTTCTCCACAAATGCTCAGTCTGAATCCTCAGTCTGATTTGGATAAGTCTGGTCTTCTTGGTATGGTAAGTATGATTCCAATTTTTCCCTAATCAAACACTCAAATAAACCTTATTCAATATGGTGGGAACTTTTCACTTTGAATTATACAAATCTCTACCATTTATGTGTATGTAAAAGTTTCAAATGAACAAATGATTAGAGAAAATATTTATAGGAAACTCTAAAATAAATAGCAAGAATCTTGAAAAACTTTATCGCTTCCTCGAATCTCAAAAACACTAAAAATATATCTCATTAAAACTTCAAATTTCACTTCGTCCAACCTCCTTAAATTTCTATGAGATTCATGAAAAATTGAAATTCAGGTTTGACTTCTTTAAATCTTCACTCAGTATGATAATGTTGAATCATGGATCTGATTTTTCTAGAAATATGCTTAGAAATGTGCTTCAGTTTTTCTTAGAAACATGCTCAAAAAATTGGTTCAGATTTATTCAGAAAATAGGATCCAATTTTTTCAGAAAATAGGTTCTGATTTGTTCATAATTTAGGTTCTAATTTGCTCAGAATTTAAGTTCCAATTTTCTTATAATTCAGGTTCTGATTTTCTCATAATTCAGGTTCCGATTTAATCATAAATAAAGTTCCAATTTTCACATAATTTAGGATCTGATTTTCTCAGAATTTAGGTTCATATTTTCTCACAATTTAGGTTTTTATTTACTCAGAATTCGGGTTCTAATTTTATCATAATTCAGGTTCCTATTTTCTTGGAATTTGGGTTCTGATTTGCTCAGAATTTAGGTTCTAATTTTCTTAGAATTCAGCTACTAATTTTCTCAGAATTTAGGTTCTGATTTTCTTAGAATTAAGGTTATGATTTTCTCAGAATTCAGGTTCTGATTTTCTCCGAATTCAGGTTCTGATTTCTTTTCAAAAACATGCTCAGAAAAATGATTTTGATATCTTCAGACCTCTTTACCATTTCTTCAAAATATTTTATCATGAATTTTTTCATGATCTTTTAGAACTTCTTGATCAGTAAATCATTATCTAATTTTGTTTAGAAAGTTTGAGAAACTTTCTAACTTCTGAATTTTCTCTCTTCAACAATATCCTCTTTCAAAAATCTTTAGAAACAAAAGGACTTATTCATTTAGAAACATCTTTCAAACTTAGTAACTTTTGTCTTGAGAAACTTCTTTCCTTCTAACTAATTATGACAAAGACAAACTTCCAGAAACCAAAAACTTTATCTTCCTATATATCAAAAACATTATTCAACAAAAAATTTTAGTTTTCAATAAATACAAAACTTTGTTAAAACAAATCACCACAAAGGTTCTTCAGTTTCAAAATAGAAATTGGATTTTTAATTAAAAAATTTTAAATAAATAAAATATTTCTTAAACCCAAGTGGTCATTTTTTTAAATAATAATGAGTGCTTTTTAAATATGGGTTAAAATTTTTTGAAATTACATTGATTAAATTAGGATTTTTAAATAAATAGGGGTTTTTTCTTAAGATTGAATACTTTTAAAGGTTTGTGTGTTTTTGTAAAAATTGTTTTGATTCCTCATGTAATGTGGTGATTTTTTAAGGAATGATATTTTTATCATGTATTTTTCTTTGGTTGAGTTTGTTATTTTGGATTTTTTCCCTCTATTTGGGTTGGGACTATTTCTTTTAGTTTGGAAAAAATGAATGGGTTGGGTTTATATTTCATGTTATTTGAAGTATTCTTCCTAGAAATATTTTAATGAATGGTAGAAATTTTTTCTCTTGGGATGATTCTTTTTAGGGTGAGTGAGAAATGAAGGTCTATAGATTTTGTTTCTTGTTTCTTTATAGTAGGTCTTCATCTAGATCTTTTTTCATTTTTGTGTTCTAATATGGAACTACTTGTCATTAAATCCCTAGAGGTTGTGAGATCTTGGTACTTGTTTAATTCAATCAATTCACTGTTAGTGGGATCATATAGAGATGGTGTGGGATGATTTTTTTGGATGTGATTTTAATTTGGGTGAGTATTTGTTTTGGGACTCCTTCTTAAGGATCTTAGAGTGGTTGAGTTTTTGATGTGAGCTTCATATGGTGTATCCTATGGGTTTCACAAATATGAATGATGATTATTTTTTTATGATCATGACTCATTTTTGTTTGTGCATTATGTGGGCCATTGGTTGTGTTTGTTTGATGGATTAAGAAAGGGGATACCTTAGGTATGTGATTAATTTAATAGGGATGATAAGTTAGTTTCTAGTTATATTGTAGGTGATACAAGGTTGATATTTTCTCTTGGGATAGCTATGAGTAGGTGATCCATGAGTCTGGCCCAGAATTACCCTCTATGTAGTTTTTTCACCCATGGTTATAACTATGTTATACCATGTTGAGTTATGTTTATGATTGATCGGATTTCTCCCATTTATTTGTGATGTGTTGTGTTTTTGACCCAGTCTTGTGATTTTTGGATGTTCCTTTGTGGTAAGTTCTCTCTTATGGTGTTTTGAGTTAATTATCTTTGGTGTTTGTTTATAGTTGATGGAATATTTTTGTTTGCTTTGATGATTAGTGGAAACATACACGTTTGGGTGATATTAATTTTATTGGTTATTTATATTGGTTTTTCCACCATTTTAGATGAATTATATATGGTGGGGATACCTATGTTAAGTCTTCATTTTCTTAGAGCTTTGAGTTGGATAGTTGTGATTTGTCCTATGTTTGAGTTTTTTTGTTAGTGATTGAGGATTTGTTTTATGGTTTTTGAGTAATAGTGGTTTTTTGGTCTTTCTTTATCATATTATTGGTTTTTATTTTCACCTACCTAGCCTCCTCCTATGTTCAAGTGTGGAATTTTTAGCTTTTCATTGATTCTACCTTTGTTAATGACTTTCTAGGGGAAGAAAGTGGCATAGTGGAGAGAATTGTGACACATTCATGTCATTATTTCATTATTTATTTTTATATTATTTTGGGGTAAATTAAATCTTTGAGATTTTAGTTTAAATTTTGAAAAATCTATAAAATTTCTCATTTTCATGGTTAGTGTGCACTATTTAGGGGAAACCGTGTGACCTCTATTATGTAGGGAGTCTTTTCAGTTCATTTTATTTAGAGTGTGAGTTTTTTGAATAGGTATCACATGTTTGTGTACAAACTATGAAAAAACTAGTGGAAACCATGTAGTACCATTCATGAGTAAGGGTTTTGGAGTATATCTTTCACAAAGTAAATAGAAACCATGTGACAAGCGTGTAAGAGGATTTACAGTTTTAACATAGTAGTTTCATATAGTTGGTGTGTGGTTTGGAAACCATGCATAAAAACTATGAAAGTGGGTTGTTCTAATCTACTTTCTATTACATTATTGGTGAAATATTTTCTAAACCATGCGGCCAAACTATTTGGTCAACCTAGATTCACATAAAAAGGATTTTCTGGTTTTTCCCTTGCATGTATAACTCGATTTTGGCCTACCTCTCACCTGTTTTTCATTTGGTTGACCATGTTTATGCATGGTGAGATCCAATTCTCCCTTCCCCTTTGATTCTAATATTGTTTCAATCGATTATAAGTGGTTCTATATAGTATTTACATTTCTTCTCCCCAGCCTTCCCTTCTCCTTCCCTTTGATGTTATCTTTCTCCTGTGAACCCTAATCATTGTGTGGGTCAATTTGTGGGTTTGGGTGAATTTTAATCATGGGGATTTTGGTTGTTAAGGTTCAAGTAGGGTTTATTATTTCATGGATTTTCATTATCCATCAAAATTGGTGTTTTATGTTATGTTCTCGCTTGAAAGAGGTAGGTATTTTTGTTCCTTTCCTTTATATTACATGTTATGAAATGATTGGATGTTTTAAAGTGATTTTCTTTCCAAATTGTATCTATATGTACTACACAAGAGGAGTTTAAAATTGTTTCCAAATGGTTTTAACATTTGGAATGGACTTTTTTCAAGGTAAGTGTTTTAGAAAATGCTTTAGTGGCTCTTTCAAATGGATTTAAGTATTTCAAAAGGGTTTTTAAAACCATTTGATTTTAAAAGATTATATTTTATGTTTAAAAAATATTGGCTTATTTAAATGCGGTTTTTTTCCAAATTCAATGATTTTATGTCTTTTTAGTCTTACTGTATGTTAAAGTGATTTTAAAAGTTAATTGGGTATTTGAAAGGGGTTCTTGGCACCAGTTTACTTCAATTAATGCTTTAATGGATGGTTTTAAATGGGTATAAAGTGTATTGGAAATACAACCATGATTTTAAAGGCTCCTTTGAAACTTTGTTAAAAATTTGTTTTAAATTTTTGATTGCCCTCGTTATTGATCCCCATAGTTTATTTTATATTTGGAATGGATTGATGTCCTAAGGGGGTATTGTATATTGTTTTATTATTGAATATTATGCATGGATTTGAAATGGGTTTTTTTCATGGGAGGTTTTTTGAGGTGAGATGAGGTTTATTTATTTTTATTTATATGTTGAATTTTGTGATAAAATTGTGATTATTATGATTTATCACTTGACCTATTTTTTGATATCATGGGAACCCTATGTAGCTTAGTAGAAGGTACAGATGCATGTTACACTAGATTAGTTTCCATAGGCTAGCTATTTCCCTAGGAAAGTTACACCCTCATAGGGGTTTATTCTTGTACTCGGCAACCCTAAGGGGTGTGGAGTGGTATGTTTCAGTTTCATATAGGGGGTCTCTAAAGAGATGTGTCCTGAGGAGACCATGTCCAATATCATTAATTTTAGATTCTAGAGAGTTTCCCATGATTCTTAGTGTAACATCCCGACCCCAAACACTAGGTACAAGATAAACTTTTACATGACCTCATGTAAACCTCCCCATACGCAAGAGGTTGTTGACTAGAAAAAATGATCTAACTTCGTATATGGGGAGGTTATACCCTCAGTATCATTTCATATGATCAATAATAATAAAAAGTAATAAAAAATCAGAGTAAATGTGTAAAAATTAATAAATGACATACATATAAGATCTCCCAAAGTGGTAAGCTTCTCCAGAGTATAATCATTAGGTAATAAAATGCAAGTAAATAAAAAAAATTATGGGGTCCTTCAATGTATTCTCTAGTCCACTATAACTACATGATCCACCACTTAACCATCCACCATATGGTCATTTCCATTCACTAGAACTAGGGTTATGAAATCTGAAAATGTACTAAAATGATCGAGTAGGTTGTGAGTAAAAAGACATAGTAGGACACCACCAATGCATCCTTAAAAAGTGTTCACATGCATAAGAGTTAATATTGTAATAATAAATAAATGAACACACAATAAAAAATCATGTTGAGAATTCTTGGACTAATCAATCCACCACAAAACCTGGTTATACCTACTTCAACGCCATTCCCAAAAACATTAGAACAAACATGGAAGCATCTCAATGTTAGATCCATCCTCAAGCTACTCAATAGCCATAAAGGACCCAGGACTCCAGGTCAAACCCCACTAGGTCATCATTCCTTAGTTATTGTTGGAGTTGGTGTCTTAGAACCAACTACTTTGTACTTTATTCATTAATAAATGCCTTATCACATCTTGATTGTTCTTCTGCGTGACAATGCATGTGATAATGTCCTAAGGACGGATGTTTCATTAATGGGTCATAGCGGATCCCTATTATGATGAGAACCCGAAAGTTCCATAACACTGTTCTTGAATATATGTTCTATGACCAGATGATATTATTTGAGGGACACGAATAATACAGGTTATTAGGGTGAGGACTCATAAAACTTTGAGTCACCTTCTCATGGTGTGCACCCTTGGTAATATCCAGGAGGATATTATGAGAACGAGACCCGCCAATAGGAAATCTACATTTCATAGTGTCATTGGATGTTCCTATCTACGGACGTGTGTATTGGTCCTTAGACTTTAAGATTATTATTAATGGGTATTACAACTCACACACTTAGATGTATTGATGAAAACTGTAACGACACCCTGTTTGCAGCGAGGTAGGATATGTTGGGTGCGTCACGAGTAATACTGCATTAATAGATAATGCGAGAAAGGATTTGTTCCTTCTGTTCCATAACGGAAGTAGATATCTCAGGACCTTTGATGGAATTGATATAGCCTAAATAAATCCATGGCCATGGTAAGGTATGGGCGAGTTCAATTCTGGGAATTCAAAGAAAGAATAATCGAGAACATGGGTTGATGGCACTAGCATGAAACCCGCTTGATTGGATATATCGAGACAAAGGGATTATATTACACGGTAAGCATTCGTAGGAGGTGACACGTCATTGCGGCGTTAACTTCTTTCTCTATGGGTGCCTTAGCGTGTTTCTAGACGCTAACCTTGGACTTTAGGCAGGCTCCGCCTAATGCCACTGAGAAAGAGGCCTAGAGGGTCACACACTAAGTGTGTCCATGTATCTTAGTTAAATATTAATTTAACAAGTTAAATAAATATTATTCCCGACTTTGGTTTAATAATTATTTAAGGATGTCTGATCACATTTATTTCGACACTGGTTATTCGAGAGAATATATTGTGGGCGAAATAATATATATTTATTAGCGATTAATGAAGTTGCATTTATTTAAGAAATAAATAGCCATTACTCAAGGTCTAATAAATATGGTGGAGGAAATAAATAAACTGAAAAATAAAAAGTACACGCCGTGTATATTTATATACACGCCGTGTAGTTTGTTTTTCGGGATTTGTGAGAAAATATTGTTTATTTAATTAAATGATATTAAACGTAATACGTTGGGTGCATGTCAAGTAATAATGATGGTCAACTGTCATTATTAAGACATGTGGTATTATTAAGAATTAAATTAAATGATTAAATGCTTTCGGGCAATTAATTCATTTTATTATTCTAAGTATTATAATCCCAATTACATTTTTCTCAGAGTAAGGGAGAGCCATGGTTGTGCACAACGGATTTGGAAATACTCTCAAGCCAAAAGAGAATTCTCTTTCCACCAAGAACGCTTTCAAGTTACGAGAGCGAGATCATCCACCAGATCAAGGCGGTAGAAGGCAGACATCGCAAGCGAAGGTTCTTCCGCGATAGCACCCAGAGATCCCTTCGGTGACGTCCATAGATACGTGGAGAACGTGTGGATCACCGCTAGAGGAATCCTATACTTGGATTCTACAATGCAATGAAGGATCACAGGATCATGACCGGAGACTCCAACAAAGAAAGAATTACATCGAGGTAATTCTTATTAATTAATTAAATTAATTATAACCAACATATGATGATCCTATCTCAAGGGTTCCCGGACTCTTCTTTTCTTTTTCATTCTTCGTTCTATTCTGAAGATTCGGCGTTTTAAATCGTGTCGGATCTCAGATTGAATGTTGTTTAATGTTAAAATTAAAGTTGGGAAAACCCACCAATGTGCTTCCGCTGCGCCCGAAACCTACAAGTGGTATCAGAGGGGTTAATATTGTTGGTTATAATTATTTAGTTTTTCGTTGGTAATTTACGCATTTAATAATTTAGTTATTTCAATTCAAGTTTAATCGTTCTGAAAATCTGAATATTGATATCTGTTCCTCCTCCCTTATTTCTCGTTCACCTCACAGAAATGATTTTTTATTTTAATTTTGATTAAAATAATATATAGGAACTCATCTAGAGGAGCCAAACATTTCTGGCCGTACAACACCAGAATACACGGCGTGTATTCGGAAGTACACGCCGTGTAGTCTAGGTTCAATGCATTTACTGATCCGCCAAATCAGGCCATGTATTGGATTCTTTCTAAGAATTTAAGACACTATTTGTTGACCAGAAACAGGTGGTACACGGTTTCTAGATTACGCGTCGTGTGGTCCAACAGAACATGGTGTGTAGTCCCTTCGGGTTAGGGTTGGACCGTGTACCCCGTACATAGCCTGCCAGGCTGGAAATCGTGTAACATGGAAACTATATAGCGTGTGTCCCACTGTACACGCCATGTACTCCGAAAATTTCCAAATTACATTAACACGCCATGTCCCCGGGCATGTACTTCGGATGGACGGTGAAGAAAAGTACACGCCGTGTAGTCGGAACTACACACCATGTACTCACCCAAATTACACAGATTTATTAAAATTTATTATTATTATATTATACAAACCCTTGAGACATGTACCATAGTGCAGGCGTAAAGCTGAGGTACAACACGTGATAGGTGTTTTATATATATGTGTTTAATTTAACATCTGCGTAATAAATGGGAATTCACCAAGTTGCCTCCAAGATACAAGTTATGTACAAGGATAATTTTAAATGAATTTATTTGTTTAAAATTATGATGGATGAGAATCTCAAGGAAGTTCAGAAAAGGGTTTAAGATAAAAGTATTGATTAATTAAAGATAATTAATTAATTTGAGCGTGATTTATCTTAAAAAAACGATTAAAGAATTGAATGTTAGTTTTATTTATGTGTAAATATCGTTGAATGTATGGATGATCATGAGCTAGACCAAGACCTTTGTATGTGAATGGTTTCTTTTAATTTATTTATTTAAATTAAATTTGTTGGCCTGCGAGTCATCTCCTCATTAATATGTAGGGCATGCGCGCCCAATGATTCTTTTATGTAAAAACCCCTTTTACCCCTCACCTGCGTGTGAGATAAATGCATATGTAATGGATGGAGATCCCAAGCTAGTGGAGGTGGATCAAGTCAGGAGCCAAGGTGAAACCAATCCAAGGAGATACAAAGGTGGATAGGTGGAAATCTGTAAACACGAACCTGAAAGGTTCAAGGTGTTTCTCCCCTAGGTCTTGGGTTGGTTTATCAACCACTAGATAAACTAACCAATATAAAAGCTCATGATCATACCATTTATTTTATTTCTTTCAGTTTCATGGTTTATTTATTGTGGGTGTGTTGTCATGATCACAAAATTAATGAATTAAACGAGCATGCAAGATGGAACTAAAATAAAACTGGCTTATATGTAAATATTATCTTAGACATGGTTAATCACTTAAGTATATCCCACTTAATATTAAAAATCATGTAATCAAAGATAATAAAATGGCAATTTACGTATAAGGATAAAATCCCTCAAAATAAATATTAAGTCGATATAGCCTTCCATAATCTTGGTTAGAATCGAACCATAGTTCAAAGTGCTTGGCCAACCCTAGTTGGGGTGCTTTCAATTATCGGGAAATTATAATTCAAGGTTTTTGGTTGACTTGACTTGGTTCGGATCAAGGTTTGACTTCCACAGAAGGACTTGGTGTGACCAAGAGGAAAAGGTTTAGGAAATCCAAAAAGGATTTCAAGATTGGGGAGTCCACTCCGCGGATCAAGGAGCTGCGAGTTAATGCAATTGGCATTTGGAATGCCTACCTAAAACCCTTCAAGTTGCTTGACCAACCCTATTTGGGGTAATGTGAAGGGAAATATGGATCCTTGTCACTAGAATATTCATGAAACAGAATATTCTGAAGTCAATGGTGAGGGCTATTGGATTTCGATAAAATAGTGGAAGACTAATAAGTATTAATTTATTTATTTGTCTCAATTTTTGTAATAAAGTACTAAACCTTTGCTCATCTTAATTTGTAGAAACGGAAAGAAAATGACTTCAAACATATCATTTTGAACCATAATCGAAAAAGAAAACCTTCTCACCGGCACCAATTTCCAAGAGTGGCAGAGGCGTTTACACGTCGTCCTTCGCCACGAAATGAAATTGTATGTGCTGGAAGAGCCTATTCCAGTTGTGCCTGGGAAAGAGGCTAGTGATGAGGAATTATCTCTCTACATGAAATACATGGATGATGCCACAGATGTCCAGTTTTTCATGCTATCGTCCATGTCTAATGAGCTCTTGAAGCAACATGTAAACATGGACGCGTATAGCATGATGTCTCACCTTAAAGATCTCTACCAAGAGAAAGCAAGAAAGGAGAGGTATGAGATCTCCAATGCTTTGTTTACCACGAAGCTTGGAGAGTCTTCACCAGTTGGGCCTCATGTAGTCAAGATTATTGGCTACATTGAATGCCTGGAAATATTAGGGATTAAATTCCCGGATGATTTGCATACATATCTCATCCTATCATCACTGCCCAAGACCTTCTCTAGCTTCATTGTCAACTATAACATGAGCGGCAATGAGAAGAGTCTATTGGAGCTTCTGACCTTGATTCGTCAGGTAGATAAGGACATGGGGCATGACAAACCCGTGGTCCTTATGGTGAACAAGAAAAGGAAGGACAAGGCAAAGGGGCCAAAGACTTATAAATGGTCTGAATCCCCCGAGAACTGTCCCTCCAAGAAGGGGAAGATCGAGAGGCAGGGCATGGAATGGGAGGCAGTGTGTTTTTCATGTGTCAAGTAGGGCCACTGGAAGAGGAAATTCACCCAGAAGCATGGGGATGCTAAAGGTGCATTCGTTATCGAGTGAAATCTTTATATTTCTACACATTGGGTATTAGATATAGCTTGTGGGGCTCACATATGTATTCAAATGCAGGAACCAAGTAGATTTAAAAAGATCGCCAGAGGAGAGGTGGATCTTCGAGCTGCCAATGGCGCAAGGCTGGCTGCCTTGGCTATTGAAAACTATCACCTCTCATTTCCAACTAGCATGATTTTGTTTTTACAAAACTGTTATTGTGTGCCTAGTGTTACCAAGAACATAATTTCTATATCTTGTTTCGATATGGATGGATTTATTTTCAAGTTTAGAAATAAGGTTTGTCTCTTTTATAAGAACAACATATGTTATGGTATGGCACATTTGAATAATGGTTTGTATGTATTAAATTATGAAAACCAAGTGTTGGAAATTGATAACGAAACAAACTCACATGACTCATACATCACCCACTTATGGCATCACCGCCTTGGTCATGTGAACGAGAAGTTCTTGACAAAGCTCTTAAAAGATGGATATTTAGACTCTACTGATATAAAACCACTTGATAGATGTCATGATTGTTTACAAGGAAAAATGACCAAGCCGCCTTTTGGTGGACAAGGTGAAAGGGCCACAAAGCTTCTAGGATTGGTACACACGGATGTGTGTGGACCATTTCCGGTAGAATCTAGAGGTGGATATTCTTACTTCATTACTTTTACTGATGATTTGAGTAGATATGGCTATGTCTACTTAATGAGGTATAAGTCAGAGTCCTTAGATAAATTTAAGGAATTCAAGAATGAATTAGAGAATCATCTTGGTAAGAAGATAAAGAAGCTTCGATCGGATCGAGGTGGAGAATATCTGAACCAAGAGTTCATCGATCTTCTACAGGAGTCTAGGATTCTATCTCAGCTCACTCCTCCTTATACACCACAGTGGAATGGTGTTAGTGAAAGGAGGAACCGCACCATGTTGGACATGGTGAGGTCAATGATGAGTCATGTGGATCTTCCATTGTCCTTTTGGGAATATGAATTACAAACTGCAGCATACACATTAAACCGAGTACCAACTAAGGCGACAAATGGAATTCCATCCGAGTTATGGAATGGAAGGAAACCCAATTTGTCGCACACACGTGTATGGGGATGCGAGGCGTTTGTTAAGGCCTTCTCAGGCAACAAACTAGCACCCTGGGGCACGAAGTGTATCTTTATAGGATATCCCAAGGAAATGAAAGGATATTACCTATATAACCCTCAAGACAAGAAAGCGACTATCACCAGACAAGTCGTCTTTCTTGAGAGGGAGCACATACTCAAGAAGGATAGTGGTAGAAAGATTGACTTCGATGAAGTTGATGCTCAAGATACATAGGATTTGGTACAGGAACAAGTTCCACAGGTCCTCGTGAAAGAGTTTCCAGAAACACAAGTACTGCGTAGGAGCTCAAGAGAGGTAAGGGAACCAGAGAGATTTGGTTTCCTAGTCACCGAGGATGGGGAATCATTATTGTTGGACAATGATGAACCTATCTCCTACAAGGAAGCAGTAAAAAGCTCAGAAGCTGCAAGATGGTTACAAGCTATGAATTCTGAGATGGATTCCATGTATCAGAACCAAGTTTGGGTTCTGGTCGATGAGCCAGTTGATGTAAAGCCTATTGGATGAAAATGGGTATTCAAGAG
The DNA here is from genome assembly GCA_963277665.1 of Viscum album. NCBI lineage: Eukaryota > Viridiplantae > Streptophyta > Magnoliopsida > Santalales > Viscaceae > Viscum > Viscum album. Next base: position 1,784,882,529 of record OY728121.1, on the reverse strand, counting down.
AAAGCTGGACATGGAAGGTCAATTTAGCACCTATAAAGAAAGGCTAGTGGCTAAAGGATTCGTACAACGTCAAGGAATTGACTATGATGAAACCTTCTCGCCAGTTTCCATGTTTAAATCCATAAGAATCATACTTGCCATAGCAGCTTACCATGACTACGAGATTTGGCAAATGGATGTCAAAACAGCATTCCTTAATGCAAACCTTCAGGATGATGTCTATATGACACAACCAGAAGGGTTTGTGACACTAGGTGAAGCCAAACGGGTTTGCAAGTTGCAAAAATCCATTTATTGATTGAAGAAAGCATCCAGGTCATGGAACATTCGATTTGATGAACCCATAAAGGAATTTGTTTTCATTAAGAATGAATGTGATCCATGTGTTTATAGGTGGTTTAATGGGAATTCAATTGTTATCCTAATAGTATATGTTGATGACATATTGCTTATTGGAAATGACATACCAACCTTACAGTCAGTTAAGGACTGCTTGAACAAGTGTTTCTCTATGAAGGAATTAGTAGAAGCAGCCTACATTCTAGGGATCAAGATCATTCGTGATAGATCCAAGAGGCTGCTTGGACTATGTTAGGGTACATACATTGACTAGATACTAAAGAGATTTAGTATGGAAAAATCCAAGAGGGGATTAGTTCCAGTGGCACATGGCTTACATCTTTCTAAGAAAATGTGTCCCCAGACACAACAGGAGAAAGATAGGATGAGTAATATCCCATACGCTTCGGCTATAGGATCCATCATGTATGCCATGTTATATACCAGGCTTGATGTTTCCTATGCACTGATCATGGTAGGCAGATATCAAGAAGATCCAGAAGAATAGCATTGGACTGCTGTTAAGACTATCCTTAAGTATCTGAGAAGAACTAAGGATATGTTCATGTTGTATGGAGGAGACGAGGAGCTTGTCATCAGAGGGTATGCTGATGCTGGTTTTTAGATAGATCAGAATGATCTGAAGTCGCAATATGGATATGTTTTCTGTCTCAATGGAAGAGCTATGAGCTGGAAGAGTTCAAAGCAGCCAGTTGTCGTCAATTCTACAGTGGATTCTGAGTATATAGCGGCTTCTGATGTAGCCAAGGAATATTTCTAGATTCGGAACTTTGTCCAGGAGCTTGATGTGGTGCCTAGAAGTAAATATCCCATTACATTGTATTGTGATAATACTGCAGCGGTGGCTCTTGCAAAAGAACCAAGGTCACATCAACAAACAAAGCACATACTCTGGAAGTATCACCTCTTGAGGGATTTCTATCAAAGGGGTGAAGTTGTAGTGAGCAGAGTTTCCACGGAAGAGAACGTGGCGGACCCCATGACTAAAGGAATATCTCAGCAGAAGCATGAATATCATGTGAGAGCTAGCAGGTTAAAGGTTGTTAGCAGTTGGCTCTAGTCCAAGTGGGAGTCTGTTGGATTTGGTGGCCTAGAAACAACTACTTTTTACTTTATTCATTAATAAATGCCTTATCACATCTTGATTGTTCTTCTGCGTGACAATTCATGTGATAATGTCCTAAGAACAGTTGTTGCATTAATGGTTCATAGCAGATCCCTACTATGATGAGAACCCGGAAGTTCCATAACACTGTTCTTGAATATATGTTCTATGGTCAGATGATATTATTTGAGGGACACGAATAATACAGGTCATTAGGGGTGAGGACTCATAAAACTTTGAGGCACCTTCTCATGGTGTGTGCCCTTGGTAATATCCAGGAGGATATTATAAGAACGAGACCCACCAGTAGGAAATCCACATTTCATAGTGTCATTGGATGTTCCTATCTTTAGATGTGTGTATTGGTCCTTAGACTTTAAGATTATTATTAATGGGTATTACAACTCGTGCACTTAGATGTATTGACGAAAACTGTGATGACACATTGTTTGCAGTGAGGTAGGATACGTTGGGTGTGTCATGAGTAATACTGCATTAATAGATAATGCGAGAAATGATTTTTCCTTTCTGTTCCATAACGGAAGTAGATATCTCAGTCCCTTTTATAGAATTGATATAGCCTAAATAAATCCATGGCCATGGTAAGGTATGGGCGAGTTTAATTCCGAGAATTCAAAGAAAGAATAATCGAGCACATGGGTTGATGGCACTAGCATGCAACCCGCTTGATTGGAGATATTGAGACAAAGGGATTATATTACACAGTAAGCGTTTGTAGGAGGTGACACGTCATTGTGGCGTTAACTTCTTTCTCTATGGGTGTCTTGGTGTGTTTCTAGACACTAACCTTGGACTTTAGGCAGGCTCCACCTAATTCCACTGAGAAAGAGGCCTAGAGGGTCACACACTAAGTGTGTCCATGTATCTCAGTTAAATATTAATTTAACAAGTTAAATAAATATTATTCCTGACTGTGGTTTAATAATTATTTAAGGATGTCTAATTGCATTTATTTCGACACTAGTTATTCGAGAGAATATATTTTGGGAAAAATAATATATATTTATTAGTGAGTAATGTAGTTACATTTATTTATGAAATAAATATCCATTACTCAAGGTCTAATAAATATGGTGGAGGAAATAAATAAACTGAAAAATAAAAAGTACATGCCGTGTAATTTGTTTTTTGGGATTCGTGAGAAAATATTGTTTATTTAATTAAATGATATTAAATGTAATACGTTGGGTGCATGTCAAGTAATAATGATGGTCAACTGTCATTATTAAGACATGTGGTATTACTAAGAATTAAATGAAATGATTAAATGCTTTTGGGCAATTAATTCATTTTATTATTCTAAGTATTATAATCCCAATTACATTGTTCTCAGAGTAAGGAAGATCCATGGTTGTTCACAATGGATTTGTAAATACTCTCAAGCCAAGAGAGAATTCCCTTTCCACCAAGAACACTTTCAAGTTACGAGAGCGAGATCCTCCACCGGATCAAGGCGGTAGAAGGCGGACATCGCAAGCGAAGGTTCTTCCACGCTAGCACCCAGAGATCCTTTCGGCGACGTCTAGAGATACGTGGAGCATGTGTGGATCACCGCTAGAGGAATCCTGTACTTGGATTCTACAACACAATGACGGATCACAGGATCGTGACCGGAGACTCCAACGAAGAAATAATTACATCGAGGTAATTCTTATGAATTAATTAAATTAATTATAACCAACATATAATGATCCTATCTCAAGGGTTCTAGGAATCTTCTTTTCTTTTTCATTATTCGTTCTGTTCCGAAGATTCGGTGTTTTAAATCATGACGGATCTCAAATTGAACGTTGTTTAACGTTAAAATTAAAATTGGGAAAACCCACCAACGCGCTTCCGCTGCGCCCGGAACCTACAGTTATATCTCTAGATCAGGTCACATTAACCATTATGCCCCACTATTTCTATATAGTTATGATCACTCAAGATCATCATTCCACAAGGTCATTACATATGGATCAAATCACTCATAATTTTCATACCCCAAATTCAAGATAGACTAGGATATCTTTCCTTTTCATCCATCTTAGTCTCTTCATCAAGTCACATGTAATTTTTGAACACCCTCCCACCCAAGGGATACTGAGACACACTGGGACCACCTATCACTTTTTTATCATTCATAACACAACAATATAGCATATTCCAAGAATATCGTAAGGAAATAGTGGCATCATACATAACATGTCATGAGTGTGAGAAAATAAATACATACACACATGTGATAAACTCAACATGGTCTAAAGCACATCAACATTCATAATCATATTATGTAAATCAAGAAAGCCTCATGGATAAACATGCACCCACATGCATCACATAACAAGCATGGGTTAGTCAAGCATAAATAACATATCATGCTAAAATCATATACATGGACCAAAATGGTAAGGAACTTCCTACCTCAATGTCGCCAATGTCAATAGAAAGGATAAACCACCCTATATGTTTTGATATATAGAGTGTAAATATTAACATTCAAGAATACCTCATTGCATCCTTATTATCGTAATCATCTACATGTCAATGATTGAGGTTCATCAAGGTTTATTAGAACCAAAACTAGTTGTTTTATTTCAAAAAATAAACAAAATATCACATGTGATAATAATTTCACTCTCATGGATAATTTCCAAATTATTATTTTATGCCAACTCATGCGCTCACAAAATTCTCATCATGAATAATAATAAAATAAAATTTGATAATTTATATCACTAAATTATTTCAAGAACCCATGTGGTATTCCTTATAATTAAACCATATAATTATCTTTCCAAAGATAATCTAATGTAATTACTTCTTAATAATTCTTTACAATTATCTTTGATAATTTTATGCAATTAAATTTTGATAATTCTCACAATTATCCTTTGATCACTTACATAAATTACTCATTGATAATTATATTATAATAATTTATATTAAATTATCATTCAATAATTATATATTATTATCTTTCGATAATCATGCTCAATTATCCTTTTATAAACTCGAATAATTATATTTTGATAATTTAAATAACTATAATTTGATAATTCAAAGCAATTATAATTTTTCCAATTTTAATAAATTATCTCTTGATAATTACATGTGATCGTCATTTGATAATTTATTATAATTATACTTTCAATAATTTTATGAAATTATCATTTGATAATTATTAATAATTATCATTTGATAATTTCACATAATTGTTCTTCGATATTTTTTTGTGGAATTATAGTTTGATAATTTTTTTGGAATTATCCCTTCATAATTTTGGGTTTTATTTTTTTATTAAAGATAATAATTTTTTCATAATTTTGGAAGAATGTAAAAAAGTAATAAAAAAATTAAAAAAATATATAAAACAAACCTCATATGCATGGAACACTAGTGAAAAAGGAAGAGGGTTGTCATGTCGGAATCTGGTAAAAGGGGACCAAACTGAATCGAAGTACACTTATGAATCATGTGAAAAGGGGTTTTGGGATCACCCAAACTCAATGAAATAAATAAAAATTTAAAATAAGAATGGTTTGGCTATATGGAACCCCAAAATCATGGTTCTCAAAAACCTGAATTAAAACACCCATTTTAATCCATCATTCAATTGTAAATTTAAAGTAGAAACATTAATTTCACCTATTTAATGTGTTGATGAAATTTTTGGGTCAAATGAATTGATTATGAAGGTTTAAAATCAACCCTATATTCAAAAATCGTGGTTTTATGGTGTAGAATATGAAGTAATGAAATATAAATAATTTATTAATTAAAATATTAGTAAAATAATTAAGGGTAAAAAATTACTTGTGTGATGTAATTAAACACCCGACGTGTATGAATTTTATGTCACTCCTAAGGTAAAATATACATTATAGGCCTAATTGTGGTATCATATTTCTCATATGAGACACCATTTAGAAGATACTCAATTTTTTAAAAAAAATATTTAATAAAAATATTAAATATGTTATCATCGTGTGCGATCTAACCAAAAATCTAACGTGTATAAATGTTATGTCATGCCTAGGATAAAATCTACATCCCAGATATAAAAGTGGTCTCATATTTCTCATATGACACATATATTGATATATATTTAGTTATTTTGGAAAAATAGTGCATGCATAAAATAATATATTTAATATTTTTTTATTCTTTCAGCACCGAGGATCTACAGACCATAGAATCTTGTGTTATCTTAGTGCCTAACTCTGAAAGTATTCCATAAAATATTATATGGTGTTAATTGGGTTTTTGCCCTTATTAAAAGCCTTTAAATCATCTATTAAGTTATTTTTGTTGGAAAACTACATTTTTTCATTAAAATAATCAAATATTATTATCAACATGGGTATTTATTTCCTTTAAAATTTTAGGATATTACAATTATACCCCTCTATTGACTTCTCATCCCTAAGAAGTATCTATACTGATCTTGATCAAACAACTTAGGTCACTCTCAAGAAAATATGATCTCCCATAGAAAACTCCAAGTGTATCCTCCTATAGTCAATATAAGATCTCGGTCTACTCTGAGTGATGACCAACCTCTTCCATATAAGTTGCATTCTATTAGAGGTATCATGAACTGTGTTGGGGCCAACAACCACTACCTCTCTCCTACCTCATTCTAATAGAGAGGTGAGTGACACGGCCTCCCATGAAGATCCACATAATGTTTCATCTAAATAAAATCCTAGTAACTATTATTTTATGTGAAATCAATCAAGTATAGTATATCATCCCATTCTCCATAAAAATATATAACATAATCTCAAATCATATCCTCTAATATGAATATAGTCCACTCAAACTATCCATTAGTTTGAGGATGGTTCACCATGATAAATATTACCTGATTCCCTAGGTATTTCTCCAAGACCTATCAAAATAATGACATAAAACATGCATCTCTATACAAAACTATTATCAATGGAATTTCATATAGGCATAAAATCTCTCGAACAAAGATCTTTCCTAGCCTCTCCATTGAGTGAGTCTCTATGGTCGTTAAGAAGTGATCAAACTCTGTTAGCTGATCAAAAATCACCCAAATTATGTCATGACTCCTCGAGGTCTTGGGTAAACTATCACAACATCCACCATGAATTCCTCCCACCTAATGATATAGAAATCCCATATCCATATCTCATTGATAAAATCACCAACTACTTATCTCTCATATACTAGGGTTTCACATCATCATTGAATGATGTATCAGAGAAAGGTACATTAGAGAATAATAACTCTACTGGTAAGTTAAGTCTATAAAAAACTCATATATATAAGGAAATAACAACTATTAAACAATTCATAAGATCAAAAAAGTATGTTCAATACCATACCTCGTACAGTAACAGGTTCCTCATCACCGTCAATTGGGTTTTGATCCACTGCATCGACTCAATCTGCCACATCTCCATAACCCTCTCTTTGACTCACCTGAGTCCCTATATTTTATTCCACCTGATAATGGACCCATCATATCCCATTATTTAGTGCTTGATTCTATCTTTAACCCCCACAAGACCTCGATCATGATGCCTTCGAGTAGAATCACTACATATGTCTTTCCTTTCTGCATTGGTGGAACTTGATCTTCAGTTTTGGTCATGAAGTATGATAATTCCTCCATTTCCCATAGTTGTAGCACTGAGGACCTCCCTCCCCCATAGGAGGTGCTGGTGAGCCTCTAATAAACTCTAATTTTCCTCCACTGTAATGAAGTGAGTCATCTACCTTCCTCTTCCTACTGTCAAGAGTAACTCCTGTAGTGAGAGAAATCTCAATCATTATCCCACCGTGGGTTAAAAGTAAGCATTGTTCCCTAACCTTTTATACTCTCTTGTTAAAGGTTATGGACTTTTGAATCACTTGAGAATAAATCATTAGGTCAAATACCCTAACCAAACATATGATCTCTAGTTGTAATCCTATCTTGAAATTTCAATCTTTCTGTGCCTCATTCCCATCTAAAAAGGTATAAAAGTGAATAAACTCCATAAATAAAGTAGAGTATGCAGATATAGTCATAGAACCCTATTGTAACTCTATTAACTTCTGGGAATGGTCTAACCTCATGATGTCAGAAAAGTATTGTTTCAAAAATAACTCCTTAAAGGTTATCCAAGTAAGACCTTCTCATCTCCCATATTTATTCATGGTATTTCACCATCTCCTAGTGGATCCTTATAACAAGAAGGTTACCAAAATAACTTTTCCTTCCCTAGGAATTTTGACTAGATCGAGAATACTCTCAATGAATTCCATCAAATTCTATACATCCTGTAGGCCATTAGTACCCTGGAATGTGGGCAGATGGTTAAGCTAAAAATCTCGAGCATGGTCAGTCATAGTCCTATGAGTGACTCTACCTTGAATGGACACTATCTAAAAGAGTCTTGGATGAATGGTCTCTATAGCCTAGATCATCTATGTTAGTATAGTAGTGTGTTAGGGAGCATACTCTTGTACCATGGGTGTTGGAACAGGGATAACATGGGTTTCCTCATCTAGTGGCCCTATCAAACGTCTTTGAGGTGGCATATCGGCATCATGAAGTACATTAGGAACATAAAAATTCCTAACCAAACTATGGTATCACACAAGGTTTTCCTAGGAGTATATCATTGTCATAAGGTATAACCCTCCTCATCTATACACGTTAGTCACAGTCATCATATATATATATGTATTAACACAACATCATGCTCAGTTCAACTAATTAATACCTACAAGGATATGTCACAATGAAATGAAAACACATATGTATCACACAAAAAAGAAACTATCTTGAATAGGTAGAATGAATCGATTCATTTTATTAAAGAACTACTAAGAAGCATAACAAAATGTTTGTATATATGTAATGTAAATGTATGTTCCTAGTCACAATGCATGTACGTACTCAAAATCATATATCAATATCATGTGCATCACTCAGGGTAAATTTAATCAGTTCTGACAGAAAAAAAATTACTACTTTTATGGAAACTCAGAGGTCTACCATACAGTCCTGGCTGGGCACTATCATAGTTCCTCATCCTGAGTCCCAACCATCATCACTTCTATCTATACTTTCCCAAATCATGGAAATATAAAAGAAAAATTAGTAAACCTGGGGCCTTTGATACCATTTTGTAACATCCTAAACCCAACCATTGGGTATGATCCAAAATGTTATGTGACCTCACATGCTCCTCCCCATATACAAGAGGCTTCTAAATAGAATTTAAGGTCTAATTCCATATATGGGGAGACTATAACCTCAGTATTATGTCATAGTATTGATAATAAAAAAAGTAATAAAAAATCAAAGTAAATGAGAAAAACAGAATAAATGACATACATATAAGATCTCCCAAAGTATTAGGACTATCTAGAGTATAATTTGTAAAAAATAAAATGAAAAATAAATAAACAAAAAAAATTGGGGTCCTATTGTGTCTTTACTAGTCTAATCCAACTACATTCTCTACTACTCAACTATCCACCATAGGGCCCTTTCCTTTCACTGGATCATGGATCATGAAATCTATAAGCGCACTGAAATGATCGAGTAGGGTGTGAATAAAAAGACTCAGTGGGACACCACCAATGTGTCCTTAACAAGTATGCACATTTATAAGAGTGTATAAAATAATAATAAATAAATTCACACATAAGAAACAATGATGTCGAACATTCTTTCACTAATTAGATTCTAAAAACCCAAGTAATACCTACTTCAGCACCATGCTGGAAAACATCGAAAAAACATGGAAACATATCAACGTTAGAGACAGCCTCATACTATTCAATATCCATACACATCCCAGACCTCTAGGTCAAACCACACTATGTCATCATTCCCTGGCACTATCTCCAGGTCAGGTCACACATACCATCATGCCCCATTGTCACCACACAGGTCTAATCACTCATGATCTTCATGTCCCATAATCATCAAATATGGGTTTGATCACTCATGATTGTCATGCCCCCAGGTCAGGCCACACTAGTCTATCATGCCCCATCGTCCATCTTTGTCTTTTCATCAAGTCAAATGTAGTATCTGAACACACTCCCCCTCAAGGGATATCAAGCTGAGATGGGCCCACTTGTGACTTTGGAACCATGGATAACACAAAAACATAGAATATACAAATAATATTATAATGAAACAGTGGAATCATACATAACATTTCATGAGTGTGATCAAATAAATACATACACACATGTGGTAAACTCAATACAGTTTAAATCACATCAACGTGAATAATAATATTATGTAAATCAAGAAAGCCTCATGAATATACATGCACCCACATGTATCACATAACAATCATGGGTTAGTGAATCATATATCACATATCATTCTAACATCATATACATGGCCAAAAATGGAAAGAAACTTCCTACCTCCAAGTTTTCAATATCTACAGCAAGGATAAACCACCCTAGGTATTTTGATAACTGGAGTAGAAATATAAACAGTTAAGAATACCTCCTTATGGCCTTAATATCACAGTCATTGAAATGTCAACATTAGAGGTTCATCAATAATTCCTATAACTAAAACCATTTATTTTATTTCAAAAAATAAATAGAATATCACATGTGATGATAATTTCTCTCTCCTAGATAATTTCCAAATTATCATTTTAGGTCAACACATGCACTCACAAAATTATCCTCAAGAATAATTATAAAACCACATTCAATAATTTATATCACTATATTATTTTGAGAACACATGTGGTATTCTTTATAATTAATCTTTAAATAAACCATATAATTATCTTTCCAAAGATAATTTAATGTAATTACTACTTTATAATTCTTTACAATTATATTTGATAATTTCACGCAATTATATTTTGATATTTCATTCAATTATCCTTTTATAATTAATTACCCTTTCATAACTTCCAAAAATTACTCATTTATAATTATCTTATAATAATTTCTTTTAAATTATCATTTGATAATTGTAGATTATTATCTTCTAATAATCTTGCACAATTATCCTTTGATAACTCACATAATTGTCATTTTATAATTTTAACAACTATCATTTGATAATTAAAAGTAATTATCATTTACCAATTTAAATAAATTATCTCTTTATAATTCCATGTGATTATCATTTGATAATTTCTCATAATTATCCTTTCATTAATATAATGAAATTATCATTTGATTAATCTTTATAATTATCATTTGATAATTTCACATAATTATTTTTTGATTTTTTTTGTGGAATTATCACTTGATAAATTTGGTGGAATTATCCCTTCATAATTTTGTCTTCTATTTTTTTATTAAAAACAAAAAAAACTAATTTAGGATGATAGGAAAAAAGGAATAAAAAATTAATATAAAACAAACCTCAAATGTGAGACACATTGTTGAAGGAAGAGGGTCATTATGTTTGAATCTGGTAAAAGGAGACCAAACCAGATCGAAGTAGACCTTTGAATCATGTGAAAAGGGGTTTTAGGATCTCCCAAACTCAATAAAATCAATCAAAATATAAAATCTGAATAGTTTCTCTATATGAAACCCCAAAATCATGATACTCAAAACCCCAAATTAAAACATCCATTTTAATTCATGACTCAATCGCAAATTTAAAATGGAAGTCATTAATTTAACCTATTTAATGTGTTGCTGAAATTTTTTGGTCAAATTGAATTGATTCCAAATGGTTTAGATCAACCCCACATTTCAAAATAGTGGTTTTATAGTGTAGAAGATGAATTAATTAAATAAAAACAAATTTAATTAATTAAAATAATAATAAAATAATTAAGGGTAACAAATTACTTGTGTGATGTAATTAAACACCTGATGCATATAAATTTTATATCAATCCCAGGGTAAAATGCACATTCTGGACCTAATGGTGGTCTCACATTTCTCATATGAGACACTGTTCAGGATATATTCAATTATTTTCAGGGAAAATATATAATAAAAATAGTAATTAAATAATCCTTGTGTGCAATCTGACCAAACTTCTAATGCTCACAATTGTTTTGTCATCACTAGGGTAATCCTCACATCCTGGACCTAATAGTGGTCTCATATTTCTCATATGATTCACCATTTTAGATATATTCAGTTATTTTGGAAAAATTATGTGCATGAAAAATAATATATTTTTTATTTTTTATTCTTTCTGCATTGAGGATCTAAAGGCCCCGGAATCTCATATTATCTCAGTTCCTAACTACAAAAATATTCCATATAATATTTTAAGGTGTTAAATGATATTTTACCCTTACGCACAGCCTTTAAATCATATATTAATTTATTTTTATTGAAAAAATACATTTTCACATAAAAATAATCATAAATTATTATCAATAACATTTTTATGGTCTTTAAAAATTTAGGATATTACAATTATTACCCTCAATATAATTCTCATCCCCAAAAAGTATCTCTATCGGTCTTTCTTGAAAAACTCAAGACACTGAGTTTGAATAACTCATGAAACTAAGCTTGAACATCATACTCACACTCTCACGTCTCCTCTTAGATCTACTCATGCTACCACTGAATCTGGACTAGTGGTGTCATTTTCCCTTAGATGACTTTCTCACTATGGTCTATAATCCTCACTAGACACTCCTCATAAGATGCATCAAGTTCTAACTCAATGTCATCACAATCTATAACATGCTCGGGATCATAAATGTACCTTTGAAGCTGAGAAAAGTGGAACACATCATGAATTCCTAAATAACATGGAGGAAGGTCCAAACGGTATGCTACTACCACTATCTTCTAGATGATCTCAAAGGTTCCAACAAAATGAGGTTCTAGCTTGCCCTAATTCCCCATATGTTTGTGACCTAACCATGGAGTCTCTCTCAAGAAAAGCTAATCTCCCATTGTGAACTCTAAGGGTCTCCTCCTATAGTCATCATAAGATCTATGTCTTCTTCAAGTAGTGGTCACCCTCTTCCATATCATATTAAATCTCCTAGAGGTCTCATAAACCATTATCGGTCCAATAATCACTGCCTCACACACCTCATTCCAATAGATTGGTGAGCGAAAAGGCCTCCCATAAAGATAATCATAAGGTTCCATCTAAATCGAAGCTTGGTAACTGTTATTATATGAGAACTCAATCAAGAATAGGTGATAATCTTATTCTATACCAAATTCTAGCACACAATCTCAAGGAATATCTTTCAATATGCATATAGTCTACTTAAACTATCCATTAGTCTAAAGATGGTTCGTCGTGCTAAATATCAGCTAAGTCCCTCAAGCTTTCTGCAAGTATTTCAAAAATTGTGGCATAAAACATGTGTATCTATACAAAACAATGATCAAGGTAATTCCATGAAGGTGTATGATATCTCATACATAGATCTTTCTTGTCTCCTTCACTGAATGAGTCTCTTTAATCGGTAAGAAGTGAGAAGACTTTGTTAGTTGATTGACAATCACCCTGACTATGTCATGACTCCTCAGGGTCCTGGGTGACCCATCATAAGGTCCATCATGATGTCCTCCCATCTAGTTAAATGGAAGCCCCTAATTCTTATCTCACTGATGGAATCACCAACTACCATTATCTCATATACTTGGGTTTCATGTCATTGTTTAATAATGTATCAAATAAAGGTATGTTAGGGAAACATAACTCTAATGATAAGTCAAGTATCGGAAGAGATCACAGATATAAAGAAATCGCTAGTATTAAAAAATGTATAATATCAAAATTATGTGTTCAAGACCATACCTCATACATTAATGAGTTCCACATCACCATCTATTGGGTTTTTTATCCAATTCATATACTTGGTCTTCCTCATCTCCATGATCTTCTCCATGACTGGGTTGAGTCTCTATCATCTAGGACAGCTTCTAAGGTCCCCATATTGTCCCGTGATTTGGTTCCTAGGTATGTATCAAACCACCACAATACCTAGATCATGATTAATTCAAGAATAATCATTGTATATTTCTCATATTTCCACATCAGTGGTACTTGATCTCGAGGTTTTGGAATGAAGTACGATATTTCCCAAACTACCCACAGTTGAAAAAATGAGGACCTCCCTCCTCCATGGGAAGTACCAGTGAACCTCTTCTCAACTATGATTATACCCCACTTTAATGATGTGATTCTACTTCCTTACTCTTCCTACTATAAATAGGAACTCCCATAGTGAGAGAAATTTCAGTCACTGGCCCATCATGGGTTGGAAGTAAGCATTTTTTTCATGTCATCCTCTAGTCCCTTCTCAAAGTTTGGGGCCTTGTGAAGCACCTAAGAGTATGTAATTGGGTAAAATACCATTACCATATGTTTGTTATATGGTCATAATCTTATATTTAACTTACAATATTTCTATTCCTCATTCCCATATAACAAGGGAGTAAAGAAAATCAACTATGTAAATGGAGTAGAGTATGCAGAGATAGTCATAGATTCCTATTGTAACTCCAAGAACTCCTGGGCATGGTCTAGCTTCAACATGTCAAGGATGTACTGTTTGAGAAAAAACTCCTTGAATTTCTTCCATGTAATACCTTCTCATATCCTAACTTGATTCCTGGAAGTCCACCATCTCCTGGTGGTTCCTTGAAACATAAAGGTTTCTAGAATAACTTATCATTCCTTGGGAATTTGGACTTGCTCATACATACTCTCAATGCATTATAGTTAATCTTATGCATCCTATAGTCCATGAGTACCCTATAATATTAGAGGATACTAAAGAAAAAAAATCATGAGCATGGTTAGTCATAGTTCACTGAGTGACTCCTTGAACGAGCACTATCCAGAAGAGTCCTATCTGAACAAGATTTATCGTCTGGATCATCTATGCTAGTGAGCATCCTCCAACACCATAGGTGGTGGAATGGGGATAACCTAGGTTTCCTTAGCTATTTTTCCTTTAAAATTTATCAAAGGTGTCATATTTACATAATGAATAACATTAGAAACATAACAAGTTCTAACCAGTCTATGGGATCTCACAAGGTTTTCCTAAGAGTCTACCATAATCCTAAGGTATAACCCTCCTAATACTAACCCTAGTCTCCATACCTACATGTTAGTCACAATAAACATATATATATATATACTAACAAAAAATTATGCTCAGTTCAACTAATTAATTCCTATAAAGATATATCACAATGGAATGAAAACACAGATATATCATACTACAAAGAAACTCTCCTAAATAGATAGCATGAATCAATGCATTTTATTAAAGAACTAATATACATCATAACAATAGGTGATGCGGTCTCCCATAAAGATCCTCATAAGGTTCCAACTAAATCAAATCCTAGTGACTGTAATTTTATAAAAACTCAATCAAGTCTAGGTGATCATCCCATTCTCTACTGAAGTCTGGCATGAAATCTCAAAGCATATCCTCCAATATGCATATAGTTCACTCGAACTGTCCATCGGTCTGAGGATGGTTCACCATGATAATTATCAACTAATTCCTTAGGTCTTTCTATATTTCCATCCAAAATAAAGATGTAAAAAGTGTGTCACTATCCGAAACAATGCTCAAGGGGATTTCATGCATGCATATCATCACTCAAACATAGTTATTTCCTAGCTCCTACACTAAGTGAGTCTCTATGAATGGTAATAAGTGATTAGAATTTGTTATCCAATCCACAATTACCCAGAATATTTCACAACTCCTTGGGGTCCTAGGTAACCCATTACAAGGTCCACCATGACGTCCTCCCACCTTGTAATATGTAATTCCCTCATCTATCTCTCACTGATGGAAGCACCAAATACCACTCTCTCGCATGTCATTGTTCAAAAATGTATTATAGAAAGTTAGGTTAAGGGAACATAACTCTATTGATAATTCAAGTCCATACACATCTCACATATATAAAGAAATCACAAGTATTAAAAAAGGAATAAGATATAAAAAAAGTCATGTTCAAGACTGTACCTCATACAGTAATGAGTTCCTCATCACCGTCTATTGGGTTTTGATCCACTACATAGAATTGGTATGCCTCAACTCCATGAACCTCTCTACAACTTGTCTAGGTACCTATCATCTCGGCTAGCATCTAAGGGGGCATCCTATCCCATGATTTGGTGCTCAAGTCTATATAAAACCCCCATGAGACCTTGATCATTATACCTTTAAGAAGAAGTGATGTACATGTCCCTTCTTTCCACATCATTGTAACTTTCTCTCTACTTTTGGGAATAAAGTAATATAATTCCCCAAGTACCCACAGTTGTAACACTAAGGATGTCCCTCCTCCTTAGGAGGTACTGGTGATCCTTAGATCAACTCTAATTTTACACCACTATAATTATGTGAGTCATCTAAATTTTTCTTCCTACTATCAAGAGTAACTCCCTTAGTGAGATAAAACTTACTTATTGGCCCTCCATGGGTTGAAATTAAGCCTACTACCCTATCCTTCTCTAGTACCTTATCAGAGGTTAGGGCCTTGTGAAGAGCTTAAGAATATGTCATTGGGTTAAATCCCTTAACTAGAAGTTTGAGCTTTGGTCATAATACTATCTTAAACTTTTGATATTTTTATGCCTCATTCCCAACTAACAAGGGAGAAAAGAGAAGAAACTCTTTAAATAAAGAAAAGTATACAAAGATATTCATAGAACCCTATCGTAACTCCATGAACTCCTGGGCATGGCCCAAATTTATCATTTTATGGAAGTAATTTTCGAGAGAATACTCCTTGAAGGTCATCCATGTAAGACCCTCTAGCCTCCCAACTCCATTCATGGTAGAACACTCTCTCCTAGAAGGTCCATAGAATATGAAGTTCTCCAGAATAACTCATCCTTCCCCAGGAATTTAGACTAGCTCAAAGATACTCTCAATTAAGTATAGCTAATCGTCTGCATCCTATGGCCCACCAGTACCCTAGAATGTCAAAGGTTTTTTAATCTAAAAATCCTAAGTATGGTGATTCATAGTCCTTTGAGTGACTCCTCCAGGAATGGGCATTATTTGAAAGAGTCCCAGCTGACCAGGATCTGCATCCTAGATTGTTTGTGCTAGTACAGGAGCATTTTTTGAAGATTCCTCCTTCACCATGAGTGGTGGCATAGGGATAACCTAGGTTTCCTCAGCTAAAGGTCCTATCAAAAATTTTCAAGGTGGTATATCTACATCATAAAGGACATTATGAACATAACAATTTCTAACAAGTATATGGGATAAAATAAGGTTTTCATATGAGTTTTCCATAATCCCAAGGAATACCCCTCTTAATACTAACCCTGGTCTTTGTCCCTACATGTTACTCACAGTCGTCATATATATATACTAACACAACATCATGCATAGTTAAAAAAATTAATTCCTACAAAGATATATCACAACAGAATGACAACACAGATATATCGCACAATAAAGAAACTATCCTAAATATATAGCACAAATCTAAGACATTTTATTAAAGAACTACTATGTTTCATAACAATGGGTATATATATATATATATGGAATGTAAACCTATGTGCCTAGTCATGATGCATGTATGTGCTCAAAAGAATATATAAACATTATGTGCATCACTCAAAATGAATTTAATCAACCATAATAGAAAAATATAAATTCCCACTTTTATGGAAACTCATAGGTCTATTATACCATGTTGCATAGGATTTTTCAAATTTCCCTTACCCGAGTCCTAACCATCCTAACTCCAATATATCCTATCCCAAATCAAGGTAATATAAAAAAATAGTAAACCCAATTCCTTTGATACCATTTTATAACATCTCAACCCCAACCACCGAGTATGATCTGAAATGTTACATGACCTCATGTTTCCCTCCCCATATGTAAGAGGTTGTTGACTAATAGTGAGGTTCTAATTCCATCCTTGGGGAGACTATAACTTTTAGTATCATGTAATAGGATCAATAGTAATAAAAAAAAGTAATAAAAAACATATTAAATGAGTAAAACTAAATAAATTACATACATATAACAGTTCCCAAAGTGGTAAGAATGTCTGGAGTATAAGTAGTAGATAATAAAATGAAAAGTAAATAAAAAAACATCCATGGGGTCCTTCGGTGTCTGCCCCATTCTTATCTAGATCCATGCTCCACTGATCAACCATCCACCATAGGGCCCTTTCCTTTCTCTAGATATCGGGTAATGAAATTTACAAGTGCACTAAAATTATAGAGTATGGTGTGAGTAAAAAGACTTAGTAGGACACCACCAATGCAGCCTTAACAAGTGTGCATGTGAATAAGAGTGTATAACATAATAATAAATAAATGCACACATAATAAACAATCATTTTGAGTGTTTTTTCACTAACCAAGCAACTATAAACCCTAGTTATACCTTCTTCATTGTCATTTTGAAAAACATCGAAACAAACATGGAAACATCTCAGCATTAGATCCAGACTCAACCTACTCAATAGACATACATGCCCTAGGAATCTAGGTCAAACAACATTAGGTCATCATGCCCTGATTCTATCTCTAGTGTAGGTCACATATACCATCATGCCTCACTATTTCCATGTAGGTCTGATCACTCATGATCTTCATAACCCACAGTCATCACATACGGTTCTGATCACTCATGATCATCATGACCTCATATCATGTCACACTATTCCATCATTCCCCATCACCCATCTTGGTCTCATTATAAAGTCACATGCAGTGTCTGAACATGCTCCCCCTCAATGGATATGGATCCACGAAAGTCCCACCTCTCACTTTGGTACCATGCATAACACAGCAGCATAGAATATACCAATAATATAACAATACAACAGTGGCATCATACATAACATGTCATGAGTGTGATAAAATATATACATACACGTATATGAGAAAATAAACATGGTATAAATCACATCTACATGCATAATCATATTATTTAAATCAAGAAAGCCTCATGGATTCACACACACCCACATGCATCACATAAAAAGAATGGTTTAGTCAATTATAAATCACATATCATGCTAACATCATTGTTTCCTTAAAAATTTGATAGATATGGTTATCCTAGGGGTTTAGGGGGCCTAATTCCCAATGCTTATAATGATTCAATTATTCTATCATTACATGATTTTATGCTAGGTTCACCATATTTGTTTCATGTTTGAGGAATTATTGTGGTGGTTTAAATTATGGTTTCACAATCATTCACATAAATTTTACCATTTTCACCTTTCATATAAACTCCCAATGGTTCTCATATCCATAACTAGGTATAGACTTTATTTCTAAAGATAGGTGTCCATTTGGGGTTTCATACCCACCGGCACTTAGGAACTCACATTAGTCGAGAGGATGGGAGGTCAGGCTCATTATACCCTTTTGGGGGGGAATTATTGCCTATTCTGGGACTCTCTTATAGATTTAAGATATGTTCATGAATATCTTCCAAATCTTAATATAGGTACTGGTTACCCTAAAAAGATGATCAGGTGTAAAATCATTCTATGTGTAAATGGGGTTATATTAGAGAGACCATCTGTATATATATGTGGCTCTCTATCCATTTACCATTATTGCTTAGAAATGGGTAGCTACTTATATTTTGAATCCATATAACCAATCACTCAGGATTTTACAACCATACAGGGAGGAAATTGGTGTTTCAAGGATGGGATTGAATCTTCATGAGGCATCCTATGTATCTTGTCTGTAACAATAATCAAAACCCACATATTTAATTCAAGCCATTAAGTTTAACATAATGTGGAAAGGATATATGTGAGGTAACCTAGGCATCGGGTATGGATCTTGATCCTTAGGAATATTTCCGATGTATCCTGCTTATAACAAGAATTATATTCATCATACTTCGATCAGTTATCAACCCACTGATGGGTAGTGATAGATAATTAATACTTGTGATGGTTATTTCCAAAGGGTTTATCAATATTGGAATGCCTTCTGGAATTACACCAAGTTATATTCCCTTGTATGGGGTAAATAATTCTATATCATTGAATGGTGCTTACACGCTGAGGTTTCCCTATATAGGGGAAATTTATGATGCAAGTGATATGATCATTGAAAATCCCTAATCCATTGTTATTTATTCTTGATGTGAGAAATAAGGGATAGAAAGTGATCAGACTCTTCGCATATGGATACGGGACTTCTACACTAGAGTGGTCCTAATGAGGTGTTTGATATAGAGATCATGTCTTAGGAAGGTGTCCCATGTATATTTCTTATAATAGGATTCATATTCCTCATAGTTTAATATCTTCTCAATCTGCTAATGAATGAGGAATAATGACAAACCCAAAGGAGAGTTTGGGTCCTATGGGTTAGCATGTCTGATATATGGTGGGACTTACACTAGGGTGGATGCTAATTTGGAGATAAAGACTTAAGAAGTAATCTTATGTATCCATTTTGGATAGGAATTAGAGACATCGTAGTTTATTTTGGTGTGTGTCTGAATGTGTCTACTAGACAAGGTTAACATGTCCTAGGGTGTCTTCCAAACATGTTTGACATGTCGAAGGGTCTAGTCCTGATTGTCCTGAGTGTTCGTCTGACATGTCTTAAGTGTATATTTGACATGTCCTGAGTGTCTTTATGACATCTCTTGATGGTCTGACCGACATTTCCTGATTGTCTATCTGACATGTACTGAGTGTCCATCTGATAAGGATGACATGTCTTAGGGTTCTTTGTATAGTTTAAGTGTACATTTAAAAGATTTGTCACATGATTTGGATGAAATATCTAGAGGAATATCACATGAATCAGATAATACATCTAAGGATCTTCATGTGATCAATGAAAACATGTCCAAGGGTGTCTTGTGATCAAGGATAACATGTCGGAAGGTTGTCACATGATATGGATGGAAAGTCTAGAGGAATTCACATGATTTGGTTGATATATCTAGAGTACTTCATAAAACTTTTCCTATATTTATATAGGACTTCTCAATACTTGGAATACATGTCCATAGGACCTCTCATGACTTAGTTTACATGTTCATTGGACTTTTAAAGACTTTTCCAACATGTTTGAGTGATGTTTCATGATTTGGATGGGTCATGAAAAGCACATGATTCCTTTTCATGAAAATCATCATATTTATCTGTGCGTAAGTCTTCCATATTTTATATAATTTATTTCATATATAATTCAATGTTTATCAAGAATTGGATTGTTGAGGTTTCACATGACCAAGTCAACATATAGAAATTCCTTCATATAATCTAGTCATTGCACCAGAAGTCCTTCACGTGATCAAAAGGGTGATCACGCAAAGTGAATATTCATGCCACTTAATCCCTTAGGTAATTCCTAAGATTTTACCTAGTGTAAGACCCTTGTGATTGTGTGGATTTCCACTATGATAATCATACTCTCTCTTCTATGCTCTCATGGGTGTGCCTTGCATCCATGTTTAATAGTCTTTTTTGTAATGATGGGGACAAATTTATAGGTCTCATTTCCCCAGTTATATGCTTCCTTTCATGGAACGTATATCATATATATGAGATAAAGTTTTTGGAGGGAGTTTCCCATCACATGCTTCATATGATCCTATCACACCTCATCCCTTTTCATTGCATGATAAAAAAAAACTGCAATAATAGTCTATCATTTCCATATTTATTAGACCCTCTATATGTCAAAGGGATTTAGCATGATCAAATGGACATGTCAAAGGGATTTCTCAAGGTAAAACTGAAATTTCTAGGAGTCCACATGAGATCAGGTCACCTGTTGAAGAGGATTTTTTATGATCAAGGGAGACTTGTTTGGGGGCCTTCGTGAGATCAAGTTGGACTATTAGAAGGTCCTTCATGAGAACAAGATGGCTTTTCAAAAGGTACATTCATGATAAATGGTGATCACACAAGGCCTATAACCCATTCACATGAAAATAAGTATATATTCCCTTCGTAAGAGGCTTCTGAATTTATTTCTTTATTTTACAATACTTCTAAATTTTTCCCATAAATTGTTCATTAGGGAATCTCATGATCAGTAAAGGTTCTCATAACTATGACAACCCTTCTTTTTATTACAACTTAAACATGATTTATTACATAAAACCTAACTTGATACAACAAAGAATATCGAGAGGTTTAGTGTCTTTGGGGCTTAGGATCATTACATAAAAACTTGAAACATGAAATACAACATCTTTATTGAAAACTTCCTTTACATGACCACTACATTGCCTCGTACTTAGCATTGCATGGGATAACCTGTGGACATGCATAAGAAAAGGGTGAGATATAAAGCCCATTAAGGGAATACACATGGAATAACATGAGGGGTACAATACATGTTATACATTAGGCATATTAATAGATCACAAGAGAAACATGAACATAAAGGCATGATAAAGCATGATAATCATAACATGGAAATGTGGCAACAACACTTAACATGTAATTAGCATAATCCAAGGCTCATTGCACATGGAGCATGAGTAAATCCCTATTGCACATGAAGCACGAGTAAACCCTCGTTTCACTTGAATTAGCATGAGTCAACACTAATTTCACATGACGTATCATGATACTATACTTTACCTAATGCATTGGAGCGCTATAAGGGCGCACCCTTCTTAAACATTTCATTTCATGCATAAGTGTGCCACATGGATCATAAAACATGGATTCATAAAACATAATAATTTATTCCATGATAAAGGAATGTGTAATTCATACATGAAACTTTATAATCAAGAAGTAAATGTTCATAAAGGTGAATACCCTTGATGTATAAATGAGCATGGTATTCACTACACAATGACATTGGCTTAGAAAATCGGTGTGATTTCGGCAGCATAACAGCATAACATAAAAACGGTTGATGAGAGAGAAAGGGGTTCCTCATCATATTTACATGTAATGGACAGTAATTAGGTCATATAGATACATTTCCCAACAATTGTAATGTAATTTAGATTCATGATACAAAAGTATTGCTTGAATGTAAATGAGAAGAGAGAAGTTCATTTCGGAATTTCGGCATAGTAACTGGTGTACATGGGAGGCATCTAATGAGAGAGAAAGGGGTATCCTATAATTTAAACATAAAGAGGGAAGTATGAGGGATGTGCGAAACCATACCCCAACATTCATATTTGAAATTAAAAGGGCAAAACAACTTAAAGAAATTGGACAAAAATAAGAAAGGAAGAAAAAAACCCTTACTTGGAAGTGTGCTTTCAAAGGCTAGAGAGAGGCTTGTGAGAGGCTTCTTGGGAGCTTGGGGCACCTTGGGAGGATTCTAGAGAGATTAGGTCAGAGGTTGGACGAACTCAAAAGGTTTTGAGTGAGGAGGAAGTTGGATCTTGGTTGGGTTTATATAGGAAAGGTGAGGGAATTCTTTATTATTTAGGTTTGGGTCCCCTTACATTAAATTAATCCAAACCAAAAACCATCCCATGGTTTTTACCCATGGTTTTTGTAAAAGGGAAGAGGAAAATAAAATTTTATAAGTCCAAATTCCGAACTTCTTAAAATAATAGGGTTGCTTATGTGGAGGTGAGTCACACTCCTATGAAAAACAATTTAAAAATACAAGGTGTTTAATAAGTCTTGAGGGGTCCATTAATGCTTTGAAAAGTAAGTCAAACAAACCCAAAATCACATTATTTTAATGGTAAAACATATATTGTCTGAACATAAAGATTATATTATTTTATTACATCACTATTGGGTCATTATGATGTCATAAAACACATTATATATTTAAACGGTATTTAATTTTTACCCAAACATTTGACTGTCTCAGAAAATTATGAAAAATTCACTGTTGGATAATTTCAACATCCTGATTCTAGAAATAACATTTATTTTATCTAAATAATTTTCTAGATATGTTAATTTTCACTTTTAAAATAAAAACTGACATTTATCGAAAATTCACGGGTTTTGACAGAAATGGCTTTCAAAACTTAATAAAAATTATAATTGCATTCATAAAATTATAAGATCATTTATATTTAATAAAAATTAATTTAATAATAATATTTTATTAAAATATTATTTAATTAAAAAATCCCTTATTTTAATAAAATAGAATTCTTAATTAAATAATAACTAAAAACACTATTTGTACTTTAAAAACTATTTACAATGTATCAATGATGACAAGAACGTATATACATTATTATATAAAAATAATAATGTACATGAACATAGTACTATCAATTTGTTACATAACCCCTTAAAACAGCCACATAATACCTAAGGGTAAGGTGTGCGATGGTGACAGACTCTTGGGGTGGCTCGGATAACATCGCTCGAGTGGTAATTTCTATCAACTTCCACTTCTCCTGTAGACGGTCCGTTCAAGCTTGACATGATGAAGCTCAGCTTGGGATTGGTCAAGAGAGAATCCCAAGGACGCCGCCTCTTTTTCGAGCTCTGAAAAATGGGCTTCGTATGGAGAAATTCTACTGGATGAGGCCACCGCTTCTTTTTTCTGAGTAAATTGGATTTGTTAAAGTCCTATATTTATACTAATCATGTGATCACTGTTCAATGGCTATATTAGCAACAGTCAAAATTATTAACATAAAACCAAATAAGTTGACATTTTATATAAACATACAGAGATATTTAATTAGATCAAGAGGGATTTCCATTAATGAAACTTTGGGTCGTTACAATATTCCCCCCTTAAGAAATTTCACCCTCGAAATTTTCCTTTTCCCACACTAAAACAGATGTGGGTAACTCAGCTTCATCGTTTCCTCTAATTCCCAAGTCACTTCTTCAAACTTGTGGTTTCTCCACAACACCTTGATGAGGGGCATTGTCTTATTTCATAGAAATTTTTCTCTACGATCTAAGATATTCACTGGTTGCTCCTCATAAGAAAGATCATCTTCCAATTGTACCACCTCAGAAGAGAGTACATGTGAAGGGTCCGGTATGTACTTCCTTAAGAGGGATACAAGAAAGACATCATGTACTTTGGCCATGGTAGGTAGAAGTTCTAGTCAATAGGCCACATCCCCGACATGATCAAGAATCTCAAAGGGGCCGATGTACCTTGGACTTAACTTCCCTTTCTTTCCAAACCTCATGACCTTCTTCCACGGAGATATGCATAGAAACACCATGTCTCCAAATTTAAACTCAAGGTCTCATCGACGGTTATCTGCATAACTCTTATGTCGACTCTGTGATGCCTTGATATGTTGTTGAGTGGTTTTTACCTTCTCCACCATTTCTTCGACCATTTCCGGTCTAAGAAGCTTACGTTCACCGACCTCATCCCAACATGCCGGTATTCTTCACCTTTTCCCATAAAGGGATTCATATGGTTCCATTTGGATGCTTGAGTGGAAACTATTATTTTAATAGAACTCAACCAGAGGAAGATGTTGATCCCATACTCCTTTAAAGTCCATTGAGCATGCTCTCAACATGTCCTCAAGTGTTTGGATAGTATGCTTGGATTGTCCATCAGTTTGAGGATGATAGGTCATACTGAAGTTCAGTTCAGTATTCAGAGCATGTTGAAGACTCTTCCAAAACTTAGAGGTGAATCTTGGATCTCGGTCAGACATAATAGATAGTGGTACTCTATGCAACCTTACCACTTCCCTGATATATATTTGTGCCAGTTGATCCAAAGAGAAATCCTCCTGAATAGCAATGAAGTGTGCAGTCTTTGTAAGACAATCCACAACAACCCAGATTGCATTGTTGCCTTTGGATGTCCTTGGAAGTCCGGTGACAAAGTCCATGGTGATGTTCTCCCATTTCCATTCTGGTATGGGCAATGGTTTCATCATCCCATTAGACTTTTGCCTCTCTACCTTCACTTGCTGACACACCAGGCACTTTGATGTATATTCAGTGATCTCCTTCTTCATATTATCCCACCAAAAGTTTTCTTGGAGATCTTGATACATCTTTGTGATCCCTGGGTGAATAGAGAAATTTGAACTATGTGCATCATCCAAAAGTTCCTTATTTAGCTCCAGACTTGATGGAACACATAGTCTTTTCCCAAATCTCACAATTCCTTCTTTATTAACATTAAACTTTGAGGATTTCCCTTTTTTGATAGCTTCCACTTTTTCCTAAATTCCCACATCATCCCTTTGATCATCCTTTAACCTTTACAAAAGAGACAGTTGAGTAATCATTTGTGAAAGGATTTATGATGTTCCCTTCTTTATGATTCTCACTTCCATCTTCATCAAGTCTAAGAAGATTGGATCCTTCTCAATTCTCACCATTGATAGAATCGCTGGGTCCTTTCTACTTAGGGCATCTGCCACCTTGTTCGCTTTCCCAGGGTGGTAATGTATTGAACAGTCATAATCCTTGATGATCTCTATCCATCTTCTTTGGCGCATATTAAGCTCTTTCTGTGTGAATATATATTTAAGACTCTTGTGGTCAGTATATATCTCACATTTCTCCCCATAGAGATAATGCCACCAGATTTTCAAGGCAAAGATCACCGCTTCCAACTCCAGATCATGCGTTGGATAGTTTATCTCATGGATTTTCAACTTCCTTGAGGCATAGGATATCACTTTATCATTCTGCATCAGCACACAACCTAATACCTTCTTCGAAACATCACTGAATACCACAAAAAGTTCTCCACTTGTGGGTAAAGTGAGAACAGGCGCAGTGATAAGCCTCCTTTTCAACTCCTTGAATCTTTATTCCCATTCATCACTCCAAGAAAACTTTACTCCCTTCCGAGTTATCTTGGTAAGAGGGTTGGACAATCATGAGAAATTCCTCACAAATCGTCGATAATATCAAGCTAACCCCAAGAAGCTACGGATATCCATTACCGATGTTGGCCTCTTCCATCCCTTAATTGCATCTATTTTAGAGGGATCCACAGATATCCCATTTCTTATGATGATATGGCCCAATAATGAGACCTACTTGAACCAGAACTCACACTTTCTGTACTTTGCATAGAGCTTCTCCTTGCGCAAAGTCTCTAGTACAGTTCTTAAATGCTTCTCATGATCCTCCTTGGTTTTGGAGTATATTAGAATATAATCTATAAAGACTACCACAAATTTGTTGAGGTAATCTATAAAGAATCTATTCATAAAGTCCATGAAGATTTACGGAGCATTGGTGAGTCCAAAAGGCATTACTATGAATTCATAGTGCCCGTATCTTATGCGAAAAGCAGTCTTGGGGATATTTTCCTTCTTCACCCTTACTTGATAATATCCTGACCGCAAGTCTACCTTAGAGAAGTATTGTGTGCCACGCAGCTGATCGAACAAGTCATCAATTTGTGGGATAGGATACTTGTTCTTTATCTTGATTTTGTTGAGCTCACGATAATCGATGCAAAGGCACATTGACCCATCCTTCTTCTTGATGAAGAGGACTGGTTCACCCCATGGTGAAGCACTTGGGCGTATAAACCCTTTATCCAGATTCTCCTGTAGTTGTTTCTTCAGCTCTTCAAGCTCCATGATAGCCATTCTATATGGAGTCTTGGATATTGGTAGAGCCCCTGGTATAAGTTCAATTGAGAATTCAACATCTCTTCTAGGAGGAAGATCAGGCAGTTCCTCGGGAAACACTTCCGTGAATTCCCTCACAATAGGCATTTCTTCAAGGATGGTTTCTTCCTTGGACTCAATCATATGAGCCAGATACGCATTCTCATAGGTCAGTAATATCCATGCTTGATATGATATATCTAAAGGAGATTTATCTTCCTCATTACACTTGTAAAGAATCGAGGGTCGATTCTCCATATGGAGTGTGATTTCCCTCTCCCGACAATTTATGTTGGCTCTAAATAAGGAAATCCAATCCATGCCCAGAATTGCATCAAATTTCACCAGAGGGAGTATGATGAGGTTCACTGGAAAATTCAATCCACATATTATGACAGGGGAGGACTTATATTCATGGGATGCAATGATTTCCCCATTTTTCGTACTCACCGACATCTTCACTTCCATAATTCGTGGTGGTGCTGGGATTGTTCTACTAAACTTTCTAGATATAAAAGAATGCATAGAACCTGAATCAAAAAGTATGTTCTCTATTCTTGAATGAATAACTAGCGTACCTGTCACCACTTCTTTGTCGGGGTTCACTTCGGCAGAAGTGATGGAAAAAGCTCTTCCTTGTTCTCTTGGAGGTTATTGGTTGCCTCCGAAAACCCTTGGATTAGGGCACTGATTTGCAAGATGCCCTGGTTCTTTGAATTTGTAGCAATTAACAATGTGTTGAGGTTCAAACGGGGCGTTCCTATCCTCTGTCACAGCCGCGGGTCTTTCTTTCCAATAGTTAACAGCTAGGTGCCCTTCTCTTCCACACCTGAAGCATTTCCTTGTACCCTTAAGGCAATTTCCAGGGTGCTTCTTTCTACACTTTTGGAAAGTGGGGTGCTGGATCTTCTTAGCACCGTTGAATCTATCCATCGGACCACCAGCATTGTAGTCCACCTTACGCTTATTATCCCCATGATACCCCTGTGATTCTCCGATCTCCATTTCGACCTTGAGGTCACATCGGACAATTTCCTCATAGTTGTCGAAGTCATGGATTTCTAATGCTTTATGTAGGCTAGGATTCAACCCACCAAAGAAGCGGTCAACTTTGCATTCTGGGGTAACGACAAATCCGGAAGCGTATCGTTCAAGCCTTTTGAAGTTTTCCTCATACACTACAACAAATTATTTATCTTTTTGCTTGAGATAAAGGAAGTCCCTTTCCATCTTAAGCCGGAGGGTGTGCGGAAAATATTTATCGAAAAACATCTTCTGGAAATCCTTCCATTCAAACACCTCGATCTCCTCCTCAGGCTTCATATTTTTTATCAACATCTACCATTTATTAGCTTCACACTCCATACGATAATCCGCTAGGAGAACCTTCTCATGTTCAGAACATTGAAGGATGGAGAAGATCTTTTCAATGGAGTTGATCCATTGTTCAGCAATCATGGGATCGGATGATCCACTAAAAGTAGGAGGCCTTTGTCTCATGAATCTCTCGATAGCAACTTGTTCTTTCTTAGGGTGGGTTGAAAATTCCTCTTGACCCGTTTTTCTATTCAAAACTTGAGTTAGCTAAGAGAGAAGCATGACAAAGTTCGTGATTCCTGCTCCCATTGGATTGGGCATCTCATTAGTATAGTCATCACACTGATCTTCACAACGGTTGTTAGCCCGAGTCCTCCTATTACCAGCCATTAGCTGGAATAAAATGAAAGTTATGGGTAACACATAAAGGGTAATCCAAAGACAAAAATTGATGACTTATAAATAAAATTTTATTTCTTTAACTCATGAGTCTATAAGCTTCAATCTTGGCTTTTCATGATTTTCTTTCTAACATATATTCTTAGGGGTTTTTTTATTCCCTTAATAAGGGTTCATACTAAGCTTGTGAATTTTTCAAAACATATCCCCTGGGAGTGTTGCAACCAAGAGTGCAGCAAGTCCTGTTGTCATGCACCAGTTCCCATTCGAGTCTAGCTCAAAGCGGTGTTTCTGGGTTTTACCCCTAGGATATATCTGTTCCAGAGCCGCCTCTACCTACTCGTATCCAGAGAGGGATGTATTTGCTTGATAAAACACTTACTCAGTACTTACCAAAACTTGGGGATGTTTTTATTATACTTATTCTTGTCTGTAAGTCTTTACAAGGGTTTTCTAATCCTAATCCCAAAAAAATAACTAAACTTATCCTCTGATACCAACTATAAGGACCCTGCTTTTTATTACAACTTAAACATGATTTATTACATAAAACTTCACTTGATACAACAAATAAGATCGAGAGGTTTAGTGTCTTTGGGGATTAGGATAATTACATAAAAACTTGAAACATGAAATACAACATCTTTATTGAAAACTTCGTTTACATGACCACTACATTCCCTCGTACTTAGCATTGCATGGGATAACCTGAGGACATGCATAAGAAAAGTGTGAGCTATAAAGCCCGGTAAGGGAATACACATGGAATAACATTAGTGGTACAATACATTTTATACATTAGGCATATAAATAGAGCACAAGAGAAACATGAACATAAAGTCATGATAAATCATGATAATCATAACATGGAAATGTGGCAACAACACTTAACATGGAATTAGCATGAGCCAAGGCTCATGGCACATGGAGCATGAGTAAATCCTAATTGCACATGAAGCATGAGTAAACCCTTGTTGCACTTAAATTATCATGAGTCAACACTCATTGCACATGAATTATCATGATACTATACTTTACCCAATTCATTGGATCGCTATAAGGGTGCACCCTTCTTAAACATTTCATTTCATGCATAAGTGTGCCACATGGATCATAAAACATGGATTCATAAAACATAATCATTTATTATACGATAAAGGAATGTGGAATTCATACATGAAACTTTATAATCAATAAGTAAATGTGCATAAAGGTGAATACCCTTGATGTAGAAATGAGCATGGTATTCACTACACAATGGCATTGGCTTAAAAATCGGTGTGATTTCGGTAGCGTAACGGCGTGACATAAAAATGGTTGATGAGAGAGAAAGGGGTTCCTCATCATATTTATATTTAATGGAAAGTAAATAGGTAATATAGATACATTTCCCAACAATTGTAATGGAATTTAGATTCATGATACAAAAGTATTTCTTGAATGTAAACGAGGGGAGAGAAGTTCTTTTCTGAATTTCGTCATAGTAACGGGTGTACATGGGAGGCATCTAATGAGAGAGAAATGGGTCTCACATAATTCAAACATAAATAGGTAAGTATGAGGTAGGTGAAAAACCATACCCCAACATTCATAATTGAAATTAAAAGGTAAAAACAACTTAAAGAAATTGGAAAAAAAATGAGAAAGGAAGAAAAAAACCCTTACTTGGAAGTGTGCTTCCAAAGACTAGAGAAAGGCTTGTGAGAGGCTTCTTGGGAGCTTGGGGAACCTTTGGAGGATTATAGAGAGAGTAGGGTAGAGTTTGGACGAACTACAAAGGTTTCGAGTGAGGAGGAAGTGGGAGCATGGTTGGGTTTATATAGGAAAGGTGAGGGAATTCTTTATTATTTAGGTTTGGGTCCCCTTACATTAAATTAATCCAAACCACAAACCATCCCATGGTTTTTTCCCATTTTTTTTGGAAAAGGGAAGAGTAAAATAATATTTTATAAGGACAAAGTCCGAACTTCTTAAAATAATAGGGTTTCTTATGTGGAGGTGAGTCCCACTCCCATGAAAAAAAAATTTAAAAGACAAGGTGTTTAATAAGTCTTGAGGGGTCCATTAATGCTTTGAAAAGTAAATAAAACAAACCCAAAATCACATTATTTTAATTTTAAAACATATATTGTCTGAGCATAAAGATTATATTATTTTATTACATCACTATTGGGTCATTATGATGTTATAAAACACATTATATATTTAAACGGTATTAAATTTTTACCCAAAAATTTGACTGTCTCAGAAAATTATGAAAAATTCACTGTTGGATAATTTCAACATCCTGATTCCTGAAATAACATTTATTTTATCTAAATAATTTTATAAATATGTTAATTTTCACTTTTAAAATAAAAACCGATATTTATCGAAAATTCACAGGTTTTGACAGAAATGGATTTCAAAACTTAATAAAAATTATAATTGCATTAATAAAATTATAAGATCATTTATATTTAATAAAAATTAATTTAATAATAATATTTTATTAAAATATTATTTAATTAAAAAATCCCTTAATTTAATAAAATAGAATTCTTAATTAAATAATAACTAAAAACACTATTTGTACTTTAAAAACTATTTACAATGTATCAATGATGACAAGAACGTATATACATTATTATATAAAAAAAATAATGTACATGAACATAGTACTATCAATTTTTTACATAACCCCTTAAAACAGCTGCATAAGACCTAAGGGTAAGGTGTGCGATGGTGACAGACTCTTGGGGTGGCTCGAATAACATCGCTCGAGTGGTAATTTCTATCAACTTCCACTTCTCCCGTAGATGGTATGTTCGAGCTTGACATGATGAAGCTCAGCTTGGGCTTGTTCAAGAGTGAATCCCAAGGATGACACCTCTTTTCTGAGCTCCAACAAATGGGCTTCGTATGGAGAAATTCTACTGGATGAGGTCATCGCTTCTTTTGTCTGAGTAAATTAGATTTGTTAAAGTCTTATATTTATACTAATTATGTGATCACTGTTCAACGGATATATTAGAAATGGTCAAAATTCTTAACATAAAACCAAAGAAGTTGACATTTTATATAAACATACAGAGATATTTAATTAGATCAAGAGGGATTTCCATTAATGAAACTTTGGGTTGTTATAATAACGGTGTGTGGGAATTGTCATGGACATTCTATCTACTTGTCTATGATATATCACGTGATCAAATTGACATGTCAAAGGGCCTCCAAAATACTAGGATAATATGTTTGGGATTTCTCGTAAGATTAGGTCACCTATTGAATAGGCTTTCACATGATCATGGGAGAATTATTTAGGGACCTTTTTTAGATCAATTTGGATTGTAAGAAGACTTTTGTGAGATCAATATGGCTTATCAAAGGGCCTTCGTGTGATCAATGGTGATCAAATGAGATGTATAAACCCTTTTAATTAAAAACATCATAACTTTGACTACATTAAGACTCCTCCTTTTTCATCCTTATTTCATTATTTTAAAAGGGGATTTGGGTGATTTTTAGACGTCTATTTCCTAATATGTCACATGATGGAAGGAGATCATTGGGAATCCTTCTCAGGATCATCAATTCTTTTCTGGATGCCTTTTTTAGAACAAGTGGGCTTGTAAAAGGGGCTTTAAATGATCAATAATAGATCATGTAAATCATATGAACCATTCACATGAACTTCCTAGGGTCATGTGATTTCATGTCTTCTTAGGGGTCACACAATCCATGTAACCTAGCCACTTGGTATCCATGTTTCCATGCTTCTCCTTCCTTTGTATTTCAAAGAAAATAACACCCATGATTTTTGTATTTATTCAATTATAGAATTGGTGATTCCCATTTGGTTGGAATCAATAAATTCTCCCCCATTGAAGTGAGGTCCATAGGGACAAGTACTCAGTTTTGAGGAGAGTAAATGTAGGCCTGATTCCTTGAGGCTTCTTCTAATTAGTGTCCCGAATGTAGTATAGTATTCTAGGTGACCTTTGGTATTCTATAGGGAATCTTATAAATAGGGGAGTTAGGGAAACTCTCATTCCATCAATGACTCAAACTCCCAAAACTCTTTTTATTTCTTATGTTTCATGACTATTTCAAAATACCACACCGAAAGAACCAATTTTCAAGACCGCTTTTCAAGATTCAATCATATGATCTCTACATGTGATTTATTTGTCTTGTTACTTGTTAAAATGAACCATGAACAAATTTATGGTAATTTTTTTGAACCTTAACACATGTCTTGGTTTCATGGTTTTCTCTCTGGATTCACATGATCGTCCAGTTTCATTGCATAATCACTTGATCATTACACGGTTAGCATGACCACTTCATGGTCACGTGATCACATGTATTTAAATGGTTCATATGATCATGAAATGTTTCATGGGTCACACAATTCACAATACCTATATTAGGTCATATGATTTTGAATCCTTGTATGGTTCATGCAATTCACATAATGTTTTGTTTGAGTCATGTACCTCTTTTGGAAGGGTTCCTCGCTCATCTAACATGTGCCTCTTGTTTTGTATAGATGGATTCAAGTTCTAAGAAATCTTATGATGTGGCTATAAAAAGGGTTGTTATGATCAGGAATCATAATGTTAAACCTTAGTATCAAGTGTTCTTTGTAAACTAGGCTTTGAAGTGGATTCCCTTTCTTGAAATTCATAGCTATCCTCTATCTCACTAACTTCCTTTGTTTGGATTAAATATTTTGGATGATTCTATCATTACTTCACCTAGCTATAATATTCCATATCAATAGCTATCATATTCTATTGATTGTATTCAAATGATGATATCTGATGAAATTTAATTGGTTGTCACACCACTCTAGGGGTTATATCATATATTGTCTAACTCCCCTTGGGGCCCAGATGGTTGTGATCTCACCCATCATCAAATTTCTCAGAGTTATTAAAGCATACTCATCTGATATTTCAATAATTTGAGAATTGGTTAGAGCTCAAAGTATTAATTGATACTTGGAAGTAAATTTTATGATTAATAGGAGTGGTCATTCTGGGTTAGTAAGAGTTGCTCAGAATTCTCCATCTAGTTACATTTTATTCATCTTTATGAGGTGACAGGGACTTCTCAGTTTGTCATGAATCACCTATCAGAACTCCTCATAGAGCTGATTATCCATTGGATTCATAGAACTAATTCCTTACGTCTATCTCATTCTGAAGTTGGTATCATCCTTTGGGATATTTACCAGCTGGAAGGAATACATCCTCTTGGGGAGATGTAGGATGAATTTCTTCCTACTCCAGACGTTTGGGATGACCCCGCACAAACTATGACATTGTAAAGGGATATTATCCCCATCATGAAGGAGAAGTTAAGGTCAAATATAACCCTAAAATCACTCATTTCATTCAATTTTTGGATCAATGTCTTTCTCTACCATAGAAATACCCATCCAACCAGTATACGCCCTCATTAATTCCCTTCCCGACAGGTTTGAAACAGAACAAGCTCTTATTGGTCCATACATGAAGTTGGGGAGTATTCCTCATGGAGATACCAGGTGAGAAAAAAGTTATACCCAAACCTTCATCTAGTGGGGTTTTTAGACATTTTTTTTAATAAATGGATCTTCCCATCTGGGGATGCATGTTTGGGAATTTCAGTTGGCACTTTGGTGATAGCAACCTGATTGGCGGAGGGGTGACCCCTTAATCTACTTGTGATTAATATTTCCTATATTTATCAAATAATTGGTAATATTCAACAAGGAAACATCCATTATCATATTAGTGGCCCCTTACAATTATTATTTGATTGGAAAGGATAGCATTTATTATGTTATAAATATAATAATACTATTGTAATCCCTACTTCTTGATTCTGTCCCAGGATGTTGAACTTTTCTGGGGTTTGGGTAATGCCACTAGGACCCAATAAGGTTATTTAAATATTGATCTAACATGATCATTTCAACTTCATTACCTATCCTTCATCGATCGGGATAATTTTTGATAATGGAAGTGTCTCTCTCGATGAGAGGTCATATAAAATCTCTCACCAGGATGGGGTTCTTATGGCCTATGTAGAAGATCTAACTATCCACAATCCATATACCCCATATCAATTTTCTCTATATTTTGGATGAATTAAAAGGGTTTCTCCTCTCCAATTATCTGTAATTTGGGGAAAATGACATCTTGGAGTTCATTCTCCAATTCTATCTCATACTGGTGCATGAAGATAAAAATATTGAGATTATTTTTCTGCCTATCAATGATCTTATCTTCTTATATTATGACTATGCCTAGGATTGGGTAGAAACTTACCTGAGTTTTGTATTTAATAGACCATTACATCATAGTTACAAGCCTTATTATTCACCGAATTTCTTATTTGTGTTAGAAATGGAGATTATTTAGGACTTGGGGGAGTTGATTGCACCGTGATTCACTGTTTCATTTTCACCATTACACCACTATGCTAAACTAGTTTTGTATTGAAAATTATAAAAAAAATCACTTGATTTTTTATTCAATTATTTTGTGTTTATTACTGTTAAAATTTTTAATGTTACTTGTTTTGTTAATTTAATTGTAGGTGGAGGTGATTTGGAGGGCCCATTATGAAGTTCAAGAAAAATGGGTCAAACTGCATAGGATCCAAGCACAACAATGGACTCAACTGCACACTAATAATAAACCATGCATCCAAATGGGATGATATTTTGTGTAATGGTCCAAAATTTAATTTTATACAACTCTTATGAAGTAACTCAATCCCAATTATTCCATATATTATCCGATATGGACTGATATGTCCAAGCCACCGAATCTACATGAAGTCAAAAGTGGTGTGTTGTGTTCTGTCAATATCTCAAGATGTAATTGTCCAAATAGTGACAAATTTTCAATGGAGATAGTAAATAGGTGGTGATACAACTTTTTAATTTTCTATAAAGCTATATAAGACTTTATTGAGGTCGAAAACCATGGTCTAAGTGGTTTTTCAAAATCTGGGGGCTCAAAACCACCTTCCAATTTTCCTGTAAAATGGAACCTTGGGATCCCCATTTGTAAGTTCGACTAAGATAGTGAATTGCTACCAAATTTAAGTTCCATAGGATTCCTTTAATCACCTTGGAGTTTATGGATCTCCCTATCCTCATAGGGGGTTCAAGAATGAATAAGGATATCCACCCAAGCTTCCTCCTCCTCTCAATATTGGGCTAAATGGTGGGTGTTTGTTGTGATGGAGCTACACACATGTCAATGGATTTATAACACATTTATTAGATACTGGTTTGGGTTAATTTAGGTTTTAAAACATTTCATTCCATTTATCTTACATTATTTCATATTTGAATTCTTTTTTTGATGCATGTGATTGATTTGCTCTTAATTTCTAACTGATCGATGTGAGGTTTTGAGTGCATGACTTGTGTTGTTCTGATTGGACAACACAAGAACCCTTTTCTTACCCACATTCTATAGATTTAAATATTATTTTTAATATATTATTCCATTCATAAGTTATGGGCCTTTGAAATACAATTTCTATGTCAAGGTTTGGTTCTTCAAGCATTGAAATAAAAGCTTACGAATTAATTGAGATTTCAATTAATTTCAACCAATGAATTACTTAAAACCTGAATTAATCTATAATAACAATTAACTTTAAATGTATGTAGTTAAATCACAATAACCCCTTTGTCACATATTTTTAAAAATCCACTTTTTTCAACTATTAAACTCTTTAAATTAAGTCATTTTTTTTAAATGTTTTCAAAACCACCCCCACTTTTGGTCCTTTTTATTAAAAATGAATACTCTAAACCTATAAATGCTCCTTGAGAGATGAACTAGGTTCTTCCCTATACTATAAATCAACCTTAAAATCGTAATCAATTTGATGTGTCATGAAAACACATTTAGGAGACTCTAAGGAAGCTCTCTCATCAAAGTGATAAACTTCCCATTAGTGGGATAGATTTTCTTAAGGAGGTTGGTCCTTCAATACCAGTGATAGAAGATGAACCTATTGAGAAGAGATCACATGAAACTTCTACTCTTTCTTCTTCGTTGGCTCATCCAACTATTCCTCCTTATTAATTACCCACCACAGTGGTTTTAGAGAACCAAGTGCCATGAAATATAATCTGGTAGTAAATCCATACCTTGATCACCAAGACCCCCTTGGAAAAGTTTCATGGACAAGATGAATTACTTTTCTAGCTCTTTTATGATTTGGGGGTAGGTGGATTTTATTTTAATACTTTTTATGATATCATGCGATAAGTTTTCCTAACTAGAAAAAAAATATCCAATAAAAAGGGGTAATTTCATGGTTTTGATGATGAGACTCCTCTGGTTGAATTCACAAGGGATGATTCATAGGTGCTTGAATAGATACATTAGATAATATCTCAACTATATGCCCATATGAATGACTTGACCACATAGATAGAAAAAAAGTAGGATATCATAGCTCTCTGAAAGTTTGATCTTTCAATATCACCATCCTTATTAGAGACTACTCAAAAAGGAGATGAGGATTTTTCCTATTTTATTGATACTCTTCATCCTAAGTCTAAAGCTGAAGAAACAGAGTGTTCGCACCTTCAATGCTCAATTGATTCCTCTCTCCATATTCTGACTGGTTTAGAAAACTCATCTGATTGAATTTTGTTATAATATTATCACAAGTGTTTTTTTAGAACCTTGAAGAGGCTTCAGAATTTGGAGAATCCTCCTTCTTTTTCACATTATTAATGAAAAAATATTTTGAACTTTACATGTCATCATCCAGCTTTCTTTCATTCATGATGTGCATTAAATTTCATTAACATGATTTCATATAGATCATTAATGATACCCATCCTTTGTATAATACCAAGTAAATCCAAAATCCTTGATTTTAATACTTAAATCTAAATATATTTCTCTTGATAATTTCTCATGAATACCTACCAAAATGAGATTCCTCACTTATGTATGTGCTATGGTTTTCCTAGGATCACCTGGTTTAAAATGGATAATTTGGGTGAAATATATGTCTCATAGGGAGATAAATCCAATTTATACCTAATTTATTAGACTTAGAAAGTATAGATTTATTTTTTCTAGGGACAAGTAATGATCCCTATAAGATTTGTATCTCTTTTTTTATTGCCCTGTCTTTTTCCTAAGTTTCATATGGGGGAAATCTTAGTAGGTGTGGAATTTACTTTTTATCAAGTCTCCATTTTATAGGTTTTCAACCTAATAAGTTTTGTTCCTTTTCCATTTTATAAGCTCTTTACTTTTTCATATGGTTCTATTTTTGAGTTTTTAACACAATGATAATTATATTTCTTTCAATTGGTTTTTTTAAGGTCTTGAAAACTATATCATTGTTGTGTTGTATTTTAGGGACTTCTAAATCGAAACTTATGGATCATATGAAGTGAATAATTTATGAACTAATGTTATCTATGAATTTTAACAGCATATATTAAGGAAATATTATATGTAGTTTAACATCATGTAGTAAGGACATAAAATTATATGTAGTTTAAATACTTGATACCAGGACTTGAGATGTTGTGTAGTTTAGAGTCTTTCTACTAGGACTTGAGAAAATATGAAATTTAGTGTCTTGTTGCTAGTACTTGAGATGCTATTCAGTTTAGATTATTGGTTATATGACTTGAGGAGTTGTGAAATTTAGAGTCTTGCTGCTAGGACTTGAGACATTGTGCAGTTTAGAGTATTTCTACTAGGTCTTGAGATGTTGTGAAATTTATATTCTTTCTACTATGACTTGAGATGTTTTTTATTTTAGAGTCTTACTATCAGGACTTGAGACATTGTAGAGTTTAGAGTCTTACTATCAAGACTTTAGAAACTATTAAGTTTAGATTCTTTCTTTCAGGACTTGATACATTTTTCATTTTAGATACTTTCTTCCAGTAATTAATAAAAAATAAAGGAATGGGGAATACATTCTAGGAAGGACCCAAGAGACCATAAAGTGTTGATTTATTCCATTATTTTGTAAGTTTTTACAAGGATTGTAGTTCTTTCATGAAAGTATGATATGCCTCTATTTAGTGGGTTAAAGACTCTTTTTCATGGGCCCATATGGATTACACACATGGTAAAGTAAATGGGATCCCCACTATTTTTTCAAGGGCCATGGAATATTTGTGAGGATGGTATTGGTGGATGGTAAAATATTAGGGAAGTTGAGTCCACCTAGATAGTTGTAATATGGATGGTGTAAATAATATCCCAAAATTTTGAATTTATGAATATGTAATTGGGAAGACATGTCGGGGATGACCCAAAACACCCTAAAGTACTGAATTCTATCATGGTGTTTTTAGGGATCACAAGGATTGGAGTTCCTTTCCTATAAGAAGGAGATGCCTCTAGTTGGTAGGTCAGAATACCTTATACATGGGACCATAGGGCTTACATTTATGGTCAAGTAAAGGGGATACCTGCTATTTTCCAAGGGCCATGTAAGATTTGTGAAGACTCAAACATTTGGATGATGAAGTGGGGTATAGATAAAAGAGCTATCCAAATAGGGTTCTGGCACCCTGGGGAAGTTTATATTTTGATTGGGAGGCTCATTCCCTACTCTATTTGGTTTCAATTCATGTGATGTGGGACATCAAAAGGTTCAAGAATATAATGTCACATTCTTTCTTTGAGAAAGGGTACCATACATGGTGACATAATGTTGAGGATATTGAATGCACTTGAATATTATGGTTATAGGGATTATAAATCATGTTCTAGGAATATCTAAGTTAATTGGAGGTGGAAACTAATGGATACAGGTCAACCATTGGTAATGGAGAAATCCCATATTCTATATGATCAGGAAAATAACTCCTAGATTTAGGGGGGGCTTTCTAGGACCAATAACCCCCTAGGCACAAAATCTTTGACAAGGTGCAATTTTTAAATGAATCCTAGAGAGGAACATTTGGATTACCCAGTCCCCATTACTATTTTTCTATAGGGATGAACCAATATTAAGGGATCCCAAGGTCTATGGGGTTCTAAGATAAGGATACCAACTTGAGGAATTGGATGTTTCAGCTCATACATCAAATACATGAAGGTGGTTTATGGAAAAAATAATATTAAATAAGGTTTTGAGCACCCTAAAAGTTGTGTCATCATCTAGTGAACATTTTATCATAGCAAGAATATGTGAAGAATCATTACTCTAACTTTTTACTTGACCTTGGGGTCCAGTGACCATGGATCATCTTCTACTAGGGATACAAAGTATTCCCCATGTGCTTTATTCCTTGTTTATTTACACTCTAATTTTTTACTAAACTCTATAAATAAAGAGTTTAGTGAGTGGAGACTTGAATTTTTCTCAGGATACCCTTTTTGGTTTTTTAGAATGATAAGTTTTATTTCTCTTTCACTAATAGTTTTAGGGTCTTGTGATTTAGACCATCAAAGGATAAAGTTTAAGGTCATACATATTTGATTAAAGTGTATTCAGTTTTAGGTCATGATGCACATGGACCTAGTATGAGGGGAATGTTACACAATAGCCTAATTAGGATGTCTGGGGGAAAAATTACTCTAATACCTTTTGAGTATGAGATATTATAAAACATGGCTTAAGGTTATCAGGTCATGGGTAATGATATGGGACAATCATTCCAAAAATGATCGTGAATCACTCTAAGGTGATGAGCTCCACTGGAATGATGTCATGGATCATAAGGATTGTAAATCCCTTCCTATAGGGCCAAGGTCTCTCTAGTTGGTGGGTCAATGACCTTATGAAAATCCACCTTTAGTATAGTCAAATAGAGAGATCCATTATCCTTTATAGGGTTCATTAAAGGTTTGCATTAACTCGAGGTGCTCAAGACATGAAGCATGATTTTATGGGTTAAGGTGCTTAAAATATTATGGAAGCACCCCATATTATGGTTGAATGGGGCCAGGATCTTGTGTTCCTTTGATAAGGAATGATGATGGTTGATGGTTTCCACATTTTAACTTCATGTAGTGTGAATGTATATTCCATGTAGTTTAACATCATGCAATAAGGATGTTTTCCTTACATTTTTATGTCATATGGTAAGGATGTTGGAACCGATGTGAAATTGTGCAAGATATCTTTGGGGGAATTTTTCACTAGTTGGGGGAATTTAGATGTAGGAAACACCTTTATCCATGAACATCCTTATTGATGGGTATCCATATGTTGGATCCCTTCTTGCACAGATTTATCTCATGCACAATAAATCTATATGTAT
This sequence comes from Viscum album, assembly GCA_963277665.1. NCBI lineage: Eukaryota > Viridiplantae > Streptophyta > Magnoliopsida > Santalales > Viscaceae > Viscum > Viscum album. The sequence continues at coordinate 1,784,841,614 of OY728121.1, read as the reverse complement.
ATATAACTTGTGTATAGGAAAAGTGAGTCTGTATGAATCATACTTCTTTAAATAAAGGTATGTTCTATTTTTTATGGTTGATCTCACCTAGTTTTACCTCTGCACATTGTAAGGTTAGGGATCAAACTATTCATAGTTCTCATATAGTTCCCTACATAGGTCTATCCCATGTGAAGGGGGTATATTTTTTTCATTCAATATGTGGTGGTTATCCTCGGAATTGGATATTCGAGCATCATTATGTATCCTATAGTAATAAGAATCAATCCATACATAGTTCTTGTGTGAAAGTTTACTACACAATTCTAACCCATGTATAGGGAGGGGGAATATTTTTATATTATGGTTGGACCCAAGATTAAAATACCATGTGTCATTATGTATCCTATAGTAATAGGAATCAATCCACATGTAGTTCTTGAATGGAAAAATCTCCATGCGTTTCTGACCCATATACAGAGGGGGGAATTTTTCCCATTAATCATTGTGTCTTGGACTGGGATTAGAGATCTAGGTGTCATTATGTATCATTTTATAACAAGAATTAAGCCATATGTAGTTATTTAATGGGAAACCCTCCATGAAAATATAACCCATATGTAGAGGGGGTATTTTCCCCATTGATTATTAAGGATAGACCTAGGATTGGAGATATGGGTGTCACTATGTATCATGTGATGGTAGTAAACAAGCCATATATAGTTCTTGAATGGGAAACTCTCCATGAAGGTCTAAACCATATGTAGAGGGGGTGTTTTCCTATTGATTATTATGGATAGACCCAATATTAGAGATTTGGGTGTAACTACATATCCTATTATGGTAGGAATCAAGCCACACATAGGGAAACTCTCCATACAGGTCTGACCCATACATGAGGGGGGGATTTTTCCTATTGATTATTGTGTATAGACCTAGGATTATATATATGGGTGTCACTACGTATCTCATAATGGTAGGAATCAATCCAGTTACATCTCTTGAATGATAAACTCTCCACATAGGTCTGACCCATACTCAAAGGGGGGGATTTTTTCCATTGATTATTATGGATGGAACTGGGATTGGAGATATGAGTGTCACTATGTATCTTATCATGGAAAGAATCAATTCACATGAAGTTATTGAACAGAAAACACTACATATGGGTCTAACCCATATGAAGAGGGGGGAATTGTTCCTGGTGATTATTTCAGTTGGACCTGGGATTGGATATTTAGGTGTCACTACATATCCTGTGATAATAGAAATCAATTCACACATAGTTATTTAATGGAGGTATGGTGGGAGACTAACACCAATGTTAGTATTCCTCTCAGTCAAGGTACATGGTAATATCAAATTTTATTTCATGCAGGAGACACCAATCATGCAGTTTAACATCATGTGGTAATAAAGTTTTGTGTTCCTTTTAATGTCTTGCATTCAGAACCATTCTAACCTTGATGTGAACAAATATGTATTGATCATGCATGGAATCCATTGCCAAAATTCCTAATCCCACATAAGCTATTCTTGGTGTGATAAATAAGTAATGGAAAGGTTTCTTCCTCCACATAGAAGCGATTAAATTAAAGGACATGGGAATTTTTATCATGTAGTGGTTGGGCCAAGATATATGATCTAGGAATCTCTACATATCTCATTGGAATGATAATCAAGTCATATATAGTTCTAGGAGAATTTTAATATAGAATGAGATGGATATCAACCATGAAGTTTAACATCATGTGGTAAGGATGAATGGTGTCTTATAGTTTTAGGTCATACAGATATGACCACTTAATGTAGTTTAGCATCATGTAGTAAGGATGAATTCCATACAAGTTAAAGTCATGTGGTAGGGATTAATGTTTTCTTGTGGTTTTAGTTCATATGAATAGGACCATGGATGTTGTGAAGTTTAAATTGTTACTTCATGAAATATTTTGTGCAGTTTAACATCATGTGGTAAGAACGTATGGTTATTGATGGAATCTATATAAATTATTTTAAAGGAACCTTGTATTGGTGGGGGAGTAATGTATACCCCATCCATTGTGGCCAATGAGTAAACTCCATTGTAATAGACCTTATATAAGATATAATCCCCTTCTCATTTAGGTTCCAACTTTGGAGGTTTCTTTACTAGTATCATTAGGGTTATGTGAACTAATACCAGTTCTCCTTGAAGGAATGAGTGGAGGTGAAACTTTTTATTGAAGGCTCGTAAAATTCTATTTTAATGAACTTTAAGGTTGTGCAGTGTATGAAACCTTTTTTCATTAAGTCATTCCAAATCATCCAACCACTTTTGTGATTTCTCATTGTCTGAGAGTTGTATACAGATAGATATTCAGAGCAAGGGAAAATGGAATTATATGGGAAAAAATTCATTAGTTATGTACACTAAATAATATGGAGTTTCTAGTGTAACAGTGCACGTGGTGGTACTGTAGGCCCATAAAGATGAAAGATCCTATCTAGCTAGGACTTCTTATCCTTTCTCACCATCTTCTAGAGTATATTTGATAGAATATTATTGAAGGCCTCTCTTTTTCCATTCCACTGCATGACATCAGGATGAATGGTTGGATTTTATGTTGTACTCCTGGTACAATTTCCTCAATTTAGTAGAATAAAAGTTGGTTTTTTTTCTTTAAATATCATGTGAGGGACTCTGAATCTAGTGTTTATATTGGATTTTATGAAGTTAATAATATTCTTCATCCTGAATTCCTTGAGGGGTATCACCTCAGTCTATTTGGAAAAGAAGTCGGTGGCAGTAAGGATGTACTTAAACTAGTAAGTTGTGGCTTGGGGATATGGCCCCACAGCTTCCATCCCCTATATGTAAAATGGCCTAAAATATTTAGTTGTATATAGTAATTTTAGGATTTAATGGATAAAGTTTTCATGAATATGGAATGCATGAAATTTCTTGGTGAATTCCACATAGTATTGTATTATTGTTTTTCAATAGTAACTGATCCTCATAATTTGATGGTAGAGTCTAGTCTCGAACTGATGAGAACTGTAGGAGCCTTCGTGGACTTATTCCATAATGGTGGGAATATCTCCTTCTTCTATGAATCTAGGGAGGATTCCATTCAAGCCTTGTTTTTAGAGGGATTTTTTTATCATTTTGATCATCCTAAAGGGTAATATTCATTGCTTGGTGTTAGGTATGTTCCCTTTTAGCTCTACCTAATGGGAGGGTCCCATTTTGGAGGTAATAAACTATGGACTCCATCCATCTAGGGGTGGATATTGGTTCATCATGATATGGGGATGTGTTGACCTGATTAATTTCATCCATTTCAAATATGGTGATTGATGAGACTATCCTTCAGTGTATAATGCAGAATACCACCTCATCCTGATCATGGTGTCTAGGACTATGGTTGTATTATCCCATGCATTGGCACAAGCATTTTGTGATTGTGGTATATGATGAAACATTGGTTCAAAATAGAACTCTACCATTATTCCTCTGACATAAATAGTGAGAGGGTCCAATTATTCCTTCTTGATTGAATATTCATAGCTGATTTGTTTGATCACTAGCTCTAAATACCCTTGACGTTTAGGTGGGTTATGTGTAACTATAGGGATATTTACAAGCTAGTAATGAGGGTTTGGTATTTTGTGTCATTATTAGTGCATCCATATAACAATGAGAAAGAGTAGGGAAAATTTTCTTTTTTTAGGGAAATAAATACAATCCCTAGACCAACCCGATTGAGCTTCTATTTTCCAACCTATTGTAGATAAGATTTTGGGAGGCATGATCAAAATACATCTCCCATATTTGGGAAGTGTCATGGGTATAGAAAATATCTTCATATGGAAGTTTGGTGTACATTAGTGTGATTTTCGAGGCAAGATCTATCACAAGGAAATCAGTTAGGGTCTTCCCTTCAACTGCCTTCTCTAACATGAACTAGATATCATATTGTTGTATAATAACCTCCCATTGGTCCAAAAACCAAGTCAATATAGGAAGGATAAGGATGTACTTGAGTGGGTCAATATGAGAGACAAAGTGGACTTTGTGATGATGCAAGTAATGTATCATCTTTTTCACTATAAATATAAGTGTGAGGTAGTTCTTTTAGATATCATAATATTGGGTCTCAATACCTAGTATCATTTGAATGAGGTAATAAATACTATTTTCATTCCCTACATCATTTTTATATGCAAGGAGGGCACCAAGAGATATTTCCTTGGAGGCCACATATAATATAAGCAGTTTTCCTTATATTGGTGGAATCAAGATCAGTGGGTGAAATAGGTAATGATTTAGATTCTCAAAGACTTCATGGAAGTCCTAATCATATCGGTATTAAACTCACTTTTTCATTACCTTGGTGAAGGGGAGAGATTTTATGGATAGGTTAGCTATGAAACATTGAATGTAAGTGAGGTTCCCTTAGATCCCCCTCAATTCTTTGAGACTTCAAGAATTTCACATTTCTAGGATTTCACTAGTATCTTCTAGGCTGACCATGATTCCATGGTGGCATACCACAAATCTAAGGAATTTCCCTAACATTACCCCAAAAATTCACTTCAACATATTCATCTTCAAATTGTACTTCCACAACTTGTTGGAGATTTTTTGAATATTTGTGAGCTTATCACATTGCTATCAATATTTGACTACCAAATCATTGACTTAACATTATATGATTCATCCCAATAAGGTCTTAAATATATGATGCATGGTGAATTGGAATGTAGCACCAGTATTATTTAATCTATAGGTTATGATATGATAGAAAAAAATAACCTTAAGTACTCTAAAGGTGGTGGCTTCCTCGTCTTCATGTACCATATATATCTAATTGTGACCTAAATACCCATCCATAAAGAAAAGGGATTAGAAACCAAAAGTTTGATCAATCAAAATTTTGGTGATCAGAAATTAGAAGTTGTCATTTGGGTAGGATGATTAAATTCTCTAAAATCGATGTAAACCTGAATCTTCCTATTCATTTTCTTGATAGGGATGATGTTGGTGAGCCATTTTGGTTACTGTACTTCCCAAAAAAAATTGATTTAATCAATTTTTTGAATTCTAATTCTATATTAGTATCATGAGAGGAGTGCATTCTCCTAGATAGTTTGAAACCTATATGGTCATCGAGTAAGACTAAGTGATGTGTGGCCACATTGGGGTTCAGCCCAGGCATTTTTTTATAATTCCAAGTGAACACATATTGATGTTGATTTATAAATTAAATTCATATATCATGTTCATTGATAGAAATGGTATAAGTAATCAACATAGTTTTTAGGTCTTCTTTTATTCCCAGATTCACCTACATGAGCTCATCGATGGTGGTGGAGACGCCTTCATCAAATGCAGGAGGGGCATTCTGAAGGTCATCCTCTTATTCTTCCATCACTGAGTCCTTGAAGGCCTTTTTAGACATGATGGTTAATTAGGGGGAATCCCTATAAGTATCAAGGTAAGAGAGGCCATGGGAAGATACATTATCATTCTGAACTATTGGAGTCATTGTAGAGAGATTTTGGAGCTGATTTTTTTCTTTTATGTTTCCCTAGGGGATAAGAGTATCTTGGACATCTAGTATTAAGTCTGATTCCTCAATCAGGTTTATGGGTAGCACATAATCACTACCGAGCATACTATAGGGATTCTCAAGGGTGGTTCCCAATCCATTTGGGGCTACAAAATGCATATTTTCATCCAACATTAGTTGTTTTTCTTCCCTTTTGTATAAACCTTACTCATAATATATAGCTTTACAAGACTCTAAGGGGGAATAATCTCCATTTAGTATTCTAACCTTCCCATAAATGGGGTATTTCAAGCACTGATGAAATGTTGAAGGTACCACCACATGGCTGTGAAGATAAGGTCATAGAATTTGGAAATTATATGTTATGACTTGTTGGATAACCATGAAATTAGAGTTAAATGTGATATCCCCAAACTAATCCTTGATCTTGATATTCTCAAGAATTGTATTATCTCTCTTATCATACCCTTTAATGGTTATTTTTATCAGAGTTAAGTCCCCCTCACTATATCCCAAATTTCAGAGGGTAAAAATAGGTATGAGGTTGATCCTAGAACCATTATCAATCATAGCCCTTGGGATGTCAACATTTTCAAGTTTTCTTGAAATATATAGGGTCATGATATGTCCCTAGATAACTTCTTCTTGATCTTTTTCTATGAACGAGATGGAGACATGGAATTCTAATGTAATAGTCTCCACTTAGTAAAACTCAACTTTAGTGACCTCTATATCAAACTCCTATGGGATTTTGAGGTCCTTAATGAGTAACTATATAAGTTATTTTTAAATATAGAGAGTATACAGGATTGAGAGTTTGGCTGGGAAAACTGCCAACTATTTCATAATTTCATACTTTTATTCTATAGGTTTGCACTTACCAAGGTGGGGTAGCTCCTTATTATATGGATCAGGATTTTTTTGTTTTAGTTGTATGTTCTTGATGCTAGAGAATAGGTTTATGGAACATCCATTTCCAATGTAATAGGTTTCATTTTCATTCCCCTTTGTTTGGGCTAATCATACAATTGCACCCTTACTAGACGGTTGTGTAATATGATTGGTCTTGGATGACCACTAGAGGGATCTAAGGAATATTCATGTTTATATTGGGATTTAAAGAGTGTTCTCCCATGGGTATAAACTTCATATATGTCCTCTATAGGTATTTTACTAAAATATTGTGTTTGACCGCACCCATATTGTCCCCTATATCCTTATCTCATGCATCCTCAACCTCTAGATCCCAGGTCAAGTACATGGAACATGTACTGGAAGTTGTATTCATCATTGAGGAAGGGATATATTAAGTAAAATATGTTAACATAACCAAAAATTATTGGTTCATCTGATGAAGGTTCTGTTTGGTGTGATAGTTCCCACTCTTCGTATATTAGAGGAAAGAAATCTGCAAGAGTCAAAGATTATGTAAGAGATAGATATGACTCTTCCTCTTGTTTTATTTCCTATATTTGGTGATTGAGTCTTCTTTCAATAGGTTTATTCAATGTATCATCCCTAGGTGATGGGATAATTATTGGTTTATGAAGTTGTTCTCTCATGGTGGCATGAGGTTAGTTGACTATATTTTGAGTCATGCGGATATCGAACTTATTTCCATGACTGGTTATAATTCACCCACTTCTTCCAATTGAGAGATGGTTACACAAGTCACATATTCCAAGTAATTATCTAGTATCACCTATATAAAATCAACCATGCTTTGGAGAACATATTTGAAGACAAATCATCCATGAATAGTGTGACTCAGCCTCCTGTTGAAAGGTTAGTAGTTAGGATGATCGGTGAGTTTTACCTCACTAGGTTTCTTGGGCTTAGGTAGCTTGAGTATATTATTTTCCATGACTATAAGGAAATAACCAGTGTCCTTCTCATTTCATAAGGAGTACACTTTATTCATTATTTCCTTAAATCATGGGTGACCCTACTCTCTTTTTTCTTCAGGCCAAGGGAGATTTTGTTGTTTCTACCACTCGACAGGAGGCATCGGATGATTTGGGGATAGCCTAGATTTTTTAATGGGTAATAATACTAGTTTGAGGGTAATAGAGGTAGTATTTTCCTTACCAATGCTTTTTCCCTATTCTGTGGTCATCATCCAAGATTTATCTCACATCCGCTGAATGGTATATTCTAGGAATTATTCCATTTCTGTAAACTCATGGAATCCTATTGGATACTTCATCAAGATAAAAGGTATTTTTATCTCATCCTTAAGGTTTTAAACATAGAGTTACATTAATTTATCTTGTTATAGAGGTATACTGGGTGAATAGGTTAAATGTTTCTATCTAATGATTAAGTCAGATTCCCTCTCATTTTCACATTTCATTTTGTGAGGTTGACAATTTTCATTTTCCTTAGTACAGAGCTAAACTGATAAAGAAATTGATGAAAAGTGTATTAATGTTGATAATGTATCCTTCTAGAAGTTTTTTGTACCAAATGAAGGTTGGAGCTATCATATTTTATATAAAACATCTCATATTGGTTGCCTCTTGCTAATCTCAACGGCCCATCATCAGGCCGCATAGGGACATGAAGTGTGTGAGATGTTGTTCTAGATCTCCCATTACATCAAAGGTTGATAAGGTAGGATTTCAAAAATTGGATGTGTTAAAGTGTCATCCACCCATTTAGGATATGGATTATTCTCAGGATGCATGAGTGTGTGCCACCCTTCCATGGATTCCATTCAAGCAGTCATGGATTCAATGGCATTGAGGAGTTCTGGAGGTACCGTTATTTGGGCCACCTCCCATTGATATGGAGTGGTTTAATCTTGATGAGGTGGACCTATTTTCAAATCCCACTAATTCTTAATCAATGTTTGTACTAAATGATCGACCTAATGGGGGATAGGATATAGCCATAATGGATGAAAGTTGTGATCATCCTCAACTTTCTCATTTATATAGACCAGATGCCTAGATCCAGAGCCATCCTGACACTTAGATGGCACTCTTATATAAATATTATCTCTATCATTATATGTAGGAATATGGATATTAATTTATGTCTGAATATGATACTAAATGGTAATGATTCCATTGATTAGTTCCTTATTGGGCTATCTGGTATTTTATATCTCATTCTCATATTATGCCATTCATTCCTCTGAAAAAGGGATTTTGGATCCTCTAGGTGGGAATTGGGATATATACACACCTTTCCCTTTATACTTTTTGGTTTTCCACTATATATTTGGAAATTAATTATTCATAGGTGTTAGTTTTTGGATCATCCTCTGATTCTGCATACATACAGCATCAGTTGGTGCATCCAGATCACCCTCCTCTTGAGGTATGTTTTTTTATTGCATCCCTTTGCATTTTCATCTTGATACACATCATTTTTTGTTTTAATAATGATAAAATTCACTAATATGTATTGGTTAATGGTTTTTATCTCATTAACCTCAATGTAATAGGGTGATTCTATACCACTTAGTCCTCCTTTAAGGGTTGCATCGGGGTCATTCCTATGACCCATATCCATATTAGACCATTTTTTCTTATAAACCTTATGGGTTTTTATTACCTTTATCATACGTTACTCCTATCTTGGTTTGTGAATAGTGACCTTATGGGAGTTTCCAATCATGTTTTTCAAATGGGGACCAAATAGAAAATTTGTGTCTCGGGGCAGGAGGAATAGATGGGATGTCATCCATTATTATTTACCTCCCAAACTAGAGAAGACCTATTCCATATGAGGTGATGATAATGATTAAAATTCCCCCATCTCTATGAGGTGTGGATTATTTGGGGCCGCTATTGAATCTTGTTGATTCTATTATTCAATATTTTATGATTCTAGTCGAGGATATGATGAATTTTAAGATAAAATTTGAGATATAAATTCTCCCAATCCTATAGGATGGGGTTGATTTGGAACTGCTATTGATTTCTCCAAGACCATATCAGTGTATGATGAACCTAGTGATAGATATTGAGATAAAAATTCCCCCATCCCTATAGACTAGGTTTAGTTTTTAGTTTTTTCCGATATTTATTGAATCCTCTTAGAGTTTTATGACCTAAGGGGTGGAGATGGTGGTAAAAAATCTCTAAGTCCTGTGGGATGGGTTCACTCTTGGAAGGATATTATGGAAGTTTCTATTACGATCTATTTGATTTGTAGAAATTATGCTCGTGAATGAGCTGGGTTTAATTCCATCCCATGATGGGAGTAATTTTCTATAGGAAGTTTTTTATTTGGCCACAACTTCATATTATATGTCTAGAACACATTCCCATTTTTTCAAGGGTCTCAGGTTAAGAGTTTCTTGGTAGTCGTATCCCTCCATTCATGATATCTTTATATCTTTAAAGTGGGATAATTTATCTATATTGACCAAATGGAATGTTCATTCCTGGTACCCTAATTTATCCTATGGATATGAAATTGTAGGATATCATATATTGGGGGCTTTATTGTTATAGGTATATAGTGAAGTGAAATGCTCCATATTTTTCCCATCCTCAAATGTATACGTCTGATTGGGGATCTAGAAATCAATTGACGGAAGGTTTTTATGATGTGGAGACAAACACTATATAGGATTTTTCATACTCTACCATCCCTGGGTTCCATGCTATGGATAATTCGTCCATATCCAACTGAAAATAAAGAGTATTTATGGTCTTAATATTTCCCTTATATCCTCGATAAGGGAGGTGTTTATCCTTCAACCATTGATGATTTTCCCACATTTTTTGGTGTAGGTAAGGCATGAACTCCTTCTCTATCTTATCTGAGATCTCATAGTCAAAAGTGTAGATATGCCAGAACATGGTTTGGAGGTTGTTTTTGGATAAATATCTCCATATATCTATTTCATCCTCCTCTTCATTAGATTTATATGCCTCCACCTGGTCATACTATAAATGTTTCTTCTCTAGGTCACATGATAACTACGGTAATATTCTACTGATAGTTTATAGGGAACTATATATAGTTAACCCCAGTGTTTCAAGAACCTCTCTATACAAAGTTGTCTGAGTTTTGATAACCTATCTATATAGAGGTGTCTGGGAAAGGAGAATATTTCCTTGTCCGATAGAGATATCACCAAGGGGAGGTTGATCACGGAGGATGTTGGGATTAGAGTCCCTATGATCCATCTATGTACTACTATGAGGATGACTACAGTGGTAATGATCTCCTTCTACTTTAGTTTAAGAGTTGACAGACCCTTGAGGTGTTACAGATATACATCGAACAGCCTCAAGGAAACTGGAATTGAGAAGATCAGGGATATGATCCTCATTATACATCATGGCTGGAATATTTCAACCTACCATTTGAGGTTGACAAGGGATATGATCCTACTAAATGAAAAATTCCTAAATATGTTGATAAACATATGGTGTTTTCGGGATATGTGCTCATAGATAAGAAGCTGCTGAAGCATTCTGGTGAGATTTTGTATTATTGGAAACAATATGAGCCTGACATTAGATGGTTTCTAGAATATTATGGCCAATACTAGCTGAAACGGGGATATGATCCCGATTCAAATATGTATTCCCCACTATAATATTCTGACAGACCTTCTAATTTGAAAAAGGGAAATGATATTTTTTTCTATATATCCTATGAAGGATGTTGGTGTAGTCATTCATCGGTGAAAGTAGGGGTATGATCCTTTCTTCCATGAGATACTAGAATATGTTGAGTAGCTTCACTAGCAGAGATATAAGCCTGCTCTGAGATGATTTTCATATTTTCCAAACAAACCTCAATTATAATGGGGATATGATCCTAGTCTTATGTCTTTGGAATATACCACTAGTATTTTTTTAAAAAAATATGCACCTATCCTAAGGCATGTGCCAAACCAACTTGGTGTGCCCCATTTGGAATGGTGATATGAGCCTGATCTTTTGTCTTTTCCACTGGTCTTTTTCAATAGTAATGTTTGTATGTCCCAAGGAAAGTGTAAAACTATGTTTTTGAGACCCAGATGGAACGAGAATATGATCTTGATCCTATGCCTCTCCCTTTACTGAAATATACCAATAACTCTCCTAGATTGGAGTAAGAATGTGTTCTTTCTCAAGAGTATCCACCTATTCATAATGATCATGGTGATGTGCTGCTTTAGATATCAGGATAGGAATATATATCTATATGTTTATCTAAAACAGTAAAGGAATGTTCCAATGGAGGTCTTTGGTTATTTCTAGAATGTAGTGACACTTTAGAAAAGTGTGCTTGGGAATGTTGGCCTACACATTTTCAGTCTCCAAAATATACTAGAAGATATCTTCAATTGAATTAGGGATATAAGACCACTCCTATCCTCCTTATTCTATTAGAATATTTCAATGGGTTTCATGCATGGGGGAAGAGATATGTGCCTCCCCCATACTTGCTACAAGAATATGCATGTAGACTTGATCATAGTGAGTAGGGATATTAGCCTTCCCACTGGCTACCTACAAAATATATCAATGGGCTTTGTTAGTGAAAGTGGGGATATGATCCCACTACCATTTATCCACATATTTCAACACCCAATGTGACTTCCTTGGTACCCATACATGAGTGTCCAGGGTGGAAATTTCTTGGGTGGTTCCCTTAGTAGGAGACTGAGGGGAACTAATGGGTTGATTCTGGTGATGGTGGTTGATAGGATCCCTCCTAGGTAGATCCTATACCGGGATAGAATCATAGTTTACACCTTTATCCACCTTCCTAAGATATAGAAGGGGCTTATTTTTGTTCTCTAGGGATAATATTCTGAAGTGATCGGTGGTGGTGAAAGGTTCCACTAGTTTCACTGCATATTTCCCTGAATAATATGGACTTGTTGGATTTAGAGTTTAAAGACCTTTACATGTATACTTGAGGTTTGGTATCATACCATGTTGGTGGTATTCTATAACCATCACATTTCCCACCTGAAGTTGAAGGTTTTAGGTGGGTGTGGTTGTTTTGAAACCCATGGGGGTTCCTGTTATAGCTGAGGTTCTAGAATATTCATTTGATGAAGACATGATATCAGGTCAAGATGTCTGTGAGAGTAATTTATACATTCACCAAGACAATAAGGAATAATTTAATTGATCATTTAATTATATCAAGTATGAAACATACTCAATCATCTATGCATAGGTAACATAATTTCCCTTTCTTGTTCCCATTTCAACCATTTTCTCACATGGAATTTTCACAGTGAGAATAGAATTATTTCATAGGAACCCTAATTATGAAGGGTTATACATTAGGCATACCATTTTCATTTGCATAGAAGAAACAAAAAAAAACATCCTAATGCATGTTCAACCAATTATTTTTATTATTTTATAGATTCAGGTCGGGTTCACAATTTTTTTCCGTTGAAAGATGATGGATATGGTTATCCTTGGGGTTCATGAGGCATGATGAGCAATGCTTATAATGATTCGGTTATTTCATCATTGCATGCTTTCATGTTAGGTTCATCATATTTATTTCCTATTTGATTATTGATTATGGGGGTTCAAATATAGTTTCATAATCATTCACATCATTTTTAACATTTCCACCTTTCATAGAAACTCCCAATGGTACCCACATTAATAACTAGGTACATAATTGCTTTCCAAAGTCATGTGTTCATTTGGGATTTCATACCCAACAGTGCTTAGGAACTCACATTGGTCGAGAGGATTATATTTTGGGATCATCACACCCTTTGGGGGAAATTATTTCCTCTTTTGGGACTCTCTTGTTGATTTAAGATATTTTTTGTGATTCTCTTCCAAATTTTGATATGGGACTGATTACCCTAAAAAATGATTAGGTGTTGAATCCTTATATGTGTAAATTAGGTTCTATTAATGATACCATTTGTATGTATCCAAGTTTATTTATACATTTCACATTATTAATTATAAAAGGCTATATTCTTATATTTTTAATCCATATAACCAGGAACTCTGGAGTTCACAGTCATCCAGGGAAGTGATTGGTGTTTCAAGGATGAGATTAAACCTTCATGAGGCATCTTGCGTATCCTATTTGTAACAAAAATCAAAACCCACATAGTTAATTTGAGTAATTCAGTTTAACATTATGCAGAAAGTACATATATGAGGGAACTTAGTCATTGAGTATGGAGCTTGAGCCTTAGGAAGGAATCTTACGTATCCTAATTATAGTAAGAGTTAGAGTCATCATAGTTCGATATGTGCTCAACCTAATAATGGGTGATGATAGATAATTAATGATTTTGAGGTATATTTCCCCATGGTTTATCAATATGGGAATTCCTTCAGGACATACACCAAGGTGTATTCCCATTGATAGAGTGTTGTCGTGGGTGCCCTCAAATGATTAATGTGATTTTGGGGTACTTAGGTGCAGCAAAGTGCCTGACCAAGGTCGTCTCTCAAAGGAGGAAGTGAATTTAACAACTTATTAAAGGTATTCTAAAACAAATAAAATAGAATATAATAAAAAAACTACTTGAAATGATGGGGGGTTTTTTATAGTTTATGAATCTAGAAGAAGTTTTCTGGAAGAAGATTGTATATATATTTTTTTTTTTTTTGTTTTGAAATGAATTTCGATTAAAATGACACAACAAGAAGATGTTTTTTTAGAAATCTATTTTAAAAGTCATAATAGATATAACTCTACCTATTCATTCACTTATTAATAATTATAATTTAAATAAATATCCACTTAATTATGATCCCTTAATTTGTTATCCCTTGAACCCTAGGAGAGTTAACTTAACCATAAAGATGAAATTACTTAAACCCTAGGCTTGCTTCGGAACACGCAATCGCAGCACCCTGATTTGATTGTTGTTCTAAGGATAGCTTATGGTCAGTGGTTAATTAGAGAACATATCCATTTTGGAAATGAGGATGAATTGTGTTTATGGATTATATTTTAACTCTACAAATTTATCCCGTGTGGTCTTGTATTACCGATTAAGATCGCACTCTCACAATTTACACAAAATCTCGACCTCGCGTTTTTTGTATTAATTGTTCAATTGATTTCTTAGTTTCTTGTAATTTAAAAAAACAATTCATGGATCATATTATGTGAATTACAGTATCTCATTGATTCAAAATAATTAAATTAATAGGGTAGAAGATAGATCGATTACTAAAAGACTACTCTTTCATGGGTGGCGTAATCATCGTAGAAGCGTTTTGCATGTGAAAAGGTTTATAATGGGTATAACCCAATAACACTTCTACTCAAGTATTCCAGAAAAAAGAGGAAGATTAATATAATAAGAAATTTAAACAAAACAGAAGAAAAGAGAAGATATAAAATAAGAACAAAGAATTTTATTACACAAACAAAATCATTACAACATGAAGGAGGAGAAGAAGGCTTCGTCGAAGGGATCCTTGCTTCAAGAGCTACCCTTATTGAAATGGTTGGATAATTGGAGTGGATCCACTTCTCCTATTCACCAAACTTCCCAATTCACGTCCCAACCCAACAAAATTAGGAAAAACACCAATTTATAGAGTGGTGGGGAGGCTAGGTTCAAAGTGGTTTCAAGTGTGAATGGGGAATCTCGGCCAAATATTTTATTCCAACTTTAACCGCCCATTTGACCACCAAAAAGCGTGAATTGGCCGGCCTTCCAGAATTATTAAATGTGAGGATATGGGTTATCTATCTCCTCTCCAAATTTGGGCTTAATCTAGGCCCATATGAAGGAGTTATGGCCGAAATACAGAAGATTCTTCATTCTGGAGAGTCTAGCCCAACTTTGACTTCATGGCCCATTTTCAACAAACAAATGCACTCTTTAGCTCTAGTATCCTGAATAAAAGTTGTATATAATTAAGTTAGAAACACTGTTAAAAAATTTCAAATTCAAATAATAAATATAAAAATATGTATCTTTGAAATACTATAGTGAACTATAAAGGGTAAAACTGGAATTTTCATCAAATATTCAAATGAATGATCTAATCCCAAATACTTTCTAATTAAACATATTTAACACAATGTGAGGAAATTATATCATTTATTATCAATAAAATATTCAATAAAATATTGTTTTATCAACTCCCCCACACTTACCCTTTTGCACTCCTGAGCAAAACCTCATATCAAGTAAACATAAATATCAAATCAAAACCAATTTTAAAACACATATCCTTGAGATCAATCAATTTAACACCAAGAATCAAAAGATATCATGCCTCATAAAAAACCTTATTTAAATTTCTACATTTATATCATTCAATATATTTCCACTTCATTTATCCTCTCATGCACAAAACACTTACCTCGCTTGAATTTTCTCTAATCACTCAAATATCAATTTTTTTGCAATGTCTTTCTCATCCAAACTCATACAAGGGTCACCATAGGCTTGATAGATTCCTACATCGCTACCTGATGTGAGTCAAGGACATATGTTTATCATTAGGACTTTTCAAGGTTATTCTTTGGCTTTCGGTTGGTAGGATTTAGATGTGAAAAATTTTGAGGCTGAATAAGGAGGGATTGACTCTTTTTGAAGCAACATTGCATTAATCTAATTTTCACTTAAATATGGTCTCCTCATTAATCCCCATAGTATCAATTCAGATCCATCATCATGAAAAGTCATGAAAATTTTACACCATTCTTCATTTCAGCATAAAAAATTGTCAATCTTCTCAAACATGATTTTCTTGAAAGCTCCAGATGGGCACAGCTTTCCACCTCAATTAGAAGCTCCAGAAAAGGCACAGCTTCACTTGTCATGAAAGCTCCAGAAAAGGCACATCTTTCAATATAATGAATTTCTTCAGCAGCAAACACATATCTTCGGAATTTAATTTTCCACCCAAAGTATCAAAAAATGTGGTAGCACAACACAAGACAGCTTCCCCCACACTTAAGCTCAACTAGATTATGCAATTTCACTTCAAGAGTTGGTTGGATAGGGAAAATTGGCTTATAATGTGGCTAACCTAATAGGTTGTTCATGGATTCTAAGGGATACAAGGATTAAATATTCAAGGTAGGCCATTATAAAAAAGGATTATTTGAAATAGGGGCTTTAATACCAAATAAATGCCTCAATCATTTAAACATAAGTACCTCAAACCCTCAAGTTTTGACAGGAATAGATCAAATTCTGGTTAAATAAAGCATGGTTTGGTTCTCTCAAGAAGTGAGGTGAATGTAAAGAATATGAAAATAATGGTTTAGAAGCCTCACAGGAAAGTGATTTCAAATATAAAGACAGTGAGATGTGGCATGGGATTCAAAATTCAGCGTACTTTCCATGAAATTACTAAATATTTGAACTTGAAACAAAGTCATTTCAGCATTCATTTAAGCTTAGTTTATTGGGATAAATTATTTCACTCAATTATATGGATTTAAAAATGGTGATGAGAATCATTTCAGCTCAAAAATTTCAAAAACACAAAGAAAATTGAAAAATAAACACACAAAATTTGAAAAACACACAAAAAAAATTTTGTTTTTTTTAAAACAGGAAAAAAAATTGAAATTACTAAACTAAAAGGTTCCCTCACCCACACTTAAAATATTGAATTGTCCTCAATGTGAACCCATGAGATGATATATGCACATGAAATGCAGAATTTTTAAATAAGACAAATAATATAAAAGTGAAAGGGTTAGGAACAGCCTAATGTGCTCAAGTGATGATGGGGTCATGCAGTATGATAAAATCCACTGCATTAGTAGGAAGTCCCTCAATGTATCTCTTCAAATGTTTCCCATTGACTGTAAAGATCCTTCCAGTGTCCTCTTGTGTGATCTCCACTACACCATAAGAAAAAACATTAGATACAATATAAGTACCTAACCATTTGGAACGCAACTTACCAGGCATCAGCTTCAGTCGTGAACTGTAGAGAATGACTTTCTCTCCAACATGAAAATCCCTTTGTTGGATCATTTTTTCATGAGATGTTTTTGATCTTTCCTTATAGAGCCTTGAGTTCTCATATGATGACAGTCGAATCTCCTCAAGCTCTTGAATTTGCAACTTCCTTTGAATTCCATCTTAGGCCAATTCCATGTTGCATTTCTTTATAGCCCAATATGCCCGATGCTCGACTTCCACTGGGAGATGACATGCTTTCCCAAAAACAATCCGAAATGGGGGCATACCAATGGGGGTCTTGTATGTTGTCCTATAAGCCCACAATGCATCATCCAAGCGCTTGCTCCAATCCTTCCTATTTGGATACACAGTTTTCTCCAAAATTTGTTTCAACTCACGATTTTAAACCTCAGTCTGGCCATTTGTTTGGGGGTGGTATGGTGTTGATGTTTTGTGTGTCACCCCATACTTTCGAAGGAGGGAAGCAAAATTCCTATTGCAAAAGTGTGTCCCTTGGTCACTGATGATGGCCATTGGTACTCCAAACCTGCAAAAAAATATGTGCTTTAACAAAGTCCACAACAACATGAGAATCATCAGTCCTAGTGGCCTTAGCCTCCACCCATTTACTCACATAATCAACAGAAACCAAAATGTACAAAAATCCAAATGAACTAGGAAAAGGACCCATAAAATCAATGCCCCATACATCAAAAATCTCACAACATAGTATGGGTTGTTGGGGCATCTCATGTCTCCTAGAAATATTCCCAGTGTGTTGGCAATGAGAGAATGACTTACAAAACACATGGGAATCATGGAACAAGCTAGGCCAATATAATCCAGAGTCCAAAACCTTTCTAGCTGTCCGTTGGGGTCCAAAGTGTCCACCATAAGCAAGTGTATGACAGAAATGCAAAACAGACTCAAACTCATGATTGGGAACACACCGCCTAATGACTTGGTCACTACACATGCGCCAGAGGTAAGGACCATCCCACACATAAAACCTAGAATCACTTTTTAATTTTTGTACTTGATGTTTCTTTAAATTTGCAGGGATTTCATAGGCAATAATGTAGTTCACTAAATCAGCATACCAAGGATGCGTACCTGAGATGGAATAAAGATGCTCATCGGGAAAAGTGTCCTGAAGTGGTACCTGGTCCAAGGTGTCATCCTCTAGTGTGTGAGTAATCCTACTCATGTGGTCCGCCACCAAATTCTCTGACCCCTTCTTGTCCTTTATCTCAAGTTCAAACTATTGAAGAAGTATCATCCAACAGATAAGTCGTGGCTTTGCATCTGGCTTCTTCAGGAGGTACCTCAAAGCTGCATGGTCAGAAAAAACAACTACTTTAGAGCCCAATAAATATGAACGGAATTTATCTAAAGCAAATATGACATCAAGAAACTCCTTTTCCGTGGTTGTGTAGTTTTATTGGGCTGAATCTAGTGTCCTTGATGCATAGGCGATCACATGTGAACGTCCCTCCACCCTCTGAGATAAGACCGCTCCAACCGCGAAGTTGGAAGTGTCACACATAAGCTCAAAAGGAATCTCCCACCGTGGGGGCTGTATGATAGATGGAGTGGTCAGACACTTCTTTATCTCATCAAAGGAAGTCCTACAAGAATCGTCAAACACAAAATCAGAATCTTTTTGAAGTAATCGTGACATAGGAAGAGCGATCTTACTAAAATATTTGATGAAGCACCGATAAAATCCTGTATGCCCTAGGAAAGATCTAACATCACGCACACATGAAGGATAGGGTAAAGATGAAATAATTTCTACCTTAGATCTATTAACCTCTATCCCATGTTTTGACACTACATTCCCTAAGACAATGCCATACTCTACCATAAAATGACACTTTTCAAAGTTCAGGACCAGATTCTTCTCAATACAACGATTCAACACCTTTCCCAAACTACTTAGACATTCATCAAATGAAGACCCATACACTGTAAAATCATCCATAAATACCTATATGCAAGTCTCAATAAAATCATAAAAAATACTCACCATGCATCTCTGGAAGGTAATTGGGGCATTGCAAAGTCCAAATGGCATCCTCTGGTAGGAAAATGTGCCAAAGGGACAGGTTAATGTAGTCTTCTCCTGATCCTCTGGAGCTATAGGAACCTGAAAATATCCAGAAAATCCATCCAAGAAACAATAGTGTGTTTTTTCAGCTAGTCTCTCAAGCATTTGATCAATAAATGGGAGGGGGAAATGGTCCTTGCGAGTGGACTGATTTAGTTTCCTATAATCAATACACACATGCCAACTGTTTTTCACCCTCATTGGAACTAACTCATCTTTCTCATTTTTAACAACAGTAACACCACTTTTCTTAGGCACAACCTGAATAGGACTTACCCACTGAGAATATGAAATGGGAAAGATTATACCTGCCTCGAGCAATTTCTCAACTTCTTTTTTAACAACTTCTAGGAGGGTGGGATTGAGTATCCTTTGTGGTTGTCTCACCGGTTTATCCTCATCCTCCAAGAGAATCCTATGCATGAAAATGGAGGGGCTAATACCTGATATGTCATCCAAGGTCCACCCAATCTCCCTGATGTTCTCCCTCAAAATATTCAAAAGCTTTTCTTCATGTTCAAAAGGGAGATTGTTAGCAATGATAACAGGTAATCTCTCACCACTCAATAAGTATGATTATTTCATATTTGGTGGCAATGGCTTGAGTTCTAATGAAGGAGGGTGTAGTATGGATGGAGACATTGAAGGAACTGAAATATGTGCACAAAGAGCATCAGTATCAGAATAGACATCATCAAAATCAGAGAATAAAACATCAAATCCATCAGCATACTCAACATCCATGTCATAATCAGAGTGAACATGATCAAAAACAGAATATTAATCCACATCAAAATAAAATTCAAGAGAGTCTTGTTCCTTAAAAATGGGTGTAGAAGTACTCTTAGACATCAAACTAGAACCAATACTCATAA
This sequence comes from Viscum album, assembly GCA_963277665.1. Classification (NCBI taxonomy): domain Eukaryota; kingdom Viridiplantae; phylum Streptophyta; class Magnoliopsida; order Santalales; family Viscaceae; genus Viscum; species Viscum album. The sequence continues at coordinate 1,784,821,256 of OY728121.1, read as the reverse complement.
TCTCCCTAAGCATAGTACAATCCAATTCCATAGTGTTTTTACTTGGTGGTTCAAAATGGGAGATAACAAAAGCAGAATGGTCCTCTAAGGGGTACTTCATGGAATCCATAACATTAAATATCACAACTTCATCTCCAAATTCCATGTAAAGTGTACCCTCATTGACATTTATGATATTTTTTGCAGTTTTGAGGAAGGTCCTACTTAAGATAATGGGGGCATGAGAACTTACCTGATCATCCTCCATGTTAAGCACATAGAAGTCTGCTGGAAAGATCATGTCTCTTACCCAGACAAGTACATCCTTAAGGACTCCCACTGGATATGTCGTAGCTCTATTCACCAATTGCACCACTACTCTTGTTGGATTCAACTCACCATCCTTCAAGGAAGAGAATACAGAGTGAGGCATCACATTTATTGAAGCTCCTAAATCACAAAGAGCATCAGAGAAGTGCAACTCCCCTATGGTACATGGGATGGTGAATGTCCCGGGATCCTTGCAATTTGTTGGCATTGCTAGAGTTGGTATAATGAGTGCCGATACATTCCTTCCAAGGTTGATCCTCTCATTTCCCTTGAGCCCTCTTCGATTGGTGCAGATTTCTTTTAAGAATTTGGCATACCTTGGGATTTGCTTAATGGTTTCAAGTAGAGGAATGTTGATCTCCACATGCTTGAATGTGTCCAAAACCTCCTTTTGCATTTCTTCTTCAGCCATCTTCTTGGTTTGAACAACCCTGTTTGGAAAAGAAAGGGGTTTAGAAGGAACATCATCAATCTTTTTCTTACCTTTATCTTTCTCCTTGGATTTCTCATCAGTTGGTTTGGAATGCGGTTTCTCCGGAGTTGAGGTGAATCCTGGTAGAATGGTAGGTACAGATGTATCGTTCATTTGCTTCCCACTTCTCAATGTGATGGAACTGACATTCCCCTTTGGATTTGGAGTGGGTTGGGAAGGTAGATTTCCATAATTCTAACTCACAAGTTCATGGAGGGCGGTGGCAATCTGGCTCATTTTAGTCTTCAAATCCCTCAACTCTGAACCTTGACTCTTCAGTTCATTCTGTTGATTAAGAAAAATTTTCTTCAAAAGATCATCAGTGTTAGAATCTACCTTAGGTGGGGGATTCCCTTTTTGTTGGCTTGTTTATGTTTGAGCTTCAAATCTCCTTTGGGGTTGTTGGAAACCCTGTTGGTAAGGCGGAGGCTGCTGGAAGTTTTTTTGAAAAGGGGGCCTTTTTTGTTGTCCAGATCCATACCTCATGTCCGACTGATCTTTCCACCCTTGGTTGTATGCTGGATCAAACTTATTTTGGGGATATGGTTGTTGTTGCTGCTGAAATGGTCTCCCTGGGAATACTGTTGTGCAATCCTCTGTCTCTTGTAGTTGTGGGCAACAATCAGTTGGGTGGCTTTTCTCAGTGTAAATTCCACAAGGCCTTGAAGGAGGGGGTAGAGATGTCTTTTGTGCTAAAGCAATTTTCCTCACCATAGTGGTCAATTATTCCAACTTAGTATCAATCAAATGAATTTCAAGAGAAGAAGGACTTACCTTATGTACTCCCCTGGCATGTGGTGTACCTCTATCACCAAATTGTTGGGAGTTTTGGGCCATTTTTTCGATCAATGCTCATGCAGCTACTGGTGTCTTGTCCACCGATTCTCTTCTAGCTGCAGCATCCACCATGCTTCTCTCCATAGGTGTGAGTCCTTCATAAAAGTACTGAATGAGTAATTGCTCACTGATTTGGTGATGTGGGCAGCTTGCACACAACTTCTTGAATCGCTCCCAATACTCATACATTGACTCCCCTTGTGCTTTCTTGATCCCCGATATCTCCTTTCGAATGGATTTTTTCCTTGATGCTGGAAAAAATCTTTGCAAGAAAAGACATTTCAAATCATTCCAACATGTTACATCTTCAAGTTTCAAATAATACATCCAATCTTTTGTAGCTCTATCAAGTGAGAATGGGAATGGTCTTAATTTAATTTGATCTTAAGAAACATTTATTGGTTTTAAAGTTGAGAAAACCACATTAAATTCCTTAAGGTGTTTGTTGGGATCCTCACCAGATAAGCCATGAAACTTTGGAAGAAGGTTAATTAATCCAGATTTCAATTCAAAGTCCGATTCAAGATTCGGGTATGCAATATAATTTGGTTGATAGTTAATATCAGGTGCAGCCAATTCTCAAATGGTTCTATTAAGTTCATTTCCATTATTTTCATCCAGTGGTTCTTCTTTTATGTTTGAATTTGAATAACTTCCAATTCCAATGTTTCCAGAAGAGAGGAATTCAGCAACTGGTTGAATATTGAAACTTCCCGTAGACTGAGAGTGTCTGATTCGTGCCCTAAGGTTGCGTTCAATCTCAGGGTCAAGATCTAATAGATCTTTGGGATTATTTCATGTCATAAATCAAATAAAATTTAAAATAAAGTGAGTGTACCATAGTAAAATAAAAATTTGAAGTTTATTTGATGGTCCAAAAAGAAAAGAAGAGGATGAAAAAAAAGGAAAACTTGAGAAAAGGGGAAAGATTAAAGAGAGAAGTGAAGAAAATAATAAAATGAAAAATAAAAGAAATACCTATAAATGGTTGAATAAATTACTTGTCTCCCCGGAAATGGCGCCAATTTGATAGAGCGCTGTCGTGGGAGCCCTCAAATGATTAATGTGATTTTGGGGTACTTAGGTGTAGTAGAGTGGCTGACCAAAGTCGTCTCTCAAAGGAGGAAGTGAATTTAACAACTTATTAAAGTTATTCTAAAACAAATAAAATATAATATAATAAAAACACTAATTTAAAGGATGGGGGTTTTTTTATAGTTTATGAATCTAGAAAAAGTTTTCCGGAAGAAGATTTTATATATTTTTTTTGTCTTTAGTTTTGAAATGAATTTCGATTAAAATGACACAACAAGAAGATGTTTTTTTAGAAATCTATTTTAAAAGGTGTAATCGATATAACTCTACCTCTTAATTCACTTATTAATCATTATAATTTAAATCAATATCCACTTAATTATGATCCTCTAATTTTTTATCCCTCTAACCCTACGAGAGTTAACTTAACCACAAAGATCAAATTACTTAAACCCTAGGCTAGCTTCGGAACACGCAATCGCAGCACCCTGCTTTGATTGTTGTTCTAAGGATAGCTTATGGTCAGTGGTTAATTAGAGCACATATCCATTCTGTAAATTAGTATGAATTGTGTTTAGTTATTATATTTTAACTCTACAAATTCATCCTGTGTGGTCTTGTATTACCAATTAAGATCGCACTCTCACAATTTACACAAAATCTCGACCTCGCGTGTTTTGTATTAATTGTTCAATTTCTTGCTTAGTTTCTTGTAATTTAAAAACACAATTCGTGGATCATATTATGTGAATTACAATAGCTCATTGAATCAAAATAATTAAATGAATAGGGTAGAAGATAGATCAATTACTAAAAGACTACTCTTCCATGGGTGGCGTAATCATCGTAGAAGCGTTTTGCATGTGCAAAGGTTTATAATGGGTATGACCCAATAACGCTTCTACTCAAGAATTACAGCCCAAATATGAAGATTAAGAGAATAATAAATTTAAACAAAACATAATAAAAGAGAATAAATAAAATAAGAACAAAGAATTTTATTACACAAACAAAATCATTACAACATGAAGGAGGAGAAGAAGGCTTCGTCGAAGGGATCCTTGCTTCAAGAGATACCCTTATTGAAATGGTTAGAGAATTGGAGTGGATCCACTTATCCTCTGCCCTAAACTTCTCAATTCACGTCCCAACCCCACAAAATTAGAAAAACACCAATTTATAGATTGGTGGGGAGGCTAGGTTCAAAGTGGTTTCAAGTGTGAATGGGGAATCTCGGCCAAATATTTTATGCCAACTTTAACCGCACATTTTGCCACCAAAACGCGTGAATTGGATGGACTTCCAGAAGGATAAAATGTGAGAATATGGGTCCTATATCTCCTCTAAAAATTGGGGATTAATCCAGGTCCATATGAAGGATTTATGGCCGAAATACAGAAGCTTCTTCATTCTGTCGAGTCCAGTCCAACTTTGACTTCATGGCCCATTTTAAACAACCAAATGCACTCTTTAGCTCTAGTGTCCTGAATAAAGGTTTTAGATAATTAAGTTAGGAACAATTTTAAAAAATTTAAAATTCAAATAATAAATATACAAATATGTATCTTCGAAATACTACAGTGAACTATAAAGGGTAAAACTGGAATTTTCATCAAATATTCAAATGAATGATCTAATCCCAAATACTTTCTAATTAAACATATTTAACACAATGTGAGGAAATTATATCATTTATTATCAATAAAATATTCAATAAAATAGTTTTTTATCACCCTTTTATGGGGGAAATCATATCATGTCATTGAACGGGGCTTACACACTGAGGTTTCCCTGGATGGGGGGAATTTATGATGTGAGTGATATGATTGTTTCAAATCCCTAAACCCACATGATTCATGATGGGTGTGAGAAACAAGGGATAAAAAGTGATCAGACTCATCACATATGGATATGGGAGTTATGCACTGGGGTGGACCTAATGGGGTGTTTGATATGGAGCTTGGGCCTTAGGAAGGCATCCTACATATAAAGCTTATGATAGGAATTAGAGTCCTTGTAGTTCAATATATTCTCAATCTGATGATGGATGAGGAATAAAAACAAACCCATAGGATAGTTTGGGTCCCATGGGTTAGCGTTTCTGAGATATGGAGGGACTTACACTAGATTGGATGCCCATTTGGATCTTGAGACTTAGGAAGGAATCCTAAGTATCCTGTTTGGATAGGAATTAGATTACTCATAGTTCATTTTTGTGGATGTATAAATGTGTCTATTGGACAAGGTTATCATGACCCAGAGTGTTTATCTGAAATTCTTGACATGTCTAAGTGTCTATGCCTGACATGTCCTGAGTGTCCATCTAACATGTCTTGAGTGTCTACCTGACATGTCCTGAGTGTCTGTCTGACATGTCCCAAGTGTCTTCTCGACATGTTCTGATTGTTTTTCTAACATTTCCTAAGTTTCCATATGACAAGGATGACATGTCCCAGGGTGTTTCTCATAGTTGAAAAATACATTCCATAGGTGTATCATGTGATATAGTTGAAATGTCCATAGGATTGTTGCATGAATCAATTTTCACATTCGAGGATCTTTACGTGATCAACATAGACACATCCAAGGGTGTCACGTGATCAAGGCTAACATGCCAGAAGATTGTCGCGTGATCTTTCTAGAAAGTATATAGGACTTCTCATGATTTGGATGATATGTCCATAGTAATTTGAAATAATTGGATGATATGTTTGGAGGAATTCTCAAGACTTTACTAACATGTCCATAGGACCTTGCATGACTCGACTAACATGTTTGGAGGACTTCACAAGACATGGATGACATGTTCAGGAGTTTCTTCATGATCTTGATGGGTTTTACGAAACACATGATACCTTAACATAAAAATATTCATATCTATATTCATTTAATACTTCCTTATTTTTCATCCTTTATTGCATATATTCCTTAATGTTTTTCAATAATTATCTTGTTGAGGTTTTTCATGAAAAAGTCAACATGAAGAAATTTCTTCACATAATATGGTCAGTGCATTAGAAGTCCTCCACATTATCAATAAGGTGATCATTCTAAGTGAATATTCATGTCGCATAATCCCTTAGGTCATTCCCCAAAATTTACCTGGTATAAGACCCTTGCGATTGCATGGATTTCCCCTTCGATAAGGCTGCTCTAGCTTCTATGATTCCATGGGTGTTCCTTGCATCCATGTGTAGGAGTATTTTTTGTGCCAGGGGAATTTATTGGCCTTTCTACCCCAGTTATACACTGACATGAATGAAGTTTATATTGTAGATATGGGCTCAATTCGGTGAAGGGATTATCATGTCACATTCTTTGTATGATCCTTCTATGGTTCATCCATTTGTCTTGCATGATAAACAGTGATCGTGAGAACACTCTATCATTTTCTTATTTATTGGACCCTAAACATGTCAAATGGATCTTTCGTGATAAAATGGACATGTCAAAGGGATTTAACAATACCAGGATGACATGTATAAAATTACTCATAAGATTAGGTCACCTGATGAAGAGTATTTCATGTAATCAAGAAATATTTTTCTGGGTCCCTTCAAGAGATCAAGTTGGCTTGTCAGAAGGGCCTTCATGAGATTAGGATGGATTGTTGAAAGAATGAAGCATGATCAAGGGTGATCACACAAGGTTCATAACCCCTTCTCATGAAAATTAGAGTATCTTCCCTTTAATATAGGCTTCCTACTTTTTATAGAATTATTTCTTTATTTTACAATAATTCTGACCTTTTCCCATTGGTTTTACTTAAAGGTGTCACATGATCAATAAAGGATATCACAAAGGCATGTGAGAATTGTCATGGTTAGTCTCTCTACCTTTCTATTATGTGTCTCATTATCAAATTGACATGTCAAAGGGCCTCTATAATATTAGGCTAATATGTATGGGAGTACTCATGAGATCAGGTCTCCTATTGAAGAGGCTTTTTCATGATCATGGGAGACTTTTTGGGGGCCTTTGTGAGATCAAGTTGGATTTTTAGAAGCCATTCAAGAGATAATATGGATTTTTTAAGGGCCTTATCATGATCAATGGTGATCACATGAGGAATATAACACATTTTCATGAAATATAGTGTAACTTTGACCACATGAAGCCTCTTACTTTTTCAATTTTATTTATTTATTTTATAAGGGACTTTGGGTGATTGTCATCATCTTTCATCTGATATGTCACATGATCAGAGGAGCTCAATTACAATCCTTCAAATAATCATCATCACTTTTTTGGATGCCTTCGCAATAATATGAGGTCTTTTTAGAGAGTTTTCATGTGATCGTGAACAGATCATGCGAAGTGTGTGACCCATTATCATGACCTTCCTAGGGTCATGTGATCACATGTCTTCTGGGGTTAGGATATTTTTGTGACCTAAAAAATTTTTCTCCATGTAACCATGTTGTTTCTTCCTTTTTCTTGTGTAGAAAATAAAACTCATGCTTTGGGTATTTCTCTAATTTTATAATTTTTTATGTTCATTTGGAGGGAATCAAAAATCATATACATGGGTCAAAATGGTAAGGAACTTCCTACCTCAAAGTTGTTTACATCAACTATAGAACCCTTAGTTTAAGGTACATTATTATTGTATTCATTTTTATTTTATTCCTAGAGATGTGGTTTAATTTATCTATAATTTTAAAGAATGGGTCTGTACACTGGAAAATCTCATAGGAAAAAATCACATTATGTAACTTTTATGAAATGTGATGTGACATAAATAAATTTCATAGCATTAAAACTATTAATTTTATGTAGTATTTTCATGTCATGTAATCGATGAAAGTTTTGTATTCAGTATTTATGGAAAATAAAAACTAAGGCGATGTGAATTTCAATGTAAGTGGTCTCGTGATAAGTACACAACATGAAAGTGATTTACACGTCATGTAAATATCAAGCCCAGCATTTTTAGATATGGATAGCACAAATTTCATTCTAACCATCCCTATTCTTCTTCCTCTTAACTCCCAGGGTTTCTATAAGTGATTTTTTTTATTTTCGACATCTAAACATTGGTAACATTGAATATTTGAGTGGTTTTTTATGGAATCAAAGGTTAGAGTTTTGTTATTCCTTCTCATGTTGGATCTCTTTATGTTTGATTGATTGGGACCATAGATCAGTGTTTTTATAACTGGATATATGGGTTCTAATTTTTTTATGAAATATTCTAAGATTTTGGTAAAGGGATATAAGGAAAAGGTTTAATCCATGGAATCATCTTGGATCTTTTTAACTAATCATACTGAGGAAAGTGGCTTCTTTAACACTCTACCATTATAGAACTTTTTGGCTTGATTTTTTCTAAATCGTATTGATGTTGTGTTGGAAATATTTTTGTTGAGTTTATTGTAAAACACTATTGGTGTGATTTCAAAAGAGTGGGTTTTTAAATATGGGATTTTATAAAATAAATGTTTTCTTGGAAATTTTGGCATAAAGTTGCAGTGTGTGTTCATGTTTATGTGGGATGGGTAATGGTAAGAAGTACCACTATAAAATAATAGTAATTTGGGATGGGTAATGGTCGAAAGTACCACCATCAAATAATAATAATTTTGGATGGATTTTGGTCAGAAGTACCATCGTCAAGTTGGCCACCAAGTGATGACTTGGTGATAGGATGACTCACCACTCATGAGTATAGGGACGTCCATGGTTTCATTCATTGTGTGTATGTGTGGGGGTGAAATGTGATGGTTATTCTAATGGAAAAGAAATAGTTTTAAAGGTTTTATCTTTATTTTTTATTATATGAAATATTTTTATCATTTTCTATGTTTTTTTATCTTCTTTTAACCTGTTTTATTAAAATGTGCTAACCTATTTGTGTCCTAGTGTCATGTGATGGGAATTATTTGGGGAAATAATATTGAGTGTTATAATCACCCCCTTCTTGGGAACTTTTGTGAATATTAAAATGTCATATACCAAGATACAATGAAGGTTTGTGTTTCACACTTCTCTAGTGGTGGTACTTAGCATCGTGGTTTGGTTACTGAAGTTGGAGCTTGGGAGTGTTTTTATCTTGGTCTGGGATGGTGCCACTTTGGTGTCTATGTCTTTATACTTGGATTATTAGCCTTTAAATTTTTTTCATTTTTGGTTGTTCTCTGATATTTTTATGTATTGGTATTTTATTTATTCATATGGTTTATTTTTATGCATCGTTTAGTATATCTTGGATATTGTTTATCTCTTGAAGAGTTGTGTGTTCTTTAAGGAAAATCATCCCCTAGCATCCTCTCATTCACTTGGCATTTATTTCTAGCCTTTGGTGTCTTGGGGATGTAAACTAAGGCCAATAACACTTTTTTTACTTATCAAACTAATGAGAAGGGGTGGGTATTACAAATTGTATCATTTTTTTATATCCTTAGGTTACATTTGGTATTACTTTTTTCTAGTCCTTGATTTGGGTTAATAGCAAGGATATAGGACTATCGGAGCTTGAAATGTATAGTCTAAAAAGACATAGCTAACCTTTATATAATGAACTTTAAGTTATCATGGTTGTTTGGTTATAAAAGTGTTATAACATGAAACTAGGAGTCTTTTTATCTCATAGTCATAGGTTTATCCAATTAGTGTTTCATACCATTCATTGGGGTAAGACTTATCACTAGGACTGCATTTCTCATATGTTGTTCAAATTATTTTTGAAAAAAAATGAATAAAATGATGTATCTTTGAAATTATGGTTTCACTAGTTATTAATTGTAGTTGTGATAATTATTTATTATGTTATGTAATTTATTAAATCCTTTATATCATTGAGATAAATAGTCTAAATGGTGTGTTATTCTACTTATAGAAAATGGAACTAGGGAGATTCTATAGAAACCAGTAGGAAGAAGCTATTAAAAATGTGGTTGCACCTAAACCATAGGTGAACCAAAAACTTTTTTAGAGTATTGTGCAAGCATTTCAAGCTATTTAAAGAGGAAATTGAAATGATTAACCAAGTAAAGTGGATCATTCGGTACAGTTTTGGAAGTAGAATATATCGATGTTTTGAGGGGATTATGAATCTAAAAAATTATAAGTGTGGATAAACTAAATAAATAGAATCTTTGATTTTCATAGTACACCAGCAGATCTAAATATTAAGTTGTAAACCTATATATTGGAAGATCTTGCATGTCAATGGTGGGATTTATCTATCCAAGCTAAATCCAACTAGGGACATTTATGGAAGGACTTTGAGTAATTTCTCAATAAAAAATTATATCCCCACATTTTAAAAATCGTAATAACCATAGATTTATTCATATTAAAGAAAGAAAACATATCTGTGATAGAATATGAAACAAAGTTTATGAACTAGATTCATTTTTCCCTGGAGGTAGTTGCTGGTGAGTCCTTAAAGGCTCGCATATTTGAGTTAGGATTCCAACCATAGATTCGATCCAAGATAGTAATTATATGTATTATGGATTATAACACTACAAAAAAAACTTTTTTTATAGTTGGTTTAGTAAACTGCCATTAAAAATAAATAAATGATTTCACAGAGATTTTTTAAAAACCATTGCTAAATATTACATTTTTATTAAAAAAATACACTTCTCCCTAGATATCTCCCTCCCTCGACTCCTCCGAGCCCCCACCCCCCCCCCCACCCCCCACCCCCCCCCCCCCACCCCCCCCCCCCCCCCCCCGCACACACACACACCCCAATGTTGATCCTTAGCATCGTCATGCTTCCCCCCTCACCGGTGCTCAGGTATCTCATGAGCCCTATGAGGTCGAGCCCCCTAATCCCTCACTAGCACTACGGTTATATCCCCCTAACTAGTCTCCCCCTCCCTTTCCCTCTCCTAATCCACCGCCTGAGCTCAGTCCTTCTCCCTCCCCCAAGATGTCACCTTTTCTCGATCCCACTTTGGAGTTACGGTCAACCCTGAGCCCCCAATTTATTTCCCTAGTGGTAATTCCACCCTTATTGGTATTTTTTTCTACTCCCTTATTCCCTTTTCCCCTCTCAATTTTTATTACTCCTACTAACTCTTTGGAAGATATAATGATGTGGATTTTGGTTTTCTAGGTAGAGGAGGTTGATTATTGGCTTGATTGTGCAGTCGCCTACTTATATACATCACCTGGGTCTCAAAGTTTAAGGTTAATATTCATGTTTCAGTTTCATATAATTATTGATGTGTCTTAATTATAAGACAAATCTTATATAAGGTTTTTTCCAGAATGAATTCATTATAGTTGGATCTTTATAGAATTTATGGGATGTAAAAAAAATTGAGTTGTAGATATTTCATTTATTTCCCTTTTAAACTGACTGTATGTTTTAAATCTTATTGGTTTTATAAATTTCTCATATATAGTGGTTTTCTAAAACTAATGGGGGTATTTTGAAATGAGTATAGGCTTCTATTTGGGTGAGTTTTATAACTAGTTAGAAAATAAATATTTTTTTGTGTTCCCTTAGATGTGTTTATTCTTTTTCTTTTATTGGAATACTTCATATTATATATTTTTGTAGAGATTTTTTAGAATTATTCCTATAATTGTGATGTTTTAAATTGAATACAACATAATTTATTTATTCATTTTTGACTTTCTTATTTACATTTAATGCTTATAAGGGATTTCATGGGTGTTTATCTTTGGATTATATTAGGTGGACCATAGATTTATGATTTTAATCCAATTTTTTCATGGATTTTGTTTGGTGAGTCTACTACTTTGAGCCTTAAATTCTTTATTTAAATATTTTATATCATTTAAACTCATGTTTTGAAGAAATTTTTTGAGTAGTTTATTAATTGAGTAGTTTTAACTGCATGTGTTTTTTTTAAAGTAGGTAGTTAATCTAATATATAGTCTCTATGGAAAATAATAAATTATATTAAACACATTTCAATGTAAATCATTTTTTTATACATCATGGTTAAAGCATAATGAAATTTATGGATAGAAATTGGTATTTTGAAATCATTATTGTTTTTTATTTGATTAATATTACTTGAGAATGAAATTTTTAAAAAAAAAAGTGTTTTTACTAGACTAAAAAATTTGGTTTTCTATGAATTATTTATAAATATATATTGTTTTAAATTGGTCATGTGAAAATTTTTTACAAGGGGATTGGGCTAAAGGTATGTGTTCTTATTTGGGTAGAGTATAATATTTTTTTATCCTATGTTGGTCTGATTCCAGATTATTTAGTTAAGATTTATTCTCATATAATGGGTAGAAACTCTCACATTTATATTTGATTATTAATTCACTTAATATTCTATATCTTTACCAATATAAATTAGAATTATATAAACATAATATAAATGATATAATGTCTTTATAAAATTAATATAAAAAATAAATAGTATATATATCTTATCTATATCATGGTTCAACATTTCTATTCATGTAATGGATTACCACCTAAATGTATGATCTTTATTATTTAATTATCACATTCCAAGTCATTTTTAAAATTCTCAGTGCTTTTTATAATGGTAATTAATTATTTAAAGGGGTGTTTGATGCCAGTTTTGTCTTTAAAATGTGTGTCTGATGTTTTAGAATAATGTTTTATGAATTGATGGTAGTTTGACATTAATCTTTTTTTAAACGGTTTTGAGACCATAAGTCTCATGGTGGCTTAAAATGTTTTAAAAATGTGAAAGTTTGGTCTTGAAAAATGGGTACTTGACAGTAGTTTACTTCATTTAAAGGAGGGTATCTTTTCTTTAAAAGTGATTTTATAGAAAAATTTAGATTTCTAAATTGGTTTTCAATGTGTGGTTTGATAAATGATTTTAAAAGAAAATTTGAAATGTAGTTTTCAAATGGTGTGGAAATGGCTTGGCTTCTGAATCCCTTTATGAAAGTCTGATTGACACTTTAAGAAAAATGTTTTTAAAAATGTGTAAGACCCTCTTGAGCCTCATGTGGCTATAGTTACTTCCAAGGAGACTTGTGATCCCATGAGGGGATTATTTTTATTGATACATTTTTGTGAGTTTCTTAATTATTGTATGATTTTTCTCTTCCTTCTATTTTATATAATATTATCCATGATTAATTTCCTTTTTTTACTTTTACTTTTTTAATAATTATATGACTCTTATTATAACTACCGAGGTTCTGTTTTTTTTCACTTCAATTTATTTATTTTACTATTTAGTAATACATATGTGTTTTAATTTTTTTTAATAAAGTGTAGGAACATTGTGATATATATAGAAAAAGGTTGGATCGCATTACTAAGGAACACACCTCAATATGCTAAGGGTTTGGAGGAGTTTTTAGATTTTTCAATTTTCAATCGAACTATTGATGGTAGAATAATATGTCCATGTCCTAAGTATAAATTTAGAATATGGTTGAAGAGAGGTGAAGTTTATGAACACTTTATATTTAATCAATTACCTACTCAATATTTATGTTGGATTTGGAGAGGAGAATCGAACATTAAAAAAAGTTTAAGCACTAATTTAAATTGATAGAATAAGATCCCAACTTCATTGACAATGGAAAATGAAATGAAAAACCTTATAAATGATGCATTTAGAATTTAAATAAAATAACATCAACATAAAAACATATCAGAACAACCAGTTGAGGAATCTACAAATATCAACTTGACATGTGATGTTTTTAGGACTATAGGAAAACCAAATCAAGATTGTAACATATCATTGGATCCTTCTTTTGATTATGTGGAGACTAATGTAAGAGAGGACTTTAATGAGAAAAAAATTTGTTTCATTGTTAAATTGATAATAGAAATCAATATTTTTATGGTGGATGTTTGAAATATTCAAAACTTTCTTTTCTGCTAAATTTTTACCATATCAAATGCCTATGTGGAATTACAAATAAGGTGATGTCCATGATATTTGATTTTTTGTGTAATTAATTTTATAAATCTAAGATCTCTAAGTATTTTTATGATATGAAAAAAATTAACAAGATTGGTTTGAATTATACAAAAATACATGTTTGTACCAATGATTGTATGCCTTATTGGGGAGAGGATTCAAGTAGACAGGATTGAAAAAAAATGTTCTTCTTCTAGATGGCAGTCAATGGGTGATATTGTAAGTCTTAATCAACATACTAATATGAAGAATAATAAAAGGAACACACCTGCAAAGGTTTTGTGTTACTTTCCTTTAAATCCTCGATTGCAAAGATTATTCATGTCATCAAAAATGTATAAGCACATGAAGTGGCATTCTATGGATAATAACAATGATGGGTTAATGCGACATCCCAAAGATTCACAATCATGGAAGACATTTGATTCATTATATCCAGATTTATCATTTGATCCTGGGAATGTGTGATTGGGATTGGATGTTGATGTATTCAACCCATTTTGGACTTTGAGCACCAATTATAGAATCTTTCTAGTTGTTTTGATCACTTACAATCTACCTCTATGGATGTGTATGCAAAAAACATATTTTATCATTTCAATAATTATTCCTAGAAAACAAATTCCTAGAAATGATATTGATGTATACTTGTATCCTCTAATTGAATAATTATAGGAGTTATGGATCAACAGTGTTGAGACATATGATATATCTTCTAGAATAATGTTCAAAATGCAAGCTGCTATAATGTGGGCCGTTATTGATTTCGCTAGACTTGGGAATTTAGCTGGTTAGAACACTTACATGAGTTTGAATTTTCCTATTTTTAACTTTTATTTTGAGCATGAATAACTACCTCATAATAAAAAATGGTTCTTTTTATTATATCAAATATTTTTCAATGCATCTCATAGATTTCAATTAAATAAGTCAAAATTCAATGGTTTTATTGATTTTAGACCACCTCCAAAGTTGTTGATAGGTTCTGAAATATTGGCACAACTTGGAAATTTTGAAATAGAATTTGGGAAGTTGCATCATTTGAATGATAGTGGGAAATGATTTCGAATTTCATCATTAAGTGAAATCAGTATGCAATAATGGAAGAAAAAAATTATATTCTTCAAACTTCTGTATTGAGAATTTAATTTGTTGCAGCATAATCTTGATTTTATGCATATTGAGAAGAATGTTTGTGACAATTTGATCTTCACGTTTCTTAATGAGAATATAAAATCGAAGGACCATCTCAATGATCAGGAGTACTTACAAACAATGAACATAAAGCATGATCTCTAGCCAAATGAGAATGGAAAGTATGCTCCAGCAATTTTTGCAATGAAAAATAGGGATAAAATACATTCATTCAAATTTTAAAACATGTGAAGGTATCTTATGGTTATTAAATTAACATCTCAAGGTGTGTTGACTTAAATCATCATAGGTTACATGTATTTAAAAGTCATAATTCACATATTTTGTTATAAAAGTTACTACCATTGGCATTGCGTACATTATTACCTGAAAAGGATACTACTGTTGTACTCTAATTTTTCACATTCTTCAAAAAACTATGTGAGAAAATTTTAAAAACATTTAGGCTTAAAAACCTTCAGGAGATATTTTTATTGACACTTTGTGCAATGGATATGATCTTTCCTCCACTGTTTTTTACTATCATGATTCATTTAATTATGAATTTAGTCGAGGAAGATAAATTAGGAGGCCCCATACATTATCGATGGATGTATCCAATTGAGAGTTACTTTATTTATATGTTTTTCGTCTTAAGTATTCAATTCTAGGAACTTCATTCAATACACAATTATGTTTTATTTATTTTATTTCATAGATATCTAGGGTATTTGAAATCATATGTGAAAAATAAATCTCAACCTAGAGGCTCTATTTCTGAAGGCTATTTGGAAGAGAAGTGTCATACCATTTTTTCTAGATACTTATATGATATTTATACAACACTCAATCGAGTTGGAAATGTTTAAGACACACCGACTCAATCTCAACTACATGGGAAATCAAAAATATTTCATATTATTGGCCGATCAATTGGAAGGAGAAAAAAATGTTACACTGATAGAATTGGAATTACTACAGGAACATAGATATGTGATGTTGA
Organism: Viscum album; assembly: GCA_963277665.1. Lineage (NCBI taxonomy): Eukaryota > Viridiplantae > Streptophyta > Magnoliopsida > Santalales > Viscaceae > Viscum > Viscum album. The sequence goes on along the minus strand of OY728121.1, from coordinate 1,784,805,601 downwards.
ATAGTGAAATTTTAGATATGTTTATTGAAGAGATAAAGATACAAACAAAGAGATGAATGAGAATCCAAACATGAAATGAGAAAGATATAAAAAAGTATTTAATAAATAGCTTGTGGAATGGTTTACACGACGTGTAAGTTCATAAATATTGTAATAAATATAGATATTAGGATTATATATATATATATATTAAATCTAATAATGTATATTACTTTTTTTAGATCATTAATATTGATACTCAAGCTGAGTTTTTATAAAAATTAAAGTTTATGGCTCGAGTTCCTCTAATACAGGATATAAATTTTGAAACTTACAATGTGAATGGCTTTAAATTTCATACAGTTTATTGGGAAGTGGGTTTGAAAACAAAAAATAGTGGTATATTTATGTTTTTCAAAGTGGGATAATACGAAAAGTTGACTGATATTATCTAATTAAACTACCATGGTCATTTTTTAGTTTTTTTATTCAAATGAAAGTGGGTTGATTTTATTAGGGGTGTTAAAAGAGATTCCTTGAAATTTATTTCTATGAACTTCTCTCGTTTGATGGATGTCAGTGACCATGAATTACATGATCCGTATATCCTATAATCACAAGATAAAATGTTATATTATGTGGAATATTTCATGGATGAAGGGTGGAGTGTAGTTGTTCATGTAAAGCAAAGGGACTTGTATTATATGGGTGATGAAGTAGAAGATTTTACCTCTGACATTGAATCACATCAACAGCAAGAAGTGAACTTATTTTTCCATCATGATATAGAAAATATTAGTCTTGAAAGGGTGGATTAAGTATATGAAGTAATGATAGGGCAGTAAAACAACATGATTGAATAAAAAATAATTTTATGTGCAGTCATCCATTCATTTATCAACCACTTATGTTATATATGCATTCATTTATTTTCTGCATGAATTTTTTGAAATATATGTTCTGAAGTTAATTTTATTTGATTAAATGATAGGAATTACAAGGAGGGAGTTTGTTTCCATGTAAAGAAAAATTCAAGAATAGAGGGGTCTATAAAGATGCAAGATGAAAAGGTTGTCGCTCTGCTGAAAGTGTTGGTTTAATTTTATCAGAAGATGACTGGATAAGTCCTCAATGATATTTCGTCAATGGATAGTAGTGAAAAGGTAAATCAAACAACTTTAAAATAATTTAGTACACAAACTTTTATTGGTTTTAGGTTTAAATTTAAATATAAAAAACTATTTAATTTTCAATATAATTTTCATGCAGGTGTCGGTAGTAGGCTGTGGTGACAAAGAGGGTGTCGAGAAAAGTTCATTAGGTAGTGATTAGGGTTCACTTTGGATTCAAAGATGATGTGAAACTAAACTTATGGCACTTTATGTATAATGATTTCAAAGGTTATGCTTACAAAATTATTGATCCCCTTTATTATCTTTTGTTATTGATCATGTGTATTGTGATATTATTAGATAATGGATTTATTCTTATGTACTTAAAATGGGATCTTCATTTATGGGTATTGTAGGTGATATGGATAAATTTTTTTATGATATATTGGTTTCTTCTTTTTCTTTGGTTGTTTTGGGGATGAAAATTTTGCAGTTGCATTTTTTTTAAAATCATTATTTAGTGGTGGTTTAAACTACTGATAAATATGCCAAAAAAATTAGTGGTTGTTTAAACTGCTGCTATATAATTTCACCTTTTTAGTGGCGGTTTTATGGTTTTTTGTGCTAGTTTACCCTCCTAAAAAATCTTGAGAATATAAAAGTGTTTTAAACCGCCTCTATATTCTCACCCTTTTTTGGGAGGGGAAACCACTAAAAAAACCAAAAAACCACCGCTAAATAAACATTTGGGGATGGTTACCAGAAACTTCCACTAAATGTAAGGAACCAATGTAAGTTAGATACTGATATCAACTTTAGCGACGGTTTTTTGAAACCTTCACAGAAAAATTTGGCAATAGTTTAAACCACCGAAAAATCAAAAAAAACTACCAAAAATATTTTATTTTATTATAGTGTAAAGATATGGTTAATAATGAAATAGTGGCCAAAAGATATCTTATTGGGAATTATATGGGAGGTAGTCTATTTATTCCTATGGGGATAGATTTCATCTCTAGTGCTAGAAATAAGAGAAGAAGGGATGTCTATTCTCATGGAGGTAGTGCACCCCAGACTCATACAAAAGAATTAGTTAATTTTCCACTAAGATTTGATATCAAACCTGTTTGTTTTCAATGTGGTTCATTAATGCATAGGAGGAAATAATTTACTACACCAACAAAGAAATTTTCACCACTGCAGAAATAAAGGTCATATCAAGAATTATTTTCATAAACATATGAGATAAGTGGGTGAAACATGCTCAAAATAGACTCAGCCTTCATATGCTAAGATGGAATAATACAATTAGACTAGTTCGTGTCCACAGAAACAAGTAAACCAGGATGTTTCTAGGAACACTTTGGCATTTTAGTCAACACCTTAGTAGGGAAGAAAGGTTTATCCTGTGACATTTGAGAAACAGCTTTATGGAGATGAGTGGTCTATTGTAAGTGAGAAACTAGGTCTTTCTATGGTATGATGTTTCATTCTTCTAAACTCGAGTCTTATTTATGTCTTGTTTAATAATGGTGCATTGCATTCCTTCCTTACTTATTCTATGGTTAAAAAATTGGGATTGCACATAAAAATGATTCCTCATGTTATGAATATCAAGTCACCCCTTGTATAGCAGGAGTACATAGGGTTTAAATGCCCAAAATGTTCCATTACCATTGACACAATGTAGTTTCTTTGGGAGTTTATAGTCCTAGAGATTGATGTATTTTATTTGATATTTGGTATTGAATGGTTGGTAGGGTTTAAATCCTATATAGATTTCTATGCTCGACATACCCGAATGGATCTCTACATATATTCAAAGAATATTGGGATATAAATGCAGGTAGATTGGGACCTCTAGTGATAATAGATAGATAAATATTAGGCCCGTTAGTTCCAATGACCTTGGTAGCTACTGTTGAAATGGAGAATGGGACTCTTCCTGTTATAGTGGATCGATACTTGAATGTTTTTCTGAATGATTTCTTTAGGTTACCACCCGAGTGTGCATTACTAAAAAATAGGCCTTTAATAGAATTAGAAATTGTCTTTATCAGCGCTAGATAATCACTAACTACCAAAGTGAGATTAAAAGTCCTATATTTTTATTGGTGCTTTTAAAAGCATTGATAAAGGGTCATACTGTAATGTACGGCAATAGCACATTGCAGCACCAGTGCAATGTGTTGTAAGAACACACCGCAGCACCAGAAACACTCCAAATATTAACAAAATAAATTAACAATATATAATTTAAATGAAATTAAATTTAAAATAAAAATACAATAAAAAACACTATATTATAGACATTTCAAACATTGTTTTATATAATTACATAAGTAAAAATTATTAAATACATTCAAAAACATCAATGTTCCTTTTTATTTTGATCCTAACCCTCACTCATGCAATTTTCGAACAAACCACCCTTGCTTGAGAAAAATAACACACCTATATAAGAAAAAAATTCTTATGTTAGTAATAATATAAAGAAATAAATTAATATAAAGTGTTAATTTTACTAAAATTGATGTCAATTTTAAATAAAAAGACAGACTTTGAGTCATACCGGTCACACTATGCATCGGATTGAGGTACGGATGATTCCTACATGTACCAAATGACTTGAGGATCATTTTCCTAAAGTATAAAAATAATCCTAATGTGTTTGATCTGTTTTGAGTGTGTCACTTTTATTTTTACTAAAATGTCATTTTAAACTGGAAACACACACTTTGACTCATACTAGTCACATAGTGTTTCGGTTTGATGTGAGACTGATTCTTACACATCACAAATGACTTATGAATCAATTTCCTAAATTATGAAGACAATACTAACGTGTTTTCTTAGTTTTAAATGGGTGAAACTTGTTAAAATAAAATGTCGATTTTAAACTGATAATGGACACATTGAGTCATACCGAGAACATCATGTATCATATTGAGGTGAGGCTGATTACCACACATAAAAAATGAATTATGTATAATTTTCCTAAATTATAAAAACAATTTGAATGCATTTTCTTGGTTTTGAGTAGGTCAGTTGTCCTTTTCACTAAAATTAATGTCAATTTTAAATAAAAATACGCACTTGGAGTCTTACCAGTCACACCGTTAATTTTATTGAGGTGTGGCTGATTCATACATGTCTAAAATGAATTATGGATAATTTTCTTAAATTATCAATATAATATGAATATTTTTTCTTGGTTTTGAGTATGTAAATTGTCTTTTTAAAAAAAAAAAAATTTTAAACTAAAAACATGCATTTTGACTCATAATAGTCACATTGTGTATCGGTTTGAAGTGAGACAGATTATTATATGTCAAAAAATAATTATGAATCATTTTACTAAATTATCAAGAAAATATGAGTGTGTTTTCTCTATTTTTAGTGAGTGGTACTTTTTGAACTAAAATGTCGATTTTAAACTGATAACGAACACTTTGAGTCATATCGGGCACATCATGTATCAGATTGAGGTGGATATAATTCCTAGATGTCTCAAAGGACTTATGAATCATTTTCCTAAAGTATCAAAACAATATGAATGAATTTTATTGTTTTTGAGTAGGTCAATTGTCCTTTTTACTAAAATTGCTGTCAATTTTAAATAAAGATGCACTTAGAGTCATATTGGTCACACTATACATCAGATTGATGTGAGGCTGATTTCTACACATTCCAAATAACTTATGGATCGTTTTCCTAAAGTATCAAAACAATCTGAATGTTTTTTCTTGGTTTTGAGTACATTACTTGTCTTTTTTACTAAAATGTCATTTTAAACTTGAAACATGCACTTTGACTCATACCAGTCACATTGTGTATAGGTTTTATGTGAGACTAGTTTTTACATGTCACAAATTATTTATGAATAAATTCCCTAAATTATCAAGAAAATCTAAGTGTGTTTTCTCAGTTTTTTAAGAGTAACACTTTTTGAACTAAAATGTCGATTTTAAACTGATAACGGATACATTGAGTCATATTGGGCACATCGTGTATCAGATTGTGGTGAAGATGATTCCTACATGTAACAACTGAATTATGGATCATTTTACTAAATTATATAAATAACTTGAATGTTTTTTCTCAGTTTTTAGTAGGTCTGATGCACTTTTTACTAAAATTGATGTCAATTTTAAATAAAAAGACGCATTTGGAGTCATACCAGTCACACCGTGCATCGGATTGAGGTGAAGTTGATTCCTATATGTCCCAAATGAGTTATATATTGTTTTCCTAATGTATAAAAACAATACAAATGTGTTTACTTGGTTTTGAGTATGTCACTTGTCTTTTTTACTAAAATGTCATTTTAAACTTGAAACACACACTTTGACTCATACCGATCACATCATGTATCAATTTGACATGAGATCAATTCCTAAACATCAAAAATGGTTTATGAAATAATTTCATAAATTATCAAGAAAAGTTGAGTGCATTTTATCAATTTTAAGTGAGTGACACTTTTTTAAGTAAAATGTTGATTTTAAACTAATAATAGACACTTTGAGTCGTACCAAAAACATCATGTATCGAATTGAGGTGTGGTTGATTCCTACATGTCAAAAATGACTTATGGATCATTTTTTTAAGTGAAAAAATAGTCTGAATATGTTTTCTCAGTTTTGAATATGTCATTTTTCTTTTTCTTACTAAAATTATTTTCAATTTTAAATAGAAAGAAGTACTTGGAGTCATACCGGTCACACCGTGTGTCGGATTGAGGTATGTCTGATTCCTACACATCTCAAAGTCTCAAAAAAATACTAAATGTCAATGTTAACATGATTTCCATTGATTTTAGATCAATTCATACACATCAAAAATTATTTATGAAATGATTTCATAAATTATCAAGAATATTTTAGTGCATTTTCTCAGTTTTAACTAAGTGACACTTTTTGAAGTAAAAAGTTAATTTTAAACTGATAACAGACACTTTGAGTCATACCGGAAACATAATGTATCAAATTGATGTGTGGATGATTCCTACATGTCAAAAATGACTTATGGATCATTTTCTTTAATTACAAAAACAATTTGAATGTGTTTTATCAGTTTTGAATATGTCAGTTGTCTTTTTTTAATAAAAGTATTTTCAATTTTAAATAGAAAGAAGTACTTGGAGTCATACCAGTCACATTGTGTGTCGGATTGAGGTGTGGATGATTCTTACACATCTCAAAGTCTCAAAAAAATCCTAAATGTCAATGTTACCATGATTTCCATTGACTTTCTTTGTCGAACTACCAACACTGTGTATTGATTCGATGTTCTTAGCTGAAAACCCATTCTCATTATTGAAATCCAGAAGAGTAGAGGAATCTCAAGTGCCTATTATATTATAAAAAGTCACCACAATGGGAACATGATATTCCTCTACTCTTCTTTATTTCAATGATAAAGTTTTTTCATCAAAGAACATAGACTCAATATATAGTGTTGGAAAGTTGATAAAGAAAGGAAATGAAAAGCATGGTAACATTGGTAGAAAGGAAAATTTTATCTCTTTTGTGGATTTTTGTAGATAGTTGAAAGCAAAATATGACTTCCCAAAAGATATGTGAAAAAAACTAAATAATTATTAGATAAAAATGATAAGTAAATTAACTTACAAATAGTAGATAAAATGATGAAAATTTTGATTAAATAAGAAGTAGGAATTCACCTTTTCATAATGGTTGTAAACATTATTGACACATTTCCTTATTTTCATTGTCTAATTTTTAGGCTTGAAGTCCAATATCTCATGATCATGAGCAGCTTCGAACAAACCACCCCAACTTGAACAAAATAATCCACCTGTATAAGAAAACAATTATTATATGAGTAATACTAAAAATAAATAAATTAAACACAAATATGAAATAATACATTAATTATATGGATAATTATTTTACTATGTAAACATAAATATTACCTCTATGATTGAGTAGTGGAGGGAACATGAAGGAAAGTGATAAATTCCAACACTGCAGGGGTGAAAAGGGTTTGAGGGAGAAGAAATATATGGAATTTTTGGTGAAGAAAGGAATGAAAGATAGACAGACCACCCCAAATCAAACAAAAGAATCCACCTGTATAAGAAAACAATTCTTATGTGAGTAATACTAAAAATAAATAAATTAAAAATAAATATGAAATAATAAATTAATTATATGGATAATGATTTTACTGTGCAAACATCAATATTACCTTTGTGATTGAGTAGAGGTAGATTTGTTTCTCTTCCTACAAAGGTAGTGGAGGGAACTTAAAGGAAATTGATAAATAACAACTCTTCCAGGATTATTTTTCTTAAATAACAACAACATAAATATGAAAAAATGATTTTAGAAGGGTTTTATGCATGCTTTATTGCAAACTTGATGAACTCTTTAACTTCGTATTCATACTCTTTTGTCAAACAATTAATGTGAATCCATTTTTTATTCATATCCATCTCATTGGGTTCATAAAATATTCATTTTTTACAATAAATAAATAAATTCCCATAACATATTCATTATCAAAGGTGAAAGTTATAGATAATTATAATAAGGGAAACCCAAAATTTGATTGTTTTAAAGAATTTCAGTATGCTTTGAAGAAAATGGGAAATTGAATTTAAAAAAATAATTACTCCACTATGGTAGGTGTTATCCTATGAATTTATTCAAAGGTGAAAGTTATAGACAACTTTTATCCTCATCAACTCATCTCCCAGACAATTATCATTTTATTTTGTTGTTTGACACACATCCTCCATCTCTTGTGTACATGCACCTATATTACTTGAAATACTCTAAGTATAATTCATTAATGGGGTGATTAATTCTCATAATAGTGCAAGAAACATAAAATAGATGGGGGATGAGTCTCAATCAAAAAATTGCAATAATAATTGTTCGAGAGATGAAGTTGATGAGGATGAAAGTTGTACTATAATAAATACAAGCAAGGCTAAAATTAATGAATAAAATTTCATTGGTGATTGAATAGTTTTGGTGAAAACTTAGATGATTAAGACTCTACAAAAAAACACATTTTTCCAAGTAGAGCCTAAATAATTTGGAGAGACTAACAAGGATGATAATTAGATCAAATATATGCATGAGGAGCTTAATCCAAATAAGAACAGTGTTATATGGGAAATTTTTCCAAGGCTGGAAGACAGAAATGTTATTAGAACCAAGTGGGTGTTATGTAATAAACTCATTGACTATGGAAAAGTGGCTCAAAATAAATAATGGATAGTGTGTAAGGGGATTTCCTAGATCAAAGGCATTTATATTTATGATAAATTTACTCCCATATCCTGGTTTGAAACTATTTGAGTTTTCTTGGCTATGTTAGTGCAAATGTAGTTAAAAATATTCCAAATGGATATCAAATCTATGTTCCTCAATTGAGTTCTTAAGGGGGTATACATTGAGAAACTTGATGGGTTTTTTATGGATGAAAATGAGAGAAAAGGTATTCCAGTTAAAGAATTCTTTGTATAAGATAAAGAAATCACTGAGGACTTGGTATTTAAGGTTGGATCAATACCTAAGAAAAAAAATTAGTGAGGTAGAGTTGATCACAACCTCTACATCAAGAAGCAGAATGATCAAAGGATGTTGGTACTCATATATGTCGAAGACATAATATTTAGGGATTATACAAATCACAATGCAATTTTTTTTTGGATCATATGAGGTATGATATCGAGATGTCTATGATTGGTAATTTAAACATTTTATTTGGTTTATAGTTGAATCAAGGAAATCATATCACATTAATTTCTCAATCAAAATATGAAAAATAGGTTCCCAAGTGATTCTCAATGGAATATTCCAAACCAAGGACAACACCGACCATTATAAGGATGAATTTTTCAAAATTTGGTGATTTTAAAGAGGTAGATGTCATGGAATATAGGTATTGGGATCCTATTATACTTCACAACAACATGACCCAAGATTGGGTCTGATATATTTCAAGTCGCACATTACCAATGTTGTCCCAAGGATATCCACATGCTAGCAGGGAAGATGATACTTCAATATATCTAAAAAATAATGAATTTTGGGTTGTTTTATTATAGAATAGTGCAACTAGAGTTTTTGGGATACATGGATGTGGGCTGGGAAGGTTCAGTGGATAACCAAGGGAAGGTATAGATATTTAAAAACATGGATTTCATTTGAGATTTGGTTTTGTTTGACCCTTGAATCATTCGAGCCTTGGATTTGAGCCTTGGAATAGTTGGAGCCTTGATTCTAGTATAGATTCAAGGTTGGATTCGACAATGAGGAGTGTCAGCAGTAGGTGGATTCCATGGAGAGCTTCAGATATCACGAATTGGTTTGTGATGGTTAGGGTTCTTAAAATAGATTGGGACACTTTTATCAGCACTTCCAAAAAAATGCTGATAAAGATCCCTTTTATTAGCACTAAGTTAATAAATGCTGATAAAAAGGAATATTTATCAGTGCTTTTTTAACACTAATAAATATCTATCTTTATCAGCATTTTTTTAGCGCTGATAAACCTCTATTTTTATCAATGCTAAAAAATAACTAATAAAGATTCCTTTTATTAGTGCTTATTACTTAAACACTGATAAAGGATTTATAATTATAGTTACAAATGAAAAAATTTGTAAACATATTTATATAATTATATATATATTTAATATATATATATATAGTAAATATTCTTTATTTAAATATATTTTTTATAATTTTATAATTTTTTAAATATATAATTATTTATTTATAATTATATAAATACTTTTCAAAAAAAATATTTATATCATTATATATATTTATATAATTTTATATATATAATAAAAATATATAAATATAACTATCGTAAATATATTCATTATTTAAATTAAATTATTATAATTTTATAATTATTTAAATATCAATAATTATTTATTTATAATTATATAAATACTTTTTAAAAAATAATATTTATTTATTTATAATTATAAATGTATAAATATAGTAAATATACATTTATAAATATTTTTATTTATAAATATTTTTTTACAAATATATTTTTAACATTATTAATGAATATTTAATCTTAAGTGTGTACGTGTTAAAAATGAGTGAAATTGAATAATTAAAAATGAATACACTTTAACAAAATTGAAAAATGGATAAGTTTTATTAATTAAATATAAATTATTAAAAAAAATATGGATATATATTGAAATAAAGATGAATACATATTGAAAATATTAAAACATAGTAAATAAATATATACAAAATAAATAATAGGAATTGATTAAATTCCTAAAAAAATAAAAAATAAAACATATTAAAAATGAATAAATAATACCCAACTTTAATAATATTAACAACAAATAAATAAAATTTACCAATTCAAAACATAATATATTAAATGTGTCATGTTATAATGAAATTCTAAAATGAATACTAAAATTTGAATAAATTACATAAATATTAGGTGTATGTGTTTCTATATAAGATTTCATTAATTGCATAAATATTTGTGTGTATGCATTGTATATAAAAATCATTAGTTATGTATATGTATTTGAAATCAATATAACACACATTTGAACTATGTTAAGTTGAAAAATAAAATGACCTTCAATTTTTTCCATTACTCGATGCAATTAGTGAGTGTTTTTAATTCATATTAATTTTTAATAATAAACCATTATTCACTAAATATATTAACAAATAATATAAATCATAAATATTTTTTATTATATAAATCATACTTTTATACATTCATATATATCTATATATTTAATATAAAATATTTATTAACATTATCAATAATTACTTAATTAGTAAAATGTTTAATATTTTCTCAATTTACTTATTTTTAACTTTTATTTGTTTAATTTTCATTTTACATATATCTATATATTTAATATATAATATTTATTAGTATTTATAATTTATATATAGTATAATCAGTTTGTTCATTTTTATCAATAATTATTTAATTAATAAAATTTTAATATTTTTTTTAATAAACTCATTTTTATTTTTTATTTATTTCATTTTTTTTATTTTTTCAGAGCTTTATCAGTACCAAAAAAGCGTTTATAAAAGATCCATTTATGAGCGCTAAAAATAAAGCGCTAATAAAGTTACCATTTATGAGCACTAAAAATAAAGTGTTGATAAAGGGTATCCTTTATCAGCTCTATAAAAAAGTGACGATAAAGGATACCATTTATCAATGCTAAAAAAACTGATAAAATGTTTCCTATATCAATGCTTGTTTTAGCACTGATAAAGGCCACTATTATCATCGGTTTTTGCTATCATTGATAAATGTCATCACTATTAAAGGCATGTTTTGTAGTAATGGTGAAATCAAATTTACTATTGTCTTACTCATGGGAATAAGTCATATTTCCTTACCATCTTACATAATGGATTCGGTAGATTTTCGAGAGCTAAAGGCTTACTTTAAGAGTCGTAAAGTGTAGGCCTTATCATACCTATTACATCACCTTAGGTTGCACCAGTTTTGTTTGTAAAGAAGGCAGATGGTACTCTCTAGTTATGTGCTGATTATCATAAATTGAATCAAGCTACGATTAAAAATTGGTATCCCTTCCTTGGATTAATGACCTATTTGACCAATTGAAGGGAACCAAATAGTTCTCTAAAATTGATCTATGCTCGGGATATCATCAACTTGAATTCATAAGAAAAGATATTCTGAAAACGACATTTTGGAGTCACTATAGACATTATGAATATGTTTTCATGCCTTTTGGCCTAATGAATGCACTAGAAGTATTCATGGATTTAATGAACTATATATTCCATAGGTACCTTGATTATTTTTTTTGTGGTGTTTTTTTATGATATTATGGTTTATTCTGGAAGCAGGAATGACCATAAAGATCACTTGGAAATTGTACTGATTATGTAGCGAGAATGTCATTTGTATACAAAGTTTTCTAAGTGTGACTTCTAGATACAATAAGTTCATTTCCTCAAGAATTTCATTTCTAAAGAAGAAATATTTGTTGACCCTGGAAATATAGAAGTAGTAGTTTCTTGGAAGACACCAAATAAAGTTTTTGAGGTACATAGTTTCCTAGGATTAGAAGTTTAATATCACCACTTTGTTCAGGATTTTTATAGGCTTGCTTATCCCATGACTATTTTGATAAGGAAATGTTTTCCATTCATTTGGAATAATGAATTTTAGAAATTCTTTTTGGAACTTAAGACTCATCTCACTCGGAACCTGTAAAGACACGGAAATTTCAAGGAAAATTTTTTTTTAATTTTCTTTGGAATTTTACAAGAACGCAGTTTCTGACGGCGCCTGATTACGAGGCCCGGTGTGCCCGGAATTAATTTCCGAAGTTTAGCTCGGGTATGTTCAGTGAACGAACGAGCGGGTTTTTCTAACTTTTGAAGCGGTGCTCGGAATCAAATTATGAGGGTACCGATGGAATCGTAGCACCGGTATTTGCTTAGAAACTCCTTTTCCGGAGTTGCGTTTGCTCGGGTGTGGTTTTTAATTTTTGGGGTTAAGTTAAGAAATAAAATAAAGTGGTGCGACAACTTTATTTTATTTCACTTAAAGACACTTAAAATCCACTTAAGCTAAGTTAAGCGGATAGGGTGGAACCCAAAATATCCTACCCACTTGGTAGGATATTTGTGAGTTGGGACCCACACGAGCCCCACCATTTCTTTCCTTCTAAGTAACGCACCCGCAACCCCCCTCTTTAATGAAAGTCAACCGTGCGTTTTTCTGGTTAAGAAACGCCTCATTAATTGGGAAGTTAAATCGTTACAATTAATTCATTGAATTAATTGTTCGTTTCTTTTATTTTGAAATTCAAACGTGTCATGTGCGTTAATAAAATAAGATAACTCTTATTTTATTTCTGTTGGAACTTGTGGCGTGTAGAGGATTTGGAGGAAGGTGTTCTTCTTCGACGAAGAACGCGAAGAACGCGAAAAAAGCTCCGACCTCAGACAAAGAATGCCAAACCCTCAGAGATTGACGACGTGACGCCGTGTACTGCGACGTCAACGACGCTCCTTCCGCGACGTTTCTTCCGCGACGATCCTTCTCTTCCGTGACGATCCTCTTCTTCCACGACGGTTAATTCTGCGACGAACTCGCGTTCGACGGCAACGCTTGAGATAGGGAATTATGTTTGAGAATGATTTTATTCCCTTGATTCTTTCATTCTAAAGAAAACAAATAACACTGGTCAACTTATTATCTAGTTGATCCGCGAACGTTTTCCCTGCGGGTTGGGAATATTTTGTTGCGGGAAATTGTGGGGGCTTAGTTTTATTTTTGATTGTGATCTCATCTGTCGCCTTTCTTGGTTTCATTTTGGGTCACCTGTTATCATACTAACGGGGGAAGGTCGGACCGCACGAACACGGCCGACCCTCTTTCCCCCCTTGTTGTTTGAGTTTGTTGCGGCACGTGAAAGGCAGCATGGTGTCGTTGCACCGCGCAGAAACGAGAAGAAAGAACGCGGCGAAGAAGTGCAGCGCCGTCGCACCGCGCCGTTGGGGCCGAACGAAACCGTGGGCAAAGTCGGGGCCGAGGACGCGATTTGAAGACCCCACATTTTTTTATCGAAGTTCGGATCAACGGACGATGGTGAGGCGGGCCGCGAAGGCGTTTTGAAGGCTTTGCAGGGAAGGTTGGGTCCCGGGATGATCACTGGCGAAGACCGCAGGTGAATCGGACCACCGGAGCGCGTCTGAGGGTCCGCGGAAGCCCCCGCCGGCGCGGCGGTGCCCAGCGCGCCGCCAGAAGAATCCACCACGGCTGAAGCCGCAGCGGCGAGCGCCGGTCCCACGGCCGTGCGGGATCACGGGGAAGGGACGCGGCCTTGCGCCGCGTCCGGTGACACGGAGCAGCCCCCGCGCGGGGGGGGAGGCTCCTTAGGCGCGGCTGCTCGGCCAGCGCCAAGCCGCCCAGGCCGGCCGGGCCGCGCCCAGTCGGGTCGACACGGTTCGGGCCGACCCGGGGGGTTGGGTCGGGTCGGTCCGGGCCCAGACCCCCCGTTTTCGGACCCCCCACGGTTTTTCGCTCATATCTTGAACTGTAAACCTCCGATCGACACACCGTCAGCGGAAATGCGACCCTTGGATCGAGAGGGTCGTTTCGGTATATTACACTCAAGGTTTCGGAATACTTTTGGTTCGGCCGGGTTGGTTCGGATACAAAACCAACCGGGCCCTCGGAGCAGAAACGCTTATATCTTGAGCTCCGGACATCCAATTGACGTGTCGTCGACTTTGATGGATTCCTCTAAGTGATACGGATCTTTTGGCTTACTCTGCTCGAGGTTTGGATGCCGTCGGAGTGCGGTCGGGTTGGTTCGCTCACGAAACCAACCGGGCCCCTGGAACGAAAAAGCCAATAACTCACAGACCGGGCGTTCGATTGACACTCCGTCTGTCTCGTTGATTTCGTCTTGATGAGACGGAACTTTTGGCATACTTTGCCCGAGTTTTGGTTGATGTTGGATAGTGGCCGGGTTGGATTGTACCCGAAATCCAACCGGGCCCCTAGAATGGAAAAGCTGATATCTTTCAGACTGGACGTCCGTTTGACGAACCGTCAGCGGCGTTGGTGAAAACGTGGAGAAAGGGTCCCTATGAGTATACCCTATGAGATTTCGGGGTACAGTTGAGATACGGCCGGGTTGGTTCACACACGAAACCAACCGGGCCCCAGGGACGAAAAGGCTAGTAACTCACAGACCGGGCGTCCGATTGACGCACCGTCTGTTGCGTTGAGACCCCTATGATGATGCGGTCCTTTGAGAAACTTCTTCATGGGACTTGTTGTAACACCCTGAGCTTCCATGATACGCTTCTCATTCAATAATGCAATAGGTTGCATTGTATGCAACTTCGAGTTCTAACACACTGCAACTAATCAAAGTAGCCGTTATGAATAGTAATACCCACTTTTTGAAATTATATAAATTTTATATTTCAAAATGGACTTCATTTTTGGATTCGGAATATCGAAATTAGCCTATGTTGAATTTTTGGTATTTTTCTGAGAACTTCCAATTTTTTATGAATAGTGAAAAATACTTAAAAACAACTTTTTTAATCAAAATAATTTATAGTGATAAATTATACTATTGAGTGGTTTTAAAGTATAATTAGAATATATTTTTACCATTTTATCCAATGGTGTTAATTATAATTAATTTCACTTTGAAATTAGACATAAACAATTGTCAATCTTTTGATATATATTGTTTCTTAAAAACACGCTATTTGTTGTGACAGCGGGAATTAATTATAAAATTAATTAATGCAACTTATATGTTTGGAATTTTTTAAAATAGACATCATTTTTGTATTCGGAATATCAATTATAGCTTAGGGTAAAATTTTGGCATTGTTCTGAAAAACTTCAATTTTTGATGAATAGTGAAACCACTAAGTGGTAGTTAAAAAACTGATTTTTCGTTTAAATGAAACATTACCACTTCAGTGTTTTGATTTTCAAAAATCCGACATACATGGTTGTCATTAGGAAGTAAAATTTGGTTCAATGGGATTAAAATAATTTTTTGGTGAATAGTAACTTTTAAGTTTAATTAATCGCGATTAAAGGTAATTAGTGAAATTTAAGGTAAAAATGATATTATAAAAATATGAAAATACCTTTACACTTGTCCTACCACTATTGGATGTTTCATGTCCGACCAATAAAATCCATGGGTCAATTTGGGGACCCCATGGAGCCACTTTGGTAGGAAAATGACATAAATAACTTTTATTTAAAGTTAAAATAAAAATGTCACAAACATAAGTTGTTTTACTAAAACAATTTTTAAATGGGGTTATACAAGTAATATTTTTTACTATAAATATTAATTAGAAATATAAAAATATTTCCTACATCATGATATTTTTTTTATTTTATAATTTTTAGAAATTAAATAAATTAAATTATTTATGACACCATGATGATGCAGCGATTACCTCATTAATTAACGATTTAAATAAAATGAAAAGATAATGTAAAATACAAGGCTTACACTTGTCAAAAACCTATTGGATGAGTATATTTAGAACCCTTATCACCTTAGCCTCTAATTATATAAGTGTGGGACCTTTAAAATCCGAAACTCGTTATATAATAAAGTAACATTTCATTACTTTCCAAGAGTGCCCCTCCTCTCCACTTATAAAAGGCCCCCACCACTACCACCTTACTCACACTTTCAAAGCCTTTTGGCTCGGCCAACCTCTGCCCAAATACTCTCCCAAATTCCCTCTCTTACTCCTACAAGCCTCACTTTGGGCAGAAGTCTTCCCAAGGAAGCCTTTGGCTCAAATCAAAAAAGAGTTACCCGATTTTAAGGTAATGTCTTCTCTAATGTTGTTTTGTTTTATTTTGCTTCTCCAACCCCTTAAACTCTTTTTATTCCTTTATTTTGTAACAACACCAGTATCTAAAATATACTAGGATGTTGTTATGATAAGGATTTGTTTTACACTTACACACACTTTCGTCTAATGGTTAAAGAACATACTGTTTCTGTGGGTGGCGAAATTCTGCCTCACGAAACGATGATTGTTCAATATTTTTTAACACCTATAATGGTGGTCATTTTGATGACACTATTTTCATATATGATATATATATTATGTTTATGTTTTCCTTATTCTTCTTTATTTCTCATTTATGGCATACTTTATGATTTCCATTATGGGTAAACACGATAATTTCATTTTAGGAAGTGCGGACTACCGCCCCCTCAAAGTGATTTGAATCGTTAATGCCATATGTGGGATGTATAAAGGATGAAGTAAATGGTAGTATACATTATATTATACAGGAATTATATTACACCTTTATACTATTATTATTTCATTCCATTAAATATGAAATAGAAATGAAAGTAGCGTTCATACGTATGTACGACTTACCGTCTCCATGAACGGTGCATTTAATTTCTTAACTCTAAATGTTATGTAATATTATAAATGAATGTATATAATGGATATATATGATATATATGATATCTACATGATGAATATAATTCTGGATATAATGTATATTTCACCACATGAACAACTTGTAATTATAAGAAGTTTATTTTTGACTCAAGTACCAAAGATCGACAAAATGACCGTTATTAACTTAAATAATTACATAATGTTCATAACATGGTAATAAGTGATATAAAAGGAATAATTAACTTGAAAAAGGTTATTAAGAAGGTAGAGATTAACTCTAGTTTATTATTCATGAGGTTAAAGAGTGGTCGAGTCAAGTCGGACACGAGGTAAGGGAACTTCTTAACCCAATTTCCATTTTGTGGGTTAATCTCCTACTTTCAAATTATGTCATGATGTTATTATATCATATCTTGTATTTGTACTTTATTTATGTGTACTTATAATGAATACACATAATAGATCTATTTTATTTTAAAAATGATCTTTTTAAGGACTTCGTCTCAATCTCCTTTCATTGAGGCATATTTGGTTTTATACACAACTTTCATTTATACGGTGTATAAACCCCTTTGACTTTTACTTTTATTCAAAATGAATCTTTTTATACGATGCATTTTTACTAAACGACGAAAAGGAATGTTTTTGTCTTACGTATACGGCGACAACGACTTCTCCACCGCCGTGACCATTATTTGAGTTTCGGCTTCCTCTACAAGCCATAACTTTTTTTTAATGAAAAATAAATACAAAGTTTTAATTTTCTTTAATTTTGGTATTGAAAATGGTTTTGAAAGTGTTTTTATTATATCAATGTGTTGTATTGATATCTTGTGATTGAAATGTGGAAATGTTATGTTTCCTTTATGCATGTTTTATGTGATACGATTATGTTATGGTTTATGATATGTTTAAACCTGTTCATATGAGGAATGCATTGGACTTAATAAGTGACGGGTGGAGCCCGCTATAGCTCCTCGATGCATCGGTAGGTCTCATGAGACAAACTAGTGTCTTGGCACGAGGCCTTGACAAAATCTTATTTGTGGTCTTGGCACGAGGCCTTGGCTACGTGGTTATGATAGTCTGGAATTATGCATTCCATCATTATGAAAGTGGTTATTGATATTGCATGTGATTATTCGACCAGTAGAATATCCATGTGAATAAGTAAATGGAATTATCTCATTTTACTTTTGCCATATTATGTTGAAGTTCAAGTTTAAAAGGCTTTTGTTTTAGTTATACATTGCCTTAAATGTTTATATTTACTTATGAAAGCTTCCGCTATATTGTTATCCTTACTGAGCATCTGAGCTCACCCCTTTCAATGTTTTAATTTTTTCCAGGATGTGAAGAAGTATATTATGAATGACCTGTAGGGATAATATAATGGGATATGAAGAGAAGATGTTGTAGCTTTATTTTACTTTATGATGTAATGTAAGACTTATGAATGTATCTAGTGTTTCCAAGGCTACTAAACTAATCGGTCTTTTGAGACTTGGTCTTTTGTGATCATGCCAATGTTACGCAATAATGCACCGAATCTGGGTAACTGGGGTCGGGGCGTTACAGTTGATATCAGAGGCAGTTTAGTACTAACCTTGGAAGCTAGATTTAGATAAACTCTGATTAGAGCACATATCCCAAAGATAGACTTTGAGGATTATTATAGAAGAACTTCCTAGAATTTTGGTATTATAGAGATGTTGTGAGTTTTCCGATAAATACATCCCTGTCTGGATACGAGCAGGTAGAGGCGGCTCTGGCACAAGAGTACCTAGTGTTAAAACCCGAAAACACTGCTTTGAGCTAGACTCGAACGGGAACTGGTGCACGACAACGGGCCTTGCTGCACTCTTGGTTACGACACTCCCGGGGGATATGCTTAGGATAATTCTCATTTTCTTTACAAACCACTATGAAGGGTTATGAGTATATACTTCCTCAAAGAAAACATTTTTATGATTATGGATTATATTCATATATAGTTCAATTTATGTTAAGTATTTGACAAGTATGGAATTATGTATTTTGATTCATAAACTAATCTAGTTTATGCCATTGTTTAGAAATGGTGCCTAGTGGAAGGAATGGAAACTGTATCAATGCACGCACTCCGTGTAGGGATTTCCCTCCTGCTCAAGATAATTATTGTGGATCTGGAGATACAACTGGTGCTGATCAATTTATTACCATACTGGGACAACTCACTCAGGTTATGAATAATAACCTTACTCGTATGGAGCACCCTGATCCGCAACATGGAGGATAAATGTTAGACCGCTTCATGATGCAACAACCACCAACATTTAATGGGGGTACAAATCCATTAGTAGCTGATAAATGGATAAACTCCTTAGAAAAAATATTCCATGCCTTGGGGAGTAGCGAAAGGGAGAAGGTTGTCATGGCAGTCTACCGCCTCACTGGAGATGTCGATCAATGGTGGTCACTGATTCAAAACACAAAGGAAGATGAAGAAGTATCAAGTATGGAATGGAGGGAGTTTAAGGAAATTTTCTTATAAAAATACTTTCCGCATGACCATCGAGCAGATATGGAAAGGCAATTTCTGAGTCTGAGGTAGAAGGAGGATGGGAATGTCGCAAAGTATGAGGCCAACTTTACAAGGTTAGCGAGGTATGCTGCAGATTATATACATAACCCAAGAAGTAAGATTGATCGTTTCTTTGATGGGTTAAAACCATTTCTCCGTCGAGCTTTAGTATCACAATCCTTCTCATCATACGAAGATATTGTCTCGTGTGCTATCAAGATAGAAAAGGAATTCTCTAAGTCTTATGAAAACAAAGTAAGGCAAGAGAAGAAGAGAACGGTGGAACAAGAGACGGATAAAGGGAAAAAGGGAAATAAGGATTTTCCATTATGTGATAATTTTGGGAAGAATCACCCTGGTACTTGCCTAAAAGGAATGGGAGTTTGTTATAAATGTGGAGAAAGAGGTCACCAGACGCGTGATTGCAAGGGAAAGAAAGAGGCTATCAATGTTGAATGCTACAATTGTAGAGAAATGGGGCATTATGCAAATGAATGTACTAAGTGTCAGGAAAACTTACCTCAGAAAAGACCAAGGGATCAAGGCCAATCTTATGTTGTGACTACAGTTGAAGCGGAATAATTAATGTATTGGTGCTTTTGGACTCATGGATTATATTCTGGTTATTAGAATAATGTGATATATATATATAAGGATTATACTGCAGTACTTGTTCTTTTCATTAAGGTCTTAATATGATTAAGGTAATCATATTTTTAGTATGTGACAATAAGAGAAACTTTACTTTATTTGGGGAATCTGATAAATTGATTTTGGAATTAAGAGACCTTTTAGAAAAAGTCTGGACAGAGGTATTTTGGATAACTATAAAGGTTGGGATGGATTAAGTTGAACTTTGAATAGTATTGTTTAAGGTTAAAACATTTTTGAAGATTATTTTTGGAATATTATAATACTATATTTTTAGGAAAAGGATAACCTGCAGGGTGGGGCATAACCCGTCGCGTCGGACAAAGCTGCAGGAATCGAACCCACAACCATAGTGCGATAGGCCTTTACTACCTACCACTAGCCTACAGGAAGTCCCTGGTTATTACAAAATATTTTTTCCTAATAAAAATGGTATGTGTTAATATTTTTAACCTTATAAAATTAGGATAAATAGAATATTTTTGAGTTCTATTACCTTTTAGAGTAAAAGAAGGGTTTGTGGTAAAAATTTATTAAAGAATGAAAGTCTACATAACAAGTATGTATATTCCCTTACATTCTTAGTAAATCTCCTAAATAAATTCCTCAACCTTATAAAAGGTAACTTAAAACAAAAACCTTGTCGGTTAACTTTTCCAACTGGGGATTCAATGACCGTTTATCCAATCACAAGTTTGGGATTTTCTTATGGTTAACTTTCTCCTAATTCAGTTTTATACAACTCTCCATCAGACTTTTATGGTTTGTTTTTCTTCCATATCCATATTTTCATAGAATCCTAGTATGTACTATCTCGGGTGACCTTTGTACTTATCTTTCTTTCTTTTAAAGTTATATTTTTATTAACCTTATTTCCGAAGTGGGTTTTCCACAAAGGTATTTTCTATTTTCAACCTTTTATTTTCAAATAAAAATTTCAAATTGCGAGGACACAATTTATTGAAGGAGGGGAGAATGTAACACCCTGAGCTTCCATGATACGCTTCTCATTCAATAATGCAATAGCTTGCATTGCATGCAACTTCGAGTTCTAACACCGCAACTAATCAAAGTAGCCGTTATGAATAGTAATACCCACTTTTTGAAATTATATAAATTTTATATTTCAAAATGGACTTCATTTTTGGATTCGGAATATCGAAATTAGCCTATGTTGAATTTTTGGTATTTTTCTGAGAACTTCCAATTTTTTATGAATAGTGAAAAATACTTAAAAACAACTTTTTTAATAAAAATAATTTATAGTGATAAATTATACTATTGAGTGGTTTTAAAGTATAATTAGAATATATTTTTACCATTTTATCCAATGGTGTTAATTATAATTAATTTCACTTTGAAATTAGACATAAACAATTGTCAATCTTTTGATATATATTGTTTCTTAAAAACACGCAATTTGTTGTGACAGTGGGAATTAATTATAAAATTAATTAATACAACTTATATGTTTTGAATTTTGTAAAATAGACATCATTTTTGTATTCGGAATATCAATTATATCTTAGGGTAAAATTTTGGCATTGTTCTGAAAAACTTCATTTTTTGATGAATAGTGAAACCACTAAGTGGTAGTTAAAAAACTGATTTTTCGTTTAAATGAAACATTACCACTTCTGTGTTTTGATTTTCAAAAATCCGACATACATGGCTGTCATTAGGAAGTAAAATTTGGTTCAATGGGATTAAAATAATTTTTTGGTGAATAGTAACTTTTAAGTTTAATTAATCGCGATTAAAGGTAATTAGTGAAATTTAAGGTAAAAATGATATTATAAAAATATGAAAATACCTTTACACTTGTCCTAACCCTATTGGATGTTTCATGGCCGACCAATACAATCCATGGGTCAATTTGGGGACCCCATGGAGCCACTTTGGTAGGAAAATGACATAAATAACTTTTATTTAAAGTTAAAATAAAAATGTCACAAACATAAGTTGTTTTACTAAAACAATTTTTAAATGGGGTTATAAAAGTAATATTTTTTACTATAAATATTCATTAGAAAGATAAAAAGATTTCCTACATCATGATTTTTTTTTTATAATTTTTAGACATTAAATAAATTAAATTATTTATGACACCATGATGATGCAGCGATTACCTCATTAATTAACGATTTAAATAAAATGAAAAGATAATGTAAAATCCAAGGCTTACACTTGTCAAAAACCTATTGGATGAGTATATTTAGAACCCTTATCACCTTATCCTCGAATTATATAAGTTTGGGACCTTTAAAATCCGAAACTCATTATATAATAAAGTAACATTTCATTACTTTCCAAGAGTGCCCCTCCTCTCCACTTATAAAAGGCCCCCACCACTACCACCTTACTCACACTTTCAAAGCCTTTTGGCTCGGCCAAACTCTACCCAAATACTCTCCCAACTTCACTCTCTTACTCCTACAAGCCTCACTTTGGGAAGAATTCTTCCCAAGGAAGCCTTTGGCTCAAATCAAAAAAGAGTTACCCGATTTTAAGGTAATGTCTTCTCTAATGTTGTTTTGTTTTATTTTGCTTCTCCAACCCCTTAAACTCTTTTTATTCCTTTCTTTTGTAAAAAAAAGTATCTAAAATATACTAGGATTTTGTTATGATAAGGATTTGTTTTACACTTACACACACTTTCGTCTAATGGTTAAAGAACATACTATTTCTGTGGGTGGCGAAATATTGTCTCACGAAACGATGATTGTTCAATATTCTTTTAACACCTCTAATGGTGGCCATTTTGATGAAACTATTTTCATATATGATATATATATTATTTTTATTTTTTCCTTATGCTTCTGTATTTCTCATTTATGGCATACTTTATGATTTCCATTATGGGTAAACGCGATAATTTCATTTTAGGAAGTGCGGACTTCCGCCCCCTCAAAGTGATTTGAATCGTTAATGCCATATGTGGGATGTATAAAGGATGAAGTAAATGGTATTATACATTATATTATACTGGAATTATATTACACCTTTATACTATTATGATTTCATTCCATTAAATATGAAATAGAAATGAAAGTAGCGTTCATGCGTACGTACGGCTTACCATCTGCATGAACGGTGCATTTCATTTCTTAACTCTAAATGTTATGTAATATTATAAATAAATTTATATACTGGATATATATGATATATATGATATCTACATAATGAATATAATTCTGGATATAATGGATATTTTACCACATGAACAACTTGTAATTATAAGAAGTTTATTTTTGACTCAAGTACCAAAGATCGACAAAATGACCGTTATTAACTTAAATAATTACATAATGTTCATAACATGGTAATAAGTGATATAAAAGGAATAATGAACTTGAAAAAGGTTCTTAAGAAGGTAGAGATTAACTCTAGTTTATTATTCAGTAGGTTAAAGAGCGGTCGAGTCAAGTCGGACACGAGGTAAGGGAACTTCTTAACCCAATTTCCATTCTGTGGGTTAATCTCCTACTTTCAAATTATGTCATGATGTTATTATGTCATATCTTGTATTTGTAATTTCTTTATATGTACTTATAATGAATACACATAATAGATCTATTTTATTTTAAAAATGATCTTTGTAAGGACTTCGTCTCAATCTCCTTTCATTGAGGCATATTTGGTTTTATACACAACTTTCATTTATACGGTGTATAAAACCCTTTGACTTTTACTTTTATTCAAAAGGAATCTTTTTATATGATGTGTTTTTACTAAACGACAAAAAGGAATGTTTTTTTCTTACGTATGCGGCGACAACAACTTCTCTGCCGCCGTGACCATTATTTGAGTTTCGGCTTCCTCTACAAGCCATAACTTTTTTTTAATGAAAAATAAATACAAAGTTTTAATTTTCTTTAATTTTGGTATTGAAAATGGTTTTGAAAGTGTTTTTATTATATCAATGTGTTTTATTGATATCTTGTGATTGAAATGTGGAAATGTTATGTTTCCTTTATGCATGTTTTATGTGATACGATTATGTTATGGTTTATGATATATTTAAACCTGTTCATATGAGGAATGCATTGGACTTAATAAGTGACGGGTGGAGCCCGCTATAGCTCCTCGATGCATCGGTAGGTCTCATGAGACAAACTAGTGTCTTGGCATGAGGCCTTGACAAAATCTTATTTGTGGTCTTGGCACGAGGCCTTGGCTACGTGGTTATGATAGTCTGGCATTATGAATTCCATCATTATGAAAGTGGTTATTGATATTGCATGTGATTATTCGACCAGTATAATATCCATGTGAATAAGTAAATGGCATTATCTCATTTTACTTTTGCCATATTATGTTGAAGTTCAAGTTTAAAAGGCTTTTGTTTTAGTTATACATTGCCTTAAATGTTTATATTTACTTATTAAAAGCTTCCACTATATTGTTATCCTTACTGAGCATCTGAGCTCACCCCTTTCAATGTTTTAATTTTTTCCAGGATGTGAAGAAGTATATTATGAATGACCTGCAGGGATAATATAAGGGGATATGAAGAGAAGATGTTGTAGTTTTATTTTACTTTATGATGTAATGTATGACTTATGAATGTATCTAGTGTTTCCAAGGCTACTAAAATAATCGGTCTTTCGAGACTTGATCTTTTGTGATCATGCCAATGTTACGCAATAATGCACCGACTCTGGGTAACTGGGGTCGGGGCGTTACACTTGTGATACTTGGAGTATTGACCTGTAGCTCGTGGAGTGGACCCTCCCAGAGATGAGCGTACGGAGTACAGAGACCGTGTAGCCGACTGAGACCTGACGACTGCTTGACCGACTCGACTTGGAGTGAGTCGACTAGCCCAGTGGATGGAGCACTACTTTGTGAGGTGCAGACCCATGGCGGACGGAGCACTACCTGTGTGATAGTGCAGACCCGCGGTACTCGTCCGGAGAGTACCTCTGCAGGCTACTAGGGGGTGTGCACTACTGTGTTTGGGTGGCATACCCCGGCGGGAAGCACTACTGTGTTTGGGTGGCTGACCCGCGGTACTTGATAGGAGGAGTACCTCAGCAGTCTTAGGTTAGTGAGCAGTACCTCGGAGTCGTGACAGGACCACTGTACACTCCAGAGACGGAGCTCTTCAGCAGTTACGGTTTTGATAATGAAAATCCTGGTTTGAGCTGAGACTTTTGACCCTTGTGTTTACCTCATGATTGAGATGGGTCACTTGATAACTTAGGTATATGTATGGGCATATACCTGGGTAGTGGTTATCCGTTGATTTCATAATCCTTGTGTTTCCTCATGATTGAGATGGGTTACTTGATAACTTAGGTATATGTATGGGCATATACCTAAGTAGAGGTTATATGTTGAGATCTTCTTTGTGGTTATACTTGTTGGTTTTAGTGAGACCTTGAGGGTCTCGGGGTCCCTACTGAGTATCGTTATACTCACCCCTGCACGGGCTATACCCGCACCTCGTTGTGTTGGTTGGAGACAACGGGCAGTGCTGACGGAGGCCGAGTGGTCGAGGACTGGACGGTACCCAGAGGTGGACTACACAACGAGTCAGTACCCGGAGGTGGACTACACGACGAGTCAGTACTCGGAGGTGGACTACACGACGAGTCAGTATCTGGAGGTGGACTTCACGGCGAGACGACACTCGGAGGAGGCTGATGAGCGAGAGCGTTGTGGAGGCTATATGTACCTACCCTTCAGGTAGGATCTGTGGTGGACGATCCAGGAGATGAGCCATCTATACCTACCCTTCAGGTAGGATCCGAGGAGGACGACCCAGGAGCCGCTTCCGTTCTTCCAACTGTTGTCTTTTTCTGTTGTACTTTGTTCAGTTGTAGTTGTACTTTCATTTGGGTTTGTATTCTGTCTCATTTACCTTTTTGCACTACTCTTGTACTTAGTGTTTTACTTCCACTTGTACTCTGTGGTGTTTTGTTTACTTTTATAAAGGCAATGCCTTCCCAGTTATCGGGATTTACGCCTTTGGTGCTAGTCGTCAGCCCCTGGCCTATGGAAGGCGGGCTTGGGGTAGTCACGGCACGGGCCCCGAGGACGGGTCGTGACAAATTGGTATCAAAGGAGTCAGTTCTACCGCAGAACTTATAACTCTGATATTTTATTTCTGTGAAGCAATAGTGTTAAGGGTACCGAGTGTGGTCTTCAGTTCAGGGAGTCCAGTGTTGGTGCGGTCGGCCGACGTATCCATACACCAGGACCCTAACAACTGATTTCCGACTTTGTGCACAAAAACACTGATTGCGTGTGTGTTTTCAAAGGTTTTCCCTTAAAACAGCTCAAACCAGGTCAGCTCACCAGGTATAATCGTTTGACCGTGTCACGTTGTTTCTTTCAGGATGCCTTTTCACGGACGACCAGCTAGAGCCCAGAGGGATGTACGTACTGACAGCCTGCCGAGCGACGAGGCTTCGGTACAGGGCCCTCTTGCAGTTGAGGCATCAGCGGAGGCACCAGCGGTACTACCATATGTTGGGCCACCGATGCCACCAGCCCCAGCAGTAGGCGATGCACGCCACTTGAGCGCGCTGCATGAGTTCCAGCGCCAGAGGCCACCCAGGTTCCAGGGAGAGACGGACCCACAGGTGGCTGAGGATTGGCTGGAGGTTGTGGTGAGAGTCTTCAGCCTAGTGGGGACGCCTGCAGACTTCATGGTGATCTTTGTTGCCAGCCTTCTTCAGGCAGCAGCAGGCGGGTGGTGGAGCCACTTGTTCCAGTTTTGCGACGGGATGACCTTCACATGGGAAGACTTCGATACCTTCTTCAGGGTGGAGTTTGTGCCAGTAGCTCTACACCCCGAGCGTGTTCAGGAGCTGCTACCTTTGCCGCGTGTTTTTCGATCAGTAGCCGAGTCATCTGTGGGCAGTAGACAGATGATGCAGAGGTCCAGGAGGACCAGACCAGCAGTTGGGCGATCTCAGGTTTTAGGATCGGTGGTGCGGGGCACCCGGTGTGGGGTCAGAGCCAGGCGTGCCAGAAACGGACAGTGTTTCTCCTGCGGCAGGAAGGGTCACCTGGCACATGACTATACGACCCCCCGCACAGTTGATCCGTAGGTGTTGGAGGAGCCACCGAGACAGAAGCAGCGGTTGGTGCTTGAGAAACAGCTGAGCAGTGGACAAGGAAGTAGAGCTCCAGGAGCAGGTGGATAGGAGAGGAACTAGTGGAAACGTCCCTTGTACTTCTAGTTCCATGTTGTTGTTGTATTCGTGTCTTTGTACTATGAGCTGCAATAATAAAGACACTTATCTTTGTGATGTTTGCTTTCCTGTCCTTTTGTTTGGTTGATACTGAGAGGTCCCGGTTAAAACTGTTGACTTGACCCTCACTTTCGAGATTTCTACTGGAGGATACCCAGTGACCTCACACTGATGCTGACAGTGTGACTCGACCCTTGGAGGCGAGAGTGACAGTTGGATCTCTTGGTAGTTACGTCGAGGCCTTATGACGTCATCCATGGCATGAATACATCATTCATGTCGGGATTGACTGTATTAGGCAATGGGCGTGGTTCATCCAGGGGATGAGACCGAGTTTCTCTTTTCGGAAAAGGAGAAATTTTAGCAGCTCTTTCAGATCGTAGGCAAGGAAGGTGCAGATCATCCAGGAGCGGATGAAGACTGCACAGTGCAGTAAGAAACAGAAAACTGGCACCAGTCTTAGAGACTCTGGCATGTTAAATGTTTCCATAAGAGGAAGCTTAAAGGAGAGATGAGTCTATGAAGCAGCAGACGTGGAGGCAGAGCTAGGAGAGCAGCATGAGGTGGTGTACATCTTAACATGCTACAACCACCCGCCTTAGTTATCCCCGCCAAGCTCAGGGAGCTGGAGTGCGGAGGAAGAGAGTAGCTTCATGCGGTCAGGGAGAGTGACCCAATGGCTCTAAAAATGATTCAAGGGACAGTCTATGTCCACTACTAGCTGCCATAGTAACAGGCGTTGATACGAATCATTCCTTCCTTCCATAAATCTTGTCCCAGACCTAGAGTTTCCGGTAAGCCGTAGACTTGACCCTCACGTCTGGAGATACCTTGGGAGAAGACTCGATAATCAAACTTACGCCGACAGTGTGGTCAGACCCTCGAGGCGAGAGTTTCGGTTGGAATCTCTTGGTGGCAGCGTCGAGGCCTTACGACGTTGGTTTGAGTATGGACTGGGCAATCACAGTTCATACACAAATTGACGGTTTTAGGCAAAAAGGTTGTGGTTT
The DNA here is from genome assembly GCA_963277665.1 of Viscum album. Taxonomy (NCBI): domain Eukaryota; kingdom Viridiplantae; phylum Streptophyta; class Magnoliopsida; order Santalales; family Viscaceae; genus Viscum; species Viscum album. The sequence continues at coordinate 1,784,777,116 of OY728121.1, read as the reverse complement.
AACTACGACGTCGGAATGGGTTTTCCTTGGTCGGTGAAAAAGGAAACCACAGGCAGTACAGGGTAACTCATGCACAGGAGGGTGCGACCGGTCACTCTTGAGTCAGTCAACCTTACCCTCGTGGCAGCAGTCGTTTTGAGTTCCAGTTCTAAACAGGAATTGGAGACCTCTGGAGTTTGAGGATGAAGATCACGTCCTTATACGGGTCTCACCTTGACGAGGTTTACGGAGATGTGACCAAGGCGGCAAGTTATCTCCGAGGTTCAGTGGACCTTCTTAGGTCCTCAGCTGGGTAGGCGGGGTGGTTTACCGCTTGACCCATCCACCTCAGTTGCACCAGGTGCACGACGACTTCCACGTATCTCAACTGAGGAGATACGTGCTCGACCCTTCGCATATCATCGACCATGGGGAGCTGGATGATGGCGATGGGGTGTCTTTCACGGAGGTTCTAGTGGGGATCGAGGATCGACAGGAGCGGATCCTACGAGGACGATCAATTCCTCAGGTGCACTTTCTTTGGCAGTACGGGAACCTCCAGGTGAGCACATGGGAGCGGAAGGCTCAGATGCGTGCTCTGTACCGCTTTTGTGACCCTAGTTTGTGTTGAAGCTTTACGGGGACGTAAAGCCCTGAGGTGGGAGTAATGTAAAGACCCTGAAATTTCAAGGAAAATTTTTTCTTCATTTTCTTTGGAATTTTACAAGAACGCAGTTTCTGACGGCGCCTGATTCCGAGGCCCGGTGTGCCCGGAATTAATTTCCGAAGTTTAGCTCGGGTACGTTCGGTGAACGAACGAGCGGGTTTTTCTAACTTTTGAACCGGTGCTCGGAATCAAATTCTGAGGGCACCGATGGAATCGCAGCGTCTGTATTTGCTTAGAAACGCCTTTTCCGAAGTTGCGTTTGCTCGGGTGTGGTTTTTAATTTTTGGGGTTAAGTTAAGAAATAAAATAAAGTTGTGCGACAACTTTATTTTATTTCACTTAAAGCCACTTAAAAGCCACTTAAGATAAGTTAAGCGGATAGGGTGGAACCCAAAATATCCTACCCACTTGTTAGGATATTTGTGAGGTGGGACTCACACGAGCCTCACCGTTTCTTTCCTTCTAAGTAACGCACCTGCAACCCCCCGCTTTAATGAAAGTCAACCGTGCGTTTTTCTGGTTAAGAAACGTCTCAAAATTGGGCAGTTAAATCGTTACAATTAATTCATTGAATTAATTGTTCGTTTCTTTTCTTTTGAAATTCAAACGTGTCATGTGCGTTAATAAAATAAGATAACTCTTATTTTATTTCTGTTGGAACTTGTGGCGTGGAGAGGATTTGGAGGAAGACGTTCTTCTTCGACAAAAAACGCGAAGAACGTGAAGAACACTCCGACCTCCGACGAAGAACACCAAACCCTCGGAGATCGACGACGCGACGTCGTGTACCGCGACGTCAACGACGCTCCTTCCGTGACGTTTCTTCCGCGACGATCCTTCTCTTCTGTGACGATCCTCTTCTTCACCGACGGTTAATTCCGCGACGAACTCGCGTTCGACGACAACGCTTGAGGTAGGGAATTATGTTTGAGAATGATTTTATTCCCTTGGTTCTTTCATTCTAAAGAAAACAAAGAACACGGATCAATTTATTATCTAGTTGATCCGCGAACGTTTTCTCTGCGGGTTGGGAATATTTTTTTGCGGGAAATTGTGGGGGCTTAATTTTATTTTTGATCGTGATCTCATTTGTCACCTTTCTTGGTTTCATTTTGGGCTGTCTGTTATCATACTAACGGGGGGAGGTCGGACCGCACGAACACGGTCGACCCTCTTTCCCCCCTTGTTGTTTGAGTTTGTTGCGGCACGTGAAAGGCAGCACAGTGTCGTTGCACCGCGCGGAAACGAGAAGAAAGAACGCGGAGAAGAAGCGCGGCGTCGTCGCGCCGCGCCGCGCCGTTGGGGCCGAACGAAACCGCGGGCGGAGTCGGGGCCGAGGACGCGATTTGAAGACCCCGCGTTTTGTTGTCGAAGTGCGGATCGACGGATGATGGTGAGGCGGGCTGCGAAGGCGTTTTGAAGGCTTTGCAGCGAAGGTCGGGTCCCGGGATGATCACTGGCGAAGACCGCAGGCGAATCGGACCACTGGAGCGCGTCGAGTGGTCCGCGGAAGCCCCCGCCGGCGCAGCGGCGCTGGCGGTCGAGGGCGGCGGCGCCCGGCGCGACGCCGGAAGAATCCGCCGCGGTTGAAGCCGCAGCGGCGAGCGCCAGTCCCGTGGCCGCGCGGGACCGCAGGGAAGGGACGCGGCCTTGCGCCGCGTCCGGTGACACGGAGCAGCCCCCGCGCGGGGGGGGGGGGGGGGCGACTCCTTTGGCGCGGCAGCTCGGCCAGCGCCGAGCCGGCCGGGCCGCCCAGGCCGGGCCGGGCCGCTCAGACCGGGCCGGGCCGCGCCCAGTCGAGTCGACCCGGTTCGGGCCGACCCGGGGGGGGGTTGGGCCAGGTCGGTCCGGGCCCAGACCCTCCGTTTTCGAAACCCTCACAGTTTTTCGCTCATATCTTGAGCTATAGACCTCCGATCGACGCACCGTCAGCGGCGATGCGACCCTTGGATCGAGACGGTCGTTTCGGTATATTACACTCAAGGTTTCAGAATACTTTGGGTTCGGCCAGGTTGGTTCGGATACGAAACCAACCGAGCCCTCGGAGCGGAAACGCTTATATCTTGAGCTCCGAACGTCCGATTGACGTGCCGTCGACTTTGATGGATTCCTCTAAGTGAGACGGATCTTTTGGCTTACTCCGCTCGAGGTTTGGATGTCGTCAGAGTGCGTTCGGGTTGGTTCGCTCACGAAATCAACCGGGCCCCTGGAACGAAAAAGCCAATAACTCACAGACCGGGCGTCCGATTGACGCGTCGTCTGTCTCGTTGATTTCCTCTTGCTGTGACGAACCATCGCTGATCGAAGTGTTACCCCGCGGGACGCAATGTCATCTTGGCTAACAATGGCTCCTCCCCGGCTGGGGCATCTCCGAATGACCTCTTCGTGGGGAGGGGGATTCTTGAGTGCGGAGGGTTCGAAAAAACCACTCTTGGGAATTCCCTTTTTTCAAAGTAATATCATCTCACGTTAATAATTAATGTTATATATAATTTAATCATTTTCCTAAATAATCATCTCATGATTAACAGACTTGAGAGCGATTCTTATCTCAATTTATTTATTCTTAAACTTCTTGTTTTTGAGATGAATAAACTCATAATTCGTGTGACACAAACAACTCTTTATATGAATAATTTTAAATTATTGAATCACTTCTATGGTTTTCACCTTTGAGGTTCATTCATCTAGGAAGATTCCAAAAAAAAATCTACAAACTTTACATATGGAACATAGAACCATGCTCCTTCATGATATTGACAATTGCTGTAAATAGGTTATTGTACTTTTAATATTTTCATGATAATTCATCCAAAATCACTCGTATTCATAAAAGATCATGTTTATTCTTATATAGTTACACTTACCGATCCCAATGTATTTTCCCTTGAAAGTATTCCAAATATTATATGTTGCGTTACATGCAAAAAAATTGTAGAATAAATTTTGATCAAATGAACAATAGTCTTCGATCTATATTGGAAGGCATGGATGATGATTTATTTGAATTCCCTAAATCGATAGTCTCACTGTTCGAGTGTGTGAGAGAGATGAATTAAATAACCTGCATAATAATTGTTAATCCAATCATGACAAACAGGAAAGGATGAATTGATTTTTTTTCCCTAAAAAGTATAAAAAAAAAACAAAAAAAAAAAAATGATTGATCACGCATAATGGGAGTAATAAAAATTGCAATCATAAGAACACACAAGATTTATTAAGTATAGTCACTGCAACTTACCCACTAAATTGACCAACCTTGAATCAAATGTTCCATTTTATTATATATTTTCTCTTGTTTTTGACATAACTAAACAAGAATCTGTTTACCTTCATTTGAACAATAAGAATTTATCTAGTTTTCAAGAGAGAACAAACAAGAGTGCAAATCACTTGGGATGAACAAGAACTTCACTTGCTTATAACATAAACAAGAATCAAAATCTATTTTTTTTTTTTAAGGCTAAGCAACAATCACCCTTTGTAACATAAAATAAATAAGAATTAAAATCTCTTGCTGAAAAGACTAAGAATGGTCACTGTTTTTGTCTATGACAAATAAGAATTTTCTATTATCATCAATTAGTAGACAACTTGCCAATTGATATGTTAGGCTGACCATTTCAATTCACAAAAGTCACTAATCATCAGGTTCGGCTGAGAAGTCAGGTTCCTCGGGCTTTTGCAGCGTCGGCATGTCACTAACCTTGATCTTTTGAGCACCCCTCCTCGTGTTCATGGCAAATCTCGATGCCAACACCATCACCCCGAGCATCGGCTTCACCTGAGACGGTGATCCCGGCTCCTCGTGCTCACCGGCCTCTTCCTCCTCACACCCATCTCCTTCATCTGAAGCAAACAACTCCATCGCGCATAGATCCCTCGCCATCACCCGCCTCTTATGCCTGCGCCATGCAGCCTGGATGAAGCATGATGCCCACGACCTCCAATGGTGGGAGTAGTACCGGAACGTGTGCTGCAGCTTCTTGCTGTGGAGGCGCCTGAACTGGTTGGCCACGAACTTGAGCGCCTCAGCTTTCAGAGCAAACGCCTCGACCTCAACGAGGGCCATCACGGTGCGAGTCGAGGTAGGCATGTGAATGGTGGACTTGGGGAGTAGCGCCCAGGCCAGCAGCTCCTCGCCACAGAAGTCTCCGGGCTTCAGTCTGATGGAGTTGAAGAACCCGGTTCGACCCCCGTTGGTGGTTGAGCTCTCGAGACTGCCTCGGATTATGAAGAGCATCTCGGTCACAGGATCCCCCTCGCGGACGATGTAGGTGCCCTCGGTGTAGAGGGACGACACGAGGCGCTCGCATATCGCATCGAGCAACTGGTCGTCCATTTGTGAGAAGAAGGGCACCCGTCGAACAAGGTCCAGGCATAGATGGCGCTGGATATCGCGACGAAGATCAGCAGGCAAGCCATGAAGAATGGATTCTTCGTCAACGCCTCGAGTTGCAAGCCACTTATACTGAACAAACCGTCTCACACGCCGCCTTAAATCCTCAGGGAGCCGGCGATGCTTCATCCACTCCTCGGTGTCTCTTCGTTTCAGCCTCCACTCCTCCAGCCGCACGGTGATGGATTGGAGGTACGTCTGCACAGAAAGGGAAACTAAATAGATGATAAAATGGAAGCTTCAAGGCTTAACAATGGACATCACATTTCAATGCAGCAAAGAACCTGCATGTTCCCGATCAGATGAGCAAATAAAACAAGACCCAAGATGGCAATCAGTATGGCAAATGATGTTTCCCCCATGAATGTGCTGGTTTCCAGATTCTGTCCATATGAACTGAGCACATAAAGGCAAAACACAGCAAATCAAAACTCCTTATCACATAGTTGCAAGAACTAATATTCTGCCCCTGACCAAGAATTCTAAAACCAATACATAAAACAACTTCTTCAGATTCTATAGAGGTGGCAATTTTGAACGTGACAAAATAACCCGACCCGACCCGACACGAATTAAACAGGTTGGGGTCAGGTATACATGGATTCAAATTGTAATCAGGTTGCGTAATCTGATCTGACACCAATAATGTTCAGTTTGGATTGGGGTTGACCATTCATGATGCATCTAACCTGTGTAACCAGATTAAAAATATAACAAAAATAATATAAATATTAAAATAATAATAATAATTAATCTTATAATATATCTTATTTGTATGGTCGACTTAATTTGAAATAATTCAACATCTTTATAACACATTATTTATTTTAAATGATTTAAAAAGGATCGAATTGCGACATGGATAACATATGTTTGGGACATTTTTAAGTTAAATGGGATAAATCAATTTGGTTGGGCCATTGAGTTTATGTGATATTAACTAGTTGGGCATGTTACCATGCAATGTAGATTATATATTTAATTTTAAAGTTAAGCGAGTTCATAGGTCAGGTCAAGGTTGGCCCCTACATAAATATTATTACATCAGTCAGGAGAGAGGGAAGAAACAAAGAAAACCTAACTAATTGCAGACGGGAGGCTTGAAATCGAGACCTCCCAAACACCGCCCCTTCGTAAATAGGTTAGTTGGGGTTGAGATTCAATGGATTCGCAGAATAACTAATCCGACATGAACCCAACCTGTGAACCCGCATTGTCACCACTACTTGCAATTAATTTTGAGAAGAAAACAACTTAAATAAGTGGCAGAAAAACACTTATTCAATAAACAATTTGAAATAACTTATACAAAAGCATTTACTAAAAGTGACAAGTGCTATAAGCAGTTTCCAATAAGTGGCATCAAATGGAGCCTTAAATTACGGAAGAATGTCACCTAAATAAGTGACAAAAAAATTATTTTCCCAATAAGCAATCTAAAAGCACTTACATAAAAGCATTTATCACAAGTGATAAGTGAAATAAGCAGCTTTCAATAAGTACCGTGAAACGGAGCCTTGGCAATTGATTTAGGTCGAACATTGATGTGTGATAAGTTCAAGCTGTGCTTAACTCAAGAGTGCCCGATATTTTATCAACTCGCATATTCTCATGTTGTTCTGGTGCCCAACCCATTTCATGAATGCCCATTATTGAATTAAAATAATTAGTTGGGTTGCTCTCAAAATATATTGGATTTTGATGTAAAAGCTATAAATGACTCAAAAGTGACCCATTTTCTGTTTATAGCCTATAAACCCGCATATTGTATATTCACACAACTCATGTTCTATTCATTCATGAAGGAGAGAACTAGAAATCTTGCATCAGATTAAAATTATACATCATGATACTTAAAATATCCTATCATGAAACCCCATTTTGAAGTAAAACATAGACATCATATTAAAACTCAAACTAGCCTCAACTCATAATTGACCTATATCGTGTTTAGCGCACACATATATACATTATGTGTCAACAAAGTCGATATTACACTTTCACATAATGAAGAGTCAAAATAATAATCCTTAAAATACTTTCTTAGATCAATCTCTTTATTAACAATTAATTTTGAGAGACAAAGCCCTCACAAAATTCTCAAGGGTTTCTAGGCCTTGTTTGCATGTTCATGAATTTGTTTCCAAATTTAGAACCACTTCACAAAACTTTTATTTTGTATTTTTATATACTTTTATAAAAAATATACATGTTTAATGATAACACTTTACTCGCCTTTCTTGATATTCTATAGAAACATAGATCAGCAGTGAATCCATTCCAACAATCAACAATCAAAAGTCAGTGAAGATCAGTAAAAATGAAATTCAACAAAAATTGAAAAATTCTGATAATCAGACATCACAAAAACCATTGATTTGAAAAGCTTTGATAAAACTTTTATGATAAATCAAATTTCAATAAATTTTTTTATTAAAAATTAATTATTAAAATCTTGATTGATGAAATTCAATTACCAAAGAATTTTTTTTTTAGGAATCTAATTTCCTAAATGCTTAGATTTTTTTTTACTCAAGAAACTTATAATCATGTACTAGATAGGTGATACGAGGATATGACAATGATTTTTTAAGCATTTCAATGATGATTAAACTTTTTTTTTTTTGATAATAAATTATATCAACAGTTGATTAGAATATTCCCTGAGTCAAGAATTCCAATCGATGCAAGTACTATGATGGCTTTGGCTGCAACTAAATTAATAAAGATTTACAAACCCGCCATGCAACTCATACAAAAATATTGACAATGAGAAACAATTTATTTGTCAACTTTAATTAATGCAATGTATAATGAATTGTGCACTCCTATTAAAAGACAACATCTGCTACTCTTAGAGCTACATCAGCACAGCATGCAAGAGGCAGCCTCTAACATTTTCATAACTATGAAAAGAAGAATTCCCAATCACCATCCTTATTTTATACAGTATCTCCAACATATAGTCATATTACTCTTGCAAAGCCACTGAATCCAGTAATTTTATTTTTTTTACGTTAATTTGAAACTTGCAGCCAGATATTACTCTCCATATCTTATGTGTGTGTGTTAAACCACAATATATATTGAAGTAAAAGCGTAACATGCCAAAATAATTGACATCAATACAATTCAAAAACAACCAAAACCAGCCAGCAGAAGAAAAATAATCACTGCATTTTAAAATAATCAATTTTCAGCACTCTTAATATATCTACCAGTGCTGTTTTGGGACGAATATAGTACCTGAGTTGCTGCAGCCCCCACCATAGGCAGTAGAGGTATTTCTTAATAAATTTCGATGCAACAACATTTTTTGAAACGGCGTTTTTGAATATTCCAAACTTGAAACGGATGTTGTTTTCAGGATTGCAATTCTTAAACACATTTGTGCTATTAGCCCAAGAAACACGGTCATTATGGTGGATGGTATCACAATCCAAGTAATTAAGAACACATTTAACAGGTTCAAATTCCTTTTTGCAGAATGATTTCCAGCATGACATATACCGATCAACTGAGAGTAAATACCATGCTGCTCCAAGAACCTATAAAATGAATTGAAAGTATTAATCTAACAGACCAGGAAACGCAATCCGCCAACGCCCTATTGAATAGATGAAAAAAGGTTAAGAAGCCATAATTCAAAGCAGAGATGAATAATAATAATAATAACAAGCATTACATACATGACTAGCCAACATGTACAGCATAAGATTATATGCAGCACCAGCCCAAGCAGTCTTTGTGACCACTCCAGTTGCTTTAATGATTTGAGAGCTTAGAGGAAAAATCAGATATAATCTAGGAACATATTGGAAGAGAACAATCAATGACAGGGCATTGTTTTTATGATCAGTTCGCGGGCTCCTTGTTGCTGGTATGATGAACCATATGACAATCTGCGCAGTAGCACTCATCAAGTAAAGCTTAGCACTTGGAGCTTAAAATGAAACACATAAATCATAGTAATCACTGTTCATTGCTGCCAAATGATCAACAAGCTAATGCAAAAAATATTTATGGAACACCACCATTGTATGAAGTACCTGAGGGAGGGGCAATGCGGCAACTAGATCAACAAGGAAGTCAGATCTGATATACCTACGTGAAATCATTTTAGGGTCCATGACAAGTTCTCCCCTCCCAAACACTCTTGAACTTGGTGCAACATAAGCAATCCTGAACTTCATGATCACATGCAACAAATAGAAAATATCAGCAATTGTCCGGAAAAAAGTCACAACAATGCGCACATCTGAATCTGTCTTGATGCAAGAGGAGCCAGCATTCCCACCGACAGTAGGGGCATAAAAATACAGAGGATCAACAAAAAGTGCCACCAAGCAGGAAAATATGAAAATCCGGTTCCACTTCAATACAATTTCACTACCAGGGTCAAGAACCCGTTTGTGCCACGGCCCATGATCCTTGAGTAGCGGCTCAGACTTCCCAAGCTTGAGAGTCTCCGGTAATCTGATCCTGCCCAACACTGCCCCATTATCAGATCTAAATAACGAAGATGAGACCGAGCAACCAGCAGACACATTTTTAAGGTTAGACGTGTCCAGCTTTCCCAATAAGACTTCCATACTTTTTTTCCCTTCAGAATAATACCTGCAATTGGGTCAACCATGCGGATGTCAGACGATTCCTAATGCCCCAGTTGCTGAGGGAACAGTCGTGAAATTTTAAAATGGATAAAGGAAAATAAAATCGTGTGTGGAATGGAAGAGAAAGACTCATTGGCGGATTAGCTCACCTGATTAGCTTCCCTTTCGGGAAAATTAGAGCATTTCGTGTTACAAATTGCTTCTCTAGAATCTTGTGACAAACTATAATCGGGGCCTAAAATCTGACAAACTGGTGCATATCTAGTTACAAATAGCTTCTATTTTCTCCTGAACCAAACGACAAACGAAGAAGGAAAATCATGTGTGGAATGGAAGCAAAAGACTCATTAGCTGATTAGCTCACCTGACTAGCTTCGCTTTCTTCAACTCCATGGCAAAATCAAGCCTAAATCGCACCTCCAGCGGCACAAGGAAAGTGTAACGCAGGCCAGATGCTCAGCCTCATCCTGCGTCCATGGCAACGCCCAGTAAAGGGCTACAGCGAACACCGCCGACACCGAAAGACCGGCGATGGACACCTTTCTCCGCCCTTTCTCCGTCAGTTTCGCCGGCCGGGCCTAATTCAATTCTGATATGGGCCGGGCCGGTCAAATGCTGGTCCAGACCCAGTATAACTTCATCCTCGTTATAACATTGGGTTATATATGGTCACTTAGCCCGGTCCGAAGGCCTTCATTATTCTTGATTTTTGATAACCTATCTTTCAAGGGATGAGGGGTCACCCTTACAAGGTCCGTAGGGTCAGAAATTACATGGTCCGTAGGCTTTAGGAGATTACATGACCCGAGAATTCAACCACAGATTATCTACAAGGAACTGCCCCTCCCCATCATCTGCATCATGATAGTACCTCTCCACCTTTACATGGTCGTCTGGCTAGGCTTCCCGTGCAAGCATAGGCTGGTCCCGATAACATAATCATATCATCTCATTCTGACAAATTCATTTGGCTCTGCTCTGGTGAGTGCACCTACTCTGAATCCTCTTCTAGGGCTGCTCCTTTTTTGTAGAGTCTGTCTGGGGGAACTGCATGTGGCCCGAAGACCTTGAGGTGACTTTAAGGCCTTAAAGGTGGCTCGAAGGCCTTGAGGTGGCCTTAAGGCCTTAAAAGTGGCCCGAAAGCCCTACTGACCCGAAGGCTTGGGTGGCCCGAAAGCCTTAAGAACTCCAAGCTCAAACCGGTGGGTCAAGGTGAATAGTTTCAGCTGCTACAGTACCGAATAGCACTTGCTACAATACCTGCTACAGTACCACATGGTGTACAATCTGTTGCAGTACCTGCTACAGTACCGAATAGCACTTGCTACAATACCTGCTACAGTACACACATGGTGTACAATCTGTTGCAGTACCTGCTACAGTACCGCTAGAGTACCCGCACAATGTACAGTCTATTGCAGTACCTGAACAGTGTACAGTCTGCTGCAGTACCGCACAGTGTACAGTCTGCTGCAGTACTGCTACAGTGTCTGCTACAGTACTGCTACAGCCCTAGAAAAATATGCCTCTACCTGGTTTTGAACTTGGGTCTCGTGGATGCACTTAAGGATACCTCACCAACTGGGCTGAGGCTCATGTGCGTTATATATTGTCACTTGATTTTATGATTGATTCATCAAAACTTGAGTTATGCATTGTACAAAAAAATGTATTATATGTTCGTGAATAGAGTTTAAATGATGTTTAATTATAAAAATCTTATTAGAGTTTAATATTAAAAAACATATAAAAATCTTTAAATATTGATTACTTCGCATGCCCATTTGATGCAATGATACTATTATATTTGAAAAAAAACATGTAAATATATTGTCAACTAACACTCATTATAGCACGAAAATCAACTTCTTCCTACTCATTAATTGTTTTCAAATATCATTAGCCACTATAAACATTTCTTTTCCATTGAGATGTTTCGTCTTGTTTATAAATGTGATAAAACATCAATGGAATACTTTTTACTTGACGGGGTGAGCAAACATGCATTTGACCCTCGTTCTATGATTATTTTCCTAGTTTGAAAATAAAAAAGACTATTAGTGTCCAAACACACTATGGGCATTTGATCAACAAGTAATAAGTGGTTCTACAATAATTATGTTTTTCATGACGTTTCGTTCTTTTTTATGACCCATGTTGACTTACTGATAATTTATAAACTTCCATTTTTAACCAAACACACTAACAATGTCAATTCAAACCCTGAAATCCAATGAAAAAGTTAGTGTCCCAAGCTTGGGATGATCAACATATGGGAAAACTGATGGGTTATGTATGATCATCTTATGACCATATGTAGTGGAAGACAACCTAAACATGGGTAGATCTATCTTTGAGAATCAACGCGTGAATAAACTGTATAAATAGTGTGCCTGAAAATCACCAGCGACAATAGTCTTCTTTCTCGATGAAGGAAAATGTTTGATGAAGATCATAAAACAGTGAACAAAAGCAATGTACCTCCAAGGGGTACATCGACCAATGGATCTGCGATCGTATCGCAAGGATACCCGAATACTGAAGGGGTGCTAACGCCTTCATCTCAAACGATGAACAACAGTATGAGAGGGAGAGATAAATGAGAGACTTTCTTACAATTGTTTGTCTATAACATGAGGGATCACATCCCTTTATATAGCCATCAATGATGCATTTCATTAAATGAAAACGTGTCAGTCATATTAATGTTTCCATATACATTTATTCTCATAATTCATTGAATCCTATTCAATGAGCGGTCGAGCCAATTAATATATTCATAATGGATTGTAACTGATAATAAAACCCTTCGGGGGAAATAAATATATATCAAATATATATATATATTTATTATCGCATGTATTTAATATATGCATTGTAATACACGTATCAAATACATGTAATTAAATATACACTTTGTATATATAATATCATATATATATATATATATATATATATATATTAGTGCATATCTAACAATGAATTATGAGAATAAATGTATATGGATACATTAATATGGATGACATGTTTTCATTTAATGAAATGCATCATTGATGGCTATATAAAGGGATGTGATCCCTCTTGTTATAGACAAACAATTGTGAGCAAGTCTCTCATTTATCTCTTTCTCTCATACTATTAATGAAGATCATGAAACAGTGAACAAAAGCAATGTACCTCCAGGGTGGTACATCGACCAATGGATCTATGATCGTATCGCAAGGATACCCGAATACTGAAGGGGTGCTAGCACCTTCGTCTTAGATGATGAACAATAGTATGAGAGGAAGATATAAATGAGATAATTTCTCACAATTGTTTGTCTATAACAGGAGGGATCGCATCCCTTTACATAGCCATCAATGATGCATTTCATTAAATGAAAATGCATCAGCCATATTGATGTATCCATATACATTTATTCTCATAATTTATTGAATTCTATTCAATGAGTAGTCAAGCCAATTAATATGTTTATAATGGATTATAACTGATAATAAAACCGATTGGGGGAAATAAATATATATCAAATAAATATATATACATATATATATATATATATTATCACATGTATTTAATATATGCATTGTAATACATGTATCAAATATATGTAATTAAATATACACTTTATATATATAATATCACATATCACACACACACACACACATTAGTGCATATCTAACAATCTCTCACTTGCACTAAAATCCCATAAGGACTTTATGCATAACTTCACAACTATTTGTGAATCCATCCAAACTCTTTTGAATACGGTTTTTGATCAAACTCTCTTCATTTTGAACAAACACTGTCCAAAACTTTATCCTTATCCAAGGGCCTAATTGCGTGACCTTGCGAGCCTCATTAGCGCTGACAACAACTATGAAATTTCTATTTCATAGATGTAAGCAAAGAGCGACCTCTAGCAAAGCATCAGTGCTACTCAAGTTACTAAGGGGTCTGGTGTGATCTCCATCAAACATACTCATATCTCTATACGAACATGACCACCACAAGATGTATCATATACACCATATATATCTTATATAATCCCTTTGTCCATGAAATCTAGCAACCACTAAACATGGAACATGTTAATCTAGTATATGCCTCACATCATTTTCTTAATTCTCTGAAAAAACCGACCAAGTGGATGAATACATCACATGCCATTCATCTATCTAATAAGCACATCACATGTCACTTATCCAAGTAATTGAACACATCACATGTGAAAAAACTAATCATGACCACGAATTTCCTCAGTCTAATTCAATCAAGGGCAAGGTGTATTTTCTTGACATACAAATAGATAAAACCCATCTTGGTTGCACTCCAACCGACGACATGATCAACAACATACCCAACCACCCCCATATTAGCTAAGTTCATATGTTGACTTACGTAAGTAGGGTATCAAAGTATGAAGGTTCTCATGAAATGTATCTCACCAACCTCAGGTAAGAAGGATTGATAATAATTATACACCCCTAAGTATATCTATGACCGTATGATATTCCATGAGATATACTTTAGCGGACCAGTCCAAGTAATAATTCTCTACTAATTACCTTAAGAATCTATTCTTCAATATCTCATATAAAACCTTTTTTAACGGATATAAGAATCTATTCAAGCTAACCTTTAAATATCATCACAACCCATTATACCCCATGATGATCATTGGTTAGTGACAACTCAAAGTTTTTACTTTGAGAGGATATTTATCATTCGACCATTCATGTAAAATATATTGCAGCACACGTGAATGAATAATAAATGAAGATTGCCTTTATTATAATGACAAGATATATTTACAACCATTACAACCAATCTCTTAAGTGTCAAACACATAGAGATATAACATGACCCTCATGTGGTTATTTTTGTAATGGATTTTGAACATTATATTCAAATGTAATTCCCATCAAATATCTATGTGACCATCTGATAAAATAATCCCACTAACAACTTAGCGAGTTACATTTGTGAATCAAGCTAGTTTGAATAATGGCAATACATAGGAATCATATTCCTTAAGTTCAAATCTTTGAACTTATATTCAAACTCCTTAACTTCATAACATCAAATTTTATAATGTTATATTATGTTTTCTACTTCAAACTCTTTCTAAGTGCATCATCATCATCATTATAACCTTTTCCATCAAACTTATTCCTTGAAATATTTTATAAATAATGTAACTGTTTACATTATCACTTCACCAACACATCCTAAACTCTTTTAGGATAAAGTGATTCAACTTTGTTATGGTGACTAATGTAACTATTTAAAATTTTCTTTATCTCTATACCCTAAACTCTTTTAGGATAAATTGATAACACTTTTCTATAGTAAATAATGTAACTCTTTACATTTTTATTTACCACTATACCCTAAACTCTTTTAGGATATAAGGTGTAATACTTTGAGTATTTTATAGAATAGTGGTGTTTAGTTTTTATGGTAACTAAATGTAACTCTTTACATTTTTATTTACCATTATATCCTTAACTCTTTTAGGATATTAATTGAATTTCAATTTCTCATAGAAATTAATGTAATTATTTACATTTTTTTATTACTGTAATATCCTAAAACTTCTTTTATGATATCAAGTGCAATTCACTTTCTTACAATAACTAAATATAACTATTTATATTTTTTATCATCATATATCCTAATTTTTTTAGACTATAATCTTAGACTGATATAATCCTTTAGTTAATAGTAATATTCACTTTCTCATAGTAACTAAATGAAACTATTTAGATTTTTATTTATTATCACATATAATATCTCTTTAGGATATAAAGTAAATAATCAATTAAAATAAATTTGATATAATCTTTTATTTTTTAACTTTGAACTTCTCTAAGTTCTGACATACTCCCACTGACCGCATAGACACTATATTATTTCTAAGACAACACAAACTACTTTTTGTTTTAGGAAATAACATTTATTTCCTTTTAGTAGGAATATTAAACAATTAAATTAATGTTTTCATATAATATATGGTATTGTATGTGTTTGTAAAATTTCCTTTTGAAAAGAATATTTTATTAAAATAACTTATTAATGGGTAGTGGGAACACATTCCCACATATTTTAATAAATAACCAGATAAACACTTTTATCCTAGATAAACATTTTTATCCAAATATTATTCTCAAAACATGATATAGAAATTGATGAATCATAAACCATTCATATTCAATTAATCATCTCAAACTTGTTTATAAAAAATCTTTGTTATCAAACATCTTTTCTTATCACATGAGATAAATGAGATGAAGAAACACATCTTTTACTTAGATTTATTTGAGCTTCAAATCCTCGATGTTGTAACTATTTACTTCATATCTTGAATGAAAACCATAAGCTCTTTCAATTATTCCTTTTGATTTTGAATTCGTGTATAGTTGCAACACCTTTTAAAATATACATTCAGTATCACATACCCTTCAAAATCGAAGAATCAATTTCTATAACCCTTGTACCTGACATGGCCATTCCATGGAGTTCCCAAAACCCCTTTAGGTATTATAGATAATCCCATCATATGAAATCATTACTCCTTCCTAATAGTATCCCCAGGTTTTAAATAACCTTTTTTGGCTTCTTGAATAAATATTATCGGAATTTACAACTAAATTTTTTCTTCCAGTTTGAACCTTTACCCATTCTTACCATCAACACAATACATGAATCTAAATATCACATGTCTAGTTCATTTATTATCAACACTTTGAGAATAATGGGTAAATTTTTCTTGAATTCATTCACTTTGTCAGAACATTTCCATAAATGACAGTAGTATAGATTTCTTAACCAGAACAAGCTATTTTAGTCTCCCCTTTAAAACATGTTATAGAATTAAACTAATCATAAACCAAGTGTGAAAACACCCATCTCATTTTATTTAAACAACCATTGTTTACAAGCTCTTCTCAGGAGCTAAATGAGATATTGTACGCATATTATAATGAGTTTATCCTTAGCTTGAAGCATCTAAGTTATCAATGTAGAAACTCCTTTACCCCATTACTTGAAAACAAAATTCAAGCTTCAATTATTTTCATCTTTTTGACCTTTATTATATTTACAAAACTTTGTAAAACATATAGTTGATATCATATATCTATTAGAATAATAGAATTTATTTCTATAACCAATAAACTTTATGGAAACTTTTAGTCTCACCAAGTCATTAATGTATTCAATCATATTGAATATCATTTTAAATACCCAATAATATTGAGTATATGAGACTAAAATCATTGATGTTTCCAATCATATTGAGAACATGTGCGGAGACTAAGATTCTTTTATTCATTTAGAATATAATGCCTTTGAAACCTTAAATTAATCACTCCATACTTCCATAAGTATCTAGATTCACTTGTCAAACAATTTCAATAGTTAGTTACTCAAGAAGGAACTATTATAACACAAAGAATATTTCAATTACTCAAGAACTTTTCTTAAGTTTCCAGTCTTAGGAGTCACTTAATTTATCTACTCATTTCAAGGATTAATATAAAGTTTATTTTGATGATGATAATAAATATATCTACAAAAAAAACTTTTAATAAGATATAAATCACGTCTTATATATTTTCATTAAGGGATTTAAATGAAATTACTCCCACTAAAATTGATGATAACCACATATATCATATCCATTTAGTGAGCCAAGATCCACATTTCACTAAGTTTCAAGTCACTTTAGAGTTTCTCACATTACTTATCTATTTAGGTAGGCCATCGTCCCAATCACAATAGTTGCGACTCTTGGATAGTTTAGTGGATAACCCTTTATCCAAATCCATCACATGTATTCACTCAACATTATTCCTTTGGTAGCCAAACCCTATTAGGGTATTCCATCTAGTGTAACCCAAAGAAAATGCTAAAAACAAGCTAACAAAGGATGATCCAGGGGAACCCAACTTTAGCATGACCCTCCCATAGAATAATAAAGAGTCACTCATTACTTGATTTCCTTATACAAGATAACCCAGAGGCACCCAACTTTACCATGACCTATCCAGTTGGATGATCAAGGTCTTGATAAGTGCCTCTCTGTAAGGACACTCACACTTAGTATTTGTGGGGATTTATTTTAAGGTCTCACAAATTTAATATACATAATTTTCATATTAAATTAATAACTATTACACCCTATATAATAATTATCTTCTCATATTTTATTCCTTATTTATGTATGCATGCTTCTAATGATTTAGTTTTGGAATCCTTATTCCAACCACCAAATTAATGTGTTCACACCACATTAATGTGTAACTCTATAAACAACCCACAAGTCTATGTTAATCTCCCAAAAACAGAATCCAAGTATATCCATACATATTCAAATAAATCATATGCATAAGGTACACAAACACTACATGTAAAGGCATAGAGTTATATGATATTAACAAACTTCACATGAGTAAGCCCAGAGCGACAGATAACCAACCCCATTATATTTCCTATCCAAGGCAAGCCTCTTGAAAAGTAGATGGTCTGACCTAAAGTACCTCTACCCGAGGATACATTACTCAAGATAGAATTCAATTCATTAAAACTATAACACCTAATATGCACCAACTATGACCAATAACTGTTCTCAATCTCATAACTAAAATCACAAATCGAGGTAAAGGTAGATGAAAAATAAATTTTATGATATCAAACCTAGCATGATATGAAAGGCTCTAGCCTAGAATTAATTCATCATATAAATTTTGGCATAGAGTTATTCATAATATAAACAATTTATAAATATGAATATTACTAGGAATAACCTTTAAATAAATGAAAATTTCAAATATTTAAACATGAGATAAACATTTATGAACTATTCATAAACAAATTCTAATTATAAACATTTTATAAATTAGAAATAATATAAACATTTTATATTATTTTCAATTTGAACCCTTTCATATTTTATAGTAAATGAAATTTATATGATATTTTCTGAATTATAAATATTTTATAATTCAATATCTTTTATATAATCATTTTTATATAATATATATATCATATATGTTGGAATATATGAAGCCTTTATAAATCACCTTTTACAATTTATAAATAAACCATCTATATATATACCTAAATCATTCCATTTAATTTGTCAAAAGGTATTTTAAAAATATATTTATCAATTAACCATATACATTTTATAGTTAATTAATTTATAAAACACTTTTATAAATTTATATAAATATTTCATGATACCTTTTCCATTATTTATAAACTATTTATAAATAATATAATTCAATTAAAAACTGAATTCTCTTGATTAAAATGAACACTTTATTTATTTTCATAAACAAGAGTAATATATATGAACATTTCATATTTATTTCCAAGATTGAAAAATATTGTTTTACTATTAAAACATATTTTTCATAAATTAATGAATGTGTTGATTTATCAAAAAATTCTACCCTTAGATACCATTTATAGGTTATGTATGATCATCTTATGACCATATGTAGCAGAAGACAACCTAAACACAAACATATTTATCTTATAAAATCAACGTGTAAATAAACTATATAAATAGTATACCTAAAAATCACTAATGGAAGTTGTCTTCTTCTTTCTCAGTGAAGAAGAATTCTTGATTAAGATCATGAATCAGTGAACAAAAGCACTCTACCTATGAGGGAGGTACACTGACCAATGGATCTGCGATCGTATCGTGAGGATACCCAGATGTTGAAGGGGTACAAGCACCTTCATCTCAGATGATGAACAATAGTATGGGAGGAAGAGATAAATGAGAGGCTTACTCACAATTGCTTGTCTACACTAGGAGGGATCACATACATTTATATATCCATCCATGATGTGTTTCATTAAATTAAAACACATTGTCAAAATTTATGTATCCATATACATTTATTCCAATAATTCATTAAATCCTATTCAATGAGCAGTCAATCCAATTAATCCATTCATAACAGATTGTAACTGATAATAAAACTATCTAGGATAAATAAATATATATCAAATACACACACACACACACAGATATATATATATATATATATATATATATATATATATATATATATTATTGCATGTATTTAATATATCCATTATAATACGTGTATTAAATGCGTGTAATTAAATATACATTATATATATAATATCATATTATATATATATATATATTAGTGCATATCTAACAAAAACCTAAGTTTTCCTTAAATAATAGAAACAATGTGAATGAAATTCAAAAAAATGTGATATCAAAGTTTTTCAACATGAATTCTATTTCATGGACACCCCTGCTTAGAAAATTTTCTACTGGTGAAACTTTTCAATCACTCCATAAGATTAATATAAAATTTTCATTATAACAAAAAAGCTCAATAAATTGATTTCAAGTTAGGGGGATACAAAATGAAGGGGCCTTCCATAGGGACATGGCTTAAGACTCCTTGATTTGATAAACATTTCTTGAATGGTTTTGAGAACATATAAAATGTCTAAATACAACAAAAAAAAGACAAAACTCAAACCAAGATTAACCAATATCAGTTTAAGAGAAAATAAATAACAAAAAAGAACATTTAAAAGTGAATACCTTTCTCATTGTTGATCCAAACTACATCTTATGTGCATGTGATAAGGATTATTAGGTAATAACCATCGGGATATTACCACTATACATGAATCATGAAATATCTTTGAAGGATATCCCATGTTATCCATGACATGCTAGTACCTCCATTGGTAAATGAGAAGGAGAATAAATATAGGCTTGAGATAGTGTTATCCAGACCCAATTAAAATTCCATACAATAAGGTTATATCTCCATTATATAACCAATATTCATTAAATTAAGAAGACTCCATGGGAGAACAAATTTCACAAACATTATATAATTAAATCATTTCATAAATTCACTACATTTAATGACATCATGCTATATAAAAACCTGCATATTCCAAGGTAAAAAATTCACTATTTTTCAAAACTACATGTATTTTGTTAGTTTTGGGCCATTAAAAGAATTAATGGTGGTTGGGGGTCAGGAATTAAGGAGTTAGTCTCAATTTAGAGTCTGTTTTTTATGACTAACAACATTAGGTGCCCAGTGGCCTATAATGGGTACCTAGTGGCTTTAGGTACAAGGGATGTGGCCCTAGGGGGCCACCAACCATCCAGTGGCCCTAGGGTGGGTGTTGGAGTACTGGGTACCTAATGAAAAGGGACTAAGTACCTGGTAGCCCCTATCCATTTTTTTAAAAAATAATTTAATTATTAAAAGTTAAAATTTTATAAAAACCCAAGCCCCCCCAATTCCCAGTAGGTCGCATGACTCCCCACCACTTCTCCCTCTTTTCTTATTTTTACTAAGATATGGTCTCCTCCATTAAAGATCAGATCAATGTGTCATTTATCCCTATGGATTTTTGTGGCTATGTCTAATGATCCTTTTCCATATATTCTTAATTCATCTTATTGTTTCTTCATTATTCATAAAAAATTATTAATTTAAGGGTTTATTCCATATTTTTTTATTCGATTTGATTGAATAATCTCTTGGATATTTTAAACAAGTAGGGACTTACAACTATGATGTGGATGATTCTTAATATTTCTCATCATTTTATATTAGTTTCATGTATGTTATGATGTGAGAGTTTTGGAAGGCATGTGTGAATGTCTCGATATGAAACCAAATTGGGTTTATTTATGTATAATGGGTGTAATGATGATGTTGGGGTCATGATAGGTCTTCCAAATGATATAATTTTAATTTATCCAATGACCATGATTCTAATGTAAAGTGTTAAGAATCTTGTAATTAGAACTTGAGAGCATTGTACTTTTGTTCTGTTATACTACAATGAACCTTGATAGGTTTCCTTAAGATTACCTCAATGACGAGGGACTCATTTATGCAAGGATAAAGCATGGATCTATCCTTAGGTTGATTTTTTGGGTAAATTGAGGGTTTCTTGACCTGTTTTACATAGGAAAAAGGTGAGGTGTACCCAACTTTGAGTTTTATAATTCTAGGTAGATTGTACCTTGGATACAAGATAAAGGGAAGGGGGTATATGTGTGAGACCCAAATTTATATTTAATTGAGATTATAATTATACATTATAAAAAACCTTGTGATGAAATGCATGTGATGTATTTAGATGTGTTATATGACATTCCTTAAGTGGTTGTTGATATGGGACACTATGAATAATTTTCATTGATGTTGACCTAGTGTGTAATGATATGCTGCCTACTTTTGATATTACATCGATTATGGGATGATATGCCCATTTACTTAATGTTTCCTATGTCATGAAATGGCATGCCTATTTGGTTGATGGTGATCATGTAATGGGATGATATGTCCACTTACCTCATAGTTTTTTTGTGTAAAGGGACACCATGACCACTTATGATATGTTTCCCATGGAAAGGTACATTATTCCCACTTACTGATATTTCCATGGAAGGGGATGAGATTCCCACTTGTATTGAGATGGTTGTAGGCATGAGATGATACACCCACTTGTTCTCAATACAATAAAAGTATTGGAATATAACGACCTTATTTTTACCTTTTAAGATTTTGAAATATATAAAGGAATATTTTTAGAGCCAGGCGTTGAGACGACACATGATTTTGAGGCTTGGTGTGCCCGAAATTAATTTTATAAAAATATTGTAAATATTTTATATCATAGGCACATAGTTCTTAAAAAATGGAATATCTTCTAAATGGAATCTTGAATCAGAAATATAATACCACCATTGAATCTGGAATGCGAGGTTTACCCTATGTGAAACCAAAAGTGGGTCGACACAATACGTTCGGATAATGCGGCCGTTGGAAAATGCATTTAGTGGATTAATTAATTAATTAATTAATTTATTCGTTAAATAACCTAAAAATATAATCCTCTATAAATATGATATTATGGAGGATATCTAAGGTTATCCACATAACCCTAGGAACATTGATAGGAGGATCCACCATTATTCGTTGGCAGATCGAGATCGAGTGATGATCAACAACCAGATCACAGTGAATTGAGGCGCAATGAACATAATGGATCTTCCTCCTTCATTGGCAGTAGTTTTCTTCACCAATGAATGATCCTAATTGAGGTAGGACTTGTCATTTGTGGATTTCCTCCCCTATGATTAAAATATTGAGTTGAATAAAATTCATTCCTTTGATTTTCATCTGATTTGATCCTTTGCATGCACCCACGTATTAGATTTAATTATTTATTCAATTTAACATTGTTGTGCCATGATTTCTCACCCCAAATATCTCAAATCTAATTAATTGGACAAGAACACATGGAAAAATATTGTTGAACCTTTTTTTTCTTATGTTTCCCCCTACCTGTCATCCACATTCTTCATTATTAGACTATGGGGTCATGATTCGACTATTACTGAGCAAGATCGAGTGTGATCAAACCCCCATATTCATGACAGATTCATGTGTGATGAATAGATTTATGATTTGGGGATAGATCAATATTCTTGTGGGGTGTGGGTGATGTTACTCATAGATCTTGTAATTGGGATCGAGTTGGCAATAGTGCGGGAGGTTCCATGCAGGACTAGTAGCGAATGGGATTTGTGCGGGAGGATCCTAACATCAATTTCTGGACAATAGAAATCCAAAATTGTTGGATGGAGATGAAAAAATTTAGAAATGGGTAGAAATTAGTTGGATTTCATGATAAAGGATCGAAATATATAATGTGCAGAGCATATCTTGAGTTTTTTTTAAAAAACCTGACTACACGCCATGTAGTTTGAAGAACACACAATGTATAGCCTCCTGGCTGTGGTGGGTTGGGTTTCAGGTGAGATAAATATCACATGACATGTGAGACCCCCACACACCATGTGAATCAGTGATGGATATCCAATATGTACTCTAGGAGTACACAAACATGGGTATGACTAGGCACACAAACAGTGTACAAAAACACAACCAGACACATGACCGGTGTACACAGACATGGCCACGAGCACGGGTAGGACCTCGTGTGGTTAAGTCACACTGTGTAGTACCCTTAAACACTGTGTAGGGATACATGGAAAATTATCCATATACTAATGAGGACATGTCCATGTAGTAGAGTGGGACCACACACCACGTGGGTTCTCTTACACACCATGCACTCTCCCCTTTAAGGAAACTTCTATATATCATACCTCCTTAGTTTGGACACATATTTTGGCCCATGAGTATCCTATCCTGAGTGTTTTTTCATGTATAATGAAATAGTGGACTTCATGGTAGATTTTGAGATATAATGCAAGGTATTCCAAGTGTGACACTTCTTTAGGTGGAACTCAATGATGGTAGTGATCAGACAAGATCACCAGAGTGGAACCCTCCTACTAGTACAAGTCACAGAGTCCTCTACCCATTGAGTAGAACCCACCATGATGGAATAGGGAGTGGGTCCTATACTTATCTTCAGATTAGAACCCTCCTTCTAGAATAAGGAATGAGTCCTCAAACCATCTTCAGAGTGGAACCCTCCTGTTGGGACAATATATGGGTCCTTTATCCATCTACAGAGTGTAAACCTCCTACTGGGACAAGGCATGGGTCTTATACTCATGGAGTGGAACCCCCCCTGATAGACTAGGGTGTGGGTCCTCTATTTATCTTTAGAGTAAAACCCTCCTGTTGGGATAGGACATGGGTCCCCTATCCATCTAAATAGTAGAACCCTCCTACCAAAACAGGGCATGGGTTATATAACAATAGAGTAGAACCCCTTGATGGACTAGGGTGTGGGTCCTTTGTCTGTCTATATAGTGGAACCCTCCTATCATAATAGGAGATGTGTCCTTTATCTATCTACATATTGTAACCCTCATATTATACCAGGGTATGGGTCCCCTACCTAGAGATTGTGTCCCCTTGACTATGCAACACAATGGAAAGGTTTGGATTGACATGGATTCTTCTTCATACAAACACATGAGATGCTGGGAATCATTGATGGACCTCTTTGAACTGATGACATACTCTTTTCCTAGGCTGGGTTGTGAGATGGAGATCCCCATTCTATCTCATCTAAGTTTCTTATATGAGCACACACACACACACACATCCTTGTGTTGGATTTCTTACTCACTTTATATGGGTTGAGTTGTATATTCTTATCATGACTCTTATTTCTCTACTTTTAGTTTTTGAGGTTTCCTACTAGGTATGGATATACTCACCCATACATGGGATTTGCCTGCACATTTCATGTCTTATGTATACTAAGAATAGGTTAGTGATGATTATCAAGGAGCATAGGGATACCCAGGTGCATTTGACTGTAGACAGTGGTCAGATCTTGGAGATTAAGAGTTAGGATATCTCAACATTTACTCTCCAATTATTGTTAGGTTGGGACATATACCCAATTGGGTATGTATTTTTTCCCTTTACTTTTTAGATTATGCTATCATACTCTTGTATTCCCTAGAGGTTTCACATGCATGGTTTATTATCTAGATATTGCATATTTTATTATTATTCATCTATAATTATTCATGGATATGGTTGGGTGCGTGCGTACAAGTACACTAGGAAAATGCCACCATGTTAGCTATGCCTTTCGGTGCTTGTCGCCAGCCCCTGGCATATGGAGGCTGGCTTGGGTTAGTTATGAATTTCTCCCTATTGGGTTAGGTCATGACAGATTGGTATCATAGGTGGTTCATTACTTAGGATGATGTTTAGAGTTGTCTTCTTATGAGTATTTGGTTGGGATTTAGGTCAACCGTGTCAGATTTTATCAAGTGCATCTTTCAGGCTATGAAACCCAGTGTTGGTGCAGTGGATGAAGTATCCATAAATCAGAACTCTGACCACCTTCTTATCAAATCGGTATACCAATAAATTGGTTTTAGGGAACTTTGTTACATGAATCATAAAGGATTTAGTCTTTTTACTATCCTTGATTCAGCTCCCCATATATATATTCTCATCTGACTGTGGTATTTCTTGATTAAATTTTCAGGATTACTATGTGAAGACAACTGACCATAGTACTAGTTTAGGATCATGATGATGATTCAATGAGTGATGAGGCCTCAGTTCAAGGTCCATCGTGTGGGATCCTTCCTCCAAGTGGACATGTAGTAGCACCCCACCTGTTCAGTAACATATATTACCAGCAAAAAATATTGAGGATGCATTTAGGTTTAATGCACTCTATGAGTTCTAGCACCATAGGCAACTGAAGTTCCACAGTGATCCAGATCCTCAAGTGGTAGAGGGTTGGATAAAGTTGATGATATGAGTTTTCAGGATTATTTGGACACTAACTGATTAGGTGGTTGCACTGATAACCATTATTTTTCACGGAGCAGCTCAACATTAGTAGAGTCTAGTCATTGATATGCATGATGAGTCAAAAATCTCATGAAACGAATTCCAACAACTATTACATGAGGAGTAATACCCCTCATGATTGCACTCAGTTTGGATTTATGATCTTTTGGAGTTTCAGAAGGGTGGTATGATAGTTTCTCAGTATGATATGAGTTTCATAGACCTCACGTGATACTCACTTGACATGATTCAAGATGGTTACTTCAAATCATAGAAGTTTGAGTAGGGTATCCATAGATACATCTATACTAGTGTGGCGCCTTTATGTATTACCACTTATACTGGAGTTTTGGAGAGGGTGGTGGTGACATAGAGCTTCATATCCAAGGGACGCCATGCAGTTTCAACTAGTAGTAGAAATAATAGAGATGAGTCATTTGTAATAGCCAACAGGCGCCATTCAGTAGGATATTGGCACATGAGTTATTATCATGAACAGACTCAAACACATGGTCATGTGGTGTAGGGACCACATAGAGGACCTGGGAAGCCTGTATAGGGGCGATGTTATGCATGTGATGGGCGATGTCACATGGCATGCGATTTCCCAACCCAACGTGATGGGGATAGAAGATAGATAACAGATGGAACACCATGGAATAGGTAGTACCATGATCATGGATCTCCTAGGTGAGGCTAGGGTGGCCCCTAGGGAGGTGGAGCTGGAAGATGATCAAGTGATTCTCTAGGAGTAGGAGCTATGGGTGGCGTTCAATGTTATGTTCTACTCCCACCAACACCACTAGGCGGTCCACACCAAGCTTAGGGAGCTAGCGGTCAGGGCTATGGGAAACTACAAACTATGGAGGCATATTACCTGACAAATCATAAGATGATTAGAGTTATGATATGTGTTTATTATACTCTTGGTTCAGTACTAGTATATATAGGTGTGAGTCATTCCTTTATATCTTTACTCTTGGTGTGGGAGCTAAGGCACCCAGTTGAGACTCTATCCCAACACCATTTCCTTGAGGTTACTAAGGGTAACTTTTATTTAATATATTTTATCTACCAGTAGTGTGAGTTATCACTTGGTGGAGATTGGTGATACCTTTTGGTTATCACGATGATACCTTATGATGTTATCTTGGGTATAGACTAGTTATTCATGATTCAAGACCAGATTGAATGTCACCACAGATGAGTCAGATGCCTTCAAAATAATGGGATGATATTATCCTTTGTGGGTGAGAGAGATCTCATGGAAAGATGAGTGGGTTTTGCGACTAAGAGGCTACAACCCATTACCCATCAGTTGGAGAGTGTAATACTTGGTGTAGCAGGCTCTTTAGGCATTTAGATTCGTTCAGTCATGGAAGATTTTATGGAAGTATTTCCTGAGAACATTCTAGGACTACCTCTAATGTAGTAGATGGATTTTTCATCTAATTATACCCTAGGACCACTCTGATATGTTTTGTGGAATATTGAATGGCCCCTACCAAGCTTTGAGAGTTTCATTTGCATTTAGAGGACCTTCAAGATAAGGGTTTTTTTAGACTTAGTGTGCTCCCCTGTGCAGATTCATTTTTTTTCATAAAAAATGTGGATTGGAGATTGTAGGTTTTTATAGATTATAATTTCCTAAAACAGACCATGATAAATAATAAGTACCCATTTCCAAGTATTGATGACCTCTTTGATCAGTGGTGAGACATGAGATGGTTCTCGAAGATCGATCTCAAGTCTGTCTACCACTAGTCGAGAGTTCATGAGGATGATATTCTGAAGCTATAATTTCGACGTCGCTATAAACACTATGAGTTAATTATGATGCCTTTCAGTGTGATGAATTTCCCCACTATGTTTATGGATTTAATGAACCGAATCTTACAAATGTACTTGGAAATATTTTTGTTTTCCTCATTAACACTAGTGGAATTCGGGCCTATACCAACAGTTCTAGTAAACCATTGGTATATGGTATTATATGTTGGGTTTTCCCAATGGTTTAACAAAATCGTTGGGAAAGAAAAAATTTACTTACAATTTTTATTAACTGTAGGGAAAAAATACACCCAATTTAGGGCTCCCTCCCAACTTTTCATCCCTCGTGAACCATCCCCGACCTCCTCCTCCCTCCCCCTCCCCCTGATCTCGATCTCCTCCTGGCCTCCACCTCCACCTCCTAGCCCCCTCCCTCTCCTCTGGTGATGTTCCCCTTCCCCTCTCGGCTCCCTCTCTGACGACGATGTCCCTCTCCCCTCTCGGCTCCCGGTGACGTTCCCCCCTCCCATCTCATTTCCCTCTCCTAGCGACATCCCCCTCCCCTCTTGACTCAATCTCCTCCGACGATGTCCCCCTACCCCCTCTCCAGTCGTGTGCGAGACCCCCCATGGCCAAACACCCCACGAGACGTCCCCCTCTCTCAGCTCCCTCTCCTCCCACCAGGGTTCTTGATCGGTACTTCCAGGTAAGAATTAGTCTTCTTTTAAAAAAAATGAGGCAATAAGGAATGCATTGTTAGGTTCATATTTAGGATAACCATTCATATTAATCATGCATTTTCTAGAGTTTTAGGTAGTAACCAACTCTTGGTGTGGTGAATTATTGGGTAAATTGTGAATTTTTTCAAAATAGAGTCTTCTAGAAATGTAGGGTTAGATTCACAGGTTGTATTCCATTCATTTGAATAGTGCATTCAATAAAAAGTTCATGATTTTTTAAAAACCTCATATTTTCCTCTATAGACTCCTATTAGACCTTATATTGTGTTGGATTTTTTTGTTAATCATGATATATATGTGATGTGGTTGTATCGTCATTAAAATGTGCAATGATGTGGGTTAATTGGAGGTGAGTGATGCTATATGAGATTTTATGGGTTATTGTGAGGAGTTTCTTTCCCTTTAATTGATTGGTTCATAAAACATAAGTTGGTGCTGCATATATTATGTAATTAGAATTGGTAAAGTAAAATTTTAGTCTCGAATTTCCGAGTTGGTTATTTGGATGGTATTCTCTATCAAAAGTGGGTATATCTCTATTGACTATGGCTGTATTTTCCAATTGACCAATGTATTTATTAAACTGACCATGAAATAAACATTTACCACAATACGGAAGCACCATAGAAATCATATATAGACACTACACACCACAAGACACCCATGCGAGATACCCCTTGACATCTACAGATAGTTAAGGGGCCATTAACTTAGGAACTGAAGTCGATTAGAACTGAAGCCTTGAGAAATTCCCATTGCTGGTAGAAAAGATACCAACACCTTTATTCTTAGTATAGTACAATGAAATAGTTTACACCCTCATGACCAAGTAGACCATCTGGTTCATGGACTGGTGCCCAACCAGGTTCAAGAGTAGGATCAATTACTAAACATTGATTACAGTCCCTATGAGGTTATTTCCATAGTGAAGAGGGTTACGTGCACAATCTTCAACTTAACTAATGTAGCATAGGTTCATATTCAATGGCTAAGTGTACTAGTATGGTGTTTCCAAAAACATTATATATAAATAAAATAATGAAAAATGAAGACATTATTAAATGGAGCTATTTCCCCCTTGCTTGCAGGAACATTATTTGACCCATGGGGTGTTGTGGTTCTTATATATTGGGCGGTGACATGTATAGTCACAGGATATAGGTATGTTTTTGTTTAGTTTTTATTTTATTTTATTTATTGAATTGGGAACTTATGTATTTTTCTTATTTCTATGGATGGAGGGTAGTGATGCTATCCTGACAAGTTGATGTAGATCACTTATATACACTATAATACCACAAGGTGTGACTGTGAGGAAACATTGGAAGCTATAAGATCCTTGGGATCTTCCATGATATGGAATTGTTTTTCTAAAACATTGTGTGGGAACATTTTTGGAGTATGTTGGAGTCATGAAATAACCTCAAGTGTCTCCATGAGATAGCATAAATAACCCCAAGTGTCTCCAAGTGTCTCCATACATCGTATTATCCTCGCATGGGTTGGCCACTCACCCAATCCTATCAAACCTATCCTAGTCTATCCTCTCAGTCACATAGTCTAGACTCATCTCTCGAGGATTATCCCATGCCTAGATTCACATCACATCATCCAACTAGACAAAGAGGATTATTCACCTTATGATTGTCCTAGTCACAAAAGCACACCATGTAGAACCCATCTACATTATATTCTCAATAATTTGGTCAAGAACCTCATCAAAATCATGTATTATAACCCAACCCCACTAACCAGGTTCCATCCTAAGCTAAATCACACCAATCCTCTTGGAATTATAATGCCAATCTGTATGACAATACCCAATACCCACACTAGAATCTCATCCTTTATCTCTTTAGTTGAACTCTTGAATCATTAAATGGAGTAACACCTTTCATAATACATTTTATATACTCAGAAGAACCACCCCACTCTAAGAACCTACCAAGATTCCAATCCATCCTCATAAGTATTTCCTCATCAAATGCTAGATGTACAGTTGCCACACCTATCACTACAAGGACCAATCCTCTTAGGAATATTTTACTTGATATAAATCATTATCTAGTCCATACACATATCATCCAAATTTTAAGACATATGTTATACCACTCATATCCCAATCGATATCTTATCCACTTGGATACCTAGTGACACGGTGATTTCATTTCCATAAAATCACTAAAGAACCTTCTCTAAACCTAGGTGTCTTGTGAACACCATATCTATAGGTCTACTATGTTAATATATTTCCTTTTATTTACCATAATTAGAGTCCATAAATCCCATGGAACATAGTTATAATCAATTCCTTGGCAATCAATGACCGAATAATCATGTTAGTGTTTAAGGGTCTATAGAGGCTCTTAATACTTTCTTTATACAGGAAGAGATACTTAATAAATTTGATGATTAAAGTTAGAAAACACACTACTTACTTGATGACTTTGGGTGAGGTTTCTTATCTGACTACCTCACATATTTCCTCTTGTATGTATTCTTTGAGGGAAGTCCTTCGGAAGGGGATGACATTTGATGAGTTGGAGGTGGCACCAGCGGAGGTATACATCCCTTGCATGGTGAGACCACATATCGGATTCATATGAACAACATGCATAAACCATAGAGAGATCTTCAAGGATTTTCTATATTATATAGTGATAATCTAGCCATCAATTGTGACCTACTTAGATCATTAATTTATAGACAACTCATTGAATCTTATCTTGTAATATAAAATGATTTTTGGCTCTATAACTACAAACACCAATGCCCAGTATTCACCAAGGGTCAATATAAATCCCTTGTATGGAGAGACTATATAGTAGTCATCAAGGAAAATCTCACCATATGATCCATAATACCATTAATTAGAAGTAATATTGTGGTTCAACTGTGTATAATACTTCCAATAAGTTATATAGGAAAACACCATATAGGATTTTTTTTAATTTAAATAGTTGTGTCCTCATCGTTAGTGACATCAATCACATTAAAGTGTATAAATGTCAACTGAACCCTACATTCCAAGAATTATTCATGTGGACAGGCCCCATGCCAACAGGATAAGAAATAAAACCATAAATAATAATGCCAAATACATGCATCATTTTTAAATAAATATCTCAAGTGTAAACATAAAAACCAAGAATAATAATACCTCATCCCTTGTATTGAACAAAACCAAACTAAGTTTAAACTCAGGCCAAATTGATTATATACCATTAATAGGAAGAGTAATTGTTAATTAATAGGAATGTACTATTTGATAGTATCATTTTGAAACATTGATCCATTTCTCCTTTGTTTGCAGGAACATGATTTGACCCATGGGGCGCTGTGGTTCTTATATGTTGGGTGGTGACATGTATAGTCATAGGAGATAGGTACGTTTTAGTTTAGTTTTATTTTATTTTGTTTATCACATTGGTCACTTAGATCTTTTACTGCTTTCTATGGAGAGAGGGTAGTTATATTCTGCAAAGGGGGACAAAAGGAGTTCAGATTGATTCAGTCCACCGCTTTGATCCGAGGTAAGATTCTATGGTTACTACTTATTTCACACCTCATGTATTTGGGGATTTAGTGTTTTTGACTCCATATTATGTTTTCAGTAGAGCATTGGATTGTTTCGTGTTGGTTTGGGTGGATTTGGTTCTCCACTACCAATCTAGGTAAGGCTTTAATACCATTGGTTGGTTTCTCACTGTTTATGTAGCGTCCTTCATGTGTTTTGAGGTTCTTAATATCCTTTGTGTAGTGAGTTGATCCCTAATCATTGGTTTTGAGTTTCCAAGTCAAGGGTGACTCACCTGCGTGTGCATAGGTAAGTAAGTATATGTATGTGGGTTCCCCCGTTACGTGTATAGTCACCCATGGTAGTGATTATGCACGTATGGGGCTAGGTGTTCCCATGTATATATATATATAAATGCATACGCAGGTGAGTGGAGACTAGTATATGCATATAAGCATATGTGAAAGGATCCCCTTGCATGTGATCATGGACATGAGGGTGTGTTCATAGGGGCTAGGTGTCCTTGCATGTGTGTGAATGTGTGTATACCCAGTGGAGGAGCAGTGGATTTTAGTTAGAAATCTCCAAGAGCTAAAGTAAATGGCTTGGTTCCACCTTGAGGTAGAGTCCCTCTCATAGCCTCTTTAATTTAAGAATGCTTTAAATTGAATTTAGCTTATTTCTTAATTCTGCTTAATTATATTGAATTGTATATCTTAAATAAGTGTTCTTTAATATAATTGTTTCATTTGATAAATAAAGTCATGTTTTTATAATAAAACCCCTCCAACGGAGGTGCGCTGTCTGCGAAAACTCACAGTGGTAGTTTAGGGTGTATGATTCTTTTCCATCATTTCGTTTCCCTTTAGACACTGCGTTTGTGCCGTTCACTAAAAACTTTCAAAAATCCCTTGTTATAACATATTAAATATTTGTTTCGTTCTATCATGTACATTGTGACCTTATCTTATGGAAAAACCCATTTCGGGTGTTTTCCTGGCCTCTTGGACACCCCTTTGGGTGTTTACCCAAGCCTATATATCTAAAAACATTGATTGTGTCATTGTTTAACACCCGTCAGGCTTATAGTGCTCCCCACCATAAGCTTCATATTAACACCGTTTGGGGTGTTTTCCTGGCCTCGATGATCATCTAATTTTTTACATATATGAATTCTCCCATAATATTTGTGTTGCATCCTAAGATGTTAAAACATATTCAAATTCTATTTTTCTCAAGGTGACTGAAGTTTTATTATTATAGTTCTAAGAAATGCATATACCATTGATAAGTAATACACCTGTATAATTTGACTCTCAATCAGTAGTTTTAAATACCTAGTACCACTTAAAAAAACAAATATAAAATATATATCTTTATTATACCATGATCCCGAATCAAGAGTCTGTTTTTTATAACATAAGACCGGTTTCTATAATGTGAAGGACAACTACATAGGATTTATTTGGAATCTTGTATAAAGAGTAATCAAAATTTTGATATCTAGTATAGACATTGGTAAGTAGAATAAAATTTCAATAATACATAAAAACTCTATATGATCACTAGTCCTCCCCACTTCATGCCATGACCACTTGGTTCCATGTTATATAATAGTGGAGTCCTATCCTGATTTTTTGTAACACCCCGAGCTTCCACGATACGCTTCTCTTTCAATAATGCAATAGCTTGCATTGTACGCAAGTTCGAGATTCTAACACACCGTGACTAATCAAAATAGCCATTATGAATAGTAATACCCACTTTTTGAAATTATATATATTTTATATTTCAAAATGGACTTCATTTTTGGATTCGGAATGTCGAAATTAGCCTATGTTGAATTTTTTGTAATTTTCTGAGAACTTCCAAATTTTTATGAATAATGAAAAATACTTAAAAAAACTTTTTTAATAAAAATAATTTATAGTGATAAATTATAATATTGAGTGTTTTTAAAGTATAATTAGAATATATTTTTACCATTTTATCCAATGGTGTTCATTAGAATTAATTTCACTTTGAAATTGGACATAAACAATTGTCAATCTTTTGATATATATTGTTTCTTAAAAACACGCTATTTATTGTGACAGCGGGAATTAATTATAAAATTAATTAATGAAAATTACATGTTTGGAATTTCATAAAATAGACATCATTTTTTAATTCGGAATATCAATTATAGCTTAGAGTGAAATTTTGGCATTGTTCTGAAAAACTTCAATTTTTGATGAATAGTGAAACCACTAAGTGGTAGTTAAAAAACTGATTTTTCGTTTAAATGAAACATTACCACTTCTGTGATTTGATTTTCAGAAATCCAACATACATGGTTGTAATTAGAAATTAAAATGTGGTTCAATGGGATTAAAATAATTTTTTGGTGAATAGTAACTTTTAAGTTTAATTAATCGCGATTAAAGGTAATTAGTGAAATTTAAGGTAAAAATGATATTATAAAAATATGAAATGACCATGAAACTTGTCCTAAACCTATTGGATGAGTCATGGACGACCAATACAATCCATGGGTAAACTTGGGGACCCCATGGATCCACTTTGGTAGGAAAATGACATTAAAAAATTTTTATTTAATGTTAAAATAAAAATGTCACAAACATGAGTCGTTTTACTAAAAAAAAATTAAATGGGGTTATACAAGTCATATTTTTGACTATAAATATTAATTAGAAAGCTAAAAATATTTCCTACATAATGATATTTTTTTTATAATTTTTAGACATTAAATAAATTAAATTATTTATGACACCATGATGATGCAGCGATTACCTCATTAATTAACGATTTTAATAAAATGGAAGGATAATGTGAAATCTAAGCATTACACTTGTCCAAAGCCTATTGTATGAGAATATTTATAACCCTTGTCACCTTATACTAGAATTATATAAGTGTGGGACCTTTAGAATCCGAAAATCATTGTATAATAAAGTAACATTTCATTACTTTCCAAGAGTGCCCCTCCTCTCCACTTATAAAAGGCCCCCACCACTACCACCTTACTCACAACTTCAAAGCCATTTGGCTCGGCCAAAATCTGCCCAAATACTCTCCCAACTTCCCTATCTTACTCCTAGAAGCCCCACTTTGGGTAGAACTCTTCCCAAGGAAGCCATTGGCTCAAATCAAAAAGAGTTACCCGATTTTAAGGTAATGTCTTCTCTTATGTTATTTTGTTTTATTTTGCTTCTCCAACCCCCTAAAATCTTTTTAATAATTTCTTTTGTAACAAAAAAAGTATCCTCAATATACTATGATGTTTTTATAAGAAGTATTAGAGCTACACTTACACACACCTACATCTAATGGTTAAAGAACATACTGTTTCTGTGGATGGTGAATTTCTGCCTCATGAAACGATGATTGTTCAACACTCATATAACACCTTCAAAGGTGGCCATTATGATGACACTATTTTTTATATATGATATATATTATGTTTATGTTTTCATTATGCTTATTTATTTTTCATTTATGGCATAACTTTACGATTTCCATTATGGGTAAATGCGATAATTTCATTTTAGGAAGTGCGGACTACTGCCCCCTCAAAGTGTTTTGAATCGTTAATGCCATATGTGGGATGTATAAAGGATGGATTAAATGGTATTATACATTATATTATACTGGAATTATATTATAACTTTATATAATTATAATTTCATTCCATTAAATATGAAATAGAAATGAAAGTAGCGTTCATGCGTACGTACGGCTTACCATCTCCATGAACGGTGCATTTCATTTCTTACCTCTAAATGTTATGTAATATTATAAATTCATGTATATACTGGATATATATGATATATATGATATCTAAAACATGAATATAATCCTGTATATAATGGATATTTCACCACATGAACAACTTGTAATTATAAGAAATTTATTTTTGACTCAAGTACCAAAGATCGACAAAATGACCGTTATTAACTTAAATAATTACATAATGTTCATAACATGGTAATAAGTGATATAAAAGGAATAATGAACATGAAAAAGGTTCTTAAGAAAATATAAATTAACTCTAGTTAATTATTCAGTAGGTTAAAGAACGTTCGAGTCAAGTCGGACACAAGGTAAGGGAACTTCTTAACCCAATTTCCATTCTTTAGGTTAATCTCCTACTTTCAAATTATGTCATTATATTATTATGTCCTATCTTGAATTTGTACTTTCTTTATGTGTACATATAGTGAATACACATAATAGATATATTTTATTTAAAAATGATCTTTTTAAGGGACTTCATCTCAATCTCCATTCATTGAGGAATATTTTGTTTATACACAAATTTCTTTTATACAGTGTATAAACCCCTTTGACTTTTACGTTTATTCAAAATGAATCTTTTTATACGAAGAGTTTTACTAAACGACAAAAAGGAATGTTTTTCTTGTCGTACGTATGCGGCGACAATGACTTCTCTGCCGCCATGACCATTATTTGGGTTTCGGCTTCCTCTACAAGCCATAACTTTTTTTTAAATGAAAAATAAATACCAAGTTTTAATTTTCTTTTATTTTGGTATTGAAAATGGTTTTGATAATGTTTTTATTATATCAATGTGTCGTATTGATATCTTGTGATTGAAATGTGGAAATTTTATGTTGCCTTTATGCATGTTTTATGTGATACAATTCTGTTATGGTTTATGATATGTTTAAACCTATTCAAATGAGGAATGCATTGGACTTAATAAGTGATGGGTGGAGCCCGCTATAGCTCCTAGATGCATCGGTAGGTCTCATGAGACAAACTAGTGTCTTGACATGAGGCCTTGACAAAATCTTATTTGTAGTCTTGGCACGAGGCCTTGGCTACGTGGTTATGATAGTCTGACATTATGCATTCCATCATTATGAAAGTGGTTATTGATATTGCATGGGATTATTCGACTAGTAGAATATCCACGTGAGTAAGTAAATGACATTATTTAATTTTATTTTTTTCCATATTATGCTGAAGTTCAAGTTTAAAAATGCTTTTGTTTTAGTTATACATTTCCATAAATGTTAATGTTTATTTATGAAAGCTTCTGCAATATTGTTATCCTTACTGAGCATCTGAGCTCACCCCTTTCAATGTTTTAATATTTTCCAGGATGTGAAGAAGTATTTTATGAATGACCTGTAGGGATAGTCAGAAGAGGATATGAGTGTGGACTATGGAGACTTTGTTATTGTAGTTTTTCACTTTATGATGTAATGTAACATTTATGAATGTATCTAGTGTTTCCAAGGCTACTAAACTAATCAGTCTTTCGAGACTTGATCTTTTGTGATCATTCCAATGTTACGCAATAATGCACCGACTCTGGGTAACTGGGGTCGGGGCGCTACAGTTGGTATTAGAGGCAGTTTAGTACTAACCTTGGAAGCTAGATTTAGATAAACTCTGATTAGAGCACATAACCCGAAGATAGACTTTGAGGATTAGTATAGAAGAACTTCCTAGAATTTTGGTATTATAGAGATTTTGTGAGTTTTCCGAGCAATACATCCCTATCTGGATACGAGCAGGTAGAGGCTGCTATGGCACAGATGTACCTAGGGGTAAAACCCGAAAACACCGCTTTGATCTAGACTCGAACGGGAACTGGTGCACGACAACGGGCCTTGCTGCACTCTTGGTTGCGACACTCCCAGGGGATATGCTTAGGATAATTATCATTTTATTTACAAACCATTATGAAGGGCTTATGAGTACATACTTCCTCAAGGAAAACATTTTTATGATTATGGATTATATCCATAAATAGTTCAATTTATGTTAAGTGTTTTGCAAGTTTGTTGTTATGTATTTCGATTCATAAACTAACCTAGTTTATGCCATTGTATAGAAATGGCGCCCAGTAGAAGGAATGTGAACTCCATCAATACGTATGATCCAAAGAGTAAGAAGGATCATATCTTTCATGGTATTAAGCCAACATTTAGAAGGAAAATAGTCTCCCATGTGTTCTCAACATATGAAGAAATAGTATCATGTGTTAATAAGATAAGTAGAGAATTCTCTGAGTCTTATGGATTTGAAGGGATGAAGGAGAAGAAAATTATGGAAGAGAGAATGATGGATAATGGGACGAGGGAAAAGAAGAATTTTCCAATATGTGATAACTATGGGAAGAAACACCTTGGAACTTTCCTGAAGGGAATGGGAGTTTGTTATAAGTGTGGAGAAAAAGGACACCAAGTGCGTGACTGTAAGGGTAAGAAAAATGTTTCAAATGTACAATGCTTCATCTGCAAGGAGTGGGGACACTACGCAAACCAATGTCCAAATCATCAGAGTATGCCCCAAATGATGTTATTGGATAATAATCAAGTTATGATACTACCACAGATGAGGAGGAATGATTATAGTTCTTATGTTGTTATTAAATAATTTTGTCATTTGAGTGTTGTATCAATGATGTACTGGTCATAATAATTATGGAGTATATAAGGATTGTACTGTAGTACTATTTCATCAAGGACTTGAGATTGTGTGGAACCAAGAAAAGTGACTCCACAACAGGTTAAATTTTTGGAAAATATATGGTTGAGAGAAAGATAAACCATAATATGGTTCTAATACCGAGATAGTGATTTTGGAATAATACATGATTGATTTGGATAAATTATATTGGATATTCTTAACTTCCTTGAAACTGATTAATGATTTGTATACATTTTTGGATAGAAGGAGTATATCTAGTATTATATAAGGAATAAGGGATCATGAATGTAATCAATAAGGATTTATGGTAATTCAGTATGTTGCAGTGTTTTAAAAGAATACATGATGAAGGTGTTCACATGTTGTTACGTGGAAAAAAGGATCTTCATTATGTTTACCTTCCTTATAAAATTTGGATTGTGAGTTGGGAATAAGTATTTTGGATAACTATAAAGGTTGGAATGGATTAAGTTGATTTTTGGATAGTATTGTTTAAGGTTAAAACATTTCTGAAGATTATTTTTGGAATATTATAATACTATAGTTTTAGGAAAAGGACAACCTGCAGGGTGGGGCATAACCCATCGCGTCGGACAAAGCTGCAGGAATCGAACCCACAACCATAGTGCGACAAGCCTTTATTACCTACCACAAGCCTACATGAAGTCCCTGGTTATTAAAAAATAGTTTTCCTAATCTAAATGGTATGTGTTAATATTTTTAACCTTGTACGATTAGGATAAATATAATATTTTTGAGTGCTATTATCTTTTTGAGTGAAAGATGAGTTTGTGGTAGAAATTAGTTGAAGGTTGAAACTCTACTTGTCAAGAATAAATATATATATACCTATCTCTTATTCTATGAATAAATTAATTCTTAAACTTTAGTAAAGGGATATTAAAACAAAAAATGTGTTATCCTAATACCTTATATCTTGTTGAACTGATAATATTTTAAATCAACATAGATTGAAGGCTTTGAGGCCCTCAATTTTACACTTGTTTGTGATTGATGAACTCAATCACTCCCTACAAATATTTATGTTTTTCCTCCAATTATATGTCTCTAATTTCCACCAATGTTCTCCTTATCAAGATCATAATTTGGTGGTGAGTTTTTCATTTCCATTTCCCTCTTATTAAGGCTAAATTTTATTAACCTTATTTCCGATGTGGGTTTTCCACAAAGGTATTTTCTATTTTCAACCTTTTATTTTCAAAGAAAAATTTCAAATTGCGAGGACGCAATTTATTGAAGGAGGGGAGAATGTAACACCCCGAGCTTCCACGATACGCTTCTCTTTCAATAATGCAATAGCTTGCATTGTACGAAAGTTCGAGATTCTAACACACCGCGACTAATCAAAATAGCCATTATGAATAGTAATACCCAATTTTTGAAATTATATATATTTTATATTTCAAAATGGACTTAATTTTTGGATTCCTAATGTCTAAATTAGCCTATGTTGAATTTTTTGTAATTTTCTGAGAACTTCCAAATTTTTATGAATATTGAAAAAATACTTAAAACAAATTTTTTAATAAAAATAATTTATAGTGATAAATTATAATATTGAGTGGTTTTAAAGTATAATTAGAATATATTTTTACCATTTTATCCAATGGTGTTCATTATAATTAATTTCACTTTGAAATTGGACATAAACAATTGTCAATCTTTTGATATATATTGTTTCTTAAAAACACATTATTTGTTGTGACAGTGGGAATTGATTATAAAATTAATTAATGAAAATTATATGTTTGTAATTTCATAAAATAGACATAATTTTTGAATTTGGAATATAAATTATAGCTTAGGGTGAAATTTTGGCATTGTTCTGAAAAACTTCAATTTTTGATGAATAGTGAAACCACTAAGTGGTAGTTAAAAAACTGATTTTTCGTTTAAATAAAACATTACCACTTCTGTGATTTGATTTTCAGAAATCCGACATACATGGTTGTCATTAGAAAGTAAAATGTGGTTCAATGGGATTAAAATAATTTTTTGGTGAATAGTAACTTTTAAGTTTAATTAATCGCGATTAAATGTAATTAGTGAAATTTAAGGTAAAAATGATATTATAAAAATATGAAATGACCTTTACACTTGTAATACACCTATTGGATGAGTCATTGCCGACCAAGAAAATCCATGGGTCAACTTGGGGACCCCATGGAGCCACTTTGGTAGGAAAATGACATTAAAAACTTTTTATTTAATGTTAAAATAAAAATGTCACAAACATGAGTTATTTTACTAATTTTTTTTTAAAATGGGGGTATACAAGTCATATTTTTGACTATAAATATTCATTAGAAAGATAAAAATATTTACTACATAATGATATTTTTTTTATAATTTTTAGACATTAAATAAATTAAATTATTTATGACACCATGATGATGCATCGATTACCTCATTAATTAACGATTTTAATAAAATGGAAGGATAATGTAAAATATAAGCATTACACTTGTCAAAAGCCTATTGGATGAGAATATTTCGAACTATTATCACCTTATACTCTAATTATATAAGTGTGGAACCTTTAGAATCCGAAAATCATTGTATAATAAAGTAACATTTCATTACCTTCCAAGAGTGCCCCTCCTCTCCACTTATAAAAGGCCCCCACCACTACCACCTTACTCACACCTTCAAAGCCATTTGTCTCGGCCAAAATCTGACCAAATACTCTCCCAACTTACCTATATTACTCCTATAAGCCTCACTTTGGGTAGAACTTTTCCCAAGGAAGCCTTTGTCTCAAATCAAAAAGAGTTACCCGATTTTAAGGTAATGTCTTCTCTTATGTTATTTTGTTTTATTTTGCTTCTCCAACCCCCTAAACTATTTTTATTAATTTATTTTGTAACAACACCAGTATAATAAATATACTAGGATGTTTTTATAAGAATTATTAGAGCTACACTTACACACACCTACATCTAATGGTTAAAGAACATACTGTTTCTGTGGATGGTGAATTTCTGCCTCACGAAACGATGATTGTTCAACACTCATATAACACCTTCAAAGGTGGCCATTATGATGACACTATTTTTTATATATGATATATATTATGTTTATGTTTTCCTTATGCTTCTGTATTTTTCATTTATGGCATACCTTTATGATTTCCATTATGGGTAAACGCGATAATTTCATTTTAGGAAGTGCGGACTACCACCCCCTCAAAGTGATTTGAATCATTAATTCCATATGTGGGATGTATAAAGGATGGAGTAAATGTTATTATACATTATATTATACTGGAATTATGGTATACCTTTATATAATTATAATTTCATTCCATTAAATATGAAATAGAAATGAAAGTAGCGTTCATGCGTACGTACGGCTTACCGTCTCCATGAACAGTGCATTTCATTTCTTACCTCTAAATGTTATGTAATATTATAAATTCATGTATATACTGGATATATATGATATATATGATATCTAAAACATGAATATAATTCTGGATATAATGGATATTTCACCACATGAACAACTTGTAATTATAAGAAGTTTATTTTTGAATCAAGTACCAAAGATCGACAAAATGACCGTTATTAACTTAAATAATTACATAATGTTCATAACATGGTAATAAGTGATATAAAAGGAATAATGAACATGAAAAAGGTTCTTAAGCAAATATAAATTAACTCTAGTTTATTATTCAGGAGGTTAAATAATGGTCGAGTCAAGTCGGACACAAGGTAAGGGAACTTCTTAACCCAATTTCCATTCTTTGGGTTAATCTCCTACTTTCAAATTATGTCATTATATTATTATGTCCTATCTTGAATTTGTACTTTATTTATGTGTACATATAGTGAATACACATAATAGATATATTTTATTTAAAAATGATCTTTTTAAGGGACTTCTTCTCAATCTCCATTCATTGAGGCATATTTTGTTTTATACACAAATTTCTTTTATACAGTGTATAAAACCCTTTGACTTTTACGTTTATTCAAAAGGAATATTTTTATACAAAGCATTTTACTAAATGACAAAAAGGAATGTTTTTCTTGTCGTACGTATGCGGCGACAACGACTTCTCCACCGCCATGGCCATTATTTGGGTTTCGGCTTCCTCTACAAGCCATAACTTGTTTTTTAAATGAAAAATAAATACCAAGTTTTAATTTTCTTTTATTTTGGTATTGAAAATGGTTTTGATAATGTTTTTATTATATCAATGTGTCGTATTGGTATCTTGTGATTGAAATGTGGAAATGTTATGTTGCCTTTATGCATGTTTTATGTGATACAATTATGTTATGGTTTATGATATGTTTAAACCTATTCATATGAGGAATGTATTGGACTTAATAAGTGACGGGTGGAGCCCGCTATAGCTCCTCGATGCATCGGTAGGTCTCATGAGACAAACTAGTGTCTTGGCACGAGGCCTTGACAAAATCTTATTTGTAGTCTTGACACGAGGCCTTGGCTATGTGGTTATGATAGTCTGGCATTATGCATTCCATCATTATGAAAGTGGTTATTGATATTGCATGGGATTATTCGACTAGTAGAATATCCACGTGAGTAAGTAAATGGCATTATTTAATTTTATTTTTGCCATATTATTCTGAAGTTCAAGTTTAAAAAGGCTTTTGTTTTAGTTATACATTGCCATAAATGTTAATGTTTATTTATGAAAGCTTTCGCAATATTGTTATCCTTACTAAGCATATGAGCTCACCCCTTTCAATGTTTTAATATTTTCTAGGATGTGAATAAGTATTTTATGAATGACCTGTAGGGATAGTCAGAAGAGGATATGAGTGTCGACTATGGAGACTTTGTTATTGTAGTTTTTCACTTTATGATGTAATGTAACATTTATTAATGTATCTAGTGTTTCCAAGGCTGCTAAACTAATCGGTCTTTCGAGACTTGATCTTTTGTGATCATGCCAATGTTACGCAATAATGAACCGACTCTGGGTAACTGGGGTCGGGGCGCTACATTTTTCCATTCTAGGGATTCATTAATTGCATATGAAATTATATAACATGATTGATAAAAATAAAAATAAAAGATTTTATACTAAAATATGATTAATTAACTTTCTCAACAGAGTTGATGAAACCATTTATGTATGGTTTTATGTTTTGTACTTGTCCTTCAGAGTTTGATATTTTTATGATCCCGATGATCTGATGAGTGTTTTGACCCTTGTAGGGAAAATGATTTTTCATTATCTTTTTTTTTCTACGTGAGAACAGTAAATAACACACACCTCATATAATGTAGTTGGAGGTTTCTACAACAATGGGGAATCTGATGGATGATCATCTCTGTGATAGTATTCCATGAGTCTTGTGATAAATGTTGAGACTGACTAATCACAATTTCTGCCAGCGGGGCGACGACCGGAATATTTCCCCGCCTCCTCCCGCTCCCTTTGCTCCGGGATGGAAGATGCTGCCCCGCAGATGTCACTGGATCGGGCCAACACGCCGCAGTCACACCGCAGTCACGCCACGGTCACGCTGCGGTCACGCCGCGGTAATGCCATGATTTGGCCCTGCTCCAGGATGACACCCCGCAGCGGTTCGCAGTCCTGTCAGAATTTGATGTATGATACCTAGATAGAGTTTTAGATATATTACCCACCCATAGTTAATGGGGAGGGAGGCGATGACCGGAATGTTGCCCCACCTCCTCCCGCTCCCTTCACTCCTAGCTGGAAGATGATGCCCCACAGATGTCGCTAGACCGGGCCAACACGCCGCGGTCTCGCCACAGTCACGCCGCAGTCAAGCCGTGATCACACCGCGGTCATGCCACGGTCACGCCGCGGTAATGCCGTGATTTGGCCCTACTCCAAGACGACACACTACCACAAAACGGGGCAAGGCCAGCGCCACCCTTTATCAGCGCTAACGAAAAAGCACTGATAAAGGGGTGTACCTTTATTAGTGCTAAAAAGCGCTGATAAACGTACCCCTTTATCAGCGCTTTTTTTAGCTTTGATAAAGGTAACCCCTTTAATAGTGCTTTTTTTAGCACTGTTAAAGGGTACCCCTTTATCAACGATTTTTTAGTAGCGCTGATAAAGGGGGGTCTTTATCAGCGCTTTTAAATAAAGCGCTGATAAAGGGTCAACTTCCAAAAAAAAATTCATTAAAAATATATATTAATATTTAAATATATAGATATAGTTATATTGATATAAATATAATATATATTTTTTAAATATAATTTTAAATATATTTTAGATAAGTATAAATATACAGTTACACTTAATATATAAGATATTTAGTGAAAATGGCTTAGAAAAAAATTAAAAAAATATTTTTAATTAATAATTTGCTAATTATTATGGAGTAATAATCATTTAATAACAATTTTAAGACTAAAAAAATAAAAAAAATTAAAAAAAGATCCAA
Source organism: Viscum album (assembly GCA_963277665.1). Classification (NCBI taxonomy): domain Eukaryota; kingdom Viridiplantae; phylum Streptophyta; class Magnoliopsida; order Santalales; family Viscaceae; genus Viscum; species Viscum album. The sequence goes on along the minus strand of OY728121.1, from coordinate 1,784,732,186 downwards.
AATATGTTGAAAACGCAACTCGAACTTCAAACAACCATAACTTTTGATCCGGGTGTCCGTTTGAGCTCTGCCACATATCAAATCGAAACCTGCGACGATCTCTACAACCCTATGACCTGGGGGGGGGGGTACCCTAGTCACGGTTTTTTTGAGGCCAAAAAAGGCACATAAGGCATCCAAAACTGAGTTTTTAGTCGGAACACCCCGATTTTTTAACATTTTGTGGATTTTCAGCCTCGTTTAAGGGGGTATTATTGGCTTTTTTTGGTGGGGACTGAATTTATTCCAAGGTATTACATTCATATTGATATTATGTATTTGAAATTTTATCATTTTTTATAATTCAATGCTATTTATAATCAAATATATAACAATATATACATATTTTTTATATATTCACACATAAAAATTTAATTATAAATATAAATAATAAAATATATTTACATATAAAATATATTAGATTTATCTAAATAATAACTAATATCCATTTTATTTAAAATACCAATATATAAATATTTATATACCTATATATTAATCTAACTATATATATATATATTAATATAACTACATATATATATTGATATAATTATAAATATATATATTAATATCACTATAAATATATATATTAATATAACTATATATATATTAATATAACTATATATATATATTAATATAACTATATATATATAAAATATAACTACATTAATCTAAATATATATATATATTAATATAACTACATATTTTGTTTTGAAGCTCAGTTAAAAGAATGGCCAATCCACTAAATGCCAAAATTTCAATTTCCCATGGAATTATACATTGTATTGAAAACATGGGTCATTACAACCTCCCCACTTAGAACTTATAATCCATGAGAAGACTTTAGGAACAATGAAAATATCACTTGACCTACAGGGGTCCTGAAGTCTCATTCAAACGGTCACATTGAGTTTCCAATATATAAATATTTATATACCATTTACATATAAAATATATTAGCTTTATCTAAATAATAACTAATATCCATTTTATTTAAAATACCAATATATAAATATTTATATACCTATATATTAATCTAACTATATATATATATATATTAATATAACTGCATATATATATTGATATAACTATAAATATATATATTAATATAACTATAAATATATATATTAATATAACTATATATATATATATTAATATAACTATATATATATATTAATATAACTATATATTACTATATGAATATAACTATATATTACTATATGAATAAATATAACTAAATATATATATAAATAAATAGATATGTCATTAATTGGAGAAAAAATCAATATGGCAGAGTGGTAAAGGCTTTAGGCACGCAAGGGGGAGGTCTCGAGATCAAATCTTGGTGGAGGCAAAAGCGCACGCATGGGGGTGGATTTGGGGGCTAGCGTTGATAAAGGGGGTGGATGTAACCTTGATATAGGGTGGAGGGGGGGGGGGGTGCAGGCGCTTGAGGGGTTGGAAAGAGATATTAAAAGGGGGGATCGAGTGCTATAAAAGTCCCCCTGATTGGCATGATTATTTTATTTTATTTTTAATTTTTTTTTATTTTTTTTTTAATTTTTTAATTTTTTTTACTTTTATCAGCGCTAAAAAAAGTGCTCATAAAAGGGGTCTTTTATTAGTACTAAAAAGAAAGCGCTGATAAAGGACCCTTTTATCAGCGTTTTTTGGAGCACTGATAAAGGGGATCCCCCCCTATCTTCACCGGCTTTAACAACGCTTTTCTAGCGCTGTTAAAGGCCATTTTTAGCACTGATAAAAGGTGTATTTGTAGTAGTGACACCCCGAGATGGTTTGAAGTCCTGTCATAATTCGATGTATGATACCAAAATAGCGTTTTAGATACATTACCCACCCATAGTTAATGGGGAGGGAGGAGATGGCTGGAATGTTTCCTCACCTCCTCTCGCTCCCTTCACTCCTGGATGGAAGATGTTGCCCCGCGGATGTCTCTAGACCGGGCCAACACATCGCGATCATGCCGCGGTCATGCCGCGGTCAGGCCACGGTCACGCCGCGGTCACGCCGCAGTCATGCCGCGGTAATTTCATGATTTTTCCCTGCTCCAGGACGACACCCCATGGCGGTTCGCAGTCTTGTCGGAATTCAATGTATGATACCTAGATAGAGTTTTAGATACATTACCCACCCATAGTTAATGGGGAGGGAGGCGATGGCTGGAATGTTGCCCCGCCTCCTCCCGCTCCCTTCGCTCCTGGCCGGAATATGCTGCCCCACAGATGTCGCTGGACCGGGCGAACATGCCGCGGTCATGCCGCGATCGTGCCGCGGTCACGCCGCGGTCAAGCCGTGGTCACGCCACAGTCACGCTGCGATAATGACATGATTTGGCCCTACTTCAGGACGACACCCCATGGTGATTCACAGTCCTGTCGGAATTCGATGTATGATACCTTGATAGAGTTTTAGATACATTACCCACCCATAGTTAATAGGGAGGGAGGCGACGACCGGAATGTTACCCCGCCTCCTCCCGCTCCCTTTGCTCCTGGTCGGAAGATGCTGCCCCACAGATATCATTGGACCGGGCCAACATGCCGCGGTCACGCCGCGGTCACACCGCGGTCACGTCGTGGTCACGCAGTGGTCACGCAGCAGTAATGCCATGATTTGTCCCTACTCCAGGACGACACCCCGTGACGGTTCGCAGTCCTATCAAAATTTGATTATTGATACCTAGATAGAATTTTAGATACATTACCCACCCATAGTTAATGGGGAGGGAGACGACGACCAGAATGTTGCCCTGCCTCCTCCCGCTCCCTTCACTCCTGGCCAGAAGATGCTGCCCTGTGGATGTCGCTAGACCGGGCCAACACGCCACGGTCACCCCGCGGTCATACCGCGGTCATGCCGCAGTCACGCCGCGACCACACCGCGGTCATGCCACAATCACGCCGTCATGAAAGCACCAAGGTCCACTCAATGCAAGCGACAACAAGAGGAAAACACACGCACCCACCCACTCGAACCCACACACCCACCCCACAAAGAGAACACACTCCCACACTCGAAAACACACGCACGCACCCAACCACACGAACGCACGCTCTCAACCACCAACACAAGGAGGCCGCCACAGTCCACCTATGAACCATCAACCACCACAACCACCACAATCCAGCCTGCACCAGCCACATCCAGCCCACACCAGCCCCCTTCCACCTTCATTTCAGCCCGCTGCCACCAACATTCCAGCCCGCAGTAGCCCCCTGCCACCTTTGAATCAACCCGCAACATCCCCCCACCACCTGCAACCAGCCCCCTTCCACCAGCATTCCAGCCCCCTTCCACCTTCATTCGAGCCCGCACCAGCCTCCAGCCACCTGAAATCTAGCATGCACCAGCCACCACACTATCCCCCACCCCCAGCCTCCTGCAAAACACTCATGCCAGCCCTATGGCACCTACAAAATAGCCCCACCCACCAGTTCCAGCCCTCACCATCCCCCAACCTCCTACATCCCAGCCCGCACCAGCCCCTGCCACATGCCCAACAGCCCCCAGACACCTGCAATCTAGTCCACACCAGCCCCCTGCCACCTATTCCAGCCCGCACCAGTCCCCTGCCATCCCCCTGCTACCTACCTTCCCGCCCGCACCGGCTACTCCAGCCCGCACCAGCCACCACACCAGCCCCCATCCTCCTGCATTCTAGCCCGCACCAACCCCCTTCCACCTACAAAATAACCCCATACCACCTATTCCAACCCACAACAACCCCCTGCCAGCCTCCTTCCACCAGTATTCCAACCCAGACCAGCCACTCCAGCCCAAACCAGCCACAAACACCAACCACAACAGCCAAAAACCCCAGCCCCTACACACCACCAGCCCGCACCCAACTCCACAAAAAACTAGCACCCCATCCACTAAAAAACCACTGCCACTATATACAACCAAAACAACCAACCTGCAAAACTAGTACTCCATGCCCCATCCAAACCACACCTCCAGCACAAAAAAAATAGTAGGCCACCCCCAGAGGAAGCCAGCGAAGGACCTTTACAAAGAAAATTTCTAAGGGTGGCTTCAATGGATTTGACCACTCTCTTGGGTAAAGTGAAGTGATAACACCAATAATCTTGCATACTAAAAAGAACTGATTGAACAATCTGTAACCGCCCAACATAGGAGAGAGAGTTATTAGTCCAAACTTTAACTCTTCAAACAATTTTCTCTTCCAAGACCACAAAATCAGAAGCTCTAAGCTTGGATGTGATGAGGGGAACTCCCAGATAAAAAATAGGAAGAGACCCCTTCCTAACCCCCATAAAAACCTCAATAGAATCACAAACATCAGGAGAGATACCGACCACAAACATTAGGGACTTTGAAAGATTAACATTCAATCCAGACAGGGAAGAAAAAATATCCAAAGCATGCTTCAAGACTAAAACTAAATCCAAATCACCATAAGAAAAGAAGATAAGGTCATATTCAAAACAAAGGTGTGAAATAAAGGTTTTAACACATCACCAATGAAACTTGTAAGCATCTGAAGATGAAATAAGGGATTCCAAGATGCGTGAGAAAAACTCCATGCAAATCACAAAAAGGAAAGGAAAAAAGCAGATCCCCTTGCCTGAACCCTCTTTTACTAAAAAAGTAGCCATGTAAACTACCATTAATGTTTACCGAGAACATTAGGGTAGAGACACATCTTTTAACCCAAGATGAGAACCTAGCTGGAAAGCCGAGCAGATCGAAAGCATCCCATAGGAAGTCCTACCTGACCGAATCAAAAGCCTTGAATAAATTGATCTTGAAGGCACACCTAGGAAACCCAGAATCAAGATGGTAGCCCCAAAATAATTCTTGGGTAACAAGATTCTTAGGAGGGGCTGTCCAGGGGGTGTCCAAGGGATGTCCGGGGGGGGGGGGGGGTGCCGGGGGGTCTGCAGGGTAGGGGGAGGGTGCAGGTGGGGTGTCTAGGAGGGGCTGTCCAAGGGATATCTGGGGGGGGGGGGAGTTACGGGGGGTCTGTAGGGCAGGGGGCGGGTTGTAGGTGGGGTTTCTTGGGGGGATGTCCAGGGGGGGTGTCCAAGGGTTGTCCGGGGGGTGTCCAAGGGATGTCCGGGGGGGGGGGGGGGTCTGTAGGGAAGGGGAGGGTGCAGGTGGGGTGTCTAGGAGGGGGTGTCCAGGGTCTATCGGGGGGGGGGGGGGGTCTAGGGGGGGCTATCCAGGAGGGGTGTCAAGGGGGGATGGGGTGTCCAGTGGGGGTGAAAGGGGGCTGTCCAGGGGGGTGTAAGGGGGCTGTCCAGGGGGGGCATGGGGGTGTTCAAGGGAGGTGCAAGGGGGATGTACAGGGGGGCATGGGGGTGCAGGGGGGTGTCTAGGGGGGAGGGGGTGTTCAAGGGGGTGTACAGGGGGTGTATAGGGGGGATTGTCTAGTGGGGGTGCAAGGGGGCTATCCAGGGGGGGTGAAAGGGGGCTGTCTAGGGGGGGCATGGGGGTGTAGGGGGGGTGTTCAAGGGGGTGCACTAGGGCTGTCTAGGGGGTGAAAGGGGGCTGTCCAGGGGGGAATGGGGGTGCAAGGGGGATATCCAGGGGGGCATGGGGGTGTAGGGGGTGTTCGGGGGGGGGGGGGTATGAGGGTGTTTTTTTGAATTATATACATTGTATTGTCTGCATGAGTGTTTTTTTAAAATTTTGTATTTTACAGTGTTGTATTCATCATTGTATATTGTCTGCATGAGTGTTTATTTTTGGTATTAATCATTATTTTGTATGTTTGTATTGTAATTCCAGAGTGGATCCAGCTACCTGCTGCTTGTTGGAATTGCAGTACTAGAATTGGAGAGGGGAGGCCATTGGAATTTCATAGGAGGGGAGGCTGTATGCTGGTTTTGGCTGGCTGGAAGAGGGGCTGGTAGGAAGAGGTGCCCACGATTTTTTTGCAGATATGACTAAATACCAAGGGTTTATATAACCATTGGTATAAAGATCCATACATCCCGAATTATGGCAACAGTTCACTTTTAACCGTTGCAATTGGTGTATACCAACGATTTTTAACCGTTGGTGTAGTTGTATAAACCCATGGTTATTAACCATTGGGATAAACATTTACCAATGGTTAATACTAAACCGTTGGTATTTTGAAAATCCAGATGACCTATCCCAACAGTTCAGCTTGAACCATTGGGATATTGCTATCCCCATGCCTCACAGCCCAATGGTTTAGTGAACCGCTGGGAAATAAATTACCAACAGTTTTGGGGATTTTTCCAATGGTTTGAAACCATTGGTATAAGCTTAATTTACACTAGTGTAATGAGATACTCATATACTCTGTGTTAGAGGAGGACCATGAAAAGCACTTGAGTATGGTCCTAGAATTGCTCTGAGAGAACCATATTTATAGTAAGATTTCAAAGTTCCACTAATGGATCCACGAGGTTCAATTTATGGGGAATTTCACTTCTAAGCTTGGATTATCTATGGACCCGGTGAAGATCGATACAATTCTTACTTGGGAACCACCCAGGAGCATGTCAGTGGTGCAAAGTTTTACTAGCTTAGTAGGGTAATATAGGAGGTTTATGGTAGAATTTTCCAAGATTGAAACCCCTTTGACTTCCCTAAAATGGAAAGGTAAACCTTTTATCTATACTGAGTAGTTCCAAATATCCTTTGAGGAGTTGAGGTTGAGACTGATGAGTGATCCTATTTTGAGAATATTAGAGGAGAGCGTGGAGTATGTAGTATATTACGATGCCAATGGAGATTAGATCGACTACGTGTTGATGTAGAAATGGGTATTCATCACATATGGGTCTAGGAATTTGAGACCCCATGAGAAGAACTACACAACTCACAACCTGGAGTTGTTATTGGTAGTCTTTACTCTGAGGATGTGGATGCACTATATTCTAGGAGAGCACTTTGTTGTTTACTCAGACCATTAAAGTCTCAAGTATTCTTTCATGTAGAGAAACCTGAACTTAAGGTAGAGGCGCTGGTTGGAGAACCTATAGAACTATGACTTTGAGATATTCTATACTCTAGAGAAGGTAAATGTGGTGGAAGATTCCCTTAATAGGAATTATCAGGCTCGTTTGATGTAGGGGGCATCAATGCAGTTGGATTCCTTGCAGCTGACCCTGGTTGAGGAGGAGGGTGTAGCGTTTCTTCAGTCAATGGTGTTGACTCATATGCTTCTCCAGTTTATGAGAGATTCCTAGTTGGGATACATCAAATATGAGATCTTACATGACCATATATCCTCAGGAGATTCACCAGATATATTTTTTGAAGGAGAGAATCACTTCATCCTTTTCTAGGGATAGATAATGGTCCTATTCATGATGTGAGAGGAGGTGATAATAGAGTTTCACACCTATCCTTTGGATGTACATACCAATGTATAGAAGATGTAAAAATACCTTTAGTGGAAGTTTTAGTGGGTTGACATAAGGTAGAGCATGGTCAATTTCATCTCTTGTTGCCTCATGTGTCAGCAGGTGAAGGCTAAACACCAGGTTCTGGTAGGTTTTTTGTACCCTATTTAGATCCCAAAGTGAAAATGGGATGACATATACATGGGATTTTTGATATGTCTCCCATGGATAGTGATAGGCCATGATTCCATCTAGGTGATAGTTGACCAAACTAAGAATTCAATACAATTACTTACTATTAGGGAGCATAGTTCAGTGGAGAGTTTTAGGTATTTTTACATGTGAGAGATTGTCTGCATTAATGGGGTGCCCTTGATGACTATCTCCAACTGTGATGTGTGGTTTACATAACATTTTTGGGGAGGACTGTAGGAGTAATTTTGGACCCATATGAGAATGTGTACAACCTTTCACCCCCAGATAAATGGGTAGACTGGGTGCACTATCTAGGTTCTTGAGGATATGCTGAGGGCTTACGTGTTATACTTTGGGTGGAGTTGGATGGATCAATTTCTCTTGGTGTAGTTTTCTTATAATAATAGCTACCACTCTACTATCAACATTGAACATTTTGAGGACATATATGAGAGGCCATATAGGTCTCCCTTATGCTAGACTAAGATTGGGGAGACATCTCTTATTTGGATAGAGATGGTGTATGTAATGATAGAGAAGGTCTAGGTGATCCCCAAGTGGATGAGGACAACTCATATCAGATAGAAATATTATGAAACCTGACATCGTAGGCCCTTAGAGTTTGAGTAAGGAGACTAAATTTTAGTGAGAGTCTCCCCATGATGAGGAATGTGGAGGTTTGGCTAGGGAGAAAAGCTCTCAATGAGGTTCATTGGGATATTCGAGATCTTGAAAAGGGTTTGTGAGGTTTCTTACCACCTTTCCTTACCCCCATAGTTGGAGCGGGTGCACGACATCTTCTATGTGTCACAACTGAGGAGATACATGCATGACCCCACACACATCATTGACTAGGTAAAGATGGACATTGAGTATGAATCCACTTTCATGGAGCACCCAGTGGAGATCGAGGATCGACAGGAGAGGATCCTGTTTAGACAGACCATTCCATTGGTTTGTGTGCTATGGTAGCATGAGAGCATGTAGGAGTGCTCCTAGGAGTGGGAGAGCGAGATACAGGATCAGTATCCCCAAATTTTTGTTTAGTTTTACATTTCTGGGAAAAAATATTGAAGGAGAGAATAATTTAAAGACCCTATTTTTTTCTTTATAATACTTTTAAATATATCAAGGAATAATTTAGAAGCTAGATGTTGAGATGATGTGCGATTTCGAAACCCAGTGTTCCTAGAATTAATTTTATAAAAATATTAAAAATATTTTATATCAAGCATGCATAGTTATTTATAAATAATGGAATATCTTCTAAACAAAGTCTTGAATTGGAAATTTATGACCATGGTTTAATTCATAACGCGAGGTTTACCCTAGGTGCGACCTAAAGTGGGTCGACACAGGATATTTGGATAAAGTGGTCATTGGTGGGTGTGTTTAGTGAATTAATTAATTAATTAATTAATTCATTAAATTAACTAAAAATGAAATCCTCTATAAATATGATATTATGGAAGATTTATAGGGTTAGTTGCATAACCCTATGATTGTTTAGAGGAGGAACCACTGTTCTTCATTGGCGGATCAAGATCAGGCGATGATCAACAATCAGATCAAGGTGAATTGAGGTGTAGGAAATGCAACACATCTTCTTCATTAATTGACATAAATTTTCTTCACCAACGAATGATTTGAATTTATATAGGACTCTTCATTTGTATATTTCGACCCTTATAATTAAAATATTGAGTAAAATCAAATCTATTCCTTTGACCTGTGTCTAATTTGAGCTTTTTCATTTACCCACATATCAAATTTAATTATTTATTCGATTTAACCTCATTGTGCCATGATTTATCACCCTGAATATCCCTAATATAATTATTTGTCCAATAAATCTTGGCCAACAATTATTGTGCCTTTGTTTCTTGTGATTTTCCCCACACCCATTCTTCACATTCTTCATTGTTAGACTATGGGGTCATATTATTGGGTGAAATCGAGCGTGACTGAACCCTCAGATTCAGGAAAAAATTCAACTAAAATGAATCGATTGATGATTTGGGTATGGATCAGGATGCTTGTGGGGTACAGGTGATGTTCCTCGTAGATCTGGGAACTGAGATCGAGTTGGCAGCTGTGTGGGAGGCACCACCCATGACTGATAGTGAATAAGTTTTATCCGAGAGGATCGTAACAACAATTTCTAGCCACCATAGGGCCAAAATCATTATCCTAAGATGAATACCTTTAAAAATGGATGTCAATTAGGTGTATTTCATAGTGGAGGATACATAACTGGAATATGTGGATCATATATGGAGTTTTTGTAAAAAACCTGACTACACACTGTGTAGTCTGAAGAACACATGACATGAAGCCCCCTAGATATATCAGGTAGGATTTTGGGTGAGATAAATATCACATGTTGTGTGGGACCCCCACACATTGTGTAAATAAGTGCTAACTACTTGACATGTAATATGGGAGTACATGGACATGGAAATAACTAGGTTCAGTGTACATGAACCTAGCCAGGAGCACGGGAAGGACCCCAGGTGGCTGAGGAACACTATGTAGTACCCTTACATGCTATGTAGGGATACATGTGTAAGGGATCAGATCCATGTGGACTGAACCTTTGTGTGTTTTGAGGCTTGTGGAGCTTGGAGGAGCCTCAGAGGAAGTTTGTAGGTGTTCAGGTGCTGAGAGCTCGAAGTAGGGAGCTTTCACGGTGTGAAAGTAAGTTTCACACCATGTAGAAGACTTTCACAATGTGAAAGAGGGTTTCATGACATGTAATTTTTTGGAGTTTGAAAAATAAAATATAATCAAAAGGTGATGTTTTTTCATCAGAAACTGACCTCGAGGAATTACACGATGTGAAAGGGGATCACACATCATGTAATCCCCCGACACTATAATGTTTTAAGTATTTTTCCATCCACTCAGGTTTATCAAACCATACAACTAAAGTGACTCTCTCTAAACTCTAGGTTACCTGGTGACCCCTTCTTTGATGTTTTGAAAATTCATTTTAAAAGAATCAATTCCTAGTTCCCCCTTCGATCCGTAGTGATTTGTTCTCGATTTGAGGTAGGTTATACCTCCATTTTTGTGGTTCTTTGATACGTTTCCTCCCATGTATTCTCACCATTCTATGGTGGATGATATCCCATGTTTATAATGGAGTTTATCTTGATTTTTGTTGGTGCGGTGGTGCCATGGTGTCCTCATTTGGATGCAATTATTATGAGATAGGTGATTAGAGATCCGTTGTGTAGTCCGTTCTCATGCAAAGAACGTCGATGACCTTTTGAGGTAGGGGATTCATTACTTCTATACTTATTTACATGAAATCGTAGAGTTAGCATGATTTATCCAATTGGGTCACAATGTAATTGAACTAATAATTATTTAAACTAGATTAAAGAATTAGTATTGATCACTTAGTGATGTTGCTGATTTATACGGTGATAACGATTTACCTCTTGATTTTCTAGATAATGTGATATATATGCCTTGGTTGGTTTAGCATGTTGTTCTTAATGAAAATTTATAAAGAACGTAGAGCCAAAATTAATTGAAAATTAATTGGCTAAAATATTAAAGAGGCATTTCTAATGAATTTGGCTGCTGTTTTTGTAATTTGATGTTAATCAAATTGATGAAAGTGTGCATGTTTAATTTAATTGGTTAATGAACCTGAAGCATGTTGATTATTTTTGAAAAAATAATTAAAGGCATGTTACATTAATTATTTAATTAATTTGTGATATCTTGTTTCTTAGGTTGCCTATAGTTGGAACCTACGAATAATGAATTGGTTAATTCATAATGGAATAAGAACCGATTGTGTTATAAAGATAATGCATTTGTAGGGCCTAAGTTTCCCACTTTATTGTAAAGGAAAAGTGCCTTATTATTTAGAGTTATGAGATATCGTCATGTGTAAAGGCTGAATGCCTTAATTTAGGTCCAAGAGTCCGGTTGCTATGTTTGTTTCCTGTTGCTTGTGAATGGATGATCCTGAAGGACTATTGTGGTTGTGGGGGCAGGGATGACGAGATGTTACATGAGTCTGGGATGGCTGATCCTAGTGGGATTTTGTGGTTGTGGGGGTTGGGAGGCCCAAATGTGACATGAGCCTAGGATGGTTGACCCTGGAGGGATGTTGTGGTACACAGGGTAAGGAGGCCTGGTTGTTGTGCCAGTATTTGGTGCCCAGGGTGGCGATATGCATTAGTTTATGCATATGGTGTCAAAGAGGACACTAGATATGATGAAATGGGTTGAAGCTAGGCTTACCCATTGTTATGAAATCTAGATTCTTGTTAAATATTTTGTTTATTTATCTGCCTTTCTTTCCCCATTACTTTAGGTAGACAGATGTGTTTGTTTACTCTCTTTCCATGGGAGGCGAAGACACACGAGGTATGTCACATGCTTTCTGTGTTTATCTCTTCATGGTTGGATGAGTTTAATCTCATTTTATAGGTGGAAAAGACTCTATGGGTAGTTCATCTACCCACTGTTTTGATCCCCTTATGTTTAGGGAGTTTAGAATGTTTTCCTAGAGAACATGGTGATATAGAAATTAATATTTTTAAATAAATTAATAAATGTTTAAACAACGGGGTTGGATCTTGCTAGGATGTGATGCTGATGTTGGAATTATGAGAAGCCATTGACTCAGTTTTCTTATGTCTAGAGGGAATGGATCCTTGTTGAAATTATTATGGATGTAATGTGGAATTGTTAATGGTTAATTAATGGTTAATATTTAATTAATGTAAAGTGAAATTGATAAAAAGGGATAGAGTAATTTAATGTATATATTTAAATGGTTGTGTGCTTATAAGATATCTGGTCTTATAAGTGACAGCTGACAGTCCAATATATGTTAGTTGTATTTGTTTATGAGACTAGGATATGTCCATAGTGTGGTTGTGATCTATATTATATCATATAATTTTTGTATTTCTATACCCTACTCTACCCTATCAGTTAGGGCAACTGAAACCCTGGGGATTTTGAGCCTTGGGGGGTGTTTTCCCCAATATCCCGGTGGGAGGATGGATGACTGACTACCCCCTTTGGCCCCACTCTCTTCTCTTGATAGTTACTTGTGCTGGTATGCACAACGGTTATTTTTACCCATATACGTGTGTAGAGGGATGTAATGTCTTATGGTTAGTTCACACACATGTATTCTGGATATAGTTTCCTAAGGACTACTATAGGTATCATGTGTATAGGTTGTGACTTCTTGAGGATCCTTACTCGGTGTATGGACTATGATGGCTTGAGGTATAATACCCAACATATGATACATGTTATGTGAGCTGTGGTGGCTCCCAGAAACTACCTGGTTACTTTTGGTTATGTGGAGTAGTGGTGTGTTTCATGAGGTGCATGTTACAGTGCTTCTACCAAGTGTCTTTAGGCTAGAATTTTTGGAGAGAGATGCTCAGTATGTGTGACATTAGGGTTGAGAGGAAAACCAGTTGGGAAGCAGTAGTGGGGTACCCTTGATATTCTTTATTATATTATATATTCTTGTATGTGATACTTGGCTAGAGTAGCCATAGTGAGGCTGGGAACTTGATATACCTATTTAGGTGATGAGTTAGTTTCACTTGTTGTTCACTATGCTTTAGCATGCTTTCTTTACTTTTTCATGAGAGGATCTAGGGAAGATCCTACTGAGTATACTATTATACTCACCCTATGTATATATAAACTATTTTCAGATCAGTTGGAGTAGGTTGGAGATCAGATTGGTTGCTATTAGCTTGTGGGTTGTAGGAGCTATTTGGGCTTCATGGTCGTTGCCATCTTTACTTTCTTTTGGTACTTGTAATTTTCCCTTTTAGTTGTAGTAGTTATTGCATGAAATTACATTTGTGTACTTGGGTTTTATTCTATATTATAGTCTAAGAAGGAGTTGGTTGGTGTTTGTCTTATCTCTCTCTTCTGAATGTGTTTCTCTTAGAGGGTAATGCCTCTCATATGCTTGTTTATTATACCCTCAGTGCTAGTCACCAACTCGGGGCCTATTGGAGGTGGGACTCAGGGGTCACTATCTCTCTTATCCCATTTTCTTACCAAGAGGGGTACACTTTATGGGGAGGGGGTCATGATAGAGTGGTATCAATGGTCAGTTTGAGGTATAGAATGGAGTTTGGAGTTAGGCACAAGTGAGTTTGCATGGGTTGGTAGAGAAATAGTGTTATCTAAGTTTAGAAAGAGCTGTAAACATAGGATACCAGATAAGACAAGGGTATTTAGGCCCCTTTGTGATATGATGCACAAACCTTTAAGATTACAGTGGATACTAAATGAAGTGACGATGGTTGTAGGGTAGATACCTAGAAAACGATCATGTATCATCATTCTTTGCGCCTATGTTTGAATTGGGTAGACTTTGGGATAGGTCAACCTAATATAAATAAAGGAAAACAATTAATTAATGTTAAATTATTATAAATTATAGGTTTAGGAGCTTTATTTATTTATTCTTTTGTAGGTATGGATCTAGTTCAACATCCTCATTAGGTTCACGTAGAAGATGTTCAGAAGGTTGTGCCAACAGATCATTGTAGAGTAGAGGTCGATGACAATGAAACTTGGAGGAGGGCACTATAAGAGTTTTAGCGCCAGAGTTTGAAAGGGTATGAGGTCTCCATTTTAGATGCAGTCACAGAAGAATGGTTGGAGGAGGTTGAGATAGCTTTTAGTTTGATCCGTGCTTAGAAGGAGCATTGGGTTTCGTTGGCTTTGATGATAATGCGTAGAGCAGTGAGGCAGTAGTGGTTCTTATTCCTCAGGGATCGTGAGGAGTTAAAAGTCTAATGGGGGGACTTCTGAGACTAGTTTAGAGCTGGGATTCTTTCTTTAACCATGAAGGTGACCAGTTTCCAGGAGCTTCTTACCCTTCGATAGAGGAGCGTCAGTGTGGGAGAGTTTCGAATATGTTTTAGGAACCTTATGCAATATGCTTCGGACTAGTTACCAGATGAGGAGGATAGGGTGAGGCATTTCAAGGAGGCTTTGCATCTAGATATCCAATGCTAGGTCACCCCATTTATGTTGAAGACATATCTTGACGTGATGGCGAGAGTAGAGGTCATCGAGATAATTCTAGCTAGAACTAGATCATTATGAGAGGGGAGTCATCACGATTCCTCATGACGAAAATCTATGGTATGAGGTTCCCATTTTTCAGGATAGAAGAGATTTTGATCAGACGGGGGTAGGTCCCATCCATCAATGTCTTATTTTTCCAGGGGCAACGACTCTCAGACCTATGCTAAGGGATCAGATGCGTGTTTTTATTGTTGAGGCTGAGGATATCAGCAACGAGAGTGCCCATCCTTTCTACGTATCTAGAATGCACTAGTTGTTCCTCTTTAGGTTCCTCCATTGAGGCAGTTCTATACGAGGTAGCAGTAGTAGGTTTCTCTAGTTTGGGATAAACCGAGAGAATATGGGGCAGAAAGAGGACAACCTCAGGATACTCCCCATCCTCAGAGATTAGAGCGCAACCATAGAGGTGGTTGTCAGTAGGGTTAGAAATGTTGTGGAGTAGGTCATGGTCAGCTTTATGCTTTAGTGTTTCCAGCACCAGGCAAACCAAATGTCGTTCGAGGTATCCTTTGCTTGTTTTCTACTTGGATACATACTTTTTTTGATCTAGGATCAACACACTCCTTTATATCACCTACCCCTATCCATGCTTTGGGACTTGAGGTAGAGAGCCTTCTAGTGCCCTTGGTGTTGACTATACTAGTTGGAGGTTGAGCTGACTTGTTTGAATTATGTAGAAATTATGAGCTAGTGATGGGGAAGCACCAATATTGGGGAGATTTCATATGTTTACTAATACAACCATATGACATCATACTTAACATGGATTGGTTTTATTCGGTGTAGTCTATCATCGATTACTTCAAGAGGTAGGTTGTGTTCTTCTATGCTGATGGAGAGCCATTAGTGTTTGTTGGAGAGCGAGACCCTCAGATGGTTCATAGGTGTGTTTCATCCTTTTCATCCTTGATAATTGAGCTGATACTGAGTTTGTCAGAGTTTCAGCAGTTGGAGTTTCCTAGGGTTGTAGAAGAGTACCCTAATATATTTTCAAAGGAGGTTGTAATTTTACCTCCTTGATGAGTGATCGAGTTTGGGATTGAACTACAACCAGACGTGTCTCCTATATTGATGTCTTTATATAGTAAAATGCCTTATGAGTTGCAAGAGATGCATATAAATATTGATGGTCTATTTTAGTGTGGTTTTGTTCGGCCAAGTGTGTCACTATGGGGTGTAAATTTTTTTCTTGTAAAGAAGGCTAATGAGAATTTTTAGTTGTGTATCGATTATCATTGCTTGAACCAAGTGAAAATGAATAACCGCTATCCTCTTCCATGGATTGATGATTTATTTGATCAACTAAAGGGTGAAAGTTGGTTCTCGAATATTGATTTGCATTCAGGATATCATCAGATGCGTGTAAAGGATGAGGATATCCCAAATACTACTTTACATTATCATCATGGGAATTACGAGTTTTTTGTAATGTCGTTAAGTGTGATGAATGCTACAGCTGTGTTCTTGGGGTTAATGAACGCTGTGTTCTATGAGTTCCTAGATAAGTTTGTAGTGGTTTTCATTGATGACATCCTTGTGTACTCTGTATCCAAGTAGGAGCATGCAGAGCATCTGCGTGCTATTTTGGGAGTTCTTCATCATAAGAAGTTGTTTGGGAAGTTTCTGAAGTGTGAGTTTTGGGCTCGGTAAGTCCATTTCTTGGGGCATGTTGTATCCCAACAGGGATTATCTATGTATTTTTTGAAGATAGAATTAGTTGTGTCTTAGTAATCCCCCAAGAAAGTGGCAGAGGTGCGGAGTTTCCTTGGTCTTGTAGGATATTATAGGAGGTTCGTAGCTGATTTTTCTTGGGTTGAGACTCATCTGATAGCATTGACCAGAAAGGATCAGTCATTCTTGTGGACCGATAAATGTCATGCAACTTTTGAGTATTTGAAGGAGAAGTTGGTCAATGATCTAGTTATTTTTTTCCTATAAAAGGATTTCAGTTTGAAGTTTTTTGTGATGCTTCACATATTAGTTTGGGATGTGTTTTGATGTAGTAGATACCAAAAATTTCTTATGGGTCTCGACAGTTACATCCCCATGAGTGTAACTATTCCACCCATGATATCAAGTTAGCGGAAATGGTGTTTTACCTAAAGTTGTGGAGACATTACCTCAAAAATGAGTGCTTTGTGGTCTTTACCGACCATAAAAGCCTAAGGTACGTTTTCTATGAGTGTGACTTGAACTTACATCAGCATCGGTGGATGGAGTTCTTATAGGAGTACAACTTCAAGATTTCATATACACCTGGAAAGGGGAATGTTGTAGCTGATGCACTGAGAAGAAAGTCATATAGTGATGCAATGAGTGAATTTGGTGATTCCTGGAGAGTGATGGAATAACTTTCAAAATTGCATATAGATATGGAAGAATTTGTGGGTAGAGGTTAACTTTTTCCGATGACTATGAAATAATATCTGGTGCAGAAGGGAGAGGAATCCCAGTTGGGGGATCTTGAGGTGGAGTTCTAGAGAAACCAGGTAGTTTGTGGTGAGACCCCTAATGGTAGGTTTGAGGATGAACAAAACTGGGTGTTGTTTTAGGGTAGGCTTTTAGTCCCTTTGGCGATGCATGAGATGGTTCACAGGGAGTTCCATATTTCACTTTTGGTAGTACATCATGGTGTGACAAAGATGCACCAAGCCTTAAGAGTTTAGTTTTTATGGCCTGGTTTAAAGCATGTAGTTGCAGAATTTGTGTCTCGATGTTTAGTTTTATAGAAGGTGAAGGCTAAGCACCGTGTTCCAGGTGGTTTTCTCCAGCCATTAAATATTCCTAAATGGAAGTGGGAGGACATCTAGATGGACTTTGTCACTGGTTTACCTCGAGATCAGGGAGGCTGTGATTCTATATGGGTATTATTAGATTGTATGATGAAATCAGCCCACTTTATAGCAATTAAGGAGCCAAGATTATTGGAGGTTTTATTAAGTAAATATCTAGTATAGGTGGTGAGAATCCATGGAGTCTAGAGGATGATCATTTTTTATCGAGATCCTTGTTTTACCTCTAAGGTGTGGAGAGATCTCCATCATGTTTTTGGTTCTCAACTATGTATTATCACTACTTTTCACCTATAGATGGATGGTCAAACAGAGAAGACCATTTAGACTCTTGAATACATGTTGTGCTCTTGTGTTCTATATTTTTTAGGTTTTTGGATGAGGAACTTTCCCTTGGTAGAGTTTTCTTACAACAATATTTTTCACTCCACCATTGACATGACACCATTTGAAGCCTTTTATGGCAGACCTTTACGTTATTTGTTGTGCTAGAATGGGGTCAGAGAGTTAGAAATTCTCAGGCCATAATTGGTATAGAATATGATAGAGATATTTCAGGTGATTCGTGAGAGTATGAAGATAGTGCAGGATTTCTAGAAATACTATGCTGATCATATTAGGATACCTCTGGAGTTTGATGTTGGGGATCATGTGTTCCTGAAGGTGATTCCCCATCATGGGTAGCAAAGGTTTGGTCATGGGAGTAAGATTTATCCCCAATTTGTTGGACCTTTCGAGGTGTTATCTCGTGTTGGAGTTGTGGTGTATAAGATAACTCTTCCCCTACAGATGAGTCAGATACACAATGTTTTTCACATGTCACAGCTCCATCGTTATCTTCATTATAACTCTCACATCATCGATTGGGGTGAGATTGATGTTTTTGATGATGTGACCTTTGAGGAGAGGCCTATAGAGATCTAGGAACACTGGGAGAAGGTGTTGTACAGACGTGATATACCCTTAATTCATGTCTTGTAGAATCATGGTGGCATTGAGGAGAGTACTAGGAACATGAGTCGCAGATATGTGCTCAGTACCCCAAGTTGTTTAATTTTCAGCTCTTATTTTGTAATGTTGTTCATTTGGTGGTTGTAGACCTTTTCTATTTATGAGATAGATTTCTCTTGTTTCTTATTGTAGCTTGCTCTCTTTTGAGAGGTATCTCCCACAAGAGAGTTTTTAGGATCTAGTTGTGGTTGTTGCATAGTTTTATGCTTGTAACTCTAGTGAGATGGTGATATCCTATGGTGATAAGAACCTTGAGAGGTATCTCATGGGGTGGCTATTCATATGACCTCTTTCTATTTTCTCTGGGTTGGTTTTGGATTCTTAAGGATGAGAATGTTTTGAGAGGTATTTTATGTAAGGGACTAGATCCATGTGGATCAAACCTTTGCACGTTTTGAGGATTGTGGAGCTTGGAGGAGGATTAGAGGTAGTATAGAGGTGTTCAGGTGCTGAGAGCTTGAAGCAGGGAGCTTTCACAGCATGAAATTGGGTTTCACGCCGTGTAGAATAATTTTAAAATGTGAAATAGGGTTTCATTCCATGTAATTTTTTAGGGTTTGAAAAATAAAATAAAACTGAAAGGAGATTTTTTTTTCATGGAAACTAACCTTGAGGAATTACACAACGTGAAAGGGGATTACACATCATGTAATCCCCCGATGCTGTAATGTTTTAAGTATTTTTCCAACCACTCGAGTTTGTCAAACCCTACAACTTCATCGAATCTCTCTTGAATCCAGACAACCCAACAACCCCTTCTTCGATGTTTTGGGAATTCCTTTGACAAGGATCGATTCATAGCTCCCTCATTCGATCTATAGTGACCCATCTTCAATCTGAGGTAGTCTCTACCTCCATTTTTGTGGTTCTTTGATCTATTTCCTCCCATTTTTTCTCACCATGCTATGGCGGATGATCTCCCATGTTTCTAATGGAGTTCCTCTCGATTTGTTTTTGCTGAATTAGTGTCACGATGTCCTTGGTTGGATGCAGTTCTTGTAGGAGAGGTGATCAGAGATTTGTTGTGTGGTCTATTCTTGGGTGAAGAAATTTGACGACCTTTTGAGGTAGAAGATTCGTTGCTTCTCTATTTATTTATGTGCAATCATAGAGTTAGCATGATTTATTCAATTATATCACAATGGAATTGACCTAATAATTATTTGAACCATATTAAATAATTGCTATTGATTTCTTAGAAATGTTGCTGCTTTGTACCATGATAACAGTTTGCCTCTTGATTTTCTAGATATTGTGATATCTATGCCTTTCTTGGTTTATCTTGTTGTTCTTGATGAAAATTGGTAAAGATCGTAAAGTTGTAATTAATTGAAAATTAATTGGCTAAAATATTAAAGAGGCATGTTTAATGAATCCATTTGTTGTTGTTGTTGTAATTTTATGTTAATCAAATTGATGAAAGTGTGTATGTTTAATTTAATTGGTTAATGAACCTGAATCATGTTGATTATTGTTGAAAAAATAATTAAAGACATGTTAAATTAATTATTTGTTTAATTTGTGATATATTTTGATAGCTTGTGATAGCTTCTTACTTAGGTTCCCATAGTTGGAACTTATGAATAATGAATCAGTTAATTCATGATGGAATAAGAACAAGTTTTGTGATACAGATAATTCCTTTGTAGGGCTTGAGTTTGCTACTTGCTTGTAAAGGCCAAGTGAATTATTCTTTGGATCCATGAAAGATCTTTTTGTGTGAAGGATGAATGTATATATTTAGGGTCAAGAGCCCGGTTTCTATGTTTGTTTCTTGATTCTTGTGATATGGCTGAGTCTGGAGGGTTGTTGAGGTTATGGGGGTAGGGAGGCTCAGATGTGATGTGAGCCTAGGATGGATCAGCCTAGAGGGCTGTTGTGGTACGTGGGTTAGGGAGGCCCGGTTGTTGTGGCATCAGTTGATGCCTAGGGTGGCGAGATACATCAATTTATGCATGTGGTGTTGGGGAAGACACCAGAGATGATGAAATGGGTTGCATCTAGGCTTACCCATTGTTATGAAAGTTGTATTCTTGTTGAATCTATTGTTTGTTTATCTAATTTATTTTCCCTACTACTTGAGGTAGAAGGATGTGTTTGGTTATTCTCTTTCCATGGAAGGTGAAGATGTGTGGGGTATGCCACATGCTTTCTGTGTTTATCTCCTTGTGGTTGGATGACTTTAATCTCCTATTATTGTTGAAAAAGACTCGATGGGTAGTTCGTCTACTCACCATGTCGAGCCCCTTGTGTTTGGGGAGTTTAGAATTTTTTCCTAGAGAACTTGATGATATAGAAAGTAATGTTGTTAAATAAATAAATAAATGTTTAACCCATGGGGTTGGAGCTTGCTGGGATGCAATGCCGAGGTTGAAATTATGAGAAGCCGTTGACTCAGTTTTTTATGCCTAGAGGGCATGGATCCTTGTTGAAATGCTAATGGATGTAATGTGTAATTGTTAATAGTTAATTAATGGTTAAGAATTAATTAATGTAAATTTAAACTGATAAAAAAGGGATAAATTAATTTAATGTATCTCTTTAAATGTTTGCGTGCTTATAGGATATCCGGGCTTAGTAGTGGCACCCAGGAGTTCGAGAGACGTTATCTACAATTATGTATAAGACTAGGATATGCCTATACTGTGGTCTTGAGCTATATTATATCCTGTACTTTTTGAGTTTCTATACACTACTCCACCTTGTCTGTTAGGGAAACTAACACCCTGAGGATTCTGATCCATAGGGGGTGTTTTTTCCAATATCCTAGTGGGAGGATGGATGGATGACTACCCCCTTTGGCCTCGCTCTCTTATATTGGTAGTTACTTGTGATGGTATGCACAATGGTTAGTTTTCCCCATATATGTGTGTAGAGGGCTATAATTGATTGTGATTATTTCACACACATATATTCTGGATATAGTTTCTTAAGGACTACTATAGGTATCACATGTATAGGCTGTGATGTATTGAGGATCCTTACTCGGTGTATGGGCTGTGATGACTTAAGGTATAATACCCAATATATGATGCATGTTATGTGAGCTATGGTGGATCTCAAAAACTACATGGTTACTTTTGGGTATGTGGATGTGGTGGTGTGTTGCATAAGGTTCATGTTGTGGTGCTTAGCTTAGTGTTTGTGGGATAGACTTTTTGGAGAGAGATGCTCAGGATGTGCGACATTGGGGCATAGCGGAAAACTGGTGGGGAAGCGGTAGTAGAGTAAACTTGATATTATTTATTATATTATATGCTCTTATATGTGATACTTGGTGGGAGTAGCCATGGCGAGGATGAGAACTTAGGATACCTATTTAGGCGAAGAGTTAGTTTCACTTGTTGTTCACTATTATTTATCATTCTTTCTTTAATTTTGTATGAGAGGATTCGAGGAGGATCCTACCGAGTATACTATTATAATCACCCTATATATATATAAACTATTTTTTAGGTTAGTTAGAGCAGGTTGGAGATTAGGTTGGTTACTATTAGCTTATGGGTTGTAGGAGCTGTTTGGTATTCTTGGTCACTATCATATTTACTTTATTTTGGTACTTTAAGTTTTCCCTTTTAGTTGTAGTAGTTCTTGCATGACATTAAATTTTTGAACTTGGGTTTTCTTATATATTGTAGTCTAATCAGGATTTGGTTGACGTCTTTCTTATCTTTCTCTTCTGCATGTGCTTCTCTTAGATGGTAATGCCTCCTATCGGCATGTTTATTATACCCTCAGTGCTAGTGGCCAACCCGAGGCCTACTGGAAGCGTGGCTCGGGGGTCACTGTCACACTTCTCCCATTTTTGACCTAGGAGGGGTACACTTTGTGGGGAGAGGGTCGTGACAACATGGTTAGTGATCTGTGTACCAGAGAGGACATGGTTAGGAGAAGAGTGAGACTACATGTCGTGTGATTTCCATTACACGTCATGTATCCTCCCCTTTTAAGAAACCTATACCTCTCATATATCCTTTGTTTGGACACATATTTTGTCCCATGAGTAGTCTATCCTGATTTTTTTATATACCATGATGGTGTAATTCATGGTAGATTTTGAGATATGATGATAGGTGTTCCAAGTGTGATGCTTCTTTAGGAAATTCTTGATGACGACAGTGATTAGACATGATTACCAGAGTAGAACCCTCCCACTAGGATAGGGCATGGGTCCTCTACCCATAGAGTGGAACCCCCCTTAAAGAACTAGGGTGTGGATCCTCTATTTATCAACAGAGTGTAACCATCCTATTGGAAAATGTAATGGGCTGTCTATCCATATTTAGCGTGGAACCCTCCTCCTAGGATAGGTCATGGGTACTCTATCCATCTACAAAGTGGAACCCTCCTAATAGGATATGGCATGAGTCCTATACCCATAGATTGTAACCCCCTTAATAGACTAGGGTGTTGGTACTCTATTTATCTTTAGATTGTAACCCACCTATTGGGACAGATCATGGGTCCTCTATCCATATACAGAGTGGAACCCTCCTACTAGGATAGGGAATGGGACATCTAACCATAGAGTGGACCCCCCTTGATGGACCAGGGTGAGGGTCCTTTATCTATCTATAGAGTGGAACCCTCTTGTAGTAATAGGGAATGATTCCTCTATCTATCTACATAGTGGAACCCTCCTATTATACTAGTTCATGAGTCCTCAACCTAGAGATTGTGTCCCCTAAATTGTGAAACACAGTGGTGAGGTGTATCTTGACATGGATGCTTCTTCAGACAGACACGTGAGATGTTGGGAATCATTGATGGACCTCTTGGAATTGATGACCTACTCTTTTTTGGGCTAGTCTATGAGATGGAGATCCCCATTTTCTCTAGTTTTAGTTTCTTATATGATCATATATATGTGTGTGTTCGTGTGTGTATCCTTGTGTTGGATTTTGTTACTGACTTCATATGGGTTGAACTATCTATTCTTATTATGTCTCTTATTTCTCCCCTTTCAGTTTTTAGCACGTCATACTGGGTATGTATGTACTCACCCCTACACAGGATTTTCCCACACGTGTCATGTCCTATGCAGATGATAGACAGGTCGACAATGATAATCATGGAGCATAGGGATACCAAAGTGCATTTGACTGCATACGGTGGTCATAGCTTTGATATTTGGAGTTGGGATCTCTCATCATTTACTATCTAGTTATTGTTAGGATGGGATATCTACCTAGTTGGGTGTGCATTTCTTCCCTTTACTTTTCAGATTATCACATTGTACTCTTGTATTCCCTATAGGTTTCACATGCATGGTTTATTATCTAGATGTTTCATCTTTTATTATTATTTCTCTACACTTATGTATGGATAAGGTTGGGTTCATGCTTAAAGATTATGGAGCCAAGCTTGGGGTAGTTTCCTTCCAGCGCTTGTCACCAGCCACTAGCCTATGGAGCCAAGCTTGGGGTAGTTGCATCTCGAGCCCTGTTGGGTCGGGTCGTGACATGGATGATGTGGCCACTTGGCCTTGGTCTTATATATGACATGTGAAGTTATTCCCACTTGCCTAATATTGTGATATCATGGGACTTTATTCCCACTTACTGGATGTTGTGATTTTATGGGATATTATTCACTTTTTTGTTGTGATGTTATGGTGAATTATAACCTTTTATCGATTTTGATATGTCACAGAATGTTATTATTATTCACCCATGATATTTGTTATATAAATATATGTTATTCCAAATCTATATTTGATATTTCCATCAAGTAGATGTTGTACTGACCCTTGATATTATATGTGTGATATGTCTAAACATATTATATCATTGACCAATGTAGGTACGGTCACTCACTAGGTGTATTGTGCAACACCTAATGTAGTGATGGTTATTATTATTTTTTCCCTTTATTATTGATTAATATAATATCAAATTTTTCATACACTTATATATTCTACATTTGTTTAGGAACACCATTGGTGGTGGTCTATTGAGTTATACTCACACCTTGAACAAGTATCTCAGTGTATGTGAAAACTTTATGACCGAGGATACATGTAATGGAAAGGGCCATAAAGTTGATGGGAGATCTAGATATATGGATAGAGTATGACACATGACCATGCATGGACTTGAATTCAATTATTTTTATAGTCATATCCATTCTTTTATACATTTTGTAAAACTTGTATATGATCAGACACATGGAGATCAAGTTTACTTGTGTGTAGTTTTTATGAAATTATAGTTGTTTGTATCATTTTATAACATGTGATATGTTTCTTTTTAGTTGTATTATTATTGTAATGTCCATATTGTGCTGTTACATTATGAGGATGGTTTATTATTTTGTTTCCATTACTATTTATGGTTATCTAATCAAAAGGGTATAGTATCCCCATGTTACCTATAAAACCTCATTGCTATTCATTGGTCTCTAACATATAGGGAGGCATACTTGAGTTAATGTGGAACACCTGGTTTGATACTATTCAGGGACCATGTTAGATGGACACTATAAAGTGGCATGCGTACCATGTTTTAATTTTTCTTACTATTTAGGATATGGTAAATGAAGATAAGATGTGGTTAGAACTTTGGATGTAACTTATAATTGGGAATAATCGACATATATATAAGGAAATTCCAAATTACTAGGGATGATATTATTGTTGTTGGTTTTTATATGTTATGATTTCAAGATTTTCAAGAAATATGATGTGTGATTTATGGTTTCTTATTTTTCTCTTAGCCTGGGGTAGAAAGAGGGTGTGTGATTATGCATCATATTCAACATATATTATCCACATGACATTTTTATTCAATATATGTGATTGATATCCTGATTTAAAATAGGGGTTTGGTTATTTAAAATACCAATAATAAGTTCATTGTGTTTTTCTATACAAGTTATTAGTGACATTCCACTTGATTGAATTCATGTTCTTTGGTTATGTTATTATTATCTAATAACTGATTATATGAGTCTTATATGTAACACCCCATTATTTTTTTATATATCTCTTTTTAAATAAATTTAATTTCTTCAATATCTTACATTGAACACAATACCAAGCTTAAACAAACAATGATATACAATCAAATATCATTATTTTAACACGACCGTTATAACCTAGATGTTAAATTGGTGGGAATGAATAGTATTAACTAAATTATTAAATTTATATATTATATATTCAATAAAATGTTTTTATAATAATCCAAAATATTTTATAGGCATAAGATAAGAATGAATCCAATTTTACTCATTAAAAGACTATATTTTTCTAAAGGAATTTTTACTGCCTTTTAATGATACACTTGTTTTAAAACTAAAATTTAAAACTTTTATAAATTCTATTTGAAAAAATAGACTTCATTTTTTAAATAGGAATATAAAAATTTAGTTTGGTTTAATTTTTGGTATTTTTCTAATATGTTTCATTTCTTGATGAATAGTAAAAAAATACTACATTTTAATTGAAAATTGAATTTTCATAAAATTTTTTATAATATTAAATTATATTTTAAAGTGGTTTTAATGTAAATTTATATCAATAATATATCTATTAATTCAATTAAGTTCATTGTAATATTTTTTATATTGAATGTGGATATAAAAACCTTTCAAACATTTGCACGTTTTCACTTTAAAAACCCATACTCTCACCCCATATATGGGATTAATTTTAAATTAATTTTATCTAATTATGAATTTATGAAAAATGAATTCCATATTTGTAATAATAATTTAATAACTTAGTAAACATGTGCCTTTTATTATTGGACAATATAAATAGTAAACTTAGTAATTTTAATTACCACGATTAAAGGTAAATCGGTTAATTAAGAGTAAAAATAATATTATAAATATTAGTAATTTACCCTAACAATTGTCCTAATTTAATTTAATTAGAGAATTTAAACAAAAATAATCCTTGTGATTATTTTATGGCCTCTTGGATCCACTTTTATGACTTTAACCCTTTTATAGTATTTTATTTTAAGAAAAGTAAAATATGTCATACTCATGTTTTTAATACGTATTATATTTTTAATATGTGGTTATTCAGAATATATCTTCAACTATAAATATTAATTTGAAATATAAAATGTTTAAATTCATCATGGTGATTTATTTTTAATTTTTATGAAATAAATAATAATCTTAAAGTCTTACACAATGATGATGTAATAATTATTTAATTATTGGAAATATCAAATAAATGATTATAAGAATATTAAAATAAATATAATTTTAGATAATTCATTCATAAATTAATTTTATAGATAAATTTCACATTTTATTGATATTTTAAAAGAGTTGGTTCAAATATATCTTATTCTATTGATTTTTGTAAAAGTCAAAGTAATGAATAGTATCAAAATTGACATTAATGTTATATTAATATAAATAATATTTTATTAAATGATATAAAATTTATATAATATAAAATTGTTCCAAATGATTTATATAAGGTTTAAAATTTTATCCATTATTCATTTATGTTTAGTTTTTCATTTTATAGTAACAATATTAACCCTCAAAGATTAAAAATCTATGTTGTCATGGTAAGAGTTAAAGAGATTAAATAATGGTTAAAACCAAAAGATAAGGGTAATAATATGATTCAAACTTGTCTAAAAATTATTGGATGAGAGGATTTAGACCCATATATTATATTCTAAATAAATCAATTTTTATCCATTTTAAATTGAAAATTAATTTATATTAATTTAATATTTTGAGAGTTTCTAAAAGTGCCCCTCACCTCAATTATAAAAGAGAACCCCCTCCCTCACTTATTCACACCACTTTGAGCCTTATATATTGACAAAAACCTACCAATTTATCTTCCCAACATCCTTATACAAGTTATGGAGATCCTAGTATCTCAAAAATACCAATCCTAGATCACTTAAGAAGAGATCTAAAGAAAGTCTGGTGAAGAAGAGGTAATTTATTTTACCTACTCATCCAAGTTAATTTATTCTTCTACTCCATCTTCATGAATTATTTCTATGATAAAGTAATAAATAAATTACCATCTATATTATTATATGTTATTATAATTATGGGACAATAACATTCTACCTTTTATCCATCATATGAAAAAAATCACCGTGTTGTGTACATACGACTTACCGTCTCCACATTGTGGTGTAATTTGTTTTTCATCACCATATTACTAGGATGGTTATAATGATAAAAACAAGGGATATATCTATATATATAATAATTATGAAATGATATTGATTCTGGAAAATCAATATACCATCCACTTCCTTACCCTTTCAACCATATAGAAATGATATCATCGCTCATTTGTACGTACGACTTACCGTCTCCATGAAGTGATGTGATTCATTATCTTTATTCAAAATTCAAGAGTGGTTACAAGAATTTATTTAATGATTAAATATAATATTAATTTAATTAATATTATTCTAGATATGTTGGATATATATCCTATGCAAGAGAACCAGGAATTTTAAGACAAAACAAGTATGAGAAAACATGATAATTAACACCGAAACAGTGAAATGAATAAAATATTATTAATAAGTGAGTGGTAAAATGTTATAAGGGTATCATATATGGTATAATAAATATTATTATTATTTTTTATAATTTAATAATATGTTTAAAACCATGATACAAGAGTTTTGTACATGTATGGAGGAAATCAGACATAAGGTAAGGGTTTAATTCACAATCTCATCATTAATCGATATTGTTTCTGTTTAAGTCTCCACTGGGGAATATTTATCTTCCATGTCAATGTTTTATAAATTTTTTTTCAATTTTTTTACTATTATATATTTATTTTTTAATTTCATTTTTAACTCTTTTTTACTTTTTATAAAATGATTTAAATGGTATATTTTGTTGTTTTCTAAACAAGGTTCCTTGAGACTTTTCTGAAAAAAATACAAGAGTATTTTTTTTAACTTATATGGCATGAGAGGATTTTACTGCCATCATGAAACTTTAATTATTTGTAACATACTTTACAATTTTTATTAATTATTTTCAAAGAAAGTGTTTTATTTTATAATTGCACAACATTTTGAAAATAAGTGATTTTCAAAGTGAAAATGGGTATTTTCCTCAATAAATTTTCAATGATTTTATTAGAGTATTTTCATATATGTAAAAATACATTATTGAATCCTATAATTCATTTAGATTAATCTCTTATGATACCATTTAACATATTTTATTAAATGGTTTATGATCTTTTTGACTATGGATGTGCCATTTCGATACCATTCATCATATTACTCTAGATGGTTTATATTTATTATTTGGGGAAATCATTCACATTTCATATGCTAGTATTTCAGTATTAATGTTAATGTCGTTTATGTTTTATCTATTTCATATGAGGAATGAATTGGACTTAGTAAGTGATGGGAGAGACCCACTATAGCCCCTCGATGCATCAGTAGGTCCATTGAGACAATATTATTGGTTGAGGCCTTAACTGTTTATGTATGGTGTCTTGGATGAAGCCTTGATGATATGTTTATGATGTCCCACATTATACATTCCATCATTATGAGATTAGTTATTGATATTCTATATTATTCTTCAATTATTATAGTATCTATGCGATTATTTATGTGGAATTATTTGATTATCATTCATTATTTTCATATTATATTCAGGATTATATTTAAATGGACCGTGTTTCAATTATTCATTGTGCCTTAATGATTATGCTTATTTATTCATGATATCTTTTACTATAATCTTACCCTTACTGAGCATCTGAGATCACCCCTTTCTTATGTTTTATTTTTACTAGGATTCCAAGATGTATATTATGATTAACATTCAAGGATAAGCTAGGAGAATAATGGCGTTATTAAAGGAATAATTATGTTGTATTTTATAATTTTAATTGTAATATAATGTATCTAGTTTTCCAAAACTACTAAACTGTTTGGTCCTTCAGGATGTGATTCCTTGTATAATATGCCAATTTAATAAAGTAACCATCGACTCCAGGATACTGGGGTTTGGGTCTTTACAGTTGGTATTAAAGGAGGTTTAGTAGAAGCCTTAAGAACTAGATTTATGAAAACATATATTATAGGAAGAAACCCTATGAAAGAATTTGGAAATAAATTCAAATTAACCAAGATTATGATTTAGAGATTAGTTATTCCTAAATTTTAAATTTAAGTTATGAGATTCACTAGTTTTGAGACTATACATTATGTTTCATAATTTTATGATCTAGTCTAGTGTATGATATTATTTAAAAATGACACCTAGAAAAATAAATGGAAACCGTATCAACACACGTAATCTATTAAGGGATTTACCTCTTATGAAAGATAATGATTTTGGATCTAGAGTTGCAACTGGTGATGAATAAATTCAATATATTGGGACAAATAACTCAGGTTATGAGCAATAACCTTACCCATATAGAGCATCCTGATCCACAATGTGGAGGAAAAATTCTAGATTTCTTCATGAGACAACAACCTCCATCATTCAATGGGACTAAAATCCAATTATAGCTAAGCAATATATAAGTTCCTTAGAAAATATATTTCTCACTCTGGGAAGTAATGAAAGGGAGAAGTTTATCATGGTAGTTTATCATCTCTCAGGAGATGCAGATCAATAATGGTCATTGATTCAAAACACGAAGGAGGAGGAAGAAATAGAAAATATGGAATGGAATGATTTTAAGGAACTTTTCTTGGAAAAATATTTCCCTCATGAAAAACAAGTATATATTGAGAGAAAATTCTTAAATTTGAGGCAAAAGGAGGATGAAAATGTTATTAAATATGAATAAAAATCTACAATGTTAGAAAGGCATGCTACATATTATGCACATAATCCAAATAGAAGTATTTATTGATTCTTTGATGGACATAATCCATTTCATTTATGAGAACTATTCTCCCAAACATTTTTTATCATATGAGGATATAGTATCTTGTGCTATAAAGATAGAAACATAATTCTTAAAGTCCAATGGTTTTCAAGGTAAAAAAGATAAGACGAGTATGGAAGATAAAAAAATAGATAAGGGGAAGAAAAGAAAGAAGGAATTTTCCACATGTGATAACTGTGGAAAGAAACACCCCAGTACTTGCTTGAAGGGAATAATAATTTTCTATAAATGTGGAGAAAAAGGCCATCAGGATCATGATTGAAAGGGAAAGAAATAATCTAGTAATGTATAGTGCTTCAGTTTTAAGGAAATGGGGTACTTTTAAAATGAATATCCCAAGTGTCAAGGAAATATAACTTAGAATAAATAAAGGTATCAAGGTCAAGATTATGCTGTTACTACAGTCAAAGTGAAAAGATTAATGTGATTTTGTTTGGATTCAAGAATTATATTATAAAAGTATTTTATCAATGATATTATTGTTATATTAATCATGAGATATATAAGGATTTTACTTCAGTAATTATTCTTTAAGTATTAGATAGAACATGTTGAATGGTATTGATGACTGGGAAAAGTGATTTAGTGGCAAGTTGATCTTTTAGAAAACATATGATTAAGGTATGATAACCCTCAATATATTTTTAATGTTGAGATAATAATGAAAAAATATGTTTATGGAATAGTATTGGTGACTATTAAATTGGTTAGTGATTTGATGGTTTATGTTATATTTGCTGGGTTTACTACATGTTTGGATTTAATAAATATACCTACAATTTTATTATTAGAAGAATGAATGTTTTCATTAAGTTTTAAATGCGATAAAGGTATTCATATATTTGGTAGAAAGATTTGAATTACGTTGTTTGGGAAAATATGACGTTAAGTTGATTTTGGAAATTTTGTGACCTTCCTAATGAATTTTTAGACTGTGAATTTGGACAAATATATTTTGGATGAGTCTTAATGTTGGAATAGATTAAGTTAAACATTGGATATTATTGTTTGAGGTTCAATTATGATTTATTGGATAATATGTTCTAACATTTTTAGTTTTAGTAAACATTTAGAGGATTAAGGAAATACTTTTGGACCTTATGATTCATTAAAAGTAATTCAGGAATAAAATTCATTTTGAATATCCCTCTCCAGGTGTACGAAATAAAGTGAAAATAGATCAAATCACAACCAAAGTATGATATTATTATCATGACATGAAAATAAATCATGTAAGTTTATTATATAAAGAGTTTATCTAAATAGTAAAGGAGCCCCTCAACTATTGGAAAAATATTTTAGAACAAAAATTTTATCCATTTATTTTTTTGAGAAATCAATTGTCTTTTAACCAATCACAAATTTACAGTTTTATGATGGTTAATTTTATAATAACCATATTCTATATCACTCTCCATCAAAAATTGATAGTTAGATTTATATTCTATCTCCAGGTTTTAAATTCCCACTAATATTATCCTATTATAAAGCCTAATTTTGTGATTATCTTCTCATTTCCTTTACCTCTTATTAAAAGGAAGTTTTATTAACCCTATTTCTGATGTGGATTTCCCACAAAGGAATTTTCAAGTACTAACCTTTGATTTTTGAAGTGCAATTTCAAATTATGAGGATACAATTTATTGAAGGATGGGAGAATATAACACCCAGTGATTTTATAACATTTCACTTTTTAAATAAATTTAATCTATTCAATAACTTATGTTTCACACAACACCAAGCTTAAACGGACAATGATATACAATTAAATATCATTATTTTAACATGACCATTATAACCTAGACGTTAAATTGGTAGGAATGAATAATATTAATAAAATTATGAAATTTATATATTATATATTCAATAATTTTTTTTAACTTCATCCAAAATATTTTATAGGAATATGATAAGAATGAATCCAATTTTATTCATTAAGAGGCCATATTTTTCTAAAGGTAGTTTTGCCGCCTTTTAATGACACACTTGTTTGAAAACTAAATTTTGAAACTTTTATAAATTATATTTGAAAAAATTAATTTCATTTTTAAAATTATAATATCAAAATTTACTTTAGTTTAATTTTTGGTATTTTTCTGATATGTTTCAGTTTTTAATGAATAGTAAAAAATTCCGCATTTTAATTGAAAACTGACTTTTCATCTAAAAAATTTATAATGTTAAATTATATTTTAAATTGGTTTTAATGTGAAATTTTATCAATAATACATATATTAATTCAATTAATTTCATTTCAATATTTTTTATATTGAATGTGGATATAAAAACATTTCAAACTTTTGCATGTTTTTACTTTAAAAACCTGTTTTCTCACCCCGTATATGGGATTAATTTTAAATTAATTTTAGCCAATTATGTGTTTTGAATTTTGAAAAATGGATTAAATATTTGGAATAATAATGTTCAAATTTATTAAATATTCCACTTTTATTTTTAGAAAATATGAATAGTAATCTTATTAATTTTAATTACCACAGTTAAGGGTAAATCAGGTAATTAAGAGTAAAAATTATATTATAAATATTTAAAAATTTCACTAAAACCTGTAATAATTTTATTTTATGTGTTAATGTCGACCAAAATCATCATTGGGATGATTTTATGGTATTTTGGAGCTACTTGGATGACTTTAAGTCTTTTAGAGTATTTTATTTTAAGAAAAGTCAAATATGTCATACACGTGTTTTAATACGTATTATATTTTTAATATGTGTTATTAAAATATATATTCCACTATAAATAGTAATTTTAAATATAAAATGTTTATATTAATCATGGTGATTTATATTTAATTTTTAGGAAATAAATAATAATCTTAAAGGCTTACACAATGATGATGCAATAATTGTTTAATTGATGGAGATATCAAATAAATGATTATAAGAATATTAAAATAAATATAATTTGAGATAATTAATGTCATAAAATAATTTTATAGGTAAAATTTACATTTTAGTTATGCGTTAAAATAGTTTTTTGAAGATATCTTGTTTTATTTATTTTTTTAAAAGTCAAAGTAATGAACAGTGTCAAAATTGACATTAATGTTATATTAAAATAAATAATATTTTATTAAATGATGTAAAATTTAAAAAAATCTAAAATTTATACAACTAATTTATATAAGGTTTAAAAATTTATACATGATTCATTTATGGTTAGTTTTTCATTTTATAATAACAATATCAACCCTCAAAGAGTAAAAATCCATTTTGTCACAGTAAGAGTTAAAGGGATTAAATAAAGGTTAAAAATAAAATATAAGGGTAATAATGTGATATAAAATTGTATAAAAATTATTGGATGATATTATTTAGAAAAATAATCATCTTATATTATACATAAATCACTTTTTATCCATTTTAAATTGAAAATGAATTTATATTAATTTAATATTTTGAGAGTTTCCAAAAGTGCCCATCATCTAAATTATAAAAGGACACATACTACCTAACTTATTCACACCAATTTAACCCTTATAGATCAATAAAAAATAAAAATTTATCTTCATAACATTCTTAGACAAGTTTTAGAGATCCTGGAATTCCTAAAATTCCAAACCAAGATTCTTTAAGAATAGATATAAAGGAAGTCCTTCGAAGAAGAGGTAATCATTTTTACCAACTCATCAAAGTTCATTTCTTCTTCTAATTGATCTTCATGTCTTGTTTCCATGATAAAGTAATAAACATAGTATAATATATATTCTTATATGTTATTATAATTATGTTACAACCATATTCTACCTTTTATTCATCCTACGAAAAATTAAAGCACCGTGCGTGCTTACATATGGCTTACCGTCTCCATGATGTGGTGTAATTTGTTTTTCATCACCATTTTACTAGGATGGTTATAATGATGGAAATAATGGATATATATATATATATATATAAAATAATTATTACATAATATTTATTCTTTAAAATTTATATACCATCCAATTCCTTACCGTTTCAGCCATATATAAATGATATCATCGCTTGTGTGTACGTATGACTTATTGTCTCCACGAAGTGATGCGATTCATTATCTATGTTAAAAATTTAAGAGTGGTTCAAAAAATGTATTTAATGATTAAATATTATATTTATGAAATTAATATTATTTTGGAGATGTTTTATCTATATCCTATTCAAGAGAACTGGGACTTTCAAGACAAAATAAGCATAAGAAAATATGGCAATTAACACTCAAAATAGTAAAATGAATAAAATATTATTAATAAAAGAGTGGTAAAATGTTATAAGGGGATAATATATAATATAATAAATATTATTATGATTATATAATAAGTTAATTATATGTTTAAAACCACTATATAGGAGTCTCATACATGTACGGAGGAAATCAGACCTGAGGTAAGAGTTTAATTCACAATCTCATCATTAATCAAGATTGTTTATATTTAAGTATCCATTGGGGAATATTTATATTCCATGTTAGTATTTTCTCAAAATGTTTTTAATTTTTTTTTACTATTTTAAAATTATATATTAATTTAATTTTTGACTCTTTTTGACTTTTTATAAAATGCTTTAAAAGGTATATTTTGTCATTTTCTAAACAAGGTTCTTTGCGACTTTTCCAACAAAAATACAGAAGGAATGTTTTTTTAACTTATATAGAGTGATGATATTTTACCTCCATAATGAAAAATTAATGCTTTATAACTTAATTTACAATTTTTCTTAAATATATTCAAAGAAACTATTTTATTTTATAATTTCACATCATTTTAAAAATAAGTGATTTTCAAAGTGAAAAGGGTATTTTACTCAGTAAAATTTCAATGATTTTATTAGAGTATTTTCATCTTTCTCAAAACCCTTTTTTGAATCTTATGCTTCATTGAGATTTATCTCTTATAATACCATCTACCAAATTTTATTAAATGATTTATGAATAGTTGGATTGTGGATATGTTATTTTGATATCATTTATCATATTACACTGGATGGTTTATAGTTGTTAATTAGGGAAAGTATTCACATTTGATATGATAGTATTTTAGTACAAATGATTTTGTTATTTATGTTTTAGATATTTCATATGAGTAATACATTAGAATTATTAAGTTATGTGAGGTGCCTGATATAGACTCTCAATGCATCGGTAGGTCTCATGAAACAAACTAGTTTGGGTATTGGCCAAGGCCTTACCCATTTATGTATAGTTTCTTGGTCAAAGTCTTGAAGATATGTTTATAATGTCCCGCATTATGAATTCTATCATTATGAGATTAATTATTGATATTCCATGTGATTATTCAATTAGTATAATATCCATGTGATTATTTATATGAAATTATTTGATTATCATTTATTATTGTCACATTATTCTCAAGATTATGTTTAAATGGATTGTGTTTCAGTTATTCACCTTTCCTTAATGCTTATGCTTATTTATTCATGATAGATTCCACTGTACACTTACCCTTATTGAGAATCCGAGATCACCCCTTTATTATGTTTTATTTTTCCTAGGATTCCATGATATATATTATGATTGACATGTAGGGATAAGCTAGGAGAATAATGGTATTATTAAAGGAATCATTATGTTGTATTTTATAATTTCAGTTTAATGTATGTTTCAAGTATGCATATAATTTTCCAAAACAAATAAACTGTTCAGTCATTAGGGATGTGATTCCTTGTATAACATGCCAATGTAATAAAGTGACCACTGACTTTGGGCTCTTGGGGTCTAGGTTTTTACATTATATGTATTCGTACCAACCCTTAAGAGTGGGTAGCCAAGGTTAGAGAGCACCTGAGTCATGTGAGACTCTTATCTTATAGGATGTGTGTATAGAGTAGTAGAACATTATTCCTATTACCATTTATTCTGAACTATGATATAAATTTTTTGATAAAAGTGTTTTGAGTCATTAATTTGGTACTATAATGACATGAAACTGCAAAAAACCCTCTTCGAGCTCCAATGGGGAGGGGATGTGTATACCCAACCAAAAGTAGATTCAAAGTACTCTATTACATTGATACCTCTTATTGATCAATAGATTTGAGAGAGTCTACTTTATTTTATTTAGTATATGGTACATAGAGCTCCAAGAGCTGGGCCTTTCATGTCAAATTTAACCAGAGAGTTCTAGATATAACATCCACATCTCTTTATTGGTGAGGATGGACTACAAGTTGTTGAGTATTGGATCAAGTCTTTATAGGCTATCTTTGATCATAATGAGACACTCCCTAAGAGGAAGGTGAATATTTATATGTATATTCCATGAGAACTAATAAAACTTGGGTGGGACATCTTAGTCAAGGATGACCAATGTAAGGGGCTAACCTAGAAGGATTTTTTGGCTTGCTTTTTCAAGCAGTTTTTCCTTGAGACACAAAGGGATGATAAAGCTCAAGATTTATTGCATATAGTTCAAGGGAACATGTTTTTGATGGATTTCCTCATACTCTTCATAGAATTTTATCATTTTATAACTATGTTAGTGGGTGATGATATTTACAAGGTTCACCATTTTGAGGATAGATTGAGTCATTTGATATAGGTGTGGGTGAAAGTTTTCCACCTAACTTCATTTACTAAAGTAGTGAACTAAACCCTAATTTATAAGAGGAAATTGGTGGGGAGTGTTATTCTAGGGTAGTATAGTTCATCACTAGATCTTAAAGTAGATATTCTATTAGTAGGAAGTATCCTTATGTGAGAATTCCCATCATGATCAATGTATCAATTAGAGGGGGAGGGTCAGTGATATATATTTTTAGTTTCCTTTCTTTTGAAACAATATTCACCCATTATTAAAGAGTTTTTACCTTGATGAAAACAAAAAAAAAATCACACAACCATAGGAAAAAAATAATTAACAAGGTTCACTACTCAATAATAGTAGCTACGTCCTTAAGTATGGTATGGAAACAATTTGATACCACACAATCTAATAGAAAAAAATACTTTTGTGTGGATACAACGAGTAGGATATGCCCTTACACTCATGTAGCACTATGTTTAATAAAATAGTGCATGTTCTTCAAGTAGAATGAAATGATATAATAGAATTTATGTAATAAGATAAAAAACTTTAACCAGTTACTTCAAAACATGTTACTATTATACCTTATCAACTTTCATAAATATAATCATCAAAAAAATTCTTCAATTTCATACCCAGCATCAGGTAAGAACTTCCTAGACTTCATAATGATACTTAGTCCAATTTCCCAGTCTAATATACCTAGTCTAATTACTCAGTTTGATAATGTAAATCTATCAAAATACCACTGAAACAATTCTAAACCAATTTTTCTTTAGTTTGGAAATCCTAATATAATTCCCAATCCAATGATCTAGCCCGATATGATGATCAACTGAATACAATATTCCTCTTCTTATTCTTCTGTCTGATAAACCTCCCTAAGAAATTTCAATCTAGAAACTCCTCTCTAAATTTTTTTAAGCTCTCTACCTTCTCTCTTCTCCCATGAATAGTAATTCAATTAGTTGAAAGCACAATGTACTTCCAATATTTATAGGTGAGCCAAATAAGGTTTATACAGGATTCAAAATGTTTTTCCCACTCAACCAAATTTCACAAAACACCAATTTACCTTACATTTTGGGTGCATCTTTGACTTCTTTAGTGCTTCTCAACTATTCTAATTTCTTTTAAAACCTTGTCAAATATTCTCACAACTTTATCTCTACTTCATAATTTCTTTACAAAATTCATTCTAATTCTGATTTCCCTATTACAATGGAAGCATATGTTCAAAATAATATTATTCATTACATTGCTCTGCACCAATTGAAAAAAACATATGTATTCTCATTATGATTCTGGGAATAAAAAAAATTTCCATTCCGTACCAACAAAAACATATAATACAATATACTCATTCTGATGCTCCATACCAACTGATAAAAAAAAAAATTATTCCAATGATCCATACCAAATTTAAAATAAATAAAACATTTAAACCATTCTTTCAATATTTTCCTATTTTTTTAGACTTTAGTCACCTTTTATTTTTCCATAAATATAGGGGAAACTTCTAAATATTCCTACACAGCCTTAGTAACACATTATCATCAACTTCAACCTATTTGACAAACATTTTATCAAGCTTTGATCTCATCTTGAAAACAATTTTGTAGCATCTTGAAACAATTTTTATTTTCTTCTTTTTCTTAGACCAATGATCCTTCATCTGAAAATGTTATCGATGTCAGCCTATTTTTAATGGATGAGTCTCTGCTCAACTTTGATAATCATTATCAGCACCAGTTCAATGAATATTTACCCAATTGTTAAGGAAATAAAACTTCTTTTCCTCTTGACCTAATAAAAAACAAATCAGAGTTTTCTTTTCTCTTGAACCAATTAAAAATAACCAACAAATTTTCTTGATGAATATTGCTGACTACATTGTTGATTAATCTCTAATCTGATTTTTCATTGGTCCCAACAAATTCAAATTCTTCATTAGTTACACTAGTCCCAACATATCCCACTAAAAAAAATTCTATATCTGATTTCCTTTGTCAACCATCACTTTATCTGATGATCAGTGTCAGTGTAACTCTTATTATCATTGGCACACTACGTTTAATAGACCACTATCAAGTAGGTTTGACTTCAAAAACTTATTTCCTTTTTTGATCATGATTCACATAAACTTATTTCTTTAAATATTTTTATATTGTGGTTTATTAGTCTAACTGAAAACCAGAATCTTCATAATTTCACATTCTGAACAAAAGCCTTCCCAGTCTACCAACAATTCTGTATCCGATGACCTCACATCAATTAGTTGAGACCAGAAAGATTCTTCTTCAGAACCTTTCTTCTTCTAACAACTTCATATTGTAATCATGAATTCCTCATGACTTTGAAAACTTTTAATACTGACATTGTATCACATGACTTATATTGGGAAGTATTGTAACTTCCCAAAAAATTCTTTCTTTCTAATCCAATTCTCAAAACGATTGGAAAAACTTGTTCTCCCCCTTTCCTTTATAAGGATTTAATTAGAAGTTTTTAGACAACTTATGATTTATGATAACTCTAAGATCATCAAAGCATCATCAAATTTACATCGGATCCAAGAAAACTCTGATACAACTTGTCATTATGATCTTCCTTTCATTATAGACTTGAGGTGAGTCTGATTGACCTATTCTTCTAGAAAACATATCCTCAATCTTATATAATTTCTTAAACATTTATATTCTGATCATTTGATCATGATGGTGAGTCTGATTTCTATATTTTACAAAGTGAATTTATTTATTTCTTCTTAAAAACAAAATATAATTCTTAAAAAACATCTTCTAGCTTTTAAAAACAACTTACAACCAACTTGGTCCCAACAATATACCCCTTTAGATTTGTTGTCAACCAAGGTTCATAAATAACTATACTTTTTAACCTCAAGATATGGATTACTTATCAATAATTCTAATCCTATATGAGATAAATCATTTTAGGAAACAAGAATTATTGATAGAAAAACTATGTCGTCCAAAATTAGTGATTAATGAAAACCTCCTCATCTTTTCTTCACATCTTTATTCACCTCTTCCTTTTCTTCTTTAAATTTACTATGAACAAAATTTTCCTACAACCACTCACTCCAACAAACTGTTAGAATAATTTACACATTTACATGCTAGATTCATAACTTACCCCCAACTCTCTCTACATACATGCTTCCTTAAATAGTTTAACACATATAAATGGATAGATTTATGAAAAAATTATCCCCATTTGACAACACTATCCAAAGTAAAGATGAGAGAGGGAAAACAACATACATAAAACTTGATGAGAAATAGGTTGTATACCCCTGTTCAACCTTAGTTTATAAAAAGGTTCCTTTGATAATGGTTTTGTGAAAATTTCAGCAACTTGTTTCGATAATGGAATATACTTCAGTTTAAATTCATTATTCTCCACTTTCTCTTTGATGAAATGATATTTTATATTAATATGTTTTGAATTGAATGTTGTACTGGGTTTCTTGTAAGGTTTAATGCACTTTGATTTTCACAACCCAAGAGTAAGGATAACTTCACTTCAATAAGTAAATCTTTTAACTAAGTCTTTATCCACATAAGTTGGGTAGAAGCTTGAGTGGAAACAATATACTAAGATTTAGCCATGACAATAGTTACTGAATTCTATTTCTTTTTATGCCAAATAACACAACATTTTCACAAAAAGAAAAATCCACAAGATGTGGATCTTTTATCATCAATATTTCCTGCCCAATCATCATCTGAATACCTAAATAATTGAATAATTTCTGAGCTATCATACCCTATTAATAAATTTTATGTGCCTTTGATATATCTAATAATTACTTTTTCATCCAAAAAATTTGATTCTTTTAGATTACTCTAAAATATTGTACATAAGGTAACAAAATAAACAATGTTTTGTCTTGAGGCAGTAAAATATAACAAAATTCTAATCATCTTTCAAAACTCTTTAGGATCAACTTCTATGCGTTATCTATCTTTATAAAACTTGGTTCCCACTAAAATCAGTGTGTAAACTGGTTTCAAATTTTTCATGCCGAACTTCTTAAGAAGTTCCTTGTATAATTTTCTTGGGAAACAAATATGTGTTTCTTCTTTTGTGAGATTTGTAACATAATAAATTATTTCATTTCACCCAGCATGGACATCTCAAAATACCTTTTCATCTATTCAAAAAATATTTCACAAGTTGTTTAATCATTTCTAGAAAAGATAATGTCATCAAAATAAATATTTATAATGAGGGAAAACTCTTGACTTTATTTTATGTACAGATTAATATAAAACCTTTCTTTCTTAAAACTCATCTTTCTTAAGCATGTATATAATTTGGAAGACCATGCTATCAGATATTATTTTATCACATACAAGGATTTCTTTAACTTGCACACATAACTTTCATATTTCCTAATAAAAAACCACATGGTTGTTCAATGTAAACTTTCTCATTAAGATCACCATTCAAGAATGGTGATTTTACATCCATATGAAATTTTTTTCAACTTCATTATGCATAAATAGTAAGAAATATTCTGATTGTTTCTAACCTTATCAAAATAGAAAAATTATCATCAAAATAAATTCCCTCAATCTATGAGTAACCTGTTCACACTAATATTTCCTTGTTTCTTATCACTTCACCATCTTTATTCAGCTTTTTCTGGAAAACCCATTTTGTACCAATAACATTTTGGTCATTTGGTTTATGTACAAGTTCCCAAGTGTCATTATTTTCCATTTTATCCAGTTCTTTATTCATAGCCTAAACCTATTCCATAATCTCAAAAGATTCATTCACATATTTCGGCTCAACTTTTGAATATGAGGAAGCATGTGTAATAGTTTTTGATGTTATTCTTTTTTGATCCTTTTGATGTTGGTAACCAATTATGTTTTGAGCATCCACTTGTTTCCTCATCTTGGGATGATATCTTTTAAATTCTTCCTCATCACTTGAAATAGATGATTCCAATTATTCTTCTTGAGTTGGATTACCATTGTCAGTATCCTTATCATAATTATCACAAGAAATTATTTCTTCAGGTTTATCTTCCTTATCATTATGAGTTTGTTTATCATCTTACCCATCCTTTTAAATAACTTTAACATAAAAATAATCAACTAATCTTTCTGTTTATTTGTTGAAAAATCTATAAAATCTTCCTTCCAGAGCATATCTAAGGAAATTCCATATTCACCTCTATTCTCAAACTTCCTAAGGTTTCCACCTTTCTTATTTATGATGCATGGAATACCAAAAAACTCTTAGGTGTTTCAAAATTATATTTTTTTAATAAA
This sequence comes from Viscum album, assembly GCA_963277665.1. Taxonomy (NCBI): domain Eukaryota; kingdom Viridiplantae; phylum Streptophyta; class Magnoliopsida; order Santalales; family Viscaceae; genus Viscum; species Viscum album. Next base: position 1,784,689,950 of record OY728121.1, on the reverse strand, counting down.
ACATTTCATATAGAGTCATATCTGATCTTGGCCTATAGAAAAATCTCTTTTCATTATAAAAATCAGTTCTCATAGATTGCCTCCAAAAGTAATGAGAGAGACCATGTTCAAGTAACACATTTCGCCCCATTTCCACCAAACTTCTATTCTTCCTTTCAGTAATATCATTTTGTTAAGGAGTGTATGATATAATTAACTCATTCCAAATTCCATGATTCTCAAGATAACATTCAATCTCTTCTTTTTTGTATTCCCCACCATTGTCAGTTCTCAACTTCTTCACCCAATACTCACATTACTTCTTAGCTTTACTCTTGAAAATTTTAAACATTTTTAGAGAATTTGACTTATGATTCATATACATAACACAATTAATGAGAGTAAATTCATCAATGAAAGTAATTAAGTACTTATCTCTGTGAGTTTATTGTTTTATCATAGTCCCACAGATATCAGAATGAATAAGTTCTAGGGGTCATTTCGAACAAATTTCAACTTTCTTATGAATAGAGTTTGTTATTTTTCCCTTTTGACAAATCTTACAGCACTAATATCTTCTTCTTAACATATTAGGAATAACCTAGACATTGTCTCTCTTTGATAACTTTATCATGTTTTTATGAAACATGTGTCCCATTATTTTATTCCACAACTGATTATATTTCACCATGCTTAATTAAAAATAGTTTTGAGACTCACAAACTTGGAAAAAGTTTCCTTTTGTACGTTGGCCTCTTGTAACTATTTTTACATCTTTCTCATTTTTCAAAAAAAACTCATCTTTTCTGAAAATTAATTTGTGCCTTCATCAAAAAGTTGTGAAATGATTATCAAGTTGTGTTTCATCCCTTAAAAAAATAAATCTTTCTTGGATTTCAAATTTTCTTCCACAATCATGGATGATCCAACACCTTTAATTCTGAGAGATTCATAATTTCCAAATGCCACTGTTCCTTATTTGAAATCTTTCACATTATTCAAAAATTTAAAATATCCTATCATATGAGAAGAACAACCACAATCCAATATCCAAGCTCATTTTTCTTTTTTCATTCTAAGAGTGGTTTTTACAACCAGATCTTTTTCTTTCCCTTTATATTTCTTAACTTATGGCTTCTGAGAATTGTTAACAAACTTTTGTTGTGCCAGTAACAAAATAAGAAAACGTTTTTAAAGGTGTATAGGTTGTTAAAATCTTTAATAGATAGTTTCTAGATGTTGGAACCTATTTTCAATTTTTACACTAACCATATTAGGTTTCTTCAGAACATCATTCTCAGACTTCTTCCTTTGAGAGGATTGAATTGCTCTAAAACTTTTCCTTTTGTAGTTTGTGGAATAATAGTAATATTTTTGATTAAACCAATACATATTAACCATATTACCTAATCCACCACAATAACTAAAGTATACATAGAAATAATATTTTCCTATGAAACTTCCATACTGACCGGAGTTGTGAACATGTTTCTCAACAACCCTATTATCTTTCTTATCAATATTTTTTTACCACCAACCATTCTACTATCAAATAGAATCTTATTTTTCAGCTTGGTTTTCTTTTCATCATTATTAGAACTAGAATTAATATATTTTTTTGAATTGGTAATATTAGAGACTTATTATTTCTCAAATTTTTTGGTCTTGGACACATACTTAACTTTCCCAGCTTTCTTCTTTTCAGAAAAAATTTCAGATTTCTTTTCAAACTTTAAAGGTAATGTTTTATCCTTCTCTAGTTTATTCTTTCCAGATCTTTCATTGACTTCAGAAAAAAAATTCTTGAAACTTGTAAGCCTTTTTTTAGCTTTATAAATATTTTTTTGTACAAGTTTCAGATCTTATTCTTTCTCTTTTAGCTTAACTTCTAGATGTTCATTATGATTCATTTCTTTCTCAATAGATTTTTTCAAATCATCAATCTATTCTAGTAGATTTACTTTCTCATCAGGAAAAAATTCATGATTTTTCATTGAATAATTTTCATTTTTCAACTTATTGATTTCTTTCTCAAGCCTCCTAATCTTTCTCATACATTCTTTCAACTCTTCCTTTAGATGAAATTCTAATTGAGTTTCGTTTTCTTTAGAAATACTGCTTCCTAACTCTTCATTGTTGATAGTTGTAATGAAAGTATTTTCTCCAAAATGCTCAATAGTTTTTTTGAATTCATATTTAATTTATTTTTCTTCATATTTAGACAAAAAGATTCTCCTTTTAGATTTGGATAACTTTTTTACTTTTCCCTTGGAAATAAGATTTAGCCTTATCACCCTATTTCTTCCATGATCTTCTCTACCTTAAACCATATTCATCACCATACTCTTCTTTATTTATTCAAGGATAATTATCCACAAAGTGCCCAAAAATCCACATTAAAAACATTTCAAGGAAAGTTTACCTTTATATTTACCCATACCTCTTTTTATATTTTTAGAAAACAAGGATAACAACTCATCAAAAATTTTACATACCTCGTTTTTTGAATCAAAATCACTAGCTTCTTATTCTTCATGAATATTATTAAGATTTTATTTATTGGAAGTCTTGAAATACATTTCATGATAAACTTTTGTTTTTTCATTCCATAACCTTCTCCCTTTTAATTTCATAAGTAATAATAGTGCTATAAAAGTCATCCAGAGATAATGTTTCTAGATCTATATCTTCCAACCAAGAAACTTTGGCATCAAATTTTTTGAGAGGAATTATAAATATTTTCTCAGCAATATTAGAATCTTTTAAATTTTCACTAAGACATATGATAGTGTTGAAAATGTTATTCTCTCTGGTAAAGAATTCACCAACAGAATCATACTCACCCATCATAAGATCCTCATACTTCAATCTTTATATTTATAACTTTGCCTTATTTAATTTTATATTGCCTTCATAAATGTTCTTAAACTTATCCCAGATAACTTTATTAGTGATAAAACCTTTCAATATTAAACCCTCTATTTTATAAAGTTATTAGAGTAAATAATTCTTAGATCTTCCATCATTATCAATATTCTTCTTATCAACATATGTAATAGTAACTTTTTCATCAATAAGAGGAAATCTATATGTTTCTGCTTCAAGAACATCATACCCAATAGAAATGAGATAATAAAACATTATATCTTTCTAGATATGATAGTTCTTACTATAGAAGATTGGAATCCACTTACTGTTCACATAATTCAGATTCTCCATCACAACTTCTCTTTTAAAACTTTAGAAAAGAGTAAACAAAGGGAACCTGGCTTTGATACCAATCAATAATTCCTGACAGGATCAATGTATCACTGGGGGGGGGGGGGGTTAATTAGTGATATAATTTTCTTTTAAGTTTCCTTTATTTTTAAATAACCTTCACCTCCCATTTTTTGAGGGGGGGGGGGTGACTTGGATAAAAGGCCAAGACACGTTCGCCTCCTGTTAAAGAGTTGTTACCTTGTTGAAAACAAAAAAAATCACACATCCACAGGAATACAAGAATTTAAAAGGTTCTCTACTCAATGAAAGTATCTATATACTTGGTATGGTATAGAAAATATCCGATACCACAAAATCCACTAAGAAATAATCCTTTTGTATGGATACAAAAAGTAGGATATTCCTTTACACTCATGTAGCACTATGTTCAATAAAAAAGTGCATGTGATTCAAGTGTGACAAAATGATGTAATACAATTTGTGTAACAAGTTAATAATCTTTCAACAGTTTCTCTAAAATATGTTACTATTATACCTTTTAACTTCCAAAAATATAATATTCAAAAAAATTCTTTACTTTCCTACCTAACAGTAGGTAAGAACTTCCTGGAATTTGTAATGATACTCATTCTGATTTCCTAGTCCAGCATAGTCCAATTGCTCAGTCTAATTTCCTAGTAAGATAATATAACTCTGTCAGAATACCACAAAAAAAAATTATGAACTTCTTATGTATTAATTTGAAAATCCCAATCTGATTCCCAATCTGATGATCCAGCCCGATATGATGATCAGCTAAATACAATATTCCTCTTCTTATTCTTCTCTCTAGTAAACCTCCTCAAGAAAGACCAATCTGGAAACACCTTCTCTCTAATTTTTTTAGTGATCTGCCTTCTCTCTTCACACATGAATAGTACTTTGATCACTTTAAAGTACAATATACTTCCACTATTTATAGGTGAGCCAAATAAGGTTCATGTGGGATTCTGAAAATGTTTCCCGCTCAACCAAATTTCCCAAAACACCAATTTACCTTACATTTTGGGTTCATATTTGAATTATTAAATGATTCTCAAATATTCTCATTTATTCTCAAACCTTCTTGAATATTATCACAACATTATCTCTTATCCATATTTATCCACAAACTTTAGTCCGATTCTGATTATCATTCCAATTTCCCCATTACAATGGAAGAATATGTTCAACAACATATTCTTCATTAAATTTATCCACACCAATTTAAAAACAAACATATGTCTTCTCTTTATAATTCTTGAAATAAAAAAACTTTCCATTTTGATGCTCCATACCAATAAAAACATATAACACAATCTTCTCATTCTGATGCTCTATAACAACTGATAAAAAAAAACTCATTATGATGCTCTGTAAAAACTTTGAAAGAAATAAAAAATTGAAACCATTCTTTCAAAAACATTGTTTCTACTTTTTTAGACTTCATTTAACTTTTCTTTTTCCATAAAAACAGTGTAAAATTCTAAATATTCCTACACTTCCTCAACAACACTTCAGCATCGGCTTCAAAATCTTTGATAAAAATTTTCTCATGCTTTGATCTCCCCTTGAAAACACTTTTGTAGTAGCTTGAAATAATTATTCTTTTCTTCTTTTTCTAAGACTGATAACCCTTCATTCGATAATGTTATCAGTGTCAGCCTGTGTCTGATGGATTGGTATTTTCTTCACTCTGATAATTGGTGTTAGTGCTATTCTGATGACTATTGATCCAATTGTTAATAAAATAAAACTTCTTTTCCTCTTGACCCAATTTAAAAACAAATAATAGTTTTATTTTCTCTTGACCCAATTGAAAATAACTAATAATTTGTCTTGATGAAAATGGTTGAATATATTTTTGTTTGATCTATGATATGATTTTTCATTATTCCCAACAACTTCAACTTCTTCATCTATTTCACTGGTCCCAATATATCCCACTAAAAAAAATCTACCTTCAATTCTCTTTTGCAACCATCACTATATTTGATGATTGGTGGTTGTGTAACTCTGATTATCAGTGGCACACCACATCTAATGGATCAGTTTCAAGTTTCTTCATCTTCAAAAAATTATTTCCTTTTCTGATTATGATTCACATAAAATTATTTATCTAAATATTTGTATCTTGTGGTTTGTTGGTTTGACTAAAAACTATCATATTCATAATTTCACATTCTGAACAAAAGCCTTCCCAATTTACCAAAAATTCTACATACGATGATCTCACATCGATGAGATGAGACCAGAAAGCTTCACCTTCACAACCTTTCTTATTCTAAAAACTTTAGCTTGTAATCATGACTTCCTCGTGACTTTGAAAACTTTTATGATCAACATAACATCATTTGGCTTACATTGGGAAGTATTTTAACTTTATAGAAACTTTTTTATTTCCAATATAATTCTCAAAACAATTGGCACCACTTTTTCTCCCCTTTTACTTCATAAGTATTACATCACAAGTTTTTAGACAACTTATGATTTATTAGAAATTAAAGATTAGAAAACAATCATAAGATTTACATCAGAGTGAATCAGACTCTGATACAACTTCTCATTACAATATTCATTTCATTCTAGACTCGAGATAAGTCTGATTAACCTGATCTTCTAGAAAACTTCTCCTCAATCTGATGGGATTTCTTAAACATTTTGAGTCTGATCATCTGATTATGATGGTGAGTTTGATTTCCTGCTTTTACAAAGTGAATTGATTTTTTTCTTCTTGAAAAAAAGACAACACTTTAAAAAAAAGAACATCTTTTAGCTTCAAAAAACAACTTCCAACCAATTTGTTCCCAATGTTTTGGTGATTCTTATCAGATTGGTTATATGCATGCTAGTCAAGGCTGTGACTCATCTATTTTATGATGAAGGAGGAAACCTCTACTGTGTTATTAGTATAGTAGAGTAGGGAATATAATGTGATATATATATTGATAATTTTTTTATTGAAACTAATGTTTAAAACCACATTCAAATCCAATAATTCATGGACATTAACCACATTTTTTAGTTTTAGTTCAATAATAAGACTTAATTTATAAAAGTATAAATTAATTATTATTAGTTTTATTCATTTAGAGATTAAATTGAATAAGTCTACACTAAAAATGGGGTTTTAAATGATTTTTAGGCAATCCATGAATAAATCAGAATATTTGAAGGTGGCGTAAGAGTAAAATGAAAATGGGATCCCACATTGCATGTCACCCTTATCAATTTATTTATCATCAGAAATGATCGAGGATTGAATTAAGGCCCATAGATATCATCTCTCTACACCAAATTACCTTATAATAAATGAATAATCCCATTTTCTATACACTACAAAAGAGTATCCAGGGTCATAAATTCATTATGTAAGAATAAATTAGAAATGTGTAGGCTATGTTGAATAGAATGGGCAGCACTCAAGCTATGTTATTGTAACTAGGGGATTTACTTGGATATATAAGATTAAATTATTCTAATGTAATATTAATTCTATATCTTACAAGGCCATGTAAGAGTATCTCAGGTGGACATGGTAGCTATATTAGTGTAAATTTTTTGGGAATGATGGTATACATGAGTAACTATAGTGGCTAAGTTGATGCTAGTGATTACCTCACATCATCACCCATGATCAAGTTACTAACTATGACTACAATGAGTTATTTACTATAATTAAAACATAGGTAGTAATATATCATATTTTATCTTGATCTATGCATATTTTTGAACTCCTAATCACATGAAAATTATGTAAGAACTCAAGCAGTGGATTAGGATTACTAAGAAGCCTTGGTAAAACACTCAATAAGTCTTTTGAAACAAAGAGGGTCATGGATGGAATCTAAATTCCACATGATTGTAATATATGGCATCTATAACCATAAGTAAAATCTACTTCAAACCATAATTCCAAATTAAGAAACATTTGAAATTCTACTCCACGTGTCATCCATCCAGGCTATAGTATAGAAAATGATTATGGTTCATTGGAAGATTGATATGAGGCCTTAGGGTGGGGGGATCAAGAAGCATTCACACATGGAAATATATGTCTCAACAAATATACACGGTGTATCATTTTTAGTTGAATGATACATTTAAATGAGTACAACCCAATGGTATTTAAGGAGAACGAACCATCCTATACAGGGGATCTTTGGTGGTTCTTAATTCATTGGGTTAAGGATAGTTTATTTTATATTTAATTCCTATAATATATTATAGTAGTTTTCATTTTTTTGTTTCTATTCCCTAGTTTTGCCTCTCTTGTGCTTCATGTTCATGGAGTAGTTACCCAAGGGTGTGATCCCTAAGGGAGGTTTAAGGTTCTCTTTAATTCCTATTCATGATTTCATTATGTTTTCTTCCATTTTTGACGGGGAAACAAGTTTATAATGGGTTGGTGAGGTGGTTATCCACCTTCAAATTTCATTTCCTATAGTAACATTATATTATTTACTAAATAAATTCTCCTATCTTAAGTTGTACCATCACATATATAGTAAAACATGGTGATTTAAATAATGGACAATGTATGGTGGGACTGGGAGGGAAATGATATCATGCCTTTACTAGGGTGTGTTTATTATCTTTATATTATGGAGGAGGTGATATTAATGTGTTGAGGAGGCCACCAATTGCGAGGGAATATATTTATAAAACACTCCCTTTACTTTTTTTAGATCTTAGTAGTGTTGAGAGGGAGTTTAGCGGTGTTACATAGGCTGGATGAGGGTTTTAGTGTTTTGAAAGGTCACAAAAACATGGTAGTGGTCATTGTTCTATCTTTTTTTAATCCTTCTTAGAGTCTTGAGTGTGGGGTATTCTATTTTTTCCTTAGGAATTTGGAGGTTGTTCTTGGAGTTGGCTGATTGGTGCTGGGATGTGCCACATGAGAAAAATATCATTATCGACCATTTTGGAGGGAATTTATCATGGAGTGTCCACCTGTTGTAAATGAGGATGGAGGAAACACTATAGGGATCCAGTTATGTTAGGAATGGTGCTTGGATGGTCACCCTATGTGAAATGTATAGTGTGTATTCCACCATGTCATGGGGTTGGGCATAATGAGGAGAAAACGAGAAAGTGTTTGGTGATATTCCATAATGATTGGTAATGGAAATCATTTGGGGCCAAAAATACTTAGGCCATGCTAGGTACAAGGCTATGGAGTTATTTAAAAGGTTTTATATGAGTTTTAAAATGTTCAATAATTGAGGGTTCAAAGGATTGAATTCCAGATCTTCTCTTTGATCAGACTCACCATGGGCATTTGAGTACCCCTGCACCATGGTGAAGGCTTACACAGCCTCCTCTATAAAAAGGGTCATCCCATCTTCCTTAGTTCATATTTATTTCTTCCCTCAAGATTTATTCAACCCATTGACCCCTCATCACATTCCAGTCAAACCTCTTGGGATTTTGAACACCTTTGTTCATGTGGATCAAAGTACCATAAATCAAGGCACTCCTATTTCTCCTCTCTTATCCATTATTCTTATTATTCTTAATTTAAGGAGTTTATTTTGGTGGAGATCATATTTTTTGGGTTATAAATTGATCAAGGATTAATAGTACATTTTTTTTCTTAGGTTTCAGTGGTGTTTCTTTCAGCAGTGGTTAATTTTTTACCATCCGTTCTTTCCTAGAGAACATTGAACTTCCGAATGAGGTAGGGGATCCTCATTCTACCATTCTTATATATGCATCTATATAAATTTCATCTTTTTTATTCCTTTGTTTGGATATTATAGATCAAATTAATATGATATATAATTTTATTAACTTAAAATTGAATAAGATAATAGTTTTCACATGTGTTTACTTTTTTGTGATATTGCTTTTGAGTTTATAATTATTCATTACCTTTTCTGTAAATCATAGTTTTTGGGAACCTCATTTATGACAACCCTGCTTTTATTACAAACTTAAACATGATTTATTACATAAAACTTCACTTGATACAACAAAGAATATTGAGAGGTTTAGTGTCTTTGGGGCTTAAAATCATTACATAAAAACTTAAAACATGAAATACAACATCTTTATTGAAAACTTCCTTTACATGACCACTACATTCCTTCGTACTTAGCATTGCATGGGATAACCTGAGGACATGCATAAGAAAAGGGTGAGATATAAAGCCCAGTAAGGGTGTACACATGGAATAACATGAGGAGTAAAATACATGTTAGAAAATAGGCATATCAATAGAGCATAAAAAAAACATGAACATAAAGGCATGATAAAGAATGATAATCATAACATGGAAATATGGCAACAACACTTAACATGGAATTAGCATGAGCCAATGCTCATTGCACATGGAGCATGAGTAAATAATCATTGCACATAAAGAACGAGTAAAACCTCATTGCACTTGAATTAGAATGAGTCAACACTCATTGCACATGATGTATCATGATACTATACTTTACCCAATGCATTGGAGCGCTATAAGGGTGCACCCTTCTTAAACATTTCATTTCATGCATAAGTGTGCCACATGGATCATAAAACATGGATTCATAAAACATAATCATTTATTCCATGATAAAGGAATGTGGAATTCATACATGAAAATTTATAATCAATAAGTAAATGTGAATAAAGTGAATACCCTTGATGGAGAAATGGGCATGGTATTCCTACACAATGACATTGGCTTAGAAAATCGGTGCGATTTCGGCAGCGTAACGGCATGAAATAAGAATTCATAAAAATAGTTGATGAGATAGAAAAGGGTTACTAATCATATTTAAATGTAATTTACAGTAAGGAGGTCATATAGATACATGTCCCAACAATTTTAGTGGAATTTAGATTCATGATACAAAAGTATTGCTTGAATGTAAAAGAGGAGAGAGAAGTTCCTTTCGGAATTTCGGCAAAGTAACGGGTGTACATGGGAGAAATTTAATGAGAGATAAAAGGGTCTCCCATCATTAAAATATAAAGAAGGAAGTATGAGGGAGGTGCGAAACCATAACCCAACATTCATAATTGAAATTAAAAGGGCAAAACAACTTAAAGAAAATTGGACAAAAATGAGAAAGGAAGAAAAAACCCTTACTTGGAAGTGTGCTTCCAAAGGCTAGAGAGAGGCTTATTGGGAGCTTGTGGCACCTTGGGAGTATTATAGAGAGAGTAGGGAATAGGTTGGATGAAATTCAAAGGCTTTGAGTGAGGAGGAAGTGGGAGCTTGGGTGGGTTTATATAGGAAAGGTGAGGGAATTCTTTATTATTTAGGTTTGGGACCCCTTATATTAAATTAATCCAAACCACAAACCATCCCATGGGTTTTTCCCATGGTTTTTTTGAAAATAGAAGAGGAAAAAATATTTTATAAGGCCAAAGTCTGAACTTCTTAAAATATTAGGGTTGCTTATGTGGAGGTGAGTCACACTCCCATGGAAATTAATTTAAAAAGACAAGGTGTTTAATAAGTCTTGAGGGGTCCATTAATGCTTTTCAAAGTAAGACAAACAAACCCAAAATCACATTATTTTAATGTTAAAACATATATTGGACTAAAATAAAGATTATAGTATTTTATTACATCACTATTGGGTCATTATGATGTCATAAAACACATTATATATTTAAACGGTATTTAATTTTTACTCAAAAATTTGACTGTCTCAGAAAATTATAAAAAATTCACTGTTGGATAATTTTGATGTCATGATTCCAAAAATAACATTTATTTTATCTAAATAATTTTCTAATTATGTTAATTTTCTCTTTTTAAATAAAAACCGATATTTATCGAAAATTCACGGGTTTTGACAAAAATGGCTTTCAAACCTTAATAAAAATTATAATTGCATTCATAAAATTATATGATAATTTATATATAATAAAATTAATCAAATAATAATAATAATATTTTATTAAAATATTATTTAATTAAAAAATCCCTTAATTTAATAAAATATATTTCTTAATTAAATAATAACTAAAACCACCATTTGTACTTTAAAAACTATTTACAATGTATCAATAATGACAAGAAATTATATTCATTATTATATACAAAAAAAATAATGTACATGAACATAGTAATATATATTAGTTACATAACCCCTTAAAACAGCCGCATAAGACCTAAGGGTAAGGAGTGCGATGGTGACTGACTCTTGGGGTGGCTCGGATAACATCGCTCGGGTGGTAATTTCTATCAACTTCCACTTTTCCCATAGACAGTCTCGTTCGAGCTTGACATGATGAAGCTCAGATTGGGCTTGGTCAAGAGCGAAGCCCAAGGACGCCACCTCTTTTCCGAGCCTCGACAAATGGGCTTCGTATGGAATGATTCTACTGGACGAGGCCATCGCTTCTTTTGTCTAAGTAAATTTGGATTTGTTAAGACCCTATATTTATACTAATCATGTGATCACTATTCAATGGATATATTAGAAACGATAAAAATTCTTAACATAAAACCAATGAAGTTGAAATTTTATATAAACATAAAGAGACATTTAATTAGATCAAGAGGGATTTCCATTAATGAAACTTTGGGTCGTTACAATATTCCCCCCTTAAGAAATTTCACCCTCGAAATTTTCCTTTTCCCACACTAAAACAGATGTGGGTAACTCAGCTTCATCACTTCCTCCGATTCCCAAGTCACTTCTTCAAACTTGTGGTTTCTCCACAACACCTTGACAAGGGGAATTGTCTTATTTTGTAGAACTTTTTCTCTACAATCTAAGATCTGCACTGGTTGCTCCTCATAAGAAAGATCATCTTCCAATTGTACCACCTCAGAAGAGAGTACATGTGAAGGGTCCAGTATGCACTTCCTTAAGAGGGATACATGAAATACATCATGTACTTTGGCCATAGTAGGTGGAAGTTCTAGTTGATAGGCCACAACCCCGACATGATCAAGAATCTTGAAGGGGATGATGTACCATGTACTTAACTTCCCTTTCTTTCCAGACCTCATGACCTTATTCCATGAAGATATGCATAGAAAAACCATGTCTCCAACTTTAAACTCAAGGTCTCATCGACGATTATCTGCATAACTCTTTTGTCAACTCTGGGCTGCCTTGATATGCTGCTGAATGGTTTTCACCTTCTCCACTATTTCCTTGACCATTTCTAGTCCAAGCATCTTACGTTCACTGAACTCATCCCAACATGCTGGTGTTCTGCACCTTTTCCCATATAGGGCTTCATATGGTGCCATTTGGATGCTCGAGTGGAAACTGTTATTATAAGAGAACTCAACCAGAGGAAGATGTTGATCCCATCTTTCTTTAAAGTTAATTGAGAACGCTCTCAACATATCCTTAAGTGTTTGGATAGTTCGCTCGGATTGGCCATCAGTTTGAGGATGATAGGCCGTAATGAAGTTCAGTTCAGTATTCAGAGCATGTTGAAGACTCTTCCAAAACTTAGAGGTGAATCTTGGATCTCGATCAGACACAATAGATAGTGGTACTCCATGAAACCTTACCACTTCCCTGATATATATCCGTGCTAGTTTATCTAATGAGAAATCCTCCCAAATAGCAATGAATTGTGCAGTCTTTGTAAGATGATCCACAAAAACCCAGATTGAATTGTTGCCTTTGGATGTCCTCGGAAGTCCGGTGACAAAGTCCATGGTGATGTTTTCCCATTTCCATTATAGTATGGGCAATGGTTGCATCATCCCCTTAGAATTATGCCTCTCTGCCTTCACTTGATGACACACTAGGCACTTTGATGTATATTCAGCAATCTCCTTCTTCATATTATCCCACCAAAAGTTTTCTTAGAGATCTCGATACATCTTTGTGCTCCCTGGGTGAATAGAGAAATTTGAACTATGTTCATCATCCAAAAGTTACTTCTTCAGCTCCAGACTTGATGGAACACATAGTATTTTCCCAAACCGCACAATTCCTTCTTCATTAACATTAAACTCCAAGGATTTCCCTTTTTTGATAGCTTCCACTTTTTCTTGAATTCCCACATCATCCTTTTGAGCATCCTTTAACCTTTCCAAAAGAGATGGTTGAGAAATAATTTGTGAAAGGATTGATGATGTTCCCTTATATATGATTCCCATGTCCATATTCATTAAGTCTAAGAAGATTGGATCCTTCTCAATTCTCATCAATGATAGAATCGCTGGATCCTTTCTATTTAGGGCATCTTCCACCTTGTTCTCTTTCCCAGGGTGGTAATGGATTGAACAGTCATAATCCTTGATGAGCTCTATCCATCTTCTCTGGAACATATTAAGCTCTTTCTGTGTGAATATATATTTAAGACTCTTGTGGTCAGTATATATCTCACATTTCTCTCCATAGAGATAATGCCGCCAGATTTTCAAGGAAAAGATCACCGTCGCCAACTCCAAATCATGCGTTGGATAGTTTCTCTCATGGATTTTCAAGTGCATTGAGGCATAGGATATCACTTTATCATTCTTCATCAGCACACATCCTAATACCTTCTTCGAAGCATCATTGAATACCATAAAAAGTTCCCCACTTGTGGGTAAAGTGAGCACGGGCACAGTGATAAGCCTCCTTTTCAACTCCTTGAAGCTTTATTCGCATTCATCACTCCAAGTAAACTTTACTCCCTTTCAAGTTATCTTGGTAAGAGGGTTGGACAGTCGTGATAAATTTCTCACAAATCGTCGATAATATCCAGCTAACCCCAAGAAGCTACGGATATCCGTTACCGATGTTGGCCTCAGCCATCCCTCAATTGCATCTGTTTTGGAGGGATCCACAGATATCCCATTACTTGTGATGATATAGCCCAAGAATGAGACTTCCTTCAACCAGAACTCACACTTACTGTACTTTTCATAGAGCTTCTCCTTGCGCAAAGTCTCTAGTACAGTTATTAAATACTCCTCATTATCCTCCTTGGTTTTGGATTATATTATAATATAATCTATAAAGACTACCAAAAATTTGTCTAGGTAATCTCTAAAGACTCTATTCATTATGTTCATGAAGATTTTTGGAGAATTAGTGAGTCTGAAAGGCATTAATATGAATTCATAGTGCCCGTATCTTGTACGAAAAGCAGTCTTGGGGATATCTTCCTTCTTCACCCTTACTTGATAATATCACGACCGCAAGTCCACCTTGGATAAGTATTGTGCTCCACGTAGCTGATCGAACAAGTCATCAATTTTTGGGAGAGGATACTTGTTCTTTATCGTGAATTTGTTAAGTTCATGATAATCGATGCAAAGCCGCATTGACCCATCCTTCTTCTTAACGAAGAGGACTGGTGCGCCCCATGGTGATGCACTTGGGCATATAAACCCTTTATCTAGATTCTCATGTAGTTGTTTCTTCAGCTCTTCAAGCTCTAAAATAGCCATTCTATATGGATTCTTGGATATTGGTAAAGCCCCAGGTATAAGTTCAATTGAGAATTCAACATCTCTTCTAGGAGGAAGACCAAGCAGTTCCTTGGGAAACACTTCAGAAAATTCCCTCACAATAGGAATTTCTTCAAGGATGGTTTCTTCCTTGGACTCAATCATTTGAGCCAGATACGCATGCTCATAAGGCAGTAATATCCACGCTTGAGATGATGGAGCTAAAGGAGATCCATCTTCCTCCTTACACTTGTAAAGAATCGGGGGTCGAATCTCCATATGGAGTGTGATTTTCCTCTCCTGATAATTTATGTTGGATCTATATAAGGAAAGTCAATCCATGATAATAATTGCATCAAATTCCACTAGAGGGAGTTTGATGAGGTTCTCTGGGAAATTCAATCCACAGATTATAAAAGGGGAGGAATTATATTCATGGGATGCAATGATTGCCCCATTTTCCGTACTCACCGACATCTTAAATTCCATGACTTGTGGTGGTGCTGGGATTGTTCTACTAAACTTTTGAGATATAAAAGAATGTGTATAACCTGAATCAAAAAGTACGTTATCTATTCTTGAATTAATAACTAGCATACCTGTCACCACTTCGTTGTCGGGGTTCACTTTGACAAAAGTGATGGAAAAAGATCTTCCTTGCTGCCTTGGAGGTTGTTGGTTGTCTCTGAAAACCCTTGGATTAGGGCACTAATTTGCAAAATGACCCGGTTCTTTGAATTTATAGCATTGAACAACGCATTGAGGTTCGAACGGAGCATTCCTCTCCTCTGTCATAGCCGCGGGTCTTTCTTTCCGACAGTTAACAACTAGGTGCCCTTCTCTTCCACACCTGAAGCATTTCCTCATCCCCTTAAGGCAATTTCCAGGGTGCTTCTTTCCACACTTTTGGCAAGTGGGGTGCTGGATCTTCTTAGAACCATTGGATTTATCCATCAGACCGCCAACATTGAATTCTACCTTATGCTTCTTATCCCCATGATACCCCTGTGATTCTCTGATCTCCATTTTGACCTTGAGGGCACATCAGAAAATTTCCTCATAGCTGTCGAAGTCACGAATCGCTAATGCTTTCCACAGGCTAGGCTTCATCCCACCAAAGAAGCGGTCAACCTTGAATTTGGGGGTAATGATAAAGCCGGAAGCATATCGTGAAAGCCTTGTGAAGTTTTCCTCATATGTTCCAACAGATTCTTTGTCTTTTTTCTTGAGGGAAAGTAAGTCCATTTCCATCTTAAGCCGGAGGGTGCGCGAAAAATATTTATCAAAAAAAATCTTCCGGAAATCCTTCCATCCCAACGCCTCGATCTCCTCCTCAGGATTCATATTTTTGATCAATGTACACCATTTATCAGCTTCACCCTCCATACGATAAGCCGCTAGGAGAACCTTCTCTTGTTCAGAACATTGAAGGGTGGAGAAGATCTTTTCAATGGATTTGATCCATTGTTCAGTGATCGTGGGATCAGATGATCCACTAAAAGTAGGAGGCCTTTTTCTCATGAAGCTCTCGATAGTGACTTGTTCTTTCTTATGGGGGTTTGGACGTTCCTCTTGACCCATGTTTCTATTCAATGCTTGAGTTAGCTGAGAGAGAAGCGTGACAAAGTTCGCAATTCCCGCTCCCATTGGATTGGGCATCTCATTAGTACAGTCATCACACTGATCTTCACATCGGTTGTTAGCCCGAGTCCTACTATTACCGGCCATTGGCTGGAATAAAAGGAATGTTAGGGGGTAACACATAAAGGGTAATCCAAAGACAAAAGTTGATGACTTATAAATAAACTTTTATTTCCTTTAATCACGAGTTTATAAGCTTCAATCTAGGCTTTTCATGATCTACTTTCTAACATATATTCTTAGGGGATTTTTTTTAATTCCCTTAATAAGGGTTCATACTAAGATTGTGAATTTATCAAAACATATCCCCCAGGAGTGTTGTAACCAAGAGTGCATCAAGGCCTGTTGTCGTGCACCAGTTCCCGTTCGAGTCTAGCTCAAAGTGGTGTTTTTGGGTTTTACCCCTAGGATACATCTGTGCCAGAGCTGCCTCTACCTGATCGTATCCAGACAGTGATGTATTTGTTTGATAAACCACTTAATCAGTACTTACCAAAACTTAGGGATGTTTTTATTATACTTAGTCTTGTCTATAAGGCTTTACTAGGGTTTTCTAATCCTAATCCCAAAAATAACTAAACCTATCCTCTGATACCAACTATGACAACCCTGCTTTTATTACAAACTTAAACATGATTTATTACATAAAAATTCACTTGATACAACAAAGAAGATTGAGAGGTTTAGTGTCTTTGGGGATTAGGATCATTACATAAAAACTTAAAACATAAAATACAACATCTTTATTGAAAACTTCCTTTACATGACCACTACATTCCTTCGTACTTAGCATTGCATGGGATAACCTGAGGACATGCATAAGAAAAGGGTGAGCTATAAAGCCCAGTAAGGGAGTACACATGGAATAACACGAGGAGTAAAATACATGTTATACAATAGTCATATCAATAGAGCATAAGAAAAACATGAACATAAAGGCATGATAAAGCATGATAATCATAACATGGAAATGTGACAACAACACTTAACATGGAATTAGCATGAGCCAATGCTCATTGCACATTGAGCATGAGTAAATCATCATTGCACAGAAAGCACGAGTAAACCCTCATTGCACTTGAATTAGCATGAGTAAACACTCATTTCACATGACGTATCATGATACTATACTTTACCCAATTCATTGGAGCGCTATAAGGGCGCACCCTTCTTAAACATTTCATTTCATGCATAAGTGTGCCACATGGATCATAAAACATGGATTCATAAAACATAATCATTTATTCAACGATAAAGGAATGTAGAATTCATACATGAAACTTTATAATCAATATGTAAATGTGAATAAAGGTGAATACCCTTGATGGAGAAATGGGCATGGTATTCACTACACAATGACATTGGCTTAGAGAATCGGTGCGATTTCGGCAGCGTAACGACGTGACATAAGAATTCATAAAAATAGTTTATGAGAGATAAAGGGGTTCCTCATCATATTTAAATGTAATGTACAGTAATTAGGTCATATATATACATGTCCCAACAATTGTAGTGGAATTTAGATTCATGATACAAAAGTATTGCTTGAATGTAAAAGAGGAGAGGGAAGTTCCTTTTGGAATTTCAGCATTGTAACGGGTGTACATGGGAGGAATTTAATGAGAGATAAAGGGGTCTACCATCATTAAAATATAAAGAGGGAAGTATTAAGGAGGTGAGAAACCATACCCCAACATTCATAATTGAAATTAAAAGGGCAAAACAACTTAAAGAAAATTGGACAAAAATGAGAAAGGAAGAAAAAACCCTTACTTGGAAGTGTGCTTCCAAAGGCTAGAGAGAGGCTTGTGAGAGGCTTATTGAGAGATTGGGGCACATTGGGAGGATTATAGAGAGAGTAGGGCAGAGGTTGGACAAACTCCAAAGGCTTTGAGTGAGGAGGAAGTTGGATCTTGGGTGGGTTTATATAGGAAAGGTGATGGAATTCTTTATTATTTAGGTTTGGGACCCCTTGTATTAAATTAATCTAAACCACAAACCATCCCATGGTTTTGACCATGGTTTTTTGAAAAGTGAAGAGGAAAAAAATATTTTATAAGGCCAAAGTACGAACTTCTTAAAATATTTGGGTTTCTTATGTGGAGGTGAGTCACACTCCCATGGAAATTAATTTAAAAAGACAAGGCGTTTAATAAGTCTTGAGGGGTCCATTAATGCTTTGAAAAGTAAGCCAAACAAACCCAAAATCACATTGTTTTAATGGTAAAACATATATTGGCCGAAAATAAAGATTATAGTATTTTATTACATCACTATTGGGTCATTATGATGTCATAAAACACATTATATATTTAAACGGTATTTAATTTTTACTCAAAAATTTGACTATCTTAGAAAATTATGAAAAATTAACCGTTGGATAATTTCAACATCCTGATTCCAAAAATAATATTTATTTTATCTAAATAATTTTCTAAATATGTTAATTTTCACTTTTAAAATAAAAACCGACATTTATCGAAAATTCACGGGTTTTGACAAAAATGGATTTCAAACCTTAATAAAAATTATAATTGCATTCATACAATTATATGATCATTTATATATAATAAAATTAATCTAATAATAATAATAATAATTTATTATAATATTATTTAATTCAAAAATCCCTTAATTTAATAAAATAGATTTCTTAATTAAATAATAACTAAAAACACCATTTGTACTTTAAAAACTATTTACAATGTATCAATAATGACAAGAAATTATATTCATTATTATATACAAAAAAATAATGTACATGAACATAGTACTATTGATTAGTTACATAACCCCTTAAAACAGCCGCATAAGACCTAAGGGTAAGGTGTGCGATGGTGACAGACTCTTGGGGTGGCTCGGATAACATCACTCGAATGGTAATTTCTATCAACTTCCACTTTTCCCGTAGACAATCCCGTTCGAGATTAACATGATGAAGCTCAGCTTGGGCTTGGTCAAGAGTAAAGCCCAAGGACACCACCTCTTTTACGAGCTCCGACAAATGGGCTTCGTATGGATAAATTATACTGGATGAGACCATCACTTCTTTTGTCTGAGTAAATTTGGATTTGTTAAGGCCCTATATTTATACTAATCATGTGATCACTGTTCAAAGTCTATATTAGCAACGGTCAAAATTATTAACATAAAACCACTGAATTTGAAATTTTATATAAACATAAAGAGACATTTAATTAGATCAAGAGAGATTTCCAATAATGAAACTTTGGGTCGTTACATCATTTTTATTGTGGCTATTGTGATCCATATAACTTGTTTTTACTCCTTACTTTAACACACCATTAATAAATGGATAAGAGCTTATATATGGGTAATGAATCAGTTTCCCGTGTGAAATATGGATTTGTGTGATGATATTGACGAAAGAGATGATGTAATGTATTAAAACCCCCTTTGAAACTAAATTTGTGGTAAAATTGAAAGCCTAAATGTGTTGTGATGTTTTTATGTGCTTTATGTGAATCTGTGGTGGTTATGTGTACCTTTTTAGGGCTTGTGCGGTGATGGTGGTGACCAGATCAGATGTGGGATGTGTTGTGGCAGCGAAATTATGGTTGGTCGACATGGGTTATTATGGGGGTTTATGTGTAGTGTTTGGGTTATGGTAATTTTAATTTTGATATAGTTAGGTTCTGGTGATGGCTGGTATGTGTTGATGTGGACATTATTGAGAGGTATGTGGGATTTTTGTAGTGTGTTTTTGGTAGTATCCTAGTAACGATGAATTGAAGTGTTAATGATGAAATTAAAATGTCATGGGTTGGAAACTAAATGTGTGTGGGTTGGTATTAAAATGTGTTAATTGAAATAATGAGTTGAACATCAATAAATATAAAATAAATGGTTTAGTAAGTGTAAATTGGTTGAAAACTAGTAAATCTGGAAATTGGTTAACTTAAAAGTTGAAGATGAATTATAGATTCTCTATAGATTCTGTGTGGTGTGTTACATTAGTGATGAAAATGGTTGATGAAAGGGGTTATGAGATGTTGTGGTGGTGTTGTGGGATTTGATAGTGGAGTACGATGTGAACCCATAGGTTGGGTATTTTGTATTATCTATCAATATTTTATTTTTATGTTATTTATATATGAACCCCACCCTAATTGGATAACATTACCAATGACCTAATATTTTGGGTTTTGGGTGTTTTCCACAAAATTTAGGTTGGTGGTGAAATGGATGGTTGGATACCCCTATTCCCTACTCTTCCTTCAGTAGTGGTGATGATAACAACTGGTGGTAGAGATTCCTAGTGATGATGATGACTAGTGTTGGAGATGCTTAGTGAGGATGAGGATATTATATGTGGTGGGGGTCATGCATGGTAGGAGGAGGCCATGGGGTTGATGTAATTTCCATTCATGATACCCTAATACCATAGTTACATGATGAGGTTGTGATGTGGATATTGAATAATGCAAGAATGGGATGCTACACCTTAAAAGGATAGGGTAAGTAGGGATGCATCCTAATCCGCATCAGATATGCATGGGTATGTTTCATGATGGCATGGAGGGAATGAGAGAACAAGATGTTTGGAGTTGGGATGTGAAAGAAACAAATATATGGGGAACCTTTTCTTATCTTTATTTCAATTATATGTTATTATACTTGGATTCTTTATTTGGTGAGAGTGTCATGGTGAGGTTGGTAATGGATAGTTAAACTATTTAAGTGCTTGTTGGTTATACTATTCATTCACTAGTACATTAGTATGTTATTTTTACATTTGTAATAGATACCTTGTGTATGATCCTACTAATTATACATGTTATGCTCACTCTATGTATATATAAACCAGCTTTTAGGTTTCTAAGAGGATTTTGGGGATTGAGATGGACATTAATAGATTGGGTGTTGAAGCTATTATTGAGTTGGTACCATAGGGTTTTCCTTTTTGGTATATGGAGACATTATTTATAATTGTTTAATTTTGTTAATGCATTTTGGGATATTTTTTTTTCCTATTATATAGTATGCGGTGGATTTTTTGGGTGGTTGATATTATATCTCCCGATCCTATATCAACATTATTTACGGTAATGCCTTTCATATGTGTGATTTTTATACTCTCAGCGCTAGTTGTCAAATCAGTGCCTACTGAAGGTGGGAATCAAGGTTCATTATCTATTTTCCTTTATTACCAAACTAGGAGGATACCTTTGGAGGGAGGGGTCATGAAACCAATGCATGATAATTTCCAAAATTTAAGTAGTAAAAAGTAATTTATGAATGATATTTATTGAATTAAAAATGGATTTAAATAATAAAAAATGGATAGTGAAGGGTCACTTGGTTGAACTATAAGATAATGTACCTTTCCTACTGAATTTAATTTTCATTTATCTTTTATTTGTTTTATTTTGAAAACTCTCTCTCCCCTCACATTATTTTTTAATTTCAATGTTAAATAAAAATAAATGAAAAATAATATTTATAAGTGAATGAAATATAACTTATAAGTGGGGATCTTTAAGAGAAAACTCTATTCAACCATGTGCTACATTTTAGGGGTAAAAAAATTTATTTATTTGTGGCCCATAACGGGCCTCTTATTAAATTTTCATCATTTTAGGGGAGCCAAATTGGATAAATATTCTTTATTCACTTTGTAAATAAATTTTATTTGATTATTTTTTTTTGTTTTTGTTTTTTCTTTTTCTACTATTTTATGTCTCTTTATTTTCACCAAAACATGATAAGAATTATAGAATAATCATTTATCTATAATGGATCACCAATTATATTCCTAGTTCATGGAATTAGATGAAAAAATCTTTGAGGTTAGGGACTCATTCTTGGCCCAACATTACAACTCTAACCACTCCTTCCCACAGGATCTCGAAGAACAATTCCAATGGTCACACCACACACAAAAACTCAAGGTGTACACTACTGGATGGGTAGAAGGATGATATTATAGAAATTAACCCAACCATTATTCAAATAACATACCCCCATGTCACCAAGATAAAGATGAACCAAAACCAGAGGATGTGAAAATAATATCCACCAGTGCCTTATTACTATATCGATGGTTGAAAGAACAAAAAACATATATAGTAGAGTTAAAGGACCTGATGTCACTAATGAACACTAATCTCCACACATTAATGGATTAAGGACTAAAAAAATAATAGGAGAAACTACTTATAGTAGTATTTACTAATGAGGATATCCAGGAGGTGGAAAATCAATTTGAAAAGAGTTCTCTCCCACAACCATCATATTTCCTTCTAGAGGCAATACAAGAAGAGAAAGAGTTTATGGATAAACCATTAAATGGAGTAGAACATTAATTAAATTCAATTTCATTTTATTTATCATTATATAAAATGATTTATAACTCTATTTGTGCTTATGTTGCAGATTTGGTCGAGCCACTTATGGCCCTGGAAAATGGAGTAAAAAAAATAAGAAGATACCATCAAGAAGAGGATAATGTTTGAAATTAAAGAAGATTATTTCCCAACAGCTATGCATCAGAAGATAAAAATAAAATCTAACTTAAATAAGGGGGAGTATAGGTTTAAAATCATCTAATTTTTATCTTATTTAAAGATAATTTTTCATTGATTCCCCCTACACTATGCATACAGAATCAACAACCATGAAGCCAACCCTATTTCATGAAGGATAAGCTACCATGAAATAGGTGGTAACATTATGCAGCGACTCGTGTTTTTGGTCCTGTCATACTTTGGAATATTTCTACGAATAATTCTAGAGCTAGGCGCGAAGACGGCGTGCGATTCCGAGGCCCAGTGTGCCCAGAATTAATTTTATAAAAATATTAAGTTTTTTTTATACTATGCACGTGGCGGGGGTGTGATATCTCCTAAATGGTAGCTCAGAATGGGAATCTGAGGGAACATTTGCGTCTGGAACGTGCCGTTTACCCTAGGCGAGGTGTAAACTTTGCGGGCGCGGGCCTGCGGTGAGAAACGCCACCAGTGGCGTTTTCATAATTAAATGGAGAAGTTAGTGTGCGAGCGTCGGCTCAAATAACTTCTGAACTGAGTCTCGGATGGAAAATCTGAGTCCGCCGTTGCGTTCAGAACGACGCGTTTACCCTAGGGGTGACCTTAATTTTGTCCGCATCGGGCATCGGGTCCAAGGCGGGTTTGGCGCCGGCGGGCGGCTGATATAAATATCAGCGCCCCCCCCCCCTTTATCGTTCCTCTCGACGTTCTTCGCCGCCGCTCCGCCGAATCGAGCCAACAAAGCGCCCACGATCTCGGAATTCGACGGCAAACATTCCAGGAGCATTCAGCGGAAGCTCTGGAGCGCGGATCTAAGGCAGAACGTCGGCGTTTCGCTTGCGAGGTAGGCGGATTTGAGTTTTAACCCCCGATCCCGTTTTTGCTGCGTTTTTATGCAAATTGAAGCCGTAAAAGTGTAGATCGGGTCCCGAGGGTCATGTGGACACCTCCGGATCGCAAAACGGACCACCGGGGTGCCCCCGGTGGTCCGCGGAAGATCCGTCGGCGCGGCGGCCCACGGCGGAGCAGCGACAGCCGGTCCAGGCCGGTCCGACCTCTTTTCTCATACGGGGGTCTTTAAACCCCCGTATCTTGCAATCCGGGAGCCGGATTCGCGCGCCGTTTGCGGAGACGTGAACCTGACGACGAGGCGAACCCTACGGTGAGGTTTCTAGGGTTTAAAGGTTCGGGATCATGGCCCGGGAGCTAGAAACATTGTATAAAATAATATTATTTTATTATTTCACAACTTCGGGCCGTTGTAACTTCTACCCGGAGCGTCCGATCGACGTGCCGTCTGTGGCGTTGAGACCCTGATGGTACGACGGAGTTTTTGAGATGGTTTCCAGGTGTTGGAACTGAGAACGGGGTGCGGGCCCCACGAGGCCGGTTTTTGGCGTTTGCGGAGAAACACAGATTTTGCACCAGGAGTCCGATTTTGGAAGATAAATAGTCAATACTGTGTGTTTTTCCGAGAGGAACGCAATGGTGCAATCCATTCGATGAGTTTCGGAATCCAGGCGTGGACCCTACCCGAGCTGGGCTTCGGTGAATAGTGCCTTTTTCACCGGGTGTCTGTTTCGGACGAGCGAGTAGTCGATTCCGCTTGTTTTTCCGAAGGGATCGCCGTGGTGTGATCCGCTCGATGGGTTTCAGGATCGTTGTGTGGGCCCCGCACGAGATAGCTACGGTGAATAGTGCCTTTTTCACCGGTGCTCCGTTTCGGGCGAGTAAACAACCTATCCTGCGTGTTTTTCCGTATGGAACGCGATGGTGGCCTCAGTTTTGGCTTAGGAGGTGCGAAGTGTGGAGTTGTGGTGGGTCGCTCGGGTTAGCGACGTTTGGACCAGCAGTGGTTGAGGGTTCTCCCTTGGTTCATTCCTACGAGGGTTCGTGTGGCATTACAACCTTCGTAAGGGTTTGTGATCCTCTCGATGGGATGTTTAAACTGTTAGAGTTGTGGCATCCCTCTGGTGGGCCCGGAGTGGATCCTCTAGCATCTTTACCCTAGATCGGGTTCTTGGTATTGCTATGATCGCTTATTTACGGGTGACGATCCCCTATCTAGAAGGTTAATCCTGTAGGGTTTGTGGCATCATTGGAAATATGATCCCCTACGCGGTGGGCCGTGCTCCGTAGGGTTGTGGCATCGTCGGGTATACGATCCCCTACTCAGCATGTGGTTTATAGTAGGGTTACGGTATCGTTGGTTATGCGATCCCCTACTCAGCGCGTGGTTTCAGTAGGGTTGCGACATCGTCAGTTCGATCCCCTACATCGCGAGTTATACCAGATAGGGTTTCAGTATCGTCATGACCATTTTTATATGGACGATGATCCTCTATCTGAGTGTGGAGTTTCTATCGAGCGCCAGATCGGGTTGTGGTATCCCCCAACGGATCCTGGGTGTGATCCCCTATCTGTGAGAACTACGTATGCCAGATCGGGTCGTGGTATCCCCCAGCGGACCCTGGGAGTGATCCCCTATCTGTGAGCTTTGTATACCGGAGTGGGTTCTGGTATCCCCTAGCGGACCCTAGGAGCGATCCCCTATCCGAGGAGTTTGGTGGTTCTGTTTTTTCAGGGAGGTTTCCTCAGTGATGCTATCCGACGAGCGTGATCTCTCAGGTGAGCGTCTGAGAGGTTTGTGAGAAACCCGATGGAGTGTATCTCTCAGATGAGTGTCATCTGGGATGATAGTGATCATGTGGTGTACTCTCATGGTTGTGGATGGTTGCTGGTGACGAGGTCGGTACCTCTTGTGGATTTGTGACGTGATATGAGTATATCTGGATTGTTCAAGGTGTATGTATGGGCATACACCTGAGTTGAGCTGAGTTGATTAATTGTGTTTAGCCGAGGATGGTCACGAGATGGAGTTTCTCTCTCATCTGGGTTCCCTCTGGCTGGGTTGAGCGGACTGTTGCCTTTCAGTTTCTCCCTTGGGTTTTGGATTTTTGGGGTGCCTACTGAGTATGTTTATACTCACCCCTGCATGGGCTTTGCCCACACATGTTTGTGTCTTGTGCAGACCACAGGCCTTTCGACGGAGTCCCAGGAGGACCCGGAGCAGGCGGAGCTTAGTGAGCGTGTTGACCGGGGTGTTTACCAGAGCTGTGCCGAGGGAGCTTTCCGGCGGGTGTTTGTGGCAGTGTTCCCCTTCTTCAGAGCAGGTTGGACGCGCTTTTGTAGTTTTCTTTTGGTGGGTTCTATTTTTCCCTTTTGTACTTCTGCTGTACTCTGGTTTGGGATAGATGTATGCATGCATTTCTTTTTCAGTTTTATATATCTCTGCATTGTTGCATGGAGGTGTTTGTGGGTGTGTGCATATAGGTACCATAGGCTAATGCCTCCCATGTGTGAGATAGCCTACTCGGCGCTGGTCGCCAGCCCCTGGCCTATTGGAGGCGGGCTTGGGGAGTCGCGGCTCGAGCCCCATTGGGTCGGGTCGTGACAGAGTGGTATCAGAGTAGGTTCCACCTTTGGGATCTCAGAGCGTAGCTGGTCTAGCTGTGAGCTTGGTTCGGGTTGCATAACGGCAGTGTTAGGATGTTTTGAGTTCGGCTTTCAGGCCAGGGACTCCAGTGTTGGTGCGGCGGCCGATGTATCCATACACCAGGACTCTGATAACCTGCCTTTCGACTCGGGACATTCATACACTGGTCGCGGGGACATAATGGTACATGCATCATATAGGACTGGGTTTTTGGGTTTTCCTTGTCCTTCTTGAGTCAGCTCTCCAGATATACTCTTTGACCGTGGTGCATCTTGAATGTATTTCAGGATGCCTCCACGATGATAGCTAGCGAGGGTTCCACAACATGATTGTGCTGATGACCCGCCCCGTGTAGTGGCTGTGGAGCAGGGCGCATGTTCTGAGGTTGCACCTCCAGGTGGTCTGCCAGTTGAGCCACCACCTGTCGAGCAGCTGGTTGTGCCGGCGGTGCAGGACGAGGTTGCGCGCAGGCTGAGTGCACTGTACGAGTTCCAGAGGCAGCGACCTCTGAGGTTCCAGGGTGATCCAGACCCCCAGGCAGCTGATGACTGGCTTGAGGTAGTCACCCGAGTTTTCCACCTAGTGAGGACACCTTCAGATCATATGGTGGTCCTAGAGGAAAGCCTTCTGCATGGTTCTTCTAGGCGATGGTGGAGTTTGGTGATGCAGTCCCATGACGAGGAGACGCTCACGTGGGCAGAGTTTGAGTGGCTCTTCAGGGATGAGTTCTATCTGGTGACGCTGAGGTCAGTGTAGATCTAGGAGCTTCTGCAGCTTCGACAGGAGATCATGACTGTGTCGGAGTACTCAGTGAGGTTTACAGACCTGTCGCGCTACTGCATGGATATGGTTTGAGACCCGTTATTTAGGGCTCGGACCTTCGAGCAGGGCTTACGCAGGGACATACGAGCAGGTGTGGTTTCCTTGTGCCTGCCCACCTATGCTGGAGTGCTGGAGCAAGCGTTGGTGGTGGAAAGTTTTCTGGCTGAGCAGATTCCCCCTGTTAGTGCTGGGCACTCGAGAGCTGATACTTCATCGGTCGGATCGGCATCTGGTAGCCGACGACAGACTCAGGGGTCTGGACGTGGCCGACGTTTTAGGAGGCGACCCCAGGATGGTGGATCTGAGCCTCAGGGCTCACAGGGCTCGTAGGCCAGTTTTGGTCAGCCGCAGGAGAGGCGGTGTTACGCTTGTGACGGTCGGGGACATCTTGCTAGAGATTGTCCGACCCGACGTGCTGCTGAGAGGGAGCCGGTCGATGGACCGCCTTGGCAGAGGCAACATCTCGAGCAAGGAGGTCCGCAGGGCGGCGGACGTGGCGGCGGAGCTGGTGCAGTGGGAGGTGGTGGTAGGCAGTACCAGTTGCCAACACCCCCACCCCCAGGTGGTCCACACCAAGTTCAAGGAGCTGGTGGCCGAGGGTGAGGACAGCTGAATGCCCTGGAGGCAGTCGACCTAGAGGCACCACAGATGGATAGGGGTACGCCTTGTGTCTTTTCTACTTACTGCAGTAGTTTGATAGACACTGTTTAGTGGTACCCTCCTTTTTGTTTCTTGCTCGAGTTTTGTTCAGGGCGTTGGTAAGACCCTGTGTGGGTGCTTGTTGGTGAGCTCGCTGGTGTGTGAGACCCAGTTGAGAGTCCAGTCGCTTTCCTTGTGCTTAGAGCTTTTCGGGGATGAAAAGTTCTAAGGGGGGGAGGATGTATCAAATTGGGTTTTTGGTCCTGTCAGACTTTGGAATATTTCTACAAATAATTCTAGAGCTAGGCACGAAGATGGCGTGCGATTCCGAGGCCCGGTGTGCCCATAATTAATTTTATAAAAATATTAAGTATTTTTTATACTATGCACGTGGCGGGGGTGTGATATCTCCTAAACGGTAGCTCAGAACGGGAATCTGAGGGCACGGTTGCATCCAGAACGTTCCGTTTACCCTAGGAGAGGTGTAAATTTTGCGGGCGCGGTCCTGCGGTGAGAAACGCCACTAGGGGCGTTTTCGTAATTAAATGGAGAAGTTAGTGTGCGAGCGTCGGCTCAAATAACTTCTGAACGGAGTCTCGGATGGTAAATCTGAGTTCTCCGTTGCGTTCAGAACGGCGCGTTTACCCTAGGGGTGACCTTACTTTTGTTCGCATCACGCGTCGGGTCCGAGGCGGGTTTGGCGCCGGCAGGCGGCTGATATAAATATCGGCGCCCCCCCTTTATCGTTCCTCTCGACGTTCTTCGCCGTTCTTCGCTGCCGCTCCGCCGAATCGAGCCAACGAAGCGACCACGAGCATGGAATTCGACGGCGAACGTTCCAGGAGCGTGAAACGGAAGCTCTGAAGCGCGGATCTAAGGCAGAACGTCGGCGTTTCGCCCGCGAGGTAGGCGGATTTGAGTTTTAACCCCCGATCCCGTTTTTGCTGCGTTTTTCTGCAAATTGAAGCCGTAGAAGTGTAGATCGGGTCCCGAGGGTCGTGTAGACGCCTCCGGATCGCAAAACTGACCACCAGGGTGCCCCCGGCGGTCCGCGGAAGATCCGCCTGCGCGGCAGCCGGTCCAGGCCGGCCGACCCCGGCCGATCCGACCTCTTTTCTCATACGGGGGTCTTTAAACCCCCGTATCTTGTAATCCGGGAGCCGGATTCGCGCGCCGTTTGCGGCAACGCGACCCTGACGAAGAGGCGAACCCTCTGGTGAGGGTTCGAGGGTTTAAAGGTTTGGGATCGTGGCCCGAGAGCTAGAAACGTCGTATAAAATAATATTATTTTATTATTTCACGACTTCGGGCCGTTGTAACTTCTACCCGGAGCGTCCGATCGACGTGTCGTCAGTGGCGTTGAGACCCTGATGGTACGATGGACTTTTTGAGATGGTTTCCGGGTGTTGGGACTGAGAACAGGGTGCGGGCCCCACGAGGCCGTTTTTGGCGTTTGCGGAGAAACGCGGCTTTTACACCAGTAGTCCGATTTTGGCAGATGAATAGTCAATCCTGTGTGTTTTTATGAGAGGAACGCAATGGTGCGATCCGTTCGATGAGTTTCGGAATCCAGGCGTGGGCCCCACCCGAGCTGGGCTTCGGTGAATAGTGCCTTTTTCACCGGGTGTCCGTTTCAGACGAGCGAGTAGTCGATTCCGCTTGTTTTTTCGAGTGGATCGCCGTGGTGTGATCCGCTCGATGGGTTTCAGGATCGTTGTGTGGGCCCCGCATGAGCTAGCTACGGTGAATAGTGACTTTTTCACCGGTGCTCCGTTTCGGGCGAGTAAACAGCCTATCCTGCGTGTTTTTCTGCGTGGAACACGATGGTGGCCTCGGTTTTGGCTTAGGAGGAGCGCGGTGTGACGTTGTGGCGGGTCGCTCGGGTTAACGACGTTTGGACCAGCAGTGGTTGAGGGTTCTCCCTTGGTTCGTTCCTACGAGGGTTCGTGTGGCATCACAACCTTCGTAAGGGTTTGTGATCCTCTCGATGGGATGTTTAAACTGTTAGAGTTGTGATATCCCTCCGGTGGGCCCGGAGTGGATCCTCTAGCATCTTTACCCTAGATCGGGTTCTTGGTATCGCTGTAACCGCTTATTTACGGGCGGCGATCCCCTATCTAGCAGGTTAATCCCGTAGGGTTTGTGGCATCATCGGAAATATGATCCCCTATGTGGTGGGTCGTGCTCCGTAGGGTTGTGGCATCATCGGGTATATGATCCCCTACTCAGCATGTGGTTTATAGTAGGGTTACAGTATCGTTGGTTATGCGATCCCCTACTCAGTGCGTGGTTTCGGTAGGGTTGCGGCATCGTTGGTTCGATCCCCTACATCGCGAGTTATACCAGATAGGGTTCTGGTATCGTTGTGACCATCTTTATATGGACGATGATCCTCTATCTGAGTGTGGAGTTTCTGTCGAGCGCCAGATCGGGTTGTGGTATCCCCCAACGGATCCTGGGTGTGATCCCCTATCTGTGAGAACTACGTATGCCAGATCGGGTCGTGGTATCCCCCAGCGGACCCTGGGAGTGATCTTCTATCTGTGAGCTTTATATACCGGAGTGGGTTCTGGTATCCCCTAGCGGAACCTAGGAGCGATCCCCTATCCGAGGAGTTTGGTGGTTCGGTTGTTTCAGGGAGGTTTCCTTAGTGATGCTATTTGACGAGCGTGATCTCTCGGGTGAGCGTTTGAGAGGTTTGTGAGAAACCCGATGGAGTGTATCTCTCAGATGAGTGTCATCTGGGATGACAGTGATCGTGTGGTGTACTCTCCTGGTTGTGGACGGTTGCTGGTGACGAGGTCGGTACCTCTTATGGCTTTGTGGCGTGATATAAGTATATCTGGATTGTTCAAGGTGTATGTATGGCCATACACCTGAGCTGAGATGAGTTGACTAATTGTGTTTAGCCGAGGATGGTCATGAGATGGAGTTTCTCTCTCGTCTGGGTTCCCTCTGGCTGGGTTGAGTGGACTGTTGCCTTTCAGTTGCTCCCTTGGGTTTTGGGTTTTTGGGGTGCCTACTGAGTATGTTTATACTCACCCCTGCACGGGCTTTGCCCGCACATGTTTGTGTCTTTTGCAGACCACAAGCCTTTCGACGGAGTCCCAGGAGGACCCGGAGCAGGCAGAGCTTAGTGAGCATGTTGACCGGGGTGTTTACCGGAGCTATGCCGAGGGAGCATTCCGGCGGGTGTTTGTGGCAGCGTTCCCCTTCTTCAGAGCAGGTTGGACGCGCTTTTGTAGTTTTCTTTTGGTGGGCCCTGTTTTTCCCTTTTGTACTTCTGCTGTACTCTGGTTTGGGATAGATGTATGCATGCATTTCCTTTTCAGTTTTATATATCTCTTCATTGTTGCATGGAGGTGTTTGTGGGTGTGTGCGTACAGGTACCATAGGCTAATGCCTACCATGTGTGAGATAGCCTACTCGGCGCTGGTGGCCAGCCCTTGGCCTATTGGAGGCGGGCTCTGGGAGTCACAGCTCGAGCCCCGTTGGGTCGGGTCGTGACACATTATAAGAAGATATCTTGAGGGATGTGGTGAAGCAACCACTCCCCCAGTAAAAACTAAAGCATTATATAGAGGGAGATAAAACTAAATAAGGGAAACTCTTCTTCATTTTCAACTATAAAAAAATTCAATTGACTTTGTTTCTTTAGTCACATTCTCTAAAAAACATAGATAAATTAGTTGTGTTTTTTAACTGCATTTTATAACATGGTTAATTTTTAATTTACACAAGTTTTCTAAAAAAATGTGGCTAATTTAGTCTTGTTTTAAAATGATGATAATTTTTTTAACTGTGTTTTTAAACACGTTTTGAAAACATGGATAATTTATATTTTAACTATGTCCTCAAGAAGGATAAATTTAAAAAAATATATCAGAACTTTCTAATTTAGTATATATTTTATTTTTTTCACATTATAAAAATTTACACTCACACATTATATATAATTTATTATATATAAAATCATAATGAATTTAAATTTTAATTGAAAAACTAATTTAAATATTATATATGTGTGTGCATGTGTGTATGTATAATATATCATTTAATAATTAAATTTAATATATATATATAATATTATTATATAATATTAAAAATAATATAAATGAATAATTTTTATATATATAGAATGTGTATAATATTAAATATAATATTAAAAATAAATGTTATTTATATAAATTTAATACACAAATAGACACACACCCATATATATATATACAGATACATACATGCATGCATAACTCATACATATAAACACAAACATCTATAGACTAATATATATATATATGTGAAGATATATGTAATAATATTACAAATTAATAATTATATATGTATGTATGCATGCATGGATGCATGCATGGATGCATGAAATTATATATATATATATTAATATTCATATATTTTATACACGAACATATATATATATTATTATTATAATTCATATATAATTAATATAATGTGTATATATATATATTTGTAAGTATATTTGTATTAACTTATATATAAATACACTTTAATATGATTATATATAAAAAACACCACAACGAGTGATACAAGCATTAATTTAGATCGTATATGGAATGTGTTTGATCCCTACAATGTGAAAATTATTTTAATTGGTGGGGGGGATTAGGGGTGATGTGTTGTCGAAAAAAATTATTAGATTTTGGGTGTACATGGTTTTGGGGCATCATAGGATGTGGGGAATACAGGGGTCATGGCGTGTTGGGCATAAAGAGGATAGTTTGATGTCGATAGGATGTAGGGATTACAAGTAATCACCACATGTCGGGTATACAAGGGGTTGGGGGTAAGTAATTGTCTATTTACCAATGTTTTTTAGAAACATGAGTAAATTAGGTTTAAAACATGTCCAAATTTACCCATTCCTCATTTAATGACTTTTTTTTTCAAAACATGGTTAATAAATTTTTCAATGTTTATAAATGCGGCTAATGTCAAGTAGAAATGTGACAAAATTATTTTTTTATAGTTTTCCTTACTTCACTACACTTGGTGGGTGAGAGGATTTTATTTGTTTTTGGGGTTATCCACTCCCGATATCTACTCTTGAAAATTGTGAGAATTAACATGTGTTGGTTCTTAATAAAGAAACCATACCCCCTTTTTGATTGGGGTTAATAAACTGAAACTTTTTGGCTATCAGAAATATAAATATAGCACCACTATGGGGATATCCCAAGGCTATTTTCTCCCCACATCTATCCCTTTATTTATTTTTACATTTGAATATATTATCATGTTTCTATTTTTTTTTATTTTGTAGGTTGAAAAAGGTTGCAAATAGGAGATTTTATCATACCACTAGAAAATTACCAAGTTTTGGATTTCCTTATCACATATTTCTACTATCTTAATTATCTAATTTCACAACCATTAATGAAGGGTAATAAAAGATAAGTGTGATTGATAGGTATCACTTTTTTAGAGTTTTACAAATTCTTTTTTATGTTTAGTGTGTTTTTATGAAACTTTGAGCTTAAATGAATATCCAAGTCATTTTTCATACTTGAGTTGATTTTGAGAAATTATCAACTATTTTTGAAGAAATAGATTTTAAATTATTTTTTAAATTATTTTTTTCCACTAAATTTGATTTTAAATTTTTTTATGAGTTTGGCTAATTTTTGAAATCCGTGCTTATGAGTAATGAACCAAATCTATTTCTCATACTAAGAGGTATTCAAAAATATTTTGAAATTATTTTTCTAATATGTTCACTTTCTTGAGAGAAACTTTGAGTTTCTATGAAAAATATAACTTGTGGTTGTTTTTTTCAAAGAATTAGAGCTCATGAAATGTTCTCAATATGATTGTGACACTTCTTTAGCTATCCCATTTTCCCTCGATACATACCTTTACATCAACCCTTATTAAGACCTTAGAATACCATGAATATCCTTTTAGGTTTAAGTTACATTCCAAGATATGTTTTCCTTATATACCTTTACTCTTGATATAATTTCCTGAATATTTCAAATTTGAGTGTGGGTGAAGGACATTTTATGTGTGTTCTTTGGAAACCTACTTAAATTTTGGAAATTGGATGTGAATAGTCATTATATTCCTTCAAGAGAAAAATGGGAATGAGTCATATTTGTTACATGCATTTATAATTCCATTATCCTTATAAAAAATATATAAAATTTTATAAAAAAGAAAAAAAATATGTTTATATATAAAAAAAGAAAAAAAAACATATACATGAAAAATGGGGAATGGGGATTGAAATATTTCATTATGCTTTATTTTTTGACTCATTATCCACAAAAGGGGATTAAATAGGATTTATATAAATGTGAATTGAGTGAGGTACATTCCATGTAGTTACTTGGATATCTATACATTATATTTAAGAGTTTACCCTCCTTATTTTATCTATTATTTTTTAAAAGTCATCCCACTAACCCAAATCCACTAAAATTAAATTAAAAATATCACATGATTAAATATATTTTCATTCCCTCATAGTGTGGAGGAATTATAATTTTTTAATCTTATGGCAACACATTAATTTTCCAAGTTTGATAATGACCCCATTTTATTGTCCCCTTTGGGTTGTAGAAGGAATATTTTGGTTGAGGAAATTTAAATTCGAGATGAGAAAATGAGAGGGAAATTTTTTTCATAAAGTATACATGATAATTTTTATTTTGGGAAATTACTAGATGTGTTTTAACTCTTAAATGTTGTGTAAATTTGATTTTGGATATAGATTTTTACCTAGAATTCAAAAAATTCATGGGGGGGGGGCGATTTGAGCTATATCTTGATTATTTTATTTAATTAAATTCTAGTTTAAAATCCCCTTTAAATCTAAAAATTCATTATAATTAACCATATTTTGTAGTTTTAGATAAATAAAAAGTATTAATTACTAAAAGGCTAAATTATTATTTTTTTCATTTTATTTATTTTAAGATTAATTTGAATAATCCTACACAGAAAATTATATTTAAAATGATTTAAAGGTTATTAATGAATAAATTATAAGATATAAATTTATCATATGAGTAAAATGAAAAGGGGATCCCATATTGAATGTTGTATTATATGACTAGTTTATCATTGGTAGTGGATGAAACTCAAACTGGAGGGCATTGATATCACCTCTCTAAATCAACTTATTCTAGAATAAATAAAAAATCCCATTTTCCAAATGCTATATAAGAGTAATTGAGGTTTTTAATCTTCTAGGTAAGAATAAACTGGAAATGTGCTGGCTGCATACAAATAGACTGGAAAAAACCTAATCTATGTTTGAGTAACTATGGAATTACCTTAAACACACAAGATTAAACTATTCTTACATAATATTAACTTGAAATATTTCAAGGCTACATGATAGTAGCTTGGGTGTAAATGGAATCTATGTTAGTGTAACTCTTTTGGGAAAGATGGTATGTGTAAGTGACTTCAGTGGTAAAGTCGTTACCAGGGATTACCTCATATCGTCATCCATGATCAAGTGGTTTTTTTTTGATGATTATGAGTAACTAAATATAATTAAAATGTAGGAATTAATATCTCATGTCATATCTTGAACTACACACTTCCAATAACACCAAATCACATATAAATAATTAAATAACTCAATCTATGGCTCAGGATCACTAATAAGGATCAGTGAAACACTCATAAACTCTTATGAAGTAAATATGGTCATGGATGTGATACAAATACCATATTATTAACTTATAAAGAATCTATGACCATAAATAAAATCTTCTTTAAACTATATTTACAAATTAGGAAACATTTTAAATTCCACTCCATATTCTATTCATCCATTCTAGAGTATATACAAGGATCGTGGTTCATTAGAATCTTGATCTAAGACCTTGGGGGAATTAAGAAGCATGAACACATGGAACATATCCCTCAAAAAATGTACACATGGATTCATCTGTGGTTGAATGAGATATTCAATAGAGTTATTCCCAGTCACATTTAAAGAGAATAAACCCTCCTTTATAGGGGTTCCCTGGTTGTTATTTATTTATGGGATTTATGATAGTTTATTTTATTTTTATTCCATATAATATATTACAGTAGTTTTAATTTTTTGTTTGTGTTTATTTTCCCCTATCATGGCTCACTTGTACTCCATAGTCATAGAGTATCTTATTAGAGGGTGTGATCCTAGAGGGATATTTAAGGTGCTCTCGAATCCCCATTCTCAATTTCATTATATTTTATTCCATTTATGTTGTGGTAGTGGGTGTGTGATGGTTTGGTGAGGTGGTTTTCCACCGCCACATTTAATTTCCTGAGTCACATTTTATTCCTTACTAAAATAGTTCTCATACCTTCACTTGGATCACCCTATATATAGTGAAATGAGATAAGTTAAGTGATGAATAATATACAGTGAAACTAGGAGGGAAATAGTGAATTGCCTTGGAAAAGGTGTGATTATCATTTTTCTACTATGGAGGAGGTGGTATTGATGCATTGATGAGGTATCTAATTAATTTTAAGTTCCAAAATTTATGTCAATAAAATTAATTCATGAGTGGTATTTATTTAATTAAAAAATTAATATAAATAATAATAAAATGGATAATGAAAGATCACTTGGAAAAACCTTAAGATCAATTCGCTTTTCCACTATCTTCCATTTTCATTTCTATTTTGTTTATTTTAATTCCAAACTCCATTTACCCTCACACTATTTATTTTATCTCAATT
This sequence comes from Viscum album, assembly GCA_963277665.1. Lineage (NCBI taxonomy): Eukaryota > Viridiplantae > Streptophyta > Magnoliopsida > Santalales > Viscaceae > Viscum > Viscum album. The sequence goes on along the minus strand of OY728121.1, from coordinate 1,784,653,547 downwards.
TTAAATAAAAAATGAAAAAAATATTAATAAGTGAGTGAAGTGAAACTTATATATGGGTCTCTTTGAGAGATAACCCTATACATCTATGTGTTGCATTCCAGGAGTTTAAAAATCAATATTTATTTGAGACGCCCAATATTCCTCTTATTAACTTACCCAACTATAGTTATTCATAACACCTATAGAGTTTCATTCATATGGGAATATGAAAAATCTATAATATTTTTGTCAGATTTCTCTTAAGTTGGGTAGTGTCCATCACAATGGCCTAGATCAGGGTCTGAAGTAGGGTAACCCACACCACAGTGTAATAGTTTGGGTTCTTTCAACTGATTAGTGCATAAGGAAGGTGAAAATTACCAATGGAAAGTGCATTAAGGTCAATAGGGTGGTAGTATTTAGGTCAATATATTGATAGGATGAAATAGAAGAGGCTCAAGATTAGGTTAGATTTATGTTACAGATCATTCTCCTTCTAATGATAACACGAATCCATAAACTGTTTAAGGTATGATTTTAGTGACATCATCTCTATAATATGTTTTATTAAATATGGGAGTTTCATAATCATTTTTTATTAAACTAGGGTTGGTAGGGGAGTATCTATTTGGGATGATGATTATTTTTACACCCTTAGGGGTAATATACAAGGGTATTAAGTGCTGTCCATGGTGAACTATTATGATCAGTGATGAGTATATTTGGGATTTTTTTATATTATATATTTGTAGCTATGATGTGGTCCTTGGGATAGATTGGTTGAATCACTATATATCATGAATCAACTACAATCTTTGATGGGAATCCTTCATGTTTATTGAAGGTAATCATTAAACCTTCATTGAATAGTGTTATTTGTAGGTAGTCCATTCAGGACTTGATTATCAGTAGTAGGGGATGATTATATCCCACTTTGTGGGTGTTTCTATAAGTTAAGAGAATTATATGAAAAAATTATTATTTCATCCCATCATAGACCAATTTTAGGATGTTTTTACAAATGAATTCTCATGTTTTCCACCCAAGAGAGAGGTCAAGTTCATGATTTATCTAATGTTGGATTTAGATCCCATATCCACTACACTATATAGGATGGATACTATAGAGAATAGAGAGATAAAGGTCTAGATAATGGACTTGAAGAAAATGGATTCATTCAAATGAGCATGCCACATTGGGTGATCCTATTTTATTCCCTAAGAATGGAAATGTTTCATCGCACTTATGTATTGATTACTAGAGGTTTAACCAATTAATAGTTAAGAACTGACATCCTCTTCCTCATATATAAGACCTATTCAATTAGTTGAATGGATCCAAGTGGTTCCCTAAGATCAATTTGAAGTTAGAATACCACCAATTATGGGTGAGTCCAGTTGATGTTCCTCATACTACTTTTAGGATTAATTATGGCTTATATGAGTTTCTTCTGATGCCGTTCAATTCAAAGAATGCACCATTAGTGTTTATAACCTTTATGAATATGCCCTTCTATCCATATTTTAATTAATTTTTGGTTGATTTTTTCAATGATATTTTGGTTTACTTCTAGACAGGGGAGGAACATGCTCAACATTTAGAGATAATTTTGAGTACACTAAGAGAGAATCAACTATATATCATGATCTCAAAGTTTAATTTCTAGAATAAAGAGGTGTACTTCTTAGGAAATGTGATATTAGAGGTAGATATATCAGTGGACCTTGAGGAGGTTTATAGTGTGGTTTCTTTGGACCGAACAAAGAATTTTTTTGAGATCCATATATTTTTAGTACTATAATAAATTCATTCAAGACTTCCCTATTTTTTTCATCAATGAAAACCTTAAAAAAATTTGGTGAAGATCAAGTGTTTCAATACATGTGAGAGATACTTCTAGGAGATGAAATGAAAATTGAAGTCTATGATGATCCAAACATTACTATCATTGGGTAAGAAGTATATTTTATATTGTGATATATCAGGAATTAGTTTTGGAGTATTGTAGATGCAAGATGGATGAGTAGTTGCTTATGGGTCTAGGAAGATGAGACCACATGAGTAGAACTGCCTAACACATGATTTATATTTAGTAGTGGTTGTTAATTCATTATGATTTTGTCACTATTGAATTTTGGGTAAGAGGTTTTTAGTGTACACTAATCACAAGATCCCAAGGTATATATTTTCATAGAATGACCTAACACTTTGGAAAATAAGGTGGTTTGAGTATCTATAATCATTTAAATTTGAGATGGTATATACCCCTAGTAAAAGGAATATTATGGAAGATGTACCAAGTAGGAAGACTCAAGATTAGGTTTTTAGGGATGTTAGTAGATAGTAGCAGCCAATAAGCCTCTTCACTAAGATGTATCTCAAGAATCAAGAGTATTAGGGTTGGGATTCTCTTACAACTATGAGCATTACCTCCTCACACCTAGAGAAGGTGAAGGAGAGTCAATCTTTTGTATCATATTATGGGGTTATGAGAAAAATTATATATGGTAGGTATCCTCTTCTAGATTGAACATAGGATGATTATGGGATACTATATATATGAGGTCATGTTATGGTCCCTATGAGTATGATATAGGAGGTGGTGTAGGATTCACATGCCTCAAGATGGGTTGTTCACCCAGAGATGAATAATATATACCATGACATCCATATGAAATATTGGTGGTTAGGGAATAATAATTACATTATGGAGGTCATTTTCTGATTCCTTACCTTTTAGTATTTGAATTATGAGTTGATAGCCTCCCATATTAGTTTTTCTACAATTTTTCCATCACTCATTTACATTTTTCAAAAAAGGGTTTCATTTTTTAGTGGATTTTTATGTCATCCCCTATTTTATCAATAAAGGATGTTTGGGAAAGTGAAGGTGTATATAAAAACATACCAATAGGAGAAGTGGTGGAAGAGTAGGGAGGGATTTGATATAACTATTGAATGAAACACCGAACCACCCATTTCCATCATTACATTAACAACTTCAATATATTTCTCCCATATTTTTAATTTGAGTGGTATTTTTTGAGGTGTTTATCTACTTATTCAATAGATAATATTATGAGTTTTCTTATTATTATAATAATGAAATAAATTGTTTACCCATATTTACATAGTAATCCATTGATTTTTCATGTTCTTTTTACCCCTTTCATTTGGGGGGTTCACATTACATCTGATGTTCATTTATTTTATGAATTTTTTTAGTTTATTTTATCTATATATTATTACTAAACCAAATGGTAAATAATTTAATATCATAACAAGTGGTATTAGAGTGGGGTTCTAGGTCAGTTTTGTCCACTTTTTTTGGTATTAATAATTCTCATAATTTTGAGTATGCTCTATTATTGAAACTCAGATTGACTTTTCACATAAAAAATTTTTTATTGGGATTATCAAATATACTCTTGTGAAATAGTAGTGGTTCTAGACTGACAATGTGTCTATATGGTGATGAAATTCAAGATTAAAAAATAAAACAAGAATAATTTTCCATTATGGAAAATGAAGATGCAAGCAGTATTGTGGAAGGATAATTGTCTACCAAAAATTAGTGAAAGACTAGTGAGTGTGATAGATGAGAAATAAAATGACATGGACATGAATGTTATTTCCAACATCCATTCAAGATTGGATAATGGGTTAAGAATTGTGTAGAAAAATAAAGTGAAGGAAATATGAGATACCTGGACAAAGTTTTATGATTCTAAATCACTGCATTTTTTTTTCATGTCAATAAAACTATACACTCTTAAAATAGAAAAGTCATTAATAGTAGTTCACCATATAAAAATCCTAATTTTTTTTCATTTATCTATTGAAACTAAGTTAAAAAATATGAGATAATAAATTTTTGGAGATTTTTCTCCAGATTATTCCTGATTTATATGATCATCTCATCATTGAACTAACAAATAATATCTATAAAGATATGTTAGTATTCAATAATGTTTCAAATGTAGTTCTTAATGAAAAAATTCAGTGCAAGAATAAGGAGGATTTTTTTTTCACAAATTGGAGGATCTATCAATGGAGAGAGAAAGGATGATGGAGTTTGGTTCCAGTGGGAGAAAAAATTAGGGTATTTCTAAATCAAGGAGCTAGAAAAGAAGATCACATGTTTTAGTAATGGAAATAAGGACCATATTAAGGACTATTGGAATAATAAGAGTAGTGTAAAAACCTCTCAAGGAAATGTGGAAAGTACTTATAATAATGGAGACATACTTGTTAGTTTTGGTAATAATTTATGGAGGTCACAAACACCTCAATGATACATGGATAATAAACTTAGGAGAAATATAGCACATTACATCTCAAAGTCAATGGTTTTATCAATATGAACCCATCTTGGAAGGTCTTGTGTACAAGAAAAATGATCATACCTTAAAGATCATTGGAGTCAATACCATCAAACTTAAGATGCATGGTGGTATAGTTTAAACCATCCAAGTAGTATTACGTTTGAAGGGATTAAAGAAGAATATATTTTCTTTGAGATAATTTTATGACATCAGGTACAAGGATCACATCGAGAAATGGGTGATGATGATTTTGAAGGGCACACTTGTAGTGATGAAGGTGGAGAATATCTAAAAGAACTTTTATATACTTATCAATTAAACATATAAGGAGGTGAAGATAGTTAATACATTAACTAATTAAATAAAATCATTGATAATGTCATAGAATTAGAAGCATAACCATATATATGAATAATTCATGAATATTATTATGGATATAAAGTTAATTCCTATGATTATAAAGGCATCCTTACCATTTTATGAGAATTTTTTTGAGAAAGTAATATAGGTTGAAGTGTAGAACATCGACGGTGAGGAGAAAATATATATTATATTTGATAAATTTTAATGTTTGGTAAGAATAAGTTATATCATTGGGGTGATAAAATTACCTTTTATAATTAATTTATGATTATTAATGGAGATGTAGGGTACACCCAATCAAGAGGAAAATAAATGCTTTTGAAGTCTTCAAGATATTCAAAGTGAGAAAAGAGATTGAATCTAGAAATAAAATTAAGTGTTTAAGGACTAAAAATAGAGGATAATATACATGTGATGAGTTTGATACATTTTTAGAAATATGAAGGCATCAAGATATAGTTTAGAGTATCATAAACTCTTTATTAGAATGGAGTGACAGAGTAGATGAAAAAAACCTTGTTGGATCAAACAAGGGTAGGGTTGAATACCATAGGAGTTTCCAAGACATTATGGGTAAAATTAGTGAATAATACCTATTATGTGATTAATCAATCTCCTTTAGTGGTGATTAATCTAAAAACATCTATGGAGATGTGGAATGGTAACCCCATTAACTATTCTTGGTCATATATATTTAAAAGTAATGTATATGAACAACTTAATGACCAGGAAAGATCAAAGTTTGATTTGACATCCAAGAAATTTCTCTTTTTTGGATATGATGATAGTGTGAAGGGGTATCATTTATAGTAACCCACTACCTGCAATATTATCATCAACGTAGTAATCATTTTTATATAATAAAAATTACAGATATCATTTGATGAAGATGTGGGTAAACATATCATAGAAACTACAATAGTTAAGGTGGAGTATAAACCGAATGAAGAACCTATTTCCTAAAAATATTTAATAGAGAATGATGATAAGTGTTAGTTTATTTTGGACTATTATGGTTAATTTAGGAGAAAATAGAACCAATATTACACTCAAATTATGTAATAGATAAGAATATTTCATCTTCTTATTGAAATATGATGAAGATCTGTCTTTTTTTATAGAGGTAACCTAGAGTCTAGACATATACTCCTAGATAGTGGTAAATTAAGAGGAAATTTAATCCCTATACCAGAATAATACTCAGGATCTTGTTCTATTTCCTTATAGAAGGAATACCATTATTAAAAAATGGGTCTTTAAGATCAAACAAGATAATAAATACTAGGTATAAAGATATCGTGTGAGATTGGTGTTCTAAGGATATAATCAAAAGGAAGGTATTCATTTTAATGAAATATGTTTATCGTATTGTTTTATTGATGAATGTTTGAGTAGTTGTGGTGATGTATGCTACATATGTTTTATATCTAGATCATCTATATGTGAAGACAACTTTTCTCCATGGTGATATTGATGAAGAAATTTATATGCTCCAACCAAAAGGTTATGAAAAATAAGGTTATAAGAACTTGGTTTACTAGTTAAAAAATATCTATATGATATCAATATGGAACCAAGTTGTTTGAATAAGATATTTGATTCCTATATCATGAACTTTAGATATAATATACTCCATTCAGATACTTATGCTTATTTTAGGAGTTTTAATAGTATTGATTTTATCATTATTTCATTGCATGTGGATAAAATATTGGTTGTAGGATTCAACAATAATCAGATCTATAAGAAAAAGGCATAGTTTTATAGGGAGTCTGATATAAAGTACTTAGGACCAGAAAACCTGATTCTCAATATATAAATTTACCGATACATAAAACTGGGGAGTTTTGGATATTATAAAAGAATTACTTGAGGTAAGTCTTGAAAAAATTCAGTATGAATGATATAAGCCAATACATACCCATCTTCCTATTAATTTCAATTTATCCTCTATTATGATTCCTTATATTGAAGTAGAGACAATATATATATATCTCAATTACCATACACATTATTATTAGGGAAGCTAATTTTCTATATGGTTTGTACAAAACCAAACATTACACATGAAATGAGTGAAATTAGTTGGTACATGGTGAATCTAGGACGAGAGAATTAGAATGTAGTGAGTTGTATCCTGAGATACATAAAATAAACCTTAGATGATGTATTATGTTATGAAATATTGGAGTTCACTATCAAAGGTTATATTTGTAATGCCCTGACCCCTCTAGATCGAAGTTGGTGCATTACTAATTACATTGACATGATTAAAAGGAATCAAATCCCGAAGGACTGAGTAGTTTAGTAGTATTTAAGAAACTAGATACATACATGTAACTCATATCACATTGGGAAAGGTAACAAAATACAACACATAACAAAAACTAATATACTTCATTCATGAGAACTCAATAAATAGTCTCCTCTTCATAATCTGTTGAAGGTAAAAAATGAAAGGGGTGAGCTCAAATGCTTCATAAGGGTTGAAAAATAGAGTAAGCATGAATCAATAATAACTGAATAATAAAAAATTAGGCATAGTCAATATGGAATGGTGAATAAATGAAAAAAACACACCTTTAATAAACTGAGAATGAAACTACATCCATATGTTTTTTCATAGTGAAAACCTCATGGATAGTAATAACTAAAAATGAATAAAGAGAATGATTATTAATTATACATCATGTATCTGGCACATGATACCACAATACCATAGAAATAGTTTAAGTCTATGGGTATAAACCCGTCTGATTTTTGGAAACAAACTCAAAGGTTTTGTCACCAACTGATTTGTCTCATGAGACCTATCGATGCATCGAGGGGCTATAGCGGGCCCCACCCACCGCTGCATGTCCAAAAAATTATTTATACATATATTTAATACAATTAAAATATTCCTTCTCAATATATGTATATATTTGAGGATATAGATTCATCAAAGGATGTTGACATAAATAATGATACTTTTAAATGAGACTATTGAAAAATTCTTGAGGAAATAATCCTTAAACATTCCAAAGTTTCCCATACCACCTTGAAACATTCAAATAATAACACCATAGAATATCATGAGAATAATGAGACTCTCTATATGATATACTAAATGGAATTACATACACCACAAGAAAGAAATAAGTGGTTAACAAGGCATATATCTCAAAAAGTTGAAGTCTGAGGAGAAAAATCCATTTTACTTTGGAAAGAAGAGTTCTTTTGGTAAATCATTTATATTTTCCATAAATCTGGTTTTAAACATTTATATCCTAGAAAAGAAAAGTTAAGGACATTGAGATTAATTTTTAGGCATAAATTATGTCCTACTGAAGGGAAATCATGTAAAAAGTGATTTTAAAGAAGCTTTAGAATTAAAACATTTTAGGGCGGTTTAAGGAATTCATTAAAGAGATTTTAAAGCGCAAGGGAATGTTTTATTTCATAAAACCAAAAATGATAAAAAATAGAATTTTCATGTTAAAATGTGTGATTTAAAAAGATAAACATGGCTTAAAACATATTATAGAGTGAACATCAAAATAGGTAATAATTTTAGAAGTTCCTTGAATCAAGCTTGCATTTTAGAAGAATTTTTGAAATATTATTTTAAAACACGTAACTTCCCAAAAAATAAAGAAGGATTTTGATTGGTACACATATATAGGAAATTAAAAAATAATCTATTATGAGTACATAATAATAAATAATAATTTCATTGAGGTGAATAGAGAATAAGAGCAACCCGAATGAAAATGGAGGTTCGGGTAGAAAATAATTACTACTTTGTAATCAATTGAACCCTATGCCCCAAAATTAATAGTCATAAAATGATACATTTAATATCATGAAAATAAATATATTCATGGTATAAAACCTCAATGGGAAGTATACATACACCATACACATGTAATAATAGTGAATATAGAATATCTCACAAAGATGGAAGTGGGATGAAGAAACCCTTACCAAGAACATATCATTAGATTGAGGAAAAATCAATGAAATAATTATTTCTGAAAAAAATAAAAACACAAAATAAGAGTGGATATATAGAATAAAACAATAATAGGTAATTCACGCATATTCTGGTAAAATAAAAAACCAATGACATTGATGTTTAACTCAATGAATGGAAATTGAGTTAAGATATCCCTTACCTTAAGCTCGAAGGTGTTCTTGATTATTCTTAACGACATAAATAATAAAATTTATATTAATTAAATAATAATTAAAGAACCTAATAAACATTTAATTGATATGGTATAACCTTATTAGGTTCATTCATGACCTTTTTTATGGGTTTTAAGAGGTTCAATTTTACTATTTTGGAAGCATTTTCTCCCTTAGTTTTCATGATCCGTTTACTTGTATTCATGAATGGAAGTTTGTTTGAAATGTGGTTAAACATACAGAATTGTTAATATATATTATTAGTTAAATTAAAGATATATAAACAATATTATAATGATTTTGGGTTATATACTTTAGGATGATTCATTAGTTAAAAGTTATTGATAAATGCTTGGATTAACTTTGCCCATTTTGTACATAATGAACTTGTTTTGTATTATTATTTTGTATTATGAGTGTGTAAAGATTCCAAAATATTTCATAAGGTAAAATAAATATATTAAGATCTTTTTAAACCATTAAAAAGGTTTCTTGACCAGTCTTGAGGATAGTAAAGCAAATTGGAAACCCATCTTCCTTGAGTGTGATAATTTAACACATCTCGGACGGTGTTTGCATTTATAATATAAAGGGAGGGGGAAAGAGAGATGATGATGAAATATTAAATTACCATAATAAAATTCCAGTTCATGTAGGGTACTGTAATTATCATAGCATTTGGATTAAAGGATATGAGGAAATAAGTATAAAATAAAGGAACTCAAAATAGAAGAAAATTGAGAAATCTCTCACGAAAATTCGGCAGCCTAACAACATCACTTAAAATTTTATAAAATAATTTGATGAGAGAAATGGGGTATATCATAACTCTTAAATAATATGGGTAGTAAGGGGGATATTTAAAAACATATCCCAACAAAATCCAAAGGAAATTAAAAAGAATAACATAAAATGAAAGAAAAGAAAGAAAACAAAAGAGGATGTTTAACTCCTGATCTCTTCTCCTTGAGATCATTCTTAAGGCCTTTGGTTTTGGCATTTTGGTGAGACCAGAAGATCTAGGACGTGGAGAAGAGTCTTGGTATGAGTATTGGGTATAAATTAGGTAAGTCTAAATTATTGAGAGGTGTGGGAGGAAGAGGGGAATGAGGGTGATATTTATAGTGGAGGAGAGGAGGTATTTTTCATTATTTTAATCATTATTAGAATATTTTTTGTTCAAGACTATGAATAACATTAATTCATGTGACCCAAAATATTAATAATGGCATGTGAGTTTGAACCAAGTGGTCTTACATAACTTATGATGTCATAAATAGTGTATTGTACTGATAATTTGTATATATGGTATTTTACCGTATTTCACTATTCATCAAAAATTCAAGAATTTCAGAAAAATCCAAAAAATTCACCCTAACCATTTTTCGATGTGTAGAATTCAAAAATGAACTCAATTTTTCAAAAATAATTTTCTAAATATTATTAATTTAATTTTTAAATAAAATCATTGTTAATTCAAAAAATAACAATGTTAAGGGTATAATTAGTTTTATATCACATTGAATAATTAATTAAGATCTCATCATCTTATTACCTTAAGAAACTAAAATAATATTATTTTTTTACTATTCATATGGTTCATATTAATATTCATAAGGTTATGTTACTATTCATCAAAAAAATCAAGTTGGTTCTATCAGACTCCAAATGACTTACTGATCACAACTTTAGATGAATATTTTTCGAAATTCAAAACATAGTAGAGGAAAAGCTATGCTTAAAGACTAGATTATAAAATGTGTTGTTTTTAGGGACTTAGTGTTTCATAAATTATAAATTAAATCTATTTGTAAATTCTTGGGGTGTTATAATATTGATTCAGATTTTTTAGGTGACTCTGAATGAAGGAAATATACTATTGGTTATGTGATTACTCTTGAAGGAGTTATGATCTAGATATTTAAATAAAAATCAGTTTTGGATTTATTTAAGATAGGTTGGAATACATGGTAGTTACACATACTTTAAAAGATTAAATTTAGAAGATAATATTTTTGGATGAGCTCAAGCACAAATGAGGTGACCCAAGTATAACATACATAAACATTACATAATTTTAGATGAATATTTAATATATTTCATAATAATTCACACCCCAGAACTGTAAAGTTTTAGTGTATTTTAAGACTAGATACATAATCAACATATTTCCTGAAATATATTCAACATAACCTACAAATTTCTTCTTTAATCATTAGAAATTTCTTAGTTAATACATTTATTCATGAAATAGGGAAAATGGGAACATAAAAAAGAGTGAGATCATATATTTAGAAAGGGTAAGCATGGGAGATATCAATCAATGGTCATATTCAAGAAAAAGATAAGTGTAATGGTGTGAGATCATGATCATAACTTTTGAAGTTTATACCCAATTAGTTATCAATCATAAATTATGAGTCATGGCATGAAGATTTATCATTTTAAAAGAAATGATTCATAAGAGTGAGGAATCATCATTAATCATTTATGAGACATGGGATCATATCATAATCATAAGAATATGTTATAGGAATTATGGAAAAATTATAACCATAGAAAACCATTTAATTAGTCAAGGATCACCTCTAATAATATCATAGTGGAAAAAGTCCCATTGTGGAATGGGTTCACTTTCCATTCTATCATTTCCTTAGTCAAAGTTCACCCCCAAGACTATCATAGTGGAATGATTCACATACTGAATTGGGTTCAATCCCTATTGTAATCTATATCATCTCATGAGATATCAATCATTACCCAATTCAATGGAGTAAATTAATAGACCCACCCATCACATACTGATATATATATATATATATGTGTGTGTGTGTGTGTGTGTGCATGTTCCATAAGATCATAAAAACATTCATTAATTCATCATAGCATAACTCATGGAAAATAAATGAGTTTCATAAACATTTCATCATCACATAATAATAATCCATCCAAATAAAGAACATGGATTGTATCATTATATCATATCCCCAATTAAGTATTAGAAACATTAAAGGATATTGATATAGATGAAAAATACCTTTAAAAGAGTATTTTGAAATTTCTTTGAAAACATGGGAAAATATCCATTTCCTTCAGTATCTTTAAAACTAAAAACTTCTAGAATATTGATAAAATGATTTTATTTATAAATAACCATGTACTATTGTAAATGAATCAAAAAAGTAAAGAATGGTCATGATGGCAGGAAAAGCCATTAATTTGGTAAACATTAAAATAAAGATTCCTTTCACACTTTTGGTAAAAAGTTTAAAAGTACCTTGTTTGGAAAATGATAAGGATATTCTATTTAAAATATTGAAAATAAAGTCAAATATATTTTAAAATAACATTAAACAATCATTTTATCATAGAAATGAACATTCTTAAATATATTTTAAAGAACATGAACATGGAAGAAAAAGTTCATTGACTAAAGAGGAAATAAGGTCAGTTTTTCTTTAAAAAAATTCTCAATCAATTTAAGTATCAAAGAGTGGATAAAGAAATTAAATCATGAAAAACCCTAAATAATTATTTTGTCGATCCATCATAAACCCTTACCTCAGGTTCTGAATTTCTACGCATTCACCCTTAAGTTCCCATATAATAAATTTAAATTTATTATAAAACTATAACAAAAACATATTCATACTTATCTTACATGATAACATTACTTTATAATTTATTATTACCCATCCATTAACAATTCTTCATTAAAATCAACATTTGGGTGAAAATTAGTTTATTTTTCATGTATGTTTTCATTTGAAGGTTATGGTCCTTGCACCTTATTCATAGTTTAATCATATCTAGGATATTAATAATGTTATAATAATCATATTTATTCATTATAAACACTTTTATAACCATTCATATAAGGTTTTGATGAAACATTAATTACATCACTTCATAGAGATGGTAGTCCGTACATACACACAAGTAATGTTTTTATTTTCCAAAAAATGGAAAGAAATAAAGGTAAATAATAATTTATATTTTTAGAATCATAATAATATCATATATATCATATATAATCATTAAATCTATCTATATGTTCATCTATTTATTAATTATAAGAAAAACTAATCACATCACTTCGTGAAGGCAGTAGTCCACACATACGCACGAATGACATTATAATTTCTAATAGGATGAAAAGGAGGTATAAAATGGATGAAAATTTAATATAAAATCATATAATTATATTAAAGATACTAATTTAATTATTTTAATATGGTTATATAATGTTTTATTAGGTTAATCAAGAAAGAAACGCAAAATGGACAAGTAAAGACAATTACTTATTCTTTAGGAAACCTCAATTGTCTTACACCTTAAGACTTAAAAGGTTGCTCGTTTGTGAATATTAGAAGATATAAGACAAGGAGAATTAAGTTATAAAGGTTTTTGGGTAGTTATTGGCTGATATAGATAGCTCAAAATATGTGAAGTAGAGAGGATATCCTTTTATAAGTGAGGTGGGTAGAAAACTAGTAAATACTTAGATCATTATAATATAATAAAGCCATATTCAAGTGAAAATGACACTAAATGGAAAAAATATTGAAGATGAGATAAGTTATGGTTGAAATATCTTAAAATAGTAAAATTTATTCAGGTTTAAGTTATAATTTAAACCTTCCATTTTAGTTTAACCCCTTCATTAACCCTCTTTTTAAACCTTAATCGAAGTAGAAAATTTTTACCATAGTTACTATTAATTATGGAAAATTAAAGTAACCTCGTTATTTTTTTTAAATTATGATTAAAAATATTAATTTTTTTTATAAAATTTTATTTCTATTTGTGGCATAAATTTGTTTTAAAATAAGCATGCAAAACGAAATAATAACAGTTTTTAGAAAAATACATTTTAGGTATAAAATAGAATTGATTTCCATTCCTTTCCTAATAAAAACCATTAAATTAAAGTTAAAATATTTTATTAAATATATTATATCAACATTTAATTAAAATAATTTATGAATATTAATTAATTTAATTTATTAATATAAAAACACATTTCACTCATAAAAGCAGTTTTTCAGAAAAACAACCCTTTTTACCTTAAAATGATTTTATTTTTATTTATAACTAATTAATAACCAATGAATTAATTTTATACATGTGTAAATAATAATTTTTAATAACTTTAACAATCTAAATTAATTTTACAATAAAATATATATGATAAAAATAATGTTCATAAACAAAATAATTCAAAATAGTTCAATAAGATCAATAGTATTTCTTAAAGAAAGTAAAAATTATTCCCAATAATTATATTTAATTTAAATAGCATAAAATGTGATTAATTTTATAATTTATAATAATTATTCACATAATTTTATGGTTTAATTATTCACAATCTATTAAACACATTTCTTTTTTAAGGAGAAATATATTCCAAAATCTCAGGCTGTTACAACAAACATGACTAGATTTCATTATTTTGGGAAAGTCAGAGCACCTTTCACATTGAATGGAATACATATTTTCATTCTTGAACAAATAATATTAGAGTAAAATATCATTTTTTTGATATGTGGTTGAGGAAGTATGGACATGACAAAAATTCACACTAAGGAAAATATAACTTATTTATTAACGAAGATGATTAACTTTAATAAGTTTAGATTATATATATCTTTATGGGACCTTACAGATATGTGAGAAGTATGTTTAGTAGATATAAAATATTTTCAAATATATTACTTGATCATAATGAAATCTCTAAGTGCGTGATATTTTGGAAGCAACCCATGTGAGTTTTACACTAGTTGGCCATCACCCCTTCATTTTTTCAAAAAAGGGGTTATATTTTGTTGTGAATTTTATAGCTGTCCTCTATTTTATCATGAAAGGTAGGTTGGGTAAGTAAATGTAGGTATAAAATATTATTGATATTATTAGTAGTGTTAGTTCAATTAGAGGTCCAATATTCTTATAAAAGGAGGCACTCCCCCATTCATTTATAATAAATCATTAGTAAATTCAGAATATTTCTCATATATTTTTCATTTTAGTGGTATTTTATGAGGTGTTTGTACAATTATTCAAGAGATAATATTATGAGGGTTTTTATCCTTGTAAAAATTATAGAGATTTTGTACCCAAATTTTCATAGGTATCCATATATTTTCCCAATATTTCCCCCTTTAATTTTTGTGGGGTTTCTATGTTACATTTTTTTTCATTTATTTTTCAAAATTTTCACCTTATTTTATCTTAATATTATCTTCCTCAACCTCTACCCCTTTCCGAGTGGAAGTGGGATGATGTGACGATGGATTTTGTGATTAAACTACCATGGTTACCCTAAAAAAGTGATTTAGTATGGGTCATAGTCGATTGATTAACTAAATTGGCTTATTTAATACTAATCAGGGAGACCCAATATATTAGTGAACTGTGAAAATTATACATTCAGAAGATAATATAACTATATTGTGTGATGAGGAGTATTTTATCCAGATGGGATGTAAGATACAAATATCGTTTCTATCAATTATTATAGAAGGTAGTGTATTCTTAGGTGAATTTAAGAACAAAATACCATTATCAAATAGATGGGAAGTCTAAGAGTACCATCTAGATCTTGGAGGACATGTTATGGGTATGCATCCTTGATTTTGGCAGCTCATGGGAGATCCATATAATATTATCAGAGTTTTCCTATAAAAATATTTATCATATATCTATTTATATGAAACCTTTTAAATCCTTTTATGGTAATTTATGTTGATAACCTTTTAGATGGATAAAGGCAGGGGAGCCTTTTATTTTCAGGTTAAGTCTCGTGCAAGATTTTTTGATGTATATTCAATTAATTAGGAAGTGTTTATCAACCGCTTAGAGTAAGAAATTATCATATGTATGCTGGAGATGTTTTCCTCTAGAGTTTGAGATGGTTGACCAAGTATTTCTGAGAGTATTTATTTGTAACATCCGGATATTTTAGTATATATATTTTCCTTTAAATAATACCGAGTTTGATATCTTTCTTCACACGTACTAAAACAAAGGTCACAATAAATTATTAAATTAAAATAATAAGCTTTAAAATATAATCATGATAACATATAATATATCTATATATGATATAAAAGGTTAAAATTCTTTAAATTATAAAATTAGTATGAAATAATATTAAAAATAAATAAACTTTTAGAAGGTCTTTTTTAAATAAAAGTAGTTTGTCTTTATGTTTTTTATTTTCTATTAAAATTTAAATATATAATTTTTATAAAAATATTTATATAAAATTAAATTTATTTTTTAATTTATAATATCAAAATATACTTATTATTAATTTTAGATCATTTTTTGAAAGTATCGATTTTTTTGTCCAAAATGCTGTTGTTACGAAAATTAAAATTTTCATGAATTTGTCAATATATAAGAATGATCTAGAAAATAAAAAACTATTTAAGTGATAAAGTACGATTTTAATGAATAAAATTATGATTTTTAAAATGTTATTAGAACTTTGAAAACCCATGGATGACATTTTTAGAACTAAAGTAAATGGTTACTTTAATAAAGAAAACTGATTTATGTCTTTTCTTTTAATTAATTATTTTTTTGTTAAAATATGATTATGACTTTATTTTAATGTCAAATAAAATTAATTTAATTTATAATAAATCAATTTAGTTCATAATAATTATTGAAATTAATAGTTTTAACTCACACATAAATTTTAAGCTTAAAAACTTAATTATCTCAACAAACTATTTTTAAGCGTTAAGTGCGTTTAATTTAAAATTAATTTTTCTTATTCATAGTAATTATAATTGGTAAAATTAATATCATATTTAGGATTATAATTTTAAAATTATTTGTTAATATCAATATTAATTTATATCATTTTAATTAGTTAACATGGGTGAAAAGAAAAGTTACCTAGGTAAAAGTACACTTGGGTAAAGGGAAAAGTAAAAGTAAAAGCCCCTAAATCACCTATGTTTGTCTCAAAAATGAGTGTATGGTATTAATTTAGACCTTAAAATGTCCCAAACTCCATATTTTACAAATATTATATCCTTTCACCTTCAAATAATGTAAAGAAATAATTTAATAAGTTAAGGTATTTCCCAAACTACCCTCCCCTTCACTTATAAAGGCACCACTTACACCCCTTATTTACAAAAAATTTCCTTAAAATTACTTGGATAAACTCTGATTTTTTTTAACAATATAACACTAACCCAAAAATAATAGCCTTTGGCCTTCTTTAGTTAGCTTAATCCATTTATTTCCAAGGAAAATTGCAAGGAAAATCATAGTTCTCGATGTGAGTATTACTATCCTCTTAGTAATTATTTTTAATTTTCATCTTCATAATATTATATAAAATTTATAATATAGTTAATTTAGTATCATATATATATATATATAAATGTAATTATATTAATGTAAAATCAACTATTCATTTATTATATTTCATCTTCTAAGAAAAACAAATGGATCAATCGTACATTTGTGTGGGCTTCGTCCTCCACAAAACGGCGTAGTTTATTTTTCATCACCACCTCTTAAGGATTCTGTCAAGGATTATTTTGATGAGTAATTATGTTTTTTATATCACTTATACAATTTATAAATTATCACCTTTTATATTTACATTCACTATATCCATTCCTTGAGAAATGATTTTGTTAATCACGCGTACGTCCGGACATCGCCTCCATGAACGATGAATTCCATTTCTCAAAACCACCCCTAATTAATGGTTATAATAATGGATTTAATTAATATATATGATATATATTACATTTATAGGATTCTATAAATGTTATATTATTATTATTTAATAGCACTTTTTACTCATTTTATCATTAAAACATGCTTTTGTTTTGGTTGTTTTACTGCCATCTTAAGCGATGTTGTAATATTTATATAGTGAATGATTAAGGAATGATATATAATGTTAATAACATGTAATATTAAAATTTTAATTATTTTTAAATGTTATGGAGTTATAATATTAATATATAAACATGTTAATATTATATCATGTCCGTTCATTAAAAATTATAGAAACAAGTTTGTCTCCAGAATCATCGGTAATATAGGAATTATTGACTTGGTATCAAATACCAAGGATCAACCTTAACATTACAAAACATGAACTGGAAAATTAAAAGTGTTAATAAATGATGTTAAAAATAAGCTATAATAAAACAATATATTCATAATAAATAATTACAAATGAAGTATTTAAAAGGTTTATAGAGAATTATAGGGTTATTAAATATATTATTAAGATATTTATGGTTTTTTATATGAAGTTAGAGAGTGATCAACTAATTGGGGAAATAAGGTAAGGGATTTTTGTCTCAAGCTCCCTTAATTGAGACACATTTTACTTTATACACAAATTAACTTTTATAGGCTGTATATTCTACCTAATTGGTATGCTATCATTAGATGTATTTTATTCATAATATTTTAGGTTTATTTTCATGATATTTCTCCTTTAATGGTTTTGGTTAAAAAGTTACCCAGGTCTTGACTCAAGTTCTTTTTCCATGAGTCATGAATTTTATTCTTGACATTGGTCTTAAAAGTATAATTTCTCCTATAATTTCCTTTTAAATATGTTTTATTTAATTATTTTTGAGTAAATTAATACTTTTAATTAAAAAATTTCTCTTTGTGGGATTACGATCTATTTCAAAATGAGTCACTAAAAGGAATGATCCCCAACCTAAGCACATGAATATTTTTCTTCCATATCCATGTTTTTCCTAAAAAAGTATTTTATATAATGTTGAAGGTTACCTTCATACTTATCTACACCTCTTTTAAAATGAAATATTTTTTATACTTTTTAATATGTGGGTTTTATAAATTGGTTTTAAAGGATTTGTAATGTTTTTCACATGGATATTTTTTGAATAAGGTTATCCATTAAAGTAATGTTATAAATGTTTTTAATAATTCATCCATAAATATTATTTTAAATTTATTTGCAACTATATAATATTTATTTAATTTTTTTAAAAATAAAATATTCTTAACATTTTCTACATGATTTATTTCTATGGAAGGAATCTCTTTTACATGTTTCTGTGTGAACATATATTTCCACCACCTTTGTCATTTTCTAAGATAATTACTCTCTACACTTTCAAGTTTTCAAAAAAGGAAATTATTATTCTCATAGTTTAATAGAATATTCCTTTTAAATGTTTTTAAAATATATGGGAGATTCTTATTTTCAAATAAATTTTCCTAATTATTTTAAGAGTGTTATTTATCTATGTCATATGCTTGATCAATAGTATTATTAAAATGATACCATCCAACTTATTTATTTATATGGCTTATAAATTCTCTTTTACATCTATGGTATGATCCATAAATTCTTTTGTATTACCTAATTATCTATTTTTATAGGAATGATTTACTTCAAATACCCTCCCTTGGTGAATTCCCTATATTCCCTTAATTGATTGAAGGGTGGCCACTTAGATGACCAATACATTAATTGATTAGGGAAATTGTTGTCTAAATAGTATATTAATTTCCTATATGGTGTAGATAACACATGCGTAATCATATTTGTTGAGTTGTATTTACCTAGAATTATGATTAAAGTAATTAGATACCCATTTATTTTCCATGAGTTTATCATGTCATGTTTATTGATGAAATAATGAATGGTTCCTTAGGGAACCACTTGAAAATGATATAAAACCCATTTTATTTCCTTGGTTTTCTATGATATGTTGACTAAAACCATATGTCACACATATATATGGTTTTAATTATATAATGGGTGGACCCAAAATTATATATCTCTCAAATTAATTGGGTAATATTTCCATCTCATGAGATATCATGGTGCGTGGGTAGTGAGCCTAGACAAATATGGTGTATGAGAAGTTAGGATAGACATAAATGTTATGTTAATTAGGTAGTAATCCTTGATATATGATAATTATATCATGTTTATGTTATTACTATATACCTATGATTCCATTATCTTATGATATGATCATTGTTTAATCCATGTTATCATATATTTATTCCACACCCTCATGCTTATGATCATTCTCATTATGATATCATTCCATGTCACATGTCTCTCATATAATGATTTATTATTATTTTTACCCTTACTAAGAATCTGATCTCACCCCTTTCTTATGTTTTCATTTATCTAGGTTATAAAAGAAATTAATAAGTATGCTAAGCCTAGAATATTATCTTGTGTGGAAAATTAATGGGAGATTTTGAAGACTTATTATGGATTTATTAGATTCTTATATAGTGGATGTAATAAACCTAAATCCAATACCTAGGATCTGATGGATATTTTATTACAATGGTACATTGATCAAAAATATAAAGAATCCAACAATTTAATATCCCTAGGAAACCAGACACATAAAAAAGTTTTACATTATAATGGAAAGAAATATAACATTGAAAACATAAAAAAACAAAATTATTCTCCCTGAAAATCCATTTATCATATTTTTTAATCTTATGGGTTTCTTAGGGAAAAGGAAAACAATATAAATGGGTGATATTAGATTCTTAGTAATGTTATAACATAGAGTATAAATATTTTTAATTAAAACACTATGGAATGAATAAATATACTGAGTTATGCCATATCAAATAAAATTAAGACCATAAATATACCCATGGATAACATAATAATAAATAAAATCCTGTATAATAATAATTTAGCATAGAGTGATGATAATTCATAATGATGGTCATTTTAACCATATCGTCAAGGCCTTGTGCCAAGACATCTTTCATAAAAGGTAAGTATGCTCCCATTAACCCATGTTAGTTATTTCATGAGACTTACCTATGAACTGAGGGGATATATAATTCCAACATCCACTGGTCACATATTATTTCGATGTATTCCATCACATAACAAAATAGTATGTAGATTAATGCTCAAGGAATAAACAACATAGATACTTAGCACAATCTCTTAATGAGGCATATTGTATCAGATTTTCCCATATAGAAGAAAGAATTATATTGTATGAAATTATTTTCCCCCAATCAAAGAATCAATAATGATATATTATTTTACATGGTAGGAGACCAATTTAGTGATATAAAAATCCTTTATAAATATATATCATCCAATAATATCCTCCAGGAGTGTAAAACTAAGTTTATAGCAAGGCCCATTATTGTGCATCAGTTCCCGATCGAGTCTATCCCAATATGGTGTTTTTGGGAGTTATCCTAAGGTGAATCTATGATAGATATACATCCAATTATTTTTATATAGACAAGGATTTATTTTATTGGAAATCCACACACATTTTTCTTTACCAAATTTTGGATGATTTTATGGTTATAGGAACATTTGAGCATTATAACAGCATATAAAGGTAGTACAATGAGAGGGAATAATGATATATAATTTATAACATGATAATTAAATTATCAAAATAATTATTTAATAATATTTTATATTAAAAAAAGAAGGAATTTAAAATTACTTGTGAATTTATTCATAAAAGAAAGTTGAGGAACCCTTATTTCAGCAGAGTAATGACTTAAAAAAATCTATAATGAGAGAGAAATGAAGTATCTAATTAAAAATAAATAATATTCACAGTAATAGGGTTTTTTAAAATCACTTTAAATCATAATAAATTGATAATAAAAGGAAAATAAAAAATAATAACTTCAATCAAAATAATTTGAGGAAAAAATATTCCTTACATTGAAGAGAAAATTTCTAAATCTTAGAGGGTACAACCTTCAGATCAACAGAACTCTTAAATACTATAGATATATCAATTTAAGAGACTCCTTGGAGGGTATATGATGATATAAATTCAAATTGGGTGTGGGATAATGTGAATAGGGGGTGGGTATTTATACTTGAGCAAGGCTGATGTTAAGGGTTTAAAATAATGCTAATTTTTTAATCAAGGCCAATCAATTTTGGGTGGAATTAATTCTAATGATTTTGGTTCAAAATTAATTTTTTCAAGTATGATAAAGTTTTTACACTAAATCGATCAACCATTTAATTTTATGTTATTTCTTAAATACATTTTGATCAATAATAAAGATGAACTTGAAAAATTACCTGGGAATTCCAATTTTTCCTTTTCAATTTCACATTAGTAATTTTCTTCTAAAAATTTATTTCCACCATATTTTAAATTTTTTAGAGATTATATAATAAAATATCTATATTTTTTATTTATATAATGAAATTTGGATCCACATTTTGATGGGTGATAAGTGGTCATGAAGATAACACTGATGTTGATCTGATTAGATGGGTCCCATAGAAAATTCGGTCATAACATTTTTCAATAAACAAGGATTGACCTAAATTTTTTAAATATGTTATATGAATTAATTTAGATCATTTATCCAATTAGAGGAATAACTATTTCTAAATTTATCATGTTCGAAAGCACGTGTGAAGTCAATGCATCCAGGTTAAATGAATCTTCTAGGTTGAAAATATTTTCAATAATGACTTGATCATAAATTCTACAAAAAATAATTTTAGAGGATGATATTTTAATGGTGTATGCACAAGATATAGTGGAGAAAGTTAAAATAAGACTATATTCCAATATTATATCATTAAGATATTAAAAAATGTGTGGACATTCGGTACATTGAACCTAGAAATTTTGATTGGATATAATTATTTCATATAATTATTCAACCCTAACTTCTATAATTAATGGATAAATAAATTGAAATTTTAATGTTTTACTGAAAATAAATAGGGTATAATGTCCAAATAATACCATATTCTAATATTCTATCATTAAAATATTAAAAAATGTGTGGATATTCAGTACATTGAACCTTGAAAGTTTGATTGTAAAAAATTATTTTCTATAATGATTTGGCCATAATTTGTTCAATACCTGAAAAAATATGATAAAATTTTAAGGAATAAAATAGAATATGTGGGAAAAAACTTTACTAAAGATAAATTATCTATGTTCCTCAATTTAACTGTCAGAAAATGCATAAAATTTGAAGGGATAGATTTGAAGAAAATGTTTCATTTATGTCTAATAATTAACATCATTAACGTAATGCTCATAGGTTCCTAATAAATTACTTAGGAATTAATTAATTTAAATTATCATCTAAAGTATTATACTACATTATTAATAACAATAAAAGGATAAAAAACAATATATATATATATATAACATGTATATTTTAACATATTTATGTAACATATATATATATATATTTGAACATAAATTATCATGGTAAATAAAATATTATTTTATAGTGAAACTTTATAAAATGTAGTTTTATATATAATTATATTATTTCTCAAATAAACTATATATATTAAAAAAAATTGTCCATTAAATTCCCCCCTTATGAAATTTC
The DNA here is from genome assembly GCA_963277665.1 of Viscum album. Classification (NCBI taxonomy): domain Eukaryota; kingdom Viridiplantae; phylum Streptophyta; class Magnoliopsida; order Santalales; family Viscaceae; genus Viscum; species Viscum album. The sequence continues at coordinate 1,784,630,334 of OY728121.1, read as the reverse complement.
ACCATCAAAATTTAGATTCGTACCATATGTTAGAAACAAAAGAGTATACTTATGCAACATTACTTCTTCAAGTTCCCATGTTGCGTGCTCCAGCTTGTGATTTATGCACAAAAATTTCCTGAGGCATGTCATTATTTTTCTCAATACCTACTCTCTAGTGTCAATAATCTGGGTAGGATCCTCATTATATGATAAATCAGGTTCAAGATTTAAGTACATGAGTTAGGTTTGACATCTATTTCCTTGGCATTAAGATGTGGAAGACTCCATGAACTTTAGAGAGGTTGGGTGGTAGGTCTAGACGATAAGCTACAGCTCCAATAATTTCTAGGATATAAAAACACCCAATATAACTTGGACTTAACTGACCTTTCTTCCCAAACCATATAACACCTTTCTATGATGATACTTCAAGAAGACATAATCAACTAATTAGAATTCAACATTATTCCTCTAGTTATCATCATAAATTTTATATCTATTTTGAGTTATTATTATATTATTTTTAATTGATTTTACCTTTTTAGTTTTCTCCTCAATAAGTTATAGACCAGGTAGCTTCCTCTCTCCAACCTCATCCTAACAGGTTGGAGTACAACATCTTTTACCATACAAGGCCTCATATGGTGCCATTTGTTTGCTATAATGGAAACTATTATTATAAGAGAATTCCACAAATGGTAAGTATTGGTCCCACATTACATGGAAGTCAAGTGAACTTTACCAAAACATAACTTCTAAGGTTTTTATAGTCCTTTATAACTGCCCATTAGTTCAAGGATAATATATAGTGCTCAAATTTACCTCAATGTTTAATTCTTTTTGAATAATCTTCCAAAATTTGGATGTGAATAAAGGATCATGATCTAAAATAATTGATAAAAGTGCACTATGAAGTATCAAAACCTCATTGATATAAAGTCGAGAAATATTCTCAAGGAGTATATCCTCCCTTATTTCTAGGAAATGAAAAGACTTGGTAAGGCGGTCAATAATGGTCCATATAACATCATTATTATTTGATGTTTTAGGTAGTATAGTGATGAATTACATTGTGATATTGTCCAAATTAAACATAGTTATAGGGAGATGCTACATGAATCATTTTGGATGTTGCCTCTCAACCTTAACCTATTGGCATATCAAGCATCTAGACACATATTCAACAATTTCTTACTTTATTTTATCCCACCAAAAGTTCTCTTTTAGATCTCTATACATCTTGGTACTACTAGGGTGTATAGAGAAGTTTGAGATATGGGATTCATCTAGTAACTACCTATTCATATTAGGTATTGATAGTATACATAATATCCTTCCAAATTTCAACACACCATCTTCATAGATGAACTCTATCATTTTCCCATATTCTATAGCTTTGATTTTTTTCTTCTGAATTCCCCTATCATCTTGATGAGACTTTTTTATATTATCTAGTAAATATGGTTTGGAAATTACTTTAAAAAGAAATGATATTTCCCCATCCCTAATAATTTCTATATTCAGCTTTACCAGCTCCTTTAATATAGGATCCTTGTCCATCCTCATCACGGATAATACATAATGATCCTTTATACTAAATTCATCTACCACCTTGTTTGCCTTACTTGGGTAGTAGTGTATTGCACAATCATAGTGTTTGAGTAATTACATCTATATCCTTTGACTCATGTTAATATATTCATGTGTTAATATATACTTCAAACTTTTGTGATCAGAATATATGTCACGTTTTCCACCATAGAGATAGTATCTCCATATTCTCAAAGTGAAGATCACAACATCTAAATCAAGGTTATGAGTTGGATAGTTATTATCATGTGTTTTCAATTGTCCTAATATATAATAAATAACTCTATCATTTTACACAAGGACACACACTCTCCCTTTATTTGAAACACTAAGGTATATAAACCCATTTCCACTTAACTCTTTCATTTGTTTCTGTAGGTCCAATAACTCCACTAAAGCCATCCTATAGGGAGACTTAGATATGGGTTTTGAATCTGGGATAAGATCAATATAGAATTTGACTTCATGATTAGGAGTGTATCTTGGTAATTCCTTTGGGAATAAATCAATATATTCCATCATAATAGATAAATAATCTATTATTTGGACATCCTTACCACTCATTGAATCATACCCAAGGATTTAATTAGGATTCCCCATAGGAGGGGGTTCCAAGTAAGGCTCGGTAAATGAAATATCACCTCTAAAAACAAGTTATTATATACCATCCTCAGAGGTTGTAGATTTATTTTATTAGTAATTGATAGTTGAATTATACTTTGTAAGCCATTACATCCCAATTATTATATCAAAGTCTACCATATTTATGATAATTAAATATAACAATAGTGTAATTTCATGCATTGAAATGGTGATTTCCCAGCATATATCATTCTGATAATATTTCCACTGGGTGTCCATATTGATAACTCCCTTACTAGGTTTCCAGGCAAATATCCAATGTTATTATATAACATGGTAGATATAAAATTGTGTGACTAACCAGTATCAAATAAATCATTATCTAGTTTTGAAGATATGACCAAAGTTCCTAACACCACATCATTAGGAACTTCCACTTATATAGTAGTAATCACATAAGCCCGACCTTATTTCCTAGGTCTCTTCTATGGTAGAATCACTTGATGATTGGGACATTGGTTTGAATAATGTACCATATACTTGAAAATTAATCATTAGAAATTTATATAATCCCTATTATCCTTGCACTTGTGATCTTGGTGAAATTTATCTCCACACTTGAATCAGACTACCATTCCCTTCAAGCATGTTCTAAGGTGTTTATTTCCATAGTTATTTCATGTTGAGAATTATATTATTCCTTTATTGTTCTTATCTAAATTTAATCTAGCATAGTGATCAACTAACCTCTTCTCCTCCTAAATCCCCTTGTAATTAAAAGACTTGGAGAATAATTTTTGGTCTTGATAACACTAGTCACAATCTCCTCATATGAAGAAAATGTTATAGAGACTAGTGATCACTGAAGGTTTGGTTTTAATCCACAAAATAAGTGATCCATATTTCTCTCTATGTTGCACACATAATCAGCAGTTTTCCATGATAACCTTGTAAAGTTATCTTCATGCACAACTATAACTTTCTCATCCCTTTTCCTTAGTTTTAAGAATTTTCTTTACATGTATGCTCATTGCTTTCATTAGAAGTAATTTTAAAGGAATATCTATTTAAAATTATTCCAGTCCATGTTGGTTATCTATTCTCCCTCCTTGGTGTTTTAAATAAATGATAACTACTGGTTAGAATTTCCCATTAGAAAATATACTACCATGAAAACCTTCTCATTCTCATCACATCCCATGTCAAGGAATAATTTCTCTAGGTTCATGATCCATTGTTCAGACACTAATGGATTTGTGGTCCCACTAAAGGATGGGGTTTTTTTCCACATGAAGCAAAACAATATTGATATTCCATGATGTAGATTAATAAGTCATTACATTCAAACAAGGTTATTATTCACAACCTAGGTCAAATAACTTAATATTGTCATGATCTATTTTGATCCAACATCAGTCACATTGACTTGATTTGGTGGGTAGTCCCTACATTGATTTTGGGCGTTGACATGGTTTTTATATCCATTAGGAACTATATTTAGGTAGTGGTATATTCTTAATTATTTTATAAACAACACTATGAATTGTATTTCTAGAAATTATTTCTTGAATATCCTAATGGTTTCTTGTAGGGTTAATGTCATGTAATTACATTCTTCTAAATATAGTTTATAAGGTTTTTTTATTAAAATTTAATTTGAAAACAAATGTAAAAACCATAGATCTAGTACCATGGATCTAATGACTATTTTATTACAATGGTACATAGATAACAAATATGGAGGATCCAATAGTCTAATAGCCTTAGGAAACTAGATACATAATAAAGCTTTACATTAAATTAGAAAGAAATTCATCATTGAAAACATAAAAAACATCATTGTTATCCTTGAAAATACATTTATCATATGTTCTACTGTTATGAGTTTCTTGGGGAAAAGGAAAACAATATAAAGGGGTGAACTTATACGCTCAGTAAGGGTGTAACATACATTGGAAATGTTTATAATTAAAACATTGTAGAATGAATAAATATATCGAGTTATGCTATATAAAATTAAAATTAGAGCATAAATATACTCATGGATAACATAATAATAAATAAAACCCTGGATAATAATAATTGGACATATAGTGATGATAATACATAATGATGGACATTTTAACTATACCATCAAGGCCTTGTACTAAGATGTAACATACCAACTTTCTGAAATGGTATGGATCATTTGTTTTTGGTTTAAATTATTTTATTTGGACCTAATAATGTTTACTAAGGGAGTAAAGGGGGTCTCAGGGGTGTCTAGGGCTTATTCCGATCCTGTATCCCCAAAGTTTGAAGAGAAAGACTGTGCCACACAGTTAGGAGAAACTGTGCAACCCAGCCTGCACAGTTTCCATAATAGTGTGGCTTGAGACAGTGGGGTGATGGGGGCCACACAATTTTTCTATAACCCTACGATCCCAAGAACACAGTTGTGCATAATTACATACCTCTTGGAAAAAGGCCTTTCATATGGTTAGCACACATTTTGACCAACTGTGCAGCCAAACCTTACAGCCTTTTCTGTGTGGTTGAAATTATAATTATACCCTTAATGAACCTAAAAATATAAACCTACTTTCTCTCTATCTTTACTCCATTATACCATCCACTCTCCCTTTTTTGAGATTCCTATCCTCTCCTCCATAGGGTTTGAGACATCTCCCTCGTTTATACTCTAAATATCTTGCCGTCATAAGTATCATAAAGCTTGAGGTGAGCTCTACATTCATCTCCCTTCCATTCTTCATTGCTTATCCAATCTATTTCACTATTTATGTGTGACCTATTTTGGCCTATTTTTAGGGATTTAGACGATTTATTCAATAACTCTTATTCTATATTGATTCAAGAATCAATAACGAATGAGTGGAGTGACACTACTCCAAGCTATTTGGTCTAGAAATTTCCTGCTTATTTCACCACTTTTCATATAGTTTATCATTGTGACGCATTATAGAACCTTTTGATGATGCACCTAACTTTATAAATAAATTAAATTGAATGTTTTTCCATGTTTAGTGGGACCTTATTGAGTGGAAAATCAACTCTTGGTTTATCTCCTTGACTAAATCCACCCAAATGGGTGTGCTTTCCTCTCAGTGGCCTAATAACCTCATCACAAATGGTTAAACATATCTTAAGGTGTTATTAAATTTTAATAAAATACTAGAATTGATAAGTCCAATTGAGATGAATGTGGGCCATGGTTTAGGCCCATAAGATTAATAATTGATGCTTTGTATTCATTGTTTATGCTTGTTCCATTTTCAATTATGCATTATTTTCCTATACCATGTTCCATATATCTTATGAAGGTTTTAAATGCTTATTCATATTCCTTGTATCTTACTTAAATTTTATTGACTTTTGATTATTACATGATCATTGGGTTTGAATATAATGCTTGGATAGATTTTTGGAATCTGATATTGAAATAACTCGCTGATGTTATGCAATCGTGGTTTCTATTCCTTATCTGCTTGCGAGTCCAGAGAGAACACAAGTCTCAAATTAAGGACGTCGTGGATGAAATAACCATGCTTGGATTGGTATTAATTGAAATTAGAGGAGAAACCCTTGGATTGTCTTTTATGGGATCTCTAGGTGTATTTATTCATACTCTTGGGTGACACCAATTCTCTAGGAGAGAAACCATGGATGGGCTTGTTGACAAGATGTTTATACCATGCCTCAGGTGATACTCGATTCCCTATGTGAGAAACCTGGTACAGAATCAGAGTTTACCATGCCATGAGTGATATAAGGGAAATCATTATGGGTAACCTTGGACAAAATCTATGGCATTGGTTATATCATAGGATCTTGAAGATACCCTTGGGATTCTTTATAAATCGCCTTGGATGGGATTGGGATTCCATTATTGGATTTTATGGATTGTTTTCTTGGATTATGAGTGATACCCTATTATTAATATTGAAGTATGAAATGCTTGAATGATGTCTTAGGGGTGTGACCACCAAGAAAAATCACAATCTTGGGGTTGTACCACTTTTGTTTCTTTATTTATGACGACATTATATACACCATATTATTTATACAGGTCTCCTTAGTTCATACATCCGATATAGGAATAATCAAGTAAAAATGGTTGGGTATCCATTTAGGAACCCAAGCCAAAGTGTTATTTATTTATTCAATACCTTTAATTTACTATTTATTATGTCACACTTCCCATTTATATAACATGAAATGGTTTGATTTAGACACCATTGGTGGTGGCCAACTGAGATTGTATCTCACACATTTCTTGGGCCAACTTTGGTAACAAAGAAAACTTCATGATTACAGGTTTAAATAAAGTGAAGAAGTCAAATTATGATGCTTGATTTATGGTCCTAGGATGTATTATTACGGAAGAGGACCGATCCTATGCTTGATATTCTAGTTGTAGTAGTTTTTGGTCTCTTTGTTATTTTTATAGCATGTGGTATATGACTGTATCCCCTATTACCAATGTGATATTATTTTTTATAGCATCATGATCATAATTATAGAATCTAATTCAGATTATATTCTACATATTTTTTATTTATCTTTTATTATTTATCACAGTTCCACTGCTATCTATTTGTTATATTCTGATTTCTGCTACAGTGGGTTATTGGTCCATTGTCATTATAGTGTATTCTTCCGTTATTTCCTCTATTTATTATATATTGTTCTTTCTATGAAACACTATAATAAATGAGGGAATAGTCTCCCCAGGAACACAACCTAGTACCTCACTAATAGTTAGTAGAATTTGGAATTCAAGGAGGCACACTTGAGGTCCTGTGGCCCACTGTCTTGGGGAACTGTTAAGTGGAATCTGAGGTGGGATGCTAAAAAGTGGTATCAAAGACTTTAATTTTCTCTTTGTCTTACTTTTGGGGTTTATACAGGAGACTAGGATATTGGAATTTGGTAATGATCCTATTATTGATAGTATTTAACCCACATACAGTGGAAACTCAAATTTTCTAGGATGGGAAAATGTAGTTCTATTTTGTTCTTGTTACAGTTTCATAGATTTCAACATTGGGTGATGCACTTGTTTTGTGATGTTATTATTATTGATAAAATTATTAATATAAAGGGTTGTTTATCCTTGAACCAATGATATGAGGGTGTATCAAAGCATGCATCTTTCTAGGCACCATAGGACTTAAATGTCATGCATTTTTCCATGCCATATTTACTTTCTGTGTGAATTACTTGTGATGGAAATGTTTGATGTAGTGTCTCGATTATATATATGGAATTGCATTGAAATCCCCTAAATTACTAAGAAAACATAATTGGAAATTAAAGTGTCTACCTTAAACTAACAGTTTTTTCCTAAATAGGTTAAAGAAGACACCATAAGTAGTCAATTATAGCATGTTGAGCCATGGAACATTGGTCTCATGGGTTAGAACATGTTATGGTTATGATTACATGGATTCGATATTTCAATTTATCATGTGTATGGGCCCTTATAAATTAGAAAATGTGATCCAATTAATTCATCAATTTAATGAGTTTTAAATATATAAATGAATACAAAATTAAAATGAATATAATATTTAAAATGAAAGGGGCATATTATATGTGTGATATGATACCTTGACCCTAACCCAACATAGTAGTGGGAAGTAGGCCATGTCTCTTGTGATCTTTTTGTTCCTTCTTTTCACTTAGAACTGGCTCCAAGATAAGGTAGATAGGCATGAATAGTTCTTATAAGGGGCTATAGAACGTTCCTTTTCCCTATTTCTTCTTTCCCTATCTATTATAAATTCTATCTGATGAGTGAAATTGGCAATTATAGAGCTATTATACTATGATCAACTCATGCTGTATGAAAAGAGAGTGGCGATGAGAAGGATTCAGAGGTGGGGGGACATGATCCACTCACAGTTCCTCCTATAGTGTTACCTGAGGCACCTTCTACAGATCTTTTACTGGGCACCGATGCTCAATTCCATGAAAGTTTCTTATAGGTTATGCAGTCTATTCAGGGTGCTCCTCAACCTTACCCTACTATGGAAAAGCTAACCTAGTATTTCCAGCAGTAGCATCCTCCCACCTTCTTGGAGGATGGTGGGACTTAGTTTGGTGAGTCATGGTTATAAGCCATGATGTTGATCTTTGACCATCTTGAGACACCTCTAGAGTGGATGGTCAAGCTTGCTACTTAAATGTTATGTGATTCCACCAAGATTTGGCAGGATATCATATCTTAGGTAGAGAGTCATCAGAGTATAGTATGGGAAGAATTTTAGATAGCCTCTTATGATCAATTATTTCTGTAGAATCTTCAAGAAAACCATGCTGGGGAGCTCATGAATCTTCATTAGGGCACTATGACTATGATAGAGTATTCTTATCACTTCACCAAGATATAGCGTTTTTCTCCATCTATGACTGGTGATGAGTTGACTACTATAAGGTGTTTTGAGGATGGCATTGTGTACACTATTTTCTCACAGGTGAACATCTTCTGATTGAATACCATTATAGATATAGTAAACTAAACCCTTATCATAGAACTAAATCGTAGAGAAGTAGGTGGTGTGATCTAGGGCGGTTGAGTTCCATGGTAGGGCGTTGGTTCATCAGGAAGTAGGAAGTGACATTTTGAGGGTGAATGTGGGGGTGGTTCCAGAAAAGTAACACACACTAATAGTCATGTGGTGTGTCACTAGTGTGGTAGGACAAGCCATAAAAAGTATCAGTGCATGAGGAACTTGATCGAGTGTCGAGCTTGCAGCGAGATAAGCCACCTTCAGTGCTTGTTTTGGTCTTTTCCTCCAGCCTATAGCGAATGGGGATCTATACCGACACCTATTTTAAGTGCAGGATTAGTGACTCCACATCAGGAAGGGAGTTTGTCTTCTACTATTTGATTAAGCTAAGGTGATAGTATCCATGTCCAAGGTATCCAGTCTTCAAAGAATCAACATCAGTAGAGTGGACCAAACCAAGGAATTTAGGCAGCATCTCAGGGCCGTAGTTCTATAGATATATATACAGTGCAACCCATTACTAAGGAGAAAAGTCCAATTAATTTTATAGTATGAAGTACTATCCTGGTATCCTATACATTAGTTTATTCCCTTTTTGATACAATTTCATCACACTCTTTTATATTTGATACAGTTGTGGAAATTTTGGGCCTTTAAATTGAGTACTTATGTGGTGTTATGTCTCTTAAAACACTATTAAGGGTCAAATTAGAGGGAATACACTAGTTCCAGGATTACCCCTTGAGATAGGTGGGTATAATTTCATATGGAGTTAATTTTTCCTCAATATGACTGGCTTCGATGTCATTATCAATATAGAATGACCTGTTCCTTATCAAGCCCAAATGGATTTCTATCTTCATTTACATCACCCAATGGTGGGGATTATGTTCATAAGGGAGAATGGGATATCCAGGTTAGTTGAGATGGACACGAGTATAATAGTCTCAGAAGAGTGATATCTTAGATAGTAAATCTCTTTATGAGTGAGCAGGGAATACAGCCTATGGAATTCCATCCCATCATGGATCATTTCAGAGACATCTTCCTTGATGTTTTTTCTAGCTTACCTCCCAAGAGAGAGGTTGAGTTCACTATTTATCTAGTTCCAAGTGCAAAACTGGTGTCCATTCCTCCTTATAGAATGATGCATATAGAGCTCTAAGAACTCAAGAAGTAGCTTTAAGATCCATAGGAAAAGGGTTTTATCCAACCCAAAACATCACCATGGGGTTCATCAGTACCTTTTCCAAGAAGGTGAATGATACACTTAGATTGTGTGTGGATTACCACTGACTGAACCAAGTTACACTAAAGAACTAAGATTCACTACCTCGTATAGACAACCACTTCAAACAACTCCAATGAGAAGCAGTGTTCTCTAAGATCCATCCAAGGTTGGGTTACCATCAGGTCCACATGATACCATCATACATACCATGCATAGTGTTCCAGAGTATTTATGGCTTGTAAGAGTATCTAGTTATTCTGTTTGAGCTAAAAAAATGTGCCAATAGTCTTTATGGATCTGATGAATTGGGTTTTCTACCTGTATCTCGATTCCTTTGTGGTAGTCTTCATAAATGACATCTTAGTGTATTCTTTCACTAGAAACTACCATAAAAACTATCTTGAGATCATGCTAAATACACTTAGAGATCACTAACTATATGTGAAGATTAGGAAATTCCACTTTTGGATCAATAAAGTTTACTTCTTGGGTCATATCATATCTAACGCATGCATATCTATTTACCCAGAGAATGTGACATCCATGGTTTCTTGGGAGTGGGCCAAGAATGTGTTTTACATACACAGTTTCTTAGGGATAGTTGGATATTATAAGTGATTCATTCAGGATTTCTCTTTATTGGAAATGCTTCTTACAGGCTTGACCAAGAAGGGTGTGAAATTTGTTTGGACTTAATCTTGCGAGACAAAATTTCAAGAGTTAAAGGGAAGAATGATTTCAGTGCTGATCTTGATTCTTTTAGAGCTGGGCAGAGGATATACTATTTATTGTGATGCTTCAGGTATCAGTATAGGAGAAGTTATGATGCATGGTGATCGAGTCGTGGCATATGGGGCCTACCAGCTAAGATCTCATGATAAGAATCACCCTACACACGATCTAGAGCTAGATGCCATGGTCTATTATTTATGATATTGGAGAAATTATTTATTGAGTGAGCATTTTATTGTTTACAAGGATAAAAAAAGTCTCAAATACATCTCCACATAACAAGGCTTGAATCTCAGGTAGCACAAGTGGGTTGAATACTAGTAGTACTTTGAATTTAAGATTTCTTACACACCTAGAAATGGTAATTACATAGTTTAAACCTTGAGCCAAAATACTCATACATAAGACCTCAAGGAGGCCAGTTGTGAGTGGAAGTTGTTGGATCTATTTTCTAAAATGCACCTGGAGGTTCAAGAACAACATGGGAAACCGGTCTTAGAAACTCTGGCAATGAAATATTCTTGTATGGATTAGGTCCGGATGAGTCAGTTATCTGATTCCTAAGGCCTTGTCTTGAGGGAGAGTATCTTAGGATAGAACCCACCTCCCATTTGTGTTTTTTATGAGAGTGAGACTCTACTCTTCCATGGGTGTGTTTGGGTGCCTTCAGATATATGAGAAGAGTTGATGAGGGAATCTCAAACCTCTTTTTGGTAAGTTTATCACAATATTACCAAGATGTACAGAGATATACATCATCAGTATTGGTGGATAGGTATTAATAGGTAGATTGTAGGTTTTATCTCTCAGTGGTCCAATTTTCAATAGGTGAAGGTAGAGCACTAGCAACCTACTAGGATTTTACAGCCTCTATCCACCCCTGAGTGGAAATGGAACAACGCCACCATGGATTTCATGATAGGCTTGCTGAGTTCCCCTTAAGGTGGTAAAGTAGTGTGGGTGATCATTGAAAGGTTGAATAAGGTTTTACACTTCTTACCAATTTAGGAAACCTTCTTTATTGATGAGTTTGGAAGGATTTATATCCAGGAGATAGGGCGACTTCATGGTGTTTCCCATTCTATTATCTTGGAATGAGAAACCTACTTTACATTGCGGTTTTTGAATTCAAAGACCCATAAATTTCAAGGAAATTTTTTTCTTAAATTATTTGGGATTTTATGAGTATGCAGTTTCTGACGGAACCTGATTCCGAGGCCCGGTGTGCCCGGAATCAATTTCCGAAGTTTAGCTCGGGTATGTTCAGTGAACGAACGAGCGGGTTTTTATATCTTTTAAACCGTTGCTTGAAATTGAAATCCAAGGGCACCGATGAGTTTGCAGCACCGGTAATTGCTTAAGGGGACCTTTATTGCAGTTGCGTTTTAAGCGGGTTTGGAATTAATTTTTGGGGGAAATAGTTTAAAATAAATAAAATTGGTGGCACAATTTTATTTTTTTATGGTTGGTGGTTAAATTCTCGCAAAGGGAGTTGAAGGTGGGGCCCACACCCACATAACCTCCCATGGGAGGATATTTTGTGGGGTGGGGCCCACACGTGACCTAAACCCTTGATCTTCCCTGAACCCCTTAAACCCCCCATTAAACTATGTGTTTAATGTTGGAAAACCCCATGTATTTAATTGGGTAACTCCTCCTCTCCCCACTCTCCCACTTTAATTCATGACAACACACACTTAATCAATTAATTGAATTAAGTGTTTGAATTTTGTAAATTTGAATGCATGGCATGATTTAATAAAATAAGAGAAGTCTTATTTTATTTTGGGGGTTGGCTTATTGTGTAAGGATTTTGGGAGAGAGCCTTTGTGTGAAGAAAGAAAGAAGCCCCTCCTTCGTTGAAGAACATCATCCTCTTCAACGAAGAATGAATTTGCGACCCCAGTTTCTCCATCCACTTCTTCCTCCATGAAAAGGGAGGGGACATCGATGCGGGAGCTCTCCGACAACATGCAATCATCTTCTTCTCTCCGTGATAAAAAGAGGATATGTCTTTTCCTCAGGCGCACACCGACGACGATGGAAACGACGCCATCATCTGCGACGCTTGACAACCACGAACTTATTTACGAGGTAGGGTGTGTTGATTCAATTTTTTTGAGAATAAAATTTTTTGTTGTGTCTCATGAACCTTGTGCATTCCTGACCATGTGATACCGTCTAACGTGGAGGGCGCGTGCCGAACAAACACGACCCAACAACCCTCCGCTGGAACTTTATTCTTTTGGAATTGGAAACCGGAGGCGGAGGAAAAACACGGCGCCGTCGTGCCATGCCGGGATCGTGACGAAGGGAACCAGCACCGTCGCACCGGTTGTGCAGAACAAACCGCGGCCCGCAACACGGGCCGCTTCGACGGAAGAACCGGCCGGCCCGTCAGCCGGCCGGGCGGAGCCGAACCGCGGCGCCAGGAGGGCACTGCGCTGAAGAACGGCAGCCCGGCCATGCGCGCCGCATGCGCTGAAGACCGGTCGGTCTAGCCGGCCAGTTTGGGGATGGGCAGCGCCACCTGGCGCCACCGGTGCAAAAGACTGGGGGGGCTGAGCCCCCCCTTGGAGCCCGCTCGGCTTCGGCCGAGCTGCTCGGCCAGCCAGCCGGGCCGCACTGGGCTGGGCTGAGCGGGGTCGCACCGGGCTGAGCCGGGCCGCGCCGGGCCGAGCCGGGCCACGCCGGTCCGAGCCGGGCCGCACCGGGCCGGGCCGAGCCGGGCCACGCTGGGCCGGGCCGCGCCACTCGGGCCGGGCCGCGCCACTTCGGGCCGGGCCGCGTCCCTTTGGGCCATCTTGAGTTTTCCCTTTGGACCGGTCCGACACCCCTGCTGGGTCAGACCCGTCAAATTGGGTCAACCTGACCCGTTGGACCACTGGGCTAAATGGGCCGGGCCCGTTAATCACTCAAACGAGGTTAACTTAAAGACCGCGTGTCCGAACGACGCTCCGTCTGCAGCACTAGGACTCTTTCAACGAGACGGTCCATTTGCGATACTCTATGTAAGTTTCAAATGATTTTGGATATCGGCCAGGTTAGAAATGAGAATATTTCTAACCAGGCCCCTAGAATGGAAAATCCAATATCTCTCAGACCGAGCGTTCGATTGACGCGCCGTCTGGCGCGTTGAGTTCCTATTGGCAAGACAGAACTTTGGGATACATAAACGCTAGGCTTCATGACAGTTGATGTATCGACGCTCTTGGATCGTGGAGCAGACCCTCTTGGAATCGAGCGTGCTGTGTGCGGGAACCCTAGAGCTAGCTGCGACTGCGATGATGATGTCGACTGTACTTGGATCCTACGTGGGTTTGGTAGCGAGGAAGACTGTACTTGGATCCTCCATGGGTTCGGCAGCGATGACGAATGTACTTGGATCCTACGTGGGTTCAGCAGCGATGGTTACTGTACTAGGATCCTACATGGGTTCGGCAGCGATGACTTCTGTACTTGGATCCTACGTGGGTTCGGCAGGGAAGATGATTCAGAGGCTACATCTATCATCTCCACCCCTCTTCGTGAGTAGTATACCTGTGTGAGCTGAGTCTTGAATTTTAATCAATATCATCGATATGATTGACTTACTTTCCTGTGTGGACTGTGTTGTGCTTTCCTGTGTGGAATGGGTTGTACTTGGGCTCTTGAGTTGGAGCCAAACTTAAATTGATGACTTAGGTATATGTATGGGCATATACCTAAGTAGAGTTTGTTAATACTTCATGTTATATATCTTTCCTTTGTGGTATATCCTTTGTGGATTCTGGGAGACCTTCGGGGGTCTCGGGGTCCCTACTGAGTATCGTATACTCACCCCTGCACGGGCTATGCCCGCACTACGTTGTGTTGGATGCAGACGACAGAAAACACTGATCGAGGAGGAGTCTTGTGGAGCAGGATGGTACCTGGAGGTGGACCACTTGGCGGGACGTACACGGAGCAGACAGCTCGACCTGAGGAGCTGAGGAGACCATCTGTACCCACCCTTTAGGTGGGATAGCTGGAGGATGACTCGATGGTTGCTGATTTACTTTACTGCTGCCGTACTTTCTTTTCAGTTGTAATGTACCTTCATTTGGGTTTGTATTCTGGCCCATTTACTTTCCAACACTTACTTTTGTACTCATTTTACTTAGTGTTTACTTCAACTTGCGTATTCTATTGTGTTTGTTTTCTTATATAAAGGCAATGCCTTCCCTTTTATCGGGATTTATGCCTTTGGTGCTAGTCGCCAGCGACTGGCCTATGGAAGGCGGGCTTGGGGTAGTCACGGCACGGGGCCCGAGGACGAGTCATGACATTGAAAGGGTTGTAGAAGGTATTGGGTTCATAGGTGATCTTGAGTATATCATATCACCCTCAGACTAATGGGAAGTCTGAGAGGATGATACAGGTGTTGTAGGACATGCTCTATGCATTTATACTTGATTTTGGAGGTTCTTGGGAAAAGTATATACCTTTGTTTGAGTTTTCCCATGACAAAATATTTCAAGAAATGATCTAGATGGATCCATATGAGGCCCTTTATGGTAGTCCATGCCATTAACCTTTGTACTAGTTAGAGGCAACTATGGAGTCTACTAGGTCCTTTTCTACTAGGTCCTCATCTCATTTATGAGACTTTAGATCATGTTTAGCTGATTTAGAAGTGTATGGATACAACTCAATCCATTCAGAAGTATTATACCAATTGTCACTGTAGACCTCTAGAGTTTGAGGTGGGACATTGGGTCTTCCTATAAGTATTTCATATATTGGGTCATAAATGAATTTGGAGATAGGGAAAGTCATCACCTAGATATTTCAGGCCTTTTGACATAGTAGAGAGAGTCGGGCTAGTAGCTTATCAGTTGCTGTTACCTCATGGGTACTGTTCCATGCATGACTTCTTCCATATATCATAGCTTTGGAAGTATTATTATGACCAATATCATTCATTTTAACTTGAGGATATTGAGATCACTACCACAAAATGGGTTAAGGGAATCACATCATTTTATCAGTGCTATGTAGAAAGTGCTGATAAAGTGGGGGCCTTTATCAGTGCTAGCTAAAAGCACTGATAAAGGTGTACCCTTTATCAACGCTAGTCTTACCACTGATAAAAGTTTTTAGTAATAATTTATATACAATTATTATATTTATATTCAAAAATAATTTTTATTTTTATATATTAAATAAAAAATGCATGTTTATAATTAATATTTTTTAAATAATTCAAAAAAATATATATAATGTTTTTAAAAAAGTATAAGATTATAATTAAAAATATATATGTTTTTCCAATTAATTTGGTCAATTAATATATTTATCATGCGTGTATATATGTTATGTATCATCATGAATGTTTATTTATACATTACACTCTTATTATTATTCAGGTTTTCCATTGATGGCTCGTATATATATTTTACTAGGTGTGTATGATTAATTCATGTTACCCATAAATATACTATATTATGTTCTCGATACTTATAAAATTACATTAAATATATTTAAAGAATAAATATATTTATTATATTTATAATTATTAAATTTTAAGTATATATAAATACTTTTTAAATATATTTATTTATAATTATAATTATAACTATATATATATATTTAAATAATTATAAAATTATAATAAATACATATATTATAATTATATATATATAAATAAATATATACAAAAATTTATGAATATATTTATTTATAGTTATAATTATAACTATAAATAAATATATATATGTAAAAAATTATAAAATTATAATAAATATATTTATTATACTACTTATAAAGTTATAAATATATAAAAATATTTATAATTATAATCCCTAAATAAATATAGATATATTTAAATAATTAAAAAATTACAATAAATATATTAATTATATATATATATTTATATACAATTATCTATAAATAAATACAAATAGTTATAAATATAAATCTATATAAATGTAGAAATATTTAAATAATTAAAAAATTATAATAAATATATTAATTATATATATTTATAAAATTATAAATATATTTGTTATAATTTTTACTTATTTATATATATATATATATTTATAATTAAAACTATAAATAATTTATTTATTATAAATTTTAATTAAAAATACACATATATTTATTTATTAGTTATAAATATAAATAAATAAATATTTATTTAAATAATTATTAATTCATTACAAATATATATATTTTTTTCATATATAATGTTATATATAATTAAATAAATATATAGAAATATTGTGAAATAAATACAAATATTTATATTTATAGTTATAAATAAATACACATATATTTAAATAATTATAAAATTATAATAAATATATTAAATATAAATATTAATAAAATTATAAATATTATAAATATTAATTTTTTATAATTTTATAATTATTTAAATAAATAAATAAATATTCATTTATAATTACAATTATAGATAAATAGATATTTATATAAATAATTATAAAATTAGAAGAAATATAGTTATATACATCTATAATCTTATAAATATATATAATTAATATACTTATTATATATATTTCTAAGATTATAAATATAATAAGTAGATTTCTTATAATTTTATAATTATTTAAATTATAATAATATAAATATAAATATATATTTATCATGTATATAATTTTATAAATATGTATAATAATATAAATAAATTATTAAAATTATATCTTTATTAGTGCTGATAAAGGCCTATCTTTATCAGAACTAAAAAAGTACTGATAAAGGCATGTTTTATCAGCACTTTCTATTTTAGCACCGATAAAACATACCTTTATCAGTGATTTTTAGCTACTGTTGATAAAAGTTTCACTGAGTTTTATAAAGAAACCCTAACTTTCTCCTCCTTCCTCGCACCCCTCAAGCTCTCGTGGAAGTCGATCACCGTTGCTGCCGCCTCCTCTTCCTCTTCCTCCTCTCCCACCAACTCCTCCACCACAAACCTGCCTTCCCCATGTGCCTCTCTTACACTATGCGCCTCTTATCCTCTATTGCGATTCCCTCCACCGTGCACCTCTCCTCCACCACTGTGATTCCCTCTGCTGCGCGCCTCTCCTCCGCCGCAAATACACCTCCACCGCGCACTGAACCACACCTCCATGGCGAGTTTTCTCCTATTTATCATCCATTTTGCATGTTATTACAGTTTGATATTGATGTTGATGTTGTGAATTGTACGGGCCAAACGCCCCTCTAAAAATCGTGGTCGTTGGTGGTCCTTGTTTTCATACTAAATGAATTGCATGTTGGTTCTCCTTGTTTCTAAAGGATTTGTCTCATTCTAGATCAGGTGATAGGTTAGGTAAACCAATTATGGTTTATGAACAAATGGTATCAATGCTGCTTTGGTTACCAGATTCCACATGTTGGGATATGATGTAGGTTCCATGGAAAAATATTATAGTTTATAGTGAATTTGGATTCCTTCATGTTGATGAGTTAGCTCAAGATACACCAATGTCCATGGAAGTCCTTGGGTTATTCAAGTGGGATAATATAGATGTGAAAACAATCCCTAGAATCCCCATGTGAAAAATGATTTTAGTGACATCATATAAGGTCAACACATGGGTTTCCTTTAAAAATTAAATGTTATACATATCCTTGATCCCAAATCGATTTTTTTGTGGTGTTTAATTTATTACGCAATATATTCCATGCACTCACCCAATGAGAAACACCAGTGCCCACCCACATCAGTCATATTTCCCAGTACTGGCCCACAACAACCTAGTTTATCTTTAATCTCTCCCACTGAGTATTTCTAACCCTTATAGTGACATCAGTGCACTCTTCTTCAATATATTCTCTATGCTCTGCCCGACACTTCCTAGAATGGTACTCTCCATTATCCTTTAATGTAGAGATTCCAAGATGATTGATATCCAGGGAAGTAAGAACACATACAATGTAATGCATAAAAAATACCCTTCTTCTAAACATTATCATCTATTTGGTATCACCATGTTCCTCAACCACCAATCTAATAAGTTCTTCTTATTATGTATCTATTTGAATCATATCTTTTTCATGCACTCATCAAATTCATGGTTATAATGAATCATCAAATATTAATCCTTCCCACTAAAGCGTTTAGGTAATGACTAAAAAAAATAGGTGTCATGGTTGCGAGTGTGGTCACCGACTATGGAACATATCCATTGGAACATTGGTGTTGTGGTGAAGGATAATTGATATAACTAGATAATGGAAGCATGGATAAGGGATATCCAATAGTGGGGATCACAATATCAAATTCTTATGGAAATTATTATTATTACACCAACAATTGGAATAATGTGATGGAATCATACAACACTGATTGATTTGTGATGAATCGAGGTGTTTTCTATGTATATTTTATAAAGTGTCTCTCTTGGGATCTTTATCTTTGTGAAAATTCCTAAGTTAGTCATTTAAAATGATTCAAGTGTTTTGAAATTTTTCTTAGAGATTTGTCACTCATTTTAAATGATTAAGATTGTTGGGTCAGGAAGCTGCCTTGAATGTTAAGAAAAAGGAATTGTGGTTTTGTGAAAGAGTGTTTGGAACTAATTGATTTATTTTAAAAATGGTGTGTTATTTTAAATATGAATTTGTGTAAATGGTTATTTTTTAATGGTATTTCCAGTGTTATTTTTTAAATAGTTTTCAAAGGAAATTTAAACTGTAAATTTTTCACAATAATTTAAGTTTAGATTTTTATATAATTAGGAAAACCATTAAATTATATCAATATTTTGTGTATTTATTTTTTAAAATAATAATATCACTAAATAATATAGTATGGATATGAATAAAGAATGTATGGATTCCAATCATTTTAAAAGAGAGTATGAAGATGGGATGAAAGAATTAATCATGTTTGAAAAAGATCATGCATATGACCCTTCTCAAATCCTTTGTCTATGTTTACACTATTGTTATTCAATACAAGTTAGTCCAGAGGAGTTGGAAGAACACTTGATTTGTTATGGAATAGATCTAAGTTATAAATGTTGGAATAAACATGGGAAAAAAGAGAATGTATCTAGTGGTTGGGATAACAATGCATTTTATGGATCATATGATATGATTACAAGTGTGGACAATAAAGAAGACCATATTGAGGATTTGATTACAAATGTGAATGATGATGAAGATTGTATTGAGGAAATGATAAGGACAATTGAATATGAACTTTGTGATTACCCAAAATTGTTTGAGTAGTTAAAGAGTTGTACAAAGATGCCTTTTATGGTGGTTTCACTAAGTATACAACATCATCAGTCATACTGAAGCTGTATAATTTGAAAGCAAGAAATGGATGGAGTGATGCCGATTTTACAGAATTACTTGCTCTCTTGAATGACATGCTCTCAAAATATGATGAGATATCGAGCCGAACATACGATACCAAAAAAATGCTATGTTCGATGGGTATGATCTCTGAATGAATACACACCTCCTCTAATGACTGTATACTATTTTTAAGGACTGAAAATCACTTAGAGAATGCCCAAAGTGTGGTTCCTCTCGATACAATAAAGATGAATCCGGTCCTACAAAAGTTGTATGGTACTTTCCAATCATTCCAAGGTTTAGGTGCCTATATAGAAGTGAGGAGACCTTGGGGAAATTGACGTGGCACACAAACAGAAGAAATAAATATGGGAAACTATGTCACCTGCTAGACTCTCCTCAATGTAAGATAATCAATCATGAGTATCCTAATTTTGGAAATGAGCCGAGAAACCTTTATCTTGCGTTATCTATAGATAGAGTGAATCCTTTTAGTTTTCAAAGTAGCACTCACAGTACATATCTAGTTATGTTGGTAAATTATAAATTTCCACCATGGTTATGCATGAAATGAAAACACATCATGCTATATATGGTTATATCAGGACCGAAACAATCAGGTAATTATAGTGATGTTTATTTGGCTCTATTGATCTAGGATTTCAAATTATTGTAAGATTCAGGTGTTATGTTTTATAATTCTTATAGAAATGAAGATTTCACATTGAGAGCCATGTTTTATGGGATGATAAATGAATTTCCTAATTATGGAAATTTTTCAGGATATAGCATTAAAGGAATTCATGGGTGTCCCATCTGCGAGCAAGGTACACAGTCAATTAGGATGAAAGATTCATTGAAAACCATGTTTCTAGGACATCAAAGATTTCTACCTCGATGAAATAAATTCTAATCTTGGACAACATCATTTGATGGAATTTCAAAAGAATTTACAACACCGTCTCCACTAATAGGTGATCAACTGTTTGAGAAATTAAAATATGTGGACACTGCTTTTGGTCAACCATTTTAAAAAAACCTTACAAAAACCAGTTGTAAGAAGAGATCAGTTTTTTTAATTACCATACTAGAATTGTTTGTACATCAGACACTTTCTTGATGTTATGCATATTGAAAAAAATGTATGTGATAGTCTCATCAACACGTTGCTAAATAAAACCAAAAAAACAAAGGATGTAATTACAGATATGTTGGACATGGTTGACACGAGAGTACGAGAAGAGTTAGTGCTAGTGAATGGTGAAAAATGAACTTTGTTTCCTCCATCTACTTACACTCTTTCCATATAGGAGAGATATCCGTTTTTAAACTTCTTACATGAAATAAAGGTTCCATAGGGGTATCCATCGAATAT
Organism: Viscum album; assembly: GCA_963277665.1. NCBI lineage: Eukaryota > Viridiplantae > Streptophyta > Magnoliopsida > Santalales > Viscaceae > Viscum > Viscum album. The sequence goes on along the minus strand of OY728121.1, from coordinate 1,784,609,036 downwards.
CAAGAATATAATTTCAATGACCGATTTGAAGTTAAAGGGTCTGAAATCACATGAATACCATGTTTTGATGTAAGATCTAATTCATATAGCTTTACATTGCATTTTCCCCAAGAATGTTCATTATACATTAACTAAGCTCTGTTTATTCTTCAAAGCTATATGCAACAATGTTATAGACCTGAAATTTTTTTTGAGTATGGAAAGAGAAATTACCATCATATTATGTGAATTGGAAATGTTCTTATAACCAACATTCTTTGATATGATGGTTTATTTGATGGTTCAATTGGTAAGAGAGATTTAACTATGTGGTCCTGTACACTATAGATGGATGTACCCCATTGAACGGTATATGGAGATTTTAAAAGGGCATGTCAAAAATCAAAGTTGTCCATAGGGTTGTATTGTAGAGCGATATATTGTTGAGGAAGCCATTGAATTCTTTACTTAATACTTGTTTGGTGTGGAAATCATTGGTCTGCTGAAATCTCATCACACTGGAGAGGCTTTCACAATCAATCTTACAGATCGGAAGTAGGCACACCTTTATGTTTTGCATAATATTTTAGAGGTTTAACCATATGTTGAAACCCACAAAGAAATTATTAGACATTTGAATCAATCAAGGGATGAAAAATGGATATCAAATACACATAATTGATAGTTTATAGAATGGTTTTGGGACCATATATTTAAGGAGTCAGATAAAAATCCAGACTCAATTTCAGAATGACTTCAACGGCTAGTCAGAGGACCAAGTGTGTATGTATTATCTTAGAATGATTATGTAGTTAATGGTTATAAATTCTATAATAATGAACAAGATGAATATAGTACCGTGTAGAATAATGGAGTTACACTTATAGCTAAAGCGATGTGTGTTTCCAGTGATAAGGACATAAATCCAATTTATACAAATATTCCATACTTTGGAATCATCAAAAAAATATGGGAGTTGGATTATATGAACTTACAAGTGAAATTTTTTCAATGAAAGTGGGTTAATAATAGGAGTGATGTTAAAATAGATGATTTGGGATTCATGAAAGTTGATTTCAGTAAGTAAGGGTACAAAGATGAACCATTTATAATGGATTCATAGGTAGTATAAGTATTTTATGTTATAGATCCTGCCAACCAAAAGTGGTCAATTATTCTATTATAAACCAAAACCATTGAAGGGTCAGATAAAAATTCAATAGAAGATGACACTTTCATTTGGACATCATAATAATTTTGCAGTGGTCCTAATGTAGATTGCATTTTGTATGTCATAAGAGACCATAATGAAGGGATTTGGATAGTCGATAGAGGGGTAAAATCCCTTAAGACTAAAAAAAGAGTTCAATAATCAGGTTATATTTTTTCTATAATATACATCGTGTTACCTTATGTTATTATCTATTCAGTTCCGCTTTTATGTAATCTAAATTAAATTTTAAACCGATTCTATAGATAATGACTTCTGTATGTGATAATGCTCCCAATCTCGAGGCATAACAGGTCTCTCAACCTGCTGTTTCTCGTAGTGCGGAGGAACAACATGTCTCTCAACCTGCTACTACTCGTAGTGAAGAGGACCAATAGGTTTCTCAACCTGTTTCTACTACTGCTCCTAGTGTAGAGGTACAACCAACATCTTCACATGTTGATGCTAGAGCTCCATAGGAACATATTGATGATGTTGAAACTGAGGAAATTGTAGGCAACAAAACACTGGAAGCACAGAAAAAATAGGACCATCGTAGTTTTATGGTGTTAGAAAAAATTGTTAAGGAAAAAGAGAAAGGCATAAAATATTAGGTCATATGGAATAAGCAGGTCTAACATGCTAACCCCAACAAGGCCATGTTTAGTAGTTACATTGGAATCATCACTTAGAAACTTGTGCTGATTGATGTACATTCATGACACCATGTTGTCATTGGGATTAAGACACTGATGTGGGGAGATATTATGATAAAATTATGATATCATTTCTTTAATTTACTAAAAAAATAAAATAATGAAACATTGACTTACTCTTCATCATCCCTTGTAGAGTGCATTTATAGTGGATGACTCACACAAGGACTATGTATTCAGGGTTTCTAGAAGGATTCATAGAGGCTTTCACAAAATTTTAACGAGATGGTATCTTAAATATGTTAAAGGAAAAATAAACCCACACCCACCTCCTATTTATGCACACCTGATAACCCAAGGATCATGGGATGGGTTTACTAGCTGTCGTGAAAAGTAGTTTTTTTAGGTACATTGTGTTTGGCAATACGTTGTTAGAATATTTGTGTATTCATCACTTTGATTGATATTTTTTTATTTATGAAATAGAAAATGAGTGATGAAAATAATGAATGAGTATAAAAAGTAGTTTACCCCTACCTTAAAGCAAGAATGGGGTAAACTTAACTTGAAAAAAATTGGTACATATTTTAAATCTACCGTAATACTTTTACGCGACATGAAAAAACACCATAACTATGTTCCTCTATTTATATGAAGATTGATGAATCCAAATCCAAAGTCAATTATATTTCATGCTATGTGCTATGGAAGGAGGCACATGTAAATAAATATTGGATACTAATAGAAGAAAACACACAAAAAGTGTGGGGGTGAAAAGAAATAACAGGAAGGGGGTGAAAAGAAATAATGACTCAAAACCATCTCAAGATGGGTTTCTCTATAGTTGATCCATGATAGGTTTCTCTATATTTGATCCATGATGGGTCTCTCTATAGTTGATCCACGACGGGTCACGCTACTGCTGATCCATGAAGAGTTGCTCTCATGCTGATCCATGAAGGGTCTCTATTATATTGATCCATGAAGGGTTGCTCCTATGCTGATACAAGAAGGGTTTCTCTTATTCTTTTCCATGAAGGGTCTCACTTATGCTGATCCACGAAGGGTTTCTCTTATGCTGGTCCATGAAGGGACACTCTTATGCTGATCCACGAAGGGTTGCTCTTCATTCTTCACATCACAACCAGCTACTGGATTCTCACACTTAGTATACTTGATTCCAGGGGGATTTTATCCTCAAGCCATCAGTCATACCTCAACCACCAGTAATTTCTACATAGAGTAACCCAAATGATCATCTCGTCGTAAGGGTCCCAATGCAATAGAGGTCGTGTCGAACAGACGCCTGATCTGTAAGATATGAGCACTTTTATAAAAAGGGACCAGTTGGAGTTGAGTCCGATCCAACCCAGCCGTACACCAACCTCTGTAAAAACTCATGTAGAGTATCTCATAAGGACCACCTCATCGAAAAGGTCCTCATTCCACAGAATACATGTCAATCAGATGCTCGGTTTGAGAGATATCATCGTTTTTGTAAACAGGGGTCAGTTGCGTCCGGGCCTGGTCCGACTTGATCGGACCAACCCGACCGATGGATAGCCAGGGTCCTATATGACTCGTTTTGTCTGCTTGGACCATTCATCCCCACTGATCCTGGCCGAGGTTGGCTGTGTGTCCAGTACGCCGGGTCACCCAGTGACCTGAAAATTATCCAGCCCGGCCCAAACTGGCGGGCTGGTCAATTTTTGACCCGGGGCCCCGCTGAGCCTGGACCCAACTCGTTGGCCTGGTCCTAGCCCATTTGGTCGTGGGTTTGACCCGATGTGTTGCGGGTCTGGCCCGACTTCATCCGCATGACCCAACCCGACTAGCAGGTTGGTTTCCTCCAGCCCGGGCCACCCCAGTGGCCTGGTCCCTTCACCCTCAGCCCGGCCCGCGTGGTGGGCTGGTTCTGTCCACCCAGACGTGGCATAACTGTGTACATTTTCCTCAAGCCCGGCTGGCAGGCGGCCAGACAGTTCCTCCCGCACGCTATTGATGGACCACGTGCCTCCAGTGTGTCTGAAAGGCCTGGATGCGGGATTCCCCCTCCACATCACCTACAGACTAAGTCTGCAGGTTGACTCATCAACGCGGTCCCAGCACCGCGGTGTCCACAGTCTCCTTCACTGAACACACTGTCTCCGTCAGCCGTCGATACGACCGGTGACCCTGATTCTCCACCGTTCAGCATGTGGCCGGTGCCAACACATTGTTAGGAACTCTGGTGGACCACCAGATGCGCTCCAGTGGTCCGTTCTTTGTGTCATTTTCACTTATAGCCTCCAGGGAACACCCTCTTCACTACGATGACCTCAGATGCACCTTGCTTCCATCTTGGAAAATTCGGTCACAAAGAATGCACATGCGGAGGGGATCGAGACTTGTTCGTGTTGACCCATTCCCTTTACATTAAAATTTCAAAGCAAGGGGGTAGGTTCGGGGATGATTTTCAATCCATGATAATTCAATCCCAAGGAAAACCCCCCCAAAAGTACCCTCCCACAAGAACAAGAAATCCGCAGATCAACCTGTTTGTGGGTTGATCCGTGTTCGTCATTTAGAATGAAGAATGAGGAAGAATTATAATAAAATAAACCCCTACCTCAATTTTATGTTCGTTGATGAAGTGTTCCATTCGTGGGGGGGGGGGTTCAAGCTTTGTCGGTGATCGTCACTTCGCAACTTCGTTAGCGTTAATCGATAGCGTTCATCATTGGAGAGAGAGGGAGAGAGAGGTTCCATGTTTGTTAGATAAATTCCCCCAAAATGTTTTTCCCCAACATGTTATTAAAAGAAAACATGTTGCAACATTTTTGTTATGCTGCGACATCACATCGTTACACCGTTTCATTTATGAAACATTGTAGTTGTTACGCTTGCAAAAAAAAGGCCATTATGAGTTTCATTTAATGCACCTCATCGCTGCACCACAACACCATCATCCACTTCTCAATGATGTGAAAGAAAAATAAAATAACTTTTTAAGTTATTTTATTATTTTCTGAAAATCCCAAAAATTAACTTTTCCGTCTGACCCTTTCTGGTCAAAGTTAAGTCCTTTCTAGGAGAATCCTGAAATTCTAAGTTCAACGGTGCCCTTAGATTTTTGATCTGAGCACCAGTTAAAAAGTTAGAAAAACCCACTCGAACTTTTACTGAACGTACTTTAAAATAAGTTCAAAATTACATTCTGGGCACCCTGGGCCTCAGAATCATGTGCCGTTAGAGCATGTGGTCTCAAAATAATTCCACATATAAAAAAATTTACACAGAAATTCTAAGACATTAAATTCTCCCCACCTTAGGGATTTACATCCTTGAAATCCAAAACAAAGGCTAATCAAACAAGTGGGGGTACTAAGCATGAATCTGAGCCTCCCGCTCCCATGTGCTCTCTTGGAGATTCCCATGTTGCCACCGAACGTGCACAAGATTAATCGAATGTCCACGAATGGCTTGCTTCTATCGATCCTATATCTCAACTAGGAACTCCACAAACATCACCCCATCATAAATGTACATCTCGCCCCAGTTGATGATGTGTGATGGATCATGCACATACCTCCTCAACTGTGACACGTGAAAAACATCTTGCACACAGTGCATCTGTGGGGGAATATCTAGGTAGTATGCCACCTCGCCAACTCTACTTAGAATATAGAAAGCCTAATGAACCATAGAGATAACTTTCTGCCCTGGACAAATCTCCACAATCCTCATCAGGGTGAGACCTGAAGGAACACATGGTCTCCCTCCTTGAACTCCAAGGGTCTCCATCTCCTGTCAGCATACGATTTCTACCTACTTTGTGCAACCCTCATCTGCTTTTGGATGATCTACACCTTCACCATAGTATCCCATACCAACTCTAGAACCATGAGTGCTGACTCCCCTGGGTCTGTTCAGCATAGAGGTGATCTACATGTTCGCCCATACAAGGAATCAAATGGTGCCATTCCAATGGTGGAGTGATAGCTATTGTTGTATGAAAACTTCACCAGCGGTAGGTAGTCCTACCAATTATGACCAAAATCAAGGACATAAGAATGAGGCATTTCCTCCAAGGTCTATATAACCCACTCCATCTGAGCATCTGTCTGGGGGTGAAAAGCTATGCTCAAGCGCAGCTGAGTCCCGAATGCCTCCTACAACCCCTTCCACAACCAGAATATAAATCATGCATCATGGTATAATATGATCATCAAAGGCACCCCGTGAATATGTACTATATCCTAGACATATAGGTGCTCCAAGCCCTCTATCGATCCCTTCTCCTGAATGGGTAGAAAGTGAGCCGATTTGGTGATTCGATCAATGATCACCCAGATAGAGTTGTGGCCCCTAAACCTGCATGGTAACTATTGGTCAGAGTAGAGTACTCAAGAGGGGGGGGGGGGTGAATTGAGTATCTATTCAAAATTTCTATTTAAAAAAGGTATTCTTAAAAGGGTTCCCCAATAAATTTAAATACAACCCAATTAATAATGTTTATACTATTATGAAAGTTTGGATGTTTAAATAACTTCTTAAAATATTGATTAATTCTCAGTAATATTAATATTGGTTATTAACATTATTTTTGAAGCTATTATAATAAGTAAATACAATTATAACTTCTTTCCAATATTAACTATCAAAGTAAATTTAGTGAATTCTGAATTAAATAGTAAAATAGAGACAACTAAAATAGACATCACAACAGATATAAAACAAGTGGTTTAGTCTCAAGACAAGACCTAATCCACTCCACTTGGTGATCACCTGCCACTAAGCAGTTTATATAAATAAACTAGATACACATCCTGTATGGGGATTTACAACAGTACACAAGACTGTCCAGGTCACACGACCTCTTCCACAGTTCTTCATGGGTATGAACAACAAGTTACACAAAACCTCTTCCACAATTATCTGTGGGTATACACAAGTGTAAAAAGATGTTTGAGAAATGATATCTTGTATCCTTTAGTTTAATACAGGAGAAAGTGTGTGTTTATATATAGACACACAGACACTACTCAAAAGCTGAAAATAGTACACAATAGAGAAAAAGTACACAGATAAGGTTAGAAGTGCTCTGAGTGTTAGTCTATGTAGCTCTAGAATTTTGAGATGAAACAAATTCAAAAATTGAGTCCTCTCATGGAAAACAGAGTATCGTAAGTCAGATAGATCTAGCTCGTGTTCTTCATGTTATTGACTATGCGAAGATGTGTTCAACGATTCTGATATATGGTGTCTAGATTGTTGATTCAAGAATGATTCATGTGTTCTTTAGGAATGTTGAGTTTCATGTGTTGGTTCTTTTCTCAGGAAATATTGTGTGTTCTTTGTTGTTACGCTCTCTATGTATATCTTTGTTTCTGGGCCGCACTTATCTTTTATTCTTCGAGTGCATGTGTTGGAGCCGACAGGTTGCATGTTTTCTGGACCTCATACCTTATACTGTCAGGTGACATGTCTATAAAGAAACATTAATTATGTCAGTGCATTTAAATGATTCAAATATTAATGTTAGAAATTAAATGAAAAAAATGAAAAAACAGATTTAGAAACAGTGTCACAGTTTGTCTGTAAATGGTGTCTCCATGAAATAGTGTCTTCATGAAACGATGTTTGAATGGTCATGGTGTCTGGATAGTCATGGTGGCTGGATGGTCACAGTGTCTGGATGGTCATGGTTTCTGGATGGTCACAGTGTTTGGTCATGATGTCTAGTCATGGTGTCTCGATGGTCACATTGTCTAGATGGTCATAGTGTCTGGATGTTCATAGTGTCTGGTCATGGTGTTTGGTTACGGTGTCTGGTCACAGTGTCTGGTCATAGTGTCTGGTCACGATGTTTGGTCATGGTGTATGGTCACGGTGTCTGGCCACAGTGTCTGGGTCCTTTTCCAGAAAAACATAATCGGTGGCAGACTCACAGTGTCTTAGACTTAGCCAAATATCTATATTCAAACTTAAGTAGTGATATTCATAGAATGGATTAGACTTAATCATTCATCAAAGAAATAATTATAAATTAAATCAAATATAGTGTATAGTAATCAGACTGAATGTATAACAATTAAGATCTTGGATAGCTTTACTTAATGTATAGCGATACTAATCATCTGTACATATGAGTTGAGATAGATTAAATAGGATTAATAGGCTTTACAAAATATATATGATTTGTGATCATTAAAACATGATTAATACATGATGATTCAAATACTCTCTCCCTTTTTGATGATCATAAATCATGTGAGTGAGAGAATACATATGTATCTAGTGTACATATAAAATACATATTTATGTATTCTTTATTTAATGGGCATATTTCTCCCCATTTTGGGATTATAAAAATGAGTGAATAAGAAATAGACAAGAAAAGTGCACAATGAATTAGATAAAGAAGATGTCATTACAAACAGATGGAATAAGAATAAAAAAGGCATCCCTATCAAAATATAGTAGTCACTGTTCTTTAGCACTATCTTTTCTTCTCTTTTCCCTTAGAAGCAACATCAGAAGAAGAAGCCATAGGAGCAGAGGTTGAAGTAGAGGAAGGGAGTGAACTGGTGGAAAGATAAGGTAAAGGGATTCCTTCAAAAAACAGAAGGGTCCAAGGTAGGGGTAGTAGAATACTGAGGAGACTATTGAGAAAGGATTACAGGCCAGATCTGACTCAAGGCCTGACTAACATACATAGATGTGGAGGCTAGGGCCGAGGTGAAGGTAGGAAAACCAGATCTCAGAGGTGAAGCTGTAGGAGAAACAATGGAAGTACTCTGAACATAAATATAAGGCCTTAAAATCTTGATAAAATTAGTAATGGTCTCTCCACCATACTACTTGGATTTTTCAATGTCATCCTTGTTTTATATAAACTTATCCAAAAAATGAGTGAAATCTATGAGATTTTGGACTTGAGTTTTGAAATCTTGAGTAACAGGAGGAATCCTCATATTTTCCACAAGGTACTTGAAATGGTTGGTCATGTCATTATTAAAAAAGATCTGATTGAATTAGATGTCAACTTTCTTAGAAATTTCTTGCTGAGAATCATTGGAAATCTTGGAATATATTCTCATCAAATCAAGAACTCTGTCACTATTATTGATAACTTCAGATAGAGATTCTTTATTAAAGACACTAAGAATATCCTGGAGTTCCTATTTGACAACTATTCTAAGCATATCACTATCTAAAGTAAGTTGAGATGATTGTCTAGAGGCATTAGAAGCAGTGACAGCTGAGTTAAGGAATTTCAGTTGATTTAGCACTTTCTGAAGGCACCCCTTATACTCATCAGTTAACTCGTTAAGACTAATAACAAGTTTACGCATCTCTTGAACAATCTGTTTGTTTCTTTCAGCTACTTTGTCAGCTAAAGGGGTTAGAAGAGGTTGAATCAATGAGGATACTTACTGTGGGTTCTGAGTAACAATATTCTCAACAGGATGAGAAGTAGATTCTGATCTTGATTTCAGCACTCTCTATATATCTTCAACCATACCACTTAGAGTCTTTACTTCATCACTAAGCAGTTTATTCTCAACTATGACTTCTTGAATCTCATGAAGCATTTTGGGTTGAATCTTCCATATGAATTTTTCCAATAATAGTGAAGCATCTATCTCACTCAAATTGGATACAGGAGAAGATTGATTATTCAGGAGATTTTCAACCCCAACCAATAGGGTAGCTCCAAATTCTTTCAGATCATCCTTATTCACCAAGTGTAAAGGTTCTTGTGAAGGCTCATAGATAGAAGATGAGACAGGCCTAGGTTCTTTGCCAGAGATAACTTCAGGAGTAGATGCCATTTTCAACTGAAACATAGTAGACAGATCAAGACCTTTTACTGTAACTTCCTTTGAATCATTCAAATCGATATAACTAAGAAATTTATACCATGTATCTAGTGAATTTGGATTAACCAGATTAGGCACTTCAACAGATTCCATACTGGGGGGTTTCTCCCCCTCAACAGGTGCATCATTCTTAGGGATGAGAGATTTAGATCCTTGATCTATTTTCACTATTTCATCCCTATTTTCCTTATCCATTTTATGTCTAGAAAACTAAAAGGCTAGCTCCATTCTATCTTCAACAGAAAGAATAACTTCAGGAGCAGCTTGTTCCTCTACATGTTCCTCACCAGCAACTTCTTGCACAAGAGATATATATTCTTCTATATGCTCTTATACAACTTCTGTTTCTCTTTCAACAACAACAAAATCTTATTTTGAGGAAGGTTTTTATTCTAAATCAACAACCTTTTCAGAAATAGGAACTTCTTTCCCAGCTAAGTCTTGAAGAATAGGTTCACTTTCCTCCTCATTCAGGACAGTTTCTATTGTAGGTGCAACAACCTCTTCTTCTTCTTCTTCTTCTTCTTCTTCTTCTTCTAAATACTCAAAAAATTCATCTGGTTCTAAAATAGGATCATAAACACCTTTAGGTATTTAAGGGTGTTCCAATGGATTGAACTTTTCATAAATTCTATCATTGTCTTCCACCCATGCTTTTCTCCAAGGATTCCAATTGATTTTCATTCTCTTTACAATACCTTTTGAAAGACAGAGCTCATAATCCTTGATGAATTATTCATATATTCCAACCAATCCCTTTACATGAAGCATGGATGAGATAATCCTAGAATAAAATAGGGAGGTTGACTTAGAGGTTGTTTTGATCAACTTACACATATGGTGTATAATATATTTTCAAAGGTTGATCTTATGTCCATTTTTCATGAGATGCATTAAGAATACATCCTGATACTTGATTACAGAAAAATCACCTTTTCTTGGGCTAATCAAATTCTGAACAAACTTAAACAGGAGTCTGGTTTCTCCTTTTAGCTTTGCAGCTATAGCCCTCCTCTTAGCTTTATTTCCAGTCAAGCTTCCCAAAGTATCTTCCAAAACAAAAATCTCACTTGGGGGTGGAGGACCTCTTTGATAGTCCTCAAAAATACCCTAATGAGGTATCCTAAGGCATACATCCCATAACCTCGAGGAAAATGTGCATCTATGTCCATTTATCCATCTTATTACAACATATCTATCTTCAGAATCAAAAGAAAATTTAACATACTGGTAAAAATACTGGTAAAATTGTGAAACTAACTTTGGGTAGATAGGATTATCCTCCTTTATAAACCAATATAATCATCCATGTTCTATTAATACTTTAAAAACTAGAGACTTAATTGATAGAATCCACTTAGGGAAAATCACCTTTTTAGGTACCACTACACTGTTCACTAGGTTCAGATTCAGAGGGCCCTCATGTGCTATCTTTGGCGCGATTTTCCTCTTCTTCTTTGAACTGCATTTATCAGGAGTTGATGACAAAGATCATTTCATCCTAGGCATTAATTGAAGGTTAGAGAGAGAGAAGGGTTGAAGAAGGGTTACAATTTGAGAGAAGAGAAGACAGCTCAAGTGAATAATGAGTGAAACTTATTTTATTTTATCATTTAGGAATACCAATGGTCACAGAAACAAAATCACGAGAAAGTGAAAGGGTAAAATAATTAATTACCACGATATGGGATATAATGTATAAATAAAACAATAAGGCATCTTTATGGTGAGATAGTAACTGACTCTCACGGTGAGAAAGTAACATGCATTCACGGTGAGACCATAACTAGTGTTCATAGTGAGACCGTAACTATGTGATTTCTAAACTGTGCAACTGTATTGTTTGAGACAGTAAGTTTCAGACAGTAGCTAAGAAATAGTAACTGTGAGAATGTAAACATAAAATAGTAAGTTTTAATATAGTAAAACTATAGAACTGTTAGAGTTAAAAAGTAATCTCAATATAGTGATTTGTGAAACCTTAAAGTGTGAAACAATAAGATATGAAATAGTAAGATATGAAACAGTAAGATAACTAATTAAGATTTATCATACCCAATTCATGTATGATATAATATATTCTTTAATAATTTATTGGTTTGGTGAATATATCAGCAAGCTGATATTCAGTACCAATGAATTCCAAAGTGATATCACCTTTTTGATAATGATCTCTCAAAAAGTGATGTATTACATCAATATGATTTGTCCTAGAGTGTGAAACAAGGTTTTTTGAGATATTAATAGCACTTGTATTGTCAAAATTTATAGGTACATTCTTGAATTGATATCCATAATCCAGTAATGTGTGTTTTATCCACAAAATTTGTGCACAACAACTACCAACAACTATGTATTCAGCTTCTGCAGTAGATAATGCAACAAAGTTTTGTTTCTTACTACACCATGATACTAGTGACTTTCCTAAAAAGTGACATGTTCCAGAGGTTCGTTTTCTATCTAACTTACAACCACCAAAGTTAGCATCAAAATAACGGACTAACTCAAATGATTTTCCTCTGGGATAGAACAATCCTAGATTGGGTGTATGTTTTAGGTATTTGAAAATTCTCTTAATAGCATTTAAATGAGATTCCTTAGTATTTTCTTGAAAACGAGCACACATACACACACTAAAAATAATTTCAGGTCAGCTAGAAGTTAAGTAGAGTAAACTTCCAATCATTCCTCTATAAGTGGTTTGATCAATATATTTTCCATCTTCATCAAGATCCAACTTAAAAGTGGTACTCATTAGAGTGTTACTACTTTTAGTGCTATCCAATCCAAAAATTTTTATAAGATCTCTAGTATATTTTCTTCGATTTAAAATAATACCATCATTATTTTGAAATATTTTAAATCCAAGAAAGAATTTGAGTTCACCCATTAAACTCATTTCAAATTCGTTTTTCATCATTTTAGAAAAATCAATACATAAAGAATTTTTTGAAGATCCAAAGATAATGTCATATACATAGATTTGAACAACTAAAAAATCATTGGAAATTAATTTTATAAAAAGGGTAGGATCAGCTATTCCTTTTGTAAAAACTTTGGAAATAAGAAAAGTACTTAATCTATCATACCAAGCTCTTGGAGTTTGTTTTAAACTATACAAATAATTTGATAACTTAAAAATATGATTTGAAAAATGAGGGTTTGTAAAACCAGGGGGTTTATCAACAAATACATCCTCATCTATATACCCATTTTTAAATGCACTTTTGACATCCATTTGATATAGATTGAAATTCAGATGTGCTGCATAAGAAAGTATAATTTTTATGGCTTCAAGTCTGGCTACAGGTGAAAAGGTTTCCTCATAGTAAATTACCTCTTTTTGACTATAGCCTTGTGTAACCAATCTAGCCTTGTTTCTAACTATGCTACCAGATTCATCTACCTTATTTCTAAACACCCATTTAGTGCCTATAGTGAATGTGTCTTTGGGTTATTCAACAAGTTTCCAAACATTGTTCATTTCAAATTGATTATGTTCTTCTTGCATATCCATCACCCAAAATTCATCATTGATAGCATCATTAATGTTTTTAGGTTCAAGTTGTGACAAGAAGACTTGATGTTCAACCTGATTTCTAAGAGAAGATATAGTTTGAGTTCTTTTATCTAAGTCTCCTACAAAAACATCTAAGGGATGGTTCTTAAGAGTTCTAATAGCTCTAGAAAAAGGAGGACTGGTGATTTCAGGTTCATCATCAGGTTCAAGCTCATTATGACTTGAGTCTAAAGAATTTACAGAACTAGAAGTTTTCACAAATTCTTTCATAGGATGGTTTGAGGATTTTTAATTAATGTCTATATTTGGTACATCATCCTCCAGGTTCTCTAGAGTGGTATTAAGCTCATGTGGATCTGTTTCATCAAATTTGACATGGACAAATTCTTCCACATATTTAGTTCTTTTATTAAACACTCTATAGGATTTAATAGAAATTGAATATCCTAAGAATATTCCTTCATCACTCATGGATGAAATTTTTTCAATATTGTCCTTAGTATTGAGGATATATACTTTGCAACCAAAAAATTTGAAGTAGCTAACTTTGGGTTTTCTATTTTCCACAACTCATAAGGAGTCCTTTTAAAAATAGGTTTAATCAATACTCTATTTATTATATAGAATGATGTATTTATAGCTTCAGCCCGAAAATAAATAGGTAGGTCATATTCACTAATAATGGTTCTAGAAATCTCTTGTAGGGTTCTATTTCATGTTTCTATAACTCCTTTCCGTTGAGGTGTTCTAGGGATAGAGAAATTATGACTATAGAAATTTTTTGAGAAAAAGGATTCAAACTCTTGATTTTGAAACTCACATCCATGATCACTGCTTAAGGATTTAATTTTATGTCCACTAAGATTTTCTACAGTTTTGGCATATTTGGTAAAATGAGAGCAGGCTTCACTTTTTTGAGCCAAAAAGAAAGTCCACATATATCTAGAATTTTCATCTACAAGAACATAAACATAGTGCTACCCATTTAAGCTAGAAACTTTATATGGTCCAAAAAAACCCATGTGAACCAATTCAAGAGGTTGAGAAGTTGACACTTCTTTCTTTGGTTTGAAGTAAATTTTGTGTTGCTTTCCTTTTTGATAAGGATTACACACTTTACCATTTGGAAACTCAAGCTTGGGTAGGTCTTTGACTAAGATTTTTCTACTTAACTTTCTAAGGGAGTGAGTGTTATAGTGTCCTAGTCTCCTATGCCTAATCTAGGAATCTTTTTGAAATGCACTTAAACATGAATCATTTTGAGAAGCTAAAGAATCTAAGTTAATAGAATAAAAATTTTCATTTCTTAATGCAGAAAACACTAATTCATATTTAGAATTAAAAACATTTAAGGCATCATTTTCAAATTTAACATGAAATCCATCATCACATAATTGTGAAATACTAAGCAGATTATATTTCAATCCATCAAAAAAAAATACTTTAGAAATCAAAATCAAGTTAGAGTTACCTATTTGGCCAAGGCCAATGATATTTCCATTGGAATTGTCACCAAAGGTGACATGTCCTCCATCAATTTTTATTAAATTATTGAATCATGAGTAGTCTCTTGTCATGTGTCTTGAACTCCCACTCTCCAAGTACCATATGCCATTACAAGAACTCTTTAAGAATCTTTCCTACAAAATAGTCAAATAAAAATAGATTTTGGTACCCACACTTGTTTGGGTCTAGTAATATTAGTGATAAGTGCTTTAGGAACCCATATCTTCCTCATAGGTTTCCTATAAGAATTATGTAAAGTATTTGAAAAATAAACTTTATTTGGTCCAAAAAAACTTGAAACAATAGAAAGTGTATCATAACTTGAACCAGTTGATTTGTTTCCAGAACTGAGAGTAAATCTATATGTCTAAGATTTAGAAACAAAGTTTGTTCTTCCAAAATTTCTTTTACCAGGTTGATAGCCAATGCCAATAGTATATTTAGGAGCAATTTTTGTACCTATAATTTTTACCAAGGTATCCTTACCATTATTAAACCTTTCAAGACAATTTTTCAATTGCTCATTAGATAGTTTTAGTTCATTTTTCTCTTTGAGTAGTTGAGCATTTTTCTCCCTTTCTATAGTGATTTCAGTTTTAACAGTTGAGGTAAGAGCAAGCTGTTTCTTCAAAGATTTGTATTTATCTTTTAATTCATTACATGTATCTTTAAGCATATTATAATATTAAAAAATTTCTTTATTAGACATATTTTCAGAGTTACTCTCATCTCTATAATATTATTAATTATTTACAGGAGATTCCAGTGTTACCTCAGATGTGTTTGTCATAAAACACATATTGGCTTTGTTAGCTTGTTCATCATGTGAAGATTCTGAGTCACTTGAACTATCCTCAGAAGCACTCCATATTTCTTTCATTGACTTTTTATACTTTTTATCTTTGTCCTCATATTTCCTTTTGTACTTGAGCTTTGGACAGTTAGCCTTAATATATCCTTTTCACTTACATTCATAATAGACAATCTCATCAGACTTGTCACTTATTTTCCAATATTTCTTCCAGCTTCCTTTGTGATCATATTTTCCCTTGAAGTTAGGATTTCTAAAAAAGTTCTTCTTTTGGTAAAATTTCTTAAACCTTATGTCCAGATGATCCATCTCCTCATCACTGTTAGGTGATGATGTTTCATTGCTATAACTTTCTATAGAAACTTCCAATTTCCCTTTGTCTTTGTGTTTAGAGGTGGTGGTATTGAATGAAATAGATTTTATTTTGGGTTCATCCTCCTCTTACTTTTTGAATTTCATCTCCTCTTATTACATCATCAGTTTACCAATGAGTTCTTTTACAGGAAGCTTGCTGATATCAAACGATTCTCTAATAGAGGCAGAGGTTCCTCTCTATCTGTTAGGTAGGCATCTAAGAATTCTCATAATTTGTTCCTTAACAGTGACTTCTCTTTCAAGAGAAATAATTGTGTTGAAAATTTCATTGAACCTAAGATACATGTAAGAAATAGGCTCATCAGGTTTTATTTTAAAGTCATTATATTTAATAGTATAAGTATTAAGTCTCATTTCTTTTACACTAAATGTTACTTCATGTGAAACAGATAAGATATCCCAAATTTCATGGGCAGTTTTACATGCAGAAATTCTATTAAATTCCTCTTCTCCTAAAGAGCAGTATAAAGCATTCATTTCTTTGTAATTGTTATTGTAGGAAGTTTTGGTAGGTTCATCCCAAGTGATTATATCAGTAGCAGGAATATTATATTCATCTATAATTGAAGACCAGATTTCAAAGATCATACTTTCTAAATGTATTTTCATTTTAATTTTCCATTGAGCATAATTGGTTTCATTAAATAATGGTGGCATGTTGGTTGTAGTACCTTCAAATATATTATCCATGATAAAGAAATAAATTAAAAGAGCTAGAAATTTATAATTGACATAAATTTATAGATATTTAACATACAACTACAATCACAGTTGAATAGGGTTAAAAACAGAGTTTTTAAAAAAAATCCTTTGATACAAAATATTTGTTGGAGTAAAGTACTCAAGAGGGGGGGGGGGTGAATTGAGTATCTATTCAAACATTCTGTTTAGAAAAGTCATTCTTAAAAGTGTTCCCCAATAAAGTTAAATACAACCCTGTTAATCAAGGTTATACTGTTACGAAAGTTTGTCTGTTTAAATAACTTTTTAGAAGATTGATTAATTCTCAGTAATGTTAATATTAGTTATTAACATTACTTTTGAAGCTATTTTAATAAGGAAATACAATTATAAAATCTTTCTAATATTAAATATCAAAGTAAATTTAATGAATTTTGAATTAAATAGTAAAATAGAGACAACTAAAATAGACAACACAACAGATTTAAAACAAGTGGCTTAGTCTCAAGATGAGACCTAATATACTCCACTTGGTGATCACTTATCACCAAGTAGTTTATATAAATAAACTAGATACATAGCCTGTATCAGGCTTTACAATAGTACACAAGACTGTCTAGGTCACAGGACCTCTTCCATAGTTCTTCATGGGTATGAACAACTGGTTACACACAACCTCTTCCACATTTATCCATGGGTATACACAAGTGTAAAAAGATGTTTGAGAAAGGATATCTTGTATCCTTTAGTTTAATGTAGGAGACAATGTGTGTTTTTATACAGACACAGACACACTACTCGAAAGCTGAAAACAATACACAACAGAGCAGGAGTATAGAGATAAGGTTAGAAGTGATCTGAGTGTTAGTATATGCAGCTCTAGACTTCTGAGATGAAACAGATGCAGAAATTGAGTCCTCTCATAGAAAATAGAGTATCGTAATTTTTCTATATCTAGCTTATGTTCTTCATGGTATTGACTATGAAAATATGTTCTCAACGATTCTGATCTATGGTGTCCAGCTTGTTGATTAAATAATGCTTCGTGTGTTCTTCAGGAATGTTGAGTTGCATGTGTTAGTTCTTTTCTCAAGAATGATTGTGTGTGCTTCGTTGTTACGCTCTCTATGTATATCTTTGTTTCTAGGCTGCACTTCTCTTTTATTCTTCGAGTTCATGTGTTGGAGCCAAAAGGTTGAATTTATTCTACACTCCATACCTCATAATGTCAGGTTAAATGTCTACAAAGAAACATTAATTATTATAGTGCATTTAAAAGCTTCAAATATTACTGTCAGAAATTAAATGAAAAAACGACAAAACAGATTTAGAAATGCTGTAACAGTTTGTCTATAAATGGTGTCTCCGTGAAATGGTGTCTCCATGAAACAGTTTCTGAATGGTCATGGTATATGTATAGTCTTGGTGTCTGGATGGTCACGATGTCTGGATGGTCACAGTGTATCGATGGTCATAGTGTCTGGATGGTCACGGTGTCTGGTCACGGTGTCTGGTCACGGTGTCTGGTCACGGTGTCTCGATGGTCATAGTGTCTAGTCATAGTGTATGGTCACAGTGTCTGGTCATAGTGTCTGGTCACAGTGTCTGGTCATAGTGTCTGGTCACAATGTTTGGTCATGATGTCTGGTCACGGTGTCTGGTCACAGTATTTGGTCACGGTATCTGGTCATGGTGTCTGGTCACGGTGTCTGGGTCCTTTGCCAGAAAAACATAACCGGTGGCAGACTCACAGTGTCTCAGACTTAGCCAAATATCTGTATTCAGACTTAAGCAGTGGTATTCATAGAATGGATTAGACTTAATCATTCATCAAAGAAATCATTATAAATTAAATCAAATATAGTTTATAGTAATCAGAGTGAATGTATAGAAATTAATATCTTGGATAGATTTACTTAAAGTATAACAATACTAATCATCTGTACATATGATTTGAGATATATTACAGAGTGTTAACAGGATTTATAGAATATATATAATTTGTGATCATTAAAACATGATTAATACATGAGGAGTCCAATAGTAACCGCGTCAAGAAGTCCATGGAAATACTATCCCACTTTCACTCCGGTACCTCAAGTGGCTCTATCAAGCCTACTGGGACCTAATGCTTGGACTTCACTTTCTAACAAGTAAGGAATCGTGAAGCAAACTCTACCATTGCTTTCTTCATCCCTGGACACTAGTACTAATGTCGGAGGTACTAGTACATCTTCGCCACACCAGGATATACCACCAAAGGGGATGTATGGAATTACCTCAACACCTCCTCCTATAATGCCACTGGTACCATGGTTCACCCTCTGAAAAGGATGACATGCTCCCCACCTATTGAAAATACATCAGAATCCTATCCTGAGGATATCTGAGCACGCCAAGCCTCACAATCAACATTCAAAAGTTGTGCCTCCCTAACTCGCTGAAGGGGTGGGGGAGTTAAATTCATAGACTAGAGGTAAGATTATTCATCATCATCCATGAAGGATATATGCATTGCAGCTAGCTGATCTGTCACCTCACTTAGTAGTTGCAAACCAGACCTCCTACTGAGCGTGTCAGCCACCACGTTCCCCTTCCTAGGAGTATAGACTATCTCAAAGTCATAGTCAGGGAGGAACAATAACAATTTCTACTGTCTCAAGTTTAGGTCCTTCTATGAGAAGATATAACTGAGACTCTTGTGGTTAGAGTAGATTGTAAACTGTTCACCCATAAAGTAGTGTCACCACATCTTCAAGGAAAATACCACTTTTTCTAACACGAGGTCATGAGTCACATAGTTCTTCTCATTATTCCTTAACTTCCATGATCTGTAAGTGATCACTGCTTTCTACTACATCAGGACACAACCTAGTCCAGTCCCTGATGTGTTGTAGAAGACTAAATATCCAAATCCCTCTTCTGGTAGTCTTAGAATGGGGGAACTCATTAGTCTCCGCCTTATCTCCTAGAAACTTTTCTGGAACCTCTCTATCCATATGAAGGGTTTTCACTTTTTTTGTCAAAGCTGAAAAGGGTGCTTCTACTCTGGAGAAGTTGGGCATGAACCTCCAGTAGTATCTGGACAACCCCAAGAAACTCCGCACCTCAGTCACGATTTTAGGTGACTCCCAAGCAAGCATTGCCTCTATCTTCTCCAGATCCACTACAAATATATCCTCTGAGATGTTGTGTCCTAGAAATTGGACCTCTTGAATCTAGAACTAGAACTTCAAGAGATTACCCTAAAGTTGGTTCTCTGAGAGTGTATCCAAGACTATCCATAGGTGTGTAGCATGCTCCCCCTCCGACGCTGAGTACACTAAGATGTAATCAATGAATACTAACACAAAATGATTGAGGTAAGGCTATAATATCCTATTCATGAGTCCCATGAACACTACTGGGGCTTTGGTCATGCCGAAGGGCATCACCAAAAACTCATAGTGGCCATATCAACATCTAAAGGTTGTCTTCAGTACGTCCTCATCCCGTACCCGAATCTGATGATATCCTAATCTGAGGTCGATCTTTGAGAACCACATCACTCCCTTCATCTTATCTAAGAGGTCATAAATTCTTAGTAGTGGATACTTGTTCTTCATGATCACTTGGTTCAAGCAATAGAAGTCCACACATAGCCTCAATATCCTATATGCCTTCTTGGAAAACAACACCGGTGCTTCCCATGGAGAAACACTGGGTATTATGAACCCCTTCCTCTACAAGTCCTCCAATTGTACTCTTATCACCCAGAGCTCCGTGGGAGACATAAAATATGTAGGTGTAGATATCAGTGTTTTCCCTAGGTACAAGTCAATGCATAAGTCTACCTATCTTTAGAGGAGGTAGTCCTGAGACATCTTTTGGAAATACATCCTCATACTCATCCACCACAATAGGAAAGCTCAGACTCCTCTCATCCACCACACTGATGTTGAGGATAGAAAACTGGTGAGTAATTGGATGAACCCTCCTCCCAAAAGTCCATCATGTGATTCAAAGGTTACCTTCTTGTCAGTGAAGGAAAACCTGGTCCCATCCTCATAGACACACCACACTTTGAGCCTAAAATAGTCGATATGAGCATGGATTGTAGATAACTAGTCCATACCCAAGATGATGTCGCAAGGCCTTGATGCTGCTACTAGGAGATCCCAGCTAAAGCTCTCACCTCATAGAGTAAGCTCACACTTCCAACACCAGTGTGCAATTGTTGAATTCCCTCCTGTATGAGTCTCTAATCATAAGGATCGATCCAACGACTCCAATAGAATATCCAAGCTTCAAATGAGGTCCATGGAAAGGAAAGAGTGACCAGAACTTGTGTTTATAAGAACTAAATCTAAGCTGGAGAAAACACATATCATACCTCTAATCATCTCTGGAGCGCTGTGGTCATAGGCCTCCACTGCCTGAAGCTGAGCTCACCCCTATCCGCCGGCTCCCTGAGCCTGTGGTGGACCACTTGGGGGTGGTGGAGGTAGTACCTTAAAACGTCGTCCATTGCCTATCACTAAGCCTACTCCCCTGCCATGTTCGCCACCCTGTAGAACTCCTCACTCAAACCTCTACCTCTACCTTGGAGGTCCCTTCATTATCTTTTGATTGTATGTATGGTGGGTCGGGTAGTCAAGATCCCTATGTCCCTACCTTCCACAGGAGTAATAAAATCTATCCCTCAGCTGGCCTTCTCTGCCTCGCGAGCTCCACACCTCCGAACCTGCATCCTGGGGTCACCCTCCAGAAGGTATGGCCCGTTTGGGCCTCTACATCGTTTTCCTACTACCTGCTGAAGATGACTCGAACACCTGTCATTTGATGGTGGCTCTCACCCTCAGTGCCTTCTTGTCTAGGAAGTTCTCCACCAGTAGAGCTCTCTCTAGCACTCCAGCCTATGTCGGGATGCTGAAAAAAATCATTGACGCCCTGATCTCCTATCGGAGTTCCTACTCAAAGGTCCGGTCCCTGAAGAAAGGGTCATGTACCATGTTAGTGGAGCAGCGAGAGAGGTCATAAAACCTCACTGAGTACTAGGCCAAAGTCATGCTACCCTATAGTAGGTGTAGTAGCTATTGAATACATACTAAGAATAGTGTTGTTGTTACGAACTCTGCCCTAAAGAGGTTCTCGAAGTCCAACCAGGCAAGAGTCACCTCCTCATGTGTCTATAGCATCAAGATCCACCATCTCCCTACCATGCCTTGAAAAAGGCTAGAATCTAGGACCACCATCTCGTCTGTATGTGTCTCTACTAGGAAAAAAACCCATGTAACTACCTCCATCCAATCCTCAACCGCCTGAGGATATGTCTCTACTCGAAACCTTAGAGGCCTTTGTCTTTGGAACTCGTGCAGCATGCTCAGTCAGTGTGTACTGTCTGCTGGTGGGGCTGGTAGAAACTGCTGCTCTACAGGTGGTGGTGTTGCTGGTACACCACCCAAAGGTGATATCACCGTAAGTGGTCCCTACAACAATGCCTCATCTCCTGGTGGGCCATCATTGTGATCCCTCACTGGAATCTTGGACGGCTACCTTTGTGGAGGAATCCTGTAGGGAAATAGATGTTCCACGGTAAATAAGTTATACCTGGTGAGATGACTCAAAATAATCAAGAGAAAAACATTTCCAAAACACATGTAACTAGTGTTTTTGTGTACTGAGTCAGAATACAAAATTTAGGGTCTTTGTGTATGGATACGTTGTCCGTTGCACCAACAATGGACTCCCCAGACTGAAATCTAAACTCAAGACACTTAAAATTATTTCCCCCATTGAAAATATAGACTCTTAGTTCTTCTAGTAGAATCGACCACCCTTTGATACCAATTTGTCATGAACCATCCCCCGGGGCCCGTGTTGTGACTACCCCAAGTCCTCTTTCCATAGTCCAGGGGCTGGTGACTAGCACCCAAAAAGACATATCCTAAAAAGGTAAGGCATTGCCTTCAAACCTGTACACACACAAATAGGGCATAATTCACAAAATAAACCAAAATGGAAATAAAGTAGTACAACCACCACAAAGTACCACCAGTGAGAGTAAAAGGTGTAAACTGAAATTAAAGGGGCTAGAATACAAGACCAACTAAAAGGAAAGTATAGTAAAAGATGTACAAGCTCTGGAGGTCATCCACCAAGGATCCTACCTAAAGGGTAGGTATAGCTCACTGTCGGATGTCACTACAGTACACCACATCTATCAATCCACCTCAGAGCACTATCTAGCCCTGGCTCCCCAAAGTTCCAGTCAAAGCTGTCCGTTGTCTGCACAAGACACAACAGGTTTGGGAAAATCCCATGCAGGGGTGAGCATAACAATACTCAGTAGGGACCCTGAGACCAACTCTGGTCTCACAGAAATCCATAAAGGAAGAATACCACAAATAAAGATCTCAAAGTAAAGCACAAACAAAAAGACGCAGCTCACACCAGGTATAACTTAAGTACATAATTAAAGATTATTAGTCATAAAGCTAGATCATATTATTCTATTGAGAGGATTTGCTGCTGATCCATGAAGGGTCCCTCTGCTGCTGATCCATGAAGGGTCTCTCTACTACTGATCCACGATGGGTCTCTCTACGACTGATCCATGACAGTTCGCGCTACTGTTAATCCATGAAGGGTCACTCTTAGGATGATCCATGAAGGGTATCTATTATGATGATCTATGAAGGTTCACTCTTATGTTGATCCATGAGGGGTCTCTCTTATGATGATTCACAAAGGGTCTCTCTTATGCTGATCCACGAACAGTTGCTCTTCATTCTTTACGTCACAACCAACCACTAGATTCCCACACTTAGCATTCTTGATTCCAGGAGGATCTTCTCCTAAATCCATCTATCATAAATCAACCAACAGGAAATCCTAAATAGAGTAACTCAAAGGATTGTCTTGTCATAAGGGTCCCCACACAACAGACGACACGTTGAACGGACGCCCGGTCTGTATGATATGGGCATTTTTGTAAAAAGTGCCTGGTTGGATTTGAGTCCAATCCAACCTACTCCAAAACTCACTTAGAGTATCTTAGAAGGAATGCATCATCACAAGGTTCGTCATGCTTTAGATGACGCGTTAATCAGACACTCGGTTTGAAATATATTGTCATTTTTGTAAACAGGGTCCGGTTGCATCTGGGCCCGGTATGACTCAGTCGGACCGACCCAACCAATCCTGGCCCAGGGTCCCACATGACCCGTCTTGTATGCTTGGCTCATTGGGCCTCACTGGGACCGGCCTAGGTTGGCTGTGGGTCCAGCCTTCCAGGTCACCTAGTGACTCGAAATTATCCGGCCTAGCCCACACTGGGGGGCCAATCAATTTCTGACCCAGGGTCCCGCTATGCCTAGGACTGGCCCATTGGCCTGGGCCTGTCCTTTTGGCTTAGGCATGAACCATTGTACTGGGCCTGACCCATTTGGTCGCGAGTCTGTCCCACCTCTGTTCACACGACTTGACCCACTTAGCGGGCCAGTTTCCTCTAACACGGGCCGCCCCAGCAGCCCGGTCCCTTCACCCCCGGCCCGACCCACACAGCCGATCGGTTCTATCCAACCGAACGAGGCACAAATGCATTTGTTTCCACCCAGCCCAGCTGGTAGGTGTCCAGCTGGTTCCTTCCACATGCAGTCTATGGATTGCGTGCCTCCAACATGTCTGAGCGGCCCGGACGTGGGCCTCCCCCTCCACATCACCTACAGACTAAGTCTGTGGGTTGAATTGTCAATGCGGCACCAGCATGACACTGTGGGTCTCCATCACCGCATTTGTGGTGGCCATGGTCTCCGCTGCTCGGCATGCCGCTAGGGCACACCATCTCTAGTAGTCGCCGGCATGGTCGGTGGCTCTCCTGCCCCACCGTTCGACACACAGCCAGCGCTGCCTCTACCACCGCCACTGGCACTGGCGCATCGACAAGAACTCTGGCGGAACACCAGATGCATTCCAATGGTCTGTTCTTTATTCCACTTGCACCTACGGCCTCCAGAGAACACCCTCTTCATTGAGATGACCTCTGATATGCCTTATTTCCATCTTGGAAAATTCAGTTCAAAAGAATTCACATACGGAGGGGCTTGATCCTTTTTCGTGTTGGACCGCACCCTCCACATTATAATTTTAAAGTAGGGGGGGGGGTTCGAGGATGATGTTAAATCCATGATAATTCAATCCCAAGGTAAAAACCCCAAAAAGTACCCTCTCTCAAGAACAAGTGATCCGCTGATCAAACTGTTCATGGGTTGATCCACATTATTCATTTAGAATGAAGAACATGGAAGACTTGTAATAAAATAAACCCTACCTCGATTTTATGTTCACTGCCAAAGCATTCCATTCGGGGGGGGGGGGGGGGTGGGGTTCAAACTTCATCGTCGATCGTCACTTCCCAGCTTGGTTATTGTTCATCGCTTCCCAGCGTTTTTAGTGTTCGTTGCCTCTCAAATTCTTCCCACCGGCATTCGTCGTCGGAGATATAGGTAGAGAGAGGTTCCACATTTGTCATAGAAATTCCCCTGAAATGATTTCCCCCAACATGTTATTAAAAGAAAACATGTCGTAGCATTTCTGTTATGTTGCGATGTTACGTCATTACACTGTTTCATTTATGAAACAACATAGCTATTACTCTTGCACAAAAATGGGCCATTATGAGTTTCCTTTAATGCGCCTCATCGCCGCACCGCAACGCCATCATCCGCCTCTCAATGGTGCAAAAGAAAAATAAAATAACTTTTTAAGTTATTTTATTATTTTATGAAAAGTCTGAAAATTAAATTTTTCATCCGACCATTTTCGGTCAAAGTTAAGTCCTTTATAGGAGAATCCCAGCATTCCGAGTTCAACAGTGCCCTCAAATTTTTGATACGAGCACTAGTTAAAAATTTAGAAGAACCCACTCACATGTTTACTGAAATTACTTTAAAATAAGTTCAAAATTACATTCCAGGAACCACAGGCCTCAGAATCATGCTCTGTTACAACGTGTGGCCTTGAAATAATTCCATATATAAAAAAAATTACACGGAAATTTTGGGACATTACACTGATAAACCGCAAGCTGGAACCAACGAACAAAATTCTTCATAAACAGGTTCCTCTGGAACACCCCGCTCGCCAGATGGGGAACCCTCATATAAAATGACTACCCTTAACCACACCCCAAATCCTAATGATGATGAGTCACCCAATGTCCACTAGTCCAAAGCTAGACCCTCCATTTAACCCGAGACAATACATAATCTAACAATCTTGGGAGTTCCTAACCACCTGAATACATGCTCTTTTCATATCAAATTGCTCCACTAATTCTAACAGACCTTAAATGCCTCGAAGGACAAGAAACACCTAATAAGAATCTAAAACTGGGAATGAATCAATGGAAACCTTAGCGACCTTTCTAAGTGGAATACTCCAAACAACACGAAAAACACAACTGAAATCAGTATCAATAAAAAACTAAATCAAAGAAACAACCTAAGCCAAGGGAAATAGGATCATAATCCAAAAATATTCAAACACAAGAAAAAATTACTTTTCCAAATACTTTTATTTCTTTTAAATTTTAAAACTCACCTATGGAACCTTAAAAAATGTCACATGTGCATTTATCCGATCGTGCTTACATCACCCATGGACAATTTCCCCATGCACTCTCCATACACACCCACACACATGTGATCCTCTATAAGGAGTTCCAAGGTTCAAACATCTCTTTTTCTTATGAAATCAAAACACATACCAAATTTTACAGATCTAAACACTTACTCTTTAAAAAACCCATTTACCAATTTAAAAAAAAATTAAAATAAACCTTTTTACTTTTCAAAACCACCTTCATTTTTTCAACACACGCTCACATAAACTGAAATAAAAATAAAACACAGCCAAAAACTGACTATCAGAATGTGGAACTAGTGTCTATGTCTAACCCGAAGACATGGTGGTAAGCCATGCCCCATGTAAGGAATAACACTAAGAGGACTTTGAACCGGGCACTTGGACTCCACATGGGTCACCACCCCGTGTGAGTCTGCAACATAACCCAATTTTCCTCCATTTTCATTCCTCAATCGAAAACAACCCAAGACAAAAGACTCAAATCCCAAACTACCCTTGCCGACTCGAGGATCAGTGTGAGAAAGAGTTCACGACACTCTTCTCTCACCTACCCCACGAGTCCCAACAGTCCTAATCTCTATCTACCAGACACTCCAAATAATAGGGGCCTCCTCTAATTCCATTTTTCATGAACCAAACTAAGTATATCTTGAAGAGGGAACTCAAGACAGTCATAAACATGTCCCGAGGGGCATTCCTAATCCCATAGGGATGAAAAAAAGTTCTGGGCATCAAAATATAACTGTTGGGAATGATTTGGCCCATGAAAAAAAGATAACCAAATAAATAAAGACTGACGATAAAAAATAAAACTAGCAGCTGAAAGAAAAAAAGTGTACATACCTCTTTATGACATTCTAGGTCACCACCCAACTTAGAACCAAGACTGCTCCAACATTGAGCAGCTGAACTAGAAACCTGAATAAGAAACTGAACCTACAACTAGAAAGATATAATTGGCGTGAGCACCTATATTCTCAATATGGATTCCAAGAATAAACCACTAAATCCATAAGTTCAATTTTCTAAAGTTGTCCATAAACACAAGTTTGAAATACAAGTATGAAAGTATATTTTTTACATTTTAAAATAAGAAATATGTTTTTATCATTTGAGAAAACCCAACACATGCTACATACCATTTCCAAAATCGTTTTCCATTATATAAACAAAACCAGGATAGAAATACCAAGGCTGTGCTAAAATAAAATAGGTAAAAAATGAAATCTAGAAATAAACTAATAGGTATAAATGAAAGTTGAAAATAAATGTAAATAACTAAGCAACCATGGGTGATCCTAAACATCCCTAGAAGACCCCTAGACATACTCGGTTTGGAACCACCTACCAGTGTATGGTGAAGGCCCATAGTCTATAACAAATTGATCACCCTCACAGAAAAATAAATCAGTGACACTCCCCATTTGGCCTCTATACCTACAAGTTGGTACCAAACTGTATAATCAGGGCTAATAAGAAACCATAACTCGATCAACTAAAATATGTCCAGGAACCCATGGTGGTTATAATAATCATACTGTGTAAGTAGGAGGATTTCTCACGCGTGACTCACCCTACCATGCCGTCACCGCACTTGCCTACCCCAAACACAAACACTTCCTATGAATTCAACCATAAAGGGTTACCCTAGATATAAGTGACCCATATAATTATATATATATGAATACATGTTAAACATACAGAGTGTCAACCTAGTCATTAAATCATTTCTTATCAAAACCACTTTATTAAACACTTAGAGTTGTCAATCAGGCCTTTAGTTTTACATAATAAAATGACTTTATGAAAATATTTCACAAGGTCTTTTAAAACAACTCTAAACGCCACTTTTGTATTTAAAAATACAAACGGACCTCTAGGATCCATGTTTTTAAGCATTAATATAAAATTATTTAGTAATAATATGTACAATTTCATAAAAACAAACCAAACGACCCCTTACACCACACACTCAACAAAACATACACCAAAAACCATACAAGAATATACTCATGGATTTATTTTCAAACTAATTTAAAGAGATTCATGAAGAGACCAACAACATTTATAAAACAAGAACCACTTAGAAATGATATTTTAGTAAAAAAACACAACTGACATACTAAAAACTAAGTAAAGGCATTCAGATTGCTTTGATACTTTAGAAAAATGATCTATAAGTCATTTGTGACTTGTAAGAATCAAGCGAACCTCGATCCAATGCGTTATGTGACTGATATGACTCAAAGTTTCTTTTTTTATTTAAAATTGACATTAATTTTAATAAAAAATCATAATTGGCATACTGAAAACTGAGCAAAATAATTCATATTATTTTGATAATTTAGGAAAATGATCCACGAGCCATTTGTGACATGTAGGAATCAATCCCACCTCAATGAAACATATTAGGTGCCGTATATAAATCCAAATGTGTCTTTTTATTTAAAATTGAAATTAATTTAAGTAAAAAGAACAACTGACATACTGAAAACCAAGTAAACACATTTGAATTGTTTTGATACTTTAGGAAAACAATCCATGAGTAATT
Organism: Viscum album; assembly: GCA_963277665.1. NCBI lineage: Eukaryota > Viridiplantae > Streptophyta > Magnoliopsida > Santalales > Viscaceae > Viscum > Viscum album. Next base: position 1,784,580,255 of record OY728121.1, on the reverse strand, counting down.
TTTGATGTGTAGGAATCAAACGAACCAAAATCCGAAGCATGGTGTGACCGGTATGACTAAAAATGTATGTTATCGGTTTAAAATTTACATTTTAGCTCAAAATGTTTCACTCACTAAAAACCAAGAAAACACTTTCCGATTATCTTCATAATTTAGGATAGTGATTCTTAATTTCTTTCTAATGTGTATGAAGTATTATCATATAAAATCGATGCGTGATGTGACCGGTATGACTCAAAAATCATGTTTCCACTTTGAAATGATATTTTAGTAAAAAAATACAACTAACATACTAAAAACTGGGAATTTTTTTTGAATTGTTTTGATACCTTATAACAATGATGCATGAGTAATTTTTGATTTGGAGGAATCAACCACAACTCAATCAGATGAAAAATGTGACTGGTATAAATCCAAATGTGTTTTTATTTAAAATCGACATTAATTTAAGTAAAATGAATAAGTTACATATTAAAAACTGAGAAAATACATTAAGATTGTTTTGATACTTTAAGAAAATGTTTGATGAGTCATTTTTGATGTGTAGTAATCAACCTCACCTCAATTCAACACACGATGTGACCTATATGACTAAAAGTGTCCGTTATCAGTTTAAAATTTACATTTTATCTCAAAACATTTCACTCATTGAAAACCAAGAAAACACCCTATGATTGTCTTCATAATTTAAGAGAGTTATTAGTAAGTCCTTTTTGATGTGTATGAAGTAGTATCACCTCAAACCAATGTACGATGCAACCAATATGAATCAAAATGGGTGTTTCTAGTTTGAAATGATATCTTAGTAAAAAAACACAACCGTCATACTGAAAAATGAGCAAACCCATTCAGATTGTTTTGATACTTTAGAACAATCACTACTACAAATACGACTTTTATCAGGGCTAAAAATGGCCTTTATCAGTGCTAGAAAAAGTGCTGATAAAGCCGACGAAGATAAAGGGGGGGTCCCCTTTATCAGCGCTTTTGAAAAGCGCTGATAAAGACCCCTTTTATCAGTGCTAAAAAAAAGTATTGATAAAAGGGGTTTTTTATCAGCGCTAAAACAAAGCGCTGATAAAAGGGTCCTTTATCAGCGCTTTGTTTTAGCACTGATAAAAGACCCCTATATTAGCACTTCCTTTATCAACGCTTTCGTTTTAGCGCTGATAAAAGGTAAAAAAATTTAAAAAAATTTAAAAAAATTTTAAAAAAATTTAAAAAGACTGCCAATCGGGGGAGGCTTTTATAGCGCTTGAGCCCCCCATTTTATAGCACTTTCCTACCCCTGTACAGCGCCCCACGCACCCCCTTCACCCTTTAACAGTGCTTGCTGCTATATTCCCCCATGCGCGCGCGCCCCTGCCTCCACCAGGATTTGAACTCGAGTCCTCCCCCTGCGCGCCTAAGCCTTTACCACTACTCTATTTTGATTTGTCTTCCAATTCATGATATCTCTATATATATATATTTATTCGTATAGTAATATATATTTATATTAATATATATATAGTTATATTAATATATATATATAGTTAGATTAATATATATCTATATATATTTAGTTATATTTATTTATATAGTAATATATATATATATATATTAATATATATATATTAATATATATAAATAGTTATATTATAATATATATATATAGTTATATTATAATAAATATATATAGTTATATTATAATAAATATATATAGTTATATTAATATATATATATAGTTATGTTAATATATATATATAGTTATATTAACATATATATATATATATTTAGTTATATTTATTCGTATAGTAATATATATTTATATTAATATATATATAGTTATATTAACATATATATAGTTATATTAACATATATATAGTTATATTAATATATATATATAGTTATATTAATATATATATATATAGTTATATTAATATATATATATAGTGATATTAATATATATATTTATAGTGATATTAATATATATATTTATAGTAATACTAATATATATATATATATATGTAGTTATATTAATATATATATAGTTATTAGATTAATATATATAGTTAGATTAATATATATATATAGTTAGATTAATATATAGGTATATAAATATTCATATATTTGTATTTTAAATAAAATGGATGTTAGTTATTATTTAGATAAAGCTAATATATTTTATATGTAAATATATTTTATTATTAATTATTATAATTAAATTTTTATGTGTGAATATATAAAAAATATGAATATATTGTTATATATTTGATTATAAATAGCAGTGCATTATAAAAAATGATGAAATTTCAAAGACATAATATCAATATTAAGTAATACCTTGGAATAAATTTAGAACCCATAAAAAAAATCCAATAATACCCCCTTAAAAGAGGTTGAAAATCCACAAAATGTTAAAAAATCGGGGTACCCCGACTAAAAACTCAGTTTTGGAGGCCTTCTGGACCTCTTTTAGCCTCAAAAATCCCTTGACCAATGTCCCCCAGGATTACAAAGACATAGAGATCATCGCAGGCTTCGATTTGATATGTGGTAGAGCTCAAACGGACACCCGGATCAAAAGTTATGGCCGTTTGAAGTTTGAGTTGCGTTTTCAACATATTTTGGATTTTTTTTAATTTTATTAATTATTTTAGTCTTCAAATTGTTATTAAATGACTATTACTCCATAATAATTAGCAAATTATTAATTAAAAATATTTTTTTAATTTTTTAGGAAGCCATTTTCACTAAATATCATATATATTAAGTGTAAATGTACATTTATACTTATCTAAAATATATTTAAAAATTATATATTATATTTATATATCAATATAACTATATTTATATATTAATATATTTTTTTAATTTTTTTTAAGTCGACCCTTTATCAGTGCTACTAAACAAGTGCTGATAAAGGGGGTCCCTTTATCAATGCTAAAAAAAGCACTGATAAAGGGGGGGGGGGGGGCGCTGCGAAAAACTGTTTTTGTGGTAGTGAATGATCCATGAGTAATTTTTGATGTGTAGGAATAAACCACACCTCAATATTATAAATGATGTGACTGGTATAAATCCAAATATGTCATTTAAATTTGATATTAATTTTAGTAAAAAAGAAATGGACATAATCAAAACCAATAAAACCCATTTAGATTGTTTTGATATTTTAGGAAAATAATCCATAACTCATTTGTGACGTTTAGGAATCAACCCCACCTCAATATGATGCATGGTGTGACCTGTATAACTCCAAATGTGTCTTTTTTATTAACAAATGACATTTTATTAATTTATTCTTTCATATTAATGTTTAATTTATTTCTTTATAGTATTACTGACATAATATTTGTTTTATTATATAGGTGAAACCTTTTTCTTGAGTTGGGATGATTTTTTCAGTAACTAATACCACGGGAAAACATTTTTGAGAGGGGATCACATATTTCAAAGGATGAAACATTAATGTTTTTAACTATTTTTTGGATAATTTTAAATGTAATTATATAAAACGTTGTTTGAAATGTATATAGAATTGTTTTACAAAGCCTTGTGTCTGAAATGATTTGTTCCTGTGTGCACTGTGTAGGTGATATTTTGTGCAGGTGCTATGTGTGTGCTATGCAGGTGCTGGTGGTGGGTGTGCTGTTTATATGTATAGGTTCTACTGGTGGGTGTGCTCTTATATAAACAAAATATCATAGGAAACTAGGCCTGTATCAGTTTTATTTCAATTGCTGATAAAGGTACCTTTATCAATGCAATTTAGAGTGCTGATAAAGTCATACTTTATCAGTGCTATTACGAGCACTGATAAAAAGTGTTCTTTATCCGTGCTAAAATAGCGTTGATACAAGGGAGGCCTTTATCAGTGTTTTTTATCATGGATAAAGGAAAACCTTTATTAGTGCTTTTTAGTACTGTTAAAGGGGACCCCATTTATCTTAACTGATATTAACAAAGATTTTCTAGTGCTGTTAAAAGTGTTTTCTAGCACTGATAAAAGCACTATCTATAGTAGTGTATGGAGACAAATGCGTCCTTCGAGGAGCATCTGATACATATCTTTGATCAGAGCACAAAGGCTCTACGAGGTAGGTTAGTTTCTCTTGCTTAGGTGCTATGGAAGCATGGATATGTACATGATTAGACCTAGGAGCGAAAGGCCAATGTGCATGCACAGTGGTCAAAAATATTTTCATAAGACATTTTACCACCCTTAGAAGGGAAACTTGGGGATGAGTTTTCTTAAGGAGGGGGAGGGGGGTGGTATAATGTCCCAAATTTTCTCAAAGGTACATAATGTTTGTTTTTTGTTTAAATTGTTTGGTTTGTACCTAATAATAATTCCTAAGGGAGTAAAGGAGGTCTTGGGTGTGTCTGGGTACCGTTTAGAGATCAAATCTATATTGTTTTTAGAGGCAGATTGGGCTGCATGATTAGGAGAAATCAAGCAGCCCCGCCCACATGGTTTCTGTCATGAACCAGCCCAAGTCGATCTTGAAACGGGCACCCGAGCTGGTCCGCAACATGTCTCGAGTGGCATTCCCAATTCCCTTGGGATGGAAACTAGTTCTGGGCATCAAAATCAAACCATTGGAAAAAATTTGGCCAATGAAAAAAAGATATCCAAATAAATAAAGACTAATGATAAAAAATAAAACTAGAAGCGGAAAAAATATGTACATACCTTCTTGTGACCATCTTGGTCACCACCCAACTCAGAACCAAGCCTACTCCAACATTGATCAGCTGAACCGGAAACCTAAATAAACAACTAAACCTACAACTGGAAAGATATAATCAGTGTGAGAACTGAGATGCTCAGTAGGGATTCCAAGAATAAACCCCTGAATCCATAAGTTCTCTTTTCTGAAACAGTCCATAAACACAAGTTTAAAATTAAAGTATGACATTATGTTTTTCACATTTTAAAATAAGAAACATGTTTTTCCCATTTAATAAAACCCAACACATTCTATATACCATTTCCAAAACCATTTTCCATTTTATAAAAAAAACCAAGACAGAAAGGCCAAGGTTGTGCTAAAATAAAACAGGTAAATAGTGCAAGTTGGAAATAAACTAATAGGTATAGATGAAAGTAGACAAGAAATGTAAATAATTAAGTAACCATGAGAGATCCTAAACATCCCTAGAAGACCCCTGGACATACTCAGTTTGGAACCACCTGCTCGTGTATGGTGAAACCCCATAGTCTATAACCAACTGATCACCCTCGCAGGAAAAGAAATCAGCAGCACTCCCCATCTTGCCTCTATACCTACTGGTGGGTACCATCCTGTCTAATCAAGGCTAATAAGAAACCATCAATTGATCAACCAAAAGATTCCTAGGAACCCATGGTGGTTATAATAATCATACTATGTAAGTAGGAGGTCCTCATGTGCGTGACTCACCCTACCATGCCATCACCGCACTTGATTACCCCAAATAGATATTCTTTCTATACATTCACCCATAAAGGGTTACCCTAGATAGAAGAACCCCATATACTTATATATATATGTATACATGTTAAACATACAAAGTGTAAACTGGGTTGTCACATCATTTGGTTATCAAAACTACTTTATTAAAAACTTGTAGTTGTCAATTGGGCCTTTAGTTTTACATAATCAAATTCCTTTATGAAAATATTGCACAAGATATTTTAAAACAACTCTAAACACCACTTTTTTATTTAAAAAGACAAACAGGCCTCTAGGTTCCATGTTTTTAAGCATTACCATAAAATTCTTTAGTAATACTATGTACAATTTCATAAAAACAAACCAAATGACCCCTTACACCACACACTCAACAAAACATACACCAAAAGACAAACAGTCATATACTCGTGGATTTATTTTCAAACTAATTTAAAGTTCCAAACGAAGAGACCAAAAAAATTTAGAAGAAAGAAATTCTTATAAAACCGAGTTTTCAAGAAAAATACCAATTCAAAGCACCATCTTCATTTGAGGGCACGTCATTGTGTGCACCTAGTGCACCCATGAATGTGCCAACATCTAATGGTGCATCAAACCTCCAAAGAGACATGTGAAATCATTTACAAAAAAACACTAAGTTACATAAAACCAACCAATGTAGAAAAAAAAGCTCCATAAAAATTTTCTACAAGAAAACACCACTCAATACATCCAACAACACCATTTGAAGTTAAAGGCATTTAGTTCAAACCAAGTTGGCAAGGAATAAACATGTGTATAAATAGAGGAGCATCCTAAAATCCATTTTTAATCAAATCATTCAACAAGAAAACACTACCATAAGTTAAATATAAACATAATAGAGGTGAGAAACATAATCTAAGATTTAATTAAGAAAACACAAGCATTAAATGGATTAAAAATGGGATCAAGGGAATGGAAACACCTACACATAATCAAGGAACTATTTCAAAGATTTTTTTAACAATTCTAACCATCATAAAAACACTACAATGAATTAACTATCATGATTATAAAGGTGTGAATAACATTTATAAATTAAATGAAATCATGCAAGTGCCTATAGAAAGCTCTAGAAAGAAGAAAAGGATGGAAACACCTACCTCAAAAAATGGTCACTCAATGGTTTCTAACTCGAACAACATCTCGCTCGCACGCACACACTTCCACACACACACACACACACATCCTTAAACTGATGCACATGTTCCCTATAGTATGAGGGAACACGCACATAGAAGATACATTTATCTATATATATCCATACCTAGGAATATCTGTTCATGGCTTCGAAACGGACCGCAAATCCCTATGATAAATCCCTGGGACTCAAAAAAACCACAAATCCCTAAAATAAAATTTAATCCAAACAAATAAATCAAGATACGATTCAAAAACCAACCCTAAAAAAATCACAATGTTCACAAGTAAAACCCAAATCACATTTTCATCATTTTTATAAAACAAAACTAAGGGAAATACCCCCAAAATCACATCAATTTACTTTAAAAGCTCACATAAAATTTTATCAACACCCCAAGTGCATAAACACACAAACATAATTAAATAATCACACGAAGGACCAATTTTAACCAATTCCATCAATGCCAAAACATCATAAAAAAACTGGACAAGGATACCAATAAGATAACACTACCATGATTTAACTACAAACATATTAAAGGTGTGAAACATGATTTATAAATTAATTAAGAAGACACAATCATAAAATGGAATGAAATTGGAAGAAAAAGAATGGAGATGCTTACCTCAACATGTGTGAATTCGATAGAATCTCAATGGAGGGAAGAGCATCACTCTGCGGACCAATCGTATACCCTAGATGCTGAGAAAGACGTGCGAACACAACCTGATGTTTTATAATTTGGTTAAATTGAAGATAAAATGACCAAAAGAAAGAAATATACCGGAGGAGGGGAAACTGCACTAGGAGGGGCAATGCAGGGGGGTTAAGGCCACTAGAAACAGGGTGTGCAAGGGGTTCAGGCCGTCGAAAATAGAACACACAAGGGGTTAGGGCTGCCGGAAGTAGGGAGTGTAGGGGGTTTGGGCCGCTGGAGGGTGCACATGGGGTTTGGGACACTGCTGGGAGGTGTTGATATAAAGAGAGGCACGACCAACAGGGATCTACGATGAATAGGGCGCACATAGTAGACTGTCCGAGGGAGCTTTGGGGGGGGGGAGCAGGGGGCTATGTTTCACACAGAACAAGAGGGGGAAGGGTTTCCATGCCTGGAGAACCCCATGGGGGGGGGGGGTGCGGCCTGGTCCCGATTGGGAGGAAGGAGGGGGGGGGGGGGGTTCGGCACCCCCTAGGATTCCTTTAAATAAATAAATAAATAAAAACAAAAACAAAACAAAATGAAAAAATAAAAACAAAAGAAAAACATAATTAAAGTTATAAATATTATATCAATAATATCAATAACAATAGTAATTACAATAACACATTTTTAAAACATTCTTATTAACAAATAATTCTTATATTTTTTATAATTATAAATCATTAATAAAACATTTCTATTATTATTATAATCAAAATATTATTCATTTAACTCTTAATTATAAGGACATAAATGAAAATTTTAACAATAATAATAATATTATTATCATCTACACAATAATAATAATATTATTATCATGTTTTAAATATTTACGGCTTTTTATTTTCATAAAATTTTATTATTTTAATACGTGGGCCTGCAAGGTCACTTGGGCCGACCGCACAGTTACCGCAAACTGTGCAGTGCTCACACACCGGTCCAAAACCCATGAATTCTTATTAAACTTCTCACCCCACATCTTTGAGAGGTTTACCGACACCAAAAATAATAATAAAGTTAAATAATTAAAAGGGTCGGGGTGTGACGGTTTCCCTAATCATGCGACTTGAGAAAGTGGGGTGTTGGGGGATACTTGGTTTTTATACAACCGTGCAACCCCAAGTGCACATCCATACATGATTACATACCTCTTGGATAAAGACCTTCTTCATGGTTGGTGTATGTTTTGGCCAACCATGCGACCAAACTGTGCGCCCATGTCTGTGTGGGTGAAATTTCAATTCTACCCTTAATGAACCAAAAAAATCTAACCCTACTTCCTACCTCTCTTTTCTCTAGTAGACAATCCCCTATACCATGCGTGAGTTTACTCTTCTCTCCTATATAGTTTTTGAGATATGTGCATCATTTAGGCTCTAAATATTTTATCGCTAGAACCATTAGAAAGCTTGAGTTGAGCTCTACATTTCTATCCCTTCCATTCTTAGTCGCTTCTACCATATGTTGCGCTATTTAAGTGTGAACTATTTATCCTTATTTTTAGAGAATTAGACGATTTATTCAATAAATCTCATTCAATCTCGATTTAAGAACCAATAATAGAAGAGTGGAGCACTACTACTCTAACGTAGGTGCTCTAGTTATTTCCCACTTGTTTCATGAATTTTTCATACAATTCTCCATTATGACGCATGTTGGAAACTTTCAGAAACACCCCTAAATTCTTAAATATATTAAATTTAATGTGTTTTCATGTCTAGTGGGACCTTATTGAGCAAAAAATCAACCCTTGTTTGATAACCTTGACTAAATCCACCTAAATGGATGTGATTCCCTCTTAGTGGTCTAATGCCCTCATAAAAAATGTTTGAACACCTCTTGAGATGTGATGAACTTTTAATAAAATCTTAGAATTGATAAGTTGGAATAAGATGAATGTGGGACATGACTTAGGCCCCTAATATTAATTCTTGATGATTCTTATTCATTTTTTATGCTTGTTCCATATTCAATTATGCATTATGAACTATACCATTAGCTATATATCTTAAGAAAGTTGTAAATGCTTATGCATATGCCTTGTTCCATACTTATATTTGATTTCCTTGGGCTTATGCCATTATTTTTGGGTTTTAATATAATTCTTGGAAATATTGTTGGCATATAGTATTGAAATTCCTTGTTGATTTTATGTGATTGTGGTTTCTATGACTTATATGTTTGCAAGATGGGAGAGAACACTAGTCATGACTTATGGATGATGTGGATAGACTCTCTGTTCTTGGCTTGGTACTAATTAATACATCAAGAGTGACCCTTGGCTTGGCTTGGACGAGCTCTTTGGGTGGATTTATTCATACTCTTGGGTGAAATTTGTTCCCTAGGGGTGAAACTATGGATGAGATCATTTTAAAGATGGTTATACCATGCATCGAGTGATACTTAGTCCCCTATGTGAGATACCTAGTAAGGAATCCAAGTTTATCATTCTATGACTGATATAAGGGACACAATTATGGGTTACCTTGGATAGACTTTGTGGAATTGGTTATATCAGAGGCTTCTATAACAAACCTTATGATTCTTTATAAATCACCTTGGATGGGTTTAAGATGCATTACTGGATTTGATAGATTATTTTCTTGGCTTATGAGTGATTCCATATTATTACTATTAAAGTATGTAAATTATTAAATGTTGTATTAGGGGTGTGACCACTAAGACAGAGCACAATCTTGGGGTCAGAATAGTTTTGTTGCTTTATTTATGATGGCCTTGTATAATCCTTATTACTTGTATATGTATCCTTGGTTCATACATCCAACATAGTCCGAAGTAGGTGAAAATGGTTAAGTATCCATTTAGGAACCTAGGATGAAGTGTTATTTATTTATTTATTAAAATACTTAAATTTAATATTTATTATGGCACACTGCCCATTTATATCACATGAAATGGTTTGATCTAGACACTATTGGTGATGGCCTATTGAGATTGTATCTCACACCCTACTTGGGCCACCTCTAGTACCCAAGTAGAATTCATCATTTCAGGCTTAGATAAAGTGAAGTGATCAGCTTTTGATTCTTGATTTATAGTCATATGATGGAGTATGGGGGTAGAGGACATAACCTATACTCGAGATGCCAGTTGTAGTAGTTTTTGGTATTTTTGGTATTTTTGTATAGCATGTGGTATATGATTGTATACCATATTCCCCACATTCTCTTATTTTGTATAGCATCATGATCATCATCATTGTATCTAATTTAGATTAGATTATTCCTATTGTTTATTTATCTTTCACTATTTATCATTGTTATACTTCTATTGATCTATTATATTCTACTTTCTGCTATGGTGGATTACTAGTCCAGTGTCATTATAGTATTTTCTTCCACTGTTTCCACTATTTATTATATATTTTTCTTGTTATAATAAACTCTGATCAATGAGGGAATAGTATCCCCATAGAAACACCCTAGTCTCTCACTGCTAGTCGGCATCATCTATAATTTGGGGAGGCATTCTTAAGGTCTTTTGGCCCACCATCTCACGGAAACATTAATTGGCATCCAAGGTGGGATGCTACACAATAAATCATTCAGATTATCTAAGAATACTCCCATTACCCTGTATTAGTTATCTCATGATAACTACTAGCGAACCTAGGGGATATAGAATTTTGGGCCCCACTCATCACATAATATTCCAATATATTCCATCACATATAAAAATTTGACATGGCTTAATGTTCAAGGAAAGAACTACATAGATACTTAGAACAATTTGTCAATGAGGCATATTGTATAAGATTTTCCCATATTGAAGAATGAATTATATTCCATGAAATTATTTTTTCCCAATCCAAGAATCAATAATGATATATAAATTTTACATGGTAGAATACCAATGCAGTGATAGATAAATTCTTTATAATGTTTTGTAAGTAGTATGTAGATCATCCAAGCATATCCCCTAGGAGTGTTAAACTAGGTGTAGCGACCCAGCCCCAAATAGCCCATAGTCGATGTCTGCTACTAAATACATTGGTATAATTACAAGGAATCAAGCCTTGAATGACCAATTAGTTTATTAGTCTTGGTAAACCACATACATCATTGAGTATTGTATTACAAATGAATACATTGATTACAACATACTTTATTTTTCTTTTAAACAAATAAAAAGCTTTGAGGAAACTCTAATCCATATAGTATATTCCTAAATTTCTTTCATAGTAATCTTCTTGGATTCATGGGGAAATAAACATAATAAGGGTGAGCTCAAATGCTCTATAAGGGAAAAATATACTGGAAGTGATAATGAATGAATGAGAATAATCAATATGGAAAGGTAAATAACTGAACACATAGGCCATGTAATCAATAAACTTAATGGAAGTTCATAAAAATATGGTAATGTAATAATTGGAAACACATGACATTAAGATAAATAGATAATGAAAAACAAATATGTCAAGGTAAGAAACCGAAACACATGCCATCTAAATAACTGAAAATGAAATGTATCCATAGAAATGTCAATGCAAAATCTCATGGATAAATAATAACTGAATTCTCAATAAAGGAAATTATTATTTGTTGGATTTCATGTTTCCCAGGAACATTATACCTTTACCATCAAAAGAGAGTTTAACCATTCCAATTTGCACAACTAATTCGTCACATTAGACTAATGATGCATCGAGGGGCTTTCATTCACTGGTTCCAAACCCGTATATTTCATTTCCAAATAATTACTCATATATCAAATAAATAATGTTCGTCATAAAATATCCATATTTAATAAAGTATATAGATATATCAATATTTACCCAAATAATCAAATAAATTTCAAATTATACACCGTATGTAAAATGGTATACGGTTTAGGAAATAGTAATATCCATTATAAATGAAATAGATAATTTAGGAAAAATTCAATGTTCAATGTTTATAGGAGATTGAATATTTCAAGGTTAATAAAAAATAAATCAAGGAAGTTAATGTGAATACTATACTTTGATAAATAAATCACAAGCCATCCATAGGAAGAATAAGGATGGTATCAACACAACATACCCCAAAGTAAGGTAAAATAAAGGGCTGTTGTTATTGATGAAATAAAATAATATATTTTGAAAATATTTTTAAGGAACATATCCTTTACTTTTAAAAACAATTTTAATTGAAAATCCATTTAAAAAAAACACTATGAAGGAGGATTCAAAGAAACAACGACAGATAAATCCGTACATGTCAGTCGAGGTAAAAAGAATATTCCTTTTGAATGGAAAAGGATAGAAAATTCCTTATTAGGAAAGTGTCAAGAAGATTCCTTTGAAACATTGGTAAAATAAAAAAATGGAAAAAATTTATTTACCAAATCATTTTAGAAACATTTTTTGAAACCATTTAAAAAAACATGGTCTATAGAATAAAACAACTTCTCTGACTAAAGAGAGATATAAAGTCAGGTTTTCTGAAAAACATTTTCTAAAACACTTGAGTACCAAAGAGTGGAAAAATGGTAATAATACTTGAAAATGTTCATGAATTAACAGATAATAATGAAAGGTATATATTAAAAAATGGTTATATAATTTCCTCAAATGAAAATATGATTAAAATATCATTAAATTTATTATTGAGGAAAATAATCTTTAAACATCCCAAAGTGTCCCATACCACATTGAAATATTTTAAAACATAATCCTAATGAAGGAATAAAATTATATTAATATTTAAAATATTATTAGAGTAATTAGATTCAAGATATATCATTTAAATGGCAGTACATACACCATGTAAAAGAAACTAGGTGCATAATAATAATTAAACCTCAATAGAGTGTGAATTGAGACGAAAATCCATTACCAATGTGGTAACAAATGAATTGGAAAACCCCAAGGTATTAATAATTAAATAAAACATTTAAATACCATGAATATAATAGGTTTCATGATATTATATTTCAATGTGGTAGTAAGTACACCATATATATTAAATTAGGTGTACAATTATTAAGTATGCCTCATGAAATGAAAACGAGACAAGAATCCCTTACCTTGCATTTACTTTCGGGTGAATGTCCTTTAAATTAATATTTAATAAACATATGTTAATTTTATAAATGTTTAAGAACATTTTTCATGTTTATAATTATGTTTATTTCACTTATTACCATTTTTTGTACGAAAACTCAAACAATTAAGTTTACATCAGGTGTTTTTAACCAAATTTGGTTTATACATCAAAAACAACTATTGTTGGTCAAAAATGGTCATAGGGTTCATTATATAACATATCCAAAATAATAAATAAGAAATAATTTTCATATTTATACATAAATTATACATTTAAAATAAATCATTAAATATGGTTATGAAAAATGAATTAACATTACAATCATAGAGACAGTACGTCGTACATACACATGAGTAACGTTTCCATTTTTCAATGGTTGTTATGGAAAGAAGGTAAGTAACACCATATAATTATATAATGATAATTATATAATAAATAAAATATTATTTAATCATAAATACTTATATAAATAATTATGTGATGTAAAAGGAATCACATCATGTTGAGGTGGTGGTATTCCACACGTCCACGAACGACATTATCTCTTTTAAAGTGTGTGAAGGGGTAATAAAGAAAATAATATATATATATATATATATATATATATTTATAGAAAGGTAATTATATCATGAATATAATACATATTTTGTTTATATCTCATATTTTTAATTATGTCTATTCATTTATATATTCCATGTATTGTGCGAATGAATCACATCGCTTTGAGGGGGCGGTAGTCCACACTTCCTCAAACAAGATTATCATATTTACACATTATGGAATCATAAAGGTATGTTATAAATAAAAATTACAGAATCATAAAAAAATTATAAATGACATATATATTATATAAAAAATAGAGTTTCCATCATAATGACCACCATGAGAGGTGGTAGGGAAAGTTGAACAATCATCATTTTGTGAGGTAGTAGTTCACCGTACACAAAAAGAGTATGTTCGTTACCCATTAGATGGTGGTTTGTGTAAGTGTAGGTTAAAATATCAGCATAAAAAAATCCTAGTATATTTAGGATACTTTTGTTATTATACAAGAAAATAATAAGGAGATTTTAGGGATTGGAGAATGGAAATGAAACTAGAGAGATTGAGAAGAGACATTACCTTTTAATCGGGTAACTTCTTTTGGTTTTACCAAAATGAATCCATGTAAAATATTATTCCCAAAGAGATGATTATAGGTATATGGTAGGGATTTTGGGAGGTCATTTGGGCAGATATTGGACAAACTTAAGAGGTTTGATAGGTGTGAGGAATGGGTAGAGGTGGTTTCCTTTTAAAGGGATGGAAAAGGACTCACATGGTATTCTTGAAAACAAGTTATGTGTACACATGTTATTACCTAAAAAAAGTCATAAAAACCACAAAAAACTCATTAATATAAGGTTAATGGCCGAAATATGTCCATACAATGGGTTTTGGTCAAGTTTCTAGGACATTTGGTCCCTTAAACTTAGGGATTTAGTCCATTTTAAGCTTAATTACACCTCAATCACTGTAATTAATTCTAATCACTTTCACTTATCATTTTTGTAAAAAATTAAGTTGATCTTATTATACCAAAAATATTATATTTATTACAATGGTGTATATAATATTTTAAAAACTAAAATCACAGAAGTGAAAAAATTATGATTAATGCTAATATTACAGACAGACGGATTAACTAGTTTTAGTAGAAAAATGTTCAAAAGATTGTTTTGTTTTTATATTCAATTTAAAAGTTATATTTATTATAATGAAATAAATTATATTAATATATGTAAAATTTATCCAATGTGACTTTAAAATAATTTTATAATATAATTTAACATTAATAATTATTTAAACAAAAAGGAAATTTTTAACTAAAACACAATATTTTTCACTATTCACTAAAAAAGGAAGTTTCTCAGAAAAATACCAAAAATTCATCCTAAGATAAATTTGAAATTACTAATTAAAAAATAAGGTTTATTTTATCAAATTAAATTAATAAAAGTTCCAAAATTATGTTTTAAAATAGTTTTCCATAAAAAGGCGGTAAAAATGCCTTAATAATAATATAGATTTTTATGTGAAATATTGGGTTTGATATTATCTTATGATTACCAAATCTATTGGATGAATATAAAAATAATTGATTGAATATGTAAAATATTTATTAAATTAACATCACTCACTAATTGTAATTATTTTAATCTATTAGGGTAAAAGAGCTTTGTGAGCATAAAAATTGTTTTCTATAAAAATATACTTTTAATATTCAGTTGGTTCTTATATTCAGTTATAATTTATTTTTAACCAATGAATTAGTTTTCTAAACCATATACTTTCATAATTTATTTAATACTATTCATAATGGATAGTTTATATTAAATAATAATGTTTTAATTATATATTGTTTCTCAGTAAGACTCGATATTGCATATAGCATGAGCCATCGAAGAAGATTGCTTTTACATGTAATGCAAGCTATAGAGGAAGATCGTTGTTGCATATGATGTACACTAACTCAGTGTCGCATGCATTGCAATCTAACTTGGTGTTGCATGCATTGAAGTATATTGAATATATTTTAAATAGTAAATATATTATAAAGTGTAGGGATATTGTATTACCTTATGCGCTTGGTAATGCATGTCATACATGCTATCAAACACAAGGTTCTTACTTTAGTTTTTCAGGGAGTCACATTATCCCCACCTTATTTAAATTGTATCCTATCAGTTAAATCTCGATTATAGTGATAAATTTTTTGGTACTTACTATGTTTGAAATCCCCCATCATGATAAGAGTTCATAAGTAATCCTCTATAGAAGAGAGAATTGAATGTAAAAAGGTCACATGGAATTCCATGTAACTAGGTCTCTAAGTAAGAGAAAATCAGTGGAAAGTAGAGATAGATACTTAGAGGAAAATGATAAATATTTATAGGGAGTGAATGAGGTCATAAATTACAAACAAGTGAATGATCAATGGAAATTTGGGGGCCTCAAAGACATAAATTTTTGATGATTTAAAAGGCCATCGGTTCCAGATAAATTTAGGTATTTGGAAAAAAATTTACTTCTAAGACATTTTACTAATGTTGGGTAATTATTTTATAGAACAAGAATATAACGAAATATTATTGATTGATAAGTTTCATTTTCATATGAAAAATCCTAAACTTTGGTTGTGCTTTGATCAAACTATAATTAGTCCCTTTAATCCCAAAAATTAATTACTAAACATGATTTTTTTATACATGAATCACTAAAAGAAACATTTAAAGGATCGTAAGGCCCATAAAAGAGTGATAAGTCATACTATTTGTCTTTAACTATCTCCCAAAATAAATATGGTTAATAGATTAATTTCTAATAATCAAAAGTGTTACTACTGGTTCATAATTAATATTTATTCTTTAAATTGTTTAACTAAAACAATGAAAATTAACAAGGACATTGCATAGGTTAGTGGTTAGTGTGAAACCCTTATCATCTTTCGGTCATGGGTTCAAGACCCACAACCTTGCCAGATTTGATTGGTTGTCACCTAGCTTCTAGGTTTTCCTTTTTCAAAACCATATTAATATAACTTCTAAATATAAATATGATGGAAATCATTAAAATTAGGTTAATATATAAATAGAATTTTAACTAAGGTTTTCAATAAAACCTCAAAACATAAATACCTCATCTATTTTATTTCCACATAGGTCCTTCCTTGGTATAGGGTTTATCGATAATATCATTAGTTGGATTTCTAAATCAAAACACCTTATCTTCAATCTAAAACTCCTTAGGTTTGTCCTAGGTTACTTATTATTTATCCAAATCCTTCATAATGGTTTGTAAAGAAAAATTGTATTATCCTATGCATATCACCTAGGAGTGTCAATCCAGGTGCACAGTAAGGCCCGTTGTCGTGTACTAGGTTACCCCAAGTCAAGCCCGAAACACTTTGTCGGAGTAATTACTCCAAGGTACATATGTGCTAAGACCAAATTCACCTGTATTATCCAGATAGGGATATATTTCTAGGAATACCCACTAAATATATAATTTACTAAAATTTTGGGGTTTTCATATATACTTATTCAAATTCTACCTTAGGTTTATGTTTTCTAATCTAGGTTTTCCTAAATCCAATTCCCAAGGATACTACTAAACTTCCTTTGATACCAACTATAGAGAACCAGCCCCAGATAGCCTAGAGCCGGTGCCTGATACTAAATACATTGACATTATTAAAAGTAATCAAGCCCCGAAGGATCGATCAGTTTATTAGTCTTGGTAAACCAGATACATAAATGAGTATTGTATTAAAAATAAATAGATTGGTTACAATATATTTTCTTTTTATTATAAACATATAAATACATTCAAGGATAAATCTAATCCATCTATTATATTCTTGAATTTCTTTCATAGTAATATTTTTGGATTCCTGGGGAAATAAACATAATAAGGGTGAGATCAAATTCTCAGTAAGGAAAAAATATAGTGGAGCAATAATGAATCAATGAGAATAGTCAATATGGAAAGGTAAATAACTGAACACACATCCCATATAATCAATAAACTTAATGGAAGTTCATAAACAATATGGAAATGTAATAATTGGAAATACATTCCATTAAGATAACTAGATAAGGAAAAAAATTTCAGGGTAATAAACTGAAACACATGTCATCTAAATAACTGAAAATGAAATGTATCCATAGATATTTCAATGCAAAATCTCATGGATAAATAATAACTAAATTCTCAATAAAGGAAACACTTATTTTTTGGACGTTATGTTTCTTAGGAACATGATACCTTTACCGTTAAAATATAGTTTAACCATTCCAATTTGCACAACTAATTCATCCCATGAGACTACCGATGCATCTAGGGGATTCCATTTACCAATCCGCAACTCATGTATTGAATGTCCAAAGCATTCCTCATATATTAAATAAATAACACGACTTATCAAATATCTATATTGAATAAAGTATATAGATTTATCAATATTTCCCAAAATAATCAAATAAATGTCAAAGTAGACACCGTATGTAAAATGGTATATAGTTTAGGCAATAGTAATATCTATGATAAATGAAAAGAATAATTTATGGGAAATTAAATGTTCAATGTTCATAGGAGATTGAATATTTCAAGGGGACTAACAAATAAATCAAGGAAGTGAATGTGAATACTATCCTTGTCCAAATAAATCATAAACCATCCAGAGGAAGAGTAAGGATGGTATCAATACAATTATACTTCTAAAATAAATCATTAAATATGGTTTTAAAAAATGAATTATCATTACAATCATAGAGACAGTAGTTTGTACGTACGCATGAGTAACATTTCCATTTTTCAATGGTTGTTATAGAAAGAAGTTAAGTAACACCATATCAATATAGAATTATAATTATATAATAAATACCATATTATTTAATTATAAATAATTATATAAATAATTATGTTATGTAAAAGGAATCACATCATGTTGAGGAGGCAGTAGTCCACACATCCACGAAAAATATTATATCTTTTAAAGTGTGTGAAGGGGTAATAAATAAAATGACACACACACACACACACACACACACATATATATATATATTTCTAGAAAGGTAATTATGTCATGAATATAATATATAGGTTTCTTATATCTCATATGTTTAATTATATCCATTCATTTATACATTCTATGTATCGTGTGAACGAATCACATCACTTTGAGGGGGCGGTAGTCCACACTTCCTCAAACGAGATTATTATATTTACACATGATGGAAGAATAAAGGTATGTTATAAATAAAAATTAAAAAATAATAAATAAATTATAAATTAAATATATATTATATATAAATAGAGTGTCTATCCTAATTTCCACCACGAGAGGCGGTAGGGAAAGTTGAACAATCATCATTTCATGAGGTAGTAGTTCATCGTACACAGAAACAATATGTTTTTTACCCATTAGATGGAGGTGTGTGTAATTTTAGGTTAAAATATCAGCATAAAAACATACTAGTATAATTTGGATACTGGTTTTGTTATAAAATAACATAATAAGTAGATTGTAGGGGTTGTATAATGGAAATGAAACTAGAGAGATTGAGAAGAGACATTACCTTTTAACCAGGTAACTTCTTTTGGTTTAACCAAAAGGCATCCATGAAAGATATTGTGCACAAATGTAGGATTATAAGTATAGGGGAGGGATTTTTGGAGGCCATTTGTGTAGATCTTGTTGTAACTTAAGAGGATTGAGAGGTGTGAGGAATGGGTAGAGTTGATGGCCTTTTATAGGGAAGGAAAAGGACTCACATGGTATTATTGAAAAGAAGTTAGGTGTACACATGTTATTACCTAAAAAAAGTCATACCAAACCACAAAAACTCATTAATGGAAGTTTAATGGATGAAATATGTCTATCCATCGGGTTTTGGAGAAGTTTCTAGGTCATTTGGGCCCTTAAACTTAGGGTTTTAGTCTGTTTTAAGCCTAATTACACCATAATCACTGTAATTAATTTTAATCACTTTAATTAATCATTTTTTTCAAAAATTAAGTTGATATTATTAGAATAAAAATATTACCTTTATTAAAATGGTGTATTTTATATTTTCAAAATTCAAATCACAGAAGCAACAAAATTAGGATTAATGCTAATCTCGCAAGCACACAAATTAACTAGTTTTAGTAGAAAAATGTTCCAAATATTGTTATGTTTTTTATATTTAATTTAAAAGTTATATTTATTATAATTAACTAAATTATAAATTTATAATATAATTTAACATTAATAATTATTTTAATGAAAAGGCAGTTTTTAACTAAAACGCAGTATTTTTCACTATTCATTAAAAAAATGAAGTTTCTTAGAAAAATACAAAAAATTCATCATAAGATAATTTTGAAATTTTTAATTCGAAAATAAAGTTTATTTTATCAAATTAAATTCATAATTTTTTTAAAATTAATTTTTAAAATAGGTTCTCCATTAAAAGCCAGTAAAAATGCCTTAATAAAAATATAGGTTTTTATGTGAAATATTGGGTTTGCTCTTATATTATTCTTACCAAATCTATTGGATGAATATAAAAAATAATTTATTGAATATGTAGAATATTTATTAAATTAACATCACTCACTAATTGAAATTATTTTAATCTATTAGGTTAAAACAACTTTGTGATCATAAAAATATTTTTCTATAAAAATATCATTTTAATATTCAATTGGTTCTTATATTCATTTCTAATTTATTTTTAACCAATGAATTAGTTGTCTAAACCATATATTTTCATAATTTAGTTAATAATATTCATAATGGTTAGTTTATATTAAATAATAATGTTTTAATTATAGATTTTTTCTCGGTAAGACTCGGCATTGCGTATAGAACAAGCCATCGAAGAAGGTCGCTTTTGTGTGTAACAAAAGCTATAGAGTAAAGTCGTTGTTGTGTATGATGTATGACAACATAGTGTCACATGAATTTCAAGCTAACTCGATGTTACATGCATTGAAGTGTATATAATATATTTTAAATAGTAAATATATTATAAATTATACAAATATTATATTACCTTACACGCTTAGTGATGCATGTCATATATTCTATCGAACAAAAGGTTCTTACTTTAGTTTTTCAGGGCGTCACATTCTCTCCACATTATTTAAATTGCATCCCCTAAATTTAAAATTGATTATGTTGATAAATTTGTTGATACTTCCTATGTTTGAAATCCCACATCGTGCGAAGAGTTCATAATCAATCCTCTATAAAAGAGATAATTTAAAGTACAAAGGTCACATGGAATGCCATGTAACTAGGTCTCTAAGTATGAGAACATCAGTGGAAATTAGAGATACATAATTGAAAGAAAAACATAAATATTTATAGGGAGTTAATGATGTCATAAATCACAAACAAGTGAATGATAAATGTAAAGTTGAGGGCCTCAAAGCCATAAATCTTTGAAGATTTAGAAGTCCATCAGTTCAAAAAAAATTTAGGTATTAGGAAAACATTTTTTTTCTAAGTCATTTTACTAATGTTGGGTAATTATTTTACAGAACAAGAATATAAAGAAATATTCTTAATTTATAAGTTTCATTTTCATATTAGAAATCTAAACTTTTGGTTGTGCTTCGATCAAATTATAATCCATCATTTTACTCCTAAAAAATTAGTTTCCAAAAAAGATTTTTTTTCTTGCTAGAAGCACTAAAAGAAACATTTAAAGGATCGTAAGGCCTATAAAACAGTGATAAGTCTTACTATTTTTCTTTAACTATCTCCCAAAATAAATATGGTTAATAAATTAATTTCTAATCAAAAAAAGTGTTACTACTGGTTCATCATTAATATTTATTCGTTAAATTATTTAACTAAAAACAATGAAAATTAACAAGTACATTACATAGGTCAGTGGTTGGCATGAAACCCTTATCATCCTTCGGTCATGGGTTCAAGACCTGCGACATTGCCTGATTTGATTGGTCATCACCCATCTTATATGTTATCCTTTTATAAAACCATATTAATATAACATACAAATATAAATATGATGAAAATCCTTGAAATTAGGTTAATCTCTAAATATAATTTTAACTAAGGTTTTAAATACAACCTAAAAACTTAAATACCTCATCCACTTTATTTCCATATAGTTCCTTTATTGGTCTAGGGTTTATCTATAATATCATTAGTTGGATTTCTAAATCATGACACCTTATCTTCAATCTAAAACTACTTAAGTTTAACCTAGGTTAATTATTATGTATCCAAATAATTCATAATGGTTTGTAAAGAAAAGGTGGATTATCCCATGAATATCCCCTAGGAGTGTCAAACTAGGTGCACAGTAAGGCCTGTTGTCGTGTACCAGGTTACCCTGAGTCAAGCCTGGAACAACTTATCAGAGTTATTACTCCTAGGTACATCTGTGAAAAAACCACATACACTTTTAGTATCTAGACAAAGATGTATTTCTAAGAAGACCCACATAATCTATACTTTACCAAAATTATAGGGTTTTCATCTATACTTCTTCAAATTATACCTTAGGGTTATGTTTTCTAATATAGGTTTTCCTAAATCCAGTTCCCAAAGTTACTACTAAAATTACATTGATACCAACTGTAGCGACCCAACCCTAGATAACCCAGAGCCGGTGTCTACTACTAAATACATTGGCATGATTAAAATGAATCAAGCCTTGAAGGACCGATCAGTTTAGTAGTATTGGTAAATCAGATACATAAATGAGAATTTTATTACAAATGAATAAATTAATTACAACATATTCTATTTTCTTCTAAACAAATAAATAGCTTTGAGGATAAATATAATCCATCTAGTACATTATTTAATTTATTTAAGAGTACTCTTCTTATGTTCCTAGGGAATTAAACATAATAAGGGTGAGCTCAAATGATCAGTAAGGGAAAAATATAGCGGAAGAAATAATGAATCAATGAGATTAGTCAATATGGAAAGGTAAATAAATAAACACACATGCATGTAATCAATAAACATAATGGAAGTACATAAGCAATATGGATATGTAATAACTAGAAACACATGCCATTAAGATAACTAGATAAGTCAAAACTAATATGGAAAGGTAAGAAACTGAAACACATGCCATCTAAATAACTAAAAATAAAATGTATCCATAGATACGTCGATGCCAAATCTCATGGAAAAATAATAATTGAATTCTCAATAAAGGAAATACTTATTTTCCAAACATCATGGTTCCCATGAACATGTCACCTTTACCATAAAAAGTCAGTTTAACCATTCCAATTTTCACAACTAATTCATCCCATGAGACTACCGATGCATCGAGGGGCTTTCATTCACTACTCCCCAACCATATATTTTATGTCCAAATCATTCTTCATATATCAAATAAATAACATTCCTTATCAAATATCCATATAGAATAAAGTATACATATTTATCAATATTTCCCCAAATAATCAAATAAATGTCAAAGTGGACACCAGATGTAAAATGGTATATGGTTTAGGCAATAGTAATATCCCTGATAAATGAAACAAATGATTTAGGAGAAATTCAGTGTTCAATGTTCATAGGAGATTGAATATTTCAAGGGGATAAGAAATAAATCAAGGAAGTGAATTTGAATACTATCCTTGTCCAAATAAATCATAAACCATCTGGAGGAATAGTAAGGATGGTATCAATACAACAAACCCCAAAGTAGAGTAAAATAAAGGGTTTTTTTTGATGAAATAAAATAATATCTTTTAAAAATATTCTTAAGAAAAATATAATTTTCTTATGAAAATATTTTTAATTGAAAATCCCTTTTTAAAAACATTTAGAAGGAGGCTTCAAAGAAACGATGATGGATAAATCTGTAAATTTTGTACGAGGTAAAAAGAATATTCCTTTTGTACGAAAAAAGTTTATAAAATTCTTCATTAGGAAAGCGATAAGAAGATTATTTTGAAACATTGATAAAAGAAAAAAGGGTAAAAATGTAATTACCAGATAATTTTAGAAACATTTTTGAAAACCTTTTAATAAAACAAGGTCTTTAGAATAAAATAGGTTCTCCGACTAAAGAGAGATATAAAGTCGGGTTTTCTGAAAAACATTTCCTAAAACACTTGAGTACCAAAGATTGAAAAAATGGTACTAATACTTGAAAATGGTTAGGAATAACCAGATAATAATGAAATTTATATATTGAAAATGGTTATATAAATTCATTTAATTGAGATACCATTGAAATATCATTAAATTTATTGTTGAGGAAAATAATATTTAAACATCCCAAAGTGTCCAATACCACATTGAAATATTTTAAAACATAATCCTCAGGAAGGAATAAAATTATATGAATGTTTACAATATAATGAGAGTAAGTATATTCATGATATATCATGTAAATGTTAGTAAATACACCATGTAAAATAAACTAGGTGAATAACAATAATTAAGCCTCAATGGAATGTAAATTGAGACGAAAATCCCTTACCAATGTGGTAACTAATGAATTGGAAAACCCAAAGGTATTAATCATTACATAAAAAATTAAAATATGATGAATATAATAGGGCTCATGATATTATATTTTAATGTGGTATTAGGTAAACCATATATATAAAATTAGGTGTATAATAATTAAGTATGCCTTAGGAAATGAAAATGAGACAAGAATCCCTTACCTTGTGTTTCCTTTCAGGTGAACATCCTTTAAATCCATGTATAATAAAATTATATTAATTTTATAATTTATTAATAAACTTTTTAATGTTTATAATTAATTTTATTTCACTTATTATCATGTTTTTTATGACTACTCAAACAATTAAGTTTACATCATGTGTTTTTGACCAAATTCGGTTTAAGCATCAAAACAACTATTATTGGTCAAATATGGTCATAGGGTTCAGTATATAACATCTATAGAATAATAACCATGAAATAATTATCATATTTATACATCAATTATACTTTTAAAACCAATTATTAAATATGGTTATAAAAAATGAATTAACGTTACCATCATGGAGACGGTAGGCCGTACATAAGCATGAGTAATGTTTCCATTTTCAATGGTTGTTATGGAAGGAAGATAAGTAACACCATATTATTAAATAATTATCATTATATAATAAATAAAATTCCATTTAATCATAGGTACTTATATAAATAATTATATGATGTAAAAAGAATCATATCAAGTGGAGGAGGTGGTAGTCCACACGTCCACGAACGACATTATCTCTTTTAAAGTGTGTGAAGGGGTAATAAAAAAATGATATATATATATATATATATATAGAAAGGTAATTATATAATTAATATAATATATATTTTTTATGTATAATATGTTTAATTATTTAAATTTATTTATACATTCCATGTATTGTGCGAACGAATCACATCGCTTTGAGGGGGCGATAGTCCACAATTCCTCAAACGATATTATCATATTTACACATGATGGAAGTATAAAGGTATATTATAAATAAAAATTAAAGAATCATAAAAACATTAAAAATATCATATATATTATATATAAATAGTGTTTCCATCATAATTACCACCATGAGAGGCGATAGGGAAAGTTTAACAATCATCGTTTCATGAGGTAGTAGTTCGACGTTCATAGAAACAATATTTTCGTTACCCATTAGATGGTGGTGTGTGTAAGTGTAGGTTAAAATCTCAGAATAAAACATAATAGTATATTTATGATACTTGGGTTGTTATAAAAGAACAGAATAAGGATATTTTATGGGTTGGATAATGTAAATGAAACTTTAGAGATTGAGAAGAGGCATTACCTTTTAACCAGGTAACTTATTTTGGTTTAAACAAAAGGAATCCATGGAAAGTATTTTGCCAAAAGGGAGGATTATAGGTATAGGGGAGGTATTTTGGGAGGCCATTTGGGTATATCTTGTCCAAACATAATAGTTTTGAGAGGTGTGAGGATTGGGTAGAGGTGGTGTCCTTTTATAGGGAAGGAAAAGGACTCACATGGTATTCTTGAAAAGAAGTTAGGTTTACACATGTTCTTACCTAAAAAATTCATAACAAACCACTCAAAATAATTAATTTTAGGTTAATTGACGAAATATTTCCATAAAATGGGGTTTTGACATGTTTCTAGGTCTTTGGGCCCTTTAACTTAGGGTTTTAGTCCATTTTAAAGCCTAATTACACCTTAATCACTGTAATTAATTTTTATCAATTTCACTAATCATTTTTGTCAAAAATTAAGTTGATATTATTAAAACAAAAATATTATCTTGATTAAAAATTTTTATGTCATATTTTAAAAATTCAAATCATATAAGCGGCAAAATTAGGATTATGCTAATATAACAGATAGACATATTAACTAGTTTTAGTAGAAAAATATTCAAAAGGTTGTTTTGTTTTTATATTAAATTTAAAATTTATATTGATTCTAATGAACTAAATTATATTAATATATGTATAATTTATGAAATTTTACTTTAAAATAAATTTATAATACAATTTAACATTAATAATTATTTAAACGAAAAGGTAGTATTTAACTAAAACACAGTATTTTTCACTATTCACTAAAAAAATAAAGTTTCGCCAAAAAATCCAAAAAATTCATTATAATGTAATTTTGAAATTATGAATTCAAAAATAAAGTTTATTTTATCAAATTAAATTCATAAAAGTTTCAAAATTAATATTTAATATAGGTTTTCAATTATAAGGTGGTAAAAATGCCTTAATAAAAATTTAGGTTTTTATGTGAAATATTGGATTTGCTCTTATATTATGCTTACAATATATATTGGGTGAATATAAAAAATAATTCATTGAATATTTAAAATATTTATTACATTAACATCACTAAATAATTATAATTATTTTATTCTATTAGGGTAAAACTACTTTATGGGCATAAAAATAGTTTTCTGTAAAAATATCCTTTTAATATTAAATTGGTTCATATATTAATTTATAATTTATTTGTAACAAATAAATTAGTTTTATAAACCATATATTTTCATAAGTTAGTTAATAATATTCCTAATGGCTAGTTTATATTAAATAATAATTTTTTAATTATAGATTGTTTCTCAGTAAGACTTAGTATTGCGTATAGCGCAAGCCATCAATGAAGGTCACTTTTGAGTGTAACACAAGATATAGAGGAAGGTTGTTTTTGCATATAATGTATTCTAACTCATTGTCACGTGCATTTCAAGCTAACTTGTTTTTTCATGTGTTGAAGTATATATAGAATATACTTTTAATAGTAAATATATTAAAAGTATACAAATATTATATTAACTTACATGCTTGGTGACACGTGTCATACATTCTATCGAACATAAGGTTCCTACTTTAGTTTTTTTCGGCATCACATTCTCCCCACATTATTTAAATTGTGTCCTCAAAATTTAAACTTGATTATGGTGATAAATTGTTTGATACTTACTATGTTTGAAATCCCACATCGTGAGAAGATTTTATAAGTAATCCTATATAAAAGAGATAATTGAAAGTCCCAAGGTAACATGGAATATCATGTAACTAGGTCTCCAAGTAAGAGAACATATGTGTAAAGTAGAGATACATACTTGGAGGAAAAAGTGTAAATATTTATTGGGAGTGAATGAGGTCCTGAATCAAAAACAGGTGAATGATCAATGGAAAGTTGAGGGGCTCAAAGTAATAAATCTTTGATGATTTAGAAGGCCATAGATTCAATAAAAATTTAGGTATTAGGAAAACATTTTATTTCTAATTCATTTTACTAATGTTGGGTAATTATTTTATAGACCAAGAATATAACAAAATATTCTTACATGATAAGTTTAATTTTTACATTAACAATCCTAACTTTTGGTTGTGCTTTGATCAAATTATAATTCATCCCTTTAATCCCTTAAATTAATTACCAACAATAATTTTTTTTATACCCGAAGCACTAAAAGAAAAATTTAAAGGAACATTTGGCTGAAAAAAGAGTGATAATTATTACTATTTGTTTTTAACTATCTCCCAAAATAAATATGGTTAAAGGATTAATTTCTAATCATAAAATTGTTACTACTAGTTCATCATTAATATTTATTCATTAAATTGTTTAACTAAAAACAATGAAAATTGACAAGGAAATTGTATAGGTCAGTGGTTGGCACGAAACCCTTATCGTCCTTTGATCATGGGTTCAAGACCTGCGACCTTGCTAGATTTTATTGGTTGTCACTCAGCTTATAGGCCGTCCTTTTCTAAAACCATATTAATACAACTTTCGAATATAAATATAATGGACATATTTGAAATTAGGTTAATCTCTAAATAGAATTTTTGCTAAGGTTTTCAATACAACCTCAAAACATAATTACCTCATCCATTTTATTTCCAAATAAGTCCTTCCTCGTTCTTGGGTTTATCTATAATATCATTAGTTGGATTTCTAAATAATGAAACCTCATCTTCAATCTAAAACTCATTAGGTGTAACCTAGGTTACTTATTATGTATCCAAATCCTTCATAATGGTGTGTAAAGAAAAAGTGGATTATCCTATGCATACCCCTAGGAGTGTCAAATGAGGTGTGCAGTAAGGCCCATTGTCATGTACCATGTTACCCTGAGTAAAGTTTAGAACACTTTGTTAGAGTTGTTACTCCTAGGTACATCTGTGCCAAAACTACATCTAATTGTAGTATCCGGATAGGGATATATTTCTAGAAATACCCACATAATCTAAACTTTACCAAAATAATGGGGTTTTCATCTATAATTATTCAAATTCTACATTATGGTTATGTTTTATAATCTAGGTTTTCCTAAATCTAGTTCCCAAGGTTACTACTAAGCTTTATTTGATACCAACTATAGCGACCCAGCACCAGATAGCCAAGATCTAGTGTCTGCTACTAAATACATTGGCATGATTAGAAGGAATCAATCCCCAAAAGACCAATCAGTTTAGTAGTATTGGTAAACCAGAAACTTAAATGAGTATTATATTACAAATGAATACATTGATTACAACATATTTTATTTTTCTTCTAAACAAATAAATAGCTTTGAGGATAACTCTAATCCATCTAGTATATTCCTTAATTTATTTCATAGTACTCTTCTTGGATTCCTAGGGAAATAAACATAATAATAGTGAGCTCAAATACTCAAAAAAGGAAAAAATATAGCAGAATCAATAATGAATCAATGAGAATAGTCAATATGGAAAGGTAAATAACTAAACACACATTCCATGTAATCAATAAACTTAATGGAAGTGCATAAACAATATAGAAATGTAATAACTAGAAACACATGCCATTAAGATAACTAGATAAGGCAAAACAAATATGGGAAGGTAAGAAATAAAGACACATTCCATCTAAATAAATGAAAATGAAATGTATCCATAGATATGTCAATGAAAAATCTCATGGATAAATAATAACTGAATTCCCAATTTGTGAAACTAATTCATCCCATGAAACTAGCGATGCATCAAGGGGATTTCATTCATCGCTCCCCAACCTGTGCATTTCATGTCCAAATAATTCCTAATATATCAAATAAATAATGCGCCTTACCAAATATCTATTTTGAATAAAGTATAGAAAAATTATCAATATTTTCCTAAATAATGAAATAAATGTCAAAAGTAGATACCATATGTAAAATGGTATACAATTTATGCAATAGTAATATCCATGATAAATTAAATGGATAATTTAGGGAAAATTAAATGTTTAATATTCATAGGAGATTGAATATTTCAAGGGGACTAACAAATAAATAAAGTAAGTGAATGTGAATACTATACTTAGCCAAATAAATCGTAAAATATCTAGAGGAAGTGTAACATCCTGAACCAGATCACCTTTAAGAGGGTGGCCAGACCAGTGGGTTACATGATCTCAAGCGCATCTCCCCAAATACCAGAGGCTGCCAACTAACAATGAGAGATTTTTTTTGTGTCCATGGGGGAGAATATGCCCTCATAGGTAATAGGTAATATCACAGAAAAAGTAACAAAAATTAAATAATAAATAACATAATCATATAAATGAATATACTGCAACATAAGTAATATAAATAATCCAGCAGAATAATTATCAAGTGAGGAAGCTCACAAAATGATGTCATGCCATGATGTTTGTCTAAACTAAAAGTACAAAAAATAGAAACTCAAGCATACTTTCAAATAAAAGAAAAGAAACAAATAAAAAACTATTGAAAGTGGGTTCCCTACACCCAACATGTATTGTACTTTGATTACTGTTACATGTATTCAGTTTGTTTTTATACATGTGTTTATCTTTCCATAATAGTGTAGATACTTCTGCATCCACTTTGTTTATGGAAATGTCCTTAGATTACCTATCCCATCAAATGGTTATAGCAGGTCCCAGGCTATAATGAGAACCCTGAGATTCCATGACAGTAATCTTAAAGTAACGTCCTATTGTCCAGATACATCATTCTGATAGGACATAGATGATGTGTTACCATCAGGTGCTGGGGGCTCATAAGCATTGAGACTTATTCTCCTGAAGTTCGCACTTGATGATATCTAGCTATTGAGATCCTGAGGACAAACCCACTTAATAGGAACACCACATGTTTCTGGTGTCATTGGTCATTCCTATCTACGGACATGTTTAATGGTCTCCTGAATTGAGATCATTATCAATGAATTCCATTTAATTACATACATTTGGTATAAGGCGAAAACCATGGCAACAAAGTCGTGGTGAGGTAGTTTGTATCGGGTACGTCATTAATGGCATGTCATTTATTGAATGATCGAGAAAGGATTTGTCGCTTCCGAGTTCAGGAAGAGATATCTCAGGCCTTGTTGATTAGGATGGTTGCACCTTCAATAAATCCATGACCATGGTAGTCGAAGGTAAGACCATCCAGAAAAATCAACAAACAAAATAAAGAAAATAAATAATAATGACACTAGTATTCATTATGTTTTATTGAGGTATCGATGATGAAGAGATTATATTACACAGACCATGTTCGTAGGAAGGTATTCATTGCTTTGACTTTTCCTTATCTCTATAGGGGCCTCGATGGGTTGCTAGAACCTGGTCTAGGTCGGTGGTATTATTCACTACTATTGAGATAAGGGCCTAGAGGGTCACACACAATTTCTCCTTGAGAATCTGCCCTATTCTGGGAATAGGAATTTAGAACTTCGTGGGCCCCGCCAAAGGGTCCGAGCTCTATCCAAGTTCTATGGATCACCAAAGAATAAATAAATTCATTAATTATTCGAGTTTTTAATAATTATTTGAATTTATTTATAACATGTATTTACAAGTTATATAGTAAATACAAGTATTAATATTATTCAAATGGATTTAAATATCTTAGGTTCATTTAATATTAGCAGGAAGAATGAGTCGAGTTAAAGACTCAAATTTATCATGTAATATATTTATATATTACAAGTAAGTGATAAATTGTAAATATTATTTATGGCATAATTTTATTTGTCATAAATAATTATTTATGTCACTTATATAGTGGAAGTCTATTACACGGGGGCTAGGAACCTATACCGCGTGTTTTAAACACTCCCTATATAAGTGAGAGAGAGGCTCTCCCATGATCACTATTCATGTGTCAAGATTGAGAGCTTCTCTCTCCTACTGGAATCTAGAGAGAGAGTATCTCAAGCAAAGAAGGATCTTCAAGATCATCCTTCCCAGATTGAAGCTTCTACCTTTGCGGTGATCGTCGCTGTGCTGAAGTGATCGTCAAAGATCCGCGCTAGCACCCAGATATTGACAAATAATGCACGAGCAGATTCTCGAGGCGTGTGTAGACGATCTAGAGGGTTTTGACGTCGGAGTCTTCAAGAAACGATCGCCAGCATCTTGCGAAAGACTTGAACATGTCAATTCTGAACAAGGTAAATGTTTAGTTTAATTTTTGTGCTCTGCATAAACCTTGAGAGATCCTCAGACCAAGTTGAGACAAGATTACCAGAGTTGACAGGGTTATGTCACTCCGGTGAAGCAGAAAATTTTAAATTCCCGGCCCACCGACTTTCGCTGCGCAATCCCGATACCCAACAGTGGTATTAGAGTAATCACAAGGTTTTTCTGGGTCAACAAAATTAAAATGCATAAAATTTAACTGTAGGGTGTTAAAACAGTTCATTCGTATTCAACCGCGTGTCGTTTCATTTTCTAATGATCAAGTTACGATCATTTTAAATTTTTAAACGGATCGACGTTGCAAGTTTTTTTTCTTTTATTCATTTGATGTTAATCTCAATTTTATTGAGACAAAATTAAATGTCAATTTTATTTTATTATAAAATATTATTTTGAATACTTGAAGTCAAGTCTTCGTTTAGTTTATAAATATTTAAAAAAAAGGGGAGTACCAAGACCCTAATTTAAGGGTCTTCCTTTTTTAATAAATTAAAAAAAGGTGGATTTCTTTTGTCTAATGACAAAATAAATAAATAAAAAAGGGAGAAGACCCCCTTTGGGGTCTCCTCTCACGCGGCGCATCGGGGAGGAAAACCCTAGCTGCCTCCCCTCCTGCCGGACCTCCTCCAGCCGGCCACCCCGAGCCCGCGCCGGAACCCTACACCGGACCGCCTCCAGCCGGCTGCCCCGAGCTCACCGGATGGGCCGCGCCGCGCTATGCAGGCCATCCTAGACTGAACAACTGCCGCGCCGGAGCAGCGGGCTGCCATCCCAGACCGGAAAGTCGCCTCTCCGGCTCGCCGAAGCAGCGGGCTGCTGACCATGTGGCTATCCAGCCTATTTCCCAGCCTGCTTCTGCTCCCCTCAGACCACGTTGGGAGATGCATCCACCGCGGGAGTCGTTGGACACCACAGTCACACCGCAGTCACGCCGCGGTCATGCCGCGGTCACACCACGGTCACGCCGCTGTCACGCCGCAGTCACGCCGCAGTCACGCCGTGGTCAATCTGCGGTACCCTATTCCAAGACGACATCTCGCAGTGGTACGCAGTCCTGCCAGAATCCTCTCCGGCTAGAGGTAACCCTGAATTGAATTAATTTTAATTAATTTAGTTTTTTAAATTAAATTAATTGGAATTAATTTAGGGGTTTAAATTATTTTAATCCGAGATATTAATTTAATTTAAAGTTTAGAATTAAATTGATGGTTTAATTTAATTTTTGGAATTAAAATTAAATTAAACAAATGGAACCGATAAAATAAATTATTTGAGTTTAATAAAATTCATTTAATTTATTAGAACACCCTTGCATTATTTAAATTTATTTCAATTTAATTTTATTGCACTTTTACCCCGACTGGTCTTGAGAAAGTGACCGACCTGTGTATGTCTGGCATTTATTTATTTATTTAATTATTTATTCAATGTGTGCGATGATTTTAATATTTAATTAGATAAATGACGGTCTGTGAATCATCTTTTAATTCAAATATGTATAAGGGCCTGCGCGTCCATTGCACTAGTTGTATTTTGTACCACTGACCCCCTTGCCTGCATGTGAGTATATTTGTAATTATATGGTGACGATCCAAGAGGCAGACCCCGCCAAGTTGAGGCGATAGTCTAGACAGGAGTTGGGTGATTTTCACTGGGGCTAGTAGCGACACGAGTCATATATTGACTCAGGTATGGATGCCCCTAGGTGATGATTGATTAGTTATCAATCGATCATTATAGAATGCTCAAGACCAGTCAGAATGCATGATTTAATTTATGCATAGTTTATTATTTTATGTGTCTTCATGATTATTGCGTGATCACATAGAATATTAAACAAGATAAAATGCATAAAGATGTGACATATAATATTCTATTACATGTTCAATTGTGAGCGCGACAACCCATTTTGAACATAATAAATAGAAAAGTATTATATTCTTCAGTTAATATTAAAAATCTCTCAAAGATATATTAAGTCTAAATGCCTTCCATTTCTCACATCTAAACGAAACTGGCTGTTTGGGTGCTCGTCAGCCTTAGTTGAGAGTGCCTCTTAATACTGGGGCATTTTCATGAGAGGAATGGATCGACTTAACTAAATTTAGTAGTCAAGGATTAGCCTTAGCTAACTTTCTATAACTTTAGAGGAAAGAGGTTGAGGGAATAAATTTTAGATTCAAAAAGCTGGGACTTTACTCAACAACACAAGGAATCACAAGAACAAGTGGTTGGCCAACATAGCGCCTACCTTGAAACCCTCCAAGTAGTGGCGTAACCTTAGCTTGTAGACTATGAGGGAGGTTTCAAGGATCCTTGCCACTAGAATGCTCAAGCGATAGAGTATTTTGAATCTAATAGTGAGTGCTATTAAGGTTTGTTAAAAAAGTGGGAGACATTAAATGATATAATAATTTATTAATCATAAAATGTCAAAAGGTAATAAAGACAAAGTACTAACTGCTAAATGTTTATCTGATGTAGATTCAAAATGGAAATCACCAACACCACAAGTACTTTGTCACTGTGATTGATCTTGGATAAAGAAAATATCCTGACCAAAAATAACTTCCAGGAGTGGTACAGGCGCTTGCGCATAGTACTACACCAAGAAAGGAAGTTTTATGTGCTGGAATCCCCAATTCCTACTAAGCCTCCTCAGGGAGCAAGCAAGATGGAAAAAGATAAATGGAGAAATCATGTAGACGATGTGCTTGATGTACAATGCATTATGTTGTCATCCATGTCTAGCCAATTTAAAAGAATGCATGAGGAAGAGGACGCCTACAAGATGCTTTCACATCTCTAAGAACTTTATGAGGAGATGGCCATGCAAGAAAGGTATGAGATCTCAAGTGAACTTTATAAGTGCAGGCTAGCAGAAGGGCACCAAGCCGGTCCTCATGTACTCAAGATGATTGGGTATATTTAGAGGCTTGAAGCCCTTGGGTTCAAACTGAACCAAGAACTAGCAGTGGATCTCATTCTTGCCTCTTTACCATCAAGCTTCTCAACTTTCATTGTCAATTATAATATGAATGATATGACAAATTCACTCCCGGATGTTTTGGCTTTAGTTCTCCAAACTAATAAGGACATGAAAAACACCAATTCAACTGTCCTTATGGTGAAAAAGAAAAACAAGGGAAAGGAAAAGGGGTCTAAGGCCAAGTCAAGGCCAAAGACACCAATGCATCATCCTACAAAGAAGAAAAATATTCAGAGATAAAGTAATTAGCAGGAAGCTGTCTTATTTGGATGTGGCAAGAAAGGCCTCTGGAAGAATAATTGCAGAGCTAGGAAGAATAAGCAAGTTGATTCTTCTACTTCAGGTATTTTTGTCATTGAATGCAATCTATTTTTATCTACAAGTTGGGTATTGGATACGGCATGTGGTTCACACATTTGTATTCATATACAGGAACCAAGTAGGTTCAAGAAGATTGAAAAAGGTCAAGTGGATCTCCGAGCTGCAAATGGTGCAAGTCTAGTGGCCTTGGTAGTGGGAGACTATCACTTGACTTTACCAACTAGTTTGGTTCTTATTTTAAACAAATGCTATTATGTACCATCTGTTACCAGGAACATTATCTCTGTGTCAAGTTTAGACACAATGGGTTTTTATTTCAAGTTTGGAAATAAAAGTTGTCTATTTTATAGGGATAACATATGTTATGGTATGGAACATCTTAACAATGGTTTATATATACTAGAACTAGAAAACTCAATAATGGAAATCAATGACAAAAACAACCAACATGACTCAAATAATACCTGCATATTACACTTCAGTCTTGGTCATGTAAATGAGAAACGATTATGAAGATTACATCAAGAAGGGTATCTAGACTCGGTACAGTTATAACCCTTAGATGTATGTCAAGCTTGTTTACAAGGAAATATGACCAAAGAACCTTTCTCAGGAAAGGGATAAAGAGCCAATGCAGTGCTGGAATTAATATATATCAATGTATGTGGTCCATTTCCAGTACAGGCAAGGGGTGGTTTTCTATACTTCATTTCTTTTACCGATGATTATAGTAGTTATGGCTATATATACTTAATGCGTTATAAGTCAGATTCCTTTCGTTTATTAATGGAATACCAAAATGAAGTAGAAAACCAACTTGGTAAGAAGATAAAAGAACTTCGCTTAGACCGAGGTGGAAAATATCTTAACCAACCTTTCATTGATCACTTGAAGGAGTGTGGGATAGTATCCCAAATCACTCCTCCTTATACACCAAAATGGATTGGTGTTAGTGAAAGGAGGAATAAGACCTTTATTGACATGGTCAGATCAATGATGAGTCATACAACTCTTCCATTATCCTTTTGGGGATACGCCTTGCAGACATCAGCATATACCCTTAACCGAGTACTAGATAAAGCTTCATATGGTATTCCATATCAGTTATGGTATGGAAAGAAACCCAATCTGACACACATGCGTGTGTGGGGGTGCAAGGAATTTTTCAAGACTTCACTAAGTTACAAATTAGAATCCATAAGCACTAAGTGCATTGTTATAGGTTATCCTAAGGAAACTAGAGGATACTACCTATATAACCTTTTAGATAGAAAAGTCATTGTGGAAAGATACACCATATTTATAGAAAGGGATCAAATTTCTACTGGAAATAGTGGGAGAAAAATTGACTTTGATAAAGTTAATGCTCCAGATGCACAAGAGTTGGTAGAGGAACAATCTCCACAAGATCAAGTGGAAGAAGAAATTGTTCCTGAGACACAAATACTGCGTAGGTCTGCGCGAGAGGTTAGAGAACTAGAGAGTTATGGTTTTCTTGTCACTGAGTCAGGTGACACAATAGTCCTTGAGGATGATGAACCTCTAACCTACAAGGAAGCAGTAGAAGGCAAAGAAACTACAAAATGGAAAGAAGCCATGAATTTTGAGATGGAGTCCATGTACCAAAATCAAGTTTGGATTTTGGTAGACCCTCCAGATGATGTAAATCCCATTGGATACAAATGGGTATTCAAGAAGAAGTTGGACATGGATGGTAAGGTTAATACCTTTAAAGAAAGACTGGTTGCAAAGGGTTTCAGACAATTTCAAGGCATTGAATATGATGAAACCTTCTCACCAGTGGCAATGCTTAAATCTATCAGAATATTGCTTGCAATATAATCCTTTCATGATTATGAAATTTGGCAAATGGATGTCAAAACTACTTTTATAAATTGGAAGTTGGTTGAAGACGTCTATATGAATCAAACCGAAGAGTTTGTTAAGTCAAAGAATTCCAATAAAGTATGAAATTTGCAGAGATACATTTATGGATTAAAGTAGGCATCAAGATCATGGAATGTTCACTTTGATGAGGCCATAAGAGATTTGGGTTTTGTAAAAAATGAAAGTAAGACTTGTGTCTATAAAAAGGTTGAAGGGAATGCCATCGTTTTCCTAGTTTTATATGTTGATGAAATATTAATCATGGGAAACGAGGTGCAAGTCTTACAGTCTGTTAAGACTTGGTAAAATGAATGATTCTCCATGAGAGAATTAGGTGAAGCAGCCTACATTCTAGAGATCAAGATCTACTGAGATAGTTCTCAAAGGCTGCTTGGCCTAAGTCAAAGTACATATATTGACAAGGTACTCAAAATGTACAATATGGAACAATCCAAGAGAGGATTGTTACCTATGTCACATGGTGTAAATCTCTCAAAGAAAATGTGTCCACAAACACAGGAGGAGATTGACAGAATGAGTAGATTCCCTTATGCTTCGGAAGTGGGTTCTATCATGTATGACATGATATGTACTAGGTTTTATGTTTCCTTTACTTTAAGCATGGTGGGTAGATATCAATCCAATCTAGGAGAGCTGTACTGTATAGCTTTTAAAACTATCCTAAAGTACTTAAGGCATACTAAGGATATGTTCCTGGTGTATGGAGGAGATGAGGAACTAGTTTTGAGGGGATACAATGATTCTAGTTTCCAGACAAATCATGATGATATGAATTCACAGTCAGGCTACATCTTTTTCCTGAATGGTGGTGCAGTGAGCTGGAGAAGCTCAAAACAAGCTGTGGTTGCTGATTCTACAGCAGAGTCTGAATATATTGCAGCTTCCGATGCAGCAAAGGAAGCAGTCTGGATACGTAGCTTTATCTCAGACATTGGTGTTGTACCTAGCAGTGCAGACCCTGTTCCAGTATATTGTGATAATACTACTACAGTGGTGCTTTCCAAGGAGCCCATCTCTCACTAGAGGACAAAGCATATTATTCCTAAGTTTCATCTCTTGAGGGATTTTACTCAAAGAGGTGAAGGGACAGTTAGCAGAGTACCCACAGAGGACAACACGGAAGACCCCCTGACTAAATCCATTTCTCAGTAGAAGCATGATTCACATGTGAGAGCTAGAGGATTGAAACCTGTTAGTAGTTGGCTCTAGTGAAAGTGGGAGTGTTGAAAGTGGGTTCCCTAGACCCAACTTGTATTTTACATTGATTACTGTTACATGTATTCAGTTTGTTTTTATACATGTGCTTATCTTGCCATAATAGTGTAGATACTTCTGAATCCACTTTGTTTATGGAAATATCCTTAGATTACCTGTCGCATAAAATGGTTATAGCAGGTCCCAGGCTATAATGAGAACCCTGAGATTCCATGATAGTAATCTTAAAGTAACGTCCTATGGTCGAGATACATCATTCTGATAGGACACAGATGATGTGTGACCATCAGGTGTTGGGGGATCATAAGCATTGAGACTTCTTCTCATGAAGTTGGAACTTGATGATCTCTAGCTATTGAGATCATGAGGATAGACCCGCTTAATAAGAACACCACATGTTTCTGGTGTCATTGGTCGTTCCTATCTACAGAAATGTGTAATGGTCTCCTGACTTGAGATCCTTATCAATGAATGTCATTTAATTACATACATTTGATATAAGGTGAAAACCATGGAGACAGAGTCGTGGTGAGGTAGTTTGTATCGAGTACATCATTAATGGAATAACATTGATTGAATGATCGAGAAAGGATTTGTGGATTCCTATATCAGGAATATATATCTCTGGACTGGTTCATTAGGATGGTTGCACCTTCAATAAATCTATGTCCATGGTAGTCGAAGGTAAGACCGTCCGGACAAATCAACAAACAAAATAAACAAAATAAAGAATGATGACACTAGTATGCATTCTGCTTTATTGAGGTATCGATGATGAAGAGATTATATTACACGGACCATGTTCATAAGAAGGCAGTCATTGCTTTGACTTTTCCTTATCTCTATAGGGGCCTCGATGTGTTGCTAGACCTCGCTCTAGTTCGATGGTATTATTCACTGCTATTGAGATAAGGGCCTAGAGGGTCACACACAATAGCGCCTTGAGAATCTGACCTATTCTGGGAATAGGAATTTAGAACTTGGTGGGATCCACCAAAGGGTCCAAGTACTATCCAAGTTCTATGGATCACCAAAGAATAAATAAATTCATTAATTATTCGAGTTTAGAATAATTAGTTGAATTTATTTATAACATGTATTTACAAGTTATATAGTAAATACAAGTATTAATATTATTTGAATGGATTTAAATATCCCAGGTTAGTTTAATATTAGTAGGAGGAATGAGTCGAGTTAAAGACTCAAATTTATCACGTAATATATTTATATATTACAAGTAAGTGATAAATTGTAAATATTATTTATGGTATAATTTTATTTGTCATAAATAATTATTTATATCACTTATATAGCAGACATCCATTACACTGGGGCTAGGAACCTATACCGCGTGTTTTAAACACTCCCTATATAAGTGAGAGAGAGGATCTCCCATGATCACTATTCATGTGTCAAGATTGAGAGCTTCTCTCTCCTCCTGGAATCTATAGAGAGAGTATCTCAAGCAAAGAAGGATCTTCATGATCATCCATCCCAGATTGAAGCTTCTACCTTTGCGGTGATCGTCGCTACGCTGAAGTGAGCGTCGAAGATCAACGCTAGCACCCGGATCTTGATGAATGGAGTGAGAGAAGATTCATGAGGCGTGTGTGGATGATCTTGAGGGCTTCGATGTCAGATTATTCGAGCAACGATCACCGGCGTCCTGTGGAAGACTTGCACACATCAATTCTGAACAAGGTAAATGTTCAGTTTAATTTTTGTGCTCTGTATAAACCTTGCGAGATCCTCAGACCAATATGGGACAAGATCACCGGAGTTGAAAGGGTTATGTCACTCCGGTGAAGCAGAAAATTTTAAATTTCCGGCCCACCAGCTTCCACAGCACAGTCCCGGTACCCAACAACAACTGCATCATGAGAAAGGATCAGTCCTCTGCCCCAGTCTCCATCCTAAGCAGCAAGAAACAATCAAGCATCAGAAGCAGCCCACTTCCCTTTGTCAATACCTACAAGTATATAATCTACTCGAGTGCCAACGACGCCTGAGTAGGGTGTGAGATAAAATCCCAGCAGGCTGACACCCATAGTGTCTAAACCTTTCCCTTTCGTGCAATAATAAAATGTAGCATTCCAGTATATAAAAATTTCAGAAAATTAATTAAATGAAATGAAATAAATAACTCGGCTCGGGTTCCCAATGGCACCCATCCCTAATCATCTACTTCGGCCTAAGCTCGAAGTCTGAAAGGATTACCTATAAGTAGAATACACATATGTATATATACAAATCCTGTAAAAGAAAGGTAAAACAAGGAAGTGGCATACCCCCAAGCTTGTGCTTTAACTTGGGGTCTAAGTCATGTGTCAACCAGGTGTGCTTCAACATACTAGAAAAGTATCACTAATCTCAAGAGGCTCAAAGTGGAATTAATATAAAATTTCAGTGCATCATTATTAAGGTTCAAGTTGGGAGTTGGAGTCTGAGCCCATCCCGAAGGTATCACTACAGAACATCCTTCAAATTATCCAATAACACTAAGCCCATCCAAGGAAATATTTCGAAAGACCAAGTATCGCTCGAGACATGGATTTACCCTGAGTCCGTCCCAATCTCGCAAAAAGGGGTCAAGCATTATCTGAGGCTGTCTTAGCCACATTACCAACAGATCTGTCCCCGATGAGCCCTTTTGGAACTGGTATCACTCATCAGTATTAGAAAGCCCGAGGAAGTCTCAGTCTGAAAAAGCCAAAGACACCACCCCCGACGCGTAGTGGTAACCGGTCAGGAACGGAGGGTCTAAGCGTGACCCTTAATATAGGACCCACCTTCTTTCCCTACCCTGAATTTAATTAAAGTTTCACAGTAGCATATATGACATAACATGCATATATAATTGCAGTTTGAAATCTAAGAAGATACACTTGTGCAACACAAAGTATTAATTTAATCTTGCAACATAAAAACTTAACAATGAAAGATACCATATCAGCACAAGCAGATAAATGCAATTTTTAATAAATAAATAAATTAGTACAAAAAACTACCAAATATCCAACAATTCAAGGTTTATAATTATTCTAAAATAATTATTTAAATTAAACACAACAAAAATAGGTTTCACAACACATGAAATTAATTAAA
Source organism: Viscum album (assembly GCA_963277665.1). Taxonomy (NCBI): domain Eukaryota; kingdom Viridiplantae; phylum Streptophyta; class Magnoliopsida; order Santalales; family Viscaceae; genus Viscum; species Viscum album. Next base: position 1,784,538,903 of record OY728121.1, on the reverse strand, counting down.
TTAAATGATCAAGTATACACATTTAAATAAATAAATAATTCAGAAAAAAACAACTACCAAAGATCCAACAATTCAAGGTTCATAATTATTCCAAAATAATTATTTAAATTAAACATAACAAAAATGGGCTGCTCAACACATGCAGTTAAATAAATTAAATGTCCAAGCTAACAAAATTTATACCGACCACATTGACACACCCAAAGGGGTTTCCGACCACATTGAAACAATTTAAAAAATTTAATTTATGATAATTAGAGATGCAATAATTAAGTGGAAAAATTGAATTGAAAATATTGGGTGACATTGCACAACGTCAGTAGGTACCGACGAACGACACAGTTATGCGTTTTTGTAAATCGCAATGAAACGAAAGGAAAGAGAATAAATGCCCTATCTTATAGTCATAAATGATTCTATGATCTGCGGTAGGATTTGATTTTACCTAAAATGAAAGAAAACAGAAGATTTTAGAGAAACCCCAAAATAGGGTAAAATACTTCCACGACGAATTGCGTGAAATATACTCAAAAAAACTCTACGATTCCAAATGCACCTGATTAACCTTACCTTAAGGTTTACATATCACCTAAGGATGAATAAAATAGATGAAAAACGAAGGTGCAATGATCTTCCGAAGGTGGAAGAAGGGTGGTGCACCACCTAGGGAGAGGGGGTGCGCCACACACAAGAGAGGAGGAGAGGAGAAAAAAAGAAAGAAAAGGGAAAGGAAAGAAAAATAAAAAGGAAAAATAAAAAGGATATAAAAAAACAAAATAATAAAAATAAAATGGTGGAAAAATGAAATAAATAATTAAAATGGGTTTATCTCTTTTTAATTATTTTTAATTTCTCTCCAACCGTATCTATTTTATTATTTATTTTTATCCCTCTTTAAATTCTATCAATTTCCTTTAAAGTAGTTTTATTATCTTTCAAATCTTTTAATTTTTTAGTCTGAACGTAGTGCTAGAGTGCGATGTAAAATTTTTACATAAAGCCCAAGCAATTATTTAATTAATTCAACAGCTGCTCGGGACTCGCAACAGGATGCCAAGCGCGCACCCTGGGTTGCATTAAAATTTTAGACAACAAAAACTTAAATGGTCCATACCTTGATTTAAGTCGAGACATTAAATTCATTCATGTAGGTAAATAATAATATTTTATCTAAACTAACAATAAATATCCACCCATGTATATGCGTGTTATATATTTATACCCATCTGTATATTTATAGATATATATCCTCACATGTATATATAACTATATATATATATATATATTTAATCCCCATATATATATAGAGATACACCTCATATATATATACATATATGATTTTATTCCAATATAATAATAATAACTATAATTAAAATTATTATTATTTAATACAACTCATCAATGACACCATTAATATTTTAACGACAACAACCATAAAAAAAGATAACAATTGTTAAATAAATATTGATTACTCATTTTTATTAAATTAGAATAATTAATAATATAGCATTTATTACATTGCTCAATTATTATTTACACCGCGACATAATTTATTAATTGTGGAAGTGCATTTTTATTTGTTTTCTTCAATGAAAATAATAATATCAATAATAAAATTATTATTATTATTTCTAATTGTCCAACAAAATATTTATAACCCAAATAAATTAGTTTCAGGTGTGATCTGACAAAACGTTCGATCCTTACAAAAGTTATTGTCACGACCCGTCCCCTAGGGCCCGCATTGTGACTACCCCAAGCCTGCCTTCCATAGGCCAGGGGCTGGCGACTAGCACCAAAGACGCAATTCCCTAAAACTAGGAAGGCGTTGCCTTTATAAAACGTAAACACACACAACGAGAGTACAAGCAGAAGCAAACACTAAGTAAAAACTGTATACAAAAGTAGTGCTGTAAATTTAAGGGGATAGAAATACAAGCACAACTGTAAAGTGCAAGGAAAAGAAAAAACAGGTACAACAAAAAGACAAACAGCTGGAAGGTGTCTAGCAGCTCCTGGATCGTCCACCATAGATCCTACCTGAAGGGTAGGTAAAAATAGCCTCCTCAGCACTCCACGTCCATCCGTCTCCTCTGGGTACCGACTCATCATGAGGTCCACCTCCGGGTACCGTCCAGTCCTCGTACACTCCACCTCAGTCAGTGCTGTCCGTCGTCTGCATCCAACACAACAAGGTGCAGGCATATCCCGTGCAGGGGTGAGTATAATGATACTCAGTAGGGACCCTGAGACCCTTAAGGTCTCACAAAATTCAACAAGGATAAACCACAAAGTATTATTTCAATGGATAACAATTACTTAGGTATATGCACATACATATACCTAAGTTATCAAGTAAACCATCTCAATCATGAGGAAAACACAAAGGTCATTGACTCATCTCAAACCAGGATTTTCATTATCGAAACCATGGATGGTGAAGTATAGAAGTACAAATGATTAGTTGTGAAGCCATATCATCGTATTCTGTCAAGAGGCACTGCTTCTGACCATACAGAGTCTGACCCACACAGGATAGATAGGTACTAACCCCCGCAATGACCCACACAGGATCTGACCCACACAGGATTGGTATGCGCTGACCCACATAACATTGCTGAGCGCTGACCCACATAGGATCTTACCAACACAGGATTAGTATGCACTGACCCACACAGGATTGCTGAGTGCTGACCCACATAGGATCTGACCCACATAGGATCGCTCGGTACTAACCTCTATATTTTATGTCTCCAACCTCCGCCTCACTGCCAGCAACTAGGTCTCCGTACCCAGTCTGCTCGCCTCTGGAAGGATCCGCTCCATGAGCTACTAGTCGAACTCCAACTGTCACAAAGTCCCAAGTAGAAGTATCTCAAAGTTCCACCTCATCACAGGGGTCTCAACGTAGCAGACGATGCGTCAATCGGATGCCTGATCTGTGAGTTATTAGACTTTTAGTCCCGGGGGCCCGGTTGGTTTTGTGTACGGACCAACCTGACCATATCTCAACTACACCTCGAACTCCCGTGGGGTATATTCAAAGAGAAAGCTTCACTCCAAGAACACCGACGCCGTTGAGGGTTCGTCAAACGGACGTTTGGTGCCAAAGATATGACCAAAGTAAGTAAAGGAGTCGGTAGTGGGCCAAGGTCCGGTCCGACTCGGTGGGACCGACTCAGCCCAACCCAGTCTGGTCCGACCCGGTCTGGGTCAACTCGGAAAGACCCAAAAGGTCTGAACCAACCTTTTGGGTGGGTCATCCCAATATGTTTTGCCCGGTCCGCTGGGCCCGACCTAGTGGACTGCGAGGGCGGTTCGACCCGGTAGTCGCCACATAGGTGGCTTGGTGACTCGGTCCAGGAGACCGGGCTAGTTTGGCCAGCGACACCACGAGGGACGCCGCGGGTCAGCTCGGGAGGCCGGTGGCTGGGAGGCCAGCTGGTAGGCCGTGAGGGGCATGGGCATGCCGGATGGTCACCGGGTAGGCTGCGGGGGCACCGGGCAGGGCGCGGCAGGGCGTGGGGGCGCGTGGCAGGCCACCGACAGGGGTGCAGGGCACCGGGCAGGCGGCCGACAGGGACGCAGGGTGCTGGGTAGCACGCCGGAAGGGGTGCCGGGCGCCAGGTGCGTGCCGGCATGGGCGCGGGGCGCCGAGAGCATGCTGGAAGGGGTGCGGGGCACTGGGAAGTGCACCGGGAGGGGCACGGGGTGGCGGGAGCGCACCGACAAGGGAACGAGGCACCGAGCAGCACGTCGGCAGGGGCGCGGGGCACCGAGTACATCCCGGCAGGGGTGCGGGGGTGTGGGTAGCCCACCGGGGCGCCGCGGGGGTGGCACAGTTCACGGAGGCCGGTGGTAGCGCAACCCAACCCAGTCTGGGCCGACCCGGTCTGGGTCAACCCGAACAGACCCAAAAGGTTTGACCCAGCATGTTGGGTGGGTCAGCCTGCTATGTTTGGCCCGGTCCGCTGGGCCTGGCCCAGTGTACTGCGAGGGCGGTTCGGCCTGGTAGTCGCCACGTAGGTAGCTCGGTGGCTCGGTCCTGGAGACCGGGTAAGTTTGGCCAGCGACACCACGGGGGACGCCGCGGGTCGGCTCGGGAGGCAGGTGGTCAGAAGGCCATCTGGTTGGCCGTGCGGGGCACGTGCAGGTTGGCTAGTCACTGGGCAGGGCGTGGGTGCACCAGGCAGGGCGCGACAGGGCGTGGGGGCGCCGTGCAGGCTGCGGCAGGGCGCGGAAGTGCCGGGCAGGCCACCGATAGGGGCACGGGGGCGCCGGGCAGGCCGCCGGCAGGGTCGCGGGGTGCGGCGCAGGCTTCCGGTAGGGGCGCGGGGTGCTGGGTAGCACGTCAGCAAGGGCGAGGGGCACCAGGTGCGCACCGGCAGGGGTGCGGGGCGCTGGGTGCGCGCCGGCAGGGGCGCGGGGCGCCGGGAGCACGCCGACAGGGGTGCGGGGTGCTGGGTAGTGCGCCAACAGGGGCGCGGGGGGCCGGGAGGGCGCCGACAGAGGCCCAGGGCACCGAGCAGTGCGCCGACAGGGGCGCGGGGCGCCGGGTACGCACCGGCAGGGGCACGGGGGTGCAGGTAATGCACCGGGGCACCGCGGGGGTGGCGCCGTTCACGAAGGCCGTGGGTAGTGCGACCTTTGTTTTCCGCCTTCATCATCGTCACCGCGTGTACCACCTTCGTCGTCACCAAACAAGTACAAACAAGGGGAGGGTCAGACCGTGTTTGTGCGGCCCAAACCCTCATCGTTACGGTGACAGAAAACAATGATTCTCATACCATAACTTGATTGACAAAGAACAAGGGTTTATTCTCATAATTAAAATAACACAAAAATCCCCTACCTTTTGATTAACGGGCGATCATTCGTTTATGTCACGGTAGGTTGGTTGTCGATCCGTTGTAGACGATCACGTCCCACGTCAAAGGGGTCCGAGGAAGAAGGTCGGAGAAGAAGATCATTGCCATCGTTCTTTGCTTTCTTCGCGTTCTTCATTGGGAGGGGCGTAATCCTCCAAGTGTTGGACGATGCCTCTCTTTGCCAGCATTTCACTTCTTGATGAAGCCATTCCAAAACCTTCCCCTAAGATTCCTTTATATAGGAGAGGGAGGGTTTGTCTAAAATCATGTTGGCACGTAATTCAAATGGTAGAATTAATTAACCCAGCTCCACCAAATTAATTGCATGAGGGGTGTCACAATTAATTTAGAGGATGTCAAGAGGCTCCCCTTAATTAATTCACACGCGTTGGAACAATTAATTAAGGGAGATTCCACAAATTTAAAGAGGAAGTTTTGGCCATAAAAGGGGTAGTGGTGGGACCATTAATAGGGGGAGTTGAGAGGTTATGGTCTCCTCCTATTAATAGGGGTCAGGTGGCCTTGTGTGGTCCCCACCACATTTAACCTCACACGGGAGATTGGGTTCGGGTGGACCCCACCACCATAACCTCTCATGGGATTTAGGGTGTGGTGGTCCCACCACCAACTCCCAAGTGGAGGTTCCAACTACCCGCACTCACATGGTGGCTGGAATAAAAAAAAGTGTGGCTGCACTTTATTTTATCTTTTTTTTTAAAATCCAAAAACTAACTTTTATTACTGACTATCCACCATCTAGGTGAAAGTATTATTAAGTGAATATCGGCATTGCGAGTTCAATGGTGCCCTTAGATTTCAATTCCAAGAAATAGTTCAAAAGCTATAAAACACCGTTCACATGTTTACTAAACGTACCCGAACAAAAAAAGTTCGGAAAATTATTATCAGCCACCCTCGACCTTCACCGGTCGAGGTTAGGCTCTGCCTAGGTAAAAAACACCCCAACGAACCCAACAGTAATCTCATATTTTCAATTCGAGTTACCGTTTATATGTTACGAATTTTACAATAAAATAATTGTCACTTAATTATTTTATTTTCGGCCAAAAGCTAACTTTTCCTGGTGGCCTGCGCCGGCCAAAGTTAGTATCTGCTTAAATAAAGCAAGCCTCATGAGTTCAGCAGTGGTATCAGATTTTTAATCCGATCTACCTTTTGTGAGTTATAATCATTTGAAAAATAAAATAACTTTATTTAATTATTTTATTTACGGTTATTCCATTTTTGGGATTTCTCATAGGAGGCCCACGCCGACTAAACTTAAGTCACGCCTAGGGTAAACCCGCCATCTTGAGCACAATAGTGCCCTCATATTTTTGATCCAAGTAACCGTTTAAGAGTTATTCCACATTTTCAGAAAAACTTCTTACGCATGTTAATTTAAGCTTAGAAAAACTTAGAAGGATCATTCAGAGCACTCCATGCCTCAGAATCGCGTGCCGTTAGAAACTATGGACTCATAAAATTCCCATGTATTTAAAAAAAATTACATGGAAATTATGGGTCTTTACATTCTCCTCAACTCAGGGCTTTACGTCCCCATAAGCTACAACTCGAACTAAGGGAAAAAATGAGGGTACTGAGCATGCATATGAGACTCCCACTCCCATCTTCTCTCCTGGAGGTTCCCATGCTGCCAACGAACGTGCACCAGAGGTATCGACCGTCCACATAAGACATGTTCCTGTCGATCCTCAATCTCCACTAGAACCTCCGTAAAAGTCGCCCCATCGTCGATGTCTAGCTCTCCATGGTCGATGATGTGAGTAGGATTGTGCATGTATCTCCTCAGCTAAGATACGTGGAAGACGTCATGCACCCGGTGCAACTGAGGTGGAAGAGCTAAGCGGTAAGCCACCTCACTTACTCTACTGAGGACCTGGAAAGGTCCTGTGAACCATGGAGATAACTTGCCGCATCAGCCAAATCTCTAAAAACCTCGTCGAGGTGAGACCCATAGAAAGATGTGGTCGCCATCCTTGAACTCTAGAGTTCCCCATCTCCTGACAACATACGACTTTTGTATGCTATGTGCAGTCTTCATCCGCTCCTGGATGACCTGCACCTTCTCCGTGGTAGCTCGTACCATCTCTGGTCAGTAGGAAGTAGGCCGACTTGGTGAGTCGGTTGATGATCACCCAAATAGAGTCATGTCCCCTGGACGTATGTGGAAGAACCGTCACAAAGTCCATGGATATCTCATCCATCTTCCACTTTGGGAACTCTAAAGGCTAAACCAAGCCTGCTGGTACCTGATGCTCCACCTTCATTTGCTGACAAGTGAGGCATCGAGAGACAAACTCCGCTACCACCTTCTTCATACCTGACCACCGGTGTTGTCGTCAAAGGTCCTAGTACATCATCGCCACACCTGGATGTACCGCTAGAGGGGATGTGTGGAACTCCCTCAACACTTCCTCCTGAAGTGAAAATGGTACCATGGTATGTCCTCTTAAGAGGATGACGTGATCCCCACCAAAAAATACATCAGGTGCTTGCCCTGTGAGTATTTGAGCATGTCGTGTCTTGCTGTCAGCATCTCCACGATGTGCCTCCATGACTTGATTATGAAGTGGGTGAGTGACTATAAGATACTGTAGAAAGACTGGTCCATCCCTATCCATGAAGGATATCTATAAGGCAGCCAGCTGCTCTTTCACCTCGCCTAATAGCTATATACCAGTCCTCCTGCTAAGTGCATCCACAACAACATTCCCCTTCCCTGGATTATAGACTATCTCGAAGTCATAGTCCTAGAGGAACTGAAAACTGAAAACTCATGTAGCCACGAGGGTAAGGCTAGATAACTCAAGAGTGATCGGCTGCACCCTCCTATGCATGAGCTGATCCTATGCTGCCTGGTTTTCCTTTTTTTTTTTTCTGACCACGGAAATCCCTACTCCAACGTTTTAGATGAACCATAAACTTGTTGCCTAATACAGTCAATCTAAGTATGAACTGTAAATTTCCAATCCATACCCAAACCAACGTCGTAAGGCCTCAACGCTACCACCCAAATGTTCCAACCAAAACTCTCTCTTCGAGGGTCAGATCACACCATCGGTGTAAGTGTGATTATTGAGTCTCCTCCCAAAGGTATCTCCAGACGTGAGGTTCAAGTCAATAGTTTAACCAGAAACTCTAGGTATGGGACATGATTCGTGGAAGGAAGGAATGATTGGTACCTATGTCTATTGATACGATAGCTATTAGTAGACACAGACTGTACCTCGAATCATTCCTAGAGCCCTTGGGTCACACTCCTTGACTGCATGCAGCTATTCTTTTCCTCTACCCTCCAGCTCCCTGAGCCTGGAAGGGACTATAAAGGTGGGTGGTTGTAACATGTCAAAATGTACACCACCTCATACTACTGTCCTAGATCTGCTTCCACATCTGCTGCCTAGTAGATTCATCTATCCCTCTTACATCCTCCATCTGAAACAGTTTACATGCCCAAGTCTATGAGACTGGTGCTAGTTTTATGCTTTCCCACTACTAACATTCACTGGTTGTATCTGCTCATCCAAATAACATTCAACCACAAAGGTTCTATCTAGCATCCTTACATAGGTAGGAATGCACAGAGGAAAAAGAAAGTGCTGGTTTGGATTTCCCCAAACACATCTCACTCGGAGGTCCAAGCTCCGAAGCACTGATCGTATCGTATTCATCGAGTACCAGGAACGATCGGTACACCTCGATGAATGCTCAGCTACCAACATGTTGTCCTAATGAAGCTATATAACTTCTAGAGAACTCTCATCCACCTCCTTAGGCCAGTCCTCAGTCGCCTGTAAGTCAGGCTCACCTCAGAACCTGAGGGGTATCTGATTCTCAAACACGTGTAAGGCACTAAGCTGACATGTGTCATCAACTGATTCCACCAGTTGAAACTCCTGACCAACAGACAATGATATAACTGACACACTACCTGAAGGTAAAATCTCAGGAAACGGTCCAAGTACCAAAACCTCATCACTATATTGACCAATATCATGGTCAATCATTGGAAAAAACTAGTAGATAAGATCACTATATGCTCTACTAGTGTCTCAACTAGGTGGAGAACTCTAGAAATCGCCTCCAGTCAGTCCACTGCTGCCTAGGAATCTGTCTTGCCTCGTAACCTCGAAGGCCTCTACCACTGGAACTCGTGCAACGTGCTCAGTTGGTGTGCACTGTCCTCCAGTGTAGCTGGTGGCATCTGCTGCCCAACAGGTGGTGGTGCTGCTGGTACACCACTCGAAGGTTCCAACATAGTAAGAGGGCCCTGCACCAAAGCCTCGTCGCTCGGTGGGCCGTCATCGAGTACTCTCTCAAAACTCCAACTGAATGTCTGCGTGGAGGCATCCTGAACATATGTGACACGGTCAAAATATTATACCTGGTGAGATGACGTGGTTTGAGATGACTTAAAGAAAAATTTTCAAAACACACACATAATCAGTGTTTTCATTTACTAAGTCGGAAATCAGTAGTCAGGGTCTTGGTGCATGGATACGTCAGCCGCCGCACCAACACTAGACCCCCTTAACTGAAAACCACACTCAGTACCCTTAACATTATTACTTCATAGAAAGAAAATATTATACTCCTAAGTTTTTCAGTAGAACCGACTCCTTTGATACCAATTTGTCTCGACCCGTCCCCCAGGGCCCGCATCGTGACTACCCCAAGCCCGCCTTCCATAGGCCAGGGGCTGGCGACTAGAACCAAAGGTGTAATTCCCTAAAACTGGGAAGGCATTGCCTTTATAAAATGTAAACACACACAACCATAGTATAAGAGAAAGCAAACACTAAGTAAAAACTGTATACAAAAGTAGTGCTGTAAAGTAAAGAGGCCAGAAATACAAGCCCAACTGTAAAGTGCAAGGAAAAGAAAAAACATGTACAACTAAAAGACAAATAGCTGGAAGGTGTCTAGAAGCTCCTAGATCGTCCAACATGGATCCTAACTGAAGGGTAGGTACAAATAGCCTCCTAAATGCTCCATGTTCGAACGTCTCATCCAGGTACCGACTCGTCGTGAGGTCCACCTCCGGGTACCGTCCAGTCCTCGTACACTCCGCCTCGGTCAGAGCTATCCTTTGTCTGCATCCAACACAACGAGGTGCGGGCATAGCCCGTGCAGGGGTGAGTATAACGATACTCAGTAGGGACACCGAGACCCTCAAGGTCTCACAAAATTCAACAAGGATAAACCACTAAGTATGATTTCAACGGATAACCATTACTTAGGTATATGCCCATACATATATCTAAGTTATCAAGTAACCCATCTCAATCATGAGGAAAAGACAAAGGTCATTGACTTAGCTCAAACCAGGATTTTCATTATCGAAACCATGGATGGTGAAGTATAGAAGTACAGATGATTATTTGAAAAGCTATATCATCTTATTCTGTCAAGAGGCACTGCTTTTGACCATACGGAGTCTAACCCACACAGGATCGATAGGTACTAACCCCCGCAATGACCCACACTGGATCTAACCCACACAGGATTGGTATGCAATGACCCACATAGGATCACTGAGCACTGACCCACACATAATATGACCCACATAGGATCATTATGCACTGAACCACATAGGATAACTGAGTGCTGACCCACACAGGATCTGTAACGACCCAAAGTTTCATTAATGGAAATCCCTCTTGATCTAATTAAATGTCTCTGTATGTTTATATAAAATGTCAACTTCTTTGGTTTTATGTTAAGAATTTTGACCGTTTCTAATATAGTCATTGAACAGTGATCACATGATTAGTATAAATATAGGGCTTTAACAAATCTAATTTACTCAGACAAAAGAAGCGATGGCCTCATCCAGTAGAATTGCTCCATACGAAGCCCATTTTTGGAGCTCAAAAAAGAGGTGGCGTCCTTGGGATTCGCTCTTGACCAAGCCCAAGCTGAGCTTCATCATGTCAAGCTCAAATGGGGCCGTCTACGAGAAAAGTGGAAGTTGATAGAGATTACCACTCGAGCAATGTTATCCGAGCCACCCCAAGAGTCTGTCACCATCGCACACATTACCCTTAGGTCTTATGCGGTTGTTTTAAGGGGTTATGTAACAAATCGATAGTACTATGTTCATGTACATTATTTTTTGTATATAATAATGTATATACTTTCTTGTCATCATTGATACATTGTAAATAGTTTTTAAAGTACAAATAATGTTTTTAGTTATTAAATTATTTAAAAATTATATTTTATTAAATTAAGGGATTTTTGAATTAAATAATATTTTAATAAAATATTATTATTAAATTAATTTTTATTAAATATAAATGATCTTATAATTTTATGAATGCAATTATAATTTTTATTAAGATTTGAAAGCCATTTTTGTCAAAACCCGTGAATTTTCGATAAATGTCGGTTTTTATTTTAAAAGTGAAAATTAACATATTTAGAAAATTATTTAGATAAAATAAATGCTATTTCTGGAATCAGGACGTTGAAATTATCCAATGGTGAATTTTTCATAATTTTCGGAGACAATCAAATTTTTGGGTAAAAATTAAATATCGTTTAAATATATAATGTGTTTTATGACATCATAATGACCCAATAGTGATGTAATAAAATACTATAAGCTTTATGTTCGGCCAATATATGTTTTAACATTAAAATAATGTGATTTTGGGTTTTTTTGACCTAATTTTCAAAGCATTAATGGACCCCTCAAGACTTATTAAACATATTGTCTTTTTAAATTATTTTCCATGGTAGTGTGACTCACCTCCAAATAAGCAACCCTATTATTTTAAGAATTTAGGACTTTGGCCTTATAAAATATTGTTTTCCTCTTACCTTTTCCAAAAACCATGGGCAAAAACCATGGGATGGTTTGTGTTTTGGATTAATTTAATATAAGGGGTCCCAAACCTAAATAATAAAGAATTCCCTCACCTTTCCTATATAAACCCACCTAAGATTCCACTTCCTCCTCACTCAAAGCCTTTGGAGTTCGTCCAAACTATGCCCTACTCTCTCTATAATCCTCCCAAGGTGCCCCAATCTCCCAAGAAGCCTCTCACAAGCCTCTCTATAGACTTTGGAAGCACACTTCGAAGTAAGGGTTTTTCTTCCTTTCTCATTTTTGTTAAATTTTATTCATATTGTTATGCCCTTTTAATTTCAATTATAAATGCTGGGGTATGGTTTCAAACCTCCCCCATACTGCCCTATTATTGTTTGAATGATGGGATAACCCTTTCTCTCTCATTAAATTCCTCCCATGTACACCCATTACTATGCCGAAATTCCGAAAGGAACTTCTCTCTCCTCATTTACATTCAAGAAATACTTTTGTATCATGAATCTAAATTCCATTACAATTGTTGGGAAATGTTTCTATATGACCTACTTACTGTCCATTACATGTAAATATTATGAGGAACCCCTTTCTCTCTCATCAAATTTTTTTATGAATTCTTATGTCACGCTGTTACACTGCCGAAATTGCACCGATTTTCTAAGCCAATGCCATTGTGTAGTGAATACCATGCCCATTTCCCCATCAAGGGTATTCAACTTTATGCACATTTACTTATTGATTATAAAGTTTCATGTATTAATTCCAAATTCTTTTATCGTGTAATAAATTATTATGTTTTATGAATCCATGTTTTATGATCCATGTGGCACACTTATGCATAAAATGAAATATTTAAGAAGGGTGCGCCCTTATAGCGCTCCAATGTATTGGGTAAAGTATAGTATCGTGATACTTCATGTGCAATGAGTGTTGAATCATGATAATTCAAGTGCAGCAAGGATTTACTCATGCTTCATGTGCAATGAGGATTTACTCATGCTTCATGTGCAATGGGCCTTGGCTCATGCTAATTCCATGTTAAGTGTTGTTGCCACATTTCCATGTTATGATTATCATGATTTATCATGCCTTTATGTTCATGTTTCTCTTGTGATCTATTGATAAGCCTGATGTCTAACATGTATTGTACTCCTCATGTTATTCCATGTGTATTCCCTTACTGGGATTTATAGATCACCCTTTTCTTATGCATGTCCTTAGGTTATCCCATGCAATGTTAAGTACGAGGGAATTTAGTGGTCATATAAAGGAAGTTTTCAATAAATATGTTGTATTTCATGTTTCAAGTTTTTATGTAATGATCCTAAGCCCCAAGGACACTAAACCTCTCGATCTTATTTGTTGTATATCGTGAAGTTTTATGTAATAAATCATGTTTAATTTTATATTAAATAGCAGGGTTGTCATAATTGGTATCAGAGGATAGGTTTAGTTATTTTTGGGATTAGGATTAGAAAACCCTAGTAAAGCCTTAGGGACAAGACTAAGTATAATAAAAACATCCCTAATTTTTGGTAAGTAATGAGTAAGTGGTTTATCAAGCAAATACATCCCTATCTGGATACGAGCAGGTAGAGGCGGCTCTGGCACAAATGTATCCTAGGGGTAAAACCCGAAAACACCGCTTTGAGCTAGACTCGAATGGGAATTGGTGCACAACAACGGGCCTTGCTGCACTCTTGGTTATGACAGTCCCGGGGGATATGTTTTGATAAATTCACAAGCTTAGTATGAACCCTTATTAAGGGAATTAAAAAAATGCCCCTAAGAATATATGTTAGAAAGTAAATCATGAAAATCCTAGATTGAAGCCTATAGAATCATGAGTTAAGGAAATAAAAGTTTATTTATAAGTCATCAAATTTTGTCTTTGGATTACCCTTTATGTGTTACCCCTAAATTTCCTTTTATTCCAGCCAATGGCCGGTAATAGGAGGAATCGGGCTAACAACCGATGTGAAGACCAGTGTGATGACTGTACTAATGAGATGGCCAATCCAATGGGAGCGGGAATCACAAACTTTTTCATGATTATCTCTCAGCTAACTCAAGTTTTGAATAGAAACACGGGTCAAGAGGACCATTCAACCCCCCCTAAGAAAGAATAAGTCACTATCGAGAGCTTTATGAGACAAAGGCCTCCTACTTTTAGTGGATAATCCGATCCCACGATCGCTGAACAATGGATCAACTCCATTGAAAAGATCTTCTCCATCCTTCAATGTTCTGAACAAGATAAGGTTCTCCTGGCGGCTTATCATATGGAGGGTGAAGCTGATCAATGGTGGACGTTGATAAAAAATACGAAGCCTGAGGAGGAGATCGAGGTGTTGGAATGGAAGGATTTATAGAAGATGTTTTTCGATAAATATTTTCCGCGCACCCTCTGGATTAAGATGGAAAGGGACTTCCTTTCCCTCAAGAAAAAAGATGAAGAATCTTTTGGAGCATACGAGGAAAACTTTACAAGGCTTTCACGATACTCTTTTGTCTTTGTTGTTACCCTCGAATGAAAAGTTGACAGTTTCTTTGGTGGGTTGAAGCCTAGCCTACGAAAAGCATTAGAAATCCGTGACTTCGACTACTATGAAGAAATTGTCCGATGTGACCTCAAGGTCAAAATGGAGATCAGAGAATCACAGGGGTATCATGGGAATAAGAAGCATAATGTGGACTTCAATGCTGGTGGTCTGATGGATAAATCCAACAGTGCTAAGAAGATCCAGCACCCCACTTGCCTAAAGTTCGGAAAGAAGCACCCTGGAAATTACCTTAAGGGGACAAGGAAATGCTTCAGGTGTGGAAGAGAAGGGCACCAAGCTGTAAACTATCGGAAAGAAATAACCACAGCTACGACAGAGGAGATGAATACTCCATTCGAACCTCAACACATTGTTCAATGCTACAAATACAAAGAACTAGGGCATTTTGCAAATCAATGCCCTAATCCAAGGGTTTTCGGAGGCAAACAACAACCTCCAAAGCAACAAGGAAGAGCTTTTACCATCACTTCTGCCAAAGTGAACCCCAACAACGAAGTGGTGACAGGTATGCTAGTTATTCATTCAACAATAGAGAACGTACTTTTTGATTCAGGTTCTACACATTATTTTATATCTCAAAAGTTTAGTAGAACAATCCTAGCACCACCACAAATCATGGAAGTGAAGATGTCGGTGAGTATGGAAAATGGGGAAATCATTGCATCCCATGAATATAAGTCCTCCCCTGTTATAATCTGTGGATTGAATTTCTCGGAGAACCTCATCATAATCCCTCTAGTGGAATTTGATGCAATTCTTGGCATGTATTGACTTTCCTTATATAGATCCAACATAAATTATTGAGAGAGGGAAATCACACTCCATATGGAGAATTGACCCCCGATTCTTTACAAGTGTAAGGAAAAAGATTAATCTCCTTTCGCTCCATCATATCAAGCATGGATATTACTTCCCTATGAGCACACGTATCTAGCTCAGATGATTTAGTCCAAGGAAGAAACCATCCTTGAAGAAATTCATATTGTGAGGGAATTCACTGAAGTGTTTCCCGAGGAACTGCCCGGTCTTCCTCCTAGAAGAGATGTTGAATTCTCAATTGAACTTATAACCGGAGCATTACCAATATCCAAGACTCCATATAGAATGGCTGTTGTAGAGCTTGAAGAGCTGAAGAAACAACTATAGGAGAATCTGGATAAAGGGTTTATACGCCCAAGTGCTTCACCATGGGGTGCACCAGTCCTCTTCGTCAAGAAGAAGGATGGGTCAATGCGGCTTTGCATCAATTATCGTGAACTTAAAAAAATCACAATAAAGAAGAAGTATCCTCTCCCACGAATTGATGACTTGTTCGATCAGATGTGTGGAGCACAATACTTCTCCAAGGTGGACTTTCGGTCGGGATATTATCAAGTAAGGGTGAAGAAAGAAGATATCCCCAAGACTGCTTTTCGCACAAGATATGGGCACTATGAATTCATAGTAATGCCTTTCAGAATCACTAATTCTCCAACAATATTCATGGACTTAATGAATAGAGTCTTTATATATTACCTCAACAAATTTGTGGTAGTCTTTATAGATGATATTCTAATATACTCCAAAACCAAGGAGGATCATGAGGATCATTTAAGAACTGTACTAGATACTTTGTGCAAGGATAATCTCTATGAAAAGTAAAAAAAGTGTGAGTTATGGTTGAAGGAGGTCTCATTATTGGGCCATATCATCACAAGAAATGGGATATCTGTGGATCCCTCCAAAACAGATGCAATTGAGGGATGGATGAAGCCAACATCGGTAACAGATATCCGTAGCTTCTTGGGGTTAGCTGGATATTATCGACGATTTGTGAGAAATTTCTCACGATTTTCCAACCCTCTTACCAAGCTAACTCGAAAGGGAGTAAAGTTTTCTTGGAGTGATGAATACGAAGAAAGCTTCAAGAAGTTGAAAAAGAGGCTTATCACTGCGCCCATGATCACTTTACCCACAAGTGGGGAACTTTTTGTGGTATTCAGTGATGCTTCAAAGAAGGGATTAGGCTATGTGATGATGTAGAATGATAAAGTGATATCCTATGCCTCAAGATAGTTGAAAATCCATGAGTGAAACTATCCAACGCATGATATGGAGTTATCGACGATGATCTTTTCCTTGAAAATCTGGCGGCATTATCTCTATAGGGAGAAATGTGATATATATACTGACCACAAGAGTCTTAAATATATATTCACACAGAAAGAGCTTAATATGAGCTAGAGAAGATGGATAGAGCTCATCAATGATTATGACTGTTCAATACATTACCACCCTGGGAAAGTGAACAAGGTGGCAGATGCCCTAAGTAGAAAGGACCCATCGATTCTATCAATGATGAGAATTGATAAGGATCCAATCTTCTTAGACTTGATGAAGATGGACATGAGAATCATAAAGAAGGGAACATCATCAATCCTTTCATAAATGATTGCTCAACTGACTCTTTTGGAAAGGTTAAAGGATGATCAAAAGGATGATGTGGGAATTCAGGAAAATGTGGAAGCTATCAAAAAAGGGAAATCCTCGGAGTTTAATGTTAATGAAGAAGGAATTGTGCGGTTTGGGAAAAGACTATGTGTTCCATCAAGTCCGGAGATGAAGAAGGAACTTTTGGATGATGCACATAGTTCAAACTTCTCTATTCACCCAGGGAGCACAAAGATGTATCGAGATCTCCGAAAAAACTTTTGGTGGGATAATATGAATAAGGAGATCACTGAATATACATCAAAGTGCTTGGTGTGTCAGCAAGTGAAGGCAGAGAGGCAGAAGTCTAAGGGGATGATGCAACCATTTCCTATACCAGAATGGAAATGGGAGAACATCACCATGGACTTTTTCACCAGACTTCCAAAGACATCCAAAGGGAACAATGCAATATGGGTTGTTGTGGATCGTCTTACAAAGGCTGCACACTTCATTTCTATTCAGGAGGATTTCTAATTGGATCAACTGGCACAAATATATATTAGGGAAGTGGTAAGGTTGCATGGAGTACCACTATCTATTGTGTCTGACCAAGATCCAAGACTCACTTCTTAGTTTTGGAAGAGTCTTCAACATGCTCTGAATACTGAACTGAACTTCAGTATGGCCTATCATCCTCAAACTGATGGCCAATCCAAGCAGACTATCCAAACACTTGAGGACATGTTGAGAGCATGCTCAATGGACTTTAAATAAGGATAACATCTTCCACTAGTTGAATTCTCCTACAACAACAGTTTCCACTCAAGCATCCAAATGGCACCATATGAAGCCCTGTATGGGAAAAGGTACAGAACACCAGCATGTTGGGATGAGGTCGGTGAACGTTAGCTGCTTGGACCAGAAATGGTCGAAGAAATGGTGGAGGAGGTGAAAACCATTTAGCAGCATATCAATGCAGCCCAGACTCAACATAAGAGTTATGTAGATAATCGTCGATGAGACCTTGAGTTTAAAGTTGGAGACATGGTTTTCCTACGCATATCTTCGTGGAAGAAGGTCATGAGGTTTGGAAAGAAAGGGAAGTTAAGTCCAAGGTACATTGGCCCCTTCGATATCCTTGATCGTGTCGGGGATGTGGCCTATCAACTAGCACTTCCACCTACCATGGACAAATTACATGATGTCTTTCATGTATCCCTCTTAAGGAAGTACATACTGGATCCTTCACATGAACTCTCTTCTGAGGTGGTACAATTGGAAGATGATCTTTCTTATGAGGAGCAACCAGTGAAGATCTTAGATCGTAGAGAAAAAGTTCTACGAAATAAGACAATGCCCCTCGTCAAGGTGTTGTGGAGAAACCACAAGTTTGAAGAAGCGAATTTGGAATTGGAGGAAATGATGAAGCTGAGTTACCCACATCTGTTTTAGTGCGGGAAAAGGAAAATTTCGAGGGTGAAATTTCTTAAGGGGGGAATATTTTAACGACCCAAAGTTTCATTAAAGGAAATCCCTCTTGATCTAATTAAATGGCTCTGTATGTTTATATAAAATGTCAACTCCCTTGGTTTTATGTTATGAATTTTGACCGTTGCTAATATAGCCATTGAACAGAGATCACATGATTAGTATAAATATAGGGCTTTAACAAATCCAATTTACTCAGACAAAAGAAGCGATGGCCTCATCCAGTAGAATTTCTCCATACGAAGCCCATTTTTCAGAGCTTGGAAAAGAGGTGGCATCCTTGGGCTTCGCTCTTGACCAAGCCCAAGCTGAGCTTCATCATGTCAAGCTCGAACGGGACCGTCTCCGGGAAAAGTGGAACGTGACAGAGTTACTACTCGAGCAATGTTATCCGAGCCACCCCAAGAGTCTATCACCATTGCACACCTTACCCTTAGGTCTTATGAGGCTGTTTTAAGGGGTTATGTAACAAATCGATAGTACTATGTTCATGTACATTATTTTTTATATATAATAATGTATATACATTCTTGTCATCATTGATACATTGTAAATAGTTTTTAAAGTACAAATAGTGTTTTTAGTTATTATTTAACTAATAATCTTATTTTATTAAATTAAGGGATTTTTGAATTAAATAATA
The DNA here is from genome assembly GCA_963277665.1 of Viscum album. Lineage (NCBI taxonomy): Eukaryota > Viridiplantae > Streptophyta > Magnoliopsida > Santalales > Viscaceae > Viscum > Viscum album. Next base: position 1,784,520,072 of record OY728121.1, on the reverse strand, counting down.
TTTTAATAAAATATTATTATTAAATTAATTTTTATTAAATATAAATGATCTTATATTTTTATGAATGCAATTATAATTTTTATTAAGATTTGAAAGCCGTTTTTGTCAAAACCCGTGAATTTTCGATAAACGCCAGTTTTTATTTTAAAAGTAAAAATTAACATATTTAGAAAATTATTTAGATAAAATAAATGTCATTTCTGGAATCAGGACGTCGAAATTATCCAACGGTGAATTTTTCATAATTTTCTGAGACAGTCAAATGTTTGAGTAAAAATTAAATACCGTTTAAGTATATAATGTGTTTTATGACATCATAATGACCCAATAGTGATGTAATAAAATAATATAAGCTTTATGTTCGGCCAATATATGTTTTACCATTAAAATAATGTGATTTTGGGTTTGTTTGACATACTTTTCAAAACATTAATGGACCCCTCAAGACTTATTAAACATATTGTCTTTTTAAATTATTTTCCATGGGAGTGTGAATCACCTCCACATAAGAAACCCTATTATTTTAAGAATTTCATACTTTGGCCTTATAAAATATTGTTTTCCTATTCCCTTTTCCAAAAACCATGGGCAAAAACCATGGGATGGTTTGTGGTTTGAATTAATTTAATATAAGGGGTCCCAAACCTAAATAATAAAGAATTTCCTCACATTTCCTATATAAACCCACCCAAGCTCCCACTTCCTCCTCACTCAAAGCCTTTGGAGTTTGTCCAACCTTTGCCCTACTCTCTCTAGAATCCTCCCAAGGTTCCCCAATCTCCCAAGATGTAGAGACCTGGAAATTTAAAGGAATTTTTTTTTCTTAATTTCTTTGGAATTTTACGAGTACACAGTTTCTGACGGCACCTGATTCTGAGGCCCGGTGTGCCCGGAATAATTTTCTGAAGTTTTTGTTAAGCTTAAATTAATGCACATAAGCAGTTTTACCAAAAAAGTGGAATAACTCTTAAATGGTTACTCGAATCAGAAATCCTAGGGCACCGTTGCACTCAGGATGGCGGGTTTAGCCTAGGCGTGACTTAAGTTTAGTCATTGCGGGCCTCCTGTGAGAAATTCCAAAAATGGCATAACCGTAAATAAAATAATTAAATAAATTATTTTATTTTTAAAATTCTTATAACTCACAAAAGGTAGCTTGGATTAAAAATCCGAGACCACCGCTGAACTCGTGAGGGCATGGTTCATTTAAGAAGATACTAACTTTGGCCGGCGCGGGCCACCAGAAAAAGTTAGTTTTTGGCCGCAAATAAAATAATTAAGTGACAATTATTTTATTGTAAAATTCACAACTTCTAAATGGTAAATCAGATTGAAAATCCAAGAGTATCAATGAGTTCTTTGGGGTGTGTTTTACTTAGGAAAAGCCTAACCTCGACCGGCGTGGGTCGAGGGTGACTGATAATAATTTTCTGAATTTTTTTTCGGGTACGTTTAGTAAACGTATGTGCAGGTTTTTCTATCTTTTGAACCGGTGCTCGGAATTGAAATCTGAGGGAATTGATGAACTCGCAGCGTCAGTAATTGCTTAAGGGAACCTTTACTGTAGTTTCGTTTTGAGCGGGTTGAGGTTAAATATTTGGGAATGAGATTAAATCAAATAAAATATGATGTGTACAAATTTTATTCAAGGTAGGTGATTATTTTCAACAAAGGGGAAGTTAGAGGTAGGGCCCACACCCACCTAACCTCCCATGGGAGAGTTTAGTGTGGTGGGGCCCACACGAGACCCTAACTCCTCACCTCCCCATAACTCACCCCTTGTTAAATGCATGGAAACTCCACTTTATCTTTAATTGAAGTGGAGCCTCTCCACCTCCCAAGATTAAGCCAACTAAGATAATTAATAACCTTATTAATTTTATTTTTCACACCTCTTTGACTTCTTTTTAAATGCTTAGAATCTTTTAAAAGAAGGGGACTTAATGAAATATGGGGCTGGAAATTGTTGTGTGGAGGATTGGAGAGATCTTGAGTTTTTTTTGAAGAGTACCAACTCACCGATGAAGAACGATCATTCCTTCATGATGAAGAACGCTTCCCGGTTCTCCATCAAAGGAGGAGACACCGCCGCGGGGAATCTGCAACGACAACGGCTCTTCCTCCAACGTCAACGGAATCGACACCAATCTTCTGCGACGTCCGATCATCGCAACGCTTGACTCTTTCCGTGGCTCGACGGCATGTGAAGCCTTTGCAAGGTAGGGGGTTTTCATATAAAGTGTATATGTGAATTATACCCTCGTTCATGCGTATTTTAATTGCAGGGTGTTTTTATAATTTATCTAGAATAAATTAAACCTTTGTCATTGATGAGTTATGGATTGAGCTTCTAATGCGGAGGGAATGGGTTAACGAACAATCCCAGACCCTCCGCTGGTTGTTCTTTGTGCGCGGGATGACGGGCGATGAAGAAATGGGCTGCAATGGCAATTTGAAGCCGTCACATTAAAGAGCAGGTCCCGGGAGAGACGCGGGCGCAGAAGGTAGGCGAATGGGACCACCAGAGCGCGTCTGGTGGTCCGCGGAAAGTGCTGCCGGCGCGCCACGCCGGGACGACGGAAGTCCGAAGGCGGAATATTTTTTTGGCGGAGGAGGCAGCCCACGGGTTTGGAGGAGAAGAAATCATGAGAGTGAATTTTCATGGGTTGTAGAATAGATTGGAGAGAGAAGATGTTTTGAAAAGAAATAAAATAGAATCAAAATAAATAAAAAGAAATCAATCAAGGATGGGGCATGGATGGAATGGACTCAAAGGAGGCGGTATATTTTTGTGGTGTGTGGATTTGGGGTGTGAATTTTAAGGAATTTAATTAAATTAAAAATAATTATAATATAATAATGTTATTATTATTTTTGTTGGGAAAACCGTATTTTGACGGTATCTTCTTCATGCGACCTCGGTTTTACAAACCGTCAGTGGCAGTGCGCCCCTAACTCCGAGATGGAATTTATGAGTCCAATATTGGATATCTTTTTCGGGTTTTTGGATCAGGTACCCAAAGCGCTCGAAAAATAATAGATTTAGTATTATTAGTAAATCTTCGACCCGCCATTACTCATGAGTGCGACGTCCGATTGGCTTGCCTTCAGTGGCGATGTAATCCTGTCATTAATACGGTCGATTCAAGTCTAATGTTAGATACTAAATTTTGGTTCATGGCTCTGGTCCACGAAACACCGAATAATAATAATATTATTATTTCGGGATCTTGTATCTGACATACCTCTCTCATACGGTGTCGGAATGAAAAACCGTCTACGACGTTGCGACCCTGAAATTAAGACGAATGTTTCAAGACAAGTTTTGGATATTTAAGTTGAGGTCGAGGTGTGGGCCCCATGAGGCCCGGTTCGCGCGTGTTGCGGGGAAATGCAACCTTTTCATCAGCTATCTGTTTTGGACCAATGGATAGTCCATCTCGTGTGTTTTTTCACATGGATCGAAATGGTGTGACTGGTTTGGTTAACCAGAGTCATTTAAAGTACGGTCGGGTTGGTTCGAACCCGAAACCAACCAGGCCCTCGGAGTGGAAACACTTATAACTTAAGGAATGGACGTCCGATTGACGTGCCGTCGACTTTGTTGGATTCCTTTTGATGAGATAGTTCTTTTGGCATACTTCACCAGAGGTTTTGACATAGTTGGAGTAGGGCCGGGTTGGATTGTACCCGAAATCCAACCGGGCCCCTGGAACGGAAAAGCCGATAACTTTCAGACCAGAAATCCATTTGACGAACCATCAGTGACATTGTTGATCACGTTGAGAAATGGTCCCTTTGAGTATACCCTATGAGAGTTCGGGGTATAGTTGAGATACGGTCGGGTTGGTTCGTACACGAAACCAACCGGTCCCCCGGGACTAAAAGGCTAATAACTCACAGACCGGGCATCCGATTGACGTGCCGTCTGTTGCGTTGAGACCCATATGACGAGGTTGTCCTTTGAGATTCTTCTTTGTGGGACTTTGTGATAATTGGAGTATCGACCAGTAGATTGTGGAGAGGATCCTCTCGGAGACGAGCGTATGGAGTACGGAGACCTTGTAGCTGGCTGAGACTTGATGACTGCTTGTTCGATTCGAGTTGGAGTGACTTGTATAGCCCAGTGGGGAGCACTACTGTGTTTGGGTGGCAGACCCACGGCGGGGAGCACTACTATGTTTGGGCGGTAGACCCACGGTACTCGATAGAAGGAGTACCTCTGCAGGCTATTAGGGGGGGTGCACTACTGTGTTTGGGTGGCAGACCCCGGTGGGGAGCACTACTGTGTTTGGGTGGCTGACTCGCGGTACTCGATAGGAGGAGTACCTCAGTAGTCTTAGGTTAGTGAGTAGTGCCTCGGAGTCATGACAGGATCACTGTACTCGACAGAGATGGAGCTCTTCAGTAGTTGCAGTTTCGATAATGAAAATCCTGATTTGAGCTGAGTCAATAACCTTTTTGTTTACCTCATGATTGAGATGGGTTACTTGATAACTTAGATATATGTATGGGCATATAACTAAGAAAAGGTTATATGTTGAGATATTTCTTTGTGGTTTATCCTTGTTGGATTTTAGTGAGACCTTGAGGGTCTCGGGGTCCCTACTGAGTATCGTTATACTCACCCCTGCACGGGCTACGCCCGCACCTCGTTGTGTTGGTTGTAGACGATGGACAACACTGATCGTGGTTGAGGCTTGTTGAGATGGATGGTACCCGGAGGTGGATTTCACGACTAGTCGGTACTCGGAGGAGACGAATGGACGGACGGTCGGATGCGGTATGCTGAGGAGGAAATTTGTACCTACCCTTCAGGTAGGATCCATGGTTGACGATCCAGGAGCTTCTTGTCACCTTTAAGCTATTGTCCTTTGAGTTGTACTTTACTTTTAGTTGTAGTTGTACCTTTCTGTTGGGCTTGCATTTCCGGCCCCTTTGTATTTCCAGCACACTTGTTTACTTCTTTACTTATTGTTTTCTTCCTCTTGTACTCTGTTGTGTTGTTTACTTTTATAAAGGAAATGCCTTCCCTTTTTATTAGGATTTACACCTTTGGTGCTAGTCGCCAACCCCTGGCCTATGGAAGGCAGGCTTGGGGTAGTCACGACATGGGTCCTGAGGACGGGTCGTGACAAATTGGTATTAGAGGAGTCGGTTCTACCACAAAACTTAGGACTCTGATATTTTATTTCTGTGAAGCAATAGTGTTAAGGTTACTAAGTGTGGTTTTCAGTTCAGGGAGTCCAGTGTTGGTGCGACGACCGACGTATCCGTACACTAGGACCCTGGATACTGATTTCCGACATAGTGCACAAAAACACTGATTGTGTGTGTGTTTCAAAAGTTTTCTTTAAGTCAGCTCAAACTAGGTCAACTCACCAGGTTTAAATCATTTGACCATGTCGCATCTGTTCAGGATGTCTCCACGCAGACAGTCAGTTGGAGTTTCCGAGAGAGTACTTGATGACGGCTCACCGAGCGATGAGGCTCCAGTGCAAGGCCCTATTTCTATGTTGGATCCTTCGGGTGGTGTACCAGCAACACCACCACCCATTAGGAAGCAGATGCCACCATCCATACTAGCGGATGGTGCACGCTAACAGAGCGCGTTTCACGAGTTCCAACAGCAGAGGCCTCCGATGTTACGAGGCGAGGCAGATTCCCAGGCAGCTATGGACTGGATGGAGGCGATTTCTAGAGTTCTACACCCAGTTTAGAGCTAGTATAGAAGATAGAGATCTTAGCAACTTGTGTTTTCCAGTGAGAGACCATGAGGTTGGTCTATATAGTGATGGGGCTTCAGTACATAGACCTATGCCTGAGATAGTACCATTGGGTAGTGTTCCAGCTATATCACTACCTGTTGGTTAGCAGATACTACCGGTAGTACCGGTAGAGGATACTTGTAGGATTAGTTCCTTACATATGCTTTAACACCAGATATTCCTCAAGTTCTGAGGTTAGACCGACTCATAGGCGGCTAAGGACTGGCTTGAGGGGGGTGGTATAGAGTTTTCTAGATCTTATATAGCTTCGGCAGAACGACATGTCAGTAGCTGAGTATTCATCAGGGTGTACCAAATCATTCCTGGTACTTGATGACTATGATACGATCAGTGCTTTAGAGCTTGGACCTCTGAGCGAGGTGTGTTTAAGGATATCCGAGTAAGGACTCTTTCCTCTATGCATTCCTACTTATGTTAGGGTGCTAGAGAGAACCTTGTGGTTGAATGTTCTTTGGCTGATCGGTTATAACCAGTGAATGTTAGCATTGGGAAGATACAAACTAGCACCAGTCTCAGAGACTTGGGAATGTAAAATGTTTCAAGAAGAGGAAGTGTTACAGACAGATGAATCTGCAGAGCAGCAAACGTGGAAGCAGAGCTAGGAGAGCATCATGAGGTGGTGTACATTTCGACATGTTACAACCACCCGCCTTTGTAGTCCCCTCCAGGCTCAGGGAGCTGAAGGGCAGGGGAAGAGAATAGCTTCATGTGGTCACGGAGTGTGACCCAAGGTCTCTAAGAATGATTTGAGGTACAGTCTGTGTCTACCACGAGTTGCCATATCAATATACATAGGTACCAATCATTCCTTCCTTCCACGAATCTTATCCCAGACCTAGAGTTTCTGGTTAAAACTATTGACTTGACCCTCACGTCTGGAGATACCTTTGAGAGAATACTTGATAAACACACTTAGGCCGACAGGTGTGATCTGACCCTTGAAGTGAGAGTTTCGGTTGGAACCTCTTGGTGGTAGCATCGTGGCCTTACGACGTTAGTTTGGGTATGGACTGGGCAACCACAGTTCATACACGGATTGAAGGTATTAGGAAAAAGGTTGTGGTTACTTACAATGATGGGATGGGTTTTCCTTGGTCGGCGAAAAGGAAACCCTAGGCAGCACATGAACCTCTAGGAGAGCACATGGGAGCGGAAGGCTCAGATGCGTGCTCAGTACCAGTTTTGTTTCCCCTAGTGTGTGTTGAATCTTTACGGGGATATAAATCCCTGAGGTGGGAGTAATGTAGAGACCCGGAAATTTCAAGGATTTTTTTTCTTAATTTCTTTGGAATTTTACAAGTACGCAGTTTCTAACGGCACCTGATTCTGAGGCCCGGTGTGCCCAGAATAATTTTCTGAAGTTTTTGTTAAGCTTAAATTAACGCGCGTAAGAAGTTTTACTGAAAAAGTAGAATAACTATTAAATGGTTACTCGGATCAGAAATCCGAGGGCACCGTTGCGCTCAGGATGGCGAGTTTACCCTAGGAGTGACTTAAGTTTAGTCGGCGCGAGCCTCCTTTGAGAAATTCCAAAAATGGAATAACCGTAAATAAAATAAATAAATAAATAATTTTATTTTTCAAATGATTATAACTCAAAAAAGGTAGCTTGGATTAAAAATCCAATACCACCACTGAACTCGCGAGGGAATGGTTTATTTAAGAAGATACTAACTTTGGCCGGCGCGGGCCACCAGAAAAAGTTAGTTTTTGGCCACAAATAAAATAATTAAGTGACAATTATTTTATTGTAAAATTCATAACTTCTAAAAAGTAACTTGGATTGAAAATACGAGAGTATCAATAAGTTCTTTGGGGCGTGTTTTACTTAGGCAGAGCCTAACCTCGACCCGCGTGGGTCGAGGGTGACTGATAATAATTTTCCGAACTTTTTTTCGGGTACGTTAAGTAAACGTACATGCAGGTTTTTCTATCTTTTGAACCGGTGCTCAGAATTGAAATCCGAGGGCACCGATGAACTCACAACGTCGATAATTTCTTAAGGGAACCTTTACTGTAGTTGCGTTTTGAGCGGGTTGAGGTTAAATATTTTGGAATGATATTAAATCAAATAAAATTTGATGTGTACAAATTTTATTCAAGGTAGGTGGTTATTTTCAACAAAGGGGAAGTTAGAGGTGGGGCCCACACCCACCTAACCTCCCATGTGAGAGTTTAGTGTGGTGGGGCCCACACGAGACCCTAACTCCTCTCCTCCTCATAAATCACCCCTTGTTAAATGCATGGAAACTCCAATTTATCTTTAATTGAAGTGGAGCCTCTCCACCTCCCAAGCTTAATCCAACTAAGATAATTAATAACCTTATTAATTATATTTGTCACACCTCTTTGAATTCTTTTGAAATGCTTGGAATCTTTTAAAAGAAGGGGACTTAATGAAATATGGGGTTGGCAATTGTTGTGTGGAGGATTGGAGAGCTCTTGAGTTTTTTTTTGAAGAGTACCAACTCACCGATGAAGAATGATCATTACTTCACGATGAAGAACGCTTCTCGGTTCTCCATCAAAGGAGGAGAAACCGCCGCGGGGAATCTGCAACAATGACCGCTCTTCCTCCAACGTCAATGGAATCAACACCGATCTTCCGCGACGTCCGATCATCACAACGCTTGCCTCTTTCCGCGGCTCGACGACGTGCGACGTCTTTGCGAGGTAGGGGGTTTTCGTATAAAGTGTATATGTGAATTATACCCTCGTGCATGCGTATTTTAATTGCAGGGTGTTTGTATAATTTATCTTGAATAAATTAAACCCTTGTCGTTGATGAGTTATGGATTGAGCTTCTAATGCGGAGGGCACGGGTTAACAAACAAGCCCGGACCCTCCGCTGGTTGTTCTTTTGTGCACGGGATAACGGGTGGTGAAGAAACGGGCCACAATGGAAATTTGAAGCTGTCACAGTAAAGAGAAGGTCCTGGGAGAGACACGGGTGCAGACAGTAGGCGAATCGGACCACCGGAGCACGTCCGGTGGTCCGCGGAAAGTGCTTCTGGCGCGCCACGCCAGGACGACGGAAGTCCGAAGGCGGCATAATTTTTTTGGCGGAGGAGGCAGCCCGCAGGTTTGGAGGAGAAGAAATCATGAGAGTGAATTTTCGTGGGTTGTATAATAGATTGGAGAGAGAAGATGTTTTGAAAAGAAATAAAATAGAATCAAAATAAATAAAAAGAAATCAATAAAGGATGGGGCATGGATGGCATGAAGTCAAAGGAGGTGGTTTATTTTTGTGGTGCTTGGATTTCGAGTGTGAGTTTTAAGGAATTTAATTTAATTAAAAATAATAATAATATAATAATTTTATTATTATTTTTGTTGGGAAAACCGTATTTTGACGGTATATTCTTCATGCGACCTCGATTTTATGAACCGTCAGTGGCAGTGCACCCCTGACTTCGAGACAGAATTTATGATTCCAATATTGGATATATTTTTCGGGTTTTCAGATCAGGTACCCGAAGTGCTCAGAAAATAATAGATTTAATATTATTATTAAATCTTCGACCCGCCAAACTCATGAGTGCGACATCCGATTGGCTTGCCGTCAGTGGCGATGTAATCCCGTCATTAATACGGTCGATTCAAGTCTAATGTTGGATACTAAATTCTGGTTCATGACTCGGGTCCACGAAACACCGAATAATAATAATAAAAATATTATTATTACGGGATATTATATCTGACATAACTCTCTCATACGGTGTTGGAATGAAAAACCATCTACAACGTTGCGACCCTGAAATTAAGATGAATGTTTCAAGACAAGTTTTGGATATTTAAGTCGAGGTCGAGGCGCGGGCCTCACGAGGCCCGGTTCGCGCGTGTTGCGGGGAAATGCAACCTTTTCACCGGCTATCCGTTTTGGACCAATGGATAGTCCATATCATGTGTTTTTCCATATGGATCGCAATGGTGTGACCGGTTTGGTTAACCGGTGTCATTTGAAGTACGGCCGAGTTGGTTTGAACCCGAAACCAACCGGGCCCTCGGAGCGAAAACACTTATAACTTAAGGACTGGACGTCCAATTGATGCGCCGTCGACTTTGTTGGATTCCTCTTGATGAGACAGTTCTTTTGGCAGAATTCACCAGAGGTTTGGACATAGTTGGAGTAGGGCCGGGTTGGATTGTACCAAAAATCCAACCGGAGAAAAGCCGATAACTTTCAGACCGGACGTCCGTTTGACGAACCGTCAGTGGCGTTGTTGATCACGTTGAGAAACCGTCCCTTTGAGTATACCCTATGAGAGTTCGGGGTACAGTTGAGATACAATTGGGTTGGTTCGTACACAAAACCAACTGGGCCTCCGGGACTAATAGGCTAATAACTCACAGACCGGGCGTCCGATTGACGCGCCGTCTGTTGCGTTGAGACCCCTATGACGAGGCGGTCCTTTGAGATACTTCTTCGTGGGAATTTTTGATACTTGGAGTATTGACCAGTAGCTCGTGGATTAGATCCTCTCGGAGACGAGCGTACGGAGTACGGAGACCTTGTAGCTGGCTGAGACCTGATGACTGCTTGTCCGATTCGAGTCGGAGTGACTTGTATAGACCAGTGGGGAGCACTACTGTGTTTGGGTGGCAGACCCATTGTAGGGAGCACTACTGTGTTTGGGTTCCAGACCCATGGTACTCGATAGGAGGAGTACCTCTGCAGGCTATTAAGGTGGGTGCACTACTGTGTTTGGGTGGCAGACCCCGACGGGGAGCACTACTATGTTTGGTTGGATGACCCGTGGTACTCGACAGGAGGAGTACCTCAACAGTATTAGGTTAGTGAGAAGTGCCTCAGAGTCGTGATAGAATCACTGTACTCGATAGAGATGGAGCTCTTCATCAGTTGCGGTTTCGATAATGAAAATCCTGGTTTGAGCTGAGTCAATAACCTTTTTGTTTACCTCATGATTGAGATGGGTTACTTGATAACTTAGATATATGTATGGGTATATAACTAAGAAAAGGTTATCTGTTGAGATCTTTATCTGTGGTTTATCCTTGTTGGATTTTAGTGAGACATTGAGGGTCTAGGGGTCCCTACTGAGTATCATTATACTCACCCCTGCATGGGATACGCCTGCACCTCATTGTGTTGGTTGCAGATGACGGACATCACTGATCGTGGTTGAGGCTTGTTGAGCTGGATTGTACCCGGAGGTGGATTTCACAATGAGTTGGTACCCAAAGGAGACGAACGAACGGACGGTCAGATGCGGTATGCTGAGGAGGACATCTGTACCTACCCTTCAGGTAGGATCCATGGTTGACGATCGAGGAGCTTCTTGTCACCTTTTAGCTATTGTCCTTTGAGTTGTACTTTACTTTCAGTTGTAGTTGTACCTTTCTGCTGGGCTTGTATTTTCGGCCCCTTTTTATTTCCAGCACACTTGTTTACTGCTTTACTTATTGTTTGCTTTCGCTTGTACTCTGTTGTGTTGTTTACTTTTATAAAGGCAATGCCTTCCCTTTTTATTAGTATTTACGCCTTTGGTGCTAGTCACCAGCCCATGGCCTATGGAAGGAGGGCTTGAGGTAGTCAAGGCACGGGCCCCGAGGATGGGTTGTGACACAAGAATCCTCTCACAAGCCTCTCTCTAGCCTTTGGAAGCACACTTCCAAGTAAGGGTTTTTCTTCCTTTCTCATTTTTGTCCAATTTTATTCATATTTTTATGCCCTTTTAATTTCAATTATAAATGATGGGGTATAGTTTCACACCTCCCACATACTGCCCTATTATTGTTTGAATGATGGGAGACCCCTTTCTCTCTCATTAAATTCCTCCCATGTACACCCGTTACTATGCCGAAATTCTGAAAGGAACTTATCTCTCCTCATTTACATTCAAGCAATACTTTTTTTATCATGAATCTAAATTCCATTACAATTTTTGGAAAATGTATCTATATGACCTCCTTACTGTCTATTACATGTAAATATGATGAGGAACCCCTTTCTCTCTCATCAAATATTTTTATGAATTCTTATGTCATGCCGTTATGCTACCGAAATGGAACCAATTTTCTAAGCCAATGCCATTGTGTAGTGAATACCATGCCCATTTCTCCATCAAGGGTATTCACCTTTATGAACATTTACTTGTTGATTATAAAGTTTCATGTATGAATTCCACATTCTTTTATCATGGAATAAATTATTATGTTTTATGAATCCATGTTTTATGATCCATGTGGCACACTTATGCATAAAATGAAATGTTTCAGAAGGGTGCGCCCTTATAGCGCTCCAATGGATTGGGTAATATATAGTATTATGATACGTCATGTGCAATGAGTGTTGACTCAAGCTAATTCAATTGCAATGAGGGTTTACTCGTGCTTCATGTGCAATGAGGATTTACTCATGCTCCATGTGCAATGGGCCTTGGCTCATGCTAATTCCATGTTAAGTGTTGTTGCCACATTTCCATGTTATGATTATCATTCTTTATCATGCCTTTATGTTCCATGTTTCTCTTGTGCTCTATTGATTTTCCTGATGTCTAACATGTATTGTACTCCTCATGTTATTCCATGTGTATTCCCTTACTGGGCTTTATAGCTCACCCTTTTCTTATGCATGTCCTTAGGTTATCCCATGTAATGGTAAGTATGAGAGAATATAGTGGTCATGTAAAGGAGGTTTTCAATAAAGATATTGTATTTCATGTTTCAAGATTTTATGTAATGATCCTAAGCCCTAAAGACACTAAACCTCTCGATCTTCTTTGTTGTATCAAGTGATGTTTTATGTAATAAATCATGTTTAAGTTTGTATTAAAAAGCAGGGTTGTCATAGGATCTGACCCACACAGGATCGCTCGATACTAACCTCTGTATGTTCTGTCTCGAAACACCGCCTCACAACCAGCAACTAGGTCTCCGTACACTCTGTGCTCACATCTGGAAGGATACACTCCATGAGATACTAGTTGAACTCCAATTGTCACGAAGTCCCGAGTAGAAGTATCTCAAAGGTCCGCCTCATCATAGGGGTCTCAACGCAGCAGACATCGCGTCAATCAGACACCCGGTCTGTGAGTTATTAGCCTTTTTGTCCTGGGGGCCCGGTTGGTTTCGTGTACGAACCAACCTGACCGTATCTCAACTACACCCTGAAATCCCGTGGGGTATACTCAAAGGAACAGCTTCGCTCCAAGAACACCGACGCCACAGACGGTTCGTCAAACGGACGTTCAGTGCAAAAGATATGGCCAAAGTAAGTAAAGGGGTCGGTAGTGGGATCGGGTCCGGTCCGACTCGGTCAGACCGACTCGGCCCCACCCAGTCTGGGACGACCTGATCTGGGTCAACCCAGACAGACCCGAAAGGTCTGACCCAACCCATTGGGTGGGTCAACCCACTATGTTTGGCCCGATCCACTGGGCCCGACCTAGAGGACTGCGAGGGCGGTTCAGCCCGGTAGTCGCCACGTAGGCAGCTCGGTGACTCGGTCCGAGAGAGTGGGCCGGTTCAGACTACGACACCATGAGGGACGCTGTGGGTTGGCTCGAGAGGCCGGTGGCCAGGAGGCCAGCAGGCAGACCATGTGGGGCGCGGGCATGCCGGCTGGTCACCGGGCAGGCCGCGGGGGCGCCGGGCAGGGCGCGGTAGGGCGCGGGGGCGCCGGGCAGGCCGCCCACAGGGGCGCGGGGCACCAGGCAGGCCACCGGTAGGGGCACGGGGCCCCGGGAGGGGTACGGGGCACTGGGTAGTGCACCGACAGGGGTGCAGGGGCGCAGGGCGCCGGGTGCCCGCAGACACGGGTGATGGGTGCTGGCAGCACGCCGACAGGGCCGTGGGGCAGTGCGCCGGCAGGAGAGTGGGGTGCCGGGAAGCGTGCTGGTAGGGGCGCGGGGCACCGGGTGCGCGCTGGTAGGGGCGCGGGGGTGCAGGTAGCGCACCGGGGTGCCGCGGGGGCCACACAGTTCATGGAGGCCGCAGGTAGCGCGGCCTTTGTTCGCCAACTTCGTCGCTATCGCCACATGTACCACCTTCGTCTTCACCAAACAAGAACAAACATGGGGAGGGTCGGACCGTGTTTGCGCAGCCCGAACCCTCCTCGTTACGGTGACAGAAAATAGCGATTCTCATACCATAACAAGATTGATGAAGAACGAGGGTTTATTCTCATAATTAAAATAACACAAAAGTCCCCTACCTTTTGATCAATGTGCAATCGTTCGTTGAAGTCGTGGTAGGTTGGTCGTCGATCCGTGGTAGATGATCATGTCCCATGTTGAAGGGGTCTGAGGAAGTTGGTCGGAGAAGAAGATTGTCACCGGCGTTCTTCGCGTTCTTCGTGTTCTTTATTGGGAGGGGTGTAATCCTCCAAGTGTTGGGCGACACATCTCTCTGCCAGCGTTTCGCCGCTTGATGAAGCCATCCCAAAACCTTCCCCCAAGATTCCTTTATATAGGAGAGGGAGGGTTTGTCTAAAATCATGTTGGCACGTAATTCAAATGGTAGAATTAATTAACCCGACTCCACCAAATTAATTGCATGAGGGGTGTCACAATTAATTTGGAGGATGTCAAGAGGCTCCTCTTAATAAGTCTTTTACCCTTTATTTAATTTGTTTCTATTTTAATTTTAATTTAATTAATTTAATAAAATTTATTTAAAAGAAACATCGCAGTGTCAACTATCGGAAATAAAAAGTTTTGATGCTCGGTTTTAAAACCGACTTGCCTAGTTAATGGGAATTTTTTTATTTCCTGTGTTTTTTCATCCAGTTCAAAACACAGAACGTTACAACCTTCCCAACTTAGAATTTCTCGCCCCTGAGAAGGCTTCGGGAATAAAATAACTCTCAACCGATCTACAGGGTCATGATGTCTCATAAAAAAGGTCATGTTGCATCTCCAAATGCTCAATTCATGTTCAAACATTGGTTAGGAAAGCATCACATAATACATTAAGATCTGAGCCAATGCTCATTTTCCAACTAAAATACCGAGACAGTACCTATCCAAACATGTTTGGCTAGAGACATGACCATGTCATTGTATCAATAACTTCTGGCCAAAGTTTCTTCCCACACCTTAGGTTTTAAAGTTAGAAAGAGGCAAATTTTGAGTCACAACACCTTCCACTGTTGGAATTTCTTACTAGACACACCCTTAAGCGTTCTAGCGACGCTTCTCACTTGATTTACGAAACATATAAAAAGGTCGATTCCCATTGAACTAAAAGACCATGTCAATCCATCTTTTAATGAAAATCCCTGGCTAACCAAAACTGAATTTTTCTCACCTGACGACGTGCTAGAAAAATGTCCTTCACTGACCGCTTTATTGAATAAGAGAAATAACTAGCCACGTCACTCTGGCCGACCATTTAAGAAAAAGCTCGACTTAGATGACCAATGTTTTATGAACTGAACCGCGATGCCTTCTTCAAAGGTATCTCACATTTACCATGAACATGTCCATTGAAGATCATACCTGACCTCTGGTGACATTATTTGATTTAGGAATCACCGTGCCTGACAATAAGTCTAGGGTAACCTCGGATTAGCACAACATGAGTGAAAGGAACTAACACAAGTTAGTCCATACTCCATGTTTACGAGTGAGGCATTGGTACAAGGGAAAGATGCCCATATCAAAACATTGACCAAGCCCAGAGCGACATCTGTATGGCAGTAAAGTTAGATGAAACGACTGGTGTACAAGAGTTCGTTAGGAATTTCTACTCGGAAATCCAAGGTTCACTCAGGACTAAGCAAGCCCCGATAAGAACAACGTGTAAGCGTGCAACACTGGGAAAACCACCCTAAACAAGTCCAAAAACTTTTAAAGCTTTAACATGGCGTAAGAATGATGATCTCTTAGTGTATCAATGACAAGGGAAAGATAATGGACAATCTCATCACTTAAATAAGATTACAATAAGATTATTTAAAGATTACCATAAGGAAAACGTTTACAAAATGTTCATGAAATCCTAACTAAACTGGCTGGTGTGTCAAAACACCCAAGTATCTGGAAGTCATCCCGAGCATTGGGATGAACTAGATTCCTTTAACACAGAAGTCACTGTACTACGGAGATGACCCGAAACATATTTAAAAATGAAAGACTTTGTGATTTCACTGGACTCAATCGGTTCGTCATAACATTAAGCACTTGATGACACCACATACATGAACAGATACTACCCAAACGTGATACAAAAGCAAGATAACTTTTAACTCGGATAACGATGCACCAATTCATCCATCTCCATGGAGAAGAGAGGGTCAAATGACCTATGAAGAAACTGACCATCCCTAAGGCATGCCTAACCTGATAGAAAAGAGCATTACTCGATCCTCAAGCCCGAAACAAAAGTCAAGGAAAACATGACCACCTGTTTGAACAAGGGTGTCATTTTTAAGCAAGGGGTTCCAACTAGGGAAAATGGAAAGCGAATGGATATGTTTCAAAGAAACTCAAGGATAAACTAAAACTACCCTTATACCAGGGTCTTAAACAGAAGACATTGTTATAGGTTCCATATCCAAGCCATTTATATTTAATCAAATATAATCCTTAATCAATAAAAGATTTAATCAAAACATCAAGTACCATTTTTTGAAATAGAACACAAGGTACTTGATCTTAACCAAAACCTCAAGATAAAAATAAGAAAGTTTTATAAAAATCTATTTTAACACATTTTAGATTAATTGAAATCCCATCCTCAATTTGGAAATCTATCGCATAAATTCCTTTTGGGCAGAGAAGGCAGCCTACAAGGGTCCCACTAAGCTGACTTGGGTTCATTAGAATGCAAACCAAAAATAGTTGTTTAATTATTTAGAGTCACAACACCCATATCGAGTTATCTCATAAGGAAACACGAATCAACTAGCCTTCTTGGTCCTAGTTGTGCCTTTAGGTATTTAACCAACTCATTTGAAATTATAACATGATCAAACACACATCGACCTAGATATATGGGTGAATATCAACCTATAAAGAAACTACACACTCTACAGTTTTTGGAATTTAGCTCCCCTTTAAAGGAAACCAATAATTTTTTCAGAGAAACCAATTACCTAACAAAAAAGATAGCAGGTCACTATAAGAACCTAACAGAGAGACATGTTGTAATCATAAAATCATTAAATTTTAATAATAGAGACATGCTAATAGGCATAGATGCATGATATAAGGCAAACATGGTATTTGATAGGCAGCATGAAAACATGATAACATTCTAAATATATTTCCCAAACATGGTATATAAAAAGTAATTCTAAATAATTATAGGACATGGAAAAAAATCAAGGCACACAATTTGAATCAATAGGTAGCCTAAAATGCAACTAAATGGCATAACACTATGCATGGAATGTGAATTCATATATTCCTATTATGATGCATGTAATGCTTCATCCTTACCTTAATAGGCCAAGGGTAAATATAATAAATTTCATAAATTTATAAGTAGTAGAAATTACACCAATCACTCGAGGTGAAATCATATCAATTATAACAAAAAAACAAGAACAACAATTCCAACCTTGGACACTTGGTCATTTCCTATACATGGGGTGATCAGTCCCAAGCACAACCATTATCCAAGTGCCGACACAATCCTAGTCTCTTTTCTAACAACCTAAAACTGTAAGAAAAAGGAAAAAAAATACTAGCTTTGATACCACTTTGTAATGTCCCGACCCAGCTCACCTTTAAGACGATGGTCGGACCAGTGGGTTACATGACCTCAAGAGAATCTCCCCGAATTCCAGAGGCTACCGAGTAGCAGCGAGGGCCTTTTTTGTGTCCGTGGGGGAGACTATTTCCTAATAGGTAATATCATAATAGAAGTAGCAAAAATTAAATAATAAATAACAGAAGCATATAAATGAATAAACTATAGAAAAAGCAATATAAATAATCTAATTGAATAATACTCAAGTGTAGAATCTCACAAAACAATGTCATGCCATGATGATGTCTAAATTGAAAGTAAAGAAAACAGAAACTCAAGCATACTATCAACTGAAATAAAAGACACAAATCAACAACTGAATCATGAGAAAGGCTCGGTCCTCTACCCTAGTCTCCATACTAAGTAGCAAGAAACAATCAAGAATCAGAAGCAGCCTGCTTCCCTTTGTCAATATCTGCAAACATGTAATATACTTGGGTGTCAATGATGCCCGAGAAAGATGTGAGATAAAATCCCTGTAGGCCGACACCCACGGTGTCTAAACCTTTCCATTTTGTGAAATAATAAAATGCAGTGTGCCAATATTTAACAATTTTATAAAATTAATTAAGTGCAATGAAATAAATAACTCGGATCAGGTTCCTAATGACACCCATCCCTAATCACCTTCTTCGACCTAAGACGAAAGTCTAAAAGGAGTACCTGTAAGCATAATACACATATGCATATATAAAAATCTAGGAAAATCAAGGTAAAACAAGGAAGAGGCATACCCCCAAGCTTGTGCTTTAACTCATGGTCTCTAAGTCATGTGTCAACCAGGTATGCTTTAACATTCCAGAAAAGTATCAAAAATCCCAAGAGGATCAAAGTGGAATTAATATAAACCTTCAGTGAATCATTATTAAGGTTTAAGTTGATAGTCAGAGATCGATACCATACCGAAGGTATTGCTATGGAACATCCTTCAAATTATCCAATACCACTGAGCCCATCCAAGGTAATATTTTGAAAGACTAAGTATCGCTCGAGGCATGGATTTACCCTAAGTCCATCCCAATCTTGCAAAAAGGGGTCGAGCATCATCCGAGGTTGGATTAGCCACATTTCCAACGGATCCATCCACAATGGGCCCTTTTGAAACTGGTATCACTCATAAGTATTGGAAATCTTGGGGAAGTCTTAGTCTGGAAAATCCAAAGACACTGCCCCCCAACGCGTAGTGGTAACCAGTCAGGAAAAGAGGGTATAAGAGTGACCCTTAATATGGGACCCGCCTTCTTTCCCCTCCCTAAATTTAATTAAAGTTTCATATTAGTATATATGAAACTTCATGTATATATAATTGCAGTTTGAAATCTAAGCAGATACACCCATGAAACATAAGGTATTAATTTAATCTTGCAGCGTAAAAACATAACAAGGTAATATACCATATCTAAAAAAGCAGATAAATGACCTTTTTAATAAATAAAAAAATCAGTACAAACAACTTCTAATGATCCAACAATTCAAGGTTTAAAATTATTCTAAAATAATTATTTAAATTAAACACAACAAAAATAGGTTGCGCAAAACATGCAGTTAATTAAATTAAATGTCTGGGCATGAAAATTTAAATAAATAAATAATTCATCACAAAAAACTACCAAAGATCAAACAATTAATGGTTCATAATTATTCTAAAATAATTATTTAAATTAAACACAACAAAAATTGGCTGCGCAACACATGCAATTAAATAAATTAAATGTCCGGGCTAACAGAATTTATACTGACCACGTCAGCACACCCAAAGGGGTATCCGACCACATTGCAACAAATTAAAAAAATTAATATATGATAATTAAGGCAAAAATAATTAAGTGGAATAATTAAATTGAAAATATTGGGGGAAATTGTACAACGTCGGTAGGCACCGATGAACGACACAATAATGCATTTTTGTAAATCACAATGAAATGGAGGTAAAGATAGTAGACTCCCTTCCTTATAGTCATAGATTATTTTATAATCCGTGGTATGATTTGATTTGACCTAAAATGAAAGAAAACAGAAGATTATAGAGAAACCCCAAAATAGGGTAATTTGTTTTGCGGCGAACTGCACAAAGGATACTCAACGAAACTCTACTATTCCAAATGATCATGATTAGACATACCTTAAGGTTTACAACACACCTGAAAGAGAAGAAAATGGATGAATAACAGAGGCACGATGATCTTTCAAATGTGGAAGAAGGGTGGTGCGCCACCTAGGGAGAGGGGGTGCGCCACACACAGGTGAGGAGGAGGAGAGGAGAAAAAAAAAGGAAAGAAAAAGAAAAAGGAAAAAAGAAAAATGAGTTAAATAAATAAAATAATAAAATTAAAATGGTGGAAGAAATGAAATAAATAATTAAAACAGGCTTACCTCATTTTAATTATTTTTAATCTCTCTCCAACCGTATCTATTTTATTATTTATTTTTATCCCTCTTTAAATTCCATTAATTTCCTTTGATGTTTTTTTATTATCATTCAAATCTTAATTTTTTTTATCCCGAACGCAATGCTAGGGCATGATGTAAAAATTCTATATAAAGCCTAAGAAATTATTTAATTAATTCAATAGCTGCCTGGGACCCGCAATATGGTGTGTAAGCGCGCGCTCTGGGTCACTTTAAGAATTTAGACAACAAAAACTTAAATGGTATGCACCTTGATTTAAGTTGAGATGTTAAATGAATTTATTTAGGTAAATAATAATATTTTATCTAACCCAAAAATAAATATCCACCCATGTATATATGTGTTATATATTTATACCCATCTGTATATTTATTGATATACATCTGGACATGTATATATAACTATATATATATATGTAATCCCCATATATATATAGATACTTCTTATATATATATATATAAACATCAATCCTTTTGTCCAAATATAATAATAATAACTATAATTAAAATTATTATTATTTAATACAACCCATCAATGACACCATTAATATTTTAATGAAAACAACCATAGAAAAAGATAACAGTTAATAAATAAATATTGATTATTCATTTTTATTAAATTCTAACAATTAATAATATAACATTTATTATATTGCTCAGTTATTATTTACATCGTGACACAACTTATTAATTGTGGAAGTGCATTTTTATTTGTTGTCTTCAATGAAAATAATAATATTAATAATAAAATTATTATTATTATTTCTAACTGTCCAACAAAATATTTGTAACCCAAATAAATTAGCTTTAGGTGAGATCTGACAAAATGTTCAATCCTTAAAAAAGTTATACCCTACTTAGGGTAAACCCCACGTCCCGGAACTATCGGTGGTCTCAGATTTCTGATACAACACACCGTTTGAGAGAAATTAATTAATTATTATTAGAAAATTGGAATAATAAATTAATTAAAATTAAGGAGGGTATTATCATGTGTGAGGGTGCCAAACACTCAATGCACATCAAGTTTATACCCTGCCAATGGTAAACCCGATCTTCCAGACCTAACAGTGGTCTCATATTTCTCATACGATGCACCATTTGAGATTTATTTTATTTTTTTAAAGGAAAAAACACACATATGAATAAAATGAATTTAATATTTTTATTCTATCAACACCGAGAGTCTACGGGTCTCGGAACCCCGCGCTGACTCATTGTTTAACTCTAAAAATATTACATAGAATATTACAAAGTTTTAATAAGGATTTTACCCTTAATTTAATTTGTTTTTATTTTAACTTTAATCTAATTTATTTAATAAAATTTATTTAAAAGACACATCGTATTGTCAACTATCGGAAATAAAAAGTTTTGACACTCAGTTTTAAAACCAACCTACCCAGGTAATGGAAAAAAATTTATTTCCAACATTTTTTTTGTAACGACCTGAAATTTTGAATAAATTTTTATTTCCTAATTTTGTGTGTTATTTTATTTTATAATCAACAAAAATATTTCATTTGATGAAATGAGTACAATTAAAATGAGACCGTTGGGTTTCGACTGTTATATGACCGTTGGTCAATATGACCATTGAAAACTAAATATTGCGATTATTGTCTATAAATACAAGTGATATTGGTTAATTAATACAGAAAGAAGATTCAATGACCTCATCCAATAGTCTCGGGCCGATCGAAGCCCATCTGATAGAACTTGGGAAGGAGGTAGCACCACTGGGCTTTACTCTGGGCCAAACCCAAGCTGAACTTCATCGTGTGAAGTTGGAATAGAATCACCTTCAGGAGAAGTTCAAGCTGATATAAATCACCACTCGAGCAATATTGGCCAAGACGCCCTAGGATTCTATCACCTTAGCACACCTTACACTTAGGTCCTATGCTGGTGTTATAAGGGGCTATGTAGCGAGACCTTAGCTGCTTTGTGTAACCCTTTGATATAAATAAAATTGTTATTTATTCTTATGGTGAAGATGGTAAATCTCAAATGTTCGGAAAAATATAGGACTTATATTATTGATGATTTTTTGAAAAAGGATATTTTAAAATATTTTTGTAAACCTTAAATAATTAAAAATGTGTAATGATTTTTAAAAAACGGTCTTCTACAGTTGTGTTCAATATGAAATTTAGAGTCTAATAAGATTTACTTAACTTTTGGTGAATAGTAAATTATGAATAGTGATTTTATGCTTATGATTAGTAATGTGACCAAATGGATTAAGTAACCTCACTTAAGAAAGTATTAGTATAATTTAGGCACCTTGATTAAGTAATGTGATTCAATAAAATAGGTAAATAACTGTTTCAGAAATTATTGGTTAAATATTAGTTTTTTTCGGGTGAATAGTGTTTTTTATTTAAATATTAAATTAAAAATATTTAGAAAATTATTTTCATTAAATGGAGTTCATTTTTGAAATCAGAGCATCGATATTTGGTTAAGGTGAATTTTTGGGATTTTTCTAAAACAGTTGAATTTTTAGTGAATAATGTTTTTATTTAAAAATTAAATTAAAAATATTTAGAAAATTATTTTCATAAAATGGAGTTCATTTTTGAATTCAAAGCATCGATATTAGGTTAAGATGATTTTTGGGGTTTTTTCTGAAAAAGTTAAATTTTTGGTGAATAGTGAAAATACAGTTTTTAGTTTCGGGTGTTTAATGACATCATTAAGGATGTAATAATTATGAAATTATTCTGGTCGACTTATGAATAGTAAGATAAGGTATGAGGTGTCCCAAGTGGCCAATACCACTGATGAGGTGTCCCATGACAATTAATGCTTTGTTCCCTCACTTCTCCTTTAAATACCAAGCCTTTCCCTCATTAATTTCATTTAAAAATCCTCCACAATGAAGTTATGGTCTCTTTACCTCCCAAGGAGTCCTCCCAAGGTTCCCTCAAGCCTCCCAAGGTCCCAAACTTCAATCTTTCGAAGTTACTCTTCAAGGTAAGGGAATATTTCACCCTCCTCTTTTAAGGCATGACTTCCTTTATGTAGTGTCTTCTAGTTTCCATCTCTTTTTGTTGAGGGTATGTTCATATATGTTCTAATTACTTTCCATTTCATGTCTAATTGTTGAGATACCCTTTCCACTCCCATAAATTTGTTTTCTGAATTTTTTATGTGATGCCATTAGGCTGCCGAATTTTTCGTAAAAGGAATCACGTCTTCTCTTTTCTTTCATGTTTCCTTTTCATGTGGTATTTCATTCAAATTTACTTACCATGTTCTTATCTACATTATATTCTGTATTTATACTGTATTATAAGTTATTTATGAGTGGGTTACTCTTGTAACCTCTCTTTTCAATGTTTTCTAAAACCATGTTATATAGCCGTTATGCTGCAGAAATTTCGCCTCAAAATTTCTATCTCTTTATCTCCAGAAATTCTCTTGTTTTATTTATGTGAATACCCAAACCTATTTTGTTTCTTTGGGTGTTCATAAATATATAAATATGATTTATTTGATTCTGGAATTGTCATACATATAACCCTCACTCTCTTTCCATGGGTTATAAATGATATAATGATCTTATTTTTAAGAACTTTTAAAACGTCACGATTTTGAAATGAAACCCATTTATTTTATTCTCTATGGGTTATTTATGAAATATTTTATTATGATCTATTTGGCTCACATGAAAATAAAGACATATTAATGGTGTTCCCTGATAGCGCTCCAATGCATTGGGGAAAGAATTAATCTCTAGAGATGACACGTTTTACGATACCTTGGTGAATAACCTTGGTAATTTTTATGACACCTTGGGGATAGACCTTGGTGATATGTTCATGAATGTCTAAATGAAATTTTATAGGCACATATTCAAGTTATGTTCCAAGTTATTTTCATTATGATATTCCTATACTTCCATTTCTAGTGTCTTTATGTTTTTATTCAAGTTCTTATTGATATCACAAGTACATTGATTCCCTTGTTTACCCTTATTGGGCCTTCTTCTCACCCTTTCCTTTGATGTATGTCTCCAGGATATGAGATGCAGTAATTGTACATAGGATGAACCTATTATGAAGACTTACAAGTGGTTTATAAGAATTTTTTATGTTGTTTTCATGTATTATGTTCCTGATTTCCAAGACACTAGACTTTAAAGATCTTCTTTTTGTAAAATGTAATGAAAAGTTATGTAATAAAAAGGAGGGATGCCATATTTTTCTTCTGGTTCAAAACAAAAAGCGTGACAAGAATAATAAGGATGATATTAATAAAACATACCTCAAATTAGAGTAAAATAAAGTGTTGTTGTTTATTAAATAAAATAATAGATTTTAAAAATATTCATGAGGAAAATATCCTCTGTTTTGAAAATATTTTTAATTGAAAATTCCTTTTTTAAAATCATTGATATGAATAATTCAAAGAAATGACAACAGATAAATCCATACATGTTGTACAAGGTAAAACAAATATTCCTTTTGCATGAAAAAAGGTTAGAAAATGCTTCATTTGGAAAGCGACAAGAATATTCCTTTGAAACATTAGTAAAAGACAAAAAGGTTAAAAATGTATTTACCAAATCATTTTAGAAACAATATTGAAAGCCTTTTAATAAAACATGGTCTTTAGAATAATAGAGTTTCTCCGACTAAAGAGAGATATAAATTTGGGTTTTTGGAAAACTTTTTTTCTAAAAAACATGAGTACCAAAGAGTGAAAAATGGTACTAATACTTGAAAATGGTTATGAATAACCAGAGAATAATTAATGTAATATTTTAACAGTGGTTATATAATTTCCTTTAATGAAAATACCATTGAAGTATCATTAATGTTATTATTAAGGAAAATAATCTTTAAACATCCCAAAGTGTCCCATACTACGTTGAAATATTTTAAAACACAATCCCCATTAATGAATAACATTATATGAATGTTTACAATATCATGAGAGTAATGAGATTCATGATATATCTTGTAAAGGGTAGGACATACACCATATAAAATAAACTAGGTGCATAACATCAATTAATCCTCAAGGGAATGTAAATTGAGAAGAAAATCCCTTAAAAATGTGATAACAAATGAATTGGAAAACCAAAAGGTATTAATAATTATATAAAAAATTTAAATACCATTAAGATAATATGGTTCATGATATTATATTTCAATGTGTTAGTAAGTACACCATATATATTAAATTAGGTGTACAACAATTAAGCATTCCTTATGAAATGAAAATGAGACAAGAATCCCTCATCTTGCATTTCCTTTCGGGTGAACATCATTTAGATTCCTATATAATAAACTTATGTTAATTTTATACTTTATTAATAAACTTTTTCATTTTTATAACTAATTTTATTTCACTTATTACCATGTTTTTTATGACTACTCAAACAATTAAGTTTACATCGGGTGTTTTTGACCAAATCCGGTTTATGCATCAAAACAACTATTGTTGGTCAAATATGGTCATAGGGTTCATTATATAACATCTATAGAATAATAAAAATGATATAATTATCATATTTATACACCAATTATACTTTTAAAATCAATCATTAAATATGTTTATGAAAAATTAATTTACGTTACAATCATGGAGATGGTAGGCCATACGTATACATGAGTAATGTTTCCATTTTTCAATGGTTGTTATGGAAAGAAGGTAAGTAACACCATGAAATTATAAAATTATAATTATATAATAAATACCATATTTTTTAATCATACATACTTATATAAATAATTATGTTATGTAAAAGGAGTCATATCATGTCCAGGAGGCGGTAGTCCACACGTCCAAGAACGATGTTTTCCCTTTTAAAGTGCATGAAGGGGTAATAAAGAAAATGATATATATATATATATTTCTAGAAAGGTAATTATGTAATTAATAAAATATATATGTTTTTCATGTACCATATGTTTAATCATTTCCCTTCATTTATACATTCCATGTATCATGTGAACGGATCACATCGCTTTGAGGTGACAATAGTCCACACTTCCTCAAACGAGATTATCATATTTACACATGATAAAAGCATAAAGGTATGTCATAAATAAAAATTATAGAATAATAAATAAATTATAAATGAAATATATATTATATATAAATATAGTGTCTATAATAATGACCACCATGAGAGGCTGTAGGGAAAGTTGAACAATCACAATTTCGTGTGGCAGTAGTTCACTATATAGAGAAACAATATGTTCATTACCCATTAGATGGTGGTGTGTATAAGTGTAGGTTAAAATATCAGCTTAAAAACATCCTATTATATTGATTATACTAGTGTGGTTATAAAATAATATAATAAGAAGATTTTAGGGGTTGGAGAATGGACATGAAACTAGGGAGATTGAGAAGAGACATTACCTTTTAATTGGGTAACTTCTTTTGGTTTACCCAAAAGGCATCCATGGAAATTATTCTGACCAAATTTAGGCTTATATGTCTAGGGGATGGATTTTGGGAGGCCATTTGGGAAGATATTAGCTGAACTTAAGAGGTTTGAGAGGTGTGAGGTATGGGTAGAGTTGGTGGCTTTTTATAGGGAATGAAAAGTAATCACATGGTATTCTTGAAAAGAACTTAGGCGTACACATGATATTACCTAAAAAAATTCATACAAAACCAAAAATACTAATTACTTTAAGGTTAATGTTCTAAATATGTCTGTTTAATGGGTGTTGGACAAGTTTCTAGGTATTTTGGGCCCTTAAACATAGGGGTTTAGTCTATTTTTAAGCCTAATTACACATTAATTACTGTAATTAATTTTAATCACTTTCACTAATCATTTTTGTAAAAAATAAATTAGATATTATTAGACCACAAATATTATCTTTATTATAATGGTGTATTTATGATTTTAAAAATTCAAATCACAAAAGCGGAAAAATTAGGATTAATGCTAATCTCGCAGACAAATGAATTAACTAGTTTTAGTAGAAAAATGGTCAAAATATTATTATGTTTTTATATTAATTTTAAAAGTTATATTTATTATAATGAACTAAATTATATTAATAGATTTATAATTGATACAATGTGACTTTAAAACAGGTTTATAATATAATTTAACATTAATAATTATTTAAATGAAAATGAAGTTTTTAACTAAAACACAGTATTTTTCATTATTCACTAAAAAATGAAGTTTCTCAAAAAAATCCTAAAAATCCATCCTTATATTATTTTTACATTTTTAATTAAAAAAAAGTTTATTTTATCAAATTAAATTCATAAAAGTGTCAAAATTAAAATTTTAAGTAGGTTCTCCATTAAAAGGTGGTAGAAACGCCTTAATAAAAATATAGGTTTTTATGTGAAATATTGGGTTTGCTCTTATATTATGCTTACCAAATATATTGGAAGAATATAGAAAATAATTTATTGAATTTTTAACATATTTATTAAATTAAAATCACTCACTAATTGTAATTATTTTAATCTATTAGGGTAAAACAGCTTTGTGAGCATAAAAATAGTTTTCTATAAAAACATCCTTTTAATATTTAATTGGTTTGTATATTCATTTCTAATTTATTTGTATCCAATAACTTAGTTGTATAAAATATATATTTTCATAAGTTAGTTAATAATATTCATAATTTCTAGTTTATATTAAACAATATTGTTTTAATTATATATTGTCTCTCAGTAAGACTTGGTATTGCGTATAGCGTAAGCCATAGAAGAAGATCACTTTTGCATGTAACGCAAGCTATAGAAGAAGGTCATTGTTGCGTATGATGTATGATAACTTAGTTTCACATGTATTTCAGTCTAAGTATGTGTTTCATTCACTGATGTATATAGAATATATTTTAAATTGTAAATATATTATAAAGTATATGGATATTATATTACCTTTTGTGCTTGGTGATGCGTGTCATACACGCTATCGAACACAAGGTTCTTACTTGAAAATTTTATTTTTATAGGAAATTTTGAGAATTATAACAGCTTATAAAGGTATTATAATGATATATAATAGTGATATATCATTGATAGCATAATAAGTAAATTATAACAATGACTCTTTAATAATATTTCATATTGAAATAAGAAGTTATTTAAAATGTATTGTGAAGGTAGTAATAAAAGAAGGTATAAGAAACCTTATTTTGATAGATTAATGACGTAAGAAAAAACTATAATGATAGATAAATGAATTCTATCATTAAAAAAAATAATATTCATAGTCATAGGGGTTTTTAAAATATCTTGAAAATATAATAAATTGATAATCAAAGGATTATACAAAATAATAACTTCAATTGAAAGAAGAGGATGGAAAAAAAGAATCCCTTACATTAAAGTGTAACTTTTTAAATCTTAGAGAGTACAACAGTAGTATAAAAAAAATCTACAATATTTTAGATATATCAATTTAGGAGACTCCTTGGAAGTTATACGATGAGAAAAATTTAAATTCGGTGCAGGAGAATAGGAAGAGGGGGTGGGTATTTATACTAGAGAATGGGTGATGTTAAGGGTTTAAAATAATAATAATTTTTCAATTAAGGATAATAAATTTTGGGTGGCATTAATTCTAACATTTTTGGTTGAAAATTAATTTTTTCAAGTATAGTTAAGGTTTTAAACTAAATCAACCACCCATTTAATTTAATTTTATTTCTTAAAAATACATTTTGATCAAGAATAAAGTTAAATTTTAAAATTATATGAGAATCCCAGTTTTTCCATTTCAATTGAACTTTTGTATTTTTCTTATAAAATTTTATTTAAGCCATATTTTAATTTTTGTATATATTCTATACTATTGTATCTATATTTTTTTATTTATATAATGAAATATGGATATACATTTTGAGGGGAAATAAGTAGTCATGAAGTCAATGCTGATGTGGATCTGACTGGATGAGTACCACATAAAATTCAGTCATAAATTTTTTACCCATACACTGATTGACCTAAAATTTTGAATAATATTATATGAATTAATTTTCATCATTTTATCCAACTGAAGGAACATCTGGTTAGAACTTTATCATGGTCAAAAGTTCATGTGAATTCAATGCATCTAGGTTAAATGAATTTGTAAGGATGAAAATATTTTCACCAATGATTCGACCATAAATTATAAAAAACATCATTTTAGAGGATGATATATTAATGGTGGAAGAAAAATACATCGTAAATAAAGTAAAAATAAGACCATATTCCAATATTATATCATTAATATATTCCAAAACGCATGGATATTTGGTACATTAAACCTAGATAGTTTGAATGGACATAAATATTTCTTATAATTATTCAGAAATAACTTCTAAAATTAAGGGTAAAATAAGGTGAAAATTGAATGGCAGACAAAAAAAATAGTGTAAAAAGTAAAAATAATACCATATTCCAATATTATATAATTAATATATAAAAAAATGTGTCGATATTTAGTACATTGAACTTGGGGAGTTTGAATGGACACAATTATTTTCTATAATGATTTGGTCATAAATTCTTCAAAATATTGCCAAATGTGATGAACTTTTGAGGGATAAAATAGAAGAAGTGGGAAAACATATTTATAAAAGAAAAAGTATCTAGACCCATCAATTTAATTTTCCAAAAATTCATATACTTTAGGATGAAAAATTTGAAGAAAATTTTTTATTAATGGATAATAATTAATGTCATTAATGTAATACTCATAGGTTCCTAATATATTACTTAGGTCTTAATTAATTTATATTATCATATAATGTATTATAATACATTACTGAGAATATTAAAAGAATAAAACACACACACACACACACATATATATATATATAACATATACATTTTAACATATTTTTATAATATATATATATTCAAACATAAATTATCATGATAAATAAAATATTAATTTTTAGTGAAACCTTATAAAATATAGTTTCATGTATAATTATATTATTTTTAAAATCAATTATATATATTAAAAAAATAAAAGGGTCATTATAGTGGAAAAAGTGTCCATTTTATGATAATACTTAATATTTATTAGTTTATGCTTTGTACCAATCCTTTAATAATCTAAAATAAAAGGTACTTGGATTGTAATGTGAGAATGATATTGAAATCATAGATGTGTATCAAATCTAGTGTTTTATGATTTTTGTTTTCAACACCGAATCCAAGATCATGGGTCTAGGGGTACTATAGCTAGTATTAGAGGAGTATGTATATAACTTTATAGGTTAAGATGTTATTAGTTAATGAATATTTAATATTTAAGAATGAAATAAATGGTTTATGAGTTAATTATGATCTTGGCTTCAAAGTTACAAAAAAAACATTAGGTTTGGAGTGTTGAATATCTTTGGTTTTTAAGGATTAGGATAAGTAAACATTATTTGAAACCCTAGGTATAATTCTAAGTATAGGATAACATCCTGAAATTTTGGTAAAGTAGAGATCATGTGGTTTTCCTAAAATTAAATCCTTATCTAGATACTGGTATGTGGATGCGGTTTTAGTACATATTTATCTAGGGGTAACAACCCCAAAAAGAGTTGGCCGAGTACATATGGGTCATTATTCTAGTGCATGTGAATGATCCCTAACTGTGAACCTGAACAGACACTCTTAGGGTATATGATTTTGTTAATTCATATTATCTTTATAAACCATTATGAAAGATTTGAATATACGATTTTATGTAAGTTAACTAGATTAGAGAACCTAATAGTGAAATGACAATGGATAAACTAGATTGAAGTTAAAGACAAATATGTTAGGTAATTCACATCATTTATAAATTAATTATTCTAAGTTCATAGTTTTATCTTCGTAAATTTACTAATTTAAGTATTTTTATCCCTAAACTTCCTTTTAAAGTAATTTCTAGAGAAAAAAGGAACTGATCTTATAATGGGTGAAATGGAAAATGAAGTGATTTTACCAAACTACAATCTATTGGGACAATAATTGGGGTTAGAAATCTTATTATTATTATAAATCAAATATTATGAATTATTATTAATAAATTGAACATATTTGAATTCCTAAAAACACCAAATAAAAGAAGGATGGGGTCTTGTAAAAGATCAAGTGATGAAAATGATGAAGAAAAAATGTTTAATTTACTATATTTAAAAAATGTGGTAAGAAACAAATTTGGTAATGTATCAAAATAACTATAAAAATTTTCATGTGTTGAAAAATAGAGCATAAATAATTTAGTTATTAATGGAAAAATAAAGCATTTGGTTAACTCTATAGAGGCATCAGATTTACCTTTTAGTTGCACTTAAGATATTATTGTAGACATTTCATTTTTAATTTTATCTAAAGTAATTTATACCTTTTTTGACACCATTAATTTGTGTTTTTATAAAATTTTCTTGGACACAATTTATTTAAGTGGGGAAGAATGTAACGTCCCTATATTTTAGCACATATATTTTCCTTTAAATAATAATGATTCTTATATCGTTTTTACCCGTGTTAAAACAAAGGTCACAATACATTATTAAATTAAAATAATCATACTTAATAGATAATTATTATGAATTATAATATATATATTTATATATGATATAAATTTTAAAATTATTTAAGTTATAAAATTAATATGAAATAATATTAGAAACACTTAATGTTTTAGAAGGTCTTTTTAAATAAAAACAGTTTATAATTATATTTATTATTTTATATTAAAATACAAATATATAATTTTTAGAAATATAAATATATAAAATAATATTTATTTTTTAATTTCTAATATAGAAATTTAATTCGTATTTTTTTATCATTTTTAGAAAATATCAATTTTTTTAAAATGCAGTTTTTATGAAAATTATAATTTTTATGACTTTTTCAATATATAATAATTATCTAAAAAATAAAAAAAAACATTTAAGTGATAAAATATAAAATTAAATAATAAAATTATTCTTTTTAAAAGTTTATTTGAACTTTGAAAACTCGTGGATGATATCTTTAGAATTAAAGTAAAAGGTTACTTTAATAAAGAAAACTATTTTATGTATTTTCTTTTAATTAATTAATATTTCCTTAAAATTTATCTATAGTTTAATTTTAATTCAAAATAAACTTAATTTTATATATAATATATAAATTCAGTTCATAAAAATTATTGAAATTAATAATTTTAACTCACACAAAAATTTAAAGCTTGAAAACATAATTATCTCAAAAACTATTTTTTAGCGTTGTGAAAATTTATTTTAAAATAAACTTTTCTTAATCATAGTAATTTTAATTTATAAAATTAATATCATATTTAAGATTATAAAAATGTAATTATTTTTTAAGATCAATATTATTTCATATCATTTTATTTAGTTAACATGGGTGAAAAGAAAAGTTACCTAGGTAAAAGTACGCTTGTGTAAAGTGAAAAGTTAAAGTAAAATCCCCTAAATCAGTTATGGTTGTCTCTAAAATGAGTGTTTGGGAGGATTTTTTACCTTAAAATTCCACACAATCCATATTTTATAAATATGAGAGTCTTTGACCTTGAAATAGTGTAAATAAATAATTTAATAAGTTAATGTATTTCCAAAACTACCATTCCCTTCAATTATAAAATAGACCACTAAAACCCATTCATTACACACACATTCATTCAAATTAATTAGATAAAATAAAACCATTTTTTCTTCCTAGAACCCTATCCCATGAAAATATCCATTTTTTACTTCTTTAGTTAACTTAAACCCTTCATTTCCTAGGATAATTCCAAGGAAAATCAAAGTTTCTCGCTTGAGTATTACTCTCCCCTTAGTGTTTATTTTTTTATTTTTACTCTTCATAATATTTTATAAAATTGTTAATATAGTGAGTTAAATATTATATATATACGAAAATTTCATTATATTAATTAAAAATCAATTATTCATTCATTTTTTATCATCTACTAAGAAAAAAATGCATCGATCATGTGTATGTGGAGACTACTGCCTCCACGACACCATGTAGTTCATTTTTCATCACCAACTCTTAGGATGGTATAAATTATGTATTTGATTAATAATAATGTTGTTTATACCACATATATAACTCTCAA
The DNA here is from genome assembly GCA_963277665.1 of Viscum album. NCBI lineage: Eukaryota > Viridiplantae > Streptophyta > Magnoliopsida > Santalales > Viscaceae > Viscum > Viscum album. The sequence goes on along the minus strand of OY728121.1, from coordinate 1,784,487,111 downwards.
ATTATTAAAATTTACATTTTCTTTTACTCCATCCATTCATTGAGAAATGGGTTTGTTAATTGTGCGCACGTGTGGACTATCGCCTCTATAAAGGATGAATTGCATTTTTCAAAACCACCAACAATTAATGGTTATAAGAATTATTTATGGAGATATATTATATATATTACCTTTATAATCTTCTATAATTGTTATATTAACATTATGTAAAAAAACTTTCTTTCTGATTCGATCATTACGAAACACTTTTGTTTTGGTCGGTTTACTGCCTACTTAAGAGATACTGTAATATTTATATAGTGAATGATTAAGGAATGTTATATACTATTAATTAAATTTAATATTAATTTATTAAAAAAATTTAAATTTTCTAGAGTTATAATATTAATAACTAAACATGTTAATAATATATTATCTCCACTCATTAAAAACTATAAAACCAAGTTTTTCTCCAACATCATCTTCAAGAGTCATAATTAAAAATCTCATGGGATGAAAGTGAGAAATTATAAATAATAACTGGGTATGTATTACTAAACCATTGTTAATATAGAAATTATTTACTTAGTATCAAAGATCAAGTATAAATATTAACATTATAAATCATGTGCAAGACAATTAAAAGTGTTAACTCTCAATGTTAAAAATAAGATATTATGAACCACTACATTCATAATAAATAATTATAAATGAAGTATATAAAAGGATTATATATATGAATAAGGTTATCAAATATATTATTAATATAGTTATGGTTATTTTACATGGAGTTATAGTGTGATCAAATAAACATGAAAATAAGTTAATGAATTTTTGTGTCAAAGTCCCTTCATTCAGAAATGTTTCAATTTATACACCAATTTGTTAATATATGGTGTATATTCTGAATTTTTTTAATATATCCTGAAATATATTTTATTCATGGTATTTTAGGATCATTTTAAATCTCTTTATCCTTCAATGGTTTTGGTTAAAAAGTTACTCAAGTCTCGACTCAATTTCATTTTCTATTTGTTGTGAATTTTCTTCTTGAAATTGATATTAAAAGCCTCATTTATCCAACCATATCCCTTTAAATATGTTTTATTTGATTTCTATTTTATGAAATTAATCCCTTTAATTAAATTTTTTTTCTTTATAGGATCTTGTTCTCTTTAAAACACGTCACTAAAAGTAATGATCCCCAACCTAAGTACACAACTATTTTACTTTTATATCTATGTTTTTTCATAATGATTATTTTCTATAATATTGAAAGTCAACATAATACTTATATTATGATATTTTAAAATGAAATATTTATTATTATTTTTTACTATGTGGGTTTCATAAATTGTTTTTAAATTATTTTTAACATTTTCCACAAGGATAGTTTTTGAAGAAGGCTCTCTTTTCAAGTAATGTTATAAATGTTTTAAGAATTATTCCATAAAGATTATTTTAACTTTATTTACAACTATTTTGAAATTATTTATTTTTTTAAAATAAAATATTTTTAATTATTTTTAAATGGGTTTTTTTCAATAGAAGTAATCTCTTTTATACATTTCTATGTGAATATATATTTCCACAACCTTTGTTATTTCTAAGATACTTCCTCTCTATGCTCTGACATTTTCAAAAAAATGAAATTATTATTATCATGGTATAATAGAATCTTCATTTTAAATATTTTCAATGGGTAAGAGAAATTATTATTTTCAATTTTTTTCCTAATGCTTCTAATAGTTGTTTACATACATGTCATACTCTTGATCAAGGGTATTCTTAAAATGATATATTCCACTTTCTTTATCTAGACGGACTTTGAAATTATCTTTTACATATATGGTATAATCTATATCTGCTTTTATTTTTCCTAATAATACATTTTTATAAGCATGATTTACTTCCAATGCTTCCCTATATGAATACCATATGTTACATTAATTGATTAAAGGGTGTTCACTGTGATGCCCGATACATTGATTGATTGGGGAAATTGTTATATAAACCATATATCCATTTCCTATACAATTTAAATAAAATATGTTTAATCATATTTGTTGAGTGTAATTTACCTAGAATGATGCTCAAAGTCACTATATACGCATTTATTTCCTTAAAAAATACATTTTTGACAAAAAATTGACATTTTTATAAAATAATAAAAAATTAATACTAAGTGATTTTTTATATAAAAAATTCAAAATTAAATTAAATTTTATCTTATTATATCTCTAAAAATTATATATTTAACTTTTAATATAAAATACAAACTATAATGATAAACTTATTTATTTAAAAAGACTTTCTTAAACATTAAGTGTTTCAAAAATCATTTCATACCAATTTTATAATTTAAATATTTTTAAAATTTTATATCATATCATATATATATATATATATTATATTATCATAATGATATTTTAAAGTTGATTATTTTAATTTAATAATGCAACATGACCTTTTTTTAGAGCGTGTGATAAAAAGATATTGAACTCAGTATTATTTAAAACAAATATATACTGTAATCCTAGGATATTACATTCTACCCCCTTAAATAAATCATTTCCTCAAAAATTTTACAAACTTATTAATTAAGGGTGTTAAAAGAGATAGACACGACTTAAAGAAAAAAATTTCAAATGAAATATCTACATTAATATCTTATGTTGAACTAGAAGATAAATCTTATTCCTCTATTGAGTTAATAAAATGCTTCATTTCCATTAGATTGTAGATTCTTTATGTCCTAATTTTATAAATATAAAATATTTTCTAGTTCCTTTGAGACATTACCCAATGTGTTTCTTCTCACATTTTTTATAGATATGATATTGAACATTTTTTCCTTCATCATATTTATTACTTGATATTTCATATAACCCATCATTCTTTTTTATGGCGTGTTTTTGAATTCAACTATGTTTTCTTTTTCAATCATAATTTATGATATTTTATTTGGAATAATTACAAGAATATAACCCCATTACCTATCCCCATAGATTGTAGGTTGGGATAATCATTTCATTTTCCATTGTATCTATTGTCATCTCGGTTCCTTGTTTCTCTATCAATTACTTTGAAAGAAAATTTAGGGATTAGAATACTTAAATTAGTAAATGTATAAAGGTAAAAATATTATATTATTACAAATAATTCATAAATTATATGCATAACCAAACTTATGAATCTTTAGCTTAAATCTTGGTTATCCATGGTCATTTTACTATTGGTTCTCTAATATACTTTACATACAAAAAATAATATATTAAATTAATTCATAAATTATTATAGATATAATTCTAATTAACTTAATCATATCCATTAGAAGTGTTTGGATAAGTGAATGGTTATGGTTCATTGACCATGCACCAGAATGATGACTAAGATATACCTGATCAACTCTTTTCAGGGTTGTTACCCTTAGATATAGTTATTACAAAACTATGTCTAATATCTAATATCCATAAAGAGATTTAATTTATATAAAAGATAAAAATATATACTTTCCAATATCCAGTGACTTTTTCCTTTTTTATTTAGCCTAATCCCTTTATTCCAAAGTATAATTCCAAGGAAAATATAAGTTTCCGACATTAGTATTACTCTCCTCTTAGTATTTATTTTTAATATACCTCTTCCCAATATTATATAACAATGTTAATATAGTGAATTAAATATCATATATATAAATTTTTTTCATAATATTAGTGTAACATCAATTATCCATTCATTCTATAACATCCACTAAGAAAAACAAATGCATTGATCATGTATATGTGCAGACTACCACCTCCACGACTCAATGTGATTTGTTTTCATCACAACCTCTTAAGGATGGTATCAAGGATAGGTTCTATGAATAAATATTTCTCTTATATAAATTATAAAATTATGAAATGATTACCTATTATATTTACCTTCACTCCATCCATTCATTGGTAAATGATTTCATTAATCATGCTTACGTGCAGACTACCGCCTCCACAAATAATGAATTTCATTTGTAAACACCACACATAATTAATGATTATAAGAATGAATTTTATGGATATATATGATATATATTTCATGTATAATCTTAAATATATGTTATATTAACATTACGTAATATAGATTTATTAATTATTTAATCATTAAGACATGATTTTGTTTTGTCTATTCTATCACCTACTTAAGTGATGCTGTAATATTTATATAGAGAATTATTAAATAATGTTATATAAAATTAATGAAATTTAATATCATTGAATTAGATATTTTTTAAAGTTTATGGAGTTATAATTTTAATATCTAAACATGTTAATAATATATCTTTTACCTTCATTAAAAACTATTGAAACAATTTTGTCTCTGACATCATATTTGAGAGTCATAATTAAAATTTTCATGGAATGAAAGTGGAACATTATAAATAATAATGAAATATTTATTAAATAACCATAGGTAATCTAGGAATTATTAAATTGGTATCAAATATCACATATCAATATTAACATCACAAATCATGTGCAAGACAATTAAAAGTTTTAATACTCAATATTAAAAATAAGCTATAATATACCAATATATTCATTGTAAATAATTATAAATGAAGTATATAAAAGTTTTATAAAAATGAATAAGGTTTTTAAATATATTATTAATATATTTATGGTTGTTTTACAATAATTTAGAGTGTGATTAACTAAGCAGGTAAATTTGGTAATGAACTTTTGTCTCAAACTCTCTTCATTGAGACATGTTTTACGTTATACAAAAATTTAATTTTATACAGTGTATATTATGAAAAATTGTTATTATATCATAAAATATATTTTATTCATTTAATTTGAGGTTCATTTTCAGGCTCTTTATCCTTTAATGGTTTTGGTTAAAAAATTTCTTAGGTCTCAAATCAAGTTCCTTTTCCACGAGTCACAAATTTTCTTATTGACATTGATCTTACAAGTTACTTTAACAAAAAATTTAGTTTTCAATATGTTTTATTTAATTTATATTTAAGGAAATTAATCCCTTTCATTAAATTTTTTCTATTTGTGTTATCAATTCCTCTTTAAAAATGCGTCACTGAAAGGAATGATCCACAACCTAAGAACATGGACCTTTTTCTTCCATATCTATGTTTTACCCAATGAAACTATTTTCTATAATGTTTCAAGTAACCTTCACACTACTCTTTACCTAATTTCAAAGGAAATATTTATGATCCTTTTTACAATATGGGTTTTATAATTAGTTTTTAAATGATTTTAATGTTTTCTACATGAATAGTTTTTGAAGAAGGTTAACCTTTAAAGAAATGTTATAAATGTTTTAATAAGTATTACATAAATATATTTTAAAGTTATTTTTAACTATTTTGAATTTATTTAAAAATGTTTTAGAAGAAAATATTTTTTATTTCTTACATATTTTTCTTTTTTGATGGAAGTAATCTCTTTTACACTTTTTCATGTGATCTTATCTTTCCACCACATTTTTAGTTTTCTAGGAGAGTTCCTCTCAACACTTTCAAGTTTTCAAAAAAAAGGAAATTATTATTCTCATGATATAATAGAATCCACCTTTTAAATATTTTCAAAGGATATGTAAAATTCTCATTTTCAATGAAATTTTCCAAAATCTTGTAAGTGTTTTCTCCATTTATTTTATACGCTTGATCAAAGGTATTATTCAAATGATACCATCCAAATTATTTATGTAGTTGGAATATAAAACTTTCTTTTACATCTATGTTATGATCCATTATTTATTTTTCCTTTCCTAATCATCCATTTTATATGAATGATTTAATTTGAATGCCTTCCCTCTGTGAATGACCTATTATCTGTTACTTAATTGACTAGTGTTCACCTAGATTCCATGTACATCGATTCGTTGGGGAAATATTTGTCTAAACTATATATTCATTCCTATATGGTGTAAATGAAATATGGATAATCATATTTGTTAAGTTTTATTTACCTATAATCATTTTTAAATTCATTGGATACCCATTTATTTTCTATGGTTTTATCATGTCATGTTTATTGATGAAATAATGAATGCTACCTTAAAGAAGAACTTGAAAAGGATATAAAACCAATTTTATTTCCTTGAATTTTTATAATATATTGATTGAAACCATGTGGAACACATATGTATGATTTTAATTATGTGACGAGTGGGCCCATAATTATATATCCTCCCAATGCATTGGGTAATTTTTCTATCTCATGAATTATCATGGTGTGTGGGAAGTAATCCTAGAAAACTATGGTGTGTGGGTAGTTATCCTAGCTCAATATATTATGTTAACAAGGAAGGAAGCCTTGATATATTCTTATGATATCATGTTTTTATTATTTACATATAACTATGATGCCATGATATTATGATATAATCATTTTTTAATAAATGTTATCATATTTTTACTCCATGACCTCAGAATTATGATCATTCTAATTATGATATCATTTTATTCCTCACATATCTCATGTAATACTTTATTATTATGTTTAACCTTACTGAGAATTTGAGATCACCCCTTTATTATGTTTCCATTTCCCTAGATTATGAAAGAAAGTAATAAGTATGATTAGCTTAGAAGAGTGTCTCGTGTAGAGAATTTATAGGAAATTTTGAAGACCCATTATGGAATTATTAGCTTCTTATATAGTGTAGATTTTTTTTCTATTTGATGATAAGACTTGATATTTATTTGTTTATGATTTTTTGAAATTATCTAAAAATATAAAATAAAAGGTCATTGGATTGTAAATGTGAGAATGATATTGTAATCATAGATGTGTATTGATGTCAGTGTTGTAAGTTATGTGTTTTTAGAACTAGATCCAAGAGCATGGGTCTAGGTGTGCTACACGCCTCAATTGGGACATGGGTATATTTAGAGGTAGGTAAAGTTAAAACCTAGGGTCATGGGTATAAAAAATCATGTCCTTTTTGGTTGAAAATTATACATGGGATTTGAATTTTGATCTATAGATCTGGGGTCATTTTTAAATACAATGTTTGAATTGGAATTTAGAGAGTGGGAATGTCTTAGAGAGATATTTTTGGATTTTTATTAAGGCCCAGGAGGTGTCTTGGGTGTTTGGGTGAATCTAAATAGATTTAGAATGGATTTGGAGTTTTTGTAAGTTTTTTTTAACCTAGTGCATGGTTTGAGAAAAAACATGGAACACACTAAACATGTGGGTGTTTCTATTTCATTTTGTTGATTCATGGTTAGTTCATGTTCACGGGATAACTATGAAAATTCTAGAGAAAATTGTGGTAGGTGGTCTGGCTAGGGGGGATTGGCACATGGTTGGCGTATGGTTTTAGAGAAATTGTGAAAAACCTACAATTCAAATACATATGAATTTTTCGTGGTTAACACACGGTTTTCCAAATCATGTGATTAAACAATGTGAAGTGTGTGGCATTAGATAATGAACGCTTCATTATTAGTAAACTATTTGGAAAACCATGTAGCCATACCATGTGACTTCCCAACATTTAATAAAAAAGCGGAAAACCCATTTTCACCTCTAAATTTTTAAGAACCCCTCTCCTATCTTCTCCCTCATGAATAGTTGATAACAAGGGGTCCTCTCTCTCTATCTCCTTCTATAAATACCATTTTATTAATGGTAGTTCTTGGTGATTTACTTTGATGATTCAAGGTGAGATCTCATATTCCTCTCTCCCGTCCTCTTTTACTTATTCTCATAGATTTCAGTTGTCTCTAGTTAGGGTTCTTATGATGATTACACTAGATCATAGTGGAATCATCCAACATCACGGGGCTTCCATATGGCATAGTTAGAGGATGTCCTAATATAAATCCTTTACATAATTTCATGATGTTTTTTTTGGAGGTATGTATCCATATGATTTTATCTTATATTTTTACCTAAATTGGATGAATTTGATTTTTTAATTAGGTATTACAACTTGTTTTTTTTTGTTTCTATTATGTTTAAGTGTATTTTGGGTGTGGAATGAACCCTGTTTCTTGGGTTTTTAGTGAGAAGATATCACCTAGTGAGATTTTAGGAATTATGCCTATTTTAATGAAATTTTGTAATTTATTATAATTTTTTATAATTTATTTTAATAATTAATTATAATTTATTATAAATAATTATCCTGAATTTTAGCTTGAGTTAAGACCTCAAGAGGTAATTTGAGGTTTGGAATGGATTGGGTGATGGGCAGGCTTTATTAAAATGAAATGTTTTACATGAGATAGGTGGACCCTTTAGCATATACCTTTGGTAAATGAATTTATTAATGTATTTATTTGATATTCAGTCTCTCCAATAAAGTTCATTAGACTTGATTTATTAAAATGAAAATTTTTATTGATGGATATAAGTGTTAAGGGACACTGTAAACCCTTGATCACTAGCTTAGTTATTTGGTCACTAATGTTTGATGCCTTATTTGTAAAACTATGTTGTGATATACGTAAACCTAGAGGGATGATACTTAAATGAAATTAGTGATCTTAGAAGTATGTTCCCTTAGACCCATTGTGTAGGGATGAGTGATGAATTGGAGTTATTGGCCTCAGTAGGCCATGATGTGACTGTGATATTCCATAAAGACTTCTGGATATTTGAGATGAGTGTAGGTGAGTGATCCTCTCCCACTAGTATATGATCACAGAGTGAGTGTGCCCTGGGTATAATATTGATGGGCCGGGTGCATGAGGACTAACTAGGGAGGACCTTGGGAAGAGATATAGGCATTTTTTCAACTCTATAGAGTGATGCCATATGTCTTTTCCTAGGAGTACAATGAGGCCTTGATATGATTATGATGATTTCAAGAGATTATATTCCCCCCAAGTGATGGGTGGGGGCTCAAGAGATGATAAGGCAACAAAGTAACCCATGAAGTGTCTTCTGATGAGGATATGGCCTAGGATACCCTCACAGGGTGCCCTGATTTTATATTAATCCTAGATAGGGGTAGTTTGGGGAGACTTGTATCATTAATCTTGCATGTTACCTTATAAATCGAGGATAAAAAATGAGCATATAGCATGGATTATATAATGGGATTTGAGATGTGCACTTGAGAGGCCAACATGGGAGACATGTGACTAGTTTAGGCAGGTGGATGGCACATATGTTTTGAATTGAGCTTCTCGGGAAGATGTTCCCATGGATATATCTAGTATCCTTTGAGGTTCTAGGGTGGATTTTTCCCTCGAGTATAAGTGTTATATATATATATGATAATAATGGTTTAGGTGCTTGGGGTGGGATATGAACCCCTTATAATGGAGGTTTGATACCAAGTTTTAGGTAGGGATATGACCCCCTTGGGTGTATAACATCTCTTATGGTTTCAGGGATGATTATGTTAACCCCATGTGGTTACTTGTGCCCAGAGACACTCATAAATTGGATAAAATAGGTATAAGACTCAAATATGTTTTTAGGGTAGGATATGGATCCCCTTTAATGGATGATAAGCTCAGTGACACTTTGGCACTATCTAAATCAAGTATAATCAACCTTGGGTGTCATGTTATAACCAGAGGATCTACAATAGTCATTTATTTATGATTTTTAATTTTATTTACTTATTGTTCTAAGCATATCACATGTGTATACATTTTATTTACTCATTATGTATGGGACCCCATTTTTGGTACCCTACTTATTATTACTCACACTATGCTTGGGTAGTCATGTAACTTGGGTACCTGAACATACTTCATTGATTACAGGTTCAGGTTGGGAAGATGCTCAAATTTGATTGATCGAGCATGATCTCTTAGAGACTAGGTTGAGGAGATGTAGGAATAGTAATATATCCTTAATGTAACATTTTTATTTTATTTATTATGTATATATGACCAGATCTGTGGGAAGTTGGTATTATATACTAGTTTGACCATCTTTCTGTATAACTTCATGTTCCACATATCATTTTTTATAACATTGTTATATTTTTACTTCTTCATACTATGATTATATATTATGGATGCTTTTTTGTTTATTTTTATTTCTATATCAACTCTAATATTAGGGTATAGTCTCCCCACAATATCACCATAGACCCTATCCACTATTCAATAATGATCTAGCATATAGAGAGGTGCACTTGAGACCACATGGACACCACTAGTACAAGCACTAGGAATGTGTCAAACCTTGTGATGGATCTCAAGTTGTTGTGTCAAAAACACATTTTTATATGGAAACTCTAGATTACAAGGGACATTGTATTTATATTATTGATTTTAACTTTTATATTTATTTAATTTGGCCTAGTGTGTAGCACTTGGGTTTTTATATTTATGATTTATAGGTTTTTACCTCATGGATCATTGGAAAGAGGCCTGTTTACATGCCTCATATTTGGCACATAAGATTAAAATTACATACATATTATTGTGTGTGATTGATATAACTGATGATAGAGGGTTAACTTATTTAAATTACCAATAAAAATTTACACAATGTTTTCTTATATAATTTTTTTGTGGAATTATACATAGCTAAATCATAATATAGTTCTTCTGATGATATTTCATGTGGATTCTACAGAGGGATACTACATGATGAAGGCTATATATTCTATCTTGTAAGGGATTCATAATGACCTATAGTAGTTCATTATAGGAATTATATGCATTTATAATAGACCCCAAGTTGGTGATTATGATATAGGTTCTAAAGGAAAATAGATTCTATTATTTAAAGTGTCATTAAAAACCTATATGGTGTTTCCCATATAGATTTTTGGTTGAATTATACATAACCAAACCATAAGACTATAACGTACTTTACATGGATAATCAAGGATAATTATGTTATATATATGTATATGAGATCATAATCCTTGAAGAATAAACATCATAATTATATCCCCGGTAAGGATTAGTTCCCTATCAGGCTAATGACTTGGCATGGAATGATAGATATGTATATACGAGACTTTAAAGTGTGTGTTTTGGTGTGTGGGTTACTCTGTGACATCAGATATGGGAGAAAGGATGTTTACCTATGGTTTATGACTTGTATGAGACATTTTTTGTAGGATATTTTGGAGAGCCTAATGTTTTTGATATATGAATCATGATTTTTGTGAGTAAGTGTGTTGTGGTATGAGAGGGTACCCCAGTAAAGGGTTAGCCTAGGTTTATGAGTTAATTAGAAATGGGAAGTATGGGTAGATAATTTTGGGTTTGAGATTAATGAATATGAGGTGCTACTGAATATGAGGTATAGAAAAGTATATTCCTTGGTCTTTTATAATGTAAATAAATTAAAGTTATTTTGGTGTCAATGACGGTTTGAGAAGGAAATATTAGTTGGATACTTGAATCTATTTTTTGGATATTGTTCCTGATTGGATACTAGATTGAGATCCTTGAACATAATATCTAGGATGGATAAACCCTGGGTATATGATTCTAGTTTTGAGATGATGCTCTGGTTAACATGCGATCATGCATTAGACCTTGACATTGTGAAATTCCATGATTTTGAAGAGGTTCATTGAGGATTTTCCTGGTTGGAAAAAACTAACATGCTAAGGAGAATGAATAGTTGGTTAGGCACATGAGCTTGGGTTTAATGATGTGTGACTCATGGGATCACGAGTCATATTTTGAGAGTGGGCTATACTAGAGTGTACAACTGTTGGGTTGGATGATATCAAGGTAGAATACACTGGTTATGTGTGGTGATCATTGGTTATAAATTAATTAGTATCCATATGTGGGATGAGGACCAATGGTTTAAAAAAAATTATTATGTCATTTGTTTCCCAAAGTTTTATCAAAATAAGAAATGCCCCTCTATGACATAAGAGGCATAGAAAATTGATTGGGTGATATGATACAATTGATATGGGTTTTATCCTAGTCATGTTGATTGGATGAGTGAGAGTGGCTTAGGAGGAGCGACATGACTATGATGAGAGAACCTATTTTGGTTGCACTCAAGGAGCAGTATAAGAAAATCCATATGATGGGGAGTGGACCATTATCCATGGAAGGCATGACCATATTTATAGGTGGAATTTCAGATAATTATAGGGATTATATTACTAGTAATTAAGGAATATGTGGTGGTTGATGTTATTATTGGAACCCAAGTTTGAATAGGATGACTAATTACAATAATTATATTAAATAATGAATGGATCATGGGTCATGGAGGGATTATCCTTGGGTTATAAGGTTCATGGTTGTGATAACACCAATCATTAGATAGTTGAGGTGGAATTTAAATAGATTTGGGTTTTATATGTGATATTGGATGGAGTCCATGTGTTTGAATTGGGATTGAGTTGGGTTTTGATGAAATCCAAGGGTGATTCAGACTTGAGATATGATGGTACTCATGAGTAGAGTACGACATTAGATTTAGTTGGTCAAGGAACTAATCATGAAATTACACCAAATGTAGAGTTCAAACTTTGGTGATAGTTCATATACAATATCATGGTTCATTTGGTAATTTTGGAATCATTATTGAGTAATGTAATAGTATGTTAGTGACTAAGGATGGGCATTTTTGAGAATGGTCAGAAAAAGAAGGATTGACCTTTGTTTCCTATATAATTGGTTATAGTGAGATATAAACCACACTAAGTGGGTCGATATACCATTGGAAAAGTATTTTAGTAGGAAATTATGATGGTGGGAAGTACAATGGTTCAGAATCATAATTTTTGAGTTGCGACTTATGTTGGGTAGCACCATGATTCTGGATATGAATTGATCGATGAAACCTTAGTGTATCAGGATAAACGAACATCGGTAAGTGTCGTTTTAGTGTTTTAGTGTTGTTAGTGGGAGGTAGATAAACTTTTTGATTAATATAGATCTTGTGTTTGGTGTTTCATAGTGAAATCTTGTTCGAAATTTAAGGATAAGACATGATGAGTTGATCATGAATTGTTGATTGGGACAAGTCATTTTTTATGGTTAATATGTTAGAGTTGGTGCTCTAGAACCAACTACTTTGTACTTTGGATTTAATTTATATTAAAATAAGTTAATATTAATGTAAATATCTTATCACATATTGATTTTTCTTAAACATAACATTGATGTGATATTTTACTAGAGTATCTATCACATTGTTAAGGTCATAGTAGTTCCCCTCTATGATGAAAAACCTGGGAATCTATGATGATATCCCTTAAATATAGTTATACAGTCAGATAATGTACTATGATAGGGAACATGGTATATAGACAGTCAGGTGTGAGTACTCTTAAGTGGATGATTCTTCTTCTCATGAAGTTTTCAAATGGTAATTTCCAAGATGAGATATTACGAGAACATACCCACTAGTAGGAATTCCACATGTTTTGGTGCCATCAAATACACCTATCTAAAAATATTTTTAGTGGTCCTTAGACTTTAATATTATTATTAATGCATGTTATGACTCACATACTTAGATTTATTTCATAAACTATGATGATAATAGTTTTTGTAAAAGTTGGACATGTTGGGTGATTCATGAGAGACATGTTATTATTAGATAAGTCAAGGAAGGATTTTCCCCTTCTATCTTTATGGGAGTAGATATCTCAGACCTTTGATTGGGGTTGAAAAATTGCATTAAATTCCATGGATATTGTTCAACAACAAGTTAATTTTATATATCCAAAGAAAGATGTATCAAGAACATAGGTTGATGACATGCATGTGAAACCTGCTTGATGAGATATTGAGAGAAAGGGATTATTTTACACAGTGATAATTTGAATGTGTTTGGCGATGTTGTGACATTAAATTATTTCTCTTGGGTGACTTGACCCATTACTAGATAGTAATAATGGACTATAGGCATACCTGCCTAATGAAAATAATAAATAATTCCAGAGGGTCACACACTAAGTGCTTTCGTTAATCTAAATTAAATTCTATTTGAATTTTATTTATGGAATAACTAATATTCTCAAGGTTGAGGAATAATTTTATTCAAGTTTTATTTATTATATAAATTAAATAAATATTTATTCACCGAATTGTGAATAAAAAATATGTATTTATTTTATTAAATATTTTATAAATATTTATTCACTCATTTGTGGATTGAAATATTTATTTATGAATATTTTTTTTATTCGGGTATTCAATAAACATCGAGGAGGATGAACATACTAAGACTATGTTCGTTGATAAATATTAATTATCAAAATAGTAAAAATATATTTATCATTTTTCAGGTTAATTCACACTATAAATAATAATAATAATAATAATAATAATAATAATAATAATAATAATAATAATAATACTATTATAGGGCATGAGGTTTTTTAAAGATTATTATATTATTTAAGGTTTGGTTTGAAATTAAGTAATATTTTAACCCAAAACCAAGCTCTATAAAATATGGTTATGCCTATTGTGTTGGGTTAATTGAAAATTGAGAATAGTGAATCATTACACACAACAAGATTCTCTCTCTCTCTCTCTATATTGAATTCATCCTATCTTCCTATCAAGAAAGAGAATAACTCCTTCAATCCTAAAGGATCTTGGAGAAATCAATTGTGCTAGCACTAAAAAATCAATTGGAATTTTTAAGAGATCAAAGGAGCATGTGTAGATCACCACTAGAAAGATTATACACTTGAATCCTTATAATGAAACGTAGGTAATATGAAAGGTTTTTTGGAAGATATACAATTTAATAAAAGAAAGGTTCCTAATACGAGGTAATCATTTCATCCCAAAATAAATAGTTTAATTATAAATTTAACATGATATATCCTCTCTTAGGGTTTCAGGTAACTCTAAATTAAAAGAAATTTTAATTTAATTCCCACAACATGTGTTTACACTATGACCAAAACCTATAAGTGGTATTAAAGAGGCCACATTTTAAATTCATAATTATTTATTTAATTATTGATCAATATGCATAATTGTGGTTGAATTTTTCATTTTATATTATTTTTTCTTTAATACAATTTTAATTAACATGTTTTTCAAAATTTTAATTTCTTCATTCAAGATTAAAAATTTCTTAAGTCCAAGAATAGATAAAGAACAATTGGATATTAAAATGGTAAGTGTTGAGGAATATATCCCAATATCATGGGATTATGTGACATGTAGCTGGAGTACATGCCGTGTACCCAAGTGAAATTCACCTGGACATGTCATGAGGTACATGATTCACTAATAAGTAATTACACATTGTTCATTTATTTAAAACCATGTATATAATGGTCTAACCTAGAACATGACATGTTAGATTAGATGATGTGTAGCTGGTGTGCACTCCTTGTAGTCTACATGGGTTAGCAGTGAAATTCATGAGGTCCTTGTACATAGTCAAAAGTGCATGAGACTGAAATCCTATTTCATTAATGAATTACATGACATATAACTGATGTACACAATATTCAACTCATTAATTCCCACATCCGACGTACATGCTGAGTCATTCAGTGAAATAAGAGGACTCACTTCATGCGTTATACATGGTGTGTAAGTTTATTGTACATGTCATGTATTACTATGTTTGATGGACACACCAAGCCCTTCAATGGGTTTCACAAGCACATGAAAAATAAAACACATGAAATTTATCTAGTAGTAAACGTCGTGTATTATGAATGATTTACATACCAAATACCCATGCATGTATATTGGGTACACAATAAATAAGATACATGGCGTGTAACTTGTAAGTACATGATGTGTGGTGTCTTAATTAAAGAAAGAACTAAATTACATTAAATTGATAACTACAACATTAAAAATTATTTTATTTATTAGAACTATTTGTGTTTGACAATTTAATAATTGTTTTAAAGTATTATTAAAATTCTCATTCAATTTATTATAACAATCTATAATAATTGGTTCTACCATGTCTTTTACATGAATGAATTTAATGATAGGTGTATCCAAATGAATTTATATGGTCATTAAGATTAAAGATAATTAATCAATTAATTACACAACATATTAATGAAAGCATATTTATCTTAATAATAAAGAATTAATAGTAAATTAATTTCAATCAGTTTTACTTTTTCATACTCATTGCATGTGTATAAATGTTCCTAAGCTTGATCAAGACCTATGTATGAGTTGGTTTTATTTAATTTAATTTATTTCACAAGTTTGAATTTATTTTTTATGAAATTAAATGATATCCAACATGTCATCCCTCTCTCCATTATTATGTAGGACTTGGGTGTCCAAGTTTATTTATGTAATTCCCCTTAACCAATACTTTTGTACCCCTCAAATGTGTGTGAGTTATAAATACATGTAATTAATGGAGTATCCAATAGTGTGTGAAGATAGTTCAAGAAAAAACCATACCGATGACAACCCAGGTGAAACATAGGTGTACATGTGGAATGATATAACTCATGATAATATCAACACGAGGAATTTCCCCTTGGTCAGAGGTTGACTTATTATCATCTCAATAAATCGGCCATTATATAATCTCATGATCAGGTTATTAATTAATTATTTATCTCTATATTATGAATTATTTATTTTATGGATGCAACCTCTATCACATAAATAAATTAATTAAAGTGAAAACTTGGAATTTAAAAAAATAGGTTATGCATAAATGTTTTATCCAACATGGTTAAGTAATTTAGTAAAATCTACATAATATTAACAAGTAATGTAAAAGATAAAAAAAGATAAAATTTATGAATAATAAATTAAAATCCCTCAACTTAATAGTAATTCAGACTAAGATTTTCATTACTTGATTGAGAATGAAACCATATAACTAAGTGTTTACATGGAAAAAGTTTGAAAACATTCTTTTATTGGGGAGTTCTAATGAGAATTTCAGGCTAAATTAATTGAACTTATATTGAATTTAACAACCAAAGTCTACTCAATAAAATTTTGAGGTAAGTTTTAAGGGATTCCAAGTTATAATTTCAAGATTGGGGATCCCACTCAATGGATCAAGGAGTTTCAAGCTCGCAATTAGTAAGACCACCTACCTAAATAACTTCTTATGATTTACATGGACAAAGTATGGATAATAAAGAATAGAAATACAGATCCTGGACACTTGAATATCAGAAAATCTAGACATTAAAAGTTCAATGGAGAGGGATATTAAGACTTGATAAAATAGTGGGAGAGTTAATAAAAATATTTATTATTATTTATCATATAATTTTTCATCAAGTAATGTACTAATCATATATTTTAATTATTGTAGAAAATAGAAACCAAAACCAAAAAATTAGTGAATTAAATCCTTAACTTAGGGTATGTACTTACATAGAAATTATTTCATATATGGTATAATCATTTATGTGATGAATTATTATCAATTTTTTTATGTTTTGGAATACTCTCTTTCTATTTTTCCACCCCAGTAGACGAGCAAAGGTGAAAAGGATGTCGATAAGAGATATGTTGTGGATGATTACTATATCCATTGTATTATGTTATAAAATATATATAAAGAGTTTATGATAGAAAATAAATATATTTATTCTTATATAATAATTTCAAATATCCATTCTCTTGAGAAAGATAAGTAAATTCTAGAAATAAATAAGATTGTCAATGCATTATATCAGTGTAAACTAGAATAAGTTAATATAGCTACTGTCATGATTTTAAAATAAAGGGGTATATTGACCTGTTGGAAAAATTAGTCTTCCACTTAGATAATAAATTATCCATTAATATTATCTTATCATCCTTACCACCAATATTATCCTTATTTTTCTAATACCTGATAAATAAAATGGACAAGTCATTTAGGAAACTTTTGTCCATACTTCACCAAACAAATATGGATTGGTTAAAACCAATTTCTCCACCCCTTTCAGTGATTTTTTTAAATAAAACTTGGAATATCCCATGAATAATACAAATTCAATATATTATTTACAACTTCTTTTAAAGATACAAAGGATTCGAGGGAATAATAACTAATAAGAAGCTATTTTCTTCTAATGTGGAATTATTGGACACTAGAAAATAAAATATAATAAAATGAGGAATCAAGAATTTTTACCCACTTTAGGTATATTCATCAATTTTATATTCACCAATTTTTTATTAAATAAAATATTCTTATAAAATACATGTATTTGAATATAGGAAATTAACAAGAATAAAATGGTTATAGAGTGAACTCAAAAGGAATTGAGAAAGGGTGATTCCTATGTTAGAAAAGGGGAGCTCACAACATCTCATTTCCAAAATGGATTGATTCAAATTTTTAAATAGTGTTACCAAAAAATTTATCTTAGTGTTAATCTAGAAAAAAATGACTCATTATCTCAAATTTGGAATAAATATTGTTATGGTACTTCAATACTAAACTATTGGTTCAATATTTCTTGAATATCAGATATACATTGCAATGAATGATGAATATAAATATAAGGATCTTACCCAATCATGTAAAGATAATTATTTTTCAAATAAAATTGAAGGTAGTTGAGTTATTTATACCCATAAATTTTTTTAGTCTTAATTGATGTAAGATAATGGGAATATAATCAAATTACTTATAAATGTTTTAGATAAAGAAACATTTACAAAGAAAGGCACATCATAATGATTTTGAAGCTAGTTTAACATGTACAAATGAAACATTATAAATCTATTGGTAAATTTATAAACTTTATGATATTACTTTAAGAAATTTTATAAATTATTAGTGAAGTAAATTAGTGAAATTGGTAAAGATTAAGGAACCTCTGAGCATGTTTTTTAGAGAATATCTTTTCCAAGTATTCATCGATCATATATATGGATTAAAGGTAATCCCATAACTCAAAAATAATTATACACATCAATTTCATGATGTTTATAAAAGGAATATAAATGATTAGTCTTATATATATTGGAAATTTTCCATCACTCCATCCAGGATATATTTTTCAAATAAAAGTGAAACAACTAACCATATGCCATCGAAATTGGCTAATGGATATCAATTTCAATATGATAAGATTATATTAAGACACTACCATAAGTGTTTATTAAAAATAGTTTGTTAAAATTTTTCCTCAGCTATGAATGTACATCAAAACACTAAGGTGCATCTAAGTTAATAATCCTATAGTCACTAAGGATATTAACATCTAGTCAATACTAACTATATTTCCATAATGGAAGCCTATATATTTAAAGATATTGGGATCATTATTAACTTCTATGAGTTAAATATCTATATACACAAGGGTTGGAATAGGAATAATGGACTCTATTGACCATAGTGGGAGTAGTAGTTCGGGATATACATACTATGTAGGAATTTATAACCAAATAGGTGGTTTATGTTCACCACAGTGGGTGATACATATATTATTTTTTCAGAATAAGTATTCTTAAAATGTATCAATAAATGGT
Organism: Viscum album; assembly: GCA_963277665.1. Classification (NCBI taxonomy): domain Eukaryota; kingdom Viridiplantae; phylum Streptophyta; class Magnoliopsida; order Santalales; family Viscaceae; genus Viscum; species Viscum album. Next base: position 1,784,467,775 of record OY728121.1, on the reverse strand, counting down.
AATATGATAAGGTTGAAAATTAGGCATATAATTAGGTAATGGACTCCATGTATCAAAATTGGGGACTTTTTATTTTGAATGTTTATAATAATTGATAATGTTAGTGAGTATTCAAGAGAAACTAGGTATGGATGGTACAAGGCAACACTAACAAATCATGATTTTTTTTAAAGGTCTAGTCTATGAAAAAATCTACACACCAATCATTATAAAAAAATCCTTCTTGAATTATAAATTTTCAAAGTATATTTCTATGATAATCATATTGGTCTATTTATTTTCAAGGCCACCTAACTTAGAGGAAACCTCATGGTAGATGTCTATATTATGCAACTAAAGGGAGACCCTATGATATGTGTCTACTAGTAATAACTTAAAAGTCTTGGTGAATCAATAAATTCCAATAAGATATGTAGATTACATATATTAATTTATGAATAAATCATGTATAGTAATCATAGAATATTATTTTTTGGAAATGAATGAGTGACATGTGTCTCTATCTAGTTAGTGGGAGAAATTTAAATTTTCAAGATAGATATACTAATAACATATAGAATTTTTTTTGTTTCTTAGCAGTTCTTTATGAATAAGGAATGAAATTTCTCGAAGTATGACATAATGGAGAAACCATGTTACAAAAAATAAGATATAAAAGATATATCTTGGGTTTTTTAAATTTATTCATAGTATATATATTAACTAAGTATTAAAAGAAATAAATTTTTAATAATTCAATACTAAATTGTTCTTGGCATATAATCCTTCCAGTAGAAAATGTATATACATAGGAAGATATTATTAAGATTAATAAAAGTTTACAAGATCAAGTGATAGGAATATATCTCATGTTCCATGATATGCACTAACATTTGATATTACTAATGAATAATACACATTATGTGAATATAAAATATATCCAACATAACTATATAGACTTGCAGTTAGAACTAGTTGATATCACTTTTCAAAGTATAACTAGATGAGTTCTTAGTATCTGGGGAAGTGGAAATATTATTCATCAAGTTAATTTAAGATTTTTATTTATTTTGTTTAATTTGATCTAATATCATAGAAGAGGCTATGGTAATATTAAACAAAAACTTATTATAGTGAGTGGTTTCCATATCTAAAATATCTAAGTATGTTGTGGATTATGACGTAGTTTAAGAATAAGTACGTCCTATTCTGATTTTGGGTTATACCAAAAGAAATAGATTTATCATTTTATGATATAATTTGAATATGGATTTAGTCAGGATGTCGAGATTCTGAAATGGGAACAAGTGATGGATACTCAGTTATATCACTATTTGAGTGATTTTCCCAAGATAATAATGTTTCATTAAACGAATCCCCCATAAAAACATGTGGATTTTCCAACCCTATCCACTAAAATATGATAGGCCTAGAATATGTAGCTATAATCAGTGTAGGAATGTTTTTACATGTGATAACTAACCGGTCATTTGTAGTTGGATCTATTAAAAGTAGGAGTTTTTTAGATTTGGTTCCCTATAACCAACTACTTTGTACTTTAGAATACATATATATTAGAATAAATTAATATTAATATAAATATCTTATCACATATAGATTTTTCTTGTGCATAACATTGTTGTGATAATATCCTAGAGTATATATCGCATTGATAAGGTCATAGAAGTTTCCATCTATGATGAGAAACATGGGATGCTATGATGATATATCTTAAATATAGTTCAACATTCAAATAACATACAGTGATACGAAACATATTATATATAATTTTATGTTTGAGTACTCATAAGATTATGATGACTCTTCTCATAATGTTCACACTTTATAATCTCCAAGATGGTATATTATGAGAAAAAACATACCAGTAGGAATTCAATATGTTTTGGTGTCATTGGATATTCCTCTCTCTGAATGTGTGTAATGGTACTTATAGTTGAATATTATTATTAATATATGTTATGAAATTGTGGGAAAAGATGTATTCCATAAACTGTGATGATAACTATAGAAAATTTTGATACATTGGGTGTTTCATAAGTGACATTTTATAAATGGATAAGTCAGGGAAGGATTTGAACCTTCCATATTTATGGGATTTTATATCTTGTCCCTTTTATTGGAGGAGAAATGTCACATGAAATTCCTTTTCCATGGTGCAATGACATGTTTATTTTATATAGTAAAATAAAGACCCATCGATTACATAGGTTGATGACACAAATGTGAAACCTACTTTATGTGATATAGAGATAAAAAGATTATATTACATAGTGAGCATTGGTATGTGGTTGTTGACATTGCAACATTAAATTATTTCTCTTGGGTGATTTGACCCATTTCTAGATAGTAATCATGGACTATAGGCATACCTACCTAATACTAATGAGAAATAATCCTATAGGGTCACACATTAAGTGTTTCCATTGATCTTGATAAAATTATATTTGAATTTAATTAATGGAATAAATATTATTCTCAAGATCGAGGAATAATTTTATTCATGTTTTATTGATCACATAAATTAAATAAATATTTATTCATCAGATTGTTATTGATATATATTTATTTATTCTATTGAATATTTAATAAATATTTATTCACTATTTTTTGGATTAAAATATTTATTTATGAATAAAATATTTATTTGGGTATTCAATAAATTATAAAGAGGGTGAACAAACTTAGATCACATCTATTGATAAATATTAATTTTACAGATGGTAAAAATATATTTATCATTACACAAGTTAGTGTACACAATAAATAATAATAATAATAATATTATTATTATATGACATGGTGTTTATTAATTATTATTATATTATTTAAGGGACAATATGCAATTAAATAATATTTTAAACTAAACCCTATATCTATAAATAGATGGTTATGTATATTGTGTAGGGTTAAACAAAAATTGAGAATATAGAATCATTGCACACAACAAAATTCTCCCCCCCTCTCTAATTCCTCCTCTATTCCTCTTAATAATGAGAAGAACTCATTTAATCCCAAAGTTTTTTGGAGCAATCAAGATAAAATAAAGATATTTGATTCACCGCACTAGCACCCATAAATCAATTATCATTTCTCAGAGATCAAAGGATCATGTGTTGGATCATTGTTAGAGGGATTATACACTTTAATCCTTATATTTTAATGATAGTAATCTTAAATGGTTTTAAAAAGATAAAAAATTTCATTTAATAAAGGATCATAAGATGAGACAATCATTTATTTTCAATCTAAATAAATTAATTATAAATTTAACATGAAATAACCTCTCCCAGGGTTTTGGGAAACTCTAAATTAAAATAAATTTTAATTTAATTCCCACAATAGTTTCTTTTACTATACCCCAAACCTACATAATGATCATTGGGGTTTCTCAGGAATAAGAAGTGATATGTTAGGGAAGTTATAAAACCCTATGTCCTTTCAGGGTTGAAATTAAAAAGTGAATTTAAATTTGGTCATCAAAGCTGGGTCCATTTTGAAATTCTCGATTTATATAGGAATTTAGAAATTTAAAACCTATTAAATAGTTATTTTTGGATATTGATTGAGTATTGGGTTGTTTCTTAGGTGCTTAGATGAATATCAAGAGTTTCTTATTAGAGTTGGAGTTTTTGGAAGGTTTTTTACCTTAGTTCACATTATAGTGTGCATAGTTTGGGAAAAAATATATAGAACCCATAATATGTGGATGTTTCTAGTCATTTTATTTATTCATAGTCAATTTTCACAGTTAAAATATGAATAAGGGTTAACCATTTGAATTCTATAGAAAATCACATGAGGTGTATTAGGGTCTTGGCGCATGGTTGCAAAGAATATATAAAAGAACTACAATTCAAGTTCTAAGGGATATAAAATGATTGGAACATGGTCAGTAAAATAGTGTGGCCAGATCATGCGAGTTTTAAAGACTTAGACATTGAAGTTAAAATGGTTGGTTCACAGTTTGAAAAATTGTGTATCCAAATCATGCAAGGTGTGCGACTTTAGACAGTGAAGGTGACATGGTTGGTTCATAGTTTGAAAAACCACATGGCCAAATGAGATGGCTACCTAGGATTCATTTAAAGGGGGAAAATACCATTTTTAATTTTTTAATTTTTAATAAACCCTCTCCTCTCTTATACCTCATGCATATTTGAGATCAGGAGGTCCTATCCCCTTCTTCTTCCTTTGACCCCCTTCGATTAAAGGCGATTCTTGGTGGTTTCATTTTGGGATTTCAAGTGATATATCTTATTACTCCATACTTTATTATATTACTTATTGTCACATATTTTGGTTGTCTTTGGATAGGTTTCTTTACATTATTTCACTGGAGCATGGTAGAATCATCCCACTTCATGGGGACTCTGTATGGAAAATCTAGAGGACATCCTAAGGTGAGGTTTGGATGTCGTGTCACGCTGTTTGAATAAAGGTATGTTTCAATATGATTTTATATTTGGTGTTTACCTAAATTAGATGAAATTATCCATTGAACAAGGTTTCATAATTGGTGATTTTGTGTGGATTAGGTACAGGTGTATATTGAGAGTGTACTGAACCCCATTGCTCAAGGTTTTGGAAATAAAATTTAGTCCAACAAAATTTTAGGAATTATTATTATTTAAATTAAATTGTGTAATTTATTATAAATTATTATAATTGATTTTAAAAATGAATCAGATGTTTTTATAATTATTTATTGTGTGTTTTAGATTGATTATGACCTCGGGTGGTGACATAAGTCTTGGAAAAGCTTGGGTAATGACCAAGATTACTTAAAAAGTAATGAATTGAATGAGGTAAGTGGTCCCTTTATCATACCCCTTCGGTAAATGAATTTTATTATATATTCATGTGAAATGTGGTCTCACTACTAAGGGAGATTGGAATTTATAAATTAAATAAGTTTCTTAATTAAAATGATATTTCTTTGGATGGATATAAGTGCCAAGGTTCACTATGTACCCCTAAGCACTGGTTTATTCCTTTGGCCACTAATGGATTAGGCCTCATTTATAAATGTTCATTTTGAGATATACAAACCTAGAGGGGTGAGACTAAAATGAATTTTGTGATGATAGTGGACCCAGGTAGGTACCGTTAAACCCCTTGAGTAGGGATGAGTGATGAATTAGGGTGATGTCCCAAGTATGCCATGATGTGGATGTGGGATTCCTTAAATAATCTAGGATAGTTGAGATGAGTTTGGGGTGGGTGATCCTCACCTACTAGTATATGATCACTAAGTGAGTATTAACTAAGTAGAATATAAAAGGGTGGGGTGCATGAGGGATGACTTATGAGGACCTTGGAAAGAGATACCAGTATAGTTTCATCTCTCTAGAGTGATGCTAGATGGATTTACCTAAGAATCCAATGGAACCTTGATATTATCATGATAATTACAATAGACTATGTGACATTTTAGTGATGGATTGGGTCCTAATAGATGAGACAGATATAGTGTAACCCATGAAGGGTGTCTTAACAAGGATATAGCCTAGAGGATTATTTGCGGGTTCCCCAATATCATATTGATCCTAGTGAGGGGTGGTTCAAAGAGACTAATATTTTATAACTTAGGTTTCACATTAGAACCTAAGGGCCAATGAAGATCATACAACATAGATTCTATGATGGTATTTGGGATATGTACTTGAGAGGTTAGCCTGGGAGACACATGACTAGTTCAGGAAATTAATTGAACAGTGTGGTTTGACTTGAGGTTCTAGGAAGGATGTACCCCCAGGTATATATTTGGTATACCATGAGGTTATAGGGAGTATTTTCCCCTAGGTATATGTGTTTTATATGTATATATATGATAATGAGAGTTCATGCACTGGGGTGGGATATGACCCCTGAGTAATGGACGCCTGATACCTAGTTCTCGGTAGAGGATGTGACCCCCCAAGTGTATAAACTTTATTATAGTTTCAAAGAGGATATATTTGTCCATGGTATCTTTATATGGTTTCAAATAAGGATGTATTTCCCATAGGTGTATTATTATGTTATGGGGATGGTTATATTTCCCCAAATGCTTACCTGTGCTCAGAGACAGTCTGATACTAGATGAGGTAGGTATGAGACTTGGATATGTTTATAGGGAACGAGGTGGATCCTCTTAATTGATGATATTTATAAATCAATTCATCACAGACTCAAGAATATATAATCAATCCCATGTGTCATATTAGAACCCGAGTATCAATAATGGCCCTTTCTTTACAATTTCACATTGCATTTATTTATTCAGATGAGCATATCCCATGTATGTACATTATATTTACTAGTTCTATATGGGATACCATTGGAGTTTAACTACTGAACTATACTCACATATTTCTTCGGTGGCGATGGAACTTGGGTACATAATTATATTTCACTGATCACATGTTTAAGTTGGTCAAAGTCTCAAAGTAGATTGATCAAGTGGGATAACTTAGAAAGTATTATAGAACGAGTCAATGAGGCTTGGGGATGTAATAGAGCCTCAATGTACATTTTTTTATTTTGTATATATTATTTTCTTAGTGTGTGATCAGTGTTGTATGTTAGTATGATTATGTGACTGTATGAATGTATTCTTCCATATGACATTTGTTATAACATTGTTTTATTTTTTCATTATACTTTGATTATATGTTATGGATGTTTATTTTATTATTTAAACTGTTATTTATACTACTATATGAGGGTATTGTAACCCCATGGTACCATCCTATACCCCCACTACTTGTCTAAAACTCTAGAATATGGGGAGGTGTGTTAGAGGCCTCACGATGATCACAGACCTCAAAACCAATTGAGTGGTTCAAGGTGGAGGGATGTTATAGTGAGGATATTTGAGGTTGTTGAGAATATTTTTTAAAGTGGAATACTAACTATTAATTAATTAGATATTTCATACTATAAATTATTTATTCTATATTTATCTGCTTCAAATATATCATTTATAACCTTATCATGTGACCGATTCTGATGATGTTACAATTTCCAATATTTTACTTTTGAAAGACCATTATGGTTATTTAGAGATCACATGATTCTTCTAATTTCAAAATTTTGGAAACCTATTGATCTCCTGGGGTGGTGATGATGACATATTTTTATCATATGAGAGTATTTGAGGTTGTATCAACCCATGAAAGATATTATTGCATAGTTCAGACCACATTAATAGATTTAATACATGTTCATGAAATACTTCCTAATAATAATACTAGTTAATATTGTTTGAAATTTAATGATTAATACCATTAATTTATAATAAAATTTCATGTATGATAGGATTTATATCTTTATACCATTTATTAATTATTCTATATTTTAGAGATGTATAGTTGGGTACTCTAGAATTTACCACCATTAAGGGAGATGAAAGTTGATACAGAGTTTAGATTCAGCACATGAGAGGGAATTCATATATATCCCTATAAAGGGAATAAAAATCCATGTAGTTTGGTACCATTTAATGAGGCACATTGTAACTTTTAATGTCATGTGACAAGGACCAATGTGTTTTATTTTAAGGTCATTCAGTCATGACCAATGATATTTTTTTTAAGGTCATGCAACCATGAATATTCAATTTTATAGTTTAAGGTTATATAAATAGAGATTATTTTCAGAATTTTAAATTAATGTAGATTAAATACTAGGTAAAGGTTCCAGAAAAGGTTTGGTGTGGAACTTATGCATGGAAACCCATTTTAGTTACCATGAAAGCTGATCCAGGTGAAGGTATTTATGGGAACTAAGAGGAGTATCTTAAATCATGATATTTTTTTATCCAAAGGAAACTCTAATCCATGTTTAATGGAAAAGGGTGATAATATAAGTTTTGTGTTAGGATTATGCTTGATTTACCTATAATTCACCTAAATATATGAGTGCACATAAAATGTTTTTTTTGTAAAAGGGGTTAACTTAGTCCAAAACATATAAAAATATAAACCTTAGTGAAGAAGAAAACACATAATTCCAAAAGCCTCTATTTTTTATAATATTTTAGATTTATATGATTGTATGGGATTTAAAAAGGGAATATAGGCGTTATATGGGAAACTGCATAAGTTTTATATAATATGGGGTATAATAATAACATCTTTTTAGGAACATAATTGATTAGGATAGGTCTATGAATTAATTATGAGGAGTGGGAATGGACATGAAATTCTTAAGTGGAGGATTTATCCCCCCTTTGGAATTGTATTTAGAAAATACCTATGGGAGTTCATCTTGAAAGGCGTTCTTGACAAAATATAATTGTAAATGATGTAATTTATCAATTTTTTTGTTGCTAAAAATACCAAATGTCTCAAAATGAGTGTCAAGTGGAAAATTTATAGAAAAGTTATAATAGAACACAAAATAAAAGGCTTCATACCATATAAAAGTCTCAAAATTTCATAAAGGACTAGCTTCCATCTAAAAATGATGAGCACTCCACATAAGATCAATTTGTTCTCAAGGAAATCCTACCTTTTAAATATAAACTATATTGGGACACAAAAGATATATGTGGCTGCATAAAATCACCCCCATTGACTTTTGAATGATGATGAATCCACATTATTTGAACATAATCACAAGGGAACCCCATTTTGGGATTTAAAATGATTAAATCCTACAAATTAACCATGAAATATCTAATGTTTTCATGATTCGACTGTAAATGATGTGGGGCACTACATAAGTTCATCATGGTGGATGGGGAGACCTGTGTGATTCTCTCATGGATATATAATTTCTTCACAATCACTAACCTCACATTATAAAGTATAAATCTTTATCCATTTTTCTATTAATCTTCCTCACCTCATCAACCATGAAGCTTCAATCACTTTTTTAAGTGTCAAAAAATTCCACACTCAGAATTGGATGTGTTTAGAATAAAAAAGATCAAATTATGAGGAGAAAAAAGTAGATCTACACAAGATTATTTCTTACCACATAAGGGGGAATTAAATGTCCACTATTACCACTATAAATATAGAAATGGGGGGGGGACCATCCCATGAATGATTCAATTAAATGCTCTGCTTTCACATAAAATGTACCCTGATGAATAAAAATAAACCCCATAAAGCTGCTATCACACAAGACATAAGAATATTCCCTTCTACCATGTACATTTTATATAAATAACCTTCTTACATATAACACTCACCTAATTTTTTTACTCTATTAAAATTTTTCATGGACTTCTTCCATTCAATTACCTTGTGCATGCAAACTTAACTATCATAATCTTCTATAAATTTTCATATAAGTGAAACAAGGACATGTTATTTTGTCTTCTACTACAAGGTAGATAACCATGGATAAGAACATAAACTCTATCCAACATTTTCTTATCCATTTGAAGAAAAAATAATAATTTCATATTTGATTGGATAAAACTTAATAATCTATAAATGATAAAAAAGGTTACATCTTTTTGGGTTTGGGTTTCTTGGTGACATAACCATCTCTCAATTGGACCATACTAACACAGTGGATATGCTAACACTATGAACTTTAACAATTTAATGTGTAATAAAATAGTTTCTTCATCAAGGTGGTTGGTGCTAGAGTGGGGTATGTAACTTGGTAGACATCATTAAATTTAGATAAGGAATAATAAAATTTAGAATCTTTCAACCATAGGGATGACACCAGCCAATAGGATCATCATTCATAATGACAGAACCTCCAAACATAAATGGTGTTCTTGAACCTTCTCTACGGGTATTAATGGTGAAAATGGTTTAAGAGAGAGATTTATGTTAGGATTAGAAGAATCACATATATCTAACATGTGGATCACATCCCTTTATATAGTCTCTCTTCATTCAATGAACTTTATAATAATGTATGCATGTTGAGATATAAAATTTTGAACATTTAAAATTATTTTGTGTAGCCAAAAAATTAATCAACCCGTTGATTAAAAAATGAAGGTAAACCATGGATGAGTCAAGAAAATAAAAATAAAATCGATATTTAATATTATCATAATTTAGGATGGATGAATCACATGCCTTATAAAATATCAATTTATCGTAATCTATGATATTAATCACACACATATCAGAGGATATGAATCAAGTTATTTCTTACAACATGATATACCCATTTTAGTTTATTTACAATAATATCCTACTTAAACTAAAATTATATATGTAATTTATCCAAGAACTTCACAACTCATTATGAATTTATACGAAATATTTTTGATATAGTTCATCAAAATCTCTTTATTTTGGAACAAAAACTTTATCTAAAATTTAATACTTATCCTAATTCTTAATTGCACGACCTTATAGGCCTTTGTAACATTTAAAAAAATATGAAATTTTGATTTCAAAGATGTAAGAAAATAGAGACATCTAGAAAAAACTAGCGACACACCAACTATAAAGGGGTCTGGTGTGATCTTGATGAAATTTAATAATATATCTACATGAACATGTCCACTAAAATATGTAAGATATAAAACATTTATATAACTATACAATCATTTTTTATTATATCTAATCATCATTAGACATTAAACATGTCAATATAGTATAGTCTATATCATGCCTTAATGATTCTATGAAATAAACTAACTTGGTTGATGAATACATCACATTTCATTTATCTAGAAAATGGGCACATCACATGTCCCTCATCGAAGTAACTGAGAACATCATATGTCACTCAACTAATCATATCCATGTATTTCCTTTTTTTAATTTAATCAAGGTCCCATATTACTTTACTTGTCATATGAGTATACAAATCATATCTTGTCAAATCTATAATTGACAACATGATAAAAAAACCCTACCACCCCCTGATTAGCTAAGCCTCAATGCTTGAGTAAGAAAGGTATTAGTGTATGATGGTTCTAATGCTATGTATCTCATCAAACTCAGGTGATAAGGATTCATAATAAGCATACATACCTAAGGATATCAATGACCGCATGACATTCCATGTGATACACTTTGGCAGATCAAATTAGATAATAAGTCTTGACTTATTACCATAAGAGTATATTATTTATATCACATATATAACTATTTATGTCGAGTTAAATATTCTACTCATGCTAATTTTAACATATCATCATAACCCATAATAATCCATAATTATCATAAATTAGGGATAACTCAAAGTCATACATTGAGGGGATAATTATCATACCAGTTTATATAAAATATAAAGACAATGTGGACGATTGATAAATTGGAGATTTCTTTTTATACAAAATGATATATTTTATATTCTTAAACTTGTTTAATAAAAATTAACAAAACCATATATAATCACCTATATAAAATATTTTATATGAAAGAAATTTAAATTATCCTTATGTTTGCTGCAATTTTGGGGGTTTTATTAAACTCATTACATTTTTTGTAATCCTGTAATATATATATATATATGAACAAATGATAAAAAACTCTCCAAATAAACTCATTATTGAGTAGAATATATGAAGAATGATTGTTTTAATAATGAAAATATTTAGTAATCATATTCATAATGTTCAATTATTTAAATATATTAAAACTTCTTAACTCTAAAACATCATTTTTTAAGATGTTATTAACTTCTAATTTCTACTTATAACTCTTTATAAGTTCATCACCATCATTCATGGAACCATTTTAATTCAAAATTTACCCTTAAATATTTTTTTAATTAATGAAAAGTATTTACATTAACATAATCTAATACTATTAGGATATAAATTGAAATTCACTTAGTATTTTCATAGGCATAATGTTTTAATTGTTAACTTTGAATTTATCTAAGTCCAAAAATACTTCTACTAGCCTCTTAGACACTATATTCTCTTTATAATATCATGTTAAGATACAAAAACTCCTTTATGTCTAAGAAATAACTACTATTTCATTTTATTAAGAATATTTAACAAATAATCCATTTTTCCAATATCATATATGGAATTATATTTGTTTAGAGAATTATCTTCTAAAAAGAAGACATTATTCTTTGAAAATATCCTACTGATGGTTGGTAGGAACACCTTCAATAACATTTTAACAAAAATATTATTAAACAATTTTATCTTGGATATTTTTTTATCATTTCATACTTATCAAACATTTTATAGAATTTAATGAATCATAAACTATGTGTATTGAATATATCATCTCATATTGTTCATAGAAACAATTTATAAGTAAAAAACTTATCTTATCATATAATATAAATGTGATAAATATACATAACCTTTACATAGATATATATGATCTTGATATATTCATTTACATTCATATCATTGATGTATTAACTCTTTTCTTCATCACTTGAATATAAAATAAAATCTTATCAATTTTTCCCTTGATTTTAAAATTATATAAACTCATAATATTTGAAAAGTATACATTTAATCATTATATACCTTTAAAAACCGAAGAATTAATTTCTATAACACTGATACATAACATAGACATGCCATAAAACTTCTCAAACCCATTCAAGATTCTGAATAATTCCATCCTATGGAATAATTACTCCTCCTTCCAAATAACACCTTTTGGCTTCCTAACCTTTATTGAAAACTAAAATAAATATTGTTGAAATTTAAAACCAACTTTTCTTCTTTCAGTTTTAACTTTTACCAACTTTTACTATCAATACATCACCATAACCTAAACATCACATGCCTAGTTAAACTATCCCCAACATTTTTAGAATATAGATTAAAATTTTCTCACTAAAACTGATAGAACATTTCCAACTGAATGAATTCAAAATTCAAAAAAACCTTAGATGATATATTTAGTCCCATTATGCCATTTTCATACTTAATAATTTTGAGTTTATGATTGGAGAATAAATTTAATTAGTTCATTTTTCATATAATTAATTTTAAACCTTAAGTAAATAATTTTTTACTACTATAAGGATCTATATTCATTTTTTGAATAACATCAAAAGTTTGGTTACTTAGGAAGGTGTTTTTTTAATGCATAGAATATCTATTAAAATATTTTCTTAAGTTAACAGTCTTAAGAGTTTCTTAAATTAAGATAATACTGGAAGCTTTGTCATGACGCAACAAATTGATTATGATTTTAAGGTTGTTTTTTAGTCTAGAGTACACCCTAGGTCATCTCTCAAGGAGCATTGGTGGGTTTAGAGTGTGCGTTTTTAATAATAAGTACTTAAATAGGGGTTGGTCTCGAAAATAGTTTTAGGATGAAATGACTTAATTAAAGAGATTAATAGTTGGAAAGAAAAGGTGATTTTTATTAATTATGAGATAAAATGGTTCATTATGAGTTCAATACACACATTTAAAGCTCATTGTTCTTGTATATTAATTAAGGTTTGATGTAAGTTTTGGGTTGAAATCAATCAGAATCCCAATTACTTTCCAAAATCTTATATCAAAGCACATTATGCCAAACCTTGACATAACAATCATATAGAAAAGGTATATATTACATGAATGGTATAATAGCTTCCAAAACAAATTTAAATCTCAAATAAGTGGGGAAGAAAAGGATTCTTGTGCTGTCCAATCAGAACAACACAAGTCACACCCTCAAAACTTCACAGCGATTGGTTAAAAGTAAAGAGCATTTCATTCGGTTAAATAAAAAAAAGATAAATAAAAGTAAGATACTTATAAATGATATGTTTTCAAACCCAAAATACATCAAACCAGTAGTATTACAAGTTCCGGAACTCCCTTTACATCTGTGTAGCTCCCTCATAATGAACTCCCACCGTTTAGCTCAACATCGGGAGGAGGAGGAAGCTCGAGTGGAACTCCTTCTTCATTTTTGACCCCCTATGAGGATAGGGGCCTCCAGAACTTCTAGGATGATAAAAAGACTCCCCTAGGACTCCAAAATGGCATAGATTGACTTCTTGGATGAACTTTCAAATGGGGTTCCAAAGGATCCTTTTTATAACCAAAATGGGAAGTGGTTTTGGGAACCTAGATTTTGATAAACCACTTGGAGGATATTTTTCAGATACTATACAGTCGAATATCCTTTTTGAAAAAACTATAAAGTTGTATCCCTATGTCTTTAATATCTCCACTAAAAGTTTGGCATCATTTGGACAATCACAGCTCTATATATTGACATATTACAGAACGCCACTTTTGACTTTGTGCATATTCAGTGTCTTGGACAGATCAGTTAGTATTGTCCCCTTAGAAGGCGAATAAGGATTGGTTTCATTGAGATGAAATGTAGAGTATTAAATTTTTGACCGTTGTAAAAAATTTCATCCAATTTTGATGTACGTATTTCTCGTACAATTTAAAACAGTGGAAAAATGTCCATGGGATGCCATACAGTTTGGCCCATTTTTCTTTTGGATGATCTTCGGGCGTCCAAATCACCTCCACCTTCAATTAAAATATCAAAAAAGTATAATTCATATTTTTCATATTTTTAAAAGTGATAAAAATTAATTAATTGAATAAAAAATGAAGTGAAATTTATTATTATATTTTTAATATTCATTACAAAAGTAGTTTAAAATAGCGGTGTAAGGGTGGAATTGAATAGTGAATCGCTATGTGATCACACCCCCACACCTAAGCATTTTCATTCCTGGGAAAAGTCACATATACAATAAATAATGATACATGTATATATTCCAAACATCATGAAGATTTAACATTTGAGGAAATTTTAATTAAAGTAATGTGATCAATGCATGAAGCACACCAAGAAGTTCTTCCTAGTGAAAATAGAAAATGATGTCTCATAAATCATATCATAGTGAAATTAAAAAAGATTAATTATACCAAATTGGGCAAGAAATTCAGAACTCAACCATGAAACTAACTCTCCATGTGTGTGTGTAAAAACAATTCCATGCTATTTTTTCCACTTGCTATCAAATAAATATAGGTTATTTTAACATTTTTAGCTTAAATGATTTTGTCCACCAAACTTTCCCTACATCCTTTGCAATCATATTTGAAGACTCACTCACTTAAGCATTCCCAGAAGTCAAACCATAAGCTCCTGACCTAGATATCCCTATATGTTTCACATTTCATCACTCCCCTCATTTATTTTTTTAGAAGTTTCATTTGGAACAAATCTCACACTCATCTCTAAACCCTTATTTGATCTCCTCACAACACTAATTAAAATAGTTATAAAAAGGTAAAAGGTTGAAGAGGAGTGGTTTTTGACCTACCCAAGACACAACCCATTTTTTAGGATGTACAATAGTCGGACATCAGGTTCACATGCATAGGTCAATTTGGAACAGTAATGAAACAGATCAGACAAGGAAATATCATTTAAATCTGAAAAATATTAACCTAACATATGTTTACCTTATATTAATTAAGAAATATTCACACTTTGTGGTTTGGTGAATTTTTTTTGGAGATATTAGTGACACCTTTTTCCCAAAATCTACTCAAACAAGTGGAATCAATCATCTCAAAGGTTTCACATAGATACAACCATTAATATCACTGACAAAAAACCAATTCACTAAAAATCACTCCCTGATGTTAAAGAATATTCTTTTTCACCTTATTTATGGTATTTTTTACTTTCCCCCATTTATGGTCACCTAATGCATTTTGAAATTTTTGATGGGGAAAATGAAAATACCATAAAGAAGGAAAAAAAGAGAAGAAAGGAGAAAGAAAATGGAAATCCTAATGAACCTAGGAATGTATCCACCCCCATACCTAGAATGTGTAGTGTACTCACTGTAATAAAAGTGAATGTGGGAAGGATGGATAAAACCTGGTAAGTGTCATTCATAGAAAACTTCTTGAACTTGGATTTCCTCCATCGGGGACTCCAGAATGGATTCATGGAAGTGCTTCAGCCACTACCCATTCATAGTGAAGGTTTTCTTGGTTTCTTCATTTTGAACCTGGACAACACCAAATGGAGAGACATTAGTAACAGTGTATGGTCCAAACCAGCGGGAAATAAGATTACCTGGATGCAAATTCAACCTTGGATTGTAAAGGAGGACCTTCTACCAAATGTGGAACTGACGATGAAGGATAAGATGGTCATGGTAAGCCTTGGTTCGCTCTTTATAAATCCTGGAGATTTCATATGCATCTCTTCTCATTTCCTCTAACTCATGAATATGCAACTTCCTTTGGTAACCCAAAACATAAATATTATAATTTCATTGTTTGATGGACCAGTAGGCCCGATGCTCAATCTCAATAGGGAGTTGACAACTCTTTCCAAACACACGATGATAAGGGGAAATTCCAATGGGAGTTTTGAAAGCAGTACAGTAGGTCCATAATGAATCATCAAGTTGAAGACTCAAATATTTTCTATTGGGTTGAACCATTTTTTTAAGAATTCGTTTTACCTCTCTATTTGACACCTAGACTTGACCATTGGTCTGTGGGTGATGTTCAGTAGACACTCGATGACCAACCCCATAACAACACAAAAGTGATTTCATTGTTCAGTTGCAGAAATGAGAATCCTAGTCACTGGTGATGAACCTAGGTAAACTAAACCTATAGAAAAATTGGGTTCTCAAAAAATTCTACAACTACCTTAGAATCATCAGTCCTTGTAGCTCATGCCTCTACCCATTTTGACACATAATCAACTTACATAAGAATGTACAAGTTTCCAAAGGAATTAGGAAATGGCCCCATAAATTCAATACCCCAAACATAAAAAATGTCATGAAAGAGCAATGGTTGTTGGGGAATTTAATTTCTTTTAGAGACATTACACATTCTTTGAAAATGAGGACAAGATTTAAAAAAATCATGGTCATCCTGGAAAAGTGTTGCCCAAAAGAGATCAGAATCAAGGATTTTACGAGTAGTCCATTTGGGACCAAAGTGGACCCCACAAGCAAGAGTGTGGAAGAATCTAAGGAAGAACTAAAACTCACTATCGGGAATACAACGCCTAAGGACTTGATCACTACAGGTTCTCCAAAGGTAGGAGTTATCCCAAATGTACCAAAATGACTCATGTTTTAGATGACTGGCTTGGTTTTTTTGAAATCAGTAGTAATGAAAGATGCTTCCAAATAATTTAAAATTTTGGCATACCCAATGAAGTATATCTTTCACTCGGTACAATTTCTTATCAGGAAACATATCATTTATAGTAATATAGGGGGATGAGTCAATGTCTGAGGATTGGGGAATCCTACTGATATGGACAACCACCACATTCTATGCTCCTTTTTTATCTCTAATTTCTTGATTGGATTCTTGAAGGAGGAGCATCCGATGAATGAGACATGATTTGGATTTCTGTTTCTTAAGGAGATACTGGAGGGCTGCATGGTCTGAGAACACAATGAATTTGGACCCCAAAAGGTATGACCTGAATTTTCCAAGGAAAACACAATGGAAAGGAATTATTTTTTAGTTTTGGGGTAGTTTTCTTGGGTAGGGTCTGAAGTACATGAGGCATAGGCTATGACATGTAGATCTTGGTCGACCCTTTATGACAAAACCACCCCAACTGCATAGTTAGAGGCATAACACATGAGCTCAAATGGTAAATCCCACCAAGGTGGTTGGATTACTGGGGGTGATGTGAGACTCCATTTTAACTTATTAAAAGCTTCCTCACATTCTTTATCAAAAACAAATTCTTTTTCTTTTTGGAGTAATTGGGAGATGGGGAGTTCAATTTTACTAAAGTAACGAATGACACGACGGTAAAATCCAGCATGACCTAGGAAAGACCGCACATCCCCGTACATTTTTTGGGAATGGTAGTGAAGAAATTACATCCACTTTTGATTTATCTACTTGGATACCATCCCCAAAAATGACATGCCCCAAAAATATACCTTATCACACCATGAAATGGCATTTCTCATAATTTAATACAATATTATTTTCAATACAGCAATGTAGGACTAAAGCGATACTACTCAAACATTCATAAAATGAAGATCCACAAATAGTGAAATCATCCATGAATACTTCCATGAAATTCTCTAGGTAATCCAAAAAATAATAACCATGCATCGTTGGAAAGTACCCAGAGCATTGCACTGACCAAATGTCATCCTCCTATATGAAAATGTGCCAAAGGGTCAAGTGAAGGTTGTATTTACCTGATCATCAGGGGAAATATGGATATGAAAGTATCCATAATACCCATCAAGGAAACAGTAGTGGGACTTACCCTCTAGACTCTTTATCATTTGGTTAATGAATGGAAAAGGAAAATGGTCCTTCCTAGTGGGTTGGTTTAGTCGGTGATAGTCTATGAAGACACGCCAACAATTCTACACACGAGTTGGAACCAATTCATTGTTTTCATTTTTGATTACTCTATGGCCAGTTTTTTAGGAACTACTTGAACAGGACTAACCCACTAGTTGTGAGAGATGGGATAAATGATTCCAGCGGCCAATAATTTTGTTATCACATTTTTCAAAACTTCTAGGAGGTTTGAGTTTAGTCAAAGTTGTGCCTGCCTCATGAGTTTAGCCACATCATTTAATAAAATATGATGTGTACAAATTGATGGGATAATTCCAGGAATGTCTGCTAGTGTCCATCCTAATTCTTGTCTAAACTCCCTCAAAAGTTCAAGTAGTTGTAATTCATTCTCAAGAGGGATTGAACAAGCAATGATGATGGGAAACTTGTTTCCACTCTCAAGATATGAATATTTTAAATCTTGAGGCTGTTGTTTAAGTTCCAATTTAGGGGGATTTTAGATTGATGGGAGTGTGTGTGGAAGTGAGAGATCACTAATCTCATCTAACTGCTCAATGGTATCACCCTCTAATGAGGAATGATATTTTAGAATCTTAGCAGTATCATTGATGGTTAGTGGATCCTTAGTGTTCAAGAAATCATCAATCAATGAAGATGCATGACACTTTTCTAGACCACTACAAAAATCAATGCATGAATCATTTCCTAGAATTTCTATCAATGAAGAAAACCTAGAAAGGGGATCAGGGGAATGAAATGAAGTTTTTTCAAGGGAAGGGAGTACATCTATAGAATTAACACAGAGAGAGGAATGCTCTTATGAGGGGTTCTTCATGGCATCAAGGATATTGAAATAGACTATTTCACCACCAAACTCCATAGATAATGTACGATTGTGGACATTAATTATGATTTTGGAAGTTTTCAAGAAGGGTATCCCAAATATAATCGAGGCATGTCCATTCATCCTATCATCCTCCATTTTAAGCACATAAAAGTAAACAAGAAAAATTAAATTTTGAACCTTCACAAAAATATATTATAACACACCAGAGGGGTGTGCGGTACTCTAGTTAGCCAGTTGATCAATAATTCTAGTGGGATTCAGTTCCCTGACCTGCAATGTAGAGTAAATTTAGTGAGGTATAACATTTATATAAGCACCTAAATCAAGCATACCATTAGAAAAAGAATACTCCCCTATGGTTCATGGAATCGATAATGTCCTAGGATCATTTCACTTGGTGGGAAGTGATGTCTCTATAAATGATGATATGTTCCTCCCCAAGCTCACCTTTTAATCTCCATGAAGTTGCCTTCAGTTTGTATACATCTCCTTCAGAAACTTTTCATATCTTTGAATTTCTTTCACAACATCAATCAAGGGGATGTTTACTTTCACTTTTTTGAAATTTTCCAATATTTCCTTATCTAGTTCAGTTTCCTTTTGTTTCCTAGGTTGGGAGGACATTTGGGGAAATAGAAGAGAAATTGTTGGGATAAGAGACTCATTGACATACATACTCTTTCCTTTAGAAGGGATTCTCTCAAGGAATGGGTTTTCAATATTTAGAACATTTTAAATTGTAGGGATGGAGGTTTCCTCAGGAGGGGATGACTCTAATGGGGGATTAATTTGGTTTATAAGTTTTGTTCCACTCCTAAGGGTGATGGAACTAACATTTCCTTTTTTTCTAGGGTTGACTAATGGTTGAGATGGTATTTTACCCACCCCATGACTTTGTATTTCACGCACTGAGTTAGCTAGTTGGCCTAATTAGGTTTTAAGGTCTTGTATGGATTCTTGGGTGTTTTGTTGGAATCAGAGATTTTTGGAAGCCATTTGTTTCATCATATCTTCTAGGCTAGGCTCAGGTTTTGGAGGGGGTGGTTGGAAAGGCCTTTGGGGTGGTTGAGGATTTATGGGAGGTGGTGGTGGATGACTACCCTAACCTTGTTGGTTACATGGTTGATGACGATGGTTTGAATACCCCCTTTCCTATAATCTTGGTTTTCTTTCCACCCAGAGTTGGATGGATAGTATGGTTATTGCTTAAAGGGTTGGTTATAGGGGCATCCTGGGAAGATTGACTCACAACTCTCATAATTTTCTATCAATTGGGGGCATTGGTCAGAATAATGGGTGTTAGAAGATCAGATTCCACAATGGATGGGAGGAGGAGATTGAGATTTCCCTTGGGAGAGAGCAAGTTGTCGTAGAAGGGTACTTACGTCCTCGAACTTCGTGTCCACCTTCTTCTCGAATTCAGTACTTTGCACCTCATGGAAACCTCGACTGGGTACATTAGACCTTGAACCAAATTTTTGAGTGTTTTGTGCCATGTTATCAATTAAGGTCCTTGCATAAATTGGGGTCTTATCTACCAGCGCACCACTTATAGTAGCATCAATCATATTTCTATCAATAAGGATTAAACCTTCATAAAAATATTGTATTAAAAGTTGGCCACTTATTTGGTGGTGTGGAAAACTTGAACATAATCTTTTAAATCTTTCCCAATATTCATGAAGTGTTTCCCCTTGATATTGTCTTATTCCACATATTTCCTTCCTTATTGTTGCAGTTTGAGAGGCTGGGAAATATTTTTCAAGAAAAAGGCGTTTCATGTCTGCCCAACCTCTTATTGGTGAATTTACATAGTACAACCAATCTTTCACTATGTCTTCTAAAGAAAATGGAAATACTCTAAGATTTTCTTATTCCTCATCCACATTATCAAGTTTTTGTGTTGAAAAAAATAGTATGAAATTATTTTAAGTTCTTGTGTGGATCCTCTCCAGGAAGTCCATGGAATCTTGGTAATAGATGAATTAAACCAGATTTTAGTTCAAAATTGGGTGCCCCGCCTTGTAATTGAATGTATGTGGGTTGAATATCAACATTGGGAGAGGTTAGTTGTTTTAGTGTTATACTATTTTCAGCCATGTTATACAAGTTTATTTCAGTTTTGTTGTTAGTTCCAGAAGAAGATGAAGGGTGAGGAAGAGTTTCAATGTGCGGTGTGTCCTTCTTCAAAGTGTTGTCTTGTGTGTCTTGGTGTTGTTGACGTAGGGTCCTCTCTAGTTTTAGTTTGAAAGGTGCTAAATATCCCGGATTAGAACGCGTCATTCAACAAACCTACACAACAAAATAGATCATAAAAAAGGGATTGAAAAGGTATAAGAGAAATCAAATAAATATTTACAAAATTAACAAAAACCTTATAAAAAATACGCACTAAAAACCAAAGCGCTCCCTGGAAACGGCAAAAAAATTTGGCCACGTTGTCATGAAGTGGAAAATTGATTATTATTTTAAGGTTGATTTATAGTATAGGGCAGCACCTAGGTCATATCTCAAAGAGAATTGGTGGGTTTAGAGTGTGCATTTTTAATAAGAAGTACTTAAATAGGGGGTGGTTTTGAAAATAGTTTTAGGATGGAATGAATTAATTAAAGAGTTTAATAGTTGGAAATAAAAGGTGGTGTTTATTAATTCTGAGATAAAATGGGTCATTTTGAGTTCACTACACAAATTTAAAGCTCATTGTTCTTGGAGATTAATTAAGGTTTTATGTAAGTCTTGGGTTGAAATCAATCAGAATCCTGATTACTTTCTAAGCTCTTATATCAAAGCATGTTGAGACAAACATTGAAATAAAAATAATATAGAAAATGTACAGATCACATGAATGGTATAATATCATCCAAAACAAATCTAAATCTCAAATAAGTGGGGAAGAAAAGGATTATTGTGCTGTCCAATCAGAACAACACAAGTCACACACTCAAAACTTCGCACTGATCGGTTAAAAGTAAAGAGCATTTCAATCGGTTAAATCAAAAAATGATAAAGAAAAGTAAGATAATTCTAAATGATATTTTTTTCAAACCCAAAATACATCAAAACAGTAGTAGTACAAGTGTCTGAACTCCCTTTACGTGTGTGTAGATCCCTCACAATGAACACCCACCATTTTACTCGACATCGGGAGGAGGAGGAAGCTCGGGTGGAAGTCCTTCTTCATTCTTGATACCCCTATGAGGATAGAGGACTCCATAACATATAGGATGATGAATAGACTTCTCTAGGTCTCCAAAATATCAGAGATTAACTTCTTGGACGAAATTAAAATGGGGTTCCCAAGGATCCTTTTTATAGCCAAAATGGGAAGTGGTTTTGGGCACCCAGATTTTGATAAACCACTTGGATGATGGTTTTAGGCTACTAGACAATCGAATATACTTTTTGAAAAAACTGTAAAGTTTCATCCCCATGTCTTAAATATTACTACCAAATTTTTGGAATCATTTGGACAATAAAATCTCAAGATATTGACATATTACATAACACCACTTTTGATTTTGTGCATATTAGGTGGCTTGGACAGATAAGTTTATATGGGCCCCTTATATGAAGAATCAGGATTGGGTTATTTGAGATGAAATGTAGATTATTAAGTTTTGGACTAGACAAAAAAATTTCATCCCATTTTATTAAACTAATTTCTCGGAATGTTCAAAAAAGTGTACAGATGTCCATGGGATGCCATGCAGTTTGGCCCATTTTTCTTCTGGATGATCTCTGAGCCTCCAAATCACCTCCACCTTAAATGAAAATATCAAAACAAGTATAATTGAACCTTTTAACAGTGATAAACATTAATTCATTGAACAAAACATTAAGTTCAATTTAATACTATATTTTTAATATACACTACAAAAGTAGTTTAAAACATCGGTGTAAGGGTGGAATTGAATAGTGAATCACTATGCGATCAAATACTTCTTACAGATTGATCTCAAAATTAAGTTTTATGATAATGATTCTATATATCTTCAATCTAATATTTTATCAGATGAGTATCATTTTTTACAAACATTTAATAAGAACTGTTATTAAATGTGGTACTTTTAAAATGATGACCCCTTTTTAAAATTTCATCACACCCATTATTGGGATAAGATTCATATTTCATCCTGACATACACCAAGTATCACATAAATAATCCATGAATATATTTGATAAAAAACTATTATAAATCATATCATATATGAATCTTGGATAACTTGTAACCTCAATCCAATATATGGATTCACTCAACTCTATTGATCTGGTATCTTGATGGTTAGGGTTTCCTAACTAAGTGTAACTAAAAAAATTCCAATAACAAGGAACTTAATGGTTAAGATAACCCCATTATTTGTTTTCCTTATACAAGATAATACATGGTCACCTAATAGTTAGATTCACCCATACTAAATAATCAAAGGATTGAAAAGTTATCCTTTGGAAGGAATCTAACAGTTAGTATTTTAAATGGAATATAACCTAACCATCTTATCTCATGTCATTCCATTTACATGTATACATGTTTCTGGTGATTTAGTTTGGAACTAATTCACTCCACTAAACTAATTTGTTCAAATTATATTGATTTGTGACTCTTTATACAATCCACAATTTGTATTACTCACCCAAAAATATAAGCCAATCATATATACTCAAATCACAATGCATTTGATTCACAAGGAACATAAAATTTTCATGAAAATGTTTGAAATTATCTGAAATTAGAAATACCTACATGAGTAAGCCTAGAGCTATAAATTTATAATACACACCTTTCCAAAATAAGGCATAAGCCTCCAAGCAAGTGGGAATTCTAACCCAAAGTCCCTCTATCCAAAAATATTTTACTCAATAAATATTCTATTTCATCATAAATTTAATACCTAATATGTAAAAAATATATTCAATAACAAAACTCTATCTAATAAATTTAATTAAAATACAAATTCAAGGTAGAAGAAAAGTAAATCCATTATCATACCAAGATTATAATTCCTTAGATTCTTGTATGATAACATTAAATTTTGTTAATGTCCTTAAACAATGGAATACACATATTAACAAGAATGGTTATGTGCTGGACAGAAGAGAGATGAGAGACCATCTATACCTAAAACTTCAAACAATTAGGGTTCACCTCCACTCTGATTCTTTTACCTTGATATAATGGCTGCTGATTTCCTCGGTCTTGGGATATTTGAATCTCACAACTACTCTAACTAGAAGAAGAATAATAGTTATGCGTGATGTACTGAAGCTGATCTCCAAGGAGAAAAATCCCTCGATGATAGAATTCCAATTTGCTCACTTGCAGGTAGATTAAAGGGGATCTTATCCCTGTAAGCTCTTAAAGGTATAGATATGAGTAAGGATAATGAGAAAAAACTAAAAATCGTCAAAAATATTGACAATAGAGAGTTATCAGTGGAAGTGGACCCGAATACGCTACAAAAGTGAGCACAAATATGAAAATTTTCCATTATGGGTCACATATCTTACATGGAAGGTGATAATCCTTGGTCCTTAACAGAATTAAAATGTAGAATTGTGCATTGTTGGGATGTATCATACTGGAAATTAGTGTATGTGGTTATAGGTTACTTTCATATTCTGTTTATATCACAAGAAGATCTTGATTGTATATGGTAAATGGGTAACTTAAAACTCAAACCTTAATTTCTTAGACTTTCTTATTGGGACTATACAATTAATACATTTACTCATAGAAATACATTGGATCAAATCTGGATTAAATTGAATAGTCTCAATTGGTTTTTCTGGCATCCTAAAATACTAAATTACATTGTCTCTTGCATTGGAACACTGATTAGGATTGACCATAGAACATTAAATGCAGAATTAGGGCTTTTTGGGAGGGTTATGGGGGAATTAAACCTTTATTCAAAGCTTCATAATTCAAAAAGTTTTAAATAAAATGACTATAAAACTGAAATAAAAATTGATTATGAAAGAAAATTGATTATGAAATAAAATCACCCATTTGTGAGGTTTGAAAAATCATTGGTCACTCCATATCAAATTTTAGGGTGGTTAGAAAACAAATGGCACATTCGTGGGACAATGAATAGAAAGAGATAAAAAATAATAGAAATGAAAAGGCTCTCAATGACATCCTATAAGACTCTAAGAAAAAATGGGTGAAGAAATATTCAAAGAATTCCTTGGGTAAATCATGGGCTATTCTGGTAGAGGAGGAGGAGTAGGTCAATAAGGATCTTCTACTCCTTGAATAACTAGAGGGGCTTATAATGGATGTTATACACCCTTAATAGAAAACTGTTTCTGCGGAGACCAGTTATGGATATGATCATACATGTTATCATGAGGCCTCTAACATTTATACCTCAAATAAGAATGGCTATAACTATAGGGTTGATTATATTTTTGTTTCACCTAAAAACACTGAAGACAAGAAGGTGGATTTTTGCTCGAGGCAGGACAATGTTAGTTCAGACAATGTCTCACCCCTGGTTAAAACTTACTCTGATAGAAATAAGGCTGGAACTTTGGGTCAGCCTTCTTGTCCCTCTACCAGTGCTGATTGTGGTCTTCTATAGGATTTTCAAATGAGGAATAATGCAGATCAAAGATTAGGTATGTCAACTGATAACTTGCATACTAAAATTGGTACCTGAAGCATTGAAAAAAATCCAGAACATGGAAAACATTCTATGAATAGGCAAGATCAATTGGGCATAGATGACCCAAGTCTGGACATAACTATCTCTATACAAAAAACTAGTAAGGATTATTCACCTTTATGCAGTATATTACAACAAGATAAGACTACTACAAAAAACTCAGGTACACTTACTTATACTTTTATCAATCACTCTATAAATGGTTCTCAAAATATTAATAGCAATTTTACTTGTATAATCTCTAAAAATATGATCAATACTAAATATGTGGATCATACTGATAATACTAAGAGTAATTATGTGTATTAACTTTTGAATTCCTCTTTACATGAGGATAAAACTAAGGCAGACCTATAAAAAACCATTCTACTACTTCTAAAATTATGCATAATCAGAATACTAGCCCAAGAAATGCTAAAAAACATAGAAGATATTCTAGGAAAAAGGGCCCAAGGAATAAAAAAAGGATCTCTATCTTAAAACGTAGATTTAATTAAATATTCTTTTCTAGAATTTTCATCATATTTTTAACTCTGACACATTAATAGTTTTAAAAAGAATGATTAACACTCATCTCTCAATTATTTTTGAAATTACTGAGCCCAAAGCTAATTTTTCTAATAAATATTTCCATTTGTGCCAACATACTTTCTCTTTCACAGGTTATTCTAAAAACTCCTCCAATGTTGAATCTATCTGGGTTTTTTTCACTATTCTCTTCAAAATGTTAATGTTTATAATGTTACTGAGCAAGTATTTACATGTGAATTTATAATTGATGGCACTCTACCTTTTTTATCTTTTTTTATGCTATGAATAGATACCAATATAGGACTTCCCTTTGGATTTACCTTAACAATTTAGGTTCCAATATCAATACTCCTTGGTTTGTGATTGGAGACTTTAATTCCATTCTTAACTCAAGTGAGAAAATTGGTCCGTCTCACACTACTTTTCCCACAAGAGATTTTAAAACTGCTTTTGAAGTCAAAAACCTTGTGGAAATTAATATCACTGGTTCCAAATATACTTGGTATTGAAGGAATTACAATAGAGTGGTCGCCTCCAAGTTGGATAGAGAGTTCATGAATGTCCATGCTTTAGAAAAATGGGGTACTATCTCCAGCATCACCCACCTCAAGTTGCACTCTGACCATCATCCCATTATAGTCAATGTCTCTATCAAAAATAAGAAACCCTTAATTCTTTTCATGTTAAACAATTTGTGGTTTTCTAATGGTGAATTCACTGATATTGTCAAAAAAATTTGGTCTTCTATGCCTCACTTCAATGATTCCTTTTATTGTTCTATTAAGCTAAAATACCTCAAACAGACTCTTAAAAGTTTGTGTAGCTCTAAATCCAAGAAAATTAACAATGGCATCCTTCTTCTTGAGGATGAGTAGAATCAAATTCACAACAACAACACAAGATCTGATTTTAATAGTGATACAACTCAAAAAATCAAACTTTCGGTAAAACTAAACTCTTTACTCACATTTAAAGAGAACACATTAAAGAAAACATTTAAAGTTAAATGGTTATAAGATGGTGATAAAAACACTAAGTTCTATAATTCACTTCATAGAGTCATGAAATATTGAAGATCAATATCTTTGTTAAAGGATGGGGACAACCTCCTTGACAATGAGGATGAAATTTCCTATCATATTTCTGCTTACTTTGAATCCATCTTTAATGGTCTGAAACAAAATAACTCTTACTTGAGGTCCTTCCATTGGTAGAAAACGATGAGGATAACAATTTCCTTCTATGAATACCCCTTGATCATGAAATTAAGGACACTATCTTCAGTTTGAACCCTGATAGTGCTTTGGGTCCTGATGGTTTTAATAATGGGTTCTTTCAACAATTTTGGGATGTTTTACAACTTTATGTTTGTAAAGTTTTCAAATATTTCTTCTAAAATGGTGTCGTCCCTCATGGTCTTAATACTAATTTTCATTCTTTGATCCCTGAAGTGGAAAATTCTTTTGAGATCTATTTATTTAGATCAATTTCTCTCATTAACACCCTTTATAAAATAATCACCAAAATCTTTTCTAATAGACTGTCAACTATCACAAATTTTTTTTTTCTTTGAACCAATTTGGGTTCATTAATGGTAGATACATACAAGATTGTATTTTTCTTGCATATGAGTGTGTAAACACTTTTAACAAAGATAACATAGGGGGTAATATTTCTATAAAACTTGATATTAAAAAATATTTTGACACCATGGACTGGTGCTTCATCTTTAAGGTCCTTCAAGGTTTCAGTTCTAATGAATATTTTATTCCTAATATCAGAACCCTTTTAAATTCGGCTTCAATTTCCATCCTAGTCAATGTCTCTCCCAAGGGCTACTTCAAATGTACCAAAGATGTAAGGCAAGGTTGTAACATCCCAGATAAATAAAGAAATAATACATTTTCATTTTAATTAATATTTTGTGAATTAATTATTAATTTTACTTTAAAGGGGTTTCTATGTTCGACAGCGTACCTGATACACAACAATAGGTTTCTTTTAAATCTTACGCTACACACAATGTTGGGTCATAAAAGAAAATAATAAAATAATATTATTTTTTTAAATGGCAGATAACGCCTAGCTGTTGTAATGGTAGAAATAAATATAACTAATTAAAATATAATTATATATGTTTGTTAATTTTTTTTACATTTATCAAATAAAATTTAGAGGCTTAAAATGTGAATTAATCTAATTTTAGGCATAAATACTCTAATATTCTTTAAAGGGTCAATTTACCGCCTTTTGATAGAAAACCTTCCTTAAATATATTTTTGATCACTTTTATATGTACTATTTGACCAAATAAAATTCTTATTTAGAATAGGGGCATCAAAATTTACTTTATTTAAATTTTTGGTATTTTTCTGATAAAATTCATTTTTAATGAATAGTGAAAATACTGTATTTTAGTTCAAAACTACCTTTTAATCTAATTTATTTATATGGTTAGATTATCATTATAATTGGTTTTAAAGTTAAATGAGATTATAGTTTTACCATTTAATCTAATTTTGGTTATTGGAATTAATTTTAATTTTAAATTGTACAAAAATAAGTGACAATCGTTTGATAGTTATTATTTCTTAAAAACACGCCTTTTGTTTTGACAGTGAGAATTAATTTCATGTTAATTTATGCCACTTATGTGTTTTGAATTTGGAAAAAGTTATTCCATATTTTGAATCAGGAGGTCCAAATTTTGTAAATAGGTAACTTTTATTTTTAGACATTTCAAATATATATCTCAGTAAATATTTTATTTACCATGGTTAAAGGGTAAATATGGTAAATAAGGGTAAACAAATATTACTATAATAATATAAAATTACCCTAACATGTGTCCTAATACTATTGGTTGATACACTTCCGACCATGGGTATCCTTGGGTCGATTTTGGGACCCCGTGGGGCCACTTGGTAGTGATAATGACACTTTATTTTAATTAACTTAAAGTAAAGACAAAAATGACATAAACAAATATATTTTAGTAAATTAATTTTTACATAGGGTTATATAAGTTATAGTTTCAAATATAAATATTATTTGTAAATATAAAAATATTTCCTACATCATTATATTTTTTTTATAATTTTAGACATCAAACAAATTAAATTATTTATGACACAATAATGATGCAGTGTTTACCTCATTAATGAAAGATTTAGATAAATAATATTATAAACATTAAAAAAATATACAAAACCCGTCCAATTTTTATTGGATGATTTTATTTAGACCAAGATTCATCTAATATTCTACTTTAATATGTTTTGGACCTTTAGAAACCAAAAATCAGTATATAATAAAATAATATTTTCACACATTCTTAAAGAGCCCCTTCCCCCCTTATAAAAAGCCCTCACCTCTAACCCATTCCTCACACCTCTCAATCCCCTTGTATCATCCAAAATCTATCCAAATAATCTCTTAATATCCCTATATTCCTCATATAATCCTTAAATTAGGCATAATACACTTCAACAAACCCTTTTAGTTCAAACCAAAGGGAGTTACCCGATTAAAAGGTAACGTCTTCTCTTAAGTTCTTTGTTTTATTTTACTTCTATAACCCCCTAAAATATTTTTATTTGTTTATATTATAAAAAAACCATTATCCTCAATATATTAGGGTTTTTATGAGAAGTATTCTAACTAATCTTACACCCACCTCCATCTAATGGGTAAAGAACATACTATTTCTATGGATGACAAACTAACGCCTCACGAAACGATGATTGCTCAATTATCTCCTACCGCCTCTCATGGTGGCCATTATGATGACACTATATTTATATATAATATATATTATGTTTTTATTTTCTCTATACTTCTGTAATTTTTATTTAAAAACATACCTTTATGCTTTCTAATATGGGTATATACAATAATTTAATTTGAGGAAGTGCGGACTACCACCCCCTCAAGGTGATATGATTCGTTCATAACATACATGGAACATATAAAGGATGAAGTTAATGAAATTATGTAACATATATATCATATGATATTATAGTGGAATTATAATATAACTATGTATCATTAAGTTTTCTTTCCATTAAATATGAAATAGAAATGAAAGTAGCATTCATGCGTACGTACGGCTTACCGTCTCCATGAACGGTGCATTTGATTTCTTATATACAAATGTTATGTAATATTATAAATACATACATATACTGGATATATATGATATATATGATATCTAAATAATGAATATCATTCTGTAGATAATGGAATCTTGACCGTATGGACAACTTGTAATTAAAAGGTGTTCATTTTTTACTCAAGTACCAAATATCAGCAAAACGACCATTATTAACATAAATGATTACATAACATTTATAACATGGTAATAAGTGATATAAAAGTAATAATAAAATTTAAAAATGTTCTTAATAAAATATAAATTAACCTTAGTTTATTATTTAGAAGATTAAATAATGAACATGTCAAGTCGGACATAAGGTAAGGGATTTCTTATCCCACATTCAATTACTTGAGATTTCCATTGTTCTCCACTTATTTATTGCATGTGGTGTATTTTTTACTAGACTTTGATATATATTATCATGATTATCTTTATAATAATGGTATTATGTGATTCATTTGGTGGTTTTTAACTTTTTTTCAGTTGACTCGATTGATTACAACGTGGTAAGGAGTTTTCATCTCACTTTTTATTCCCCTGAGATTCGTGCTATATTGCCACTATTTCATTTTGTGTGGTTTATATACTGCCCATGATTGTATTAATTGTGTAATATACTTAAATTTATGGGTATTTACATATTCATTGTATGATCCATCTTTCATGGGGTGTATGTTTTGTAAGTTACCAAATTGGTAAGAGAACCTTTCACCCTCTTTTTAAAAGACTTATTTTTTGTTATGTCTTTTAATATACATATTATTATGTTGGGATATGTTATTATATATAATTATTTCAGTAAATTTTATGTCCATGTGATGAGATACCATTTTCTCTCTCATCAATTCATTTTCTGAATTTTAAAGTGACGCCATTAGGCTTTCAAATTTTTGTAAGGGAACTTCTTCACCCAATTTCAATTCTTTGGGTTAAACTTCTACTTATTGATTATATAGTGCTATGAATATGTGTGAATAACCTCTTATTTTTTCACACTTAATATCCACTTATATTGAGTGTATTATTATTTTTCACACATTATTATGTAATTTATTTATCCTTAATCTAAGGATACAGTTTTTATAAGGGATTTCGTTTCAATTTAAATTCCATTGATACATCATTTTTGTTATGAACCAATTCAATATTATGTGGTGTATATAACGTCCTTTGGAATACTATATCATGAATACATTTATTCTCAGGATATTATTAAGTTCTGATTAAATGTTATTCCCCAATTATTTGTATTCAAGCATCTCTCTTTTTGTTAAAAACTCTTTAACTAAAATATCATTTTCAATGTTTTAAATATTTACTCTTCTATATATTAATCATTAAAGTCCATGTTTTCAAAATGGTTTTTAGGATTTATTTATATGTACATTAATGTTTTCAAATGATAATTCATTTAAAATATTCAAAGCGGTATGAGACACTTTGATTCAAATTTTTTATTATTAAATGTTTTAAATGGTTTTGAAAATGGTTTGATAAAGCATGTTTATTTCAATATCTTGAAATGATATATTGTGATTGCAACGTAGAAATGTTATATTTCCTTTATTCTTGTTTTATGTGTTATGAATATGTTATGATTATTGGTAATTGTTTACGTATATGGGTGGTTCAGTGATAAACCTAGGGCGGGTGAGCCCAAGATAGATCTCCAATGCATTGGGTAACATGACAGAGGTAAACATTAATGGTTCTCCCAAGAGATTTAGGGAATATACTGTGAATGGTATTACAAATGTGACTCCCTAGGTAGCTGTGGTAGCTACAATGTATGTATGTTATGAATGCCACAAGTTACCTTTATGATTTATGATTTCTGTGTGTTATTCACAAATCTTATGATTTCATAAGGTATGTTATGATTGAAAAGTATTGGTTTCATTGATTTGTATTTATTTATGGGATAATGTTTTCCTTCCTTATTTTATAACCCTTACTAAGCTTTTTATGCTCATCCCATGTTTTTGAAATGTTTTCCACATGACTTATATATGAATAGGTTCAATGATGGGATCAAAGAAAAGTCATGTTATCTAAAACATATAACTAGACATGTTTATTTTTAAGTGTTTTTATTTTTTGAAAAAAATTGGAAGCTGAGTAGAAGTTTCTAATTTGTAATTTTTGAGATGTAATGTAATAGTTGTGACCAAATTCACTAAAAATCTAAACTTGAAAAGATCCTCAATGTGAATTATTCATTTAATTCCAGATTATGTAATGTTTAAGGTTGGGTCCTTATAGTTGGTATCAAAGGTCAGTTTAGATAACTTTAGAGGTTAGGGTGTTATTTAAACATAAGTGACAAAACCATAATTGTTTTAACATTAGAAAGACCCATAGTTATTTTAGATAAATTGAATGAGTTTAAGATAACATGAATAAGTCTATCTTATAATTTAACCTCCCCATAAGATATTATATGATGATTTTAAAGATATACTAACACTGAAATTTTTAGTTTTAGTAAATGGAAAGTTCTAGAAGGCACCAAAGTAATAGTGGATGTGAGAAAAAATATGATGATTTTCTGAATGAGCAACTGAATGAAATGGAAGCTGCAATGAGAACTATTGTGGTTATTTTCAACAAACTATTTGTATTCATGATTGACCACTTGAACCTTGGAGATTTCTATAAGGCATCATATATGCGAGAAAAAAATACGTACAGGAGTTTAGGTAATAATCATAAAGGTAAGTATGTTTAAAAACCTAAGTGTCAAGGATGAGGAATGAAACACCTAGGAAAATGCTTCAGAGGGACGGGAAGATATTATAGATGTGGGAATGAAGGTCATAAAGAAATAACTTGATATGGAAAAAGGAAGCATCTAGTTGACTCTAGAAAAGGGAAAGTAGTTATTTCTGAGAGATCAATTGAATGTTTTAGATGTGGTACGCATGGTCATTATACAAATAGATGTCATATGAAGAATGTTCAAGAATGGGATTAGCAGGATCATACAAATATATGTTTACCAATTCCTAATGCCATTCCAATTGAATATGTGGAAACTGACAATAACCAATGAAAGATATGAATTATTTATTAGCTAATGTTTTGACATTACTGAATCTTAGGATATGATTAATGATTTTGTTTGTAGAAATGAAGTATTATGGAATATGTTTTAAAAGAATGGATAATGGATCATGAAGAATGTTTAGTGAGTAAAAAGTCTACATATAAGGGATTAAAGAGTTATGGTACACTTTAGGATGGTGAAATGCTTAAAAGTTTTAAGGATCTATTGATGATGGGATTACTTTGGAAGACTTTTTCAAGTATGTATAACTATGAAGTTTGATATGTGGAAATGTTATTCAAGAAATGGTTATCTTTTCTTTTGTGGAGTAATGGTTGAAATATTATTTTGGAAGAATCTATGTTTTTATTGTTGATAAAAAGTGATTAGGGCTATTTATGGAAATGATTAACCTATCATAGAGAATATGTGATTAAGTTAATTACACTTCAGAATGAGACTTTAAGAGTAGTCGATGTTTTTGGAGATAAATGTTAAGATTTAATGTGGAAGACTATGTGATTAAATACTTCTATGTTTTGAGTTTCATTATTATTTTTGATTATTTTGAATAATTTATGGACAATTGTATATTTAGTGGTATTTCTTGAACTTTGGGTAATTTTTGTTGAATTTTGGATATTAAGAGTGATACTTCTTTTTATAAAGGATTATCCTTTCAGGGATTATCTAACCTTGTACAAACCAATTTTGGTTTTAGTTATTGTATAAAGATTAGGGAAATATATGGTTCATATTTTGTGGATCATGTTATTCTCTATAATTTTATTCTAGAACTTTTTATGTGACCAAGTCATCTTGAATACTCATCATTTGGAGAAAAGATGAGTTTTTGGTAGAAATTTTGTAAATGATGAAAGTGTACATGTCAAGTAAGTAAGTTTTCTTAGGTTCCTATTCAATCTCATAAATAAATTCTCCAACATTATTAAAAGGAACTTAAATTTTTTTTTCCGTTTAATTTTCCTACTGGGAAAACAATGACCATTTAATGCATCACAAATTTGTGCTTTTCTTATTGTTTACTTTCTCTTAATCATGTTCTCTATCACTCTGTATCAGAACTTGACACTTAGTTTCTCATCCATATCCATGTTTTCATGGAATCCAAGTTTTGGTTATCTCAGGCGTCCTATGTTGTTATCTTTCTTTCTTTTAAAGTGATATTTTTATTGACTCTTTTTCTGATGTGGGAATTTTAATGAAGTTTCAAGCCCAATTTTAAAATTGTGAGGATGCAATTCCCAAAAGGGGGGAAGGATGTAACACCCCAGGTAAATAAAGAAATAATAAATTTTTATTTTAATTAATATTTTGTGAATTAATTATTAATTTTACTTTAAAGGGGTTGCTATGTTCGATAGCGTACCCAATATACAATAATAGGTTTCTTTGAAGTCTTACGTTACACACAACATTGGGTCATACAAAATAATAATAATATAATATTATTATTTTAAATTGTAGTTAACGCCTAGATATTGTAATGGAGAGAATGAACAGAACTAACTACAATATGATTATACATGTTTGTTAAATGTTTTTACATTTATCCAATAAAAATTAGAGGCTTAAAATGTGAATTAATCTAATTTTAGGAATAAATAATCTAATATTCTTTAAAGGGTCAATTTACTGCATTTTGATGGAAAACCCTCTTTAAATATAGTTTTGGTCACTTTTATATGTACTATTTGACCAAATAAAATTATTCTTTATAACCAATAAATTAAAATTTACTTTAGTTAAATTTTTGATATTTTTCTGATAAAATTCATTTTTTAATGAATAGTGAAAAATAATGTATTTTAATTCAAAACTAACTTTTAATCTAATTTATTTATATGGTTATATTATCTATTTAATTGGTTTTATAGTGTAATTATATTATATTTTTACCATTTAATCTAATTTTTGTTATTGGAATTAATTTCACTTTTAAATTGTACATAAACAAGTGTCAATCTTTTGATAGTTATTATTTCTTAAAAAACGCTTTTTTGTTTTGACAGCAGGAATTAATTTTAAATTAATTTCTGCCACTTATGTATTTTAAATTTAGAAAAATGGATTCCATATTTGGAATCATGTGGTCCAAATTGTGTAAATAGGTAAGTTTTATTTTTATACAGTTTAAATATTTACCTCAGTAAATATTTTATTTACCATGGTTAAAGGGTAAATCTGGTAAATAAGGGTAAACAAATATTACAATAATAATATAATATTTCCCTAAAATGTGTCCTAATCCTATTAGTTGATAAAATTCCTACAATGGGAATCCTTGGGTATATTTTTGGATCCCATGGGGCCACATGGGAGTGATAATAACGCTTTATTTTAATTAACTTAAAGTAAAGACAAAAATGACATGAACAAATATCTTTTAGTAACTTAATTTTTACATAGTGTTATATAAGTTATATTTTAGACTATAAATATCCGCTATAAATATAAAAGATTTCCTACATCATGGTAGGTTTTTAATAATTTTTAGACGCCAAATAAATAAAATTATTTATGACACAATAATGATGGAGTGTTTACCGCATTAATTAACAATTTAAATAAATAATATTATAAAGATTAAAAAAATATCCAAAACCTTTCCAATTATTATTGGATGATTTTATTTCGACCATGAGTCATATTATTTTTGACTTTAATAAGTTTTTGACCTTTAGAAATCGAAAATCATTCTATAATAAAATAATATTTTCAAACTTTACTAAAGAGCTCCTTTTCCCCCTTATAAAAATCCGTCACCTCTAACCTATTCCTCACACCTCTCATGCACCTTGGCTCATCCAAAAACTACCCAAATAATCTCTAAAGATCCCTCTATTACTCCTATAATCCTTAACTTAGGTAGAAGGCACTTCAAAAAACCCTTTTGGTTCAAACCAATGGGAGTTACCCGATTTAAAGGTAACGTCTTCTCTTAAGTTTTTTGTTTTATTTTACTCCTCCAACCCCTAAACTCTTTTTATTCCTTTATATTAAACAAAAAAATTATACTCAATATACCATGTTTTTTTTATAATAAGGATTCTAACTAAACTTACACAGACCTCTGTCTAATGGGTAAAGAACATACTATTTCTGTGGATGGAAAACTAACGCCTCATGAAATGATGATTGTTCAATTATCTCCTACCACCTCTCATAGTGACCATTATGATAGAACTGTATTTATATATAATATATATTATGTTTTTGTTTTCTATATTCTACTGTATTTATTATTTACAAAAATACCTTTACTCTTTCCAATATGTGTATATACAATAATTTCATTTGAGGAAGTGCAGACTACCACCCCCTCAAGGTGATATGATTCATTCATGACATACATGGAACACATAAAGGATGGAGTTAATGAAATTATGTAACATATATATCATATGATATTATACTGAAATTATAATATACCTATGTATCATTAAGTTTTCATTCCATTAAATATGAAATAGAAATGAAAGTAGCGTTCATGCGTACCTACGACTTACCCTCTCCATGAACGGTGCATTTCATTTCTTATCTCCAAATTTTATGTAATATTATAAATACATAAATATAATTGATATATATGATATATATGATATCTAAATCATGAATATAATTATGTAGAAAATTTAATCTTGACCGTATGGACAACTTGTAATTATAAGGTGTTCATTTTTGACTCAAGTACCAAATATTGACAAAACGACCATTACTAACATAAATGATTACATAATATTTATAACATTGTATTAAGTGATATAAAAGGAATAATAAAATTGAAAAAGGTTCTTAATCAATTATATATTAACTTTAGTTTATTATTCAAGAGATCAAATAATGAATGGGTCAAGTTGGACACAAGGTAATGGATTTCTTATCTCACTTTCAATTCTGTGAGATTTCCATTATTCACCACTAATTTATTGAATGTGGTGTATTGTGTACTGACATTTGATATATATTATCATGATTATATTTTTATTCATGGTATTCTATGATTCATTTGGTGTTTATTAACTTTTGGTCATACGACTCGATTGATTACAACGTGGTAAGGGGTTTTCATCTCACTTTTTATTCCTATGAGATTCATGATATATTGCCACTATTTCCTTCTATGTGGTTTATTTACTACCCATGAATATATTAATTTTGTAATATACTTAAATTTATTTGTATTTACATCTTCATTGTATGATCCATCTTTCATGGGGTGTATGTTTTGTAAGTTACCAAATCGGTAAGGGAACCTTTCACCCACCTATTTTTAAAAGACTTATTTTTGTTATATATTTTAATATACATATTATTATGTTGGTATATGTTCTTATATATCCTTATTTCTATAAATTTTATGTCCATGTGATGAGATACCATTTTCTCTCTCATCAATTCATTTTCTGAATTTTAAAGTGACGCCGTTAGGCTGTCAAATTTATGTAAGCGAACTTCTTCACCCAATTTCAATTATTTGGGTTAAATTTCTACTTATTGATTATTTCGTTCTATGAATATGTGTGAAAAACCTCTGATTGTTTCACACTTAATATCCACTTATACTGAGTGTATTATTATTTGTCACACATTATTATGTAATTTATTTATCCTTAATCTAAGGATATAGTTTTTATAAGGGATTTCATCTCAATTTACATTCCATTGAGACTTCATTGTTGTAATGCACCAATTCACTCTTATGTAGTGTATATAATGTCCTTTGGCATATTATATCATGAATCCCATTATTCTCATGATGTTATTAAGTTCTGATTAAATGTTATTTCTGAATTATTTGTATTCAAGTGTAACATCCCAGGTAAATAAAGAATAATACATTTTCATACTTATTAATATTTACGAATTAAATATTAATTTTACTTTTAAGGGTATTCTATGTTCGATAGCATACCCGATACGCAACAAAGAGTTTCTTTGAAATCTTACATTGCACACTAGTAATAAAATAATATTATTTTAAATGGTAGTTAACACGTAGTCATTGTATTGGCGGGAATGAATATAAATAACTAAAATATTATTATATATGTTTTTTAAATGTTTTTACATTTATCCAATAAAGGATAAAGGCTTAAAATATGAAAAGAATTCAATTTTAGGCATATATACTCTAATTTTCACTAAAGGTCCACTTATAGCCTTTTGATGGCGAACCCTCTTTAAATATAGTTTTGTTCACTCTTATAAATTCTTTTGAACTAAATAAAATTCTTCTTTAGAATTGGGACATCAAAATTTACTTTGTGTAAATTTTTGGTATTTTTCCGATAAAGTTTATTTTTTTAATGAATAGTGAAAAATGTTGTATTTTAATTCAAAACCTCTTTTTAATCTAATTTATTTATATGAATCTTTTTAATTGGGTTTAAAGTGAAATTAGAATATATTTTTACCATTTAATCCAATAGTGGTCATTGGAATTAATTTCACTTTGAAATTGGACTTAAACTAGTGTCAATCTTTTGATATATATTGTTTCATAAAAACACGCTATTTGTTATGACAGCGGGAATTAATTATTAAATTAATTAATTTAACTTATATGTTTTGAATTTTGTAAAATAGAAATATTTTTTGAATTTGGAATATCAAATATAGCTTAGGGTGAAGTTTTGGTATTTTTCTGAAAAACTTCAATTTTTGATGAATAGTGAAACCACTAAGTGGTACTTAAAAAAACTGTTTTTTCATTTAAATGAAAATTTACCACCTCTGTGTTTTTAATTTCAAAATTCCAACATTCATGGTTGTCATTAAGAAGTAAAATTTGGTTCATTGGGATTAAAATAATTTTTTGGTGAATAGTAACTTTTAAGTTTTTAATCCCGATTAGAGGTAATTAGTGTACTTTAAGGTAAACATAATGTTTTAATCATATGAAATAACCTTGAAACATTTACTAACATTATTGGATGTGTAATGGCCGACCAAGAAAATCCATGGGTAAACTTGAGGACCCCATGGAGCCACTTTGGTAGGAAAATGACATTAATAACTTTTTATTTAATGTTAAAATAAAAATGTCACAAACATGTGTTGTTTTACTAACATTTTTTTTAAATGGGGTTATACAAGTCATAATTTTGACTATAAATATTAATTAGAAAGCTAAAAATATTTCCTACATCATGATATTTTTTTATAATTTTTAGACGTTAAATAAATTAAATTATTTATGACACCATGATGATGTAGCGATTACCTCATTATTTAACGATTTAAATAAAATTAAAAGATAATGTAAAATCTAGGACCTAAACTTGTAAAAAACCTATTTTATGGGTGGTTTAGAACTATTATCACCTTATACTCTAAATATTTAATTTTGGGACCTTTAAAATCCGAAAATCATTTTATAATAAAGTAACCTTTTATAACTTTCGAAGAGTGCCCCTCCTCTCCTCTTATAAAAGGCCCCCACCTCTACCACCTTACCCACACCTATAAAGCCTTTGGCTCAGCCAAACCCTGCCCATTTTGTCTCTCCACACCCCCCTCTTACTCATATAAGCCTCACTTTGGGCAGAAGTCTTTCCAAGGAAGCCTTTGAGCTCAAATCAAAAAGAGTTACCCGTTTTAAAGGTAGTGTCTTCTCTTGTGTTCTTATGTTTTATTTTGCTTCTCCAACCCCATAAACTTTTTTTATTCCTTTATTTTGTAAAAAAACCAGTATCTTCAATATACTAGGATGTTTTTATGATAATTATTAGAGCTACACATACACACACCTTCATCTAATGGTTAAAGAGCATACTGTTTCCATGGATGGCGAATTTCTGCCTCACGAAACGATGATTGTTCAATATTTTTCTAACACCTTCAAAGGTGGCCATTAAGATGAAACTATATTTATATATGATATATAATATGTTTATGTATTCTTAAGATTCTGTATTTTTCATTTATGGAATACCTTTATGGCTTCCATTATGGGTATACGCGATATCTTCATTTTAGGAAGTGCGGACTACCGCCCCCTCAAAGTGATTTGATTCGTTAATGCCATATGTGGGACATATAAAGGATGGAGTTAATGATATTATATATGAAATTATACTGGAATTATAATATACCTTTATTTAATTATTATTCCATTCCATAAAATACGAAATAGAAATGAAAGTAGCATTCATGCGTACGTACGGCTTACCGTCTCCATGAACAGTGTATTTCATTTATTAAATCTAAATGTTATGTAATATTATAAATGCATGTATATACTGGATATATATGATATATATGATATCTACATAATGAATATAACTCTGTATATAATGGATACATTAACAACTTGTAATTATAAAGAGTTTATTTTTGGCTCAAGTACCAATGATCGTTAAAACGATCGTTATTAACTTAAATAATTACATAGTGTTCATGACATGGTAATAAGTGATATAAAAGGAATAATGAACTTGAAAAAGGTTCTTAAGCAAGTAGAAATTAACTCAAGTTTATTATTCAGGATATTAAAGAGAAATTGAGTCACGTCAGACACGAGGTAAGGGACTTCGTCTCAATCTCCATTCATTGAGGCATATTTTGTTTTATACACAACTTTCTTTTATACGGTGTATAAACCCCTTTTACTTTTAAGCTTATTCAAAAGGAATATTTTTTTATACGAATTGTTTTACTAAATTAAAAAAGGAATGTTTTTTTGTCATACGTATGCGGTGACAACGACTTCTCCGCTGCCGTGACCATTATTTGAGTTCCGGCTTCCTCTACAAGCCATAACCTAACTTTTTTTTTTTAAAATGAAAAAATAAATACC
Organism: Viscum album; assembly: GCA_963277665.1. NCBI lineage: Eukaryota > Viridiplantae > Streptophyta > Magnoliopsida > Santalales > Viscaceae > Viscum > Viscum album. The sequence goes on along the minus strand of OY728121.1, from coordinate 1,784,426,515 downwards.
ATGTATTACTTTTCTTTTATTTTGGTATTGAAAATGGTTTTCATAATGTTTTTATTATATCAATGTGTTGTATTGATATCTTGTGATTGAAATGTGGAAATTTTATGTTTCCTTTATGCATGTTTTATGTGATACGATTATGTTATGGTTCTTGGGCATTGTTATGAAGACGGGTGGTTTCGTGATAAACTAAGGGCAGGTGAGCCTGATATAGTTCTCCAATGAATTGGGTAATGCGAAGGAGTTAAACGTTAAGGTTTCTCCGAAGTGATTTAGGGAATATACTGTGATGTGTATTCCAAACGTAACCATGAGGGTTACTCCCTACATAAGAATGTTATGAATGCCTCAAGTTACCTTTATGTCTTATGATTTCTATGATTTATTCATGATTTGATGAGGTATGTTAAAATGCTTATGTTTTATGAGTAAAGTATGATTTCATACATGGACTAACGTTTTCATTTCATACTTTTATATCCCTTACTGAGATTTTTATGCTCATCCCAAGTTTTTGAAATGTTTTTCACAGGACATAATGTGGAATAGGGTCAAGGATGGGATCAAGGAAAATTCATGCTATCTAAAACATGTAACTATACATGTTTCTTTTTAAGAGTTTTTATTTTATGGAAACTTAGTAGAAGTGTCTACTTTGCAATCTTTTAAGATGTAATAGTTATGTCCTAATTCTCTAAAACTCTAAACCTGAAAAGATCCTCAATGTGGATTATTCATTTAATTAAATATTAAGTAAGGTTTAAGGTCGGGGACTTATATCAAGCATCTCTCTGTTTGTTAAAATCTCTTTAAATAAAATATCATTTTAAATGTTTTAAATATTTTTTATTCTTTATATTTATCATTAATGTACATGTTTTAAAAATGATGTTTAGGATTTATTTATATGGACATTAATGTTTTCAAATGATATTTCATTTAAAAGATTCAAAGTGTTATGTGACACTTTGATTCAAAAATCTCTTTATTAAATGGCTTTAAAAATGGTTTGATAAATATTTGTTTATTTAAGTATCTTGAAATGATATATTGTGATTACAATGTAGAAATGTTATCTTTACTTTCTTATTGTTTTATGTGTTATTAATATGTTATGATTATTGGGAAATGTTTACATATATGGGTGGTTCCATGATAAACCTAGGGTGGGTGAGCCCGAGATAGCTCTCTAATGGATTGGGTAACATGAAGGAGGTAAATGTTAATGTTTTTCCTAAGAGATTTAGGGAATATACTGTGATGGGTATTCCAAATGTGACTCCCTATGTAGCTGTGATAGCTACAATGTAAGTAGGTTATGAATGCCATAAGTTACCATTAATATTTATGATTTCTGTGTGTTATTCATAAATCTTATGATTTCATAAGGTTTGTTATGATTGAAAAGTATTGATTTCATTGATTTGTATTTATTGATGGGATAATGTTTTCCTTACTTATTTTATAACCCTTACTGAGCTTTTTATGCTCATCCCAAGTTTTTGAAATGTTTTCCACAAGACTTAAGGATGAACAGGGTCAAGGATAGGATCAAGGAAAAGTCATGATATCTAAAACATGGAACTAGACATGTTTCTTTATAAGAGTTTTTATTTTGTGAAAAAATTGGAAACTAAGTAAAAGTGTCTACTTCATAATTTTTGAGATTTAGTGTAATAGTTATGGCCTAATTCTCTAAAAATCTAAACCTGAAAAGATCCTCAATGTGAATTATTCATTGAATTCAAGATTATGTAATGTTTAAGGCTGAGTCCTTATAAAGGTGACCCCCTATCTACCATTATATTCTCCATTGTGGATGATTATCTTAGTCGCCTCCTCAATCTCCTTGTGGAACATACTAAACTCAAGACCATTTTTGTATCTAGGAATGTTAATGCTCCCACTCATCTTCTATATGTTGATGATATCATCCTTTTTTACAAGGTGATAAAAGTAATATTCAAAACCTCAAAAATGGTATCTAACACTATGAATAGGTTTTTGGTTAGGCCATTAGGTTCACACGCATAGGTCAATTTGGCACAGTAATGAAACATATCAGATAAGGAACAAACGTATGAAAATATCATTTAAAGCTGAAAAATATTAACCTATCATATATTTAACTTATATCAAGTAATAAATATTCACACTTTGTGGTTTGGTGCAATTTTTTTACGAGATATTAGTGACACCGTTTCCCCAAAAACTACTCACAAAAGGGGAATCAATCATCTCAAAGGTTTCAGATAGATACAACCATTAAGATCATTGACAGAAAACCAATTCACTAAAAATCACTCCCTGATGTTAAAAAATATTCTTTTTCGCCTTCTTTGTGGTATTTTTACTTTCCCCCTTTATGGTCACCAAATGAATGTTGAAATTTTTGATGGGGAAAAATGAAAACACCATAAAGAAGGCCAAAAAGAGAAGAAAGAAGAAAGACCATGGAAATCATAATGAACCCAGGAATGTATCCACCCCCACACCTAGAATGTGCAGTGTCCTCACTGTAATAAATGATAATGTGGGAAGAAAGGATAAAACCTGGTAAGTGTCATTCATAGACTGCTTCTTGAACTTGGAGTTCCTCCATCAGAGACTCTAGAATGGATTCATGGAAGTGCTTCAGACGCTGCCCATTCCCAGTGAGGGTTTGCTTAGTTTCTTCATTTTGAACCTGGAAAACACCAAATAGAGAGATGTTAGTAATAGTTTATGGTCCAAAACAGTGGGAATGAAGCTTACTTGGATGAATATTAAGCCTTGCATTGTAAAAGAGGACCTTCTGCCCAATGTGGAATTGACGACGAAGGATAAGATGGTCATGGGAAGCCTTGGTTCCCTCCTTATAAATCATGGAGTTTTCATATGCATCTCTTCTCATTTACTCTAACTCCTAAATCTGCTACTTCCTTTGAGAAACAGAAATAGAAAGATTAGAATTGCATTGTTTGATGGCCCAATAGGCCCAGTTCTCAATCTCAATAGGGAGTTGAAAACTCTTTCCAAACACAAGATGATAGAGTGACATTCCAATGGGAATTTTGAAGGTAGTACGATAGGCCCATAATGGATCCTCAAGTTGAAGACTCCAATCTTTTCTATTGGGTTGAACTATTTTTTCAAGAATTTGTTTTACCTCTCGATTTGACACCTTGATTGGGCCATTGGTCTATGGGTGATATGCAATAGACACTCGATGATTGACCCCATACCGACGCAAAAGTGATTGCATTGTTTGGTTGTAGAAATGAGAACCCTGGTCACTGATGATGAACCTAGGTAAACCAAACCTACAAAAAATTTGGTTTCTCAAAAAATTCTATAACTACCTTAGAATCATCAGTCCTTTTAGCTTGTGCCTCTACCCATTTTGACATGTAATCAACTACCAGAAGAATGTACAAGTTGCCAATGGAATTATGAAATGGACCCATAAAGTCAATACCCCAAACATAAAAAATATTGTGAAAGAGAAATGGTTGTTGGGGCATTTCATTTATTTTAGAGACATTACCCATTCATTGACAATGAGGACAAGATTTAAAAAAATCATGGGAATCCTGGAATAGTGTTGGCCAAAAGAGACCCGAATCAAGGATTTTACGAGCAGTCCATTGGGGACCAAAGTGGCCCCCACAGGCAAGAGTGTGGCGGAATCTAAGGACGAACTGAAACTCACTATCAGGAAAACAACACCTAAGGACTTGATCACTACAGGTGTGCCAAACGTATGGGTTAACCCAAATGTACCAAAGAGACTCTTGTTTTAGATGACTAGCTTGTTTTTTGTTGAAATTAGTAGGAATTCAAGATACTACCAAATAATTTACAATTTCGGAATACGAGGGAATAACATCTTTCACTTGGTAAACTTGCTCATCAGGAAACATATCATTTATAAGAACACAGGGGGATGAGTCAATGTCTGAGGATTGGGTAATCCTACTGATATGGCCAGCCACCATATTCTATGCTCCTTTTTTATCTCTAATTTCAAGATTGAATTCTTGAATGAGGAGCATCCAATGAATGAGACGTGGTTTGGATTCTGGTTTCTTAAGGAGATACCGGAGGGATGCATGGTCTGAGAACACAATGAAATTGGACCCCAAAAGGTATGACCTAAATTTATCCAAGGCAAACACAATGGAAAAAAATTATTTTTATGTTGTGGTGTAGTTTCCTTGAGTAGGGTCCAAAGTACGTGAGGCATAGGCTATGACATGTAGAGCTCGGTTGACCCTTTGTGACAAAACCACCCCAACTACATAGTTAGAGGTGCCACACAAGAGCTCAAATGGTAAATCCCTCTGAGGTGGTTGGATTACTGGGGGGGACATGAGACTCCATTTTAACTTATTAAAATATTCCTCACATTCTTTATCAAAAACAAATTCTTTTTCTTTTTGGAGTAATCGGGGGAGGGGGAGTGCAATTTTACTAAATTCATGAGTGAAATGATGGTAAAATCCAGCATGACCTAGGAAAGACCGTACATACCGTACATTTTGGGGGAATGGTAGTGAAGAAAAACATCCACTTTTGATTTATCCAATTGGATACCATCCACAGAAATTAAATTTCCCAAAACTATACCTTGTCGCACCATGAAATGGAATTTCTCATAACTTAATACAAGATTATTTTCAATATAGCGATGTAGGACTAAAGTGAGACTACTAAAAAATTCATCAAAAGAAGATCCATAAACAGTGAAATCATCCATGAATACTTCCATTAAATTCTCCAGGTAATCCAAAAAAATAATAACCATGCATAATTGGAAAGTACCCAGAGCATTACACAGACCAAATGGAATCCTCCTATATGAAAATGTGCCGAAGGGGCAAGTGAAGGTTGTCTTTTACTGATCCTCAGCGGAAATATGGATCTAAAAGTATCCATAATACCCATCAGGGAAATAGTTGTGGGACTTACCCGCTATATTCTTTATTATTTAGTTAATAAATGGCAAAGGGAAATGGGCCTTCCTAGTGTGTTGGTTTAGTCAGTGATAGTCTATGCAGACACGCCAACTATTCTGCACACGAGTTGGAAACAATTCATTGTTTTCATTTTTGATTTCATTAAGGAGAGTTTTTTTAGAAACTACTTGAACGGGACTAACCCATTGGCTATCAGAGATGGGGTAAATGATTCCAGTAACCAATAATTTTGTTACCTCATTTTTCAAAACTTCTAGGAGGTTTGGGTTTAGTCGATGTTGTGCCTGCCTCACCAACTTAGCCTCATCATTTAATAAAATATGATGTGTACAAATTGATGGGATAATAACAGTAATGTACGCATGTGTCTATCCAAATGATTTTTTAAACTCCCTCAAAAGTTCAAGCAGTCACAATTCATGATTAGGAGGGAGTGAACTAGCAATGATGATGGGAAACTTGTTTCTATTCTCAAGATATGAATATTTTAAATCTTTAGGAAGTTTTTTAAGTTCCAATTTAGGTGGATTTTGGATTTATGGGAGTGTGTGTGAAAGTGAGAGATCACTAATCTCATCTAACTGCCCAATGGTATCATCCTCAAATGAGGAATGAGATTTTACAGGCTTAGTAGGATCATCAATGGTTAGCGGATCCTCAATGTTCAAGAAATCATCAATCAATGAAGATGCATGATACTTTTATAGAAAAATACAATAATCAATGCATGAATCATTTCCTAGAATTTATATCAATGAAGAAAACTCAGAAAAGGGATCAGGGGAATAAAATGAAGTTTTTTCAAGGGAAGGGATTACATCTATAGAATTAACTGAGAGAGAGGAATGCTCTTCTGAGGGGTGATTCATGGCATCGATTGAAATGGGATATGTCACCACCAAACTCTATAGATAATGTACCATTGTGGACATTAATTATGGTTTTGGCGGTTTTCAAGAAGGGTATCTCCAATATAATCGAGGCATGTCCATTCATCATATCATCCTCTATTTTATGCACATAAAAGTCATCTGAAAAAATTAAAATTTGAACCCGCATAAGAACATCTTCTAACACACCAGAGGGGTGTGAGGTACTTCAGTTATCCAGTTGAACAATAATTCCAGTGGGATTCAGTTCCCCAACCTGTAATGTAGAGTAAATGGAGTGAGGCATCACATTTATAGAAGAACCTAAATCAATCATAGCATTAGAAAAAGAATACTCCCCTATGGTGCACAAAATTGAGAATGTCCTAGGATCATTTCACATGGTGGGAAGTGATGGCTCTATCATTGCTGATATGTTCCCCCCCAAGCCCAACTTTTCATCTCCATGAATTTTCCTTCAGTGTGTACACATATACTTCAGAAACATTGCATATCTTGGAATTTGTTTCATAGCATCAATCAAGGGGATGTTTACTTGCACTTTTTTGGAAGTTTCCAATATTTCCTTATCTATTTTAGTTTCCTTTTATTTCCTAGGTTGGGTGGCCCTTTGGGGAAATGGAAGAGAAATGGTTGGGATATGAGACTCATCGACATACACACTATTTCCTTTGGAAGGGCTTCTCTCAAGGCATGGTTTTTCAACATTTGGAAATTTTCAATGGTTGGGATGGAGGTTTCCTTAGGAGTAGATGACTCTAATGGGGGATTAATTTGTTTTTTAATTTTTTTTCCACTCCTAAGGGTGATTACACTAAGATTTCCTTTATCTCTAGGGTTGACTAATGGTTGAGATGGTAGTTTACCCGACCCATGACTTTGTATTTCACCCACTGAGTTAGCCAGTTGGCCTAATTTGGTTTTTAGGTATTTTATTGCTTCTTGGGTAGTTTTTTGGAATTTGAGATTTTTGGTAGCCATTTGTCTCATCATATCTTCTAATCTAGGATCAAGTTTTTGAGGGGGTGGTTGGAAAGGCCTTTGGGGTGGTTGAGGATTTCTGGGTGGTGGTGGTGGATGACTACCCTGACCTTGTTTGTTCCATGGTTGATGAGTCTGGTTTGAATACCCTCCTTGCCTATAAGCTTGGTTTTCTTTCCACCTAGAGTTGGATTGATAGTATGGTTCTTGCCTAAAGGGTTGGTTATAGGGGCGTCCTAGGAAGATTGCCTCACAACTCTCATAATTTTCTCTCAATTGGGAGAATTGGTCAGAATAATGGATGTCATAAGAGAAGATTATACAATGGATGGGAGGAGGATATTGAGATTTCCCTTGGGAGAGAGCAAGTTTTCGTAGAAGGGTACTTACCTCCTCAAACTTCGTGTCCACCTTCTTCTCGAATTTAGTACTTTGCACCTCATGGACACCTCGAATGGGTACATTGGACATTGAACCAAATTGTTGAGTGTTTTATGCCATGTTCTCAATTAAGGTCCTTGAAACAATTGGGGTCTTATCAACCAGAACACCACCTCTAGCAACATCAATCATATTTCTATCAATAGGGGTTAAACCTTCATAAAAATATTGTATTAAAAGTTGGTCACTTATTTGGTGGTGTGGACAACTTGAACATAATCTTTTAAATATTTCCCAATATTAATGAAGTGTTTCCCCTTGATATTGTCTTATACTACATATTTCTTTCCTTATTGTTGCAGTACGAGAGGCTGGGAAATATTTTTCAAGAAAAAAAGTGTTTCATGTCTACCCAACCTCTTATTGGTGAATTAACATAGTACAACCAATCTTTAGCAGTGTCTTATAAAGAAAATGGGAATGATCTAACCTTTAATTTTTCCTCATCAACATTAGTAGGTTTTAATGTTTCAAAAATAGTATGAAATTATTTTAAGTGCTTGTGTGGATCATCTCTAGGAAGTCCATGGAATCTTGGTAATAGATGAATTGAACTAGATTTTAGTTCAAAATTGGGTGCCTCGACTTGTAATTGAATGTATGCGGGATGAATATCAACATCTGGTGTGGTTAGTTATTTTAGTGTTCTACTGTTTTCAGCCTTGTTATAAAAGTTTATTTCAGGTTTGATGTCAGTTCCAAAAGAAAACAAAAATGTATTTAAAAGTTATAAGAGAAAACAAATAAATATTCACAAAAATTACAAAAACCTTATAAAAAATACGCACTAAAAACCGAAGAGCTCCCCAGAAATGGCACTAAAATTTGGCCATGTTGTAGTGAATTGGAAAATTGATTATGATTTTAAGGTTGATTTATAGTCTAGGGTAGACCCTAGTTCATCTCTCAAGGAGCATTGGTGGGTTTAGAGTGTCCATTTTTAATAAGAAGTACTTAAATATGGGGGTGGTTTTGAAAATAGTTTTATGATTAAATGACTTAATTAAAGAGTTTAATAGTTGGAAAGAAAAGGTGGTGTTTATTAATTATGAGATAAAATGGTTCATTGTGAGTTCTCTACACACATTTAAAGATCATTTTTCTTGGAGATTAATTAAGGTTTGATGTCAGTATTTGGTTGAAATCATTCGGAATCCCAATTACATTCCAAGCTCTTATATCAAAGCATGTTGAGCCAAACCTTGACATAAAAATCATATAGACAAGGTCCAGATCACATGAATGGAATAATATATTCCAAAAAAATTGAAATCTCAAATAAGTGGGGAAGAAAAGGATTCCTGTGCTGTCCAATCGGAACAACACAAGTCACACACTCAAAACTTCACACCGATCGGTTAAAAGTAAAGATCATTTCATTTGGTTAAATCAAAAAAAGATAAATCAAAGTAATATACTTCTAAATTATATGTTTTCAAACCCAAAATACATCAAACCAGTAGTATTATAAGTTTTAGAACTCCCTTTACATGTTTGTAGCTCCCTCACAATGAACACCCACCGCTTAGCTCGACATCGGGAGGAGGAGTAAGCTCGGGTGGAACTCCTTCTTCATTCTTGATCCCACTATGAGGATAGGGGCTCCATAAATTATAGGATGATGAGGATACTCCTCTAGGACTCTAAAATGGCAGAGCTTCACTTCTTGGCCGAACATACAAATGGGGTGCCCAAGGTTCCTTTTTATAGCCAAAATGGGAAGTGGTTTTGGGCACCCTGATTTTAATAAACCACTTGGATGATGGTTTTAGGATACTAGACAGTGGAATATTTTTTTTTGAAAAAACTGGAAAGTTGTATCCCCACGTCTTGACTATAACCACTAAAAGTTTGGAATCATTTGGACAATCAATGCTCGAGATATTGGCATATTACAAAACGCTACTTTTGACTTTGTGCTTATTCGGTGGCTTGGACATATAAGTTCGGATGGCCCCCATATAAGTAGAATAAGGATTGGGTTATTAGAGATTAAATGTATCTTATTAAATTTTGGACCAGACCACATAATTTCATCCCATTTGGATGAACGGATTTCTCATACTATTCAAAATAGTGGACATATGTCCATGGGATGCCATGCAGTTTGGCCCATTTTTCTTTTGGATGATCTCTGAGCCTCCAAATCACCTCCACCTTCAATGAAAATATCAAAACAAGTATAATTGCCCTTTTTAACAACAATAAAAATTAATTCATTTAATAAAACAAGATTTTCGATTTATTATTATATTTTGAATATTCATTACAAAAGTAGTTTAAAACAACGGTGTAAGGGTGAAATTGAATAGTGAATCGCTATGCGATCAAATACTTCTTACGGATTGATCTCAAAATTAAGTTTTATGATAATGACTCTATATATCTTCAAGTGAATATTTTATCAGATGAGTATCATGTTTTAAAAACATTTAATAAGATCTTTTATTAAATGTGGTACTATTAAAATGATGAGCCCTTTTTAAAATTTCATTACACCCATTATTAGGATAAGATTCATATTTCATCACGACTTACACCAAGTATCACATAAATAATCCTAGACTAAATTTGATAAAAAACTATTATCAATCATATAATATATGAATCTTGGATAACTTGTTACCCTAATCCAATATATGGATTTACTCAACTCTATTGATCTGGTATCCTGATGGTTATGGTTTCCTAGATAAGTGTAACTCAAAAAAATTCCAATAACACAAAACCTAATGGTTAGGATAACCTCATTATTTGTTTTCCTTATACAAGATAATACATGGTCACCTAATAGTTATATTCACCCATACTAAATAATAAAATCCATGAAAAGTTCTCCTTTGAAAGGAATCTAACACTTAGTATTTTAAATGGAATATAACCTAACCATCTTATCTCATGTCATTCCATTTACATGTATACATGTTTCTGGTGATTTATTTTGGAATCTAATTCCCTGCACTAAACTAATTTGTTCAAATTATATTTATGTGTGACTCTTTATACAATCCACAATTTTTATTACTCTCCAAAAAATACAAGCCAATCATACATACACAAATCACAATGCATTTGATTCACAAGGAATATAAAATTTTCATGTAAAGGTTTGAAATTATATGAAATTATAAATACCTACATGAGTAAGCCTAGATCTAAAAATTTATAATACACACCTTTCCAGAATAAGGCATAAGCCTCCAGGATAGTGGGAATTCTAACCCAAAGTCCCTCTATCCAATAATATTTTACTCAATAGATATTCTATTTCATCATAAATTTAATACCTAATATGTAAAAAATATATTCAATAACAAAAACTCCAGCTAATAAATTTAATTAAAAACTAGATTCAAGGTAGAAGAAAAGTAAATCCATTATCATACCTAGAATATAATTCCTTAGATGCATGTATGATAACATTAAATTTGTTTAACAAACTTAAACAATGGAATACACATATTAAAAAGAATGGTTATGTGTTGGACAAAAGAGAGATGAGAGACTATCTCTCTCTAAAACATAAAACAATTAGGGTTCCCCTCCACTCTGATTCTTTGCCCTTGATATAATGGCTGCTAATTTCCTCGGTCTAGGGAGATTCAAATCTCACAACTACTCTAACTAGAAAAATAAGAACAGTTAAGCATGATGTACTGATGCTGATCTCCAAGGAGAAAAATCCCTCGATGATAGAATTCTCATTCACTCATCTGTGGGTAGATCAAAGGGGATATTATCCCTAGAAGATCTTAAAGGTATTGATCTGAGTAACTATAATGCGACAAAACCACAAATATTCAAAAATCTTGACGATGGAGAGTTCTTGGTTGAATTGGACCCGAATATGCTACAGTAGTGAGCACAGATGTGAAAATTTTCCATTATGGGTCGCATATCCTACATGAAAGGTGATCGTCCATGGACATTAACTGAATTAAAATCCTTAATTGTGCATTTTTTGGATGTATCATACTAGAAATTGGTGGTTGTGGTTAGATTTTACTTTCATATTCTGTACATATCACAAGAAGATCTTGATTGTATATGGTAAATGGGTAACTTAAAACTCAAACTTGAATTTCTTAGACTTTCTGATTGGGACTATGCCTTTAATAAATTTACTCATAGAAATACATTGGCTCAAATCTGGATAAAATTTAATAGTCTCAATTGGTTTTTCTAGCATCTTAAAATACTAAATGAAATTGTCTCTTGCATTGGAACAATGATTAATATTGACCATAGAACATTAAATACAAAATTAGGTCTTTTTTCAAGGGTTATGAGGGAAGTCAACCTTGATTCAAAGCTTCCTAATTCAAAAAGTTTTAAAGAAAATGAATATAAAACTGAAATAAAAATTGATTATGAAAGAAAATTTATTCTGAAAGAAAACCCCCCTTTTGTGAGGTTTGAAAAATCATTGGTAACTCCATATCAAATTGTAGGGTAGTTAGAAAACAAATGTCACAACCATGGTCAAATTTATGAAAAGAGATAAAAAATACTAGAAATGAAAATGATCCTATTGACATCCTAGAGGCCTCTATGAAAAAATGGGTGAAGAAATATTCAAAGAATACCTTGGGTAAATCATGGTCTATTCTGGTAGAGGAGGAGGAGTAGGTCAATATGGATCTTCTACTCCTTGAATAATTAGAGGGGCTTATAATGGATGTTATGCACTCTCAATATAAAAATGTTTCTGTGGAGACCAGTTATGGATCTGATCATACAAGTTATTGTGATGACTCTAACATTTATACCTCTTATAAGAATGGATATAACTATAGGGTTGATTATATTCTTGTTTTTCATAAAAACCCTAAAGACAAGAAGGTGGATTTTCACCCGGGGCAGGCCACTATCAGTTCAGACAATGTCTTACCCCTAGTTCAAACATCCTCTGATGGAAAAAAGGCTGGCACTTTGGGTCAGCTTTCTTGTCCCTATACTAGTGCTGATAGTGTTCTTCTACAGGATTTTCAAATGAGGAATGATGTAGATCAATGCTCGAGTATGTATTCTACTAACTTGAATACTGAAATTAGTACCTGTAGCATTGAAAAAAATCTAGAACCTGGAAAACATTCTATGAATAGGCAAGATCAATTCGGCATAGATGACCCAAGGCCAAACACAAATATCTCTAGACAAACAACTGGTAATGATTCTTCTCTTTTATGTAGTATATTACAAAAATATAAAACTACTATAGAAAACTCAGGTACACTTACTTATACTTTTATTAATCATTCTGTAAATGGTTCTCAAAATATTAACAGCAATTTTACTTCTATAATCTCTAAAAATATGATCAATACTCAATATTTGGATCATACTTATACTACTACGAGTAATTCTGTGGATTCATCTTTGAATGCCTCTTTTCATGAGGATAAAACTAAGGCAGACCTTTAAAAAAACCCTTCTACTACTTCTAAAAGTATGCAGAATCAGAGTACCAGCCCAAGAAATGCTAAAACAACTTAGAATATATTCTAAGAAAAAGGGCTCAGGGACTAAAAAAAAGGATCTATATCTTTAAAAATAGATTTAGTTGAAGATTATTTTATAGAATTGTCAGGGTATTTCCAACTCTTACACGTTAATAGTTTTAAAAATAATGATTAACACTCATCTCTCAATTCTTTTTGAAATTACTGAGCCCAAAACTATTTTTTTTACAAAATATTCCAACTTGTGCCAACATAATTTCTCTTTCATAGGTGCTTCTAAAAACTCCTCTAATGTTGAATCTATCTGGGGTTTTTTTCAATATTCTATTCAAAATGTGAATGTTTATAATGTTACTGAGAAATTCTTTACATGTGACTTTATAATTGATGGAACACACTCTTTTTTCTCTTTTTTATACTATGAATAGATACCAATATAGGATTCCCATTTGGATTTATGTTACCAATTTATGTTCCAATATCAATACTCCTTGGTTTGTGATTGGAGACTTTAATTCCATTCTTAACTCAAGTGAGAAAATTGGTCCATCTCACACTACTATTTACACAAGATATTTTAAAACTTCTATTTAAGACAAAAAAATTGTTGAAATTAATATCATTGGTTCCAAATATACTTGGTATAGAAGGAATTAAAATAGAGTGGTCTCCTCCAAGTTGGATAGAGATTTCATTAATGACCATGCTTTAGACAAATGGGGTACTATCTCGAGCATCACCCTCCTTAATTTGCACTTTTACCATCATCCAATTCTGTTCAATGTCTCCACCAAAAATAAGAAACCCTTACTTCCTTTCAGGTTTAACAATGTGTGTTTTTCTAATGTTGATGTAATGATATCATCAAATTTTTTTGGTATTATATGTCTCACTTCAATGATTCATTTTATTGTTCTATTAAGCTAAAATACCTCAAAAAGACTCTTAAAAGTTAGTGGAGCTCTACAGCCAAGAAAATTAACAATGGCATCCTTCTTCTTGAGGATGAGTTGAATCAACATCACAAAAACAACACTAGATCTGATTTCAGTAGTGATACAACTCAAGAAATAAACCTTTCTATAAAACTAAATTCTTTACTCACATTTAAGGAGAACACATTGAAAAAAACATTTAAAGTTAAATGGTTATAAGATAGTGATAGAAACACTAAGTTCTATAATTCACTTCATAGAGATAGGAAAGATTTTAGAGCACTATATTTGTTAAAGGATGGGGACAACCTCCTTGACAATGAGGATGAAATTTCTAGTCATATTTTCACTTACTCTTAATCTATCTTTAATGGTCCTGAAAAAAATAAATAACTCTTAACTGAGGTCCTTCAATTGGTATTCAATGATGCGGATAACACATTATTTCTAAGAATACCCCTTGATAATGATATTAAGGACACTATCTTTAGTTTGAACCCTGATGGTGCTCTGGGTCCTGATGGTTTTAATAATGGGTTCTTTCAACACTTTTAGGAAGTTTTATAACTTTATGTTTGTAAAGTTTTCAAATATTTCTTCTCCAATGGTGTCCTACCTCATGGTCATAATTCTAAATTTCATTCTTTGATCCCTAAAGTGGAAAAATGCTTCTGAGATCCATTTATTTAGACCCATTTCACTAATTAACACCCTTTATAAAATAATCATCAAAATCATTGCTAATAGACTGTCAAATTTCCCAAACAAAATTGATTCCTAGAACCAATTTGGGTTCATTAATGGTAGATCCATAAGAGATTGTATTTTTCTTTCCTATGAGTGTGTAAACACTTTAAATAAAGATAACCGAGGGGGTAGTATTTCCATAAAACTTGATATTAAAAAATCTTTTGACACCATGGACTGGTGCTTCAACTTCAAAGTCCTTCAAGGTTTTGGTTTTAATGAATATTTTATTACTACTATCAAAACCCTTTTCAATTCGGATTCTATTTCCATCCTAGTCAATGTCTCTCCTAAGGGATACTTCAAATGTACCAAAGGTGTAAGGCAAGGTTGTAACATCCTAAGTAAATAAAGAAATAATTTATTTTCATTTTAATTAATATTTTGTGAATTAAATATTAATTTTACTTTAAAGGGGTTGCTATGTTCAAGAGTGTACCCAATACGCAACAACAAGTTTCTTTGACATCTTACGTTACACACAATATTGGGTCATAAAGGAAAATAATAATATAATATTATTATTTTAAATGGTAGTTAACGCCTAGCCATTGTAATGGTAGGAATGAACAGAACAAACTAAAATATGATTATAAATATTTGTTAAATGTTTTTAAATTTATCCAATAAAACTTAGAGGCTTAAAATGTGAATTAATCTAATTTTAGGCATGAATACTCTAATATTCTTTAAAGGGTCGATTTACTGCCTTTTGATGGAAAACCCTATTTAAATATAGTTTTGGTCAATTTTATATGTATATTTTGACCAAATAAAATTATTATTTAGAATGTGGATATCAAAATTTACTTTGGTTTAATTCTTGGTATTTTTCTGATAAAATTCATTTTAATGAATAGTAAAAAATATAGTATTTTAATTCAAAACTGCTTTTTAATATAATTTATTTATATGGATTGATTGTCTTTTTAATTAGTTTTAAAGTTTAATTAGATTATATTTTTACCATTTAATACAATTTAGTTTATTGGAATTAATTTCACTTTGAAATTGGACATAAACAAGTGTGAATCTTTTGATAGTTATTATTTCTTAAAAACACGTCTTTTGTTTTGACAGTGGGAATTAATTTTAAATTAATTTCTGCCACTTATGTATTTTGAATTTGTAAAAATGAATTCCATATTTTGAATCAGGAGGTCCAAACTGTGTAAAATGTAACTTTAATCTTTATACATTTTAAATATATACCTAAGTAAATATTTTATTTACCATGGTTAAAGGGTAAAACTGGTAAATAAGGGTAAAAAAATATTACTATAATAATATAAAATTACCCTAACATGTGTCCTAATCACATTGGTTGATACACGTCTGACCATCGGCATTCTAGGGTCGATTTTGGGACCTCATGGGGCCACATGGGAGTGATAATGGCACTTTATTTTAATTAACTTAAAGTAAAGACAAAATTGACATAAACAAAGATATTTTAGGAAATTATTTTTTACATAGGGTTATATAAGTTATCATTTCAACTATAAATATTATTTGGAAATAAAAAAATATTTCATACATCATGGTATTTTTTTATAATTTTTAGACATCAAATAAATAAAATTATTTATGATACAATAATGATGCAGTGTTTACCTCATTAATGAATGATTTAAATAAATAATATTATAAAGATTAAAGAAATATCCAAAAACTATAAAATTCATATTTGATGATTTTATTTATACCATGAGTCATCTTATCTTCGACTTTAATAAGTTTTGGACTTTTATAAACTGAAAATTGATATATAATAAAATAATATTTTCACATTTTTTTAAAGAGCCCCTTCCCCCCTTATAAAAAGTCCTCACCTCTAACCCATTACTAAATCCTCTCAATCCCCTTGACTCATCCAAACCCTGCCTAAATAATCTCTTAAGATCCCTCTATTTCTCCTAGAATCCTGAACTTAGGCATAAGACACTTCAACAAACCCTTTTGGTTCAAACCAAAGGGAACTAACCGATATAAAGGTAACATCTTCTCTTAGGTTCTTTGTTTTATTTTACTTATAAAACCCCCTAAACTCTTTTTATTATTTCATATTATAACAAAACCAGTATAATAAATATAATACGTTGTTTTAATGATAATTATTCTAACTACACTTACACACACCTCCATCTAATGGGTATAGAACATACAGTTTCTGTGGATGGAAAACTAACGCCTCACCAAACGATGATTGTTCAATTATCTCATACCACCTCTCATGGTGTCCATTATGATGGAATTGTATTTATATATAATATATATTATGTTTTTTTCTCTATGATTCTATATGTTTTATTTACAAATATACCTTTATGCTTTCCAATATGTGTATATACGATAATTTTATTTGAGGAAGTGCAGACTACCACCCCCTCAAGGTGATATGATTCGTTCATGACATAAATGGAATGTATAAAGGATGGTGTTAATGAAATTATGTAACATATATATCATATTATATTATATATACCTATGTATCATTAAGTTTTCATTCCATTAAATATGAAATTGAAATGAAAGTAGCGTTTATGCGTACTTACGGCTTACTGTCTCCATGAACGATGCATTTCATTTATTATATCCAAATGTTATGTAATATTATAAATGCATAAATATAATAGATATATATGATATATATAATATTTATAAATCATGAATATAATTCTATAGATAATGGAATCTTGACTGCATGGACAACTTGTAATTATAAGGTGTTCATTTTTGACTCATGTACCAAATATCGGCAAAACGACCATTATTAACCTAAATGATTAAATAATGTTTATAACATGGTAATAAGTGATATAAAAGGAATAATAAACTTTAAAAATGTTCTTAATCAACTATAAATTAACTTTAGTTTATTATTCAGGAGATTAAAGAATGAACGGGTCAAGTTGGACACAAGGTAAGGGATTTCTTATCTCACTTTCAATTCCGTGAGATTTCCATTGTTCTCCAATTATTTATTGAATGTGGTGTATTTTGTACTACCATTTCATATATATTATCATTATTCTCTTTATATTAATGGTATTATGTGATTCATTTTGTGGTTATTAACTTTTTTTCATATGACCCGATTGATTACAACGTGGTAATGGGTTTTCATCTCACTTTTTATACCCGTGAGATTTGTGCTATATTGCCACTATTTCATTTTGTGTGGTTTATATAATTCCCATGATTGTATTAATTATGTAATATAATTAAATTTATGGGTATTTATATCTTCATTTTATGATCCATTTTTCATGGGGTGTATGTTTCGTAAGTTACCAAATCGGTAAGGGAACCTTTCGCCCTCCTTTTAAAAGACTTATTTTTGTTATGTATTTTAATATACATCTTCTTATGTTGGGATATGTTCTTCTATATCCTTATTGCTGTAAATTTTATGTCCATGTGATGAGATACCCTTTTCTCTCTCATCAATTCATTTTATGATTTTTAAAGTGACGTCGTTAGGCTTTCAAATTTCTATAAGGGAACTTCTTCACCCAATTTCAATTATTTGGGTTAAACTTCTACTTCTTGATTATGTCGTTCTATGAATATGTGTGAATATCCTCTTATTGATTCATACTTAATATCCACTTATATTGAGTGTATTCGTATTTTTCCCACATTATTATGAAATTGATTTATCTTTAATATAAGGATACAGTTTTTATAAGGGATTTTGTCTCAATTTACATTCCATTGGGACTTAATTGTTGTTAGGCACAAATTCACTCTTATGTGGTGTATATAATGTCCTATATCATATTATATCATGAATACCTTTATTATCATGATATTATTAAGTTATAATTAATTGTTATTCCTCAATTATTTGTATTCAAGCATCCCTCTTTTTTTAAAAAACTCTTTAACTAAAATATCATTTTAAATGTTTTAAAGATTTATTCTTCTATAGATTTCTCATTAATGTCCATGTTTTCAAAATCGTTTTTAGGATTTATTTATATGGACATTAATGTTTTCAAATGATAATTCATTTAAAAGCTTCAAAGTGGTATGTGACACTTTGATTCAAAAATCTCTTTATTAAATGTTTTAAATAGTTTTGAAAATGGTTTGATAAAGCATTGCTTATTTCAATATCTTGAAATGATATATTGTGATTCAAATATAGAAATTTTATCTTTCCTTTATTATTGTTTTATGTGTTATGAATATATTATGATTATTGGGCATCGTTTATGTATATGGGTGGTTACTTGATAAACCTAGGGCGGGTGAGCCTGAGATAGCTCTATAATGCATTGGGTAACGTGACAGAGGTAAACGTTAATGTTTCTCCTAAGATATTTAGGGAATATATAGTGATGGGTATTCCAAATGTGACTCCATATGTAGCAATGATAGCTACAATGTAAGTATGTTATGAATTCCATAAGTTACCGTTATGATTTATTATTTTTGTGTGTTATTCATAAATCTTATGATTTCGTAAGGTATGTTATGATTGAAAAGTATTGGTTTCATAAATTTGTATTTATTGATGGGATAGTGTTTTCTTTAATTATTTTATATCCCTTACTGAGATTTTTATACTCATACCAAGTTTTTGAAATGTTTTCTATAAGACTTATAGATGAATAAGGTCAATGATTGGATCAAGGAAAAGTCATGCTGTCTAAAACACGAAACTAGACATGTTTCTTTTTAAGAGTTTTTATTTTGTGAAAAAATTAGAAACTGAGTAGAAGTGTCTACTTTGTAATTTTTGAGATGTAATGTAACAGTTATGGACAAATTTTCTAAAACTCTAAACCTAAAATTATCCTTAATGTGAATTATTAATTTAATTCAAGATTATTTAATGTTTAAGGCTGGGTTCTTATAGTTGGTATCAATGGTTATCTTAGATAAATTTTTAGCTTAGGGTGTTATTTAAGAATAAGTGACATAACGTTATTGGTTAGAATATTAGAAATAGCCATAGTTATTTTAGATAAATTGAATGAGTTTAGGATAACATGAATAAGTCAATATTAGTATTTACCCCCCTCATAAGACATTACATGATGATTTTAATGATATACTCACACTGACCTTTTTAGTTATAGTAAATGGATAGATCTAGCAGGCACCGAAGTAGAAGTGGATGTGAAGAAAATTGTGATGATTTTCTGAATGAGAAATGGAATGAAATGGGAGCTTCAATGATAACTCTTGCAGTTATTCTCAACCAACTATCTGGAGTCATGATTGACCACCTGAACCTTGGTGATTTTTATAAGGCATCGTATATGCGAGAAACAAATCCATACATAAGTTCTTGTAATAATCATAAAGGTAATTTTGTTCAAGAACCTATGTGTCAAGGATGAGGAAAGAAACACCTAGTAAAATGCTTCAAAGGGATGGGGAGATGCTATATATGTGGGAATGAAGTTCATAAAGCAAGAACTTTCTATGAAAAAAATGAAGCATCCAGTTGACTCTAGGAAAGGGAAAGAAGTTATTTCTGAGGGATCAATTGAATGTTTTAGATGTGGTATGCATGGTCATTATAAAAATAGATTTCATATGAAGAAAGTTTGTGAATGGGATCATCAGGATCATTCAAATATATGTTTTCCAATTCCTAATGCCATTACAATTTAAGATGAGACTGACAATGACCAATGAAAGGTATGAATTATTTCTTAGCTAATGTTTTGACATTATTGAATCTTAGGATATGATTAATGATTTTGTTTTTAGGAATGAAGTATTATGGAATATGTTGTAAAATATTGGATAATGGATCATGAATAATGTTAAATGAGTAAAAAGTCTACATATAAGGGATTTAGAAGTTATGGTACATTTTGGGATGATGAAATGCTTAAATGTATTATGGATCTATTGATGATGGGATTACTTTGGAAGACTTTTTCAAGTATTTATAACCATGAAGTTTCATATGTGGAAATGTTATTCAAGAAATAATTATCTTTTCTTTTGTGGAGTAATGGTTGAAATATTATCTTGGAAGAATCTATGTTTTTATTGTGGATATAAAGTGATTAGGGTTATTTATGGAAATGATTAACCTATCATAGAGAATATGTTATGTAGCGACTTGGGTTTTTTCCCTTTAAAACTTTGGAATATTTCTATAACTAATTCCAGAGCTAGGCACGAAGATGGCATGCGATTCTGAGGCCCGGTGTGCCCAGAATTAATTTTATAAAAATATGAAGTATTTTTATACAATGCACGTGGTGGGGGTGTGACATCTCCTAAATGGAAGCTCAGAATGGGAATCCGAGGGCATGGTTGCGTCCGGAACGTGCCGTTTACCCTAGGGGAGGTGTAAACTTCACGTGCGCGGGCCTGCTATGGAAAACGCCACCAGGGGAATTTTAGTAAATAAGTGGAAAAGTTGGTTTATGAGCGTTGGATCAAATAACTTCTGAAAGGAGTCTCGGATCGCAAATCTGAGTCCGCCGTTGCGTTCAGAACATTGTGTTTACCCTAGGGGCGGCCTTAACTTTGTCCGCGTCGGGCGCGAAGTCGGGGGCATTGCGTTAACCAGAGGTTTTAAATAAAAAAATGGAAAAAATATCATTCCCATCTCTCTATCCTCCCACTTCCTATGTGCAGCGACGAACGACCCTCCTCCCAACCTCCGTTCTTTTCCGATTCGATCCAAAATCATCCGTTTTCTGCGCCGATCGTCAGCGGATCGAGCTTCAGGGCATCGTCGGCGTCGATCTGCACCCGAAGCTTCGGCGTTTCGCCTGTGAGGTAGGCAGTTCTGGTTTTACAATCCCAGATCCCATTTTGGTGTTGTTGTTCCTCAAATTTTCATAAGGGTTTTCTAGTTTGGGTCTTGAGGTTTCCGAAACCTTTTTCGGATCTGAATTTGGAGCACCGGGGTGCTCCCGGTGGCTCCCATAAGTTTTCTAGCGAAATCCCGGTTTTCCAGTGGCGAGGGGCGGTGGCCATGGCGGAATCTGGCGGCAACATGGCGGCAGTGTGGTGTTTTCTGCTGGAAGCAGCAGAATCTGGCGGCGGCGCAGTGTTTTCCGGCGGCAGCGCAATGTTTTCCGGCGAGGCAGGCGGTGGTCTAGCCGGGTTTTCCCGGGCGTTCTTTAAACCCCAGTAACTCGCAAACCGGAAGTCCAATTTGCAAGCCGTTTGGGGTGACACGTTACGTGCATCGAGACAGACCTTTTGGAATCACTTTGGGAATTTTTTGAGTCGGGTTTGTGGCCCGGGGCTACAAAACGTTGAAATAATAATAATATTTTATTATTTTACGACTTCAGGCCGTTGTAACTTCTACCCGGAGCGTCCGAATGATGTGCCATTAGTGGCGTTGAGACCTTGATGGCAAGACAGACCTTTTGAGATGGTTTCTAGGTGTTGGGACTGAGAATGGGGTGTGGGCCCCACGAGGCAGGGTTTTTGCGTTTGCGGAGAAATGCAGCTTCGCACCAGGAGTCCGATTTTGACGGATGAATAGTCGATCCTGTGTGTTTTTCTGAGAGGATCGCATTGGTGCAATCCGTTCAATGAGTTTTGGCATCTAGGTGTGGGCCCCACCCAGGATGGCTTCGGTGAATAGTTACTTTTTCTCCGGGTGTCTGTTTCGGACGAACAAGTAGTGGATCTCGTGTGTTTTTCTGAGGGGATCGCCGTGGTAAAATCCACTTGAAGAGTTTTTGGATTGTTGTGTGGGCCCCGCATGGGCTAACTATAGTGAATAGTGACTTTTTCATCAGTTGTCCATTTTGGGTGAGTAAACATCATATCCTGTGTGTTTTTCCACATAGATCGCGATGGTGGCCTCGGTATCAGCCTAGGAGGTGCGCAGTGTGGTGTTTTGGTGGGTCGCTCGAGTTAGTGACCTTTGGACCAGTAGTGGTTGAGGGTACTCCCTTGGTTCATTCTTACGAGGGTTTATGCGGCATCACAACCTTAGTATAGGCTTATGATCTTCTCAATGTGATTTTTAATTTGTTAGAGTTGTGGCATCCCTCCGGTGGGCCCGGAGCGGGATCCTCTTGCATCTTTTCCCTAGATCGGGTTCTTGGTATCGGTGTGACCGCTTATCCACGGGCGACGATCCCCTATCTAGCTGGTTAACCCCATAGGGTTGTGGAATTATCAGGATTATGATCCCCTACGTGGTGGGATGTACTTAGTAGGGTTGCGGTATCATTGGTTATATGATCCCCTACTCAACTCATGGTTTCGGTAGGGTCGAGACATCGTCGGTTCGATCCCCTACATTGCGAGCTATACTAGATAGAGTTCCGGTATCTCCATGACCAACTTTATATGGGCGATGATCCTCTATCTGAGTGATGTGCTTCTGTGAAGTGCCTGATCGGGTTGTGGTATCCCCCAGTGGATCCTGGGTGTGATCCGTTATCTGTGAGAACTACGTATGCCAGATCGGGTCATGGTATCCCTCAATGGACCCTGGGAGTGATCCCCTATCTGTGAGCTTCGTATACCGGAGTGGGTTTTGGTATCCCCTAGTGGACCCGAGGGGCGATCCCCTATTCGAAGAGTTTGGTGGTTATGTTGTTTTAGCGGGGTTTTCCTCAGTGACGGTATCCGACGAGCGTGTTCTCTCGAGTGAGCGTCTGAGATGTTTGCTTGGAACCCGATAGAGTGTATCCCTTGGGCGCATGGCATCTGGGGTGACAGTGAACGTGGAGTGTGTTCTCTTGGTTGTGAACCGTTGCTGGTGATGAGGTTGGTACCTTAGGTGGCTTGTTGCGTGAGCTGAGTATATCTGGATTTTTCAAGTTATATATATGGGTATACACCTGAGCTGAGCTGACTAGTTGTTCTTAGCCGAGGATGGTCACGAGATGGAGTTTCTCTCTCGTCTGGGTTCCCTTTGGCTGGTATGAGTGGATTGTTGCCTTTTAGTTTCTCTCTTGTTTTGGGTTTTGGGGTGCCTACTGAGTATGTTTATACTCACCCCTGCACGGGATTTTCCCGCATGTGTTTGTGTCTTGTGCAGACCACAAGCCTTTCGACGGAGTCCTAGGAGGACCCGGAGCAGGCGGATCTTAGTGAGTGGGTTTGACCGAGGAGCTGACCAGTGGGTGTTTGGCAGTGTTTAACCTCATTCTGAGAAGGTTGGACACTTTGTAGTTTTCTTTTGGTGGGCCCTGTTTTTCCCTTTTGTACTTTTGTTGTACTCTGGTTGGGATAGATGTATGCATGCATTTTATTTCCAGTTTTATATTTCTCTGCACTGTTTCATGGAGGTGTATGTGGGTGCGTGTGTATAGACACCTTAGGCTAATGCCTCCCATGTGTGTGATAGCCTACTCGGTTCAAGACGCCAGCCCTTGACCTATTGAAGGCGGGCTTGGGGAGTCACGGCTCGACCCCCAGTGGGTCGGGTCCTGACAGAGTGGTATCAGAGGAGGTTCCATCTTTGGGATCTCAGAGCATAGTTGGTCTACCTATGAGTTTGGTTTGGGTTTCATAACGGCAGTGTTAGGGCGTTTCGAGCTCGGATTTCAGGTCAGAGACTCCAGTGTTAGTGCGGTGACCGACATATCCATACACCAGGACTCTGATAACCTACCTTTCGACTTGGGAAATTCGTACACTGGTCGCAGGGATATAACGGTACATGTATCATATAGGACTAGGTTTTTTCTTGTCCTTCTTGAGTCATCTCTCCAAATATACTCTTTGACTGTGGTGCGTCTTGAATGTATTTCAGGATGCCTCCACGATAACAGCCAGTGAGGTTTCTGCAGTAGGATTTTGGTGACGATCTGCCCCATGCAAAGGCTGTGGACCAGGGAACAGGTTCTGAGGCTGGACCTCCAGGTGGTCCGCCAGTTGAGCCACCACCTGTCGAGCAGCTGGTTGTTCCTGCAGTGCAGGAAGAGGTTGCATGCAGGCTAAGTGCAATGCATGAGTTCCAGAGGCAGCGACCTCTGAGGTTCTGGGGTGATCCAGATCCCCAGGTAGCTGATGACTGGCTTGAGGTAGTCACCCGAGTTTTTTGCTTAGTGAGGAAACCTCTAGATCAGATGGTGGTCCTAGCGGCGAGCCTTCTGCATGGTTCTACAGGGCGATGGTGGAGCCTGGTGACGTAGTCCCATGATGAGGAGATGCTCACGTGGGTAGAGTGTGAGCGCCACTTCAGGGAGGAGTTATATCCGGTGACGCTGAGGTCAGTGCGGATTCAGGAGTTTCTGCAGCTTCGGCAGGAGGGCCTGACTGTGTCGGAGTACTCAGTGAGGTTTACGGACCTGTCGTGCTACTCCCGGGATATGGTTCGAGACCCATTCTTTAGGGCCCGTACCTTCGAGCAGGGCCTATGCAGGGACATCCGGGTAGGTATGGTTTCCTTGTGTCTGCCCACCTAAGCTGGAGTGTTGGAGAGAGCTTTGGTGGTGGAGATATTTTTGGCCGAGCAGATCCCACCTGTTAGTGCTGGGCACACGAGAGCTGAGACTTTGTCAGTCAGATCGACATCTGGTATCCGACGATAGACTCAAGGGCCCGGTCATGGCCGACATTTCAGGAGGCGACCCCAGGATGGACGATCTGAGGCTCAGGGCTCGCAGGGCTTGCATGCCAGTTTTGGTCAGTCGTAGGAGAGGCGATTTTATGCTTGCGAGGGTCGGGGACATATTGCTAGAGATTGTCTGACCCGTCATGCTACTGAGAGGGAGACGGTCGATGGACCACCTTGGAAGAGGCGACGTCTCAAGAAAGGAGGTCTGCAGGGCGACGAACGTGGAAACGAAGCTGGTATAATA
Source organism: Viscum album (assembly GCA_963277665.1). Taxonomy (NCBI): domain Eukaryota; kingdom Viridiplantae; phylum Streptophyta; class Magnoliopsida; order Santalales; family Viscaceae; genus Viscum; species Viscum album. The sequence continues at coordinate 1,784,401,338 of OY728121.1, read as the reverse complement.
GCAGGAGGTGGTAGGCGGTATTAGTTGCTATCACCCCCACCCCCTGGTGGTCCACGCCAAGCTCAGGGAACTGGTGGCCGAGGGCAAGGACAACTACATGCCCTAGGGGCTGTTGACCCAGGGGCTCCGGGGATGGATAGAGGTATGCCTTGTGTCCTTTCTACTTTCTATAGTAGTTTGATAGACACTGTTTAGCGGTACCCATCCTTTCTGTTGCTTGCTCGAGTTTTGTGCAGGGCGTTTGTAAGACCCTAGGTGGGTGTTGTTTGGCGTGCTTAGAATGCGTAAGGAAGAGGGATCCTTCCTCCACCAAGAAGTGTTTTTTTGATGCGATTAAAACCGTGCGGGCGAGTCAGTGCCGCCCAAATTGGATAGTGTTGAGGGTGGTGGATGAGTCCCTCTGACTTATGTGTTCAGTCATGGGTGTTTGTTGGAAAACTCGCTGGTGTGGAAAACCTATTTGAGAGTCCAGTCGCTTTCCTTGTCCTTATGGCTTTTCAAGGACGAAAATTGCTTAGGGGGGGAGGATGTAGCAACTCGTGTTTTGGCCCTGACAGACGTTGGAATATTTCTACAAATAATTCCAAAGCTAGGCGTGAAGACGACATGCGATTCTGAGGCCCGGTGTGCCCGGGATTAATTTTATAAAAATATGAAGTATTTTTATAGTATGCACGTGGAGGGGGTGTGATATCTCTTAAACGGTAGCTCATAACAGGAATCCAAGGGCACGGTTGTGTCCGGAACGTGCCTTTTACCCTAGGTGAGGTGTAAACTTTGTGGGCGCGGGCCTGCTGTCGAAAATACCACCAGGGGCGTTTTTGTAAATAAGTGGAAAAGTTGGTTTACGAGCGTTGGCTCAAATAAATTCTGAACAGAGTCTCGGATTGAAAATCCGATTCCAACGTTGTGTTCAGAACATCGTTTTTACCCTAGGGGCGGCCTTAACTTTGTCCGTTTTGGGCATGAAGTCGGGGGCGTTGCGTTAACTGGAGGTTTTCTTAAAAAAAAGGGAAAAAATATCATTCCCATCTCTCTCCCCTACAACTTCCTATGTGCAGAGATGAACTCCCCTCCTCCCAACCTCCGTTATTTGTTGATTTGAGCTGGAATCGTCTGTTTTATGTGCCGATCGTCAGCGGATCGAGCTTCAGGGCGTCGTCGGCGTCGATCTGCATCCGAAGCTTCGACGTTTCACCCGTGAGGTAGGCGGTTTGAGTTTGACAATCCCAGATCCTATTTTTGTGTTTTTTTATTCAAATTTTCTTAAGGGTTGTGTATTTCGGGTCCCGAGGTTTCCGAAACGTTTTTTGGATCTAAATTTGGAGCACCGGGGTGCTCCTGGAAGTTTTCCAGCGAAATCCCGATTTTCCGGCGAAATCCCGGTTTCCCGGCGGCGAGGGGCGGCGGCCATGGTGGAATCTGGAAGCGGCACGGTGGCGGAACGGTGTTTTCTGGCGGCAACAACAAAATCTGATGGCGGAATCCGGTGGTGGCATGGTGTTTTCTGGCGGCGGAGCAATGTTTTCCTGCGAGGCAGGCGGTGGTCCGGCCGGGTTTTCTCGTGGGTTCTTTAAACCCCTGTAACTCGCAAACCAGAAGTCCGATTTGCGATCCGTTTGTAGAAACACATTGTTTGCATCGAGACGGACCTTTTTAACTTACTTTGGGAATTTTTTGAGTCGGGTTTGTGTCCTGGGGCTACGAAATGTTGAAATAATAATAATATTTTATTATTTTATGACTTCCTGCTGTTGTAACTTCTACCCGGAGCGTCTGAATGACGTGTCGTCAGTGGAGTTGAGACCCAGATGGTACGACGGACTTTTTGAGTTGGTTTCTGGGTGTTGGGACTAAGAACTGGGTGTGGGCCCCACGAGTTAGGGGTTTGGCGTTTGTGGAGAAACGCAGCTTCGCATAAGGAGTCCGATTTTGTCGGATGAATAGTTGATCCTGTGTGTTTTTGCGAGAGGATCACAATGGTGTGATCCGTTCGATGAGTTTCGGGATTGAGATGTGGGCCCCACCCGGGCGGGCTCTGGTGAATAGTGCCTTTTTCTCCGGTGTCTGTTTCGGAGGAACGAGTAGTGGATATCGTGTGTTTTTCCGAGGGGATCGCCATGGTAAGATCCACTTGAGGAGTTTTGGGATCATTTTGTGGGCCCCGCATGGGCGAGCTATGGTGAATAGTGCCTTTTTCATCGGTTGTCCATTTTGGGTGAGTAAACATCCTATCCTGCGTGTTTTTCCGTGTATATCACTATGGTGGTCTCGGTATCGGCCTAGGAGGTGCGCAGTGTGGCGTTGTGGTGGGTCGCTCGATTTAGCGATGTTTGGACCAGCAGTGGTTGAGGGTACTCCCTTGGTTCGTTCTTATGAGGGTTTGTGCGGCATCACAACCTTATTATTGGCTTGTGATCTTCTCGATGGGATGTTTAATTTTTTAGAGTTGTGGCATCCCTCTGGTGGGCCCGGAGTGAGATCCTCTAGCATCTTTTCCCTAGATCAGGTTCTTGGTATCGCTGTGACCACTTATCCATGGGCGGTGATCCCCTATCTAGCTGGTTAACCCCATAGGGTTGTGGCATCATCGAGATTATGATTGCCTACGTGGGGGGATGTACTTATTAGGGTTGCGGTATAGTTGGTTATATGATCCCCTACTCAGCTCGTGGTTTCGGTAGGGTTGAAGCATCGTTAGTTCGATTCCCTACATCGCGAGTTATACCGGATAGAGTTCCAGTATCGTCGTGACCACCTTTATATGGGAGATGATTCTTTATCTGAGTGATGTGCTTCTGTCAAGTGCCAGATCGGGTTCTGGTATCCCCCAACGGATCCTGGGTGTGATCCCCTATCTGTGAGAACTACGTATGCCAGATTGGGTCATGGTATCCCCCAGCAGTCCCTGGGAGTGATCACCTATCTGTGAGCTTCGTATACCAAGGTGGGTTCTGGTATCCCATAATGGACCCAAGGAGAGATCCCCTATTCGAGGAGTTTGGTGGTTATGTTGTTTTAGCGGGGTTTTCCTCAGTGATGGTATCCAGCGAGCGTGGTGTCTCAGGTGAGCATCTAAGATGTTTGCTTGGAACCCGATGGAGTGTATCTCTCGGGCGTGTGGCATCTGGGGTGACAATGAATGTGGAGTGTGTTCTCCTGGTTGTGAACCGTTGCTGGTGACGAGGTCAGTAACTCAGGTGGCTTGTTGCGTGAGCTGAGTATATCTGGATTGTTCAAGGTGTATATATGGTCATACACCTGAGTTGAGATGACTAGTTGTGCTGAGCCGAGGATGGTCACAAGATGGAGTTTCTCTCTCGTCTGGGTTCCCTCTGGCTGGGATGATCGGACTTTTTACTTTCAGTTGCTCTCTTATTTTGGGTTTTTGGGGTGCCTACTGAGTATGTTTATACTCACCGTTACACGGGCTTTGACCACACGTGTTTGTGTCTTGTGCAGACCACAAGCCTTTCGACGGAGTCCCAGGAGGACCCGGAGCATGCGAATCTTAGTGAGCGAGTTTGACCGAGGAGCTGACCGGCGGGTGTTTGGCAGTGTTTACCCTCATTCTGAGCAGGTTGGACACTTTGCAGTTTTCTTTTGGTGGGACCTGTTTTTCCCTTTTGTACATTTTTGTACTCTGGTTGGGATAGATGTATGCATGAATTTTCTTTTCAGTTTTATATATCTATGTACTGTTACATGGAGTTGTATGTGGGTGCGTGTGTACATATACCTTAGGCTAATGCCTCCCATGTGTGTGAAAACCTACTCGGTGCAAGATGCCAGCCCCTGGCCTATTGAAGGCGGGCTTGGGGAGTCGCGGATCGAGCCCCGTTGGGCGGGTCGTGACATGTGATTAGGTTAATTACACTTCATAATGAGACTTTAAGAGTAGTCTATGTTTTTGGAGATAAATGTTAAGATTTTCTGTGGAAGAATATGTAATTAAATCCTTTTGAGTTTTGAGTTTCAATCTTATTTTGGATTATTTTGAATAATTTTAAGGAAAATTGTATATTTAATGGTCTTTCTTGAACTTTGGGTACTTTTGGTTGAATTTTGGAGATTAAGAGCATTACTTATTTTTATAAAGGATTATCCTTTTGAGGATTATCTGATCTCATACTAACCAATTTTGGTTTTGGATAATGCATTAAGATAGTGGAAATATATGGTTCATATTTTTTGGATCATGTTATTATATAGAAGTTTATTCTAGCACTTTTTATGTGACCATGTCATATTTAATACTCATCGTTTGGAGAAAAGATGAGTTTGTGGTAGAAATTTTGTAAATGATGAAAGTATACATGTCAAGTAAGTAAGTTTCCTTATGTTCTTTTTAAATCTCATAAATAAATTCTCCAACATTATGAAAAGGAAATTAATAAAATGTTGTCCGTTTACTTTTACTACTAGGAAACCAATGACCACTTAACCAATCACAAATTTGTGATTTTCTTGTTGTTAACTTTCTCTTAATCATGTTTTCTATCACTCTGCATCAAAACTTGGCACTTAGTTTCTCCTCCATATCCATGTTTTCATGGAATCCAAGTATGGGTTATCTCGGGTGACCTTTTTTGTTGTCCTTATTTCTTTTATAGTGATATTTTTATTGACTATTTTTCAGATGTGGGACTTTTAATGAAGTTTCAAGCCCAATTTTAAAATTTCTAGAACACAATTCCCAAAAGGGGAGAAGGATATAACATCTCAGGTAAATAGAGAAATAATACATTTTCATTTTAATTAATATTTTGTGAATTAAATATTAATTTTACATTAAATGGGTTTCTATGTTTGATAGCATACCTGATACACAACAACGAGTTTCTTTGAAATCTTACGTTACACACAATGTTGGGTCATACAATATAATAATAATATAAGAATATTATTTTAAATGGTAGTTAACACCTAGCTGTTTTAATGGTGGGAATGAACAGAACTTACTAAAATATTGTTACACATGTTTGTTAAATGTTTTTACATTTATCTAATAAAATTTAGAGGCTTAAAATATAAATTAATCTAATTTTAGGCACAAATACTCTAATATTCTTTAAAGGGTCAATTTACCACCTTTTGATGGAAAAACCTCTTTAAATATAGTTTTGGTCACTTTTATATGTAATATTTGACCAAATAAAATTCTTCCTTATAATCGGTACATCAAAATTTACTTTGGTTAAATTTTTGATATTTTTTTGAGAAAATTCATTTTTTAATGAATAGTGAAAAATAATGTATTTTAATTCAAAACTGACTTTTAATCTAATTTATTTATATGGTTAGATTATATATTTAATTGGTTTTAAAGTGTAATTAGATTATATTTTTACCATTTAATCCAATTTTGGTTATTGGAATTAATTTCACTTTTAAATTTGACACAAACAAGTGTCAATCTTTTTTATAGTTATTATTTCTTAAAAAACGCTTTTTGTTTTGACAGCAGGAATTAATTTTAAATTAATTTCTACCACTTATGTGTTTTGAATTTGGAAAAATGGATTCCATATTTGAAATCAGGAGGTCCAAATTGTGTAAATAGGTAACCTTTATTTTTATACATTTTAAATATTTACCTCAGTAAATATTTTATTTACCATGGTTAAAAGGTAAATCTGGTAAAAAAGGGTAAACAAATATTACTATAATAATATAAAATTACCCTAAAATATTTTCTAATCTAATTTTTTGATACACTTCCCACCATGGGCATCCTTGAGTCGATTTTTGGATCCCATGGGGCCACGTGGGAGTGATAATGACACTTTATTTTAATTAACTTAAAATAAAGACAAAAATGATATAAACCAATATCATTTAGTAAATTAATTTTTAGATAGGGTTATATAATTTATCTTTTAGAATATAAATATTCTTTGGAAATCTAAAAATATTGACTAAATTATGGTATTTTTTTTATAATTTTTAGACATCAAATAAATATAATTATTTATGACATAATAATGATGCAGTGTTTACCTCATTAATGAATGATTTAAATAAATAATATTATAAAGATTAAAAAAATATCCAAAATCTGTCAAATTCTTATTAGATAATTTTATTTAGACCATGAGTCATCTTATCTTCGACTTTAATAAGTTTGGGATCTTTATAAACCGAAAATCATTATATAATAAAATAATATTTTCACACTTTCTTAAAGAGCCCCTTCCCACCTTATAAAAAGCCCTCACCTCTAACCTATTACTCACACATCTCAAGCCCCTTGGATCATCCAAAAACTACCCAAAAAATCTCTCAAGATCCCTCTATTCCTCCTAGAAGCCATAACTTAGGCAAAAGGCACTTCAACAAAGCCTTTTGGTTCAAACCAAAGGGAGTTACACGATTTAAATGTAACGTCTTATCTTAAGTTCTTTGTTTTATTTTACTTCTCCAACCACCTAAACACTTTTTATTACTTTAAATTATAAATAAAACAGTATAATCAATATACCTGGTTGTTTTTATGAGAATTATTCTAACTAAACTTACACAAACCTCCATCTAATGGGTAAAGAACATACTGTTTCTGTGGATGGAAAACTAACGAATCACGAAATGATGATTGTTCAATTATCTCCAACCACATTTCATGGTGACCATTATGATGGAACTATATTTATATATAATATATATTATGTTTTTTTTTTCTCTATACTTCAGTAAGTTTTATTTAGAAACATACCTTTACTCTTTCCAATATGTGTATATACGATAATTTAATTTGAGGAAGTGCAGACTACCGCCCCCTCAAGGTGATATGATTCATTCATGACATACATGGAACGTATAAAGGATGGTGTTAATGAAATTATGTAACATATATATCATAAGATATTACACTGGAATTATAGTATACCTATTTATTATTATGTTTTCATTCCATTAAATATGAAATAGAAATGAAAGTAGCGTTTATGCGTACGTACGACTTACTATCTCCATGAACTGTGCATTTCATTTATTATCTAAAAATGTTATGTCATATTATAAATACATACGTATAATGAATATATATGATATATATTATATCTAAATCATGAATATCATTATATAGATAATGGAATCTTGACCGGATGGACAACTTGTAATTATATGGTGTTCATTTTTTACTCAAGTACCAAATATCGACAAAATGACCATTATTAACATAAATGATTAAATAATGTTTATAACATGGTAATAAGTGATATAAAAGGAATAATAAAATTGAAAAAGTTTCGTAATCAAGTAAAAATTAAATTCAGTTTATTATTCAAGAGATTAAAGAATGAACGGGTCAAGTCAGACACGAGGTAAGAGATTTCTTATCTCACTTTCAATTCCGTGAGATTTCCATTGTTTGCCTATTATTTATTAATGTGATGTATTGTGTACTTTATTTTGATATATATTACCATGATTATCTTTATATTCATGGTATTCTGTGATTAATTTGGTGGTTATTTACTTTTGGTTATATGACTCGATTGATTACAACGTGGTAAGGGGTTTTCATCTCACTTTTTATTCCTGTGAGATTCATGCTATATTGCCAATATTTCCTTTTGTGTGGTTTATGTACTAACCATGATTGTATTCATTGTGTAATATACTTAAAATTATGGGTATTTACATCTTAATTATATCATCCATGTTTCATGGGGTGTATGTTTCGTAAGTTACCAAATCAGTAAGGGAACCTTTCACCCTCCTATTTTTAAAAGACTTCTTTTTGTTATGTATTTTAATATACATCTTATTATGTTGTAATATGTTCTTATATATCCTTATTTATATAAATTTTATGTCCATGTGATGAGATACCCTTTTCTCTCTCATCAATTCATTTTCTGAATTTTAAAGTGACGCCGTTAGGCTGTCAAATTTCTGTAAGGGAACTTCTTCACCCAATTTCAATTCTTTGGGTTAAATTTCTACTTCTTGATTATGTCGTGCTATGAATATGTGTGAATATCCTCTGATTTTTTCACACTTAATATCAAATTATATTGAGTGTATTCTTATTTTTCACAAATTATTATGTAATTTATTTATCCTTAATATAAGGATACAGTTTTTATAATGGATTTCATCACAATTTAAATTCCATTGAGACTTCATTGTTGTTATGCATGAATTCACTCTTATGTGGTTTATATAATTTCTTTTGACATATTATATCATGAATCAATTTATTTCCATGATATTATTAAGTTCTGAATAAATGTTATTCCTCAATTATTTGTATTCAAGCATCTCTCTTTTTGTTAAAAACTCTTTAACTACAATATCATTTAAATGTTTTAAAGATTTATTATTCTATATATTTCTCATTAATGTCCATGTTTTAAAAATGGGTTTTAGGATTTATTTATATAGAAATTAATATTTTAAAATTAAAATTCATTTAAAAGCTTCAAAGTGGTATGTGACACTTTGATTCAAAAATCTACTTATTTAATGGTTTTAAAATTGGTTTGATAAAGCATTGTTTATTTCAATATCTTGAAATGATATATTGGGATTACAATATAGAAATATTATATTTCCTTTATTATTGTTATATGTGTTTTGAATATGTTATGATTATTGGGCATTGTTTACGTATATGGGTGGTTCCGTGATAAACCCAGCGCGGGTGAGCCTGAGATAGCTCTCCAATGTATTGGGTAACGTGACATAGGTAAAAATTAATGTTTCTCCTAAGATATTTAGGGTATATACTATGATGGGTATTCCAAATGTGACTCCCTATGTAGATGTTATAGCTACAATGTAAGTATGTTATGAATTCCATAAGTTACCTTTATGATTTATGATTTTTGTGTGTTATTCATAAATATTATGATTTTGTAAGGTATGTTATGATTGATAAGTATTGGTTTCATTGATTTTAATTTATTGATGGGATAATGTTTTCCTTCTTTATTTTATAACCCTTACTAATATTTTTATGCTCATCCCAGGTTTTTGAAATGTTTTCCACAAGACTTAAAGATGAATAGGGTCAAGGATGGGATCAAGGAAAAGTCATGATGTCTAAAACATGAAACTAGACATGTTTATTTTTAAGAGTTTTTATTTTTTGAAAAAATAGGAACCTGAGTAGAAGTGTCTACTTCGTAATTTTTGAGATGAAATGTAATTGTTATGGCCTAATTCTCTAAAAATCTAAACCTGAAAAGATCCTCAATGTGAATTATTCATTTAACTAAAGATTATGTAATGTTTAAGGCTAGGTCCTTATAAAGGTGACCCCTATCTACCATTCTCTTCTCCATTGCGGAAGACTATCTTAGTCGCATCCTCAATTGCCTTGTGGAACAGACCAAACTCAAGACCATTTGTGTCTCTAGGAATGTGAATGCTCCCAATCATCTTCTATATGCTGATTATATCATCCTTCTTTTTACAAGGTGATATAAGTAATATTAAAAACCTCAAAAAATGAACTCTCACACTATGAATAGGTTTTTGGTTAGGCCATTAGTTGTAAAAAATCTTCTATATTATTTAGAAAAAACTTCCCTCTGGGTAAGAAATGTAATATTATCAGTGAATTAGGAATTAAAGAAGGATATTTTTTCTTTTACTTACCTTGGTGCCCCACTTTTTTTGTAGACCCAAGTCCTGTCACTTTTCTGTAATAGTTGACCAAGTTCTTAACCTACTATCTTCCTAGAAATGTAAATCCCCCTATATAGAAGGCATCATATGCCTTGTCAAATCCACTATTCTTTCTAAAATGGTTTTCTCCATGATGGTTTATAAATGGGTTAATGGGGTTATTAAGTATATGAATAAATCAATCAAAAACTTCCTTGGGATTGGTAGAACTCTGTAAAGAGAGTTTGTGACTGCCCCCTGATCGATTTGTTGCAAACCTATTTATAAGGGCGGGATTGACATAAAAAATATTAGGTACTTTAATGAGGCTCTTCAATCCAGAATCACCTGGAACCTCCTATATAATAAATTTTATTCTTTTGCTTTTCTAAAAGATATATTTCTTAGTGAACTCAAGGAAAAGAAATTAATTTCCTCATCTCCCCTATCTGGCCTTTGATAAGGCAATATTTTCTCAGCATTATGATAATTCTAGATGGATGGTTTCCAAGAAATCCTCTATGAATTTCTAGTTGGATAAGGAGACTAACACCCCCTTATATATATGATACATCATGGACAAACCCTTGAAAGTTCCTACTATTCAAATAGAGATATGCTAATCTCTAATGATTATCACCTACCAAAAACCATTTTGTATTTCATTAATGACTACCCTTTCTCAAAAATTGATGATTTTTTAATTTGGGAGCCTTCTCAAAATGGTATGATTGACTCTAAAATTTTTTATATTCATTACTTCTCTAATTATGAAAGTGATTTTGATTGGATAAAACTTTTTGACAAACCTTGGATAAACCCTTCAAGATTCACTCTTATTTGAAACCTTTCTCACAAGAGAGTCCCCACAGACAGGTGCCTTCAATTTTTTGGAATCCAACTTTTCTCTAAATGCAGACACTTCAATCAACACATAGAATACACTAATAATATATTCCTTTCTTGTGCTACCTCCTATTATCTTTGGAACTATATTTTTGAAAATTTTAACTACAGATGGTTCGTTTGTGACCCTATCAATACTGAACTAAAGATATGTGTGGAAATAGAAAGTTCTCAGCAAATTAATAATATATTCCTTACTGCTATTTCTAAGCTACATCGTGTGATCTAGTATGATAGAAATGATTCTATTTATAAAAAATACTCACTCAATTATAATTCAGGTTGAATGAAGATTCTTATTTCCATATGTGAAGCTGATTCAATTCAAAAGGGTCAATGCAACAACACTATTGATGACTTTTCAATTCTATGACTTCTTCAGATTGATGAATTTTTTTTTCAACCTTGTCATAATTTTGAAGTGTCCTAGTGTTATCCTCTTCCTAGTTGGATTAAGGTTAATGTGGATGGAACCTCCAAAATAAATCCAGGTCTTGTAGGGTGTGAGCTATCTTTAGGAACCACCTTGGTTAGATCCTTAGATACTTTCTTGGTAACTATGTTATTACCTCTTATCTAGAGGCCGAAATGATGAGTATGATACATGTTATTACCTTCTCAAAACAACTTTTTTGGAACAATATCTAGATTTAAGGTGATTTGACTACCATTGTTTGAGCTATTTGAAACAGTGAGACAGACCTTGCATGGCCGATTACTACCCGTTGGATGGATTGCAACCACTCGATTCTCGACATCAAATACATTATAACTCACATGTATCATGAAGCTAATACAGTTGTAGATGGCCTTGCTAACAAGGGTGTAAATCAAGACATTACCTAGCTCAATGATCTCCCTATTGATCTTCTCCCTCTTCATGATAAAGATTGTAATATGACTCCATCCTTTAAAATCATGTAATCAATTTCTTTTATAAAATTTATTCTCTGGTCTTTTATCCATGACACTGCCTCTTTAAAAAAACACATATTAACAATATAAAAAATTTATATCTTTTAATAATGCTGGTAATAAATTTTTAATATTTAACAATTCAAAAATATAAACATGAGATAAACATTTATGAAAAATTCAAAAATAAATCTAATAGTAAAAACTTTATAATTTATCTAACCTTATAAAAATTCCATAATTTTGAACATAAAAACATTATATTTACTTTTATAATATTAAATATTTCATATTATTGATTATATACCATTTAATTTAGGTATATAATTTTACATGAAATATAAACTTATTATTTTTCAATTTCTATTATGAAATTTTTTTACATGCTCTTGATATCACATATAAATAATTATTTAATACTTGGTCAAATAAATCATCAAAACTCATTTTTATTTGGTTGAGAAAATTTCTTCAAATAAGGACATTAATTTAAACAATTAAAATTAATAATTATGAACAATTCATAATTTTGAATAAAAATTATTTTGTATTTGGAATTATTTTTTAATTTAAAAACACATTATAAATGTGGATGGATCTTCGATTGAGTGGTAATCACTATTGGAATTCACATCCAAGAAATTGAGGTTTGAATCCTAGCATCTTCTAGGGGAATTTATGATATAGGCAGTAACATAGGTGCTAACATGGGTAGGTGGTAGTGCAGGTGGTGTCACAATAGTGACAAAGGCAGGGGTGTAGACCCATGTAATGGCCTTTGGGTCACTAGGCCTTTAATCCAATCAATGTAACTAAATTTTGATGGAGTGGGCCAAACATTAGAGGGGGTGTGACCTATCCTTATAGGCCTAGGGGCATGTGCATTTTTTATTTTTCTTATAACATCCAAGAGATTAATAAATTATAAACACTATAAATAACACTTATAATTTTGATATAAACATTTTATATCTAAACTTTAATTCATTCCATATAAGTTTCATAAATTTAATATACATCATATATATATTAAATCCACAACTATTTCATCCATTGAAATATTTATTATCTCATGTTTTATTCCTCTATAAATGTTTAATAATCTATAATTATTATCTCAACTATTAAATTAAGTTATATATATTATTTAAATTATATAAAAAATATATGAATATTTAAAATGAATAAAAAAAATAATCATTTTTTTATTTTCCAAATATGTGATATTAATATGAACATTTCATATTTTATTTAGGCATGAAAATATCCTATTTTTAATTCCCAAACCTTATCTTTTATAAACAATTTGTAAACTATAACAATTTTAATACAAAATATCAAACTCCTTCATTTTGTTTTGAATCATATATTATAATTGATAGGGGAATTATCAGTTTTAAGCTGTGATTAAAATAAAAGGGTACCCTTATATTTCAATTATATGAAAAAGAAAAAAATATTATGTATGTGGTAACTATAAGTAAGAGTATCATAGAAAACCGTTATATATCAAGTAACTCATATGTAAGAGAATTTATCAAACAAATGAAAAAACTTATGAATGAGAAATTTATTATGTATGGGCCTATCATAATCGATGATATAAGATATATCTTTATTATCATTAGATACTCTATTTACACAAAAAGGAAGATACCCATATGTATGAAGTAACCCACATGTAAGTGTTTATATCAGGGAAAGGAAAAAATTTATGCATCAAGTAACCTATAAATAATAGAATATTACTTTTTCAATGAAAGAAAATTTCTTATTCCCAAGCTTATAAAATCTTAAATATGGGTGAATCATAAATGGTAACATCAACAATATTGAAGTTACAATCTAGTGCTCCATTTTTTATAAACCGGGTTTTTATTATAGCCTAAAATATCACCTATATCATATCTTATAAGATAGATTAAAACTATAGGTTCTTGTCATGTTATACTTTATGACACAACCCAATCATACTATGTGACTAGGAAAAAACATATTTATGATATCCTATATCATAAAACCAAGTGATTTAGCGGATAAAATTTAACCATGACATATCGTACACTATGATATGACCTCAAGAATATTACCACACACATGTTTTTCATGAAATTATAAAAATAGAATGTTTATTTTTTGATCAATGTGGATTAGATACAACTGATTTATTTATGAGGATCATCTTATAATCATGGTGTAGATGGAAAATATTTACATTATTGATATATCATCAAAAAACTAAAATATAAAATGAATAAAATGAAATAAATAATGCATACATTTACTACCGTAAACTCTATCTCAATCAAACATGATTGAGTTTTCTTTATATAGATCATTCAGAAATATTCATTAGACTATTTCCTCTATAGGGATGACACCAACCACTAGGATCCTTGTTCATAATGAGAGGAACCTCAAACACTATTGGTGTTCTAACAAATTCTTCATGAATATTAATTGTAAACAAATAGTAAGAGAGTGACTCATCACATTATTGGTATAGTCCTGTACATCAAGCAGGGGGATCACACCCATTTATATATGACCCCTCTATTTAATAAAGGGAGATGAGTGTTTTATTCCTACACTTGAAAATATATATATTTTATGATAATGTATTCCTATTGTGATATAATTATTTGAAGTTTCAAAATATTATGTGTAATAATAAATTAATCAAGTTGTTGATTCATAACCAAAGGTAAATAGTGAGGTAGACATGGAAATATCAATGAACATGTTATCATAATACTATCATAAACTATTATTAAGGAATAACATGAATTATATGATATCATGATATCATAATATGTGATTTTCATCAGATAAATATCATAAGATATGACTCATATTTTATCATATAATATGATATATCCAATTTAGTGAATTTACAATATAATGGACCTACTAGTTCTACCAAATATTTATGTAATTTTAGGGACAATTAAAGGATATCGTGTTTTATAAGGTAGTCTAAATTTCAAAATCTATCTCCCCCAAAAAATTAGACCATCCATGATCTGATAAGTAAATGGATCCCTAAAAACAACATATTCCATTTTTTATATAGAGAGGTTGAGATTTTTCTATGGGATGGACACATGATTAAAAGGGATTCCATATTTGTAGATATATATTATAACTTTCTCTACATTTCCTTTACATATGATGATTTAAAAAAGATTCATCTACTAGAAAATAAATTACTAGAGTTGGAAAGGGAAATTATGGAAAAGAATATTTATACATGAATTGATGTCCATTTTTCTACTTGGGATGGGATATTTATGAGATTGAATGGTTTGGGACTAAAAATAATGAGGCTACATAGTTTCTTGACCCAAAATTATCATGGATCTCTAGGACCATGATGCTTAACATTGGAAGTTGGTAGATATAATGAGTGGGACTAAGAATATTTTCTTGGCATTGGCCGACATTATTCATGGTAACATTATTTATTATGTTCATCAATGGATACCCTTTTCCCATTTGAAAATCACATAATGGTGTAATAACAACACATTAATCATGGAAGTATAGTTGTAAAGTGGTAAACGAATCAGCTTGATCATGCTAGAATTGTCCAAGTTATATGAACATTTTGGTTATATCAACAAGGGGAAGGATTTTTTCAAAGTCTTTGGACCATTCTAGGTGTTGTGGGATGGTATTACAACCAACTTGAGGGATATGAGTTTCTCAGCCTTGTAACCATCACAGGTTCCCAATTCAGGCCGTATCTATAATGCGTTGAAAGGTTTGACCAATCTCACTAGGTAAATGGGTCGTCACCTATATGATTAATTTTTATAATAATTTTTTATTTATGATGTACGTGGTCCCAATTGGCACACTCATTGAAACCACCTCTAGTATACATGAAGAGTGGTCCTTTATTAAGGAATTACAAGAGGGAAGACTAACATCCATGTTTGATGCATAGAAAATTTGTAATTATTATACAACTTATATATTTTATCACCAATTTTATTTTGTGTAAAGAATATGCTCTACTCTGGACCATATTTTCTAGACCAAGTGACATCTTATGTCTATGCACTAGTATTTATTGGTGCTTACATGAGTGGACAAGAACATTCAAGTAACATTCCCATAAAATGATTCTATTATATGGATATTTATAAATTATGATAAAATTTATATTAGATGATACCATACTGGATTCCTAAATTATTTGGTGGTCTATGTTAAAAGACTACCACCATATTAAGGTGAAAAGGATCTGGATTACCCAATGGAAACAACACCATGTAAGAGTCTTGGGATAATAAATCCCCCAATCAGTGTATTTCTTAGGAAGTGATTTAGTAATTTAGACTCCTGTACTTTGATCAACATCACTGTTCCCTAACCAACTATTCCATCTAATGAATAATTCCCATAATCATGGGAGGAGTGGGATTATTAGAGTATATTTTCATATATAATGTAAATCTAGGATGATCTATAAAAGAGGAGATCCTCTTAACAGATCTTGGATATATCACTACACTATTTAAACTTTCCTTTGAGAATCAGCCTAACAAATTCAAAGCTTACATTGAAGAATTTTAGGTTGTGGTTCATTTAATCAATATTCAATTCTTTTATACACATTTATTACTCAACTGTATGGTCATAAAATCATATAGAAATTAAAATGATGATTAATATTACAATAATGATGAGTCCCTATAGGAAAGGGACATAATCAATAAATAATATAATGCATAAAGATCTTATTTAAATGAGGAAACATATATTATTATTCTCACTCAGCATACTACTACCAATGTTTCCATTGATCATGTTTATTGTATTTTACAGGAACTTGAGAAAAGTACCTTTATTTTTAGGCCCCCAGAGTATTCACCGTGGGGAACTATGATTGGGTTGGACATTATCCCGAGTGATAGGGTTTAGGATAACCTATCACCTACCCATATAACATAGTTATATCCCATTAACTCTTACCCTATAATCATATTTTTTGTGCTTCTACTATCATTTCCACTCATATAACTTTTTTTAATAAGTTTATTTGATGGGAGTTGGAAAACACATTGGAAACCCACATTTTCTAAAGGTTGGTAGGCGAGTCTTGGACTTAGATATAAAATATTCTAATTATTTTTAACTCTTTAAGATAACATGTTGATTTTTTAGATAATGGTACAAGTTATTTAGAATTGGGACAGTGAAATACCCAAGAGTAGGAAATTCCCTCCTTTTAAGAGGGCCCGAAAATTGCAACCACTATCGATGATGTCTAGTAAAGATCAGAATTGATCCTAGACCTAAATGTGTTAGATGATATGAAAATTTAACAAGAATGAGAATATGTTAACATGTTTGATATTGGAGACCAATACTAGTATTCATAATTGGATATCATGGTATTTACCATAGATTTAGAGAATAATATTGTTTTTTCATCACTATGGTTGATATACACACTCTTTACTATTTTTTTAATTCCCATTTTATTTCATGTGAATAGGACTAATTAAAATCGGCCAAAGTGAATTTTTGTAAATATTAGAATTTGATTCTATGGAATCACTGAAGGGGACTATGATTTTAAGGGTATATGTATCACCAAAAGATCTTTTATGGGGGTCACAAAAAAATACTCTCCATATGCACTAGCTAGTGAATCAATGGTGGTGAGAGAATTTAATATTAAAATAAGTGATGGTATGTATTGACACTAACTAACCTTTATTTCTATACTTACTAGTTGATATATAATTTTTATGTTGATTAGAATATCCCTATTATAAATAATGGAAGTTCATGAGGGTATTACTTTATGTCTCAATCTATGGAAGTCAAAGAGGAACGGACAATCCAATCTCTAGCTTGCTTAAGGAATACTAAAACCGAGTCCTCTTTGAGTAATCTTGTTCCATATTATATTCTAGTTTTTGTGATAAACTTTGATTTGATCCCAGAGTCTTCCACATTTTAACAATTCTATGGAAATGAGTACGGTAGATTATTTGGAGGATGAATAATGAAACCCCAATCTACAAGCTTAGTTTCCACCTATAAAATCTAAAACACATGTTAAACAATTTAAGATATAGTGGATTTGATTAACATGTAATTCATTATGGTGTGGAGATCATAACTAATACATGAAATTGATAAGTGACACTTCAATCAGACCTTTCAGTGGTAGATTTTTCAGCATGCTTCTCAAAACTTAAGACCATATCACTTTAAGAATAATCTCACCATGTGATAGTGGTAGTAGAGTAACAACATTTAATTTATGAAGAGAAAACCTCAATGAACTTTCTCTATCAAGAGATATAAATGTATAATAAGAAAGTAGATTAGCAATAGAAACAGCTTAAGGATGATAAGAAGGTGGAAAATGATACAACTATAATGTTAAAAAACCTACATCCTGATGAAGTGTCTGAGACCATGAAGCTTACTAGACTTAGATTTACTATATATGACTCAGAGAGATAATTTATTCATCTTTAGGATTCAATAAAATGTGTCATAAAACAATATTTTAGTCGATTATATTATCCTTATATTTATTAATAATCTAGGAGAGGCTCCAAGAAATGGATATTCCTCTCCCCTTTTTGGTTAATTAAATGAAAAAATTCCCCCCAGGACATTGTTGATTTATTGGTGATGACTTTTAAAATTTTTTAAATCAATTTTAGATCCTTTATAATTTTTTAAAATGTATAAATAATACCCTCAAAGAAGATACCACTTTAACATTGGATGGAAATAGCTATAATAAATCATTATTTTAAATATATGAGTCAATGATTACAAGATTCAATCAGTCCATTATATTATAAGAAATTTTCTCCTATATGGTTTTAGGTAAGTTGGATATTAATTCCACGTTCTATAACTACAATACAATGTTATCTTATTAAATAAAAGACAAAATAGGTTTAATTTCATCTTAGACTTGTGCTCTTAGATGGACATGGAAGGTTGAATTAATAATGTATGTGCCATCACTGTGAAATAAGGTTAGTCTATTCAGACATGAGAGAGTGAATGATTCAGTATAGTTTAAAACATAAAATGGGTTTGATAAAGAAGATTTAATGTTTATGAAGAGTTTGAATACCATATAATATATCATTATACACTTTTTGAAAATTTTATGAATCAACATATGTGAGGAATAAAGAAATGATCTATATTTTTCCTTGATTCATAGATCTAGTGAGTAGAGATTGACATTTTCTAGGTCCAAAAGTTAGTACCTATAATATTTAAGTATTTTTTCATTCATGAAATAATTTTTCCTTATTTCTTAAAAGGGATGGACTTAGCAAGTGAATACATGGATTTTTCCAAGGCTTCCCTTTTTGTGTTTTAAACCTGACATGTTTTATACCAATTTAGTTTTTTATTATCTATATTTTTCCTAAGCCATGATATATAAGGATTAGAGAGTATAGATGTAACATTTTCTTAGGACACCCTTTATGGGTTTTCAACCTAATGAGTGAAACATCTCTTTATTTTGGTGATTTAAGGTCTCACATGTCCAACATTTATTATGAATTTGTTGTTTAGGGTTGTATAACTCGAACCAAATAGGGATGAAATTTAAGGTCATAAAAATTAGGTAAATAAATATAGTTGAATTTTAAGGCTATAGAAGTTTAACCCCAAATGAATAAGTCTATTTATCTAGTGAACGAAAATAATTATCCCACTGTGAATGGTAAGTCCAATGCAAATATATGTAACCTTATAGGGGGAATGTGCATGTAGTTTTAGGTCATAGTTCCTAGAATAAAGTATTTTTGGAGTTTAAATCCAAACAAAATTGACAAAGAGAGGTGATAAAAGTTTTAAGCCTCATATATTTAACTAAATATTTAGTGTTATATACAACTGTAAGGTAAGAATTGACTTTAAATTAATAGGGAGCATAATGTTGGTAGAAACCAACTTAAATAGAGGTGGAAATAGTTTAAAGTGATACTACTAAAACAATGTGTGGTTAAGTAACATATGGATTCATTTAATTAGTGAATATTATTAGCCTATTTTGAATTAAAATTATGTCATTGTGAATGATTTAAGGAATAAATGGGGGAAATTTTTCCAACTCAATTGAGGCTAAAGAGTTAGACATAATTTTATATTTTTAAATAAAGGGAAAAACAAATGATCTAAATCGTATATTGAGTTATTTAAACTAAGTGGGATAAAAATAGTCTAGGAAAACCATTTAAAACATTTGAATTATGGGTATGTGAGCATACCATTTAACAGACCTATTGGGACCAAGTTGGATGGAGAAGGAAGTAAGAAGAGTTTGTTTTTGAAGAGTGTTGTATTTTTTTTGTGAAAAAGGATACATCAATTCACTTTGTAAAATAATTTGATAAAATGAATATGCTTTTTTGGTTTTTATTTCTAAAATATCATAAGTTATTTGGAGAACTTATGGTGAAATCCTTTTTATGGAAAGAGGGAGTTAAGTTGTAGCCAATCGTATTCAGGTTTGATTGGATAGAAAGATGTTTCTGAAAGACAGGAAAGTTGTAATACTTTCCTTGATAAACTTGATGATGCTAAATATGACGGATAAAATGATACATATCATGATAGATATACTTAATTATGAAATAAATGATTGAAAACCATTTTTGATGGTGTTTTCAAAGAATATTTTTAAGGTGGTGTCGTTTCCTAGTGTTTTCCAAATTTTTGGGCCTCAAAATTGGGAGTTTGTTTTTGGAAAAGGAATGTTTTCCTCAAAGGAGATCATAGTTCATGGACTGTATATCACAGTTTGTGGATCAAAAAGTAATTATGTAGTATGATGAAGGAAAATTGTCAAAGGGATATTTCCATATAGCAGTGCAATGCAGACCGTGAAGAAGTTATCTACGAAGGAGAAGAGTTTGTGGAGGAAAGATTTCAATAAAAGAGAAGAGTTCACAGAGGAATTATTTTATAAAAAGAGACAGTTCCCTAGGATAGTACATGGAATAAGTTTTCTGGGCTCTATAGATCATAAAATAACAGGTCCCATGTAGGAAAGGTGGGGGCATTAGCCATATGTGTAGTAGAGAAAAATCGTCGAAGGGGTGGTGGTCTGCAAAGCACTCATACCATACGGTGAAACACAGTTCACGGAGGATACATGAAGTTTTTGGAGGAAGAAAATTTTTTTTCGGAGGACTGGAGAAAGTTCCTACCATCTTTTGGGTAGGAAAGAGAAGATTTTTTTTGAAAGATCAAAATTTTGGAAGTGGATTAAGAAGCACCGTAACATTTTATTACATCATTTTGTGCTATAAGAAGCACACAAACTATTGGATTGCTTTCATAAGTTACATACGAGTGTAAGAGAATATCCTACTCATTATATTCCACACAAAATAATTATTTTCTAGTGGATCATGGGGTATTGTATTGTTTCCAAATAATTCCAAGGTTATAGCTACTCTTGTTGAGTAGAGAACCTTGTAAATTATTATGTTCCTATGGATGAGTGATTGAATTGTGTTCAGAAAGGAAAGAAATATTTAATAGGAGGTGAAGTTTGTTTCATAAGTGAGGAAACATAAAATAAAAAGATATCACTGATTCACCCCTCACCCTCCTATTGATACTTGAATCATGAATAAGAAACTTCTATTAGTATCAGAGGGACATGACCCCTTCATTTATTCTTTTATGAAGTTTTGATGAGAAGTCTGTATTGCATGAATAGTAAAGGGATTCTGATATTTTATAGAAATAATTATCATATATGAAAAGATAGAATGATGCCTTATCTTATGTATCTTGGGTATGAAGTTATTGAATCTACAATAGATGGATTTCATATAATTGATGACCAAGTTCCTCTTACACCTATCGATAAGAAGATTCTTAAGAATGATGGAAGAGCTGAAAATGATTTACTCTGATCACTTTTTGAAAGTGAGTTTTTAAGAGTGAAAGGTGTTACCACAACTAAAGGTAACTGAGATAAGATAAAAAACATCTATGAAGGAAATACAAAAGTAAATAAGGGAAAAAAATTTGGTGGATAAAGTATGAATATTTTAAAATGAGAAAGCTTGAATCTATTAGGGACTTCTTTACCAGGGTAAATGACATTGTCGGCACTATCAAATGTCTTGGTTAAAAGATAGAATATTCTATAGTTTTTGAAAATATCTCAAGAATTATTCCTGAAAAGTTTGATGCTAAAGTTTCTTCATTGGAAGATAGAGACCCAAAAACATTATCTATGGATGATTTGGATAGAACTCTCATAACTTATGAAATTAGAAGGGAGAATAATATGAAGAGAGTAATAAAATATCATCAAGATTTTTACATACCTCATTTTTTGAGTCGGCGTCAGTAAAATAATCTTCCTCATGTACCTTATTAGACTGACTGAAAATTATATTTTTTATTTCCAAACACTTTTAGGAAAATTGAGAATCCTCACAACCCTTAAGACATACCAGATCATGACTTGAAACACTCAAAAAATAAGAAAAATTAGTACAACCACAAACCAAATAGACCATCACAGGACTACATATCATAATATCGATTATTTGAGGCAGCATAGATCATCTTCTAAATGGGAATCAACTATGAAAGAAGGGGACTCTTGTGTGGGATGCAGAGAGGATTATCGATATTAGGATATGTAGTTCTATGACGGTATATTTGGTTTGTGGTTGTACTGATTTTTCTTATTTTGTGACTATTTCCAGTTGTGATCTGGTATGTTCTAATGGCTGTGCGGTTTCTCACTTTTCCTAAAAGTGATTGGAAATAAAAAAATATAATTTTTAGTCAGTCTAAGAAGGTACATGAGGAAGATTATTTTTCTGAATCAGAATCAAAAAATGAGGTATGTAAAAATCTGGATGATATTTTATCGTCGTTTTCTAAAAATGTGAGATGAGGAATTGGTAAATATAAATGGAAAATTCCATTAAATTGTTTGGAATTTGGTTTCATTGAAAAAATTCCAACTAATTTCCTTGAAAGAATGAAATAAGAAGACAATGATGAATAAGAAATAATTCCATGAAGGTCATGGGGTAAACATGTAGATAAAGATAAATATTTTTCCAGTGGGAAGGATAAAAAGTTATCAAAATAAAAAAGAATAATCTTTTTTTCTAAAGATGATGATGAAGAAGATAGTGAAGTTGAATCTGAAAAATATTTTTCTGAGAAAGCTGGAAATAATAAATTTATTTTAGTTGTTAATAATGAAGATTTTTGGAGCATCAGTTCTGAAGAAGAAGAAACTCAACTTGAATCTCATCTAAAAGAATATTTGAAAAAATGTATGAGGAAGATTACAAGGCTTGAGAAGGTAAAAAAAAGTTGATAAATGAAGATTCCTCATTAAATAATCAAGAAGGTTTTTCTGATGAGAAATTAAAGTTGGTAAAAGGGATTGATAATTTGAAGAATTATCTTGAGAAAGAAAATAATCATAATGAACATATGGAAGTCAAGATGAAGGAAAAAGAATAGGATTTGGAACTTGTCCAATTTTTTTTCTAAAGCTGAACATAGGGATATAAGTTTCAAAAACTCTATCTCAAAATTTTGTGAAAATTATAGAAAGGATAAACCTAATAAGGACCAACAAAATTTACCTTCAGAGGCTGATGAGAAATCTAGAATTGGTTTTAAGGGGAAGAAATATGAGAAAGTTATGTATATGGCCAACATTAACAATGATGAAAAATCAAAAGTTTCAAAAAAACCTAAGTTTGGAAAGAAATATGAGTTGAAGAATAATTTTTCATTTGAAAACATAAAGGTTGTTGGTCAATAATGTTCTATTAATAAGGTTTCTAAGAAACATACTCACAAAACTGACCAATCTGAATAGTTCAGAGGAAAAATACTATTTTTGTGAACATTGAGGGTATTATGGTGGATTTGGACATACAAAAAAAAGTGTTGGTTCAAACAAAAACATTACAACTATACCACAGGTTATGGAAGTCAAGGTTTTAGGGGGATTCAATCCTCTCAAAAGAATAAGTTTGATAAGGAAGTTAATAAGAAATCCCAGAGGTTTGGTGTCAAATTTGAGAATGGGTTCTAACCACTAGAAACTATTTGTGAAATATGTGAACAACCTAGACATCTTTATAAAGGTTGTCTTGTTTTGTTACCATCACAACAAAATTTTCTTAAATACTCTTAGAAGTTGAATGTGAAGAAATAAAAGAAAGAACAAAAATATATTATTGTTGAAATTTCTTAGAAACTTATAAAAGGAGAAAAACTTTGGATTATTAATAGTGGGTGTTCTACTCATATGATAGAAGACTTAAAGTTTCTAAATGATGTGGAATAATTTAGAGAAGGAATGGTGACATTTGAAAATGATGAATCTATGAGAATCAAAGGCATTTGATTAACCATCATTGGGAAAGAAAAAATAAATTCCATGAAAAATTTGTATGTTTATGGGATGAAACACAACCTGCTAACTGTTTCACAACTTTGTGATGAGGGTAACAAATTTATCATTATAAAAGATTTTTTTTTGTGAAAAGTAAAAAATATGGAAAGATAGTTACAAGAGGCCAACGTACAAAAGGAAACATATTCCATGTTTTTGAAATACAATGGTGGAATAAAATTAGTTGTGGCATTAATGTTTGGGACACATGTGTTAGAGAAACATGAGCATGTTATCAAAGTGAGATATTTTATGCGATATTCATGATATGTCAAGAAGAAGATATTGGTGTTTCACTTTTATTCAAAATGGAAGGATTACAAATTCTATGCATAAGAAAGTTGACATTTGTTCAAAAAAAACCCTATAACTTAATCATTTTAATATCTATGGGCTAATGATAAAACAATCAACAAATGGAGATAAGTACATTATCACTTTTATTAATGACTTTACTCACATTACTTGTGTTATGTACATGAGACATAAGTGATATGATCTAAAAATGTTTAAGAGTTTCAAGAGGAAAGAAGAGAAGTAATGTGAGTATTCTGTAAAGAAGTTGAGAACTAATAATGGTGGTGAGTATAAGAATGAATAATTTGAGAATTATCCTAAGAATCATGGAATTCAGAATGAGTTTAGTTCACCATACACACCTAAAAAAGTAAGGTCATTGAAAGAAAGAATAGAAGTCTGGTGGAAATGGGGAGAACTATGTTACTTGAACATGATCTTTCTCATTACTATTGGAGGCAAGTCATGAGTACTATTGTGTATATTAAAAATCACTATTTATAAATACCATGTTCAGATATGAATCCATATGAAATGTTTTATAGAAAAAATCAATGTTTGAAATACTTAAGAGTTTTTGGGAGGCCATTCATCATAAATAAGAAATTTGGAAACCTTGGAATGTTTGATCAAATAGGTGAAGTTGAAATTTTTATTGGCTATGATACAGAAGGAAGAGGATATAGATTTTTCAACAAATAAATAAGAAGAATTTTTGATTCTACTAATGTGAAAGTTGTTTAAAATGTTGAAAAATAAAATCATACTTATGCTAATATGGAAGTTGAGTGGGATAAGGAATGTTTTGATAATAATTTTGATAATGATGATGACAGTGGTAATCCAACTCAAGAAGAAGAATCAGACTGAGCTACCTCAAGTGATGAGGATGAAATTCAAATAGATCATCCTAGGATGATGAAAAAAGTGGATGCTCAGAATATTATTGGTAATCGACATCAGAAGGTTCAAACAAGAATAACATTAAAAGTTTTCAAACACACTTCTTTGTATTCAAAAGTCTATCCAAATGATGTAAATGAAGATTTTGAGCATATGGAAAGGGGTTAATATATGAATTATGAACATTATTAAATAGAAAATAATGATACTTTAGAACTTTTACCCAATAAGGATAACAAAAATGTTATTGATACAAAATGGATTTTCTAGGAAAAGTAGAATGAGGAAGGAAAATTGATAAGGAACAAGGAAAGATTAGTGTGCAATGGTTACTCACAAATTGAAGGTGTTTATTTTTACGATACTTTTTCTCTGGTTGAAATTTAGAAAGAATCAAAATATTTTTTTATTTCCACACAATGAAGTTACAAATTTTTTCAAATGGATGTGAAATCTTCATTTCTGAATGGGGATCTTGATGAGGAAGTTTACATTGAACAACCATGTTGATTTGTTATTGGGAATAATTAAAGTTATGTGTGTAACATGAAGAAATAATTTTATGAGATTAAACAAGCTCTGAGATAATGATATTCAAAATTGGATACTTTCTTGAGAAAGATGAATTTCAATAAAGGAAGAGTTGACAGAAATATTTACATAAAGGAAATTTTGGAGTTTTCCCTCATCATAATTGTTTATGTTGATGACATTATCTTTGATGGGAATGATGAAATGTATTTTGAAAGATTTTCTAAAGACATGAAAAAATTATTTGAGATGTCCATAATGGGAGAAATGAAATACTTTCTTGGGTTACAAATTCTACAAAAGAAGAAACACATTTTTCTTTCTCAAGAAAAGTATTCTAAGGAACTTCTTAATAATTATAGCATGGAAAATTTGAAACCAGTTTCCACACTAATTTTAGTGTGAACCAAGTTTTCTATATATGGAGAAAGAATGGATGTTGATCATAAAGAGTTTCAAAATAAGATTGGATGTTTGTTATATTTGAATGCCTCAATACCTAAACTCTTTATGTCGTTACCATATCTGAAAGACTTTAGAGTGCTCCAAAAGAGTCACATTTAGTTTCTAGAAAATTAATTCTCAGATATATCAAAGGCACAATTTTTTTTAGAATCAGGTATGATGGCTTAGAAAGTATTGACTTGCTTGGGTATTTAGATGCTGATTGGGTAAGAAATGTTGATGATAGACGATCCATATCAGGTGGAGTTTTATTTTTGGGTAAATTTGTGTTAGTTGGAATAAAAATAAACATAATTTAGTAACTCTTAGAATGACTAAAGTTGAGTATGTTACTGCCACTCAAGATGATACCCAACTTATGCGGATGAAAACTCAGTTGGAAGGCTTACTTGTTAATATAAAGTTACCCTTTCTCTTAGGTTGTGATAATTAAAGTGAAATAAATATTATAAGGTATACAATACAACATTACCATTCAAAACATATTGACATAAGGTACAACTTCATCAAATAGTATGTGGAAAATAATTAATTGAAGCTTGAGTATGTTCCAACATCAGATTAAGTTACTGACATATTCAAAAAACCAATACCAAAGGAACCTTTTTATAAATTGATGTTAAACATGGGAATACAAACTATTTATCATCAAGGTTGGGGTATTTTTTTCTATACCGTCTCTTTTATTACCTTTAGATAGTGTTGTAAAGGGGGATAATTTTTTTTAATAAATGTGTCCTTATGGAAGCATGCATAAAAGTGGAGTTGTGGGTAAGCTTTGAATCTAGCATGTAAGTATGTAGAATATTCTAAATGTTTGTTAGAGTGGTTATAGGAAATTTGTTTTTGTATTCCAGGAAATGTAAATAAGTGGATAAATATGTGGAATAAGTATGAGGAAAAAATTCGAATGAAGAAAGTTGACAATGTTTCATTGTCACTACTTTTGGACAACATGGTTTTTGCTGTCAATAATTCTTATTTCCTACAATGAGTTATATTATGTTGGCTTAGAATTGTGGATAAGTAATCCATATCTTGTGGTTAAAAAATTTATTTATTTATGAATCTTCGTTGAAAAATAAATCCAAAGGGCTATATTGTTAAGACCAAGTTGGATGGAGAAGGAAGTAAGAAGAGTTTTTTTGAAGAGTGTTGTCTTTTGTGGTAAAAAAGGATAAATAAATTCAATTTGTAAAATACTTAGAAAATATGATGATGATTTGATGGTTTTTATTTTGAAAATATCATAAGTTGTTTGTAGAACTTATGATGCAATCCTTGTGAAGGAATGGATCATTAAAGGTGTATCCAATCGTATTCAGGTTTGATTGGAAAGAAAGATGTTGCTGGAAGATAAAGAAGCTGTAATAATTTCCTTAATAAATCTAAAGACTCTAAAGATGATTGATCAACTGATATATATCATGATATAGATAGTTCTTGATGAAATCAATGATTGAAAATCAGTTTTTATGGGTTTGCTGAAGCATATTTTTAAGGTGGCGTCATTTACCAGTGTTTTCTAAATATTTGGGCCTCAAAATCAGGAGTTTGTTTTTGGGAAAGGAATGTTTTCCACCAAGGAGATCATAGTACATGGACCGAGAATCATAGTTTATGGATTAAAAAGGAGTTATGTGTAATTTCAAAGGAAAATCAACAAATTGAGATATTCATATAGCAGCTCTAAGAGGACCGTGAAGTGCGCTACACAGACCACATAGGGAAAATAGTTTGTGGGATGATCAAAAATTGTAGGAGGATTTTTGTTCACATAAAGTCTATCATTTGTGGTTGAGAGGTGATGATCCATTTTTGTATGAAATCATCCACAAAAGGAAGGAAAGGTACTACATGGACTGTAGAGGGAAAAATGGTTTGTAGAAGGTGTATAGTTCGTGGTGAAGGTTGTGCCACATTGAAAATTTGGGCAAATAAGATTAGCAGGATTTTTGGATTTATTTTCTTATATAAAGGTCCATAATCCCATCATTAAGAGAGAGTGAATTTTATAAGAAGTGATAATCACTATATAATAAATTTTGGGAATTCTGAAGTTGTTCGTAAAGGAGTGATCCATGAAGGAGAAGAGTTCATGGAGGAAATATTTCCACGATGGAGAAGAGTTCACAGAGGAATTATCTTTGAAAAAGAGACTGCTCATGAGGATGATATGTGTAATAAGTTTTTTAGGATCTTTAGATCACAAAGGAAAAGGGACTATATAGGAAAGGTGGTCCGTGAGGCATTAGACATATGTAGAGCAAAGAAAATTTCTAGAAGCAGAGGTGGTCCATGAAGAAATCACGCCATGTGGTGAAACTCAGTTCACAGAGGATACATGCAGTTCAAAGATGAATTTGAAAAGTTCACAAAGGATTGAAGGAAGTTCCTACTAGATTCTGCCTAGGAAATAGAATAATTGTTTTGAAAGATCAAATTTATGGAAGTGGATCAAGAAGCCCCATGAAATTTTATTACATAATTTTGTGCTAAAATAAGAACACACACTATTTTTTTGTTTTTCATAAGTGCAACATAAGTGTAAGGGAATATCCTACTCATTATATTCCACACAAAAGGATTATTTTCTATTGGATTATGTGGTATTGTATTGTTTCAAAACCATAATAAAGATATAGCTACTCTTTTTGATTAGTGAACCTTATAAATTATTTTGTTCTGATAGATGTGTGTTTGAATTGTGTTCAATAGGGAAATAAATATTTAACAAGAGGATAAGGTTGTTTTATAAGTAAGGAAACATAAAATAAAAATATATCACTGATTCACCCCTCCCCCTCTCAGTGATACTTGAATACAGATTGGGAAACTTCAATACCTACTGCGGATGACCACATACCACATTTAAATAGAAGGTTCCATTACAATATTATAAAGTTTGTGTGACATTACCATAACAAATGGGTCTCTTCAGATTAGATAGAATCATTAATAATGTCCATGAAAGGTTTTTTGTAATTCAAATATTCATGGTATAAAGTATACATATATATGGGTGATATATATTCAAATATTGTTGGAATGCTTTGATTTAAGACTCATCAAGTTTAATTGGCATGAAATGATATAGAGAGGATAAAAATGGGCAAGAATTTATAGCTGGTTCTTGGATAGGTGATTCATACATCACTATATATCATATAGAAAAAATAATAAAGTTATATATAGTTATTAAAAAATAGTATTATGTGATTTTATACTTTAGGGACAATTAGGAATACCCAAAATTAATTGCAGTGATACCAATGTTATTATGGTTAGGGGAATGAAATCAAAGTGGAATTTATGGGTAGGTCTGAGATAAGAGATCTAAATGTTACTATATATGCTATGGGAATAAGAATAATTCCACACAAATTTCTTGGAAATGATTAAATATTTTATCATAGTGCTGGTAGGATGGAATAAAACCCAACATGAAGTATTTAGTCCATAAAGTGTGATGATTTGGGAGATTAAATTGAAAGTGATTTTTTTTCAACATCTATGATAAGTGTTTTAGATTTCACTACATATCCTATGAGAACAATAATAATTCCATGTGTAGTTTTGGTAAATGGAGAACCATGACTAAACATATTAATTGAGGATTTTTTATTTTTCTATAACATCATAATTAGATGAATTATGTGAATCTATTCATAGTATAAGAGATATGATTGCCATTATATGATTTCATAGTGTAAGGGTAATATAGAAAACCTAATATAGACAAAGATAAAATATTCCATGGAATATTAAATAGATTGAGATCTTATTAAAGGGGATAAATTCATATATTATAGACCACCCTATGTAGTTCAGGATCATGTGGGATAGAGCAAGAATAATGTTTTTTTATATTCACAAGATAAGGAATTTGTGTTGGAGTTGGTGTCCTATAACCAACTATTTTTACTTTTACTACATGAATATTTAATGTAATTAAATATTTAATATCTTATTACATATTGTTCATTGTTCTACATAAATATAATGTAATAATATCATAGAGTATTTGTCGCATTAATAAGGCCATAACAGTTCCCCACTATGATGAGAACCTTGAAGTGCTATGAAAATATTCTTAAATATAGTTCTACAGTTGGATGAAATACTATGATGGGACACATAATATAAAAATATTCAGGTGTGAGTACTCGTAAGAAGATGGGACTTCTTCTCATGATGTTCGCACTTGGTAATCTCCAAGATGGGAGATTATGAGAATAGTCCCACTAGTAGGAATTCTGTATGTTTTGGTTTCATCAGATATTTCTATTTGCGACCATGTGTAATGGTCCTTATACTTTAATATTATCATTAATATGTGTCATAATTCCCACACTAAGATTTTCTGATGAAAACCATCACGTCATATATTAGCGGGAATTAAGGTATGTTGGGTGCGTCACGAATGAGATGGTATTAATGGATAAGTCAGGGAAGTATTTGTCCCTTCCATTTATGGAAGTTGATATCTCATCACTTTGATTGAAATATAATTATTACCCTAAATTCCATGGCCATGGTGTAACAATGAGTTTAAGGTTTTCAAAGAATGAAGTATCAAGCATATAGGTTGATGACACCATCATGAAACCTTATTGATGAGATATTGTGATAAAGTGATTATATTACACAGTGAGTGTTCTTATGTGGATGTTGTCGTTGCAACTTTAAGTTCTTTATCTTGGGTGCCTTAACCCATTTCTAGACAATAATGTTGAACTTTAGGCAAGCCCACCAAATTCCAATGAGAAATAATCTTATAGGGTCACACACTAAGTGTTTCTGGTTGTCTAGATTAAATTCTATTTGAATTTAATTAATGGAATAAATATTATTTTCAAGACCTCGGAATAATTTTATTGAAGTTAAAATGATCAGATAAATTAAATAAATATTTAATCACCAGATTGTAAATAAAATATAATTATTTATATTATAAAACATTTAATAAATATTTATTTACTATTTTGTAAATAAAAATATTTAGTTAACAAAACAACATATTTTATTCGGACATTCAATAAATGGGATAGGAGTTCGAATGGAGCAAGACCATGTACATTGATAAATTAGTTATTTACAAGTCAGTAAGTAATGTTTGACCAATTGGAATAAGAAATAATAATAATACTGTTATCATTATGTGGTATGGGATTTCATTTATGAATATGTTTTTTCCAAGTAGGCACACCAAAAATAATGATGCTGTTATTATTATTATGTGGCATGGGTTTTCTCTAATAGTTATAATTATATTTCATTTTTTGTTTCGCAATTAAATATTTTAAATGAAACCCCATTTTGATTAATAATTATGTACGTCTATTATGACACACCCTGGTGAATTAAGAATTATTGAGCCAAAAATTCTATCTCCTGACTCCTCTCATCTCTCCCTCTTAAGAATGAGAGAAGTTCTTCAAGACTGAAGAATGAAAGATCAAGAACGATCGACGTAAGAAATTCTCTTCACCGTGCTAGCACCCAGAGAACGAGTGGCATTGTTCAGAGACTGTTGAAGCATGTGTGGATCACCTCTAGATGGATTCTACCTTGGATCATCAAGAGTGTGTGAAGACAATCTAGAAGGGTCATTCCGAACGATCAAATATCATCAACGAAGAAAGTACCAAAGACCTAGGTATTTAATTTCTTCCAAAATTAATAAATTAATTATAATAAATGATGTGATTGATCCTCTTTCACAGATATTGTTTTTTTATTTTCTTTGTCTAAATATTTGATTTTAATATATGGATATTGGAATTCATTGTCGTATTGATCCTATATTGGTCATAAATTATGGAAAAAACAAAGTTGGGACCTCCCAACCGCCACACTTCCACTATGTTCAAATCCTAAAAGCTGTATTAGAGCGGGGATCATCATCATTTATAATTATTTAAATAATTCATTTATGATTCACACATTAATAATTTAGTTTTTCAATTCATGTTTAATTGTTCTTTTAATCTAAATTTTATGATCTGTTCTTCCTCTTTTCATTTCTTATAGATATAACATAAATTTATATTTTTTTAATTAAAATTAAATCAAGGATCTCATTAGGAGGCATCGATGATTCTATCCAGGTAACACGATTGTATACATTGTGTATTTGGATATACAAATCATGTAATATTCCCTACATGCCGTGTAATATGGATTAAATACCATGTAGTTGTGTTCAATGCATTAGGAGTAATTGGAAAATTACTCAAGATATGTGAATTAATGACACAAAATGTAGTTAATTATTACACTGCATGTTGACCTAGACAGACTGGCACACGATCAACCAGATTAAACACTGTGTGACTTACTGGCCACAACATATATTCCCTTTGGGTCAAGGTCCAAAACATGTATCCCATACATGGATAATCCAACTAGTAATCATGTAACCTGGAGACAACACAACATGTGTCCCACTGGACACACTGTGTACTCCATGATTTCCAAAGTACGCCTAACACGCCGAGTCCCTAGGAATGTACTTCATATAAGACAGTGAAGGTAGTACACTCTACGTAGTCAGAAATACACGCCATGTAATTTACCAAATTACAAAGAATTAAAACTTTAATGTTTGTGTAATGTTCAGAATTACAAATCATGTAGATTCAAAAAATTGTTCAATGTTTTACCTCCAAGGTTATGGATGCGAATATCAAGGAAATTCAGAAATATATTTAGATAAAAGTATTGATTAATTAAATATAATTATTAATGGATTCAAGTGGGATTTATCTAAATAATAATTATTAAATAATTGAATTCTAGTTTTATTAAATGTGTAATTTGTTTCCTGGATGTGGACGATCATGAGCTAGACTAGACCATTGTATGAGATTGGTTTATTTTTAATTTATTTGAAATTAAATTTTTGGAATGCATTCCATCTATCCACATTAATATGTAGGGCTTTCATGCCAATGGTTTCTTTTATATAAACCCACCTTTTTACCCATCACCTGCATGTGAGTTAAAAAGAAAAGGTAATGGATGGAGATCCCAGGCTTGCAAAGTCAGTTCAAGTGAGGATCCGAGGTGAAACTAATCCAATGAGATACAAAGGTGGATAGGTGGAAATCTATAGACATGAACCATAAATGGTTCAAGGTGTTTCTCCCCTAGGTTAGCGGTTATTTTATCAACCACTATATAAACTAACAATTATAATAGCACATGATCACACCCTTTACATTATTTTATTTCTGTCAGTTGCATGGTTTTTCATTATGGATTTATTTTCATGACTAAATAATTAATGAAGTAACAAGTATTCAAGATGGAACTAAAATAAACTAGGATTATGCTTAAGTATTATCAATACATCGTTAATCACTTAAGTAAGTTCCACTTAATATTATCAATAATGTGATAAATATAATAGGGAAATTATTTCAAAAGATTTAAAACCCCTTCAATAAAATATTAATTCAGACTAAGCCTTCCATTACTTGATTAAGGGAAAGACTCAATAAAACATTGTGTTTGACCAACCCTTGTTGGGAAACTTACTTTAATATAGAAAACTCTTATGAAAGTTTTAGTTTGACTTAACTATTTTACATCAATAGGAGTATCCCTTGCTAGACATGGTGTAAATTTGGAGGCATGTTTTGGGGAAATCCAAGTCAGGATTTCAGGATTGGGGAGTCCACTTAATGGATCATGGAGCTGCAAGCCCACGGTTAGTAAAGACCTTCGTACCTAAATACCTTCAAATAGCATGACGAACCCTTCTTGGGGTTATGCGAAGGGGAATATGGATACTTTCAAGTAGAATGTCTTAGAAACTATAAATTCTGAGTTAAATGGTGAAGGCCATTGGGACTTGATAAAATACAGGGAGACATAAAAAATTAAATTATTATTTATCATAAAATGTTATCAAGAAAGTACTAATTATATTTTCTTTTAATTATAGAATAAAAATGAAAAGTTTTTCAACCACACTCTCCCTACGATCAAGATTAGATAAAGAAAAAATCCTCACCGGTAGTAACTTCCTTGAAATTTTTAGATTCCTTTGGGTCATTCTACACCATTAACAGAAATCTTATGTGATGGAGTCCTCCTTACCTGATCCACATTCCCATGAGGTGAGTGATCAAGAGTTCTTGGTCTAAAAGAAACATATTAATGATGTGGTCTATGTTCAATGTTTGGTCTTATCATCAATTTCTAGTGAAATCATGAAGTATCATGAAAAATGGATGCCTATATCAAGATTGAGAACCTCTGTGGTATTTACCATGATAGAGAAAGATAAAAACAATTTGAGATCTCCAAGGCACTCTTTTAGAGTAATCTTGGAGGGGGTGTCCCAGTTGGGCCTCATGTAGTCAATCTCATTGGCTACATTGAGAACCTGGGGGTTCTATGGTTTAAACTTTCTGAAGAACTTGGTACTGATCTCATTCTCACATCAATCCCTCAGAGATTATCTAGTTTTGTAGTAATGTTCAATATGAAAATCATTGAGAAGTCTATAATATATCTTCTTATCCTCCTTCGCCAAGTGAAAAAAGACATGAAGTGCAAAAATACTTCTATCCTTATGGTGAAAAATATGAAAGGTAAGTCAAAGAGGTTTATGCCCAAAGATTATTCATGCCCTTCCAAGAAAAGAAAGATATAGGGAGATGGAAGGTAATATGAAGCAGTTTGTTTTTCATGAGGTAAGAAGGGCCACTGGAAGAAAAAATACACCCAACTAAAGAAGCAAGGGGAAGCTTCAGGTTCATTTTTTATCAAGTAAAATTTATCTATTTCTACAAATTGGGTATTAGATACAGCCTGTGGTGCTCACATATGTATCCAAATACAAGAACCAAGTAGATTCAAGAAAATTGACTGAGAGTAGGTTGATCTACGAGCAACCAATGAAGCTAGACGTGCTGCTATAACTGTCAGGGACTACGACCTCACATTGCCAACCAAGATGATCTTAGTATTAAATTTTTTTTATTATGTGTCTTCTGTAACCAAAAAAATTATTTCTATATCTAGACTTGATACATATGGATTTATTTTCAAGTTCATAAATTAAAGTTGATTATTTTATAAATATAGTATTTGTTTTGGTAAGGCACATTTATATAACAGTTTTTTCATGTTGGATTACACAAACCAAGTAATGAAAATCAATAACGAAGCTACTTCACATGAATCATACCACACCCATATTTGGAATAATTGTCTACTTAATGAGGTATAATTAAAATTATTTTGATAAGTTCAAGGAATACAAGAATGAATTTGATAACCAGAAAGGTAAGAAGATTACGAAACTCTACTCAGAACAAGGTAGATAATATCTTAGTCAATACTTCATTGATTAATTATTGGAGTTTTTGATCCTATCCCAACTCACTCCTACTTAAACGCCCCATTGAAATGATGTAAGTGAAAGGAGGAACCATACCTTGTTGGACATGGTGAGATCAATGATGAGTCATGCAAGTCCTCCATTATCCGTTTGGGGATAAGCATTACAAAAAGTGGCACACATACTATACCAAGTACCAAATAAATCGATAAATGGTATTCCATATAATATTTTGAGTGGAAGAAAAGACTTGTTATCAAATTTACATGCATGGGAAAGAGAAGCATTTTTAAGGCCTCTTCAGGTAACAAACTCGCACCAAGAGGCACAAAGTGTACCTTTATAGGATACCCTAAGGAAACAAGGGGATATTAACTATACGACCCCTCAATAAAAAAAGGTTATAGTGGAAAGAAACACCATTTTACTTGAGAGGGAGAAAATATCCAAAATTTATAGTGGGAGAGAGATAGACTTCGATATATTTTAGGCTCAAGGTATACAAGAGTTAGTACAAGATTAGATTCCACAAAGCCCTGTGGAAGAAGGATCTATTCTAGAGACACAAGTATTACATAAGAGTACGAGTGGTTAGAGATCTGGAACCGTATGGTTTTCTAGTTATCAGGGATTGTGACTCATTATTAATTGATAATAATTATCCTCTAACTACAAGGAAGCAATAAGTGGCACAGATGTTACCAAGTTGTAAGAAGCTATGAATTCTGATATGGATTCCATGTACCCAAACAAATTCCGGATTTTGGTAGATCCTCCATTAGATGTAAATAATGTTGGTTGAAAATGGGTATTGAAGAAGAAAATGGACATGGAAGGAA
The DNA here is from genome assembly GCA_963277665.1 of Viscum album. NCBI lineage: Eukaryota > Viridiplantae > Streptophyta > Magnoliopsida > Santalales > Viscaceae > Viscum > Viscum album. The sequence goes on along the minus strand of OY728121.1, from coordinate 1,784,365,049 downwards.
AATTAAGTACCTATATGGCACAACTGGTTGCAAAATGGTTTAAATAGTTCCATGGCATTGACTATGATGAAACCTTTTCACTAGTTTCAATTCAGAAATCCATCAAAATTCTATTGGCCATTTCCTCTTACCATCACTATGAAATTTGGAAAATGGATGTATAAATATCCTTCATTAATGGGAACCTTCATGAAGATGTCTATATGACACAACCTGAAGGGCTTGTGACTCCAAAGGATGCCAATAAGATATGCAAGTTGCAAAAATCCATTTAAGTATTAAAGCAAGCATCTATGTCATGGAAGATTTATTTTTATCAAGAAATAACAAAATTTGGTTTTATAAAGAATTAATGTGAGCCTTATGTCTAGAAACGGTTTATTGGGACTAGAATAATTTTCCTAATAGTATATATTGATGACATATTACTTATTGGAAACGAAATTCCATTCTTACAGTCTGTTAAGGCATGGTTGAATAAATTATTGTCCATAAAGGACTTGGGAGAAGAAGCATATATTCTTGGGATCATGATCCAGCATGACATATCCAAGAGATTTCTAAGACTAAGTAAAAGTACATACTTTTACCTGATACTGAAGAGATTCAGTATGAAACATTCCAAGAGGGGATTGTTGGCAGCGTCAAATGGCATTCATCTTTATAAGAAAATGTGTCCACAGATTCACGAGGAAATAAAGATAATATAAAAGATTCCATACACATCATTGATTGGGCCAGTCATGTATGCCATGCTATGTACTAGTATAGATGTCACCTACACATTGAGTTTGGTAGGAAGATATCAAGATGATCCAGGTGACCGCTATTAGATGGTAGTCAAGACTATCCTTAAGTATCTAAGGTATAATAAGGATATATTCTTTATTTATGGAGGAGATGGAGAACTATTCATCAAAGGATATGAAGATGCTAGTTTCTAGACTGATCAAGATAACATGAAGTCGTAAAATAGATACACCTTCACATTGAATAGAGCTGTTGTGAGATGGAAGTGCTCAAAGAAAGGTGTGATCGTAGATTCTCTAGTAGAATTAGAGTATATCACAACTTCCAAGGAAGCTAAAGAACTATTTTGGATGTAGAGCATCATAAAAGAGATGGATGTGGTTCCTAGAAGTAAAAATCCCATCACATTCTATTGTGATTATAATGCAGTAGTGGTTCTCAAAAAAGAGCCATGGTCACATTAGCGGATGAAGCACATACTATGAAACTATCATCTCTTGAGGTATTCTTATTAGAGAGGTGAAGTTGTAGTGAGAAGTATTTCCATGAAAGAAAACATGGTGGACCCCTTGACTAAAGCCTTGACTCAACAAAAACTTGATAATCATATTAGGTCTAGCGGACTAAAATTCGTAGGTAGTTGGATCTAGTCCAAGTGGGAGTTTTTTGGAGTTGGTATAGTAGAACCAAATGTTTTTACTTTTATTACATGAATATTTAATGTAATTAAATATTAAAATCATATTACATATTTTTCATTGTTTTATATGACTATAATGTAATAATGTTCTAGAGTATTTGTCACATTAATAAGGTCATATAAGTTCCCTGCTATGATGAGAACCTTGAAGTTCTATGACAATATTTTTAAAAATAGTTCTACATTTGGATGACATACTATGAAGGGAAATATAGTATACATTATTTCAGGTGTGAGTACTCATAAGCATATGAGGCTTTCTCTCATGAAGTTCACACATGGTAATCTATAAGATGGGAGATTATCAGTATAGACCTTCCATTAGAAATTCAATATGTTTTGGTGTCATCATATATTTCTATCTGTGAGAATGTGTAATGGTCCTTAAACATTAAGATTATCATTAATACATGGCATGAATCACACACATAGATTTTATAATTAAAACTTTCACGCCATATGTTGGTGGGAAGTAGGGTACATTGGGCGCATCATGAAAGAAATGTTATTAATGGATAAGTCAAGGAAGGATTTTTCCCTTCCATTTAGAGAAGTTGATATCTTGGACCTTTGATTGAAATAAAACCGTCACACTAAATTCACTGTCCATGGTGTAATGACGAGTTTATTTCAGGTAGTCAAAGAATTTTGTATCAAGAATATAGGTTTATGACACCATCATGAAACCTGCTTGATGAGATATTGTAATAAAGGGATTATATTACCCAGTGAGTGTTCATATATGGATGTCATTGTTGGAACTTTAATTTCTTTGTCTTGGGTGCCTTGACCCGTTGATGAAAATAATCTTGGACTTTAGGAAATCCCACCTAATGCCAATGATAAGGAATCCTAGAGGGTCACACACTTTGTGTTTCTGGTGGTCTCGATTAAATTATATTTGTATTTAATTAATGGAATACATATTATTCTCAAGACTGAGGAATAATTTTATTCAAGTTAAAATGAACACAAAAATTAAATAAATATTTATTCACCGGATTGTGAATAAAATATATTTATTTATGTTATTGAAAATTTAACAAATATTTATTTACTAGTTTTTAAATAAAAATACTTATTTAATAGAATAAAATATTTTATTTAGATGTTCAATAAATGGTAGAGTTCGAATGGAGCAAGACCGTGTCTGTTGATAAATTAATTATTTATAAGTCATAAAATAATGTTTATACAATTGGTGCAAGAAATAATAATAATACTTTTATCATTATATGGCATGGGATTTTCTTAATGATTCTATTTTGTGCAAGTTAGAACACTAAAAATAATGGTTTTGTTATTGTTATTATGTGGAATGGGTTTTCTATAATAGTTATAATTGTATTTAATTGTTTTTTTTCAATTAAATATAGTAAATAAAACCCCATGTTGGTTAATATAAATGTATTTTTATTATACCAAACCCCGATGAATTGATAATTTTTGATAGAAAAATTTTCTCTCTCGAATCCTCTCATATCTCCCTCTTAAGAACAAGATAACTTCTTCAAGACTGAAGAATGAGAGATCAAGAAAGACCGATGCAAGACATTCTCTTCACCATGATAGCACCCAGAGAACGAGTGACATTGTTCAGAGACCGTTTGAGCATGTGTGGATCACCGCTAGATGGATTCAACCTTGGATCCTCAAGATCACAATGAAGACAATCCAGAAGGTATATTCTAGATGATGAATGATCATCAACGAATAAAGTAAGAAAGACCTAGGTATTTAATTTCTTCAAAAATTAATAAATTAATTATAAACATGATGTGAAAGATCCTCTTTCTCAGATATGGTGTTTTTATTCTCTTTATCTAAATCTTTGATTTTAATATACGGATACTGGAATTCATCGTCATATTTATCCCATATTGTTCATTGATTACCGAAAAAGAAAAGTTCGGACCTCCCAACTGCCACACTTACACTACTTTCATATCATACAAGTTGTATTAGAGCAGGGATCATCATCATTTATAAATATTTAAATAATTCATTTATGATTTATTCTTTAATAATTTAGTTTTTAAATTCATGTTTAATTTTTATTGTAATCTAAATCTTGGGATATGTTCTTCCTCTTTTCATTTCTTATAGATATAACTGGAATGAATATTTTTTTAATTAAAATTAAATCAAGGATCACATTAGGAGGTGCCGAAAATTCTATCCATGTAACACGATAGTACACACCATGTATTCATATATACACATCATGTAATATTCCCTACATGGATTGTAATAGGTATTACACATCGTGTAGTTGTGTTCATTGCATCGGGAGTAATTCAGCAATTACTCAAGTTGTGTGTATTAATGAAACATGATTTAGTTAAATATTACACCACATGTTGACCAAGAAAGACTGGTGCACGGTCAGCCATATTACACACTGTGTAACCCATTAGACATGGTATGCAGTCCCTTCGGGTCAAGGGCCAAATGATGTATCCCATACACAGCTAAGACGACTAGTAATCGTGTAACCTGGAGATAACAGAACATGTGGCCCACTGGAAATGATGTGTACTCCAAGATTTCCAATGTACCCCTAACACGATGACTCCCTAGATGTGTACTTCAGATAATACAGTGAAGGAAATAAATACCATGTAGTTATATCTACACACCATGTAATTTATCAAATTACATAGAATTAAAACATTAATGATTGTGTAATGTTCAGAATTACATATCATGTAGATTCAAATGCGTGTTCACTATGTTACCTATAAGGTTATGGATGTGAATATCAAGGAAATTCAAAAAAGTATTAATATAAAAGGATTATTTAATTAAAGATAATAATTAATCGATTCAAGTTAGATTTATCTTAATAAGAACAATTAAATAATTGAATTATAGTTTTATTAAATGTGTAATTTGTTGCATGTATGTGGACAATCATGAGCTGGACTAGACCATTTTATGAGATTTGTTTCTTTTTAATTTATTTAAAATTAAATTTTTGGCCTGTGTTCCATATATCTTCATTAATATTTAGGGCCCCCATTCCCATGTTTTACTATATGTAAATCCCCCTTTTTACCCCTCATGTACATGTGAGTTAAAAAAACATAGGTAATGGATGGAGCTCCTCTCATCTCTCCCTCTTAAGAATGAGAGAAGTTCTTCAAGACCGAAGAATGAGAGATCCATAATGATTTACCCAAGACATTTTCTTCACCATGCTAGAACCCAGGGAATGAATGGCATTGTTCAAAGGCCGTTGGATCATGTGTGGATCCCCGCTATATGGATTCTACCTTGGATCCTCAAGAGCACAATGAAGAAAATATATAAGGGTCATTCCAGATGATCAACAATCATCAACGAAGAAAGTACCAAAGACCTAGGTATTTAATTTCTTCAAAAATTAATAAATTAATTATAAACATGATGTGAAATATCCTCTTTCTAATATATGATGTTTTTATTCTATTTTTATAAATATTTGATTTTAATCTATGGATACCAGCATTCATCTTCATATTGATCCCAGATTGGTCATCGATAACGGAAAAAGAAAATTTGGGACCTCCCAACCACCACACTTACACTACATTCAGATCAAACAATTTGTATTAGAGTGAAGATCATCATCGTTTATAATTATTTAAATAATTCATTTATGATTTATATTTTTATAATTTATTTTTTCAATTCATATTTAATCATTCTTGTAATCTAAATTTTTGGATCTATTCTTCCTCCTTTCATTTCTTATAGAGCTAATAGAAATGAATATTTGTTTAATTAAAATTAATTCAAGGATCTCATCACGAGGCACCGAAGATTCTGTCCAAGTAACATGATAGTACACACTGTGTATTTGGATATTAATATCATGTAATATTACCTATATACCGTGTAATATAGATTACACACCGTGTAGTTGTGGTTAGTACATCAGGAGTAATTCAGAAATTACTCAAGATATGTGCATTAATGACACACAATGTAGTTAATTCTTACATTGTGTGTTGATGAAGATAGACTGGTGCACGGTTAGCCAAATTACACACTGTGTGACCCACTGAACATGGTGTGTAGTCCCTTTGGGTCAAGGGCCAAATCATGTATCCCATACATGGATAAGCTGACTAGTAATCGTGTAACTTGGAGACAACACAACATGTGGCCCGCTGGACACGCTGTGTACTCCAAGATTTCCAATGTAGGCCTAACATGCCAAGTCCCTAGGCATGTACTTTGAATAATATGGAGAAGGTAGTACAGACCAGGTATTTGGAACCATACTCTATGTATTTAACCAAATTACACAGAATTAAAACTTTAATTTTTGTGTAATGTTAAGAATTACATATCATGTAGATTGGAACGGGTTTTCATTGTGTTACCTCCAAGGTCATGGATTCGAATATCACGAAAATTCGGAAAAGTATTAACATAAAATAATTTATTAATTAAAGATAATAATTAATCAATTTAATTGAGATTTATCTTAATAAGAACAATTAAATAATTAAATTCTAGTTTTATTAAATGTGTAATTCGTTGCATGTATGTGGATGATCATCAGCTATACTAGACCTTTGTATGAGATTGGTTGATTTTTAATTTATTTTAAATTAAATTGTTGGCTTGTGTGCCATATATTCTCATTAATATGTAGTGCCTACATGCGCATGTATTATTTTATTTAAACCCCCTTTTTACCCCTCACTTGCGTGTGAGTTAAAAGACATAAGTAATGGATGGGGCTCTCAGGATTGCGGAGTCAGTTCAAGTGAGGATCCGAGGTGAAACCAATTCAAAGAGATACAAAGGTGGATAGGTGGAAAGCTATAGACATGAACCATAAATTGTTCAAGGTGTTTCTCCCATATTTCAGTGCTTATTTTATCAAAAACTAGATAAACTATCTATTAGAATAGCTCATGATCATGACATTTACTTTATTTTATTTCTTTCAGTTTCATGTTTTTTCATTATGGATGTATTGTCACGACTGAAAAATTAATGAATTAACATGTATGAAAGATAGAACTAAAATAAACTAGGATTATGCATAAGTATTATTAGGATATGGTTAATCACTTAAGTAAGTTCCACTTAATATTAACAATAATGTGACAAATATAATAAGGCAATTTATGAATAAGAGATAAAAACCCCTTAATAAGATATTAAGTCAGACTAAGACTTCTGTTACTTGATTAAGGGAAAGACTCAATAAAACTATGTGTTTGACCAACCCTTATTGGGACACTTAATTTTATAAAAGAAACTATTATTAATGTTTTGGGTTGACTTAACCATTTTACATTAAGAGGATTAGCCCTCACTAGACTTGGTGCAAATTTGGAGGCAGATGTTGGGGAAATACAAGTGAGGATTTTAGGATTGGGGAGTCCCCTCAATGGATCAAGGAGATGAAATCCCATAGTTAGCAAAGAAATGCCTACCTAAATTCCTTAAAATAGTTTGACCAACCTTTTTTGGGGTTATGCGAAGGGGAATATGGATCCTTTCCACTAGAATGTCCCAAAAACTAGAAAATCTGAGTTCAATGGTGATGGCCATTGGGACTTGATAAAATAGTGGGAGATTTAATAAAATTAAATTATTATTTCTAATAAAATGTAACCAATAAAGAACTAATTATATTTTCTTTTAATTATAGAATAAAAATGAAAAGTTTATTAACCACACTATACCTATGATCAATACTGAATAATGAAAAAATAATCACCAGTAGTAACTTCCGGGAATGGTTTAGATTCCTTTGGGTCATTCTACACCATGGACATAAATCTTATGTGTTGGAGTCATCATTACTGAATCTGTAGGCCCAAGAGGTGAGTGATCAAAGGATACTGATCTTAGAGAAACATATGAATGACATGGTTGACATTCAATGTTTGGTCTTATCATCAATTTTTATAGAAATCATGAAGTCTCATGAAAACATGGATGCCTATATCATTCTTGAGCACCTATGTGGAATTTAATAGGGGATAGAAATATAGGAAGAGTTTTAGATCTCCAATCCACTCTTTCAGAGTAATCTTGGAGGGGGTGCCCCGGTTGGGCCTCACATAGTCAATATAATTTTCTATATTGAGCACCTAGAGGTTCTAGGGTTTAAACTCCCCAAATAACTGGGTATTGATCTCATTATTGCATCACTCCCTTAGAGCTTCTCTAGTTTTTTTTTAAATTTCAATATGAAAAAAATTGAGAAGTCTCTACCAGATCTTCTTATCCTCCTTCGCCAAGTGGACAAAGACATGAAGCACATAAATACTTATGAACTTATGGTGAATAATATCAAAGGTTAGTCTAAGATATTTATGCCCAACGTTTCTTCACGCCCTTCTAAGAAACGTAATATCTTGGGTGATGGAAGGGAACATAAATCTATTTGTTTCACATGTGGTAAGAAGGGCCACTGAAAGAAAAACTATACCCAGCTAAAGAAGAAAGGGGAATCTTCAGGTGCATTTTTTATCAAGTGAAATTTATCTATTTCTAAAAATTGGGTATTAGATATAGCCTTTAGTGATCACATATGTATTCAAATTCAAGAACCCAATATATTCAACAAAATTGACTTAGGGGAGGTAGATCTACGACCAACCAACAAACCTAGACTTGCTGCTGTAGCTGTTAGGGACTACCATCTCACGTTGCCAACCCGGATGATCTTAGTATTAAAATGTTTTTATTATGTGCCTTCTGTAACCAAAACCAATATTTCTATATCCATACTAGATACATATGGATTTATTTTCGTGTTTAGAAATGAAAGTTGATTCTTTTATAAAATATCATTTGTTTTGTTAAGGCACATTTATATAACGGTCTTTACATGTTGGATTACACAAACCAAGTAATTGAAATAGATAACGAAGATAATTCACATGACTCATACCATACCCAACTTTGGCATCACCATTTACTTAATGAGGTATAAGTCATATTCTTTTGATAAGTTCAAGGAATACAAGAATGAAGTTGATAACCAGCAAGGTAAGAAGATTACGAAACTCTACTCAAAACGAGGTGAAGAATATCTTAATCAAGACTTCATTGATTACTTATGGAAGTTTGGAATCCTATCCCAACTCACTCCTACTTACATGCCCTGGTGGAATGGTGTAAGTGAAATAAGGAACCATATCATGTTGGGCATGGTGCGATCAATGATGATTCATGCAAGTCTTTTATTATCCATTTGTGGATCTTCATTACAAATAGAGACACACATACTAAACCAAGTACCAAATAAATCGATAAATGGTATTCCATACAATATATCAAGTGGAAGAAAAGTCATGTTATCAAGTTTACATGAATGGGGAAGCGAATAACTTTTTAAGTCCTCTTCTGGTAAGAAACTCACACGGCGAGGCACAATGTGTACCTTTATAGGATACCCCAAGGAAACTAGGAAATATTAAATATAAAACCCCTCAGAAAAAAGGCTATAGTGGAAAGACATTTGATATTACTTTTGAGGGAGAACATATCCAAAATTTATAGCGGGAGTGAGACAGACTTCGATAAAGTTGAGGCTCAAGGTACACAAGAGTTAGTACAAGAGTAGATTCCACAAAGCCCCATGGAAGAAGGATCTATTCCAGAGACAGAAGTACTATATATGAGTAAAATCTTGGTTAGAGAACTGGAACTGTATGGTTTTCTAGTTAACGAGGATGGTGACTCATTATTAGTTGATAATAATTATCCTCTAACTGACATGGAAGCAATAAGTGGCACAAACGTTGCTAAGTGGAAAGAAGGAATGAATTCTGAAATGGATTTCATGTACCAAAACCAAGTCTGGATTTTGGTAGATCCTCCAGTAGATGTAAATCATGTTGCTTTCAAATGGGTATTCAAGAAGAAACTAGACATGGAAGGAAAAGTCAGTACCTATATGGAAAAACTGGTTGAAAAAGGGTTTAAATAGTGTCATGGCATTGACTATGACAAAACCTTTTTACTAGTTGAAATTCTGAAATCCATCAGAATTCTACTAGCCATTTCCTATTACAATGACTATGAAATTTTGAAATTGGATATAAAAATATCCTTCCTTCATGGGAACCTTTAGGTAGATGTCTATATGACACAACCTGAAGGTTTTGTGACTCCAAAGGATGCCAATAAGATACAAAAGTTTCAAAAATCTATTTATGGATTAAATAAAGCATCCATGTCATGGAAAATTCATTTTGATGAATACATAACAAAATTTGGGTTTATAAAGAATGAATGAGAGACTTTTTTCTACAAATGGTTTAGTGGGAGTGCAATCATTTTCCTAATAGTATATGTTGATGACATATTACATATTAGAAATGAAATACCATTATTACAGTCTGTTAAGGCATGGTTGAATAAATGATTCTCCATAAAGGACTTTTGAGAGGAAGCATATATTCTTAGGATCAATATCCAACATGATAGATCCAAGATATTTCTAGGACTAAGTCAAGGTACATACTTTGACAGGATACTGAAGAGATTCAGTATGTAAAATTTCAAGAGGGTATTGCTGCATGCGTCACATGAAATTCATCTTTCCTAGAAGATGTGTCCTCAGATGCATTGGGAAATAAAGAGAATGGCAAGGATTCCATACACATCAGTGATTGGGTCAGTCATGTATCCTATGCTATGTACTACGCTAGATTTCACCTATGCATTGAGTGCGGAAGGAGGATATCAAGTTGATCCTGGTGACAACCATTGGATGGTAGTCAAGACTATCCTTAAGTATCTGAGGCATACGAAGGATATATTCCTGATTTATGGAGGATACAAAGAACTAGAAATCAGAGGATACATAGATGCTAGTTTCCAGACTGATCAAGATGACATGAAGTAGTAAATGAGATACACCTTCACTTTGAATGGAGCTGTTTTGAGACAGAATATGTCAAAGCAGGGTGTGGTCATAGATTATACAGTATAATTCAAGTATATTACACCTTCTTAGGAAGATAAATAACCAGTTTTGATGTAGAGATTTTTCCAAGAGATGGATGTAGTTTCTAGGAGTAAAAATCCCACCACATTCTATTGTGATAATAATTCAGTGGTGGATATCACAAAAGAGACAAGGTCACATCAAAAGACGAAGCACATAGTATATAAGTATCATCTCTTGAGGGATTTTCTTAGAGAGGTGAAGTTGTAGTGAGAATTATTTCCCTAAAAGACAATGTGGTGGACCCCTTGACTAAATCATTGACTCAACAAAAACATGATTAACATGTTATGTCCAGTGGAATGAAATTCATAGGTAGTTATCTCTAGTCAAAGTGGGAGTTTGTTGGAGTTGGTGTCCTAGAACCAACTGTTTTTACTTTTATTACATGAATATTTAATGTACTTAAATATTAAACATCTTATTACATATTGTTTATTGTTCTTCATGACTATAATGTAATAATGTCCTAGAGTATTTGTCACATTAATAAGGCCATATAATTTCCCCACTATGATGAGAACCTTAAAGTGCTATGAAAATATTATTAAATATAGTTCTATATTTGGATGACATACTATGATGGGAAACAAAGTATACAGAGTGTCAAGTGAAAGTAATCGAAAGAATATGAGGCTTCTTCTCATGAAGTTCACACATGGTAATCTCCAAGATGAGATATTATGAGAACAAACCTCCCAGTAGGAATTCCACATGTTTTGGTGTCAATAGATATTCCAATCTGTGAGTGTAACGACCCAATATTTTTTAAAGGAAATTACATTATTATAAATATGTCATAATCACATTAACTACTAAGTGCTATAGGACCCTTAAAACATAAGTTTTTCACTTCTGTGATGTGAATTTCAAAAATCTGACAAACACAGTCGCGATCAGTAAGTTATTTAGAGTCCAATAAGGCAAATTTAATTTTTGGTAAATAGTAACCTACCCTTATGAATAGTAACATACCCCTATGAATAGTGATATACCCTAATGAATAGTAACCTTACATATGATAATATATAAATAATATTCAAGTTGAAAGTATGATATACCTATATTTTAGAATAAGTTAATGAATGTTTTAAAACTGGTTTTTGATAATAAATTATGATTTTAATTAAATATTAAATTAATAATATTTAGAAAATTATTTTTGAAAATGGACTTCATTTTTGGATTCTACACATCAAAAAAAGGTTCGGGTGAATTTTTGGGATTTTTCTGAAATACTTGATTTTTGATGAATAGTAAAATACAGTAATTTACCGTATATATACATTATAAGATAAATAGACTATTCTTAGCATCATGGATTATGTCACCACCCTTAATACGAATTAACATGAAAATATTAATATTCTTGGTCATGGAATACTCACTATTACTTGTCTTGTGAAGAAATAATAAATTAATGAGTTTTATATTAAGAAATCCCATCTCTCCTCCACTATAAACCCCCCCCCCCTCACCCCCTCTTCCAATAACTCCTATCAAGCCTTTTTACTTCTCCAAATTCGGTTAAAATACCCTCCCAACCTCCTCTCCTACGTCCATCAAGCTTTTTTCTTATTAAAAGACCAAATCCTCTCCCTTAATGAAGTTCTCAAGGAAGTTTGGTTCAAGAGGTAAATTCCTCTTTTCAATTCTTTGTCTTTCCTTTCAAGTTCATTTGTTTTCTTTTTCTATTACCTATATTTATCCAAATTTTGTGATGAATCTAGTACCTTATATGTACTATAATGTTTTCATGATAGTGGAATAAGTTATCATCATATCCCCCTTTTTACCTTCTTTTATACTAGTAGCAAGAACACCATCCGAGATGTGTCAATTTTACACATTCAAGGACAATGTACTTTTGGTTTCTTTTATCATTCTAAATTCTGGTCAAGAAACCATTATTGTTATGGTTGAACCCGATTATTATATATAATATAACCTATTTAATATTCTGTAATCCCTTTGTTCAAATGGTGTTAGGTTATAAAGAAAAATGAGTTCATTGTAATTAAAACCCACAAATTAACCGAAACAATTATCATTAAAGTTCTATATGATAATTCATCCTCGTTCCATGTAACCAAGTTATATAAATGAAGAATAAAACCTATTTATGTTCAAAAATAATATATAATTTTAATTCTAGATATTTACATCCATTCCACTTCATTACTTAAAAACAAGTGAAGTGAATATGAAAATAAGAGAAACGAACACTCCAGAACGACGAAATTCAATACAATAACTTGTCAATAAAGACATAAATGAACTAACCAGAATTATGGTAAAATAAATACATTTCTAATAGGTTCTTAAATAAAGTTATTAACAAGTATAATTTCATATTCCAGAAGTTTAAGTACAAGAGAGGAACACGTTTGGAGTTAAGGTAAGAGTTTTTCCACCCGAACATCCACTTTCATTCGGGATACTTTCATTGTCAAATTACCTTGATGTAATTCTTATGTAGTGTTATGTACTCATCATATGTTCTGTTTGAGTATCATATATATGTTTACAAACCAGAATCATTCATTATTTTTTGGATAGTTACACATTTTAAAAGGAACTTTCAAAATTGTTTCAAAAATACAAGCTCGATTCAAGGGAATTTCTCAAATTCCTACCTATTTTCAAGGGAACTCTATAATCTATATTTGGAAACCATTATCTTTATAAAATCACTCATTTTATTATTAAAATACTATCTTACTTCACTTCTGGTTTTACACAATTTTTTTTTACAAAAGAACTCTTCCTTTCAAAATAAAAGAGTATATATCTCCAGAATTGCTTAATGATTTTATAAGAGTGTTTTCATCTAATTCAACACTCTTGTTGATTCCATGGTATTATTGGGTTTAATAATTTATGAAGTCATCTACCATATTTTATTCAATGTTTTATGACTAACTCTATTGTGGATGATCTATCCTAAAACCATTCACCATATTATTCCGAATGGTTAGTGTTTTATGTTTAATGATTGGGGAAGGATAGTTACATTTCATATGATAGTTTCAATATGAATGTATTTGTTGTTTATGTTTATCCCCGCTCATATGAGGAATGCATTGGAATTATTATGTGACTTGTGGGGCCCGCTATAGCCCCTCGATGCATCGATGGGTCTAATGAGACAAATAGACGTGGAGTTGGCCAAGGCCTTTCCCAATGAGATACAGATTTTGGTCGAGGCCTTAATCATTAGACGTCTTGGCCGAGGCCTTGAAAAAATGTTTCAGAATGTCCGACATTATGAATTCCATCATTATGAGTTCAACTATTGATATTTCATGTGGTCATTCGACTAGTAGAATACCCCTGATTATGTTTTATTATGGTATTATTTACTCAGCTCATATTCCTGCCATAGCGTGTTCATGTTTATTATTAAAGGAATGTGTTTTCAATTATTCACCATGACTAATGGTTATATTATCATCCTCTGTATTTCTTACTCTTACTGAGCATTTGAGCTCACCCCTTTCTTATGATCCATTTTCTCAGGACATGAAGAGGTATTTTATGAATGACTTTCATGCATAATCTTGGAGATGTGATGACTCTAGTGGAATAAATTAGTGTTTTTTTCCTTTCCTTATGTAAAGATGAACTTATGTATGTATCTTGTTTCCAATAATACTAAACTACTTGGTCTTTCGGGATTATTATTCCTTGTATGTATGCCAACGTAATCAAATAAGGCACCAACTCTGGGAAACTGGGGTCGGGTCCTTACAGTTGGTATCAGAGGAAGTTTAGTAGAATACTAGGAAACTAGATTTAGAAAACATAGAATTTGGGAAGAGTCCCTAAGTTAGTATTTTAGGAAATACATACAATAACATCCTGGTATTTTGGTAAGGAATAGATTATATGGATCTTTCAAGCAATACATCCATGTCTGGATACGAGCAGGTGGAGGCGGATCTAGAACAGATGTATCTAGGGGTAAAACCTGAAAACACTGATTTGATCTAGAGTCGAATGGGAACTAGTGCACGAAAACGGTCCTTGCTTCACTCTTGGTTACGGCACTCCTGGGGGATATGCTTAGGATAATTCACATTTTCTTTACAATCCATTATGAAGGTTTGAAATGTAAAATATTCCTCAAAGAAACCATATTTGTGAATATGGGATTATCCATGTGTAGGATCTCAATTTTTCTGAGTATTTTTAAGTTAATATTTTACATTATGAATCATAACCTAATCTTGTGTATGCTATTATCTAGATATGGTGCCTAGTGGATGGAATGTAAATCACATGAATGCACGTGTCCCCTATAGAGATTTTCCTCTGACACATGATAATGATGTTGGCTCTGGTGCTGTGACTAGTGCTGAGCAACTCATAAATATACTAGGACAACTTACTCAGGTTATGAATAATAACCTCACCCGTATAGAGCATCCATATCCACCACGTGGAGAAGCCATGCTAGATCACTTTATACGACAACAACCTCAATCATTCAACGGGACTACAAACCCATTTGCAGAAGAGCAGTGGATATGTTCCCTTGAGAAGATATTGCTTGCTTTGGGATGTAATGAAAGAGGGAATGTTTTCATGGCAGTATATCATCTATCGGTAGATGCGGTCCAGTGGTGGTCATTAATCCAAAACACAAAGGAGGAGGAAGATATTGAAGAGATGGAATGGAGGGATTTTAAGGAAATCTTCTTAGAAAAATATTTCCCTCATGAGCAGTGAGCAGATATGGAGAGACAATTCTTGAATATGAGGTAGAAGGAAGATGAGAATGTTACAAGGTACAAAGATAACTTCACATGACTAGCAAGACATGCTATATACTACATACGAAATCTAAGGAGAAAAATTGATCAATTATTTGATGTCCTAAATCCATTCCTCTAGTGGGCATTGGTCTCCCAAATTTTTTCATCATATGTGGATATAGTTTCATGTGCCATCAAGACAAAAAAAGAATTCTCTAAGTCTTATGACTTTAAGGGAAAGCAAGAAAAGAAGAGGGTTGCTGAAAACCCTGGGAAAGGAAATAAGAAAACAGGGAAGAAGGGAAGAGTTGAATTTCCACCATGTGACAATTGTGGAAGGAAACACCTCGGTTCATGCTTAAAAGTAAAATGAGTATGCTACAAATATGGCCAGAAAGGCCATCTTGCTGGTGATTACAAAGGAAAGAAGGAAGCAAATGATGTTCGATGCTATAATTGTCAGGATATGGGGAACTATGCTAATGATTGTCCAAAACGTCAAGGAATTATTCAACAGAAGAGGCCGAGGGAGTAGGGATATGCATATGTGATCACAACTGCAGAGGTTGAAGTTCTATGTGACGTGGTGGAAGGTACTTTGATCATTTCATCAAACCTAGCCAATGATTTATTTGATTCTGGATTATCGCATTATTTCATATCTTCCTAGTTTGCTAAGAAAATTAGATATTTCCAATTTTATTTAATAAGGGAGTTGTCTGTCAAAACTCCTAAGTGAATTATCATTTCTACAAAGTTCTGTGAATCAGTTCCCATTAGGGCATATAAATTTTCTTTATCTGCTGATCTCGTTGTCACACCCATGGTGGAATTTGATATAATCCTTGGTATGGATTGGATTTCAGACCATGATGAAAAAACTTATTGTAAGAATAAGGAGGTTACAATTTTTGATGATGATGATAAATAACACCTTATCTTTAAAGCAGAATTGTCACCACCTGATTCTTATCTAGATCCACCTACAGTAACTCAACTAAATTCAATTATTGGGGAGGAAGAGAATAAAATAACTGTGGGTGAGGAAAGGAATGTTAAAATATAGGATGTACCTATTGTGAGAGAATATGATGATGTGTTTCTAGAGGATTTACCTGGACATCCTCCAGAATGAGAAATTGAGTTTTCCATTGATTTAATTCCTAGTTCAAGGACCATATCAAAGTACCCTTATAGAATGGCCACTGTGGAATTAGTGGAACTAAAGAAACAACTAGAGGAATTGAGTAATAATGGATTTATCTGACCTAGTGTTTCTCCATGGGGAGCCCCTTTCCTTTTTGTTAAGAAGAAAGATGGATCTATGAGGTTATGTATCAACTACAGGGAGATCAATGCTATAACAATAAAGACCAAGTATCCCCTACCTCGAATTGATGATTTATTTGACCAAATCCATGGAGATTAATAATTTTCAAAGATTGAACATCGATCTGGATATCATCAGTTTTGTGTGAAGAAGGAAGACATCCCAAAAACAGAGTTTCGAACTAGGTACGAGCATTACGAGTTTACTGTAATGCCTTTTGGATTGACTAATGCGCCCTCTGTCTTCATGGATCTAATGAACAGAGTTTTCAAGGAATATCTCAATTATTTTGTAGTGTTATTTATTGATGATATCTTGTTATACTCCAAAAGCTACGAAGATCATGAAAATCACTTGCGTGTTATCCTAAAGACTCTTAGAAGGCATGAATTATATGGGATGTTTTGAAACTATGAATTATGGATTCATGAGATTTCATTTCTTGGCCATATTTTCTCTAAGGATTGAATCCTAGTTGATATTGCAAAGACAAGGACAATACAAGATTGGACCACACCAACAAACATAACTTAGGTATGCAGTTTTATTGGCTTAGCAGGTTATTATTGTCATTTTGTATAGAATTTTACCCAACTAGCTAACCCGCTAACGAAGCTCACATGTAAAGAGGTTAAATTTTTTTGGACAAAATATTGTGAAGAATGTTTCAAAGAATTGAAGAGAAGATTAGTCAATTCTCTTATATTGACTCTACCATTGGGGAATGATGGGTTTGTTATTTATAGTGATGCTTCAAAGAAAGGACTTGGCTATGTCCTTACGCAAAATGGTAGAGTTATTGCTTATGCATCACGACAGCTAAAAATTCATGGGTAAAACTATCCTACTCATGATCTTGAGTTAGCTACTGTAATCATTTCTTTGAAGATATGGAGACATTATATCTATGGTGAAAAATGTGAGATTTATACCAATCACAAGAGTTTGAATTATATTTTCTCACAGAAAGAACTCAACATGAGGCAAAGGAGATGGCTTGAACTACTCAAGGATTATGATTGCACGATACACTACCACACGGGGAAGAAAAATAAGGTGGCAGATGCCTTGAGCAGAAAGGATCATGGATTTTTGATCAAGATGATAGTTGAAAGGGATCCTATTTTCATGGATCTAGTAAAGATAGATATGGGAATAACCATGTAAGGTGAAACATCAATGCCTTTTCAAATGTTTTCCAAACCATCTTTACTAGAAAGGATAAAAAATTCCTAGGCTAATGATGGGGAGTTTCAAAAGAAGATTAAATCTGTGAATGATGGGAGATTGAGTGACTTCGTATATAAAGATGGAATTTTAAAATTTGGTAAGGGACTTTGTGTTCCCGATATACCTGATCTAAAGAGGGAATTGTTGGATGATGCTCATAGTTACAATTTCTCTATAAACCCTGGTAGCACTAAGATGTATAGAGATTTGAAGGAACATTTTTGGTGGGACAACATGAAGAGGGAGATTTCTGATTTTGTGTCAAGATGTATGGTTTGTCATCAAGTGAAAGATGGAAGGCAACATCCTGGAGGAGTATTGAAACCTCTTCCCATACCTGAGTGGAAATGGGATAATATCACGATGTACTTTGTCATGGGACTACCAAAGACTCCTAGAAGGAACAGTGCAATATGGGTCATTGTTGACCGTCTTACTAAGTCTGCGCATTTTCTCGCTATAAGATAAGATCTACCACTTGAACGTCTACAAATATTGTAT
Organism: Viscum album; assembly: GCA_963277665.1. Lineage (NCBI taxonomy): Eukaryota > Viridiplantae > Streptophyta > Magnoliopsida > Santalales > Viscaceae > Viscum > Viscum album. The sequence continues at coordinate 1,784,346,810 of OY728121.1, read as the reverse complement.
ATTAATGAAGTTGTGAGACTTCATGGAGTACCTCTATCAATTGTTTCTAATCGTGATCCATGTTTTACATCAAGATTCTGGAAAATTCTTCAGAAGGCCCTTGATACAGATCTTCGTTTGAGCACTGCCTACCACCCACAAACTAATGGACAATCAGAACAGACTATTCAAACATTGGAAGACATGTCGAGGTCTTGTTCACTTGATTTTCAAGGCATGTGGGATCAGTATTTACCTCTTGTAGAATTTTCCTACAACAATAGCTTCCATTCAAGTATACAGATGAAAACCTATAAAGAATTATATGGGAGATGATGTCGTACACCAACTTGCTGGGATGATGTTGGTGAAAGAAAGCTCATGGGCCCAGAACTTGTTGAAGAAATAATGGAAAAGGTGAAGATTATCCAGAACCATATCAAAATAGCTCGAAGTAGGAAAAAGATCTATGCAGATAACCGAAGGAAGGATTTGGAGTTTCAAGAAGGCGATCACATTTTCTTAAAGGTATCTCCATGGAAGGGTATTATACGATTCAATAAGAAGGGAAAGTTAAGTCCCAGCTACATCAGACCTTTTGAAATTCTGGACTGAATTGGAGCCGTAGCTTACCGTTTGGAAATATCGCCAAGTCTCTCCAAGGTTCACAATGTGTTCCACGTATCAATGTTAAGAAATTACATTCCAGACCCAACACATGTACTCACTTACGAAGAAGTGGAACTTGAGCTCGATCTATCTTACTGTGAAGATCCTATCAAGATTCTTGATGCTAGAGAACAAGTATTGAGAAATCATATGAATCGTCTGGTAAAGGTTCTATAGTGGAACCATAAGATGGAGGAAGCAACATGGGAGCCTGAGGAGCTTATGTTAAAGACATATCCAAATCTTTTTAGGTAATATTTTGAGAATTTCGAGGATGAAATTTTTGTAAGGAGGGGAGAATGTAACGACCCAATTTTTTTGAAAGGAAATTAATTTCTTATAAATATGTCATAATCACATTAACTACTAAGTGCAATGAGACCCTTAAAACACAAGTTTGTCACTTTTGTGATGTGAATTTCAAAAATCCGACATACACAGTCGCGATCAGTAAGTTATTTAGAGTCTAATAAGAAAAACATAATTTTTGGTGAATAGTAACCTACCCTTATGAATAGTAACATACCCTTATGAATAGTGATATAACCTAATGAATAGTAACCTTACCTATGATAATATATAAATAATATTCATGTTGAAAGTAGGATATACCTATATTTTAGAATAAGTTAATGAATGTTTTAAAACTGGGTTCTGATAATAAATTATGATTTTAATTAAAAATTAAATTAATAATATTTAGAAAATTATATTTGAAAAATGGACTTCATTTTTGGATTATACACGTTGAAAAATGGTTAGAGTGAATTTTTGGGATTTTTCTGAAATACATGATTTTTTTGATGAATAGTAAAATACAGTAATTTACCGTATATATACATTATAAGATAAATAGACTATTCCTAGAATCATGGCTGATGTCACCACCCTTAATCCGAATTCACATGATAAAATTACTATTCTTTGTCGTGGAATACTCACTATTACTTGTCTTGTGAAGAAATAATAAATTAATGAGTTTTATATTAAGAAATCCCCTCTCTCCTCCACTATAAAACCCCCTCTCACCCCCTCTTCCAATCACTCCTCTCAAGCCTTGTGCCTTCTCCAAATTCTGGCCAAATACCCTCCCAACCTCCTCTCCCATATCCAGAAATCTTTTTTCTTATTAAAAGACCAAAACCTCTCCCATAAGGAGGTTCTCAAGGAATTTTGGTTCAAGAGGTAAATTCCTCTTTTCAATTCTTTGTCTTTCCTTTCAAGTTCATTTGTTTTCTTTTTCTATTACCTCTATTTATCCAAATTTTGTGATGAATCCAGTACCTTATATGTACTGGAATGTTGTCATGATATTGTAATAAGTTATCATCCTCTCCCCCTTTTTAACTTCTTTTATACTAGTAGCAAGAACACCATCTGAGATGTGTCAATTTTACAAATTCAAGGATGATGGAATTTCGATTTATTTTATCGTTATAAATTCTGGACATGAAACCATTCTAGTTATGGTTGAACCAGATTATTATATATAATATAACCTATTTAAGATTCTATAATCCCTTTGTCCAAATTGTGTTAGTTTATAAAGAAAAATGAGTTCGTTGTAATCAAAACCCACAAATTAACCGAAAGAATTATCATTAAAGTTCTACATGTAATTCATCCTCGTTCCATGTAACCAAGTTATATAAATGAAAAATAAAACCTATTTATTTTCATAAATAATATATAATTTCAATTTTGGAGATTTACATCCATTCCACTTCATTACATAAAAACAAGTGAACTTAATATGAAAATAAGAGAAACGAACACTCCAGAACGACGAAATTAAATACAATAACTTGTCAATACATACATGAATGAACTAACCATAATTATGGTAAAATAAATAAATGTCTAATAGGTTCTTAAATAAAGTTATTAAAATGTATAATTTCATATTCCAGGAGCTTAAGTACAAGAGCGGAACACGTTTGGAGTTAAGGTAAGGGGTTTTCCACCCAAACATCCACTTTAATTCGGGATACTTTCATTGTCTAATTACCTCGATGTAATTCTTATATATTGTTATGTACTCATCATATGTTCTGTGTGAGTATCATATATTTGTTTAAAAACCATAATACATCCTTATTTTATGGATAGTTACACATTTGAAAATGATATTTCAAAATTGTTTCAAAAATACAAGTTCGATTCAAGGGAATTTCTCAAATTCTTACTTATTTTCAAGGTCACTATATAAACTGTATTTGGAAACCATTATCTTCATAAAATCACTCATTTTATTATGAATATACAATATTACTTCACTTTTGGTTTTATACAAAGATTTTTTCCAAAAGAACTCTTCTTTTTAAAATAAAAGAGTATCTATCTCCAGAATTGCTTAATGATTTTATAAGAGTGTTTTCATCTAATTAAACACTCTTGTTTATTCCATGGTATTATTAGGTTTAATCATTTATGAATTCATCTACCATATTTTATTTAATGGTTTATGACTAAATCTATTGTGGATGATCTATCCTAAAACCATTCACCATATTATTCAGAATGGTTAGTGTTTTATGTTTAATGATTAGGGAAGGATAGTTACATTTCATATGATAGTTTCAATATGAATGTATTTGTTGTTTATGTTTATCCCTTCTCATATGAGGAATTAATTGGACTTATTATGTGACGCTTGGGGCCTTCTATATCCCATCGATGCATCAGTAGGTCTCACGAGACAAATAGATGTGGAATTAGCCAAGGCCTTTCCCAATGTGATATAGATTTTGGCCGAGGCCTTAATCATTAGACGTCTTGGCCGAGGCCTTGAAAAAATGTTTTAGAATGTTCGGCATTATGCATTCCATCATTATGAGTTCAGCTATTGATATTTCATGTGGTTATTCGACTAGTAGAATATTCATGATTATGTTTTATTATGTCATTATTTACTCAGCTCATATTCCTACCATAATGTGTTAATGTTTATTATTAAAGGCATGTGTTTTCAATTATTCACCATGACTAATGTTTATATTATCTTCTACTGTACTGCTTACTATTACTGAGTATTTGAGATCAACCCTTTCTTATGTTTCATTTTCTCAGGACATGAAGAGGTATTTTATGAATGACTTGAAAGCATAATCTAAGAGATGTGATGACTCTTGTGGAATAAATTAGTGTTGTTTTTTCCTTTCCAATATGTAAAGTGGAACTTATGTATGTATCTTATTTCCAATAATACTAAACTAATTGGTCCTTCGGGATTCGTATTCCTTGTATGTATGAAAATGTAATCAAATAAGGCACCAACTCTGGGCAACTGGGGTCGGGTCCTTACAGTGAGCATGTCTAATGGTCCTTAAACATTAAGATTATCATTAATACATGGCATGAATCACACTCTTAGATTTTCTAATGAAAACTGTCATGCCATATGTTGGTGGGAAGTTAGGCACATTGGGTTCATCATTAATGACATGTTATTAATGGTTAAGTCAAGTAAGGATTTGTCCCTTCCATTTATAGAAGTTGATATCTCGGCACTTTGATTGAAATAGAACCGCTTCCCTAAATTCCATGGCCATGGTGTAACGATGAGTTTATTTTAGGTATTCAAAGAATGATGTTTCAAATATATAGGTTGATGACACCATAGTGAAACCTACTTGATGAGATATTGTGATAAAAGGATTATATTAAACAATGACCGTTCGTATGTGGATGTCGTTGATGAAACATTATGTTCTTTCTCTTGGGTGGCTTGACCCGTTGCTAGACAATAATCTTGGACTTTAGGAAATCCCACATAATGCCAATGATAAGGAATCCTAGAGGGTCACACACTAAGTATTTCTAGTGGTCTCAATTAAATTATATTTCGATTTAATTAATGTAATACATATTATTCTCAAGAATGAGGAATAATTTTATTCAAGTTAAAATGATCGCATAAATTAAATAAATATTTATTCACTGGATTGTGAATAAAAAATATTTATTTATATTATTGAACATTTTATAAATATTTATTTACAAGTTTGTAAATAACAATATTTATTTAATATAATAAAATATTTTATTCGGATGTTCAATAAATGGGGGAGGAGTTCGAAAGGACCAAGACCGTGTCCATTGATAAATTAATTATTTATAAGTCAATTAATAATGTTTATCCAGTTGGAAAAAGAAATAATAATAATACTTTTATTATTATATGGCATGGGATTTCATTTATGATTCCATTTTGCGCAAGTTGGTGCACAAAAATAATGGTTTTGTTATTGTTATTATGCGGCATGGGTTTTCTCTAATTGTTATAATTTTATTTAATTGTTGTTTCAAAATTAAATATTGTAACTGAAACCCCAGGTTGATTAATAGGTAGGTACATTTATTATGGAAAATGATGGTGAATTGAGAATTGTTGAGACAAACATTTTCTCTCTCGACTCCTCTTATCTCTCCCTATTAATAATGAGAGAAGTTTTTAAGACCGAAGAACAATCAATCAATAATTATCAACACAAGACATTCGCTTCACAGCACTAGCACCCGGAGAATGAGTGGAATTGTTCAGAGACCATTGGTTCATGTGTGGATCACTGCTAGAGGAATTCTATCTTGGATCCTCGAGAGTGCAACAAAGAAAATACAGTAAGGTCATTTCGGATGATCAAAAATAAACAATGATGAAAGTACCAAAGACCCATATATTTAAATTCTTCAAAAATTAATAAATTAATTATAAACATGTCGTGAAAGAGCATCTTTCTCATATCTGAAATTTTTATTCTCCTTGACTAAATATTTTATTTTAATATGTGGATACTAACATTCATCATTGTATTGATCCTAGATTGGTCATCAATTACATAAAAAGAAAATTTGGTACCTACCAACTTCCATGATTCTATTGAATTCGGATTCTACACTTTGTGTGATGCAGTTTAGAGTCATGTGGGGAGGATTACTCTCTATGTGAATTTATCAAAATCATTTCTTTAGAAATCTCACATAGGCAGGTGGTGTGATATGATCTACATCTATCATGATTTTGGAGCGTGATCCATTATATTATAAATTATATATGATTTAAGGTCCTTCTTATTTTAGATCTAGCTTTAGAGGTTCCTTTTCCAAGTATATGTGGTTTCTTTAAGGGTAATACAAGTTCTCCTTGTATGAAGGATCAGAGGTTAATCATCTTGTTAAATACTCACGTTTCTTGATTTTGACGAACTTCAAGGTAACCCAATGCATGCAACCTTTTATCTTCAATCAATTCCAATTCATTAAAAAAGATCTATAATCTTTCATTCTTTTTTAGTAGGTCACAAATGGATTTTCAAAGTAAGGGAAACCAAACATCAATAAGTAAGAATACTTCTATTCCATACACTATGGAATACATGGTTTCTTGAAAGAAATTATGGGTATCAGTGTGATGAAACTAAAAACAATAATGTTTTTGTAAAGACAATAATTTTTATCTTTATACAATAGTTTCTAAAATATTTTTGGCATAGTCTTACTAAATTCCTCTATATATCCATTTTTTTCCTTTTTAGGTGAATTAATGATTAGATTTAATATTGTATTCTAGATATAACTCTTTTAGTTCAAATGCACAAAATTTTGTTATATTTTTCTATCAGAATCATGTGAGGGACTCCAAATATATTTATTATATTAGAATTCATTAAATTTTTCAAATAATTTGTCCAAAATTACTTTAAAGGTACAACTTTAGTCCATTTGGAGAAGAGGTTAGAAGTAGTAAGGATGAGTTTGGTCTTTTTGACAATGGTTCGAGGTTATCGATCCATGAATTCTATTCCCCATATGGTGAATGGATAAGAGTACTTATGGATGTGTAATAAATCTTGGTACTAATGGATGAAATTAGTATGTACCTGACATACATGGAATATCTTTTTAACTTTTATGAAATAATTCATCAGGGATGTCTAGAAGTATCCATAATTTTTGATTTTATAGAAGAGATTATTTTTTATTTTATGTGCACTATGGGAACTGAAATAGACTAACAATATAATTTTTATAGAAAATACTCCTTCAATAAACCTAATAGGGACCCCATAAAAGCTTTATTTTTTAAGGAATATTTGAGAATTTAGACTATCACAGAGGTTGAAAATTACCAATCATCGATGGATTTACTATATCTTGGTTATATATTATGGTATAACCCCATTCTTCTAGTACTATAGTATCATAACCATCCAAATATTTTTTATATCAACTGAAATATATGATTATATTACTTTAGTAAGATTAACAAAGACCTCATTGATCACTTCTATGTCACTACCGAAAATGGGAAGACTACTCTTCTGTGTGAAATATGTATAACTATTTTGTCCTAATCTAAGTCCACAAGAGATATGGATAGATTTGAAAATTAATCCACATGAGAAATATAATAATACATAATGTGAATAGGAATTTGATATAAAATAATTTAAGTCATCAAATCCCATAGATAGTCAAGAAGTGGTGTTATCTCCTCTTGATGGAATATTCCCCATTAATTTTATTGATTACAAGATTAGAGTCACCATTGATATTTAAACGATTAACTGGTATTATTAAATACAATTATAAACCTATTATGAGGGAATAATATTATTCTTTATTATTAGTACATCATTTTTAAAGTAGTAAGGAATAAGGAAAGAGTGCCTTTGTTAGGTAAATGAACACTATTCGCAAGATAAAAAAATTAGGTATGAGTCTTCTACCCTCATACCAAATATATCTTGATAATTTAACTATAAATAAATTTTCCATATTTATATAATTTTATGTATGTATAATCCCTAATAAAAATGATTTGTGTCTATAGGTGACCCCTTCGGGGAAGAATGTGATGCCATAAAATCTACCAACAGTTTTCCTTTGATCGCCTTTTGGAACATAAAATGCATATCAGATTTATGAAGGATAAAAACCAATATTCCTAATCATATATTCAACATGGAATTAAAATTTATATAATTTAGGGGGTCTATGTGAGATACCAAGTAGATCTCATGATATTTCAAGTAATGGAGAAGCTTCTACACCACAAAGATCAACACTGTGAAATTTTTATTCATATTATTGTATCATCTCTTAGCTTCCAGCATTTTTTAAATGAGGTATTGGAGACTATTATACTTACCTACAATATTCTTATGGGGAATTATGGAACTAAGTGATCATTTCATTGTAGGAATATACAAGATAATAAGATTTCACTTTATAGATGAAAATAAAATTGGGGAGTGTAAGAGGTATTGTTTTAGGATATAAAAATAACTTTAATAATGGTTATAACATTGAATGGTTACTCCTTTATTAATTAATTTTTTAAGAGAAAAAAACTTCCAAGGAAGTTAACAATAAAATTATTAATGTAAGTGAAGTATCCTAGAAGTCCTCTAAGTTATTAGAGATTTTATAGAGGACAGATCTCAAGTATTGCATAAGTTTTATTGGGGTAAACTTAAATGATATGATAATAGACTAATAAGTCAAGAAAATTTCCCAATTTCACCATAATTTACACTTTATTGGATTCATCTTCATGTTGTGTGATCAAAGTTAATATAAAACTACTCTGAGTCTAGTGAAATGGTCATAATGTTTCCTTGAATTTTCAACCAATTCATCACCATAACACTCCATAGTTTTACCAAGGAGGGAATTGAAAATATGGTACATCACCATTTGATAACTATCCTTGACACAAGTATAAGGGCACTACTTTATAGAAATATACTCTTTGGGGTTTCTTGAAGGCAGGGACATATTTATCTTTGGGAGTAACCCAAATCTGATTATAACCATAATACCCATCTATAAATGAGAGGAATTAAATTTTTTAAGTTTTATTAATAAATAACTCCATGATTATCATATTTAAGTTTTATTCCTAGGAAACTATGTAAATAGGTGGTGGGTAGGGGTTATATTTCCTTTATAAAAGCTAATAATTAAAGTGTGGTGATAATCAAGAAATAAAACAATATTAAAAAAATATAGATTATGTGTGTAGTGAAAATATAAAATTTAATAATGATAAATCAATTATGATATTTAAATGATGAATTAAATTAGTAATTAAATTGGTATATGATAAGAGTGAGTGCATTATTATCAATTAAATCGATTAAATAATGATAATTTTAAAATGAAATAAAAAGACTAATTTTAATGTTAATTAATGGATTAAGTGTATCATAGTTAGGAAAACAATATATATGATTATTTGATTCAATGATAAAATATAATGCAATTTTTAAAGGAAAATGTGTGAGATATATTTGATAAATTAGTTCAGAAATAGTTTTGTATGATCTTCTATGTCTCCTCCCCTTAGGTTCAAAGGATTCTATATTTCCCCCTTGATTTTAATAGAGATTGTGCAATCAATATATCCCTTTTCTTTCTAAGGCTATGAAAAGAGACATATCTTCCTTAATTTATCAGAAGTAAGAAACCATTGATGAAGATCCCTCACTTTATGGTTGTGAGCACCAATCCCCCTTACTTTTCAACAGTTGTTGTAAGAAACCCATTATAGAATAATATGAGATGAAGATATATTTTCTTAGTTGAAACCCACTACTAATCTATTTTCTTATCATTCAAGATGGATAGTACAATTCAAGAGGAGAGATATAAAGGTAATGTATAAGATATCCTAAGAGATTTAGAATAAAAATTCTCTCTTGAAATAAGGCACTGAGAATGATCAAGATTACATTGATTCCTTATTGGAATGCACCATTTTGATTGTTCAATCCATAATTATTGAGAGAGACTAAAAGTTCCTCTATTTATGGCCTCCAATAGGTATAGGATTATTATACAATCTATGTGATTCCTTAAGAATTTTAAAATTACAATTAAGAGTATAATATTCCATCAAAATTAAAAAATTTTACTTTCTATTCAAATGTCACTAGGTAGACGATGGATACCACATGGAAACCAATGCACTAATTAGAGGTTCACTACTTTTGGAAATTCTCGATCAGGTTGTTGATATACTATACCGACTTGCCGATGGCCTTTTACTAGAACTAGTGGAAATATATTATTCTACCAGTGGACCGGTTCCTATATATCGACTTGATAATGATGATCCTATAGGAAAGGTAGCTCAGTACACATGGAACATGCTATCCGGTGCCTTTCACTGGGTAAATAGTGTATCTTTTTTTCCCAAGCTCTATATGGTCTTCTAAAAATTCTTTATTTTCTCTATTTTTTTATAGGAAATTATATATATAAGTTCAACACATTCATCAAGACATTAAAAATATATAACAATGATCTTTAAATATCTTCAATATTTCAACAAGATTCATCAAGTTCAACATGATTTCGTTAATGATTATTCAATTATTTAACATTATATTCCAAAGTCCACTTGATTTATTCATTTTAACCTTCGACATGTAATCTAAATCCATATATATTTAAGACCATTGTCTTTAAGATACCTCAATATGAACCTTTAAAGATCCTTAAAATGTCTTTAGATCACTTATTCTGGTCTCATAATTTCATATCTTGATGTTTCAAAATTTTAACTATAAATAACTCAAATGAAAATATTATACACCAAATTGGGTGTTTGTGATTATGAAAACACATGATAGAGAGAGGTATAGAAGAAGTTATTTGTTGGACAATGATGTTTTAAGTTCTTGAAATCAACAAAGGCACTAAATTTTGTTCTCCTTTTTAATAGATAAAATGTTAATGATCCATTTGGGGTATTTGACCTCCCAAATAAAACTTTCCTTGAAGAAATTATTTACCTTAGATTCAACATTGTAATTTTGACTAATATATAACCTTATTGATATTTTTTATAACCATATTGGCTGACTGATAGATCCAAGTGATGGATAACTACCTGAGGGTCTAGAAATATAATTTCTATATGGTTCCATAGAAACAAATACTATTGTTGTTTGAGGAAAGTGATATAATACTCCTTATCCTATAGAGTCATTGATTCAATGATTACTGTTAGTTACAAATTTTCCTTGGTACCTAAATTCTCCTTCCTAATCTCTTCAGTAGTAGTTAAACACCATTCTAAAAATCTAATGGGGGAATCCTCAATCTCTTCTTTCTTGTTTTCATTGAAAATGGAGGGTATATACTTTTCTAGAATTTCTTGAGATTTTGAAGATTAATCATCATATTTTTTGGGATTTTAGTCACTTCAGAAGGGTTAATGATCATAAGGATCAATCGATAGCATGTGAATGGATTCAAAAGTACCTAATAACCATGTCCCCTTTTTACTGTTAATTATTAATTGATAAAAAATCCTTAGTTATTTTGACTGAATATTATTCAAGATTGAATGCCAGTATAGATGATCAGAGTTTAAATTAATGCACATAGGAAGTAGAGGGATGTTCTCCTATACTAATTAAGGCAACTAAATAAAAAAAATTCACCTTTTCATCATAAGATAAAAAAGTAATTTTGGGATTTATTACTTTAGTTCATAAAATTACGTGGCTTCCAAACTTTTGTTTTTTTATTCAACATGATTGATAAAATGAGAGAAAATTATTTTTAAATCTTTCCAAATATTGATGATAGAGACTTATTATTTCACCCTACTCTCTCACATGTTTTCATGATCACAAACAATCATATTTGTGTCAAATATTTTCATTTTAGTTATATATAGTTACAATATTGAAACATCAATATATGAAACATAAATATATGGAATTATGAGACCAAATAAAGAGATATAATTTTTTTTTGAGTATCTTTGAAGGTTCACGTTTATGTATCTCAAAGGATATAATCTTAAATCCATCTATTTTTTGATGCTAAATCGAAGGTTCAAATGAAGTAATCAGGTGTAATTTAGAAAATCATGTTAAACAATTGAAGAATATTTAAGGTAATCATGATGATCTTAAAAAATAATGTTGAAATAAAAAAAAATTTAAGGAAAATTATTATATCTTATTAAAGTTTTGATGAATTCTTTGAACTCATGAAGAGAAGTTTTCAGATCAAATGGATGTAATAAAGTAATACTATAAGACATTTTTGAAGATGTGAAACAACTATTTGCACTAGATACCCGATGTAAGGTACTAACTAGTCGATTCCATGTGGACATAATTATTAGGGATATATTAAGGTCATCAGGTAGCTGGTTCTACTCAACAACTAGATAGTGGAATTTAGAAAAAAGTGGATAGTTCTAGGCATCCCACTAGCTACCTGGTGGGATCGTACCAGCTAACCAGTGGTGTTCAAGAAATAGGTCAAAGTTCTATTTTTAGTGGACCTCATAGATATTAAATGGAGTTTTACAATTCTTATTGAATAGTAAGAATTACATATTGTTCCCAACTCCTTTATAGGATTTAAATAGAAGACCTTAGAGGTTCTCTCCACAATGGTGGATTGAATAGTCTAATTAGAGGGATCTAATGATAAATTAAAATGATCCCCCATCATTCTCAATGTATTATTTCAAGATCCATTTTAAATTCCTAATATCTTAGTCTGTATTCTACATTACCTCTCAATATATCCTCTCAAATTGTTTTATCCTTATTAAGAGGTAAAGGAGGGTATTTCTAATGGGGTCTCCCCAAGAAAATATCTATTCTTATCACCTTATTCTACCATAGGTTTCTTTATACAACCGTTGAAAATCAAGGGGGATGGGTGATCACAACCAAAAAAGTGAGGCATATTCATCGATGGGTGCTTACTACAAGTAATGTAAGGGAGATATGTTTATTTAATAAATTGTGAAAATTAAAAGGAGAAATTTGTTACTTGATCTATGTTAAAATTATGGTAGAAATATAAAATCCTATCAACCTAATGGGAGGGTATATAGAGGCTAACACTGATCTATTTGCTAACTCCTTTATCAAATATCTCTCTCATTTTAATTTATTCATTGCATTATCTTTTATCAACAAATTTCATAATTTTATAATTTTAGTATGCCTAGCTCCACTATGATCACTTTATTAATTTATTTGAAATTATTATTATTTATTTCCTATCAAAGTTATCATGATATCATATCTTTCATAATTTTTTTAATTTATAATTGGTTGTTCAATATTATCATATATTAAATTAATTATTGAGTTAATTAATTAATTAAATACCACCATTTATTTATCATTATACAATTTTATAATTCCAAGACACATATATTGTATATTATTTTATTATTTTATTATTTTTATTTTGTGATTACTATCAAAATTTAATTATTTTATTTTATAAAGGAAATTTACCTCTCACTTTCCATACTACCTCATATTTAATTTTGTGTTAGATATTTCTTTGAAATAATAATTAACTAATTTCAATGTATGATAATATAATATCGAATCTACCTTTATGTCCAGGATGCCCCGAAAGAAATCTCTTTAGAAAATGCTACATTTTTAATGGTGTAAATTACTCTTATTGGAAAAACCACATGTCAAATGTTTTTATATATATTGTTTATCTCATTTATAAAATATTTATACATTTTTATTCAACCACTACTAAAATATAAGAAAAAGAGACTCCTGATGACATCTGTACTTTTGAATTAGATGGTAAAGATGTGAATGTCTTAAATTATATATTATACCAAAATTAATTTAATAAAATTTCTATACGAAAAATAGATCATGAAATATGGAAAATATTAGAATTAAATAATTAAGGAATAAAAAAAACTAAATATACAATAATTTAAATGTTTAGAAAGGAATTTAAAACCTTTTCTATGTATAAAAATGAATAAATTTTCAATATGTTGACACACTATACTAACATTTGCAATGGTTAAAAGTCTATTGGTGATTCTTTGTCTGAAAAAAATATAGTAAAGAATATTCTTTTGGTATTACTAAGATATTGGGATATTAAATGAAAACCTATACAAGAAGAGAAATACATAAAAAAAATGCCTCCTGAAGATATTATCAGATCCCTCATGATGTATGAAATCACCATGAGCTATCAATATGAAAATGAAGAAAATGAAGCTAAAGAATCCAAAAGAATAATTTTTAATCTATATATTTCCCCTATTTATTATATTTTATATTGTATATTCTCCTTATATATATTATTTATGAATTTATAATTTTTTTGAGAAAATATATTAAATTTCTTGAATGTGATTTATTTTAATATATTTTATAATTTTATATCTTACCTTAAGGTTTTATTTAAATACTTATTACTAGATTATTATTTCAAATGATTTCAGGATTACTCTATTTAAATATTTTTCTTAGGGATATTTCACCTTTTAAAAACATTTTCAACTTTTTTTTAAATTGAAATTTATTTTTGAAAAATGTTTCCTGTTATATTTTGAAATTATTAATGTACTTGATTGGTGCTAGATATCTTGTATTCATTGGCCTATTTATTAACCCTCAATGTCCTCGATCAATATTTAATTCTTGAAAACGTTTATATATATTTTAATCTTACCTTATGAATTTATTTCTGTGCTTAAATCTCTCTTATGGCGAAGCTTCACTTCCTCTTTCAATACACCAATTTAAGGAGATTCAACACTATTTTCAATCCAAAGAAGACCTGTAGATATACAATTAACATGGATATATGTTTTTAATTTGAAATTCACCCATATATCTCTCTTATATACTTACTTGTATGTTCATTCTTAGCTTTGGGAATAAAATATAAGAAAATTTACACTTTCACATTCAAAGTTTTACTTACAAAAAAAGTGATAAGTTGGTTTCAAAAAATTTATTTTCCTTTTTCAAATTCATCTTTCTTCTCTTTCTCTTGAATTTTTTTCCAAAATAAATATATTTTTTTGAACTTATTGTTTTCAATTTTACCTTGATATATTATTCAAATTTACTTTTAAAACTTCTTTTTTTAATTTCATTTTGAAATATTTTTTTAAATTTCATTTTTCTCTCTTGAGATTTACTTCAAATATTATCTTTTATTTTGACCTTGAAATTTAATATCATATTTCTATTTGAAATTTTTAAGAATTCACCCCTATTTGAATTTTAATCTTATCATTATTTTCAAAAACGTAATAATCAAACATTTTTTATTAGTACTAATTTTTTTAAATTTATTTTGAATATCATGTAAAGGGAGATGTGTTTTTCTAGAATGAAAAGGGAGAGTTTTTTTTTGAATTTTATTTATTCTTGAAAAGTTTTTCATATATCTTTGATTTATTCATGATTTATTATTTTTTTATATATTTTCTAATCCTAAAGGGGGAGATAATTATGAAATATTTACTCCAATTTTTTTTTATTTCACAAATTTGTGATCATCAAAACAGGGGATATTCTTACACCTCCCTCTCTTTTATTTGTTTTCTTGACCACAAAAAAACATTTTTGTGTATATTGTTTTCATTTGAGTTATTTATAGTTAAAATATTAAAACATAATTTTATAAAAGTAAGAGATCAAATGAAGTAATATAAATACCATTACTAGATATTCAAAGTTTCATATTGATGTATCTTGAAGTCTACGGTATTAAATCTATTTTGTTCTAGATGGAAAATCAAAGGTTCAAATGATGGAATTAAGTGGACTTTGGAAAATCATGTTAAATCATTAAATAATAATTAAATGAATCATATTGATCTTAAGTAATCTTGTTTAAATATTTAGGAAATTAAATGATAATTATTATAACTTATTGAATTATTAATTAATGTAATTAAATCAGGAAGAGAAGTTCCATGATTAAATAGAGTCAATCAAGGAATACTAGAAGACATTGATAAATTTGCGTAACAGAAGGCTACACTGGATTCCTGGTGTAGAGAACCAGGTAGAAATTTCCATGTGGTAAGAAGTACAGGGTATATAAGAAGGCCACTAGGTCGATGATGTTACTCACTAGTAAGTTTGTGGCCTCTGGGAAGAAGTAGAGAGTTCTAGATTGCCCACTAAATCCTTGATGGGATCAATTCTGTTAGCCGGTGGAATGAAAACTATAAATAAAACTTCTATTTTTTAGTGGAACCCATAAGTCTTAAATGGTATCTTATGTGAGACATATTTTTTACATACATCTCATTTCAAATTATATATATATGTTGAGTTGTTTTATGTTTTTAAAGGTGGTTTAGAGTTGTTCAAGAGGTCGGAACTGAGATACAAATGGGTTGGGGAAAATGCTGTAAATTTTCAAGTTATAAAAGTCCCACCAACTATATGGTGAGGCTATTGGGAAAAGTTACTTATACCCAGAATCCACCCACTGACCTATGAGGCTCCTAGGTAGAACTAGTTCTCCTCAGTAGCCATCGACCAGTTGGTGGCATCGTTTAAAGCCTAGTGAGTCCCACCTATTTATGTAGTGTTTTCTAAAAACCATCCTCCACTCATTTTTCTCTCATTATATTTTTATATTTTTGATCACCAATAACCTAGGATCCATATTTAGTGATTTTGGGGCCCTCTCCTCCCTTAAATCCCCCCTTTTTGACACCCGAATAGTGGGTCAATCGTTTTTTCTAATTCTGGTGAGTTCCTTCTTAATCTTTATTGATTCCCTTATTTTCTCCTTGATAAAAAACAATTAGATTCTCATTTTATTGATACAATCAAAGGGTTTTGGCATGGTTTAACAAGGTATTCATTGATCATTGATAAAATTGAAACTTGAATTCAAGGATTTTGTGTCTCCATGTCAATCAGACCTAGATCATTGTAAAAAATGGATCTTATCAGGTATGGTTAAGGTTGAAATAACTTTAGGGTATGGTTTATTCTCAACATTGATAAAATTATTATAAAATGTATCAATTTGGGATCGATTCTAGGATTGAGTGGTGATTTTGGACTCAGAGGATGACCCTTCCATTGATTATCATTTCACCAAATTAGGGATCCCTTAACTTCAGTGGATGTTTTATATGAGTTATTGACATGATTTTTGTCTTGTGTATGTAGTCCTGTGAGAACTATATTTGATGTTTGATCACATGAGGTGTTAATTTGTAGCCTGTAATACTTGTGATCATATTTATTACATGTTTATTTCAATGGTTATGATTCCTTCCCGATACAAAGTGATTTTGATTTGTGATCAGTATCTTGTATCATATGTGTTGTTATTTTTTTCATCTAAAGTTGAGTGTTCTAGTTGATATCATTAGAATATCCCCAAAGAATGATGTGTCATAAATTTTTTAGAATTTAATTGGGCTATCCCAACTGACTAGTTGTGTTACACATGTTTCTAGGCTATCATGCTATGGGGGATGTTTTAGGTGGATGGTCTGTGTTTCTTCTGACATGGTGACAAATCAGGTAGATATGGTCTCTAAGGACCTATAATATATTTCGTTCTTTTATGATATAGATACTATTATTTATACTCTTTTTTCATTCATTTCATGCACTGATATATCTTATACCCTTGTGTGAAGGGTCGTTGGTGATGTACCACTAAGTCTTGTACTCACATCGTACTCGACCATTTATGTTCACTTATAGATTTTATGGTTAGGGATCCAGTGAAGGGAAAGGTCCATATGGTGTAAAGTTGAGTAGGTTTAGTGGAAGACTATAGTCATTATAGGATGGACCTTAGTTCAGATGGTTGTTACTATTTCTATTTACATGCTTTACCTCATACATTGATCCACTACCTATATGGATCTCTTTTATTGGTTTTGGTTTATATGTATGACATGAAATATTGATAATCTATGGATTGGTGTTTATTTTTATTCCTATTAATTTGATGATTATTTATCGATTCATTATATATTGATTTATTATTATTTATTCCTTTATTATATTATAATGTTTATCTCGTACCTAGGGAATATTCTCCCCATGATGTTCCTTTATCCCTCACCTCTAATTGGGAATTTCATACATATGGGGAGGCACACATGAGTTCATGTGGCATCCCATATCAGATCAAGTGGTTCGATCTTGGGTGTTTAAAAATAGTATCATAGAACTAGGTTTACTAACTTTTTTTCTCTTTTCCTAGATTTGGGGTAGGGTATACTTGAGATATGATATCTAGGACTTGGGTATGGGAACTATGTCAGTGACTGGACAACAATATATAGTGGGACTCCATGTTTCTATAATGATGGAATTGGTTTTATTTCTATTTGATGTTACCTTTGTTTGAAATTTCCCTTGGGTTATGCACATGATGTTTTTGTACAAATTTATGAGATTATATGAGTGTTTATACACCATGTTAGGCATATAGGATCACATGCTATATATACCTGTTATTTTTATTTGATAGAGCACAAATAATTAAATGGATATTGGAATTATGATATGTGGTTTTGGTGTATTATTTCATGCATTCATTTATTTGAACATGTGTATTATATGATTGAGTGTATATATATGTGGTTGTGACTAATGTGTAGGTACACGAGGCTTGTATTGGATTATGGGTAGTTTGTAGGGGGTTATCCCTTATTCTTGTGGGTATCCTATTAGGCTGGACTTTGTTGTGAACCATTACCAATTCATGTGTCCTATAAATGGTCTTCTTATTAAACTATTGGATTTATCTATGGTTTGTTATATCATTATAGGAAATTTCAACTCAAATATTCCTTACACATCAGGTCATAACACTTATTGTATAGGAGGACGCAATTGAAATTTCTACCTTGGTTTCTTCAGTTGGTTAATATATATAACTGATCCATCCGACACTCCTTTGACCAATGCATATTCATGGAAGAGGATCCCACAGGGGTAGGCCGATGATGGTCGATTACGTTTGTGAATTATTTCTCCCAAACCCCCACCCTTACCAGGTAATAGAGGTCCTTAGGATGTAGAGGACTAAATATTGGTCATCAAGAGTATTTTTAACTTGGTGGAGACCCCAAAGGATTATAAGTAAAATATTTCAAACTTTTTTGCTTCAAGGTGTAGTTGGACGATGGCGGGATGTCATGCTGTAGGCTGGTAGACAAGAATGGCTGACATGGGTGACATATAAAGATCTCTTCTTCAAAGATTTATTTTTAGATGCATTGAAACTAGAACCTTTTTAGGAGTTTTTGGAGATTAATAATGGGATGATGATAGTGTATGGATATTCAGCATTCTTCAATGATATGATACTATTTGATTCTCTTATGATGGGGAATATGACACAAAATTTCAAAAAGTTCAAGATTGGTCTTCATATTGAGCTAAAATGACATTTTAGGAACTTTTTTCAAAAAACCTATATTGTAGTTCTTCATAAGGCACTGATTGTAATGTCCACCATGCCTATCCCTCCCTATATGATGGGGGAGGCACATTCCCCGTCCTACGAGGATTCTCCACCTCATTCCTTCACCCCTTTCTCCAATTATGACTTCCTTTCCTCCTTCCCATTGATTTTTCTATGAAATAAAGTTCTAGATATATTCGATGTATTCCATCATATCACAATTTCATCTTCATAATTCAATAATTCCTCATACCTTTTGAATCTAACAATGATTTCTCAATTCAAATAGCATCACCCTTCAGTGGACTCTTTCGACAGACATATATTTAGATTCCGGGGTTTGAAAGATCGAGCAATGGTGGGACCTCTTGGTAGTAGGAATATCATGGTTTGGTTCACTTATAAGAAGTAATTGGTTAGGACTTGGTCTAGTTACCACCACACCTAAAATGGACTTCAATTCTAATTATTCAGGTGGTCTTATGACTTCCACATGAAACGTGATACACAAAATGTGGCGATCTGGGTAAGTTTCCCTAAGCTCCCGTTACTGTTTCAATGTCCTTAGATTTTTCATATGCTATGAAATATTGAGGGTAGATTTATATGCTTTTATAGTAGGGCCAATTCATTTTTTCACCCTTTCATTCCCCTAATATGTGTGGAGGTTGATGTTTCAAGAAGGCTAGTTGGCTTTGTTTGCATTATGTCCAGAGAATATTTCCACTACAAACAACATGTGTTTTCATGTATTGGAATAATTTTTGATCATATTGTAAGGAATTGGATCATTAAATGACTATTTTTAGGTATAGGAGGAAGAAAATCCCATATCAGTTTGACGCTGATTCAAGAGGTAACAGTGAAGGCTTGGTGCCTGATTTTGATGAAGGTTTGACATATCAATTGGGTGTTCCTATGGATCAATGTCAGGTGTAACCTATTCATAGTAGATCACATGTGAGAAACCTCATAGTGGAAGACATATTTAAATGATTTTTGTCTGATTTGTATGATCCCAAGTTTCTTATGTGGGATCATTCAGAATTAGTGGGTACTGAAGAGGTGAATTCTACTGGTTCTTTGGTGCATATTCCATGAAATTATTTTCTAAACTACTATGTAGGGACTGTGTTTCATTATAGTGGATTTACCCTTGATGTTCTAGAACAATTGAAAAGAGAAGGAGGCTCTAAGGGATATTTTATCCTAGAGAAACCTCTGAAAAGGTATGAGTATTGGGTGGAGGTTAAGAAGGGATCCAACCCATGATAGACCATGTCCTGCTTGAATATAAGAAATAGCCTTGATGTTTGGGATAAAGAAGTTCAGGATGATAACTCTAAATTCATAGGGGTAGATTATGGGGGGGGGGGGTGCTATGGACAAGTCGTGGATAATAGTTCAAATGAAGGGCTAGGTAGAGGTTTTCACAGCCCAAGGAGGAATACGGTACAATGTGGAATTAAGGATTCAATGATTTGCATTGTAAAAAAGTGTAATAGATACATGGGTAGTAAATATTACTTATACCTATATAAACCATTGGAGAAAAGGCCAGCCAGGAAAATTGAGTCTAATAAATTTTAACATTATTCTTCTGAGAAGAATAATGTGAAACAGAGAAACTTGAACCTGCCGAATGATTATGAAATGGCCAAAGGTGGTGGCTCTAAGGAACCTTCCAATGAGAAGATGGGTGAAATGATGGGAATTTGGTCCCAGGGAGTCTTTTTGATATTTTAAGATGACCTAATATCTCCCTAGGGACATTTTTAAATGAGGATACAAAGGTTAATGCATCACTATAACTTATGAATGGCACATATCAGGCAACAAGTGAGGAGGTAGGTGAAAAATGGGAACTTCTCCTACACTTAGAGGTAGAAATTTTGGAGGATTCATTGATTATTCATGCCTATGATGATGATACAAACAAGATGGAATATAGAAAAATTAATGCAGACACAAATAAGGAGAATAGAGATTATATAATCAAGAAATACCTAATCCTAACAAGAGGCTTCAATGAAAAGAATATATCAGTAAAGGAATTCATCCAAGAATGGGAAAATATTGATTATACCTTTGAAGATATTATCAAAGATAAACTAGATAAAAAGGTATGTGATCTCTCCTAGAAACTTTAAAGGGATATTTTTTCTAATATGTTCAAGTTTTATTTCAATAATTTTGTAATCTCTTATTTTTTTTTGATTTTTCTTATGTTGTAACTTGCATGGTTTATCACTTTTCCTACTAATGTTTTTTATAATAAAAATTTAATTTTTAGTCAGTTGTTTCTACTTTCTCATTCAGGTAATACGAAAAAGAAGTCATAGTATTGATGGTAGTGTGGAAGTCACCGGTCAGATCATAGTATAGTATATTGACTCCCTTTATGAGGGATGACTCTACTAGGTTCTACAATTGTGGGAGGAAGGGACACTTTCTCAAGGACAATACCTATTCTCTCAAGATCTATCACTAGTGTGTTATGAACTAGCATCTAAAGTGGTTTTGGGATAGGGATTCATGGATTCATACAATAAGGGAAGGTACAAGACCTTGGTAGTAGGTGAATACCTTGAAAGGTTTAATGAATAGGGTGACTCATGAGCCTCTAGAGTGTCAAGGAGTGGTTTCTAGTAGGGATCATGTGGTCAATCAGGCTTTGGATGTTAGTGGAGAGAGACATTCTATAGTGTGAGGAATAACCCTAATTTATTCTACACTATCTATTAAATTGTTTGATATAGGTACATCCCATTTTTTCATATAAAAACACGTAGTTTTTGGGATTGATTTATCAGTTAATTTACATTTAGAGATATTTTCTATCAATACAAAATTAGGAATGAAAGTATATTGTATCTATATCTATCCATACTACTGATGGTCATTTCTATCATCATTCAAGTTTGGAGCTTCACAATTATAGATATGAAAGGTTTTGATGTGACCCTTGGAATGGACTAGTAGACCAGCTACCATGAGCACATTGATTATTATCATAGAAAAGTAACATTCAAATCACCTGATGGGGAAAAGATCATGTTAACTAGTGAGTGGTGTGCCAAGGAATAAAAAGTGAGACTTGATCCTCATACGAGAGAATTATTTTCATCACAAGTTTCTAGTTTGATCCTAGTAGTGGATTATGTGGAGAATCCCTCTACTTTTTCTCTAGTGGTAGACTAGTACCCTGGTGTCTTTCTAGAGAATTTCTCAGAGTTACCCCCACACATGGAGTTGAGTTAAATATATAGCTTTTTTTACGCCCAACCAGTATTGATTCCATCGTATCACATGGAACCAGTTGAGTTGAATGTTCTAAAGGTGTAGCTGGATGATATCAAGGCTATAAAATTAATTATACTGATAAATTCCCCTTAGGGTGCATTAGTGTTTTTCACTAAGAAAGAAAATAGTATACTTCAACATTGTGTGAACTATAAAAACTTGAATCATATCCCTATGAATAATAGTTAACCATTTATAAGAATTGATGAATGTTTTATTAGATGATGGGAGACAAGTGGTTTTAAAATATTAATGCACATTTCGACTACTATCAGATTTGGGTGAAAGAGGAATACATACCGAATATAGTGTTTAGGAGTAGGTATAGGTTGTATGAGTATCTTTTTTATTTTATTTTGGATTGATGAATTATCTGGAGGTGTTTAGGGGTTTCATGAATATGATGTTTCACCCTAATTTGATTCATTCACCTTTGTGTTCATTGATGACATTATGATATATTCTAAGATATTATAATCACATTCTAGAAAACTTGAGATTATAATCAGAATGACTTGATCACACCAGCTTTATAAAAAGTACTCAAAGTGTCACTTTTGGATACAAGAGGTGTGTTTTATTTGGTACATGGTTTCTCAAGAAGGAATATAAGTTAATCTAGAGAAGGTTGATTTCTTGGGTATAACCGAGGAATGTGTTTGAGATTTGATGTTTTCTTAGGTTGGATGAGTACTAATAAGGTTAATTCAAAACTTTTCTTGATTGAAAGTACTCATGACCACTATTACTAATAAGTGGGTCATGTTTGAACAAAAAAAACATTATGAATAAGTATTATTAGAGCTAGAGAATAGGTTTATGTATTCTCTGATCCTGATTCCTCTTGATCCTAGAGGTGGGTATGCATTATATTGCAACATGTATAACATTATCTTGGGTTCTATTCTAATGCAGGGTGTTAAGGTAGTTACTTAAGGGTTTTTTCATCCATGGCCCTATAAGTATAACTACCCTACAAATGAATTAGAATTAGCATATTTGGTTCATGCATTAATTTTTTTCATTATTAATTACCTATTTGGTTTGATATTTTTCATGCATACTGACCACAAGAGTCCATGATATATCTTCTCCTGACATAACCAGAATCTTCAATAGAGGCATTGGGTAGAATTATTGCATAAACTGGACTTTCAATGGAGTATTCCCCTAGGAATGGAAATATTCCCATAGATGTTCTTTGTAGGTATATTAAATAAGCATGAGAACATATATAAAAAGTAGAACTAAATCTTTTGACTTTGTTGGTAGAATAAATGGTGGATGTAGCTGAGTAATGAGGAGTGGTGTCTTATGAAACCTTAGTGATCACATACTAATTGTTGGAATGAGTGAATTATAGTAAATATATTGATCCAAAGTGTGTAAAAATGCACAAGATTTTGGTAGAAAATTGTTTCATTCTAGGCTGGTCTTTAAATAGACATAGCGTGCTTTTGGTTCATGGAAGGGTAATGGTTCCTCAGTCCATGAGAAAATAGATGATGATGGCCTCATGATTTTTAGTGGTAAGTACAACTAATATTGAGCAAGATGTATCATGATGTTAGATGGATGTTTTGGTGGCCTAACTTGAATAGAGACATTGCATGCTTCACCTACCATTATATAACTTGTCATAAGATCAAGTATGAGCATCAAATACCTAAATATTTACTCCAGAAACTTTTAGTGCCTGTATTTAAGTGAGATGAGGTTATGAAATAATTTTTGACAAGGTTTTATAGGACTCCGATGGTTCATGATACCGTTTTGATGGTAGTAGATTAGTTGGACATGGTGGGTCACTTTATACCAATTTGTGAAACTAAATCAATTGATGGTCATAGAAAGATATATGTTTAAGAGATTATGTGGATTAAAAGAGTGCCTTATAGTGTGGTATCTGATAAAGATTCTCGGTTCACCTCATAGTTTTCGAAAGGCTTGTAGAAGGTGATGTGGACTTAGTTGAAGCTGAGTATAGCCTTTCATCTTCAAACTAATGGGAAGTTAGGAATAATGATATATACTTTATAGGATATTCTTTGAGCATGCATTCTGAATTTTAATGGATCTCGGGATGATCACTTGGCTCTTATAGAAGGTGATGGGGACTCAATTAAAGCTGAGTATGAACTTCCATCCTCAGGATGATGGGTAGTCAGAAAGAATGATCTATACTGTAGAGGATATGCTTTGAGCATGTATTCTTGATGTCAAAGGAGATTGGTATTATCACTTGAATCTATTAGAGTTCTCATATAATAACAACTTATGATCCTTGATTTATATGGACACATGTGAGGATTTTTATGGGTGGCTATGTTTTCCACCATTATGTTTGCATGAGGTGGGTGAATCTTCAGTTTTTGGGCTAAGTATAGTACAATATACCTCATAGTGGGTGGAGTAAATTTATAAAAGAGTTTTAGATCAGAATAGGAAAATTTCTTATACTGAAGGAAGGAGATGAACGTCAGAGTTCATTATGGAAAAATTTATTCTTGTGGATTTTCCCTTGGTTGGGGAATTAGTAGATGAAGAATCAAGTGAAGTTAGAACCATGGTATGTTGGGAAGTTTGATATCATAAAATAGATCAGGATGATGGGATATTGGTTGGATCTTACTCCATGGTGTTAAGGTATGTATAATGTGTTGGACATATCTCATCTTCAGAAGTGGGAGCCCAATCCAGTGCATGTGCTATATTTTGAGGATATTAAGCTAGATTTGGATGCGTATTTTATGGATAAACTTGTTCAGATAGTGAAATAAGTGAGAAGGTGTCATGAGGAAAGACTATTCCTCTTGTTTGGGTTCTATTATAGTACATATATCTTCAGGAAGAGACATGGGATTGGGAAGTAGACATTCAGGTGCATTGGACTAAGTTGTTCAATAAACAAGGATCTTAGGAAGAGGTAGTTTTACATAGAAGCCACCAACCATCCATTTGAGACCACCATCCTAATGGAGGGGCTCATGGACAGAACCAATTTTTCCCAGTGGTCATCCGAATGATGGTGAAGCACCACCAGTTTTAGGTACCTTACCTTATATTTATGTATTTTTTGTATTTAAAGTTAGTGGGATAAGTTTTGGGAGATTTAGAGGATATTTGATAGGTTTTTGGGGATTTTATTCAGGTTCATGGTTTGAGCATGGATAGTAGAATCTATGAAATTCCTCCTAAGAAACCATGAAACTCAAACAGTGGTCATTGTGTAAGTGAATAGTTAGGTGCAAAGTCTGACCAAACCGTGCAACCAACCAGGAGAAACCATGAGATGTTAGACAAAGGGGTTTATCATGGTTGGGAAATGGTTTTTTAACCATGTAATCCAAACATATAAGGTGGGTTTGGAGGTAGTGTCTAGTGAATGCTTTTCATAACCGCGCATCCTAACTATTCACTGTTAAAATTTATATTCAGATTTTAAAGACCCGTAAATTTCAAGGAAAATTCTTTCTTAAATTCTTTGAGATTTTACGAGTATGCAGTTTCTGACGGAACCTGATTTCGAGGCCCGGTGTGCCCGGAATCAGTTTCCGAAGTTTAGCTCGAGTAGGTTTAGTAAACGAACGAGCGAGTTTTTCTGTCTTTTGAACCAGTGCTCAGACTTGAAATCCGAGGGCACCGATGAAACCGCAACATCAGTAATTGCTTAATAGGACCTTTACCGAAGATGCGTTTGCTCGGGAGGAGTTGTTAAAATTTTTGGATTAATAAAGAATTGAATAAAAATTATAGAACAATTTTTATTCTTTATCCAAGTGGTTATATCCAACATGGGGTAGTTGGGGTGGGACCCACAAGCCCCTAACTACCCATGTGAGGATATTGGTGAGGTGGGGCCCACACGATCCCCACCCCTTCACATTCCTTAAAACTCCTCTAACCCCCTCTTAAATTTTGTAACACATCTTAACTTGTTAGACTTCCCCTTTAAGTGGATGACCCTTCCTCTCCCCACTCTCTCAATTTAATGCTGGCCAACACACATTTAATTAATTAATTGAACCTCAACAATTAATTGAATTAAGTGTTTGATTTTCAAAATTTTAAATGCTTGGCATGAGTAAATAAAAAAAGGAAGAGACTTATTTTATTTTGGTTGGCAATTGTGGTGTCAAGAGAAAGGGAAGGGAGATCTTGAGTTTTGGAAGATCGGTTCATCTTCTTGTCGAAGAACGCCAACTCTCTGACAAAGAATGTCGACTCGGTGGCTCAGTTTCTCCATCCTCTTCTTCCTCCGCGACAACGAAGGAGACACTGACGACGCGGGAATTCGCCAGTGACACCATCATCCATGACACTTGATAACCGCGAACTTCCTTCGAGGTAGGGGTTATGTTCAATTTTAATGAATTAAAATTGTGCTTGTTTTATCGTTGAGCATCTCATACTTTGGCCGCTTGGTATCAAAATAACGGGAGGAGATCAGACCACACAAACTCGACCGATTATCCTCCCCGCATTCTTATTGATCAACATTGATGTTTGAGGTGAAGGCGGCGTGGTGTCATTGCACAGTGCGGGAATGAAGAGGACTGCGACTAGAGCAGGCCACGGTGGAGGTGCGCGGCGTCGTCGCGTGGCGCCGGAGAAGCGAAGGGAGGCCGCAACCAGAGCGGGCCACGGCGGAGGGGTGTGGCGCCGTCACACCACGCCAGTCGAGGAAGAACTGCCGCCATAGGCCATGGAGGTCCAGCAAGGGGTGACCAACCAAGCCGGTCGCCGGCTCTCTAACAGGCGGGACCTCTGCGGGTCCCGTGACGGCTCACTACAGGCCGACCATTAAGGCCGACCGTTACCCGAAGCAGGGGGTGTGTAACCCACCCTTTGACCTCCCTAGGGAAGACCCCACCGGGGGGGGGGACCTCCGTTTCCGAAACAAAGGGGGCCGCACCCCCTTCATACCCCGCTCAGCCGACAGCCGAGCCGCGGCCGGCGTCCGAGCCGGGCCACAGGCCGCGCCCGGCTTCTGAGCTGAGCCATAGGCCGCGCCAGGCCAGGCTGCCCGCGCCGGGCTGGTCCGCCAGCACCGGGCCGGGCCGCGCCTGCCAGGCCGGGCCATTCCAAACCGGACCGGACCCGGACCTGGGTTGGGTCGACCTAGTTCGGGCCGACACAGGGGGTATTGGGCAGGGTCGGTCCGGGCCCAAACCCCCTAGTTTCGGACCAGGTTCATTCAAAAGCCCATATCTTGCGCTATGGACCTCCGATCGATGCACCGTCAGTTGAATAGGGAACCTTGGATCGAGACAGTCTTTTTGGTATATTACCATCAAGGTTTCGGCGAAATTTGGGTATGTCCGGGTTGGTTTGAACCCGAAACCAATCGGGCCCTTGGAGCGGAAACACTTATAACTTAACGACCGGACGTCCGAATGATGT
Source organism: Viscum album (assembly GCA_963277665.1). Taxonomy (NCBI): domain Eukaryota; kingdom Viridiplantae; phylum Streptophyta; class Magnoliopsida; order Santalales; family Viscaceae; genus Viscum; species Viscum album. The sequence goes on along the minus strand of OY728121.1, from coordinate 1,784,319,225 downwards.
GCCATCAATTACGTTGAATTAATCTTAGTGAGACGGTTCTTTTGGGTTACTCTACTTGAGGTTTGGACATATATGGAGTATGGTCGGGTTGGTTTCAGCTTAAAAACCAACCGGGCCCCAGGGACGGAAAAGCCAATATCTCTCAGACCGGGCGTCCGATTGACGCGCCATCTGTTGCGTTGAGTACCTATTGACGAGACAGAACTTTGTGATACATCAAATCTGGACTTTGTGACATTTGATGTATCAACCCCTTGGATCGTGGGGTAGACCCTCTCGGAATCGAGCATGTTGTGTGCGAGAACCCTAGAGCTGGCTGCAACTGCGACGACGATGACGATTGTACTTGGATCCTACGTGGGTTCGGCAGTGAGGACGTCTGTAGTTGGATCCTATGTGGGTTTGGCAGCGAGGATGACTGTACTTGGTTCCTACGTGGGTTCGGAAGCGATGGTTACTGTACTAGGATCCTACGTGGGTTCGGAAACGATGACTTCTATACTTGGATCCTATGTGGGTTCGGAAGAGGAGATGATTCAGAGGCCACATCTAATCATCTCCACCCCTCTTCGTGAGTAGTATACCTATGTGAGATGAGTCTTGAATTTCAATCATTATCGTCGATATGATTTACTTTCTTTCCTGTGTGGACTGGGTTGCGCTTTCCTATGTGGACTGGAATTTTCTCGGACTCTTGAGTTGGAGTCGAACTGGAAATGATGACTTAGGTATATGTATGGGAATATACATAATTAGAGTTGGTTGACACTTCGTGTTTGTATCTTTCCTTTTTGGTTTATCCTTTGTGGATTCTGGGAGACCTTCGGGTGTCTCGGGGACCTTACTAAGTATCATATACTCACCCCTGCACGGGCTATGCCCGCACTACGTTGTGTTGGTTGTAGACGATGGACACTGCTGATCGTGGTTGAGAATTGTGGAGAGGGACGGTACCCGGAGGTGGACTATTAGGCGGACGTACCCGGTGCAGATAGATGGATTCGAGGAGCAGTGGAGACCATCTGTACCCACCCTTTAGGTGGGGTTTCCGGAGGACGACTTGGTGGTTTCTGCTTTACTTTTTAGCTGTTGTACTTTCTTTTCTCAGTTGTACTGTACTTTCAGTTGGGTTTTTATACTGGACCATTTACTTTCCAGCACTTACTTTTGTACTCAGTTTACATAGTGTTTACTTCAGCTTGCGTACTCTATGGTGTTTGTTTTCTTATATAAGGAAACACTTTCCCTTTTATCAGGATTTACCCCTTTGGTGCTAGTGTCCAGCCTCTGACCTATGGAAGGCGGGCTTGGGGTAGTCATGGAATGGGCCCTGAGGACGGGTCTTGAAAAATTGGTATCAAAGGAGTCAGTTCTACTACAGAACTCAGGACTCTGATAATTTCTTCTCTGTGAAGCAATAATGTTTAGATTATTGAGTGTGGTTATCAGTCTAGGGAGTCCAGTGTTGGTGTGGCGGCCAACGTATCCATACACTAGGACCTTGACTTCTGGTTTCAGACTTAGTGCATGAAAACATTGATTGCATGTGTGTTTCAAAAGTTTTCTTTGTGATTACTTGTGTCAACTCACTAGGTATACTATATTAACCATGGCACACCTGTTTCTTTTTAGGATGGCCCCACGATGGCAGCTAGCTACACTTTCGAGCTTTGTGCGAGATGGCAGCCCACCGAGCGACGAGGCCTCAGTGCAGGTCCCCATTACAGCGGAGGCACCGACAGTTCCTCTACCTGCTGAGCCACCGATGCCACTAGCCTGAGAAGCTGAGAGTGCACGTTTCCTGAGTGCACTGCATGAGTTTCAGCATCAAAGTTTTCCCAGGTTCCACGGAGAGATGGAAGCTCAGGAAGTCAAAGACTGGCTGGAGGCTGTTGTCCGAGTCTTCAGATTAGTAGGGACACCAGCTGACCTCATGGTGATCCTTGTGGCGAGTCTCCTGCACGCAGCAGCAGGTAGATGGTAGAGCTTGATGCTCCAGGTGCATGACGAGGCATCACTACTATAGAAGGACTTCGAGAGTCTCTTCTGCTCAGAGTTTGTTCTAGAAACCCTCCGTGCGGTGTGCATCCGGGAGTTACTACAGCTGCGGCAGGGCAACATGACAGTAGCCTAGTACTCGGCGAGATTTACTGATCTCTCACGCTACTCCACAGACTTGGTATGGGACCCATTCTTCTGGGCCCAAACCTTCGAGCAGGGATTGAGGCATCAGATTAGGGCTTCGATGACCTCCCTCAGCATTCTGACGCAGGAAAGAGTACTGGAGCGAGCCCTTCTTGTGGAGAGCTTTCTTGCTAAACCTGCACCAGCAACGAGGCCTACTACAGGGCGACACGTAGCGGAGTCTTCTATAGCCGGTAGTAGACAGATGTCGTAGAGGTCCAAGCAGACCAGGCCATCAGGAGGGTGACCTCAGGATACTGGTTCAGAGGTGCGGGGCACACACAGAAGAGCCAGTCATATGAGAGGCATGCAGTGCTATGCATGCGGTGGTCAGGGCCACATGGCTCATGACTGCCCGACCCGCCATGTAGAGGAGTAGCAAATGGTTGAGGGACCACCCAGGTAGAGGCAGAGGTTCGAACGTGGTGGTTCGAAGGGATTAGGCAGATGAGGTAGAGGAGCTGGCCGAGCAGCAGGTGGTGGACGATGCTTCGGGGCTCTACCACCACCACCACCAGGAGGTCCACCCCGACCACAGGGAGCTAGCAGGCAGAGGCAGGATCATCTTCAGGCAGTGGATGCTTATGATCAAGACACACATGAGATTATTCGAGGTACTATCTGTGTCTACTCCACCATTTATTCAGTTCTTATAGACACAAGAGCGAGTCATTCTTTCATTGCCGCTTCCCTTGTTTGGATCTCGGAGATTCCGACGGAGCCGTTGGCTCGATCGCTACGGTTAGAGACTCCAACAGGAGCAGACTCGACGATTACACACTGGTGATAGTAGTGTGAGCTTACTCTAGGAGGCGAGAGCTTCAGCTTAGATCTTCTTGTAGTGACGTCGAGGCCTTACGACGTCATCTTGGGTATGAACTGGTTATCTACAGTCCATGCCCAGATTGACTATATTAGGCGCAAAGTGCGGTGTGTCCGCACATATGGGAGCAGGTTCACCTTCACTAGTGAAAAGGGATCCTTTTCAGTGCAGGATGGACTCACAAAGAGGAGTGGACAGTCGATCACCCATCAGTTGGCTAGTCTCATCCTAGGAGCGGTTGATGGTCGGAGTCCAAGTTTTCCTGTTGTGGTGGATCAGTATGTAGAAGTTTTTCCTGACGACTTTCCAGGACTACCTCCTCATAGAGAGGTAGACATATATATTGACATGTACCCTAGTACAACCCCGATATCTACTCCAGCATATCGGATGGCTCCTGCTGAGCTTCGAGAGCTACAGGTACAGCTGGAGGACTTGCAGGGTAAGGGATTCATCCGACCCAGTGTTTCACCCTGGGCTTCCTCGATTTTTTTCACCAAGAAGGTGAACGGGAGCTTGCGACTGTGTGTTGACTACCATCTTCTGAACCAGGTGACTATGAAGAACAAGTATCCACTTCCGATGATTGATGACCTCTTTGATCAACTCAAGGGAGAACACTGGTTCTCGAAGATACACCTCAAGTCAGGCTATCATCAGCTCAGTGTTCGAGATGAGGATGTGCAGAAGACGACCTTCAGGTGTCGGTATGGCCACTATGAGTTCTTGGTTATGCCTTTCGGTGTAACCAATTCTCCAGAAGTGTTCCTGAGTCTCATGAACAGGATCTTCCAGCCTTACCTAGATTAGTTTTTCATGGTCTTCATCGACGACATACTGATTTACTCGACCACTGAGGAGGAGCACACCTACCAATTGCGGGTTGTACTGGACACACTCCGGGAGCACCAGCTTTATGGTAAGCTCTCAAAGTGTCAGTTCTGGATTCGATAGGTCCACTTCTTGGGGCACGTCATCTCTGAGGAAAGAGTTTTAGTGTATGCTTCGTGTGGTCATATATATGCCAGCAGAGTTTTTAGGAGTTGAGGCATAGGTTGACCAGTGCACCCATATTGAGGCTATCAGAAGAGGGCGTATGGTATGTAGTTTACTGCGACGCATCAGGGACCAGACTCAGCCGTGTCCTGATTCAGAAGCAAGCAATGATCACGTATGGTTCACAACAGTTGAGATAGCACGAGAAGAGCTACGCAACCCATGACCTGGAGTTAGCAGCAATGGTCTTCACCTTGAAGATGTGGTGGTACTATCTGATGGGTGAGCATTTTACAGTCTACTCTGACCACCAGAGTCTCAAGTATATCTTCTCGCAGAATGAACTGAACCTGAGACAACGATGATGGCTTGAGTTCCTATAGGACTATGACTTTGAGATAGTCTATACTCCTGGGAAGGGGAACATAGTAGCTGATGCTCTCAGCAGGAGGTCGAGCATTCAACTACTTGGAGAGGCGACAGAGCATTTAGCCGCTTTGCAGATATCCTTCGTGGATAGAGATGAGGCAGACTTTCTACAGTCGCTCAAAGTCACTCCTCCACTACTTCAGCGGGTCAGGGAGGAACAACATGGGGACGTTTACTGTGAGACGTGATGTGCACAGATATCCACAGGACAGGCAACTGATGTATTTTCTATAGGAGGAGAGCACATCATTATTTTCAGAGGACTTACCATGGTACCGGTTTCATTACAGGAGGAGGTGATGAGGGAGTTTCACACTTCCCCATTGGTGGTACATCCAGGTGTAGCGAAGATGTACCAGGATCTCAGATGATAGCACTAGTGTCTGGGTATGAAGAAGGTTCTGGCAGAGTTTGTTTCATGATTCCGGACTTTCCAGCAGGTAAAGGCGGAGCACCAGGTACTAGCAGGCTTGGTACAACCCGTAGAGGTCCCAAAGTGGAAGTGGGACGAGATATCTATGGATTTCATGACTTGGCTTCCACGTACTTCTAGAGGACACAACTACATATGGGTGATTGTCGACCGACTCACCAAGTCGGCCCACTTCTTACCTATCAGAGAGCAGGGATCAGTGGAGAGCTTAGGATGCCTCTACATTCAGGAGATTTTACGACTTCATGGTGTACCATCATCTATCATCTCTAATCGAGACACTCTCTTTACATCTCGGCTTTGGAAGGGGTTGCAGGAGGCTTTCGGGATGCAGCTACGCCTGAGGACCACCTTTCACCCTCAGATGGATGGCCAGATGGAGAGGACCATTCAAACTCTCAAGGACATGCTCCGTGCATGTGTCCTCGACTTTGGTCGTAGTTGGGAGGATCACCTACCCTTGGTGGAGTTTGCGTACAACAATAACTACCAATCCACCATCGGGATGGCACCATACGAGGCATTGTACGGCTGAACATGCAGATAACCTCTGTGTTGGACTGACCCTCGGGAGTCAGCACTTGTAGGACCAGAGATGGTCCATGCCACGATGGAGATGGTACAGATCATCTAGGAGTGGATGAGGACTGCTCAGAGCTGATAGGAGGCGAACACCACTAGAGTTCGAGGATGGAGACCACATTTTCTTACGGTTCTCACCTCGACGTGGACTACAGTGATTTGGACGGGGCGACAAGTTATCTCCATGCTTCATCGGACCATTTCAGGTTCTCAGCAGAATAGGTGAGGTGGATTATCACCTGGCTCTTCCACCTCAGTTGCACTGAGTGCACGACGTCTTCCACGTATCTCAGATGAGCAGATACGTGCATGACCCAACGCATATCATTGATCACGGGGCTCTGGACATTGATGATGGGGAGACATTTACGGAGGTCCCAGTGGAGATCGAGGATCGATAAGAGCGGGTCCTATGTGGATGGTTGATTCCTCTAGTGTGCATCAGGTGGCAGCATGGGAACCTCCGAGAGAGCACATGGGAGCGGGAGGCTCAGATGCGTGCACAGTATCCTCATTTGTTTCCCTAGTTTAGGATATAGCTTTATAGGGACGTAAAGCCCTGAAGTGGTAGTAATGTAAATACCCGTAAATTTCAAGGGATTTTTTTTCTTAAATTCTTTGGGATTTTACGATTAGGCAGTTTCTGACGACACCTGATTCCGAGAACCGTTGTGCTCAGAATCAGTTTCTGAAGTTTAGCTTGGGTACATTCAGTAAACGAACGAGCGTGATTTTCTATCTTTTGAACCGGTGCTCGGAATTGAAATCGAAGGGCACTGATGAAACTACAGCATCAGTAATTTCTTAAGAGGACATTTACCGATGATGCATTTTCTTGGGAGGAGTTGTTAAACATTGTGGATTAATAAAGAATTGAATAAAAATTGTGGAACAATATTTATTCTTTATCCAAGTGGTTATATCCCATATAGGGTAGTTGGGGTAGGACCCACAAGCCCCTAACTACCCATGTGAGGATATTGGTTAGGTGGGTCCCACACGAGCCACAACCCTTCACATTCATTAAAACTCCTCTAACCCCCTCTTAAATTTTGTAACTCATCTTAACTTGTTAAACTTCCCCTTTAAGTGGATGACCCTTACTCTCCCCACTCTCTCAATTTAATGCTTGCCAACACACATTTAATTAATTAATTGAACCTCAACAATTAATTTAATTAAGTGTTTTATTTTAAAAATTTGAAATGCTTGGCATGAGTAAATAAAAAAAGGAAGAGACTTATTTTATTTTGGTTGGAAATTGTGGTGTTAAGAGAAAGGGAAGGGAGCTCTTGAGTTTTGGAAGATCGGTTCATCTTCTAGTCAAAGAACGCTAACTCTCTGATGAATAACATCGACTCGGCAGCTCAGTATCTATATCCTCTTCTTCCTTCGCGACAAGGCAAGATACACCGACGACGCGAGAATTCGCCAATGACGCCATCATCCACGACACTTGACAACCGCAAACTTCCTTCAAGGTAGGGGTTAAGTTCAATTGTAATGAATTAAAATTGTGCTTGTTTTATCGTTGAGAATCTCGTAATTTGGCCGCTTGTTATTGAAATAATAGGAGGAGATCAGACCGCACAAACACGACCGATTCTCCTCCCCGCTTTCTTGTTGATCAACGTTGACGTTTGAGGTGAAGGCGGCATGGCGCCGTTGCACCGTGCTAGAACGAAGAGGACCGCATCCGGAGCAGGACGTGACAGAGGTGCATGGCGTCGTCGTGTCGCGCCGAAGAAGCCAAGGGAGGCCGCAACCGAAGAGGGCCACGGCAGAGGGGCGCGGCTCCGTCACGCCGCGCCGGTCGAGGAAGAACCGCGACCTTAGGCCACGGCGGTCCAACAGGGGGCGGCCGGCCAAGCCGGCCGCCGGTGCTCCAGGAAGTGGGACACCCACGGATCCCGCGGCAGCTCACTACCACCTGACCATTAAGGCCGGCCGTTACCCGAAGTAGGGGGGTGTGTAACCCCCCCTTTGACTTTCCTAGGGAAGACCCCACTGGGGGGGCCGCCGTTTCTGAAACAAAGGGGATGGCGCCCCCTTTTCACCCCACTCGGCCGGCTTCCGAGCCAGGCCGGGCTATACCCAATCGGGCTAGGCCATGCCCAATCAGGCTGGACCCAGACCCAGGTTGGTTCGACCCGGTTCGGGCCGACACAACGGGTATTGGGCCAGGTCAGACCGGGCCCAAACACCCTATTTTCGGACCAGGTTCGTTCAAACACCCATATCTTGGGCTACGGACCTCCGATCGACATAAAGTTAGTTATGTAGGGATCCTTGGATCGAGAAGTTCGTTTCGGTATATTACACTTGAGGTTTCGGTGAAGTTTGTGTATGGCCGGGTTGGTTCGAACCCGAAACCAACCAGGCCCTTGGAGCGAAAACGCTTATAACTTAATGACCGGACGTCCGAATGACGTGCTGTCAATTACGTTTAATTCATCTTAGTGAGAAGGTTATTTTGGATTAATCTACTTAAGGTTTGGAAGTAGCTGGAGTATGGTCGGGTTGGTTTCAGCTTAAAAACCAACCGGGCCCCTCGGACAGAAAAGCCAATATCTCTCAGACCGGGCATCCGATTGACGCGCCGTCTGTTGCATTGAGTGCCTATTGATGAGATGGAACTTTGTGATACATCAAATCTGGACTTCATGAAATTTGATGTATCAACCCCTTGGATCATGGAGTGGACCCTCCCAGAATCAAGCGTGCTGTGTGCGGGAACCCTAGAGCTGGCTGCGACTGTGACGATGATGACGACTGCACTTGGATCCTACATGGGTTCGGCAGCGAGGATGACTGTACTTGGATCCTACATGGGTTCGGTAGTGAGGACGACTATACTTGGATCCTACGTGGGTTTGGCAGCAATGGTTACTCTACTAGGATCCTACATGGGTTCAACAGTGACGACTTCTGTACATGGATCCTACGTGGGTTTGGCAGAGGAGATGATTCAGAGGTTACATCTAATCATCTCCACCACTCTTCGTGAGTAGTATACCTGTGTGAGCTAAGTCTTAACTTTCAATCATTATCATAGATATGATTGACTTGTTTTCTTATGTGGACTGTGGTTTTTCTTTCCTATGTGGACTGGGATGTTCTCCAACTCTTGGGTTAGAGTCAAACTAGAATTGATGACTTAGGTATATGTATGGGCATATACCTAAGTAGAGTTGGTTGATACTTCGTGTTTGTATCTTTCCATTGTGGTTCATCCTTTGTGGATTCTGGGAGACCTTTGGGGGTCTCGGGGTCCCTAATGAGTATCGTATACTCACCCCTACCCGAGTTATGCCCACACTACGTTGTGTTGGTTGCAGACGACGGACAACGCTGATCGTGGTTGAGGCTTGTGAAGTTGGACAATACCCGGAGGTGGACTATCAAGCGGACGTACACAGTGCAGACGGAAGAATTCGAGGAGCAGTGGAGACCATCTGTACCCACCCTTCAGGTGGGGTTTCCGGAGGACGACTTTGTGGTTTCTTCTTTACTTTTCAGCTATTGTACTTTCTTTTCTCAGTTGTACTGTACTTTCAGTTGGGTTTGTATACTGGCCCATTTACTTTCCAGCACTTACTTTTATACTCAGTTTACTTAGTGTTTACTTCAGCTTGCGTACACTATGGTGTTTGTTTTTTTATAAGGCAATGCCTTCCCTTTTATCGGGATTTATGCCTTTGGTGCTAGTTTCCAGCCCCTGACCTATGGAAGGTGGGCATGGGGTAGTCACAGCACGGGCCCCGAGGACGGGTCGTGACACAGATTTTGTGGATCTTACTCAGTTTATCCTATAAACATCTCATTTTACTATAAAAAAAATAACCTAAATTACACTTCATCCATAGGTTTTGGAGACCATTCCTATTATTCTGAAATGATTCTGAGGAAAATATAAGTTCTTTAGAGGTTGAGTTTGTTGGTAAGTGATTATTCTTCATCATTTTCCTTAAATTTCTTCTTATTCTTTCTCTTAAGATCATGTATTTGGTATGTTGGAGATTAAAACACATTTCGTTATGCCAATCATGAAAATATATGATTTTTTTGGATGATAGGGAACAATATATAAGGTCAATTTTTGGATTTTTAATCTGAGTTTTTTGATTTTTGCACCGTTCTTTGTTTTTGTTAATGTTTGAGAGGTAGGTGACTTTGCTCTCGAATACTATTGTTTTGAACATAAAGGATTAGTTTCTAATTGATTGAATCAAACTATGAATTTTATGTGTAATGTTTGATGGAAACCCTCTTTAGTTATGGTCTATGAAATTTTAGAAATTGGTTGTTTTATGATAAGTTGAATTGGTTTCATAATTTTAAAATAATGATTTTAAAATAGTGATTAGTTTTAATGTATGGATTTTTTTGTAGAATTTTTCTCAATAAAATAAATGTTTTATTGAAATGATTTTGTATGGGTTTTGGCATACATGTTTGATGTGTGTTCATGTGAATTTGGGATGGATAATGGCATGAAGTGTTCCCCATCAAAATGGTATGGATAAGGGCTTGAAGTTTCTCAAGACAAAATGGTTTACCTTATGATGACTTGGTGAAAGGATTACTCACCACTCATGAGTATAGGGAGGTCCATGGTTTTCATGAATGTTTGTATGTATGTATTGTATAAATGGATTGGGTATTCCATAATGGAATGGGTATTCGAAAATGGAATCTGAGAAATGGTTTTATATACTAGTTTGTTTGCTTTCCTTGGAAAACTATTTTGGTTTGGAAAAAATTTTGGATTTGATATAAAATATTTTAAATTGTTTTAAACTATTTTACATAAATTTTATAACATGTTCTATCCTAGTGGAATTAGTTTGTATGTCATTGGTGAAATTCTACTGAGTTTTATACTCACCCCATGCTTGGGAACATTAGTTCATTTACATATATTATATATTGAGACACAAGTAAAGGAAATGTATCTCATTTCATTAGTGACAAATCATGATACCATGAGAATAAAATGTTGTGCTAGATCTTAGAGTAGGTTGGGAGTTTCTGATTTGATGTCTTTTGTACCTTTTAGTTTTTTTGGTTATGATTTTCACATTGTACTATGATATAGTTTGTTGAAGGATTGGTTACTCATTGAGTTGTATTACATTATTCTCATAAATCATATAGTTGTTGTATATTTATGGTTATCTTGGATTGGTTTTTTTATTTTAAAAGGAAAACCCACCCCCAAATGTTTATGAAGCCATTGGTATTTATTTATAGACTTTGTTGTATTGGGGATGTCAACTAAGGCCTAGTAATATCCCACAACCTTCCTAAGCCAATGTGGTAGGGTGGTACATTACAAATGGTATCAGTTTGTTCAGTACTAGAGTTGAAAATTATTACATTTTAGTACTTGATTGGATTGGTAACAAAGAGTAGGATTGTCAGAAATTGAAATAGAGAGCATACATTGGTGTAGCAAACCTAGTTATGATGAATGTCAGGTTACCATGGAGTTTGGGTAAATAAGTGTTTTGAGACACTTCTAGGAGTTATAAAGTCATTTTCATGGGTTTATCCGATGATAATATAATGAAATGCATTGATATAAATGACTTACCATTGGGTGGGAACAATTAATTTTGAGTAATAATTTAATATTTGGTGGAAAAGTGTTGATTTTTGAAAATAGTTGAAAATGGTTTGATTTTCAAAAATCATGGTGGAATTTTCAAAAAATGAGTTGAAAGAGAAAATTGTTGACTTTTGAAATGCCTTTTTGTGATATGTGTGGTGGGGTAAATTTAGAATTTCTATGCATTTAGTTGCTAGAGAATGAGTTTTAAGGGCATTTTCTTTTGGTTATAGAAAATGGAACATAGTATACATCGTCAAAACCTATCATAAGAGAATGATGAAAATGTGGTTCCATCTGAGCCACAACTTAACCAATAGTTATTTCAGAGTATATTATAGGATTTTTAGGATGTATATAGAGAGTATAAAATGGATGAACCAAGGAATTAGTATCATTCTATTCAGTTCTAAAAGAAGAACCCACTTATCTTTGAGGGTGATTCAGAACAGAAAAAAGTAGAAGTGTAGATGAATAGGATGAATCGAATCATTAATTTCTTAGGAACACCACCAGTGATGAATGTTAAGTCAACCACATAAATGATGGAGGATCTAGCATTCCAATAATAGGATTTAGTAGTTCAGGATAAATTGGACCAATTCATTGCATTGAAGGATTTTTAAAAAAAATTCAATAAAAAATTATATTCTCACACATTTAGAATTTCTAGAACAATATAATTTTTCATCTTAAAGCAGGATAATCTCTTGATAATATAGTATGTGAATAAATTTATGAGTTTTTTAATTATTTTCACTAGAAGTTACTGCAAGTGAATCCTTGATGGTATGAATTCTTCAATCGGGGTTTAGGCTAGAGATTCACTCAAATGTTTCCATAATTTATATAACAGACTATAAAGAGATGATCAATAGAGAGACGATGGGAGATATAGACATCTTAGGTAATATGAGTGGATGAAGAATGTTGATACCTATGGTAAATTGTGGGAACTCTAATTTTGGGAATAAAAGGAAGACAGAAACCTATTTCCAAGGTAGTGGTATGACTCAGAATCAAATAGCAAGATCAATGAATCCTACTCCTAAACTAAAGATAAAGTCTGGATTATTTCAGTGTGATTCTTTTGATCACATGAAGAGAGATTATTTGGAACCACCTAGATCATGTAACAATTTCAATGATATGGGATATATTCAATGCTATTGAATTAGTGCTCTAAGTTAGGGTGTTAGGGACACACCTCATGTTTCTCAGGCATCATATGATTGGATAGGATGAGTGAAGTAGAATAATTCTAATTAGAAAAACTGAGCAATCCATAGTAATTTAAGGAATACCATGAATCCTCAACCATTGAAATCATAAAAGGGTAAAAATACCAAAGTTTATTGAGTAAGAAATTATATGGAGATAAGAAAATGATATTAGATGACCAATCTGGACCATTGATGGTGAAAATTATTATTCTTTTGAATTCTACAATTATGAAATAATTTTTTGATATGGGTTAATCCCATTCATTTACTACTTCTTGTGATATTTATCTTCAAGGTTTTCATGTTAAGAAGATGAATTCTATTTTTAATCTTTAAACTCTTATTGGAAAAATATAATGTTGAGACTTTATGAAAAAATAATGTTTTATAACTATTTATAGAGATGAGTTGATTTGGGATTTCTCTATGCTTGAGATGGATGTCTATGACTTAATCCTGGGTTTGGATTGGTTGAAAATGTTCAAATCCAAATCGATTGTTATACATGAAGGGTTAGTTTTATAATTGATGGTGGTGTTGAGCATCTATTTAAAGAATATAAAAATGTAAAGTTAGGTGAAACATGCTTCTTATAACCATAGGTTGGAACTATCTTATACCATTTTCTAGATTTGACCTTATAATCAGTGGATGAGATTAGGGATAGAGTATTTCTTGCAATTGTTGATCAGTTTCTTGATATTCTTTGAGATAATTTCATCGGTTTCCCACCCATAAGAGAAGTAGATTTTATGATTGATCTATTACCAGGGACCAATACTATCTCACTTCTATATTATTATATATAACCAATAGAATTAAGGAAATTGAAAGTTTAGTTGGAAGAGTTGGAAAGAAAAGGGTTCACTAGACCTAGTACATATTTGTGGGTAGCACCCATTTTGTTTATGAAAGTGGTCGATGGAATTCTTTGGCTATGTGTATATTATTGTAAGATTAACCAAGTTACCATAATGAATCAATATACTCTTCAATGTATTTATGATCTATGTGATCAATTTAGAGGATCCTAGTGGTTCTCTAAAATTTATTTATGTCCATGATATCACTAATTGCAGGTTCATAAGGAGGATATTTTGAAGAAAATTTTCTGATGTAGATATAACCATTCTGTGTATGTGGTTATGCCTTTTAGTCTTATGAATGCATTATTTGTCTTTATAGAATTAATGAATTGGTTATTTCAAAGGTATCTTGATTTTTTTATGTTGGTGTTTTTAGATGATATACTGGTGTATTCAAGGACAAAGGCTGATCATGAGAAACACTTTGTGATAGTATTGGGAATCTTGTGGAATCTTCATCTGTATTACAAAATTTAAGTGTTATTTTCAAATGCGATAGGTACTTTTATATAGCCATGTTATCTCTAAAAAATATGTTTCTTTGGATCTGGAAAATATAGAGGTTGTAATATCTTGGAAACCTCTAAATAATGGCTTTGAGATATGGATTTTCCTTGGATTTGATGGTTATTATCAGCGTTTTTTTGTAAATTTCCATGACTAGAATCACCAATGACACATTTGAAATTCAATAATGTTCCATTCTAATGGAATGATGAATTTATGAAGTATTTTAAGCATCTTAAATTTTTCATTACATTAGAACCAATCATGATATTTATAGAATTAGGAAAAGGCTATGTGGTGTATTATGATGCTTTAGGATATGGGTTGGGCTGTGTTCTCATATAGGGAGATAATGTTGTTTATTATGTATCATGATAGTTACAGTATCCTGATAATAATTACCCAAAAATTATTTTAAATTAGATTCTATAGACTAGGATTTGAATACTTAGTGTCATTATCTATTTGGTGATAAATTTACGATGTTTACAGATCATAAGAGGTTGAAACACATTTTCTCACAAAGTTATTTTAATCGAAGAAAAACAATATGGATAGTGTATATTCAAATATTTGAATTTAAATTAATGTACACACCAGGTAAATGAGATTTAATGGTGGATTCATTAAGAAATAAGTCATATAGTCAATTGGAAAAAGAGGATTTTGAGAAATGGTAGCTGATGTCGGTGATAGATAACATTCAATTAGATTGTGAAGAACGAGGTAGTTTTGTGGTTTTATTACTAGTTTAATTTTTTTTTTCAAATTTGGTTGATAATGTTAAAGAGGCATTGAAAAATGATTCCAAATGAGTTGTGATGAGATCAAAACTCAATGGTGGGAGACCATTGAGGCCTTAATTCTTGATAGAGGATCAATTTTGTGGTTTCAAGATCGGATGGTCATACCTTTGGCTTGTTAGGAATAACTTCTTCATGATTACCACCATTTGAGATGGGATATTCATCCTGGAATACAAAAGATGTAAAATGAATTAAAATAGTAAATATAGTGGTCTTGCATGAAAAAAGGGTGTCTAAGTCTATTTTGATATGCCTCACCTGTCATTAGGTTAAGGCAGAGCACTAGTGGGCATCAGGTATGCTGTAACCTCCTATTTGGAAATGGGAGCAGATAGCCATGGATTTTGTGACATGTCTCCCAAAGACAGTTCATAAACACGATTCCATATGGGTGATTTTAAATTAACTCAAAAATTTAGCCCATTTCAACCCTATTTTTGAATCTCATATGGTTGAAAAATTACTCAAAATCAATATCCAAGAAGTTGTAAAGAGGAATGATGTTCCAATATCGATTGTATCAGACTAAGACCCTAGGTTTACATAACAAATTTGGAAATACTTATAGAAATATCTTGGTACTCAATTGACTATGATCATGGTGTATCATCCTCAAACAAATTGACAATCCTAAAGTATAATAAAAAATTAGAGGATATGGTTAGGGCTTATATAATGGAATTTTTTGGCTCAATAGAGGATTATATACCATTAGTGGAGTTCTCATATAAAAATAGTTATCAGGCCTCAATACATATGGATATTTTGAAAACATGAATGGTATTTCTTGTTTTTATCTACTTTGCTGGGTGGAAACATATTACACTTCACTGGTTGGACATATCATTGTGTAAGAGACAATGGAGAAGATTTAGTTAAAAGGAATAGAACGAATATGGATAAAATTCATCAAAAATAATATGAAAATCATCAAAAACAACTTTTTTAGTTCTAGTTGAGTGATCATTTGTTCTCGATAATCTCTTCAAGGATTAGACATCATTGTTTTGGGAATAATGGAAGGTTATCTCCTTGATACATAGGCCCCTTTAAGATACTTGAATGGGTTGGTGAGGTGGAACATCAGTTGGATTTTCCATCAAGGTTCGGTTTAGGGAATAATGTGTTTCATGTAACTCAGTTGAATAAGTATCAACCTAATCCCAACCATGTGATTCAATGTGATCTTATTGAATTAGAGCTGGATGCTATATTGGTTCATGTGCCAGTGCAGATTGTAGATAGATAAGATAATTTTTTATGGGAAAAGAATCAGTATAGTGTCGATTTTCTGGAAACATAGTTATATTTAGGAAGAATAATGGGAGAATGAGAAGCAAAAGGTCAATAAATGGCCTGAAATATTTTAGAAAAATTTCCATTTTCAGCTTTCTAGGGATAGAAAGACCAATGGTGGGGAGAATTTATCACCCCTGATTCTAGTTACTTGACCCTTTATTTATGTATTTCTAGTATATAAAGTTATTGGGTTATGTTTTAGGTGGTTCATAAAATATTTGGAATGTTTTTGGGGATTTTATGGAGGCACATGGTTTGATAGAAGTTATTAGAAACCATGAAATACCTACTAGGAAACCGTGAAACTGAAAAAATGGGCACTGAGTTGATGCATGATTAGGTGCATAGTTTGGCCAAACCGTGAAGCCACTGATGATAGATCGTAAAATTTAGGACAATGGGGTTTAGAATGGTTAGAACAATGTTTGTCTAACCATGTGATCCAACAATGTGAGGTGGGATTGGAGGTAGTGATTAGTTCATAGTTAGCACATGGTTTTCCAAACTGTTCTCTCTAACTATGCACCATTATAATTTTTATCTGGATTTTGTGGATCACTCTCAGTTTATCCTATAAACATCTCATTTCCCCCCTAAAAAGTCATAACCTGAATCCTTCTTCATCTCTAGGTTGTGGAGATCATTCCTCTTAATCCAAGAGTGATTCCAAGGTGAATCTCGGTGATTTTGAGGATGAATTTGTTAGTAAGGGATCATTATTTATTGTTTTTATTATATTTATTATTTTTATCTCTATTTGAATCATATATTTGGTAAAATAATGGTAAAAACATGTTTTATGATGTCAATAATGATGACATATGTTTTTTTGGATGATAGGGAACAAGATCTAATGTCAGTTTTTTGTAGTTTTAATATGAGTTTTAGAGTTTTTCTCCGTTCTTCATTTTCGCCAACGTTTAAGAGGTAGGTGGATTCACTATTGACTCATATTTTTTATAACATGAATTACTGATTGAATTGAACTATAAAATTGATGTGAAATGTTTTATGGAAACCCTCTTTAGTGTGGTTTGTGAAACTGTAGAAATTGGTTGTTTTATAGAAAGTGAAATTGGTTTCATAATTTTAAAATAATGATTTTAAAATTGTGGTTGGTTTTGATTGATGGATATTTTTTTTAGAATTTTGTTTTATAAAATAAATGTTTTATTGAAATGGTTTTACATAGATCTTTGAATACATGGTTGGCATGTGTTCATGTGCGTTTTGTGCATATAAGGGCGTGAATTTTTCCCCATAAAAATGGGATGGATAAGGGTGTGAAGTTTCCCCCATAAAAATGGTTCACTAAGTGATGTCTTGGTGAAAGGAAAAATCATGACTCCTGAGTATAGGGAGTTCCATGGTTTTCATGAATGTTTGAATGTGTGGATTGTGGAAATGGAATGGGTATTCTAAAATGGAATGTGAGAAATGGTTTTAAGGACTTTTTTAGTTTATTTCCTTGGAAAACTATTTTGGTATGGAAAATTATTTGGATTTGATATAAACTATTTTAAATTATTTTAAACTATTTAATATAATTTTTCTATCATGTTCTATCCAAGTGGTGTGTGATGGGAAGTCATTGGAGAAATCCTACCTACTTTTATACTCACCCCCTACTTGGGAACTTCAGTTTGTTTACAAATATTGTATATCGAGACACAAGAAAAGGAAAGGCGCCTCATTTATTTAGTGATTCATTATGATACCATGGTCATGGATTATGGATTTCGAGATTGGATATGGCTTGTAGTTACCGAGTCAATGTCTTCAGTGACTTTGAGTTTTTTGGGTCTTGGTTTCCACATTATAGTCTGATATAGTTTATTGTTAGTTTGGTTACTCTTTGAGTTATATTACATTGTTCTCACACATCATATAGTGGTTATTTGGTTGTGGTTATCTTCTCTTGGTTGTATTATTTTCAAATGTAAAATCATCCAACAAATATTTATGAATCCCTTTGTATTTATTTCTAGCTTTTGTGTCTTTTGGATGTTAGCTAAGTCCTAGTAATTCCCTATCGCCTTCCCAATCCAATGCGGTGAGGTGGGACTTTACTTGTGACATTGTTCAGGGCCCAGTGAGGCTTGCCGCTTTATATGGAGTTTGTTTAAAAAATGAAATATTCTCATTTTTCTCTCATTCTATATTATTTTTCCAATTTCCAGTAACTTAGTATCCCTCTATAGATATTTTATGGCCTTCTACTTCATTCAAAATCATTCTTTGATGTCCGAACAATGGATCTATCATGTAATATTAATCTAGTGAGTTCCTTATTAATCTAGATTTATTATCGTATTTTATCATTGATCAAAACCAATTATATTATTTATGTACTGATATAATATGAAGGATTTTGAATGGTTAAAAAAGGGATTCATTTATTATTGGTAGAATCGACACCTAGATTCAAGAATTTTGCATCTTCACATCAATTATACCTAGATCATTATTGGTTGTAGATATTCTTGGGTACGTTTAACCGTGACCTATGTTTAGGGTGTGGTTTTTTATAAACTTTGATCATAGGATCCTAAATCATGTCAATTCAGGAATGATGCTTAGATTCAGTGGTGATTTTTGACTTAGATAGTGACCCTTTCTATCTATCATCATTGTAGTGATGGTAGGAAGCCCTTGAATATAGCTCATATTTTATATGATTTCTTGGAATTTTTTGGGAAGGTGTGTGTGTGGGACCCATTTTTTATGTTTTATCACATGAGGTATGTTTTTTATCCTATAGTAATAGTGATCATATTACTTCTATGTTGATTGTGATGGTATAATTCCTGCTTAATATTATATAATTTTATTTTATCATTGGTATCTCGTATCATATGTTCTATCCTTATATCATCTAAGTTAACCATTTTGTATTATCCCATTAGACTATTCCTTGAGAGGTATGTGTCAAACATTGGTTTACATGTAATTGGGATATCCTGATCAATAGGATGTGTCACACATGTTTTTGGGATATCCCAAATATGGGGATGTGTTAGGTGGATGGTTGATGTTTCTTTTAACATGGTGGTGAAGAAGAAAGATGTAGTCTCTAAGGATACAATATATATGTTGTGCTTGTATGATATAATTTTTTCTTATGTACTCTATTTACTTTCATGGAATGAACCAATATATATTATGAACTTGTGTTCGGACCTTGGTGGTGTCTTACTAAGTCTTTTACTCACACCCTACTCAGGAATTTTAGTGCTCTTATAAATTTCATGATGAGGGATCTGATGAAGGGAAAGGTACCCATGGTGGATAGTTGAGAAGGTTTGGAATAAGACCATGGGTGTTGTAGGATGGACCTCAGGTCAGATGGTTCATTTGTTTCCATTTAGCTTATTTACCTCATAATTTGATCCACTCCCTCTATAGATCTATTTTATTGGTTTTGGTTTATATTTCTAACATTATATCATGATACTATACATGTAACGCCCTAAAATTATAATATATGATTACCTTTAAATGTGTTAATTTTTTTGATAGCTTTCACCACACACAACACCGAACATAAATTAACCATGATATATCAAGATAAAATTTAAATATTTAAATATGAACATTAAAACCTAGGTATTTAGTTAGTGAGACTGAATAATAGTAAAAAATTTATTAAATCTACGTATATTTAAGACAAATATCAGTTTTAAAATTAATGAATATAAATTAGTTTAACTAAAATGACTAATACGATCATTTATTTCTTGGAAAAGTATTTTTATAAAAATAATTCCTTCTATGTGATACAAATTTATATTTTAAGAAACATATTATTAATGATAAATTAAGTCTAATATTAATAACTGGTTAAAACCAATTTAGTTGGTAAATGATATGAAATATGAATAGTATCAGTTAATATTTTAAAATTTCATTTTCTAATAAAAATAGTTTTCAATATATGTTAGGATTTTAT
Organism: Viscum album; assembly: GCA_963277665.1. Classification (NCBI taxonomy): domain Eukaryota; kingdom Viridiplantae; phylum Streptophyta; class Magnoliopsida; order Santalales; family Viscaceae; genus Viscum; species Viscum album. The sequence goes on along the minus strand of OY728121.1, from coordinate 1,784,299,517 downwards.
TATAAAATTGAATTTATAAGTTTTGTAATTTGAAAAAAATAAAAATTAACTTTATTTATTAATTCATAATATCAGAATTAACTTATTAAGAATTTTTGAGAATTTTCTAAAAAATTGATTTTTAGTTGAAAAATGCGTGATTTACAAAAATTATAATTTCCATGATTTTATAATTATTTAATCACAACCTAGAATATTTAAAAACATTTTAAGTATTTAAATATTAATTTTAGAAATAAAATTACTCATTTTGAAATATTGTTTGAACTTATAAAATATATGGAAGACATTTTTATAACTAATTAAAATGTTAATTCAATATAAAAATTGTTTCACTATTCTCTTTAAATAAATTATTTTCAAGGTTAGGTTTTGTTATGGATTTACTTGTAAGACTCATTACTTTTTTAAATTCATTATAAATAAATTTTTTTCATTAAAACCATTAATTATGATAATTTTATCTTATATATAAATTTAAATCTTTAAATATTTATTTTTCTAAAAACTATTTTTATGTTATTAAGAGTGTTTATTTTAAAATCATTTTTTACACCATTAAAAATTACAATTAAAAAAATTATTTTAAAATTTGATAACATAAGTGTAAAATTTGTTAAAATGGTCAATGTTAATATTTTTCATTAAAATAAATTACTAAGGTTTGATATAAATTAATTAAGTAAAAGTAAAAGTGGTAAATTGAGTTTAACATGGTGTAAAAGACACATTTTTTTTAAAAACATACATATAAATAAATGATTAAAATATTTATAGACCAATACATTTTTACCATATAATTATTCCACTTTTGAGTAATTTACCCCTGAATAGTTTTATAGAATTATTGAAAAAATGTAAATGTGTTTCCAAAACTACATTTACTTCACTTAAAAAAGGGTAACATCTTCATAACTTCACGAATCACATTACCTTAGAATTAATACTTGAAAATATTTCATTTAATTTCCCCTAGAACTCTCTCCCATGGACACAATCCCATGTTTATTCAAAGTTTTCCTAACCCCTTCAAATTCATGGAGACTTCTAAGGAAAACCCATGTCCCTAACTTGAGTATTATAAATTACTTATTTTTTCTTATTAATATTATTATTTTAAATTTATTATAACCAAAAAAATATAATTATATCAGTATCATTTATATAATTTAATGTTATTATATTAAAGGTATTATCATTTTTTATTAATATACCCCATCTATTAATAAAAATAAAACTACTTTTCAAGCATTGTGTGGACTACCGCCTCCATGACGTAACATTTTTCAGTTTCCTTAAATACCTCACAAGGTTGGATATAAGAATGAAATTAAGATATAAATATGATTTTTGTGACATCATTATGGTTTTTTTGTGAAAAAATAGATATCATATTAATGATATAATCAAAAAATGATCATCTTTAACTTAATACATTGAAATAAGCATTCTAAGAGAATATAATTTTATTCAAATTATTTAAAGTTTTAATATTAATTAATTATTTTTATATTTAATTATAATTTTGATATATCACACTAATAATAACCAAATAATATAATTAGGCTTCTATTTAAATTATATTACAACTAAATCACCTCATAATCATTTATTAAATATAGGTATGTTTTTGTTTGGGTCTGTTTAACCACTAAAATGAACAATAGTATGAATTTATAACATGAATGAATATGAGAACTTATTTAGTGGTGTAATATGATATAAATGAGTGTATAATTATTTTTTTATTCTTTTAAGGTTATATCAACATTTTAATCATTAATTAATTAAACACCTTTCATTCATTAAGAATCACTGAAACATGATCATCATCGATTTAATCATCATGTTTCATGAAAAAAAATTACATGAAATGAAATTATAATATTATAAAATATCCTAGAAAATAGATTCTAGAACTTTATATGATATAGTATTGATGAAATTTTAAATAAGAATAACCATGGACACCACAATTATTAAACTATTACAAATGATCAAAACTATAAACACATGATGTGGAAATTAGAATAATTCATGTAGAGGATAACTATTGAAGAAGATTGTGAATTAAGATTAATACGATCAATCATATTAATTAAGTGATTAATATGGATATGTTTTTGAGTCCAGGGTTTATAGTAATTTTTTGTATGGATAAGAGGTAAGGGGTTTCATGTCAATTTCCCTTCACTAAGACAAGTATTGTTTTTATGACCCTAGTTTAATTTATGTGGTGTATATATTACGTATTTGAGATATTATATCATGAATTATATTTTAATAATGTTATTTTAAGTTTGATTTCAAGACCTCTCTTTCAAGGGGTTTTGATTCGAATGCTTCTAAATCTATAAAGGTCCCCGTAGTCTCAATTCTCATTCATTGAGACATAAAACTTTTTGTGCACAATGATTCATTTATATGGTTTATTTACTACCCATGGATATATTTTTATCATACGTTTTGTAATTAATGTGATTTACTATCCAAATCTTGTTTTTTATTCAAGGGACTATTAATTTAGCTGTTTCCCTATTAGTGAGGATTTTTGGAAACTGAATTTTCATTCATTTGGTTATAATCATTATTTGAACTTATTTTATATAAGTTGGTTACATTTTACCCTTTTATTTTATTATGTTGTATTATCTCATTATTTCCTAGGGATATATATTCCTACCAAATAAACCCTTTGACAAATATTTCTCACTAATTAGGATATTTTCTTTTAAAGCCATCCAATTTCTTCCTTTATATAGATTATGATCATGTTATTATAGTATTGACTTATCCATATACGTATTGTTATATATGGTGTGAAAATAACATTTTACATTGCTCATATTAGATGATGCTCACCTTAAAGGTATGACATTCAATCAATAAGGGGAAAAGTATTGATGTACCATATATTTTTTGAGTGTCTCCTTGAACTACTTTTTGTTTTGATAAATATTTATTTGTTTTATTTCTTTTAAAAGTATCAATTGTTTTAATTATTTATTAATTAAAGTATAAATAATCTTAACCATATCATAATATTTCTTTGTAAAAAATATATTTTGATTTCATGTTTTGATTGGTTATGACATGTTCTACCGGTTTTATATTAAGTTATTCGAAAAAATAAATCATTTGGGACCTTAAAATATCATTTATACATGTTTTTTACTATTACCACATAACCAAGTCATGTATCCAATTATTCCACACATCCAATTCATGTATCCAAATATCCCATATAGCCAAACCACATAGTTGGTTTTTTATATTCAGTTGTGATTTATATTTTATTCATAATATAGGATAAATAACTCTAAATTGAGTGATTCTTATTATGTAAGAAATATAAAAAAACTATATACATTTAATTAAATTACACAAAATTCACAATAAATCTATATCATGTCTTAGGATATAATTCACTACATGTTTTTATCCTAGATTCTGTAGTTTTAAAAAAAAATATTTACTAGTTTTTAATGATAATTTGAGTTATAGATGTAAGATTAAGGTTACTCTTGATTATTTGGAAATATAATAAAATTTTCTAAATATAAGTAAGCTGGACCAAAGGATGATTCAACAGTTTCTAAGTTCTTATTTAGGTATGAAATTTGACAAGTCAAGTTGTTTACAAATTTCTAGAATCAGATATGTGAATTCACTTACGTGATTCACCTATATGAATACCTTATATGAATAAACAATGATATTACCCTATGTGATTCACATAAACTAATAACCTATATGAATCACTTATATGAATCAATGATGTGAATTTTCCTATGTGAAATAACCGACATGATCAAAATTTCCAACATGAAAATTAGTTACATCGATAAATTTTCTTACATGGTATAATTCGGTTGTGTGAAATATATTATCATTAAAAATTATACTTCAATCACTTTAAATCAACGTTTTCATGGATATAATGTATTTTGATAATTTTTATATGTATGATGAACTATTTTTGGATAAAATTACATTTTATTATGTGTTAAAAATTATGTGAGATCTTTGAGATACATACTTACATAAATATGGAAATCTGCTCTATTTTATTTAATGTTTTATATTTCAATTTTCCGAAATTTTATAAGGTATATTATTTGTATATTATTTTTTATAAAATTAATCATTAATTTTATGGGATCCATGAAAATATTTTTTAAATTATTTTATGATGAATTAAATGAGATCCACATGGGATTAAGCATGTACGAATATTCACAATGAAATTTTGGATAATGAAATATCCAAATTCAAATTAGAAGGAATATAAAGGGTCATTATTGATTATTATCTGAGAGTATTATGAGGATATTAATGAGTATTATTTACTACTTTATTAATTGATCTAATGAACTCCACCATGTATATTTTATTTTTTACATAACATCAAGGAATACTTATAGGATTAATTTTATTTCATTTACAGGTGGTTGTTTATCTAGAAAAAAATGAACAACTCTAAATTAGTTTTTTGGAAAAATAAAGAAGCAACATATTTCAAATTTATTAGATGTTGTGAAAAAACAATATATATTTAGATTTTATAGAATTAGTGTATATGGGACCAAGATATGAGGTTGAGGATTTTATAAAGCTATAAAAGTGCTACATTATGGAGATTAAGTTCTTCTCCCAGTAGAAATAAAATCATTTGACCCTTTTTCGCTAGAGGGTTTCTTTCTACCTTGACTCTTATACTATGAATATTTCATCTAGTTCTTTGGTTTTACTTTTTACTATTACTTTATGTGTGTGTAACTATAGAGGGTTATACTACCCATTAAAAGTAAGGATTGTGGTTTCTGACTCCAAAGAAAATTTAGGAATTAAATTGAAGCTCAAGTTTGAAAAATTTATACTGTTTGAGATATGCTTCTAAGGAGAAAAAGGTAGGTTTGGTTTGGGTTTAAGCATCTATGGGAAAAGGTATATTTAATTGGGTTGTGACTCAAGGTGGTTAGAAGTCATTGTAATATTTTATTATAATGGTTATAGTGGGTTATATTCCTCCCAATTAATGAGAGGGGTGAAGAATGGATTGGGATTAGTTAGATTTAATCCACTATAAAAATTATTATGTCCAATTCTTTTTATTTTTCCACTACATTACCTTAATCTAAATAAAAATGATATAATTAACATTAAAATTATAATTCATTTTAAAAACAAAATTCACCCACTCGTGGCTATTGAATGATCCAACATTTTAAATTATTTTAATTTTAATTTTAATTTGTTTAATCCCACCAATATTTTTAGGGGAAATTTTCAGAATTTATGATTTTATATGTATTTTGAGTTTAATCGAATAATATCTAATTTTATGTTTTAATTTTTTTTATTTATTTAGGATTTTTGGATATAATTTTTTCTATACTAATATAAATTGTGAAATTACTTTTTCTATGATTACATACATTTTGGAATTTATTTACTTGTTTTGGACAAAAATCTTAATACAATATTTTATGTCCCAAAACTATCTCACAATGCATGCCTCAAAATCTATTTACAGATCTGGATAATTTTATTTTTGGGCTCATATCTATTAAATGGCCAGTGAAATGAAGATAAAATTAAACATGGATAAATAAGAAATCTTGGGGAACAACATTAATTTATATTTTCCCACTTTATTCAGTAATCTTAATGTTCATAAATGCACTGGAATTTGGATATGAGGAATATTAAGAGTCTACCAATATAGATTAATTTTACTGAGTAAATTAGTCATAAATATCTCCACCTATAACCAATAAAGCTAAACTTATGTGGGTAGACAGAGAAGAAATATAAGAACAACTTTTAAGAAGAAAAAATTTCCAAATTATTTCAAAAATTGGGGTATCCACATGAATACATTTGGTAGATATATTTGGATCCAAATATTTTCCCTCCCATTGCTATAAAAGAGTGTCCATTATTATATTCAATTTTGTTGGAAACTTAGGTTAGCCATTTTCTATAAAATTAGAGTTTTTATTATTTAATATTGTTTGAATTATTTAATGTATCTTTTTTAATATTTTTACCTTCTCTTTTATTTTCTATTTTGTGTTCCCCCACTATGATCTTTCTAATCTCTATACAAGTAGAGAACTAACTCACTTTGTTGTTGAAGGGGGAGTAATGGTTCTTGAGTTTTTTGTGCTTAAATGTTTTTATTTAGTTTATTATTTAAGTATTGAAAAAATGTTTTTGGTTTAGGTTTCACAACACTTTTACTATTGTTCATATATTCTTCCTTTTTAATATTATTATACTAATTCATCGTCATAATGTTGCATCGAGGGTGGAGTAGTATTGTGATGATGATGTAAGTGAGTATTATATTTAATGAACAAGTTAATTATGGGATAATAAGAATAGAAAAATGTTTTAAGTGATATGTATAATCTCAACATTGAGTATAATATTTAGAATAAATATTTTTTAAAGAACAATGATTTCATCACCACGATCTCCCAAGAAAACAATGATTCTTCACCAACTTCTTTGTGTCTTATCATATCTATTGTGTATTGTTTTATTATTTGTGTGTTTATTGAACTCATATATATATATATATATTATGTTCATTAACTTCAAACCACACTTTTATATTATTTTTGTTATTTTTATATTATATAGTTTATAATATTGAAAATAAAAAAATCAGTCTATGTAAGCGGCCTCTGCGAGAGATCAACCATAGGGTGAACACTATATTACATTCCTAGGTAATAATAATATTTTGGTTAGGGATTCAAAAAAAATAACTCTATTAAATTTGGAACCATTTCTGAGGAGGCCAATCAATTTCACACATTATTTAAAAAACAAAAAATAATCATAAATTTCAAAAACCAAAAAATTGAACTTCATTGATTTTTTTTTAATTTTTGGTTCAAAGACTAAAATTCAAGGCAATTTTTCATATTATTTTCATGTTAAAAATATTCATGAGTCTATCAAACTAGTAACACTAAATAATCAGTTGGACGATAATGAAAAAATGATATAAGTGTCGAGGAATGAAATGGAATTTATTTTCTCTTCCTTAGAGGAATTGGAAACATAAAAGGAGGCACATGAAAAAGTGGAATCAAAGATTATTTTTAAAAATTTTCAATTGAATAACCATGTGAGGATGAAATTATGAAGTAAATAGCCTCAGGACTAACAAAACCCTTTCCATAAGAGGTTGAAGACAAATTATTTATAGTTGATTCACATGTGGGAGATCAATTTGAACTGGATGAATATTAGACCGATTTTGTAGAAGCTTAAAAGGTATGTGATTCTATCATATTTTATAAAGAAAAACAAGTTCATATATACCTATATCATGAATTTAAACAATATTATGTTGTAATTTTTGAAATTAAGTTTCCAATTTTCTTTCTATAAGAGATTAATTTCCAAGATGACTTACTTAAATGGGAATATTTATCTATTGAGGCATGATGCTTTAATCATATTCAAGTTGAATTGTTTTATGAATTCCCTTTTCCCAAAATTTATAATAATTAACAAATAGATCATTCCTTGGATGTTGTGGATGAATAAAAAAATTATAGGCTATATAAGAAGTTTCAGATAAGCTGGTGGTGGTGCGAATGCCTCCTATACAATAACTTGTATTCCATATGGTAGAGGACACCATATAATTCAATAGGGGGAAACACTAATTTTTTCCCTCCCATTATGGACATAAAAGTTTATGTTTATTCTTTCTTAGGGTTTGTAAATTTTATTATATTATTTGGGGTTTTCATTTATTGTTTTCTACTCATGGACACTAGGAAACGTAAAATGTGATGGTTTATCTTAAGGAAACCACACCCACCATCTAATTGAGGATAATCCACTGCACTACCTGACTAAGGGTAATAAAAACCTAGTACCCACTTGGGAGACTATACTAAGAATTATCACTTTTATTTCCCCTTTATATTTCATTTTATTTATTTTTCTTATGCCTTGTCATTTGTTTCTTGTAGTTTTAAAGTGGTAGGATATAAGAGATTAAATCAAGGATTCCATTGAAAAATAAATCAGGTTGTGTCTTTCCTTTCATTTATTTTATTTACTACCCAATATAATGTTTTTATATAAAAATTTATTAATATTATTTAAAAAAAAAAGAGGGTATTAAATGAAATAAGTTTTCGGGAGTATTTCAACTTTTTTTAGTAATTTTTTGTTTTATTTCAATTTATTTTTCATGTATTTTTATAAAATTTTTATGTTTTTATTTTTTATTTTTGGGTCTATTTTTAGAATTATCACTATAAATAGAATACATTTTAAAATTAAAAACATTCTAGTGTTTTTGGAATATTTTTTGATTGTAATATTTAAGGATTTAAATTATTTCTAAATGGATTTTGATTCTTGATTTTTGATCTTTTTATTTGTTTAACTTTTATTGATTATAAAACTCATGTGCATTAGTATTTTTCAAATTGAAAATCATTCCGAACCAAAGAGGTTTCTAAACATGTTTTGACATATTCTTTAAATTTATATTTTTCTTTAGATTCTTGAGATATTTTTTGTGATCTATAATTTTATTTTTTTCTTTTTTTCAAAGTTATTATATTTCATGGAACATTTAAATATGATTAAGGCACTATTTTGAAAAACATTTTTACATTAAACTCAAAATTTGGTCTATATTTTCATACGACCTTTATTAATCCCATATTAGACATACAATACCTTGTTAGGAATCCACATTATGAGCCATTTATCTCTTTTTAACCAGCTCCTGATGTTAAATTAATGATTGTTGTTGAAATCAAGTGTGGGGGAGGGAGGAGATGAGTTGTATTTTTCATTCTTGAAGAATTTGTTTGAGATGAATTGAAAGTGATCTATTATTTATTATTGATTTGGTGGAATAAATTTGATAAATTAAATATGGATGAGTAGACCAAAATATCATTACAAAAATGGGCTATGATTTCAACAATATTTTAATATCAAAATATACCCCTCTTTTCCTTAGAAACATGATTCTAAAGAGAAATACATATCTAAATTCAAGTTGAAACAATGCTACAAATTTGGGAAAGGAGGGAAGAAATTCATTGATTCTGAAAATTCCAAATGTGGAATTTCAAAAAAGAAATAATTAAAGAGGATTTTGGAGTTGATTAATTTTCAAGCTGATTGAGGAGAACACAATTCTTGAGAAAAACTATTTTCATGTATTTACTTCACTTTAGAACTTAACCCTCCTCACTATGGCTCAAATTTTTTATCATTTAAAATATACCAAACCTCAAGCTCAGAAAATACCATTAATAAAAACTAATAATTAATACATTTTTGACTCTATGAAGTGGAGATACTATGAGGATATAAAGCTTATATAAATCACACATGTTGTTGGGAATGAGAAAAACTCCATATAAAAAATAATTTATTAAAGAGAGAAATATTTTTTTGGGGAGGTAGGTATGACATGAACATGAGAAATAACATGATATTGAATGGATTATTATGATTTTTAAGATTTAGAGAAATTTTATCCAATTAGGAGTCATAATATTTTCTCTGATATGATAATTGATATGTGTTGTCATATATGATTTGGGAAGTTTGTTTTGACCTTGGTATAAGATGATTACCTAGGAGTGAAATGTGTATATGTGGGGGAATTTATATATTAAATATTTTCAATTATTTTAATTTTAATTTAAATGTTTTTAATCCAAAAGATATTTTATTTTAATGTAAATTTTTACATTTTATGTTTTTAGATGTATTTTAATATTAATTTCAAAAATGACCTATTTTAGATTTTAACTATTTTAATAAATTTAAGATTATCGGACATAAAATTTTATATACTAATCCAAATTGTGAAATTATTTTTTTCTAGGAATATATACATTTTGGTATTTATTTAATTTTTTGGACCTGGATCTCAATTCGCCATTTGAAGGCCCAAACATGCTTACAATTCAGGCCTCAAAATCTGTGAATAGTTCTGGATAATTCTATTTTTAGTCCCATATCTCTTAAATGGATGGTGAAAATAACCTGAAATTCTACATGGATAGATAAGGAATTTGGGGAAAAAATTTCATTAATATTTTTGAACGTTATTTTGTAATCTTCATGTCTATAAATATGATGGAATTCAAATATGAGGAATATAAAGAGCCTGCCTATATCGATTAATTTTACTGAGTAAATGGGTCAAAAAGTTCTCCACATAAGGCCAATGAAGCTCATATTTTTTAGGTAGAAATAGTATAGATATAATAAAAAAAATTTAAGAAGAAAGTTTTAACAAATTATGTCATTAATTAGTAAATTCACATGAATATATTAGGTGGATAGATTTGGAGCCAAAATGTTTTCCTCCCTTTACTTATAATAGAGTGTCCATTATTATTTTCAAGGTCATTGGAAACATGGGTTGGACATTTTATATATAATTATGGTTTATTATGATTCATTATCATTTTATTTGTTTAATGTATCTTTTTTAATCTACTTATATTCTATTTGATTTTCTATTTTGTTCTCCCCATCATGATCCTTCTAATCTCTATGAAAGTGAAAAACTAACTATCATTTTTGTTCAAGGGGGAGGGATGGTTATTAATTTTTTGGGCATAAATGGTTCTATTTATTTTATTATGATAATTTAAATAGCGGTGAAAGAGTTTTGGTGCAGGTTTCACCCCACTTTCTCTGTTATTGAGTTCTTCTTCCTATTTTAATCTTATTCATCTCCTTCATCGTCATAATATTGCATCCACATTGGAGTAACATTGTGGTGATGATGTGAGTGAGTATTATAATGCATGTAGAGGGTCAGTGTGAGGTAATAAAAATTCAAAATATGGTGTTTAGTGGTAGGTTTGATATAAAAAATGATTACAATATTTAGAATAAATAATTTTTTTAAAGAACAATGATTTCATCCCCATGATCTCCCAATAACAATAATGATTCTTTACTAGATTCTTTATGTCTTATATTATCCATTGTTTTTTATTCATTGTGTGTTTCTTGAATTCATGTAAATATATATAAATATTTTATGATCATGCATTTAAAACCCAATTTTATATATGTTATGTTGGTTTTATATTAGATATCTTATAATAGTGACAATAGAAAAATCGGTGTTTGTAAGTAGCCACCACAAGAGATTGAACCTAGGGTTAACAATATATTCAATTATTAGGTAATAATAATTTATTAGTGAGGGATTAAAAAAATCCATCTCATCAATTTGGTTCCATTTCCATAGTGGCCAATAACTTTCACACATTTGTTTTTGAAAAAAAATATAAATTTCAAGAACCTAAAAAAATTGAACTTCATTTCTTATTTTTATTTTCTTGGTTCAAAGATATAATTTCAATGTAAATTTTCATATTATTTTCATGTTAAAAATATTTATGAGTGTATCAAACAAGTAGCATTGAATAATCAGTTAGACTAGAATAAAAAATGATAGATGTTTTGAGGAATCAAAATGAATTTATTTCTACTTCCTTGAAATAATTTATTGCTCCAAAAAGGCTCAAGAAAAAGTGGGATCAAATCTTATTTTTAAATTTTTTTAAATTGAATATCCATGTGAGGATGAAATTATGAAGTAAATATCCTCAAACCAATCCATAACACTTCTAGAGGATGTTGAAGAAGAATACTTTCCAGATGATGCACAGATGGGAGATCAAGGTGAATTATATAATATTGGGTTGATTTTGTATAATCTAAAAAGTTATGGTATTCCCTCAAATTTTATAATGGGAAATTAGTGCCTCTCTACCTATCTATTTCATTGGAATAAGATGATGATGTACTTTTTTAGAATAAGTTTCAAATTTTCCCACTAGAAGAGATCTATTTCTAAGGTGGCTTACTTGAGAGGGAAGATTTATGAATTGATTCATCATGTTTTAATCTTATTCAAGATGAATTATTTTCTAACTTACCTTTTTCTAAAATTTATGATACATTTCAAATGGAGTATGTCTTGGATTTTTTTTGATGAATCCATACCAGTAGAGGCTATAGAAAAAGAGCTGGAGAAGATAGTGGTGGTGCGAATACCTCCTCTATAAAAACCTGTATTCTATATAGAGGAGGACACCACCGAAGTTAATAGAGAGAACCACTATTTTCATTTCCATCCCACTATAGACCTCAAATTCTATGTTTCTTCTCTCTCATGGGTTGGAAATTTTCTTATATTCTCTTGGGTTATCCATTATTGGATTCTACTCATGGATACCTTTAAAAGTCATATGTGGTGGTTCATCTCAAAGAAACCACATCCACCATCTGATTGGGGATAATTCACTACAACTGCCTAACTAGAGGTAGTAAAAACTTAACACCCACTTGGGGATCTATAACATGTATTACCCCTTTTAGATCCCATTTATATTTCATTTGTTTATTTTTTTATTCCTTATAATTTCTTTGTTTTAGTTTTAAAGTTGTAGAAGCTAAGATGTTAACTCAAGGATACCACTACAAGATAAACCAGACTGTGTCTTTCCTTTAATTTATTTTATTTTCTACCCAATATAAATTATGTGTAAAAATTTCTTAATATTATTTGAGATAAAATGATGGTAGTCAATAAAATAATTTTGGAGGAGTATTCTCAACTTATTTTAAGGAATTTTTTTGTTCTTTAATTTTATTTTTCATGTCTGTTTCTACATTTTTCATGTTTGGATTTTTCATTTTTGGGGTGTTTTTAGAATTCTATTGATGAATTGAATAATTTGAAAAATTCAAATCATCTTAGTGTTTTTGGATCATTGATTGATTTTAATATTTGAGGATTTAAATGATTTATGAATGGATTTTTATTCTTTATTTATGATATTTTCATTTGATGAAGTTTGACTGATTGTGAAACTCATGTGCATTAGTATTGATCAAATTGAAAATTTTCCCAACCCGAGAGGTTTCTAAACCTGTTTGGAATATTATTTACATTTATATTTTTCTTTATAGTCTTTAGAAATGTTGTGTGATTTATAATTTTCAGTTTCTATATTTTTCAAAGCTGTTAGAGCTCTTGGAATGTGTTAAATATGATTGAGGCACCACTTTAGAAGCCCCTTTTCACATTAAACTCTAATTTTGGCCTACCTTTTCATCTAGCCTTTATTAAGCCCCTATTAGATATAAAATACCTTATTAGGAAGCAGAATTACAATCCATTTATCCCTTTACATCCTTCTATAAAAGTTAAATTCATGATTATTTTTGAACTCAAGTATGGGGGATGGAGAAGATGAGTTGAATTTTAGATTCCTGAACAATTTGTTTGAGATGAATTGAAAGTGATTTCAAATTTATTTTTTCTTTGGTGGAATAAATTTCATGAATTAAAGATGGAATATTGACCCAAAATATAATTAAAAATATGTACCGGGTGTTCACTAATATTTTAAGATCAAAATATGCCTCTATTTTCCTTAAAAATATGATTTTTAAGAGAAACCCAGGTCTGAATTCAAGTTGAAATAGTGATAGAAATTGGGGAAAAGAGGGAAGAAATACATTGATACTGAAAATTACATGTGTGAACTTACCAAAAAAATAAAGAAAGTGTTTTTTGAGGTGATTCATTTTTGTGTTGGTTGGGGAGGACACCATTCTCGAGAAAAACTATTTTCATGCATTTAATTAACTTTAGAGCTTAACCATCCTCATTCTACCTCAGATGTTTTATCATTTAAATAATACCAAATTTTTGCCTCAAAAAAACCCATTCAAAGGACCTCATGATGGTAAATTTTTTTACTTTTTAAAGTGGAGATACTAGGAGGATAGAAAGCCTATGGAAATCACACATGTTCTTGGGAATGAGAAAAACTCCATATAAAAAAATCCTTTGAGTGAAGAGAGATTTTTTTCTAGAGAGGCAGGTATGAAATACACATGAGAATTAACATGATATTTAATAAATTATTATTATTTTTATGTATTTTGGTAATATTTATCCAAGTAGTAGGTGTACTATTTTCATTGATATGATAATTGAGATGTGTTGCCATTTTTACTTTGAGAAGTTTGTTTTGACCTTGGTATAAGACGATTAACCAGGAGTGCAATGTTTAAGTATGAGGAAATTGTCTAAGACAATATTTTAAATTATTTTAATTTTAATTTCAATGTTTTTAATCCCACCAATATGTTATTTTAAGGTCAATTTTTACATTTTATGGTTTTAGATGTATTTTGAGCTTAATTTCAAAAATAACTTTAGATTTTAACTATTTTATTTTTTTGATTTTTTTGGACATAAATATTCATATAATAATACAAAATTGTGAAATTATTTCCTTTTAGGATTACATACATGTTGGGATTCATTTTCTTCTTCTGTACCAAAAGGTCAGTCCACCATTTGAAGGCCCAAAACTAGCTCACAAAGCAGGCCTCAAAATCTATGTATAGACCTAGATAATTTTATTGTTGGGACCATATCTCTTAAATGTATGGAACACAGAAGAGAAAATTTTATATGAATTAATAATAAACATAGTGGAAAAACATTAATTTATATCTCCCAACTTTATTTGGTTATCATCAAGTCCATAAATGTGCTAGAATTCAGTATGAGGAATATGAAGAGTATGCCTATAAAGATTAATTTTACCGAGTAAATTGGTCATAAATATCTCCACATGTGTCTAATGAAGCTAAAATTTTGTGGGTAGAAATATGATATAAATTAATGAAAATTTTAATAAAAAATAATTTTCAAAATTCTATCATTAATTGGATAATCCACACAAATACATTCAGTGTACATATTTGGAGCCAAAACATTTTCCTCCCTTTCCCTATAAAAGAATTTCCATTATTATTTTCAATGTTGTTGGAAAATTTGGTTGGTATTTTTATATATAATCAGGATTTATTATTCTTTAATATTTTTTTAATTTTTTTAATGTTTCTTTTTTTATTTTCTTCTCTTATCTTTCATTTTCTATTTTTTGTTCCCCCACCATGATCCTTCTAATATCCATGAAAGTGGAGAACTAAATCTCTTTGTTTTTAAGGGGGGAGTGGTAGTTCTTGAGTTTGTTGTTCTTAAATGTTTCTCTTTATTTTATTATGATAATTTCAATAGTGGTGAAATGGTTTGGGTGTAGGGTTCACCCTACTTTTACTATTATTGAGTTCTTATTCCTGTTTTAATCTTACTCTTCTTCATCATCATCATAATGTTTCATCCAGGGTGGAGTAACATTGTGTTGATTATGTGAGTGCATATTATCATTCATGAGGAGGTTCGATGTTGGATAATAAAAATTAACAAGAAGGTTTTGAGTGATAGGGTTGATCACTACATTTATTAAAATATTAAAAATAATTTTTTTTAAAGAACAATGATTTCATCACCATGATCTCCCAAAAAAATATATTCTTAACTAACTTATTTATGTCTTATATTTTGTATTGTGTTTTGTTTTATTCTTTGTGTGTTTATTTCATTAATACATATATAAATACATTAATGTTATTCATTTCAGTCCCCCTTTTTTATTAGTTATTTTAGTTTTATATTAGATAGTTTATAATAGTAATAATAGAAAAATTGGTGTGTAATCGACCTCCATGAGAGATCATCCCTAGGGTGGATACTAAATTTCATTCTTAGGTAATAATAATTTATTGGTGTGGGATTCAAGAAAAATAAATCTCATCATCCATCTTCCATATTCCCATTAGGATTAAAAATTGATATCAGTTGTTTACCTGAAGATCAATATATATATAATATAACTATTAGGAGAAAAATGCTATTTTTCAGATGTTAGGAACTAGTGAAAATGATTAATGGATACCTAGAAAACCACCTCATTTTATGGTACTAATTATGGGTATTTTTAAATCTCAAATGGAATATTTTTAGAAAAACTTATCATTGAACATTGGATGATCTTGGAAAAACCATACAAGCTGCTGGTAGGTGAACCTGAATCACTAGTTAACAATGATGTGGTGGAGTATGTTTGGAAATACATGGCGATGAATATTTTTTGTCATGTAATAAATAGGAATTTATATAGTTATATATTTATATATAAAATTTCTCATATCATTTGGAAAATTATTCAAGCTATACATCTTGTCTTGGATGAGCTTATTAGTACTAATCTAAGACTGTTAGAAGAAGAATATCAATAATTTAAAATAGGTGAATAATAATTTGTTAACAAAATGTTCCATATATTTACTGGTAATGTAAATGGTATGATTTCTTTAAGAGTGACTCTTGAAAATTCTACTCTTATTGAAATATTTCTTAGAGAACTTCTTAATAATTAGTATGCTAAAATGTTTCTGTTAATGAAATTAATAAATTTAAGGAATATACTCATGATGAGAATATTGGATCACTATTATAATATGAGTTAGATATAAAATATATTACTAAAGAAGATAATTAAAATAATATGGAAATTTCTTTTAAATAAAATGTATCTACTTATTATTCTGATTTTGAATTACCTATTAGTGTCAGGAATGATACTATATATGTCACAATGGTTGGATATATAAGGAAGAAGGGATACACAAGGAGATCCCAAAAATAGTATCCTAGGGATGATCACAAGGAGAAGAAGAAAGGAAATTTTATTTCTAATAACACTCAAGAAGTATGTTCTTATGAGTGTAGTAAATGAGGGAACATCAAGACCAATCTACCGATATTAAATATGAAAAAACAAGAGGAAGCAATACAAGTAAGAAATTAAACAAATAACAGTCAGATGGAGTTTCACTGAGGATTCAAATTCTACTAAAGAATCTAGTGCCATAAAAGAAGTTGAAAATTTGTTCTTTATAGATTCATAAAATCAAGTAAGTTAATATAATTATTATTCATCCAATAAATCTGATTATGAAAAAACTATAATAGAAAATTTATTAAAGAAGTTTATATACTTGATCATAAAGTTGAAAAAAACACTGACATATACAATAACCTGTAGAGGCAATATAAAGTGGTTCTTACTTAATATGAAAATTTGAAGAAATATATCTAGGATGAAAAAATATTATTATAAATATTTGGAAATTACAATAAAAAATAAAAGGTTTCTCATTATGAAAATGAAAAATTGAAAAGAGAAGTTGATTTCATGCCAAAAAACTCATGAAGCTGGAATAAGAAATTTTGATAATGTTCTTAAAGAGAATGAACAAAAAAATAAAATATAATGTTTTAAGTTAAATTTTTTTTTCAAGGTAGAGAAACCTTTGATAAAATTGTGAGTTTCAATAAAATGAACAAAAAATAGATATGGTCTTGGTTATGATAAAAATTTACCTAAAATTAATAATACCTTATTTTTTAAAAGATCTAATGGAATTACATCTACCGATACATGTTTTAGATCTAAAATGAATTACATCTACCACTACATCCTAGATTTATGCGTTAGGGAGCTCAAAAGAGATTATGATAGTATTTTTTCCATTAGAGAGAAAAATAAAGGAGGTTTGAGTTAATTATAAGGAGGAGAAAAATGAAAATTCTACACTTTTTATGTGGTCACATACTTCAATATACACATAATTGTATTTAATTTGTTACCCTTGATAGAATTAACCTAGTATCTCCTTATACTTGTTTGGACATGTCCCATCAACTATTACCACACCTTTAGGTGTACCTATAGAATTTTCCTTGGTTTTATAAATTCTTATGTGACCAAAACATATTATATATGGTTCTAGATTATCTTTTAATTGTAATGATAATGATGAATTAAATGGAAGGTGAGTGGTATGACCATGTCACATGTTTAAATAAAACAATGGTTACTCCCTTGTTAATGTAGAATGTTAATAAATTATTAATCCTTTTTGGTACCCCTTATGACTTATTATACCCAGGAATTTCATCCATTATACCTTTGATAATTGGGAACAACAACCTTTATGACTTGTGGTATCTAGGTATGGCATCCCTTATACCTACGATTCTTGGGAATGGAGTCCCTTGTACTTATGATACTTGGGCATGAAATACCATATACTCATTATACCTGGGCATGAAAAACCATATGACTTATGATACCCAAGCATGACATCCCTTATACCTATGATACTTGGGCCTGATATCTCTTATACTTGTGATACCTAGGTGTGGTCTCAATTATACCTATGATACATGGTCATGAAATCCATTATACTTGCGATAATAGGGCATGGTGTCCCATATACTTTAAATACTTGGGAATGGTGAACCATATGACTTATGATACTTAGGTATGGAATCCCATACTACTTTATGAGAATCTAGTGAAGAGACATGGATTCCTGAGTTATGCCTCGGGTCTTTGATAACATAACTTATGTAAATATAGGTATATAAACTTCATTACATATATAGCGCATATATATAAATACATGCATATTATCTTAAACATATATTTTCATTAGGACATCTATTCCGAGGTTTTCCTAAAAGGGGCCAAAGTAGTTAGTGTCATCCATGTGTTCATTATGAACCTGAGCTAACCCTTTATAGTGTATTACTTATTTAAATTTATTATATCTACACACTAATAATATTATATTCCCTGAATAGATAATTATATACATCATTGGTGGTGTTATACTGAGTATATCTCACACCCTGTTGAGGCCACCATTTGGTACTTGGATAATATTCATTGACGTAGGCAGTGATATAGGAAAGCACCCGGTTTTTTATGTTTGATTTGATTTAGCATGGGAATGGGGATCACAAGAGCGAGCCATGGATCATGATTCTATATGGAGGTATTATTTTGATCTTTTTTTCTTTTGATATACACATATATATATATATATATATGTTTCCAAATTAATTTTAATATACATGACATAACATTATTTTATATATGGTATTAGAAATTAGTATTGCTGACTATTTATTTTACCTGGTTTCCTTACCTTTTTCTGTTAGTTAATATTATGATTCCATTATTTATTCATTTATTAAACTATAATTCTTCTATGATGATGAAGGTATAGTCTCCCCACTATACTACCATGGACCCTCACTTCTAGTTGACAGTCTCTGGAATACGGGGAGGCATGCTTGAGGCTATGTGAACAATCAGCTTGGGGAACCGCTTTGTGGATTCCAGGTTGGGATGTAACAGATAGAGGTATTGTTACTTTTGGTGATAATTTTAATGGAAAGGTAATAGGTTTCAGTGAGTATGGAATTTCAAATTATATTACTATTTATAAAGCATTATATATTAAAGGATTGAAACATAATTTAATATAATATATCAAAATTATGTGATGACATTTTTTTGGTTAAATTCCTAAATGGTAAATGGATTATTTTAAGGATAGATAAGTTTTATTTTATGAAAATATAAATGATAACATTTAATCAATTAATTTGGTTTAATTAAATGATAAGAAATTAATTTTTTTAATTTTGTGAAATTTGATAATATTTTTTATCATAAGAGGATAAGACATGAAAATTTTAGGTTGATTTACAAGCTGTCCAAAAACCAAATAGTTTTATAGCCTCCAAAACTAAAGAGGATAACACCTTTTTATGTGAATATTATTTGAAAGGTAAATAAAAAAAGTATTTTCATGTCAATTAAATAAGTAAAAACTATAATTCATTTTGAGAACATTCATTTAGATATATTTAGACCTAACAAACATACTAGTTTGGGAAGTAAGAGATATTTTTTTGTTATTAATGATGATTTTACAAGCTATACATGAGTTTATTTCCTTAAACTTAAATATTAAAATTCCCTAAGTTTGTCACTATTTTTAAATTTGTTCAAAATGATAAAGGTCACTAAATTAAATCAATTAGATGTTATCATGTTGGTGAATTAAAAAATATAAAATTTATCTATCTTTGTGAATTAAATGGATATTTTCACAATTCTTCATCCCCTATAACACCCAAAATATTTGTGTAGTTTAAATGAAAAATAGAACACTACAGAAAATGGATAGGACCATGTTAAATGAGTTTAATCTAACTAAATATTTATAGAATAAATCTATGAATACCTCTTTTTTGTTACAAATATAATTATTTTAAGACCATTGTTTAAAAAGACACCTTATGATATTTAGAAAGGGTGACAACCAAAAATTAGTAATTTTAGAGTCTTTGGGTGAGGATGTTTTATTTTTAATACTAAAGATGATTTAGATAAATTTTAAAGAAGATCTGATGAAGGTATCTTCTTATTATTTTCAAATAATTTTAATTCACATAGAGTTTACAATAAAAGAGGCATGGTTACTAATGTGTTAATTAATATAACTTTTGATGAAAATTATTTGAATTAAAGGGATGATGATATTAATCAAATTGAGGATGAATTTAGATATTTTAATTTTAAAGACGAAGAACCTCAAGATAAATATGTACATATTAAGTTGGAGAATATTTATTCTTAAGATGAACCTATTCATGAATGATATTAGAGAACTCATAAAGATCATCCTACAGATAATGTGATTGGTAATGTTGAATCAAAAGTTAAAACTATAAAATCAGTTATAAATATTTTTGATTCTCATTATTTTATTTATAATTTTTTACCCAAGAATATTGATGAGTATTTAAATGATTAAATTTTAATATTGGTTATGAAAGATGAATTAAATATGTTTACTAGGAATAATGTGTGAAATTTAGTAGTTACACCAAATCATTATCAAATTAATGGAAAAAAATGAATTTTTAGAAAAAAACTTGAATAATATGGGAATATAGTTAAAAATAAATCGAGATTAGTTTCATGATGATATTATCTAGAAGAAGGTATTGGTTTTTTGGAATATTTTTCACTTGTTTAATTATTTATATAAATTAAGATATTATTAGTTTGTACTACTTTTCATGGAATTATTTTATTTCAAATGGATGGTAATTTTTTTTACAAATGATTATATTTATGAAGATGTATATTTTATACAACCCCTAGTTTTGAAAATAAAAATCACCCTGATCATCTATTTATGTTTTCTAAGGCTTTATAGGGTTTGCAATAATCTCCTCAGGAATGATATAAAAGGTTAACTAGTTTTATTTTGAAAAATAATTTTAAGAAGGGAAATGTTGATCCTAATTTTTTTATTAATGAGAATTTTAATGATATTTTTATTTTATAAATTTATGTTGGTGATATTATTTTTTGATCTTCATGTGAAAATATTTCAATTGAATTATCAAATTTGATGACTTCTAAATTTGATATCAGAATGATATAGGAGTTGAAATTATTCTTTTATTTGAAAATATTTCAAATAAACGATGGTATTTTTATAAATAAATCCAATTATGATAAATAATTATTTATTAGATTGGGTTTAGACACATCAAAAACTAAAAATACACCAATGATTACTACTTTAAAATTAAATATAGATAAATATAGAAAATATTTTGTTGTTAAAAATTATAGCGGAATTATTTTAAGATTATTGTATTTGATTTTCTCTAGGATATATTTGACGTTTTAAGTCTACATATGTGCAAGATATCAAAGTGACCCTATGTAAATTCAAATTAAATCGATTAAAATTATTATTAGATATCTTAATGTATCTTTGAATCTTGTTTTGTTTTATCCCACTAAAATAAATTATAATTTGATAAGCTATTGTGATTCTGATTTTTTTTGGATACAAGATAGATAGAAAAATCACTTCAGGTATGCACCATTTACTAGGTAAATATTTTGTTTCATGAACTTCAAAGAATAAAAATTCTATATCCCTTTAAACTATTGAATCTTAATATATAACTACTTTATGTTACTATAATCAATATTTATGGATTAATAAAACAATTAATAATTTTAGTTTTTATAACGAACCTGACCCAAGTATCCCAGAGTTAGTGGTTACTTTATTACATTAGGGATATATACAAGTGATCACATCCCAATAAACCAAATAGTTTAGTAGTCTTGGTAACTAGATACATACATGAGTCACATATTACAATTGAAAGAAAAAAATTACAACATAGTGAAAGTAAATATTTGGTATCCTTGAACTCATTCAAATATTCCTTATTCATATCATGGGGATGGGAAACAAAGTAATGGTGAGGTCAAATGCTTAGTAAGGGCTACATACACTAGAATATACCATGAATCCGTAGGCATCAAAAAATATGGAAATGTAAATAATGGAAAACACAGTCCACTTAATCAATAAATTGATCACAAAGAATAAATTATTAGGAATAAATGATGATAAAATAATTCCATATAAATAATCACATGATTATGAAGCTAATACATGGATAATATAAATTTATTAATCTCATGGATAATAATAACTGAATTTTCAATGAAATAAATCCTTAATATTGGATGTCGTGATATCAAACATCATGATATATATACCATTAAGACCATACACTATGATAGTTTAAAACTATGGTTAAAAAACCATCTAATTTGGCCAACTGATTTGTCTCATGAGACCTATCGATGGATTAAGGGTCTATATAATTCCATGCCCCACACATCACTGCATGTCCAATGAAATCCTCATATATCTAATGATCTATTTTATTAATGAACAATATTCTATGTCAATAAATATCCATATTGAGTAAAGAATACGTATTTACCAAGATTTTCCTTATTCAATCAAATAAATTTCAAATTAAAACACCATATTAAGAAATGTTATAAATTTAGGAAATAAAAATATCCATGATAAATAATATGTACACTTAAGGAAAATTTAATATAAAATGATCACAAGAAAGTGAATGCTTCAAGAGAAAGTTAATGACCAAAAAATTTGTATGAGATAAGAGATGATCATAAGTTCTTCAGAAATATAGGATTGTAATAAAATCATGTAATTTGAAAGAACAAAAGGAATGGAAGTAAAATATTAAAATAATATTTCATAAAATATTTTTAATTTTAAAATAATTGAAACCTATATAAGAAGATAAATTTCATACATATTTATGATGGAGGGGAAGTTCGTTATCACCATATAAGTTAAATATAATTCTTTTATAATTTTTATAAATAAAGTCAAAAAATATCTTTTAGAAAAAAATAAAAATATTCCTCTATATTTTTTTAAAAGTCAAGGATAGATTGAAATTTCCATAATAAACACTTTTATTAAATAAAAGGACATTTGTAAAAAAAATTTATTTAGAAGAGATATAATTTGTTTTCTTTTAAACATTTATTTTCTTTATTGAAATACCAAATAGAAGAAAATTTGGAAGAAAATATGGAAACCACTTAAATATATAGTGGATAAGAAAATGGTGGGTTCTTATGAAGGATAAATTATAGGATTCCTTTAAAAAATAAAACCAAACCCAAAAGAAAGCGAGATTATAAAATATATTCTTACTTATTGGGTATCTTTTGAATTATAACCCCCTGAAAAATAGAAATTAATTGAAACATAAATCATCATGAATAAATAGTTATTATTGTTAAATATATCAAAATTTCAACATATAAACCACATAAAATTTAATAGGTTCATAATAATAAATATGTCTCAATAGAATGGAAATTGAGACAAAATCCCTTACAATGATCATACCATTGAAGTAAGGATTAATAAATGAATTGATTATGTGTATAAAATGAAATTAGACATACAAAAATCTAAAATAAAACATAAAATAATAAAAATAATTCCAAACATAACCTTATAATATCAAATACAATTAATATGTAATATAACCCAATGGAAAGAAATTGGGTTATGAAATTCCTTACAACTTGGTAACTTTGAACTAAAATCCCCCTTGGATGAAATAGTACAAATTGAAACTTAAAAAATCATAAAATAATAATTATTCATGATATAATATGTAAAATGGTCATTATATACACCATATAAAATAAATTAGGTGTACAATAATAAAATATGCCTCAATGAAGGGAAATTGAGATGAAGTCCCTTACCTCTCACTTCCCTTTAGTTGAACATTTATTAAACTCATATATAATGGTCTTAATCGTGTAATTAATTTATAATCTATCCATATTAATATTTATAATATCATATATGATCATATTATAACATATTACCACCCTTTCTAATAATATTTCTGTATTTCCATTGTTTTTCGTATTAACTACTTCATTTTATCATTCATGTTTTGTCATGGAAGTTCCAATTCTTTTGCCTAAGATAGAGATACATAATCTAAAGAATGAAAATAATGTTACAAATAAAAATTTATTCATTATATACCTTTTCATAACCATTCTTGAAAGGTTTAAATGGAAAATTAATTGTATCTATTTGTGGAGATAGTAGGACATACATATACACGAGCGACGATATCATTCCCTTAATGAGTGAAAGGGTATGGAAGAGAAAGACATATTAAATTTAAAAAATTAATATCATGTAATATATATCATATATATTAATTATTTCAATCATTATTACTATCCATGTGATTCAGTGATGGAAAACAAATTACATCGGCTTGCAAGGCGGTAGTCCACTATAAACACGAGCGATGGATTTGTTTCCCATTTGATAGAGGAGGAGGTGGATAAATTTTACAAAATAAACATAATAAAATCTAATTATATTTGAGATAAGGGTTTTATTATATTTTAATTTTAAATGAATAATTTATGGTGATAAAAAGAATAAGTAAGAAGAAAGATCTCAAGGAAGACGATTACTTTATCTTAGAGAAACCTCCTTTAGATCTATTATTAAAGGACTTAGGATTTGTATTTTGGGAAGAAAAGAATATATATAATTTGGATAATTATTCTGGGGTGATATTTAGTTATGGTTGGGTTGGTATAAATTTCTTATGAGGTGTGAATAAGTGAGAGGCAGAGGTATCATTTTATAACTGTGGGAGGGGACCTTCTTTGAAACCACTTGTAAATTTCCAAAAATTATAAAAAATGATAAATTAATTACAAAGAAAAATGATTAAAATGATCTTATATTATATATTAAGATATTATAAGGTCAAAATATAGACAAAAAAATAGGATATTTAAAAGTTTAATTGGAAAATATACCCTTATCTTTTGGTTTAATCCCCATGATGAACCCATTTTAATCTTTATTGACGCAATTAATTTTTACTATTTTTACAATACATTATGAAAAAAATAAAGTTGAACTTATTAAATAATATTAATTATTATGATTAAAAATATGGAATACATTATATCAAGTTCAATTTATATAAGTGGAATTATTTATTTTAAAAAATAATCCCAAAAACTGTGTCGAAAACAAGTTTTCAAGAAATGAATTTTCAAGCATAATATGATCTTACATTAACTATATCACTACTGATAATCATTATATGGATTTAAATTAATATATTTATAAATATAATCTATGCATTTCATTTAAATATTTTATTATTAGTAGTTTTTTTAATTAATTAAAATGGAGGAATATTATGCACTTAAAAACATTTTTATAAAAATGTGTTTTTATGTCTAAAAATAAAACTATAAAAAAATACATTATAAAAATATTTATAATGTAATTAATTATATTAAATATAACTAAATAATACTTATGATACTTATAAATAAAATTCAAAATAATATTGATACTTTTAAATCACTTAATTTGTTGAAAATAAATGATATTTTTTCCAAAAGAGGTATTTTCAATTTTCCCAAAAAAACCAATATTTTTAGAAACATCCCAATATTTCACCCTAATATAATTTTTTATAATAATTTAAAAAATAATATTATTTTTATAAAATTAAATTTCAAAAATTGGTATAAATTAATTATAATTCTGAAACATATAATAAAAAATAATACCCTTTTGAATCATAAAATGATTTTATTTAGAATTGAGTACTTATTTATAAAAAAATTATATAAAACCTTTATAATTATTTTCATAATGTGAATAATAATTTTCATTCCCACCAAATTAATGACCAGGTTATAATGGTTGCATTAAATAATAATATTTTAAATATATATCATGGTTTACTTAAAACTTGGTGCTGCATGTTGTATACGCTATCTAAAAATGTTTTTATTTCAAAATTTCAGGGTGTTAAATTATCGCCACATTAAATAAATTACATCCCTAAAATTTTAAATTGCACTCAACGAATAAACCAAGGGGTTGACATTCGAAAATTCCTTTGTGGAACATCCATATTGCAAGAGTGTTAATAAAAATTCCTCTTAAAAAGTGGATAAATAGAAAAATGAAGGTCATAGAAAAACTGGGTTCCCATATAGGATACAATTATAGGGAAGTGAAAATATAGAAATAGGGGAGGAAACTAATTCCCAAGGACTAATAGAGATTGATGTATAATATGGTCAGGATAAAGTTAACCACTAAAAAACCATAATTCTGTGATGGGTTAAAAGACCATTGATTCATCATATATGAAAGCAATAAGATAATTTTTTTTAGAGATCCTTTTACTATAGTTGAGGGATTATTTTATGTTAAATATAAATTATATCAAAAAATATACTTACTTGATATCTTTTTATTTCAAAATCATAATTTTATCTTTTGGTTGTACCCCGATCAATTTACACTTCATTTATTACTCGAATAATTGAATATCCAAGATAATATTTTTATTCTAGAAGAACTAAAATTAGAATTTAATAGATCATAAGATCCATAAAATAGTGTTACATCTTTTTATATATCTCTAAATATTTACAAAAACTAATATAGTTAGTACAACTTATCCAATATAATACATTAATCTCTAAAACATAAATTACAACACCCAAATCTCAACCTAATCCATTCTATAAGTATTTATACATCAAATAAATTATGTAAAAAAATTTCATATTAACTATGAAATCATGTAGGATAGTGGAAGTCACTACAATCTTACAGGACTTCACTTGTGGGTTTAAGTCCTCTGATCTCGGTGAATGTGATAGGTTCTAACCCTTTATACTAGTTGTCCTTTTTTAAAAAAATATATTAATATAAATACTATAACACTAAAAAAATAGGGTGAAAATTATAAGAAATAACATTAGCCAACAAATCAATTTTTAACCCCAAGGGTTTTCTATACGACATATTTTTTCTATGAAATCAGATAATCTTAATTGACTATTATTACCTTAAAATCAATTATCATATTAACCATAAAGGTTATGAATACATTAAAACATATGAAGAAATAATTATTACTCAAATAATATATTTTGTTGAACCTATGTATTATATATCCTTCAATATAATGAAATGTATCACAAAATTTCATTAATCACATGAAAATTCCATCACTTAAAACCTAAAAAAGGGGTGTTTAAAACATTGAACTTATGGTCAATATTAAACTCAAAAACCCATTACAGTATCCATATTTATAGTGTTCATATTATATTAATACATATATGATTCAAAAAAAAATTAACACAAACCTTATATGATTAATTATTCTTAAAACAAAAACACCATTTATAAAAATACTTCTTCAATATAATTATTGACTCTGAATACATACATACTTAAAAACTTTTACTTCAACATAGGACCTTACATGGTCTACGAGTTAGGCTTTAAAATATTTGATTAACATGGAAAATTAATAGGTTCTCCACATTCAAGAAAATGAACTATAAATTTTAAATATCCTTAGATTTTATAATAAGAACATCGTGTTCGATAGTGTATATGACACTCAACACTGAGCTTAAATGACCAAAAAATATAATATTTAAATATGACCATTATAACATATCCATTGAATTGGAGGGTATGGATAGTACTAACCTAATTATCATATATATACATATAGGTCCTAATAAATACAAATATTTTGATAAATTATTAGTAAATAACCACTAATTGTTTTGGTAATGTCATCTTATGCTTCAAAATACATTTTCTTCAAAAATAGTTTTACTTTTTTATTTTATGGTTGGGAATTATAATTAATTTATACATGTTTAATAAATTATATTAATTAAAATAATATTATTTTCGAAATCATCATATCAAAATTATCTTAGGGTGAAATTTTGGGATTTTTCTAAAAATATTGATTTTTAGTGAATAGTAAGAATACCATTTTTTATCGAACTGTCATTTATTTTCAATAAATTACGTAATTTAGAACTACACATATGATTTTAATTTCATTTCAATGTAAAAAATTTATTATTTAGTTATATTTAAAATAATTAATTACATTTGAATCATCATTATATTAATTTTGGAATTAGTTTAGTTTTAGGCTTAAAACGCAATTTTATGAAAATTATTTTTAAATGAATAATGTTACAACATTTTAATTAATTAATGGAAATATTATACCTTTATAAAATTATTAATATTATTTTATTAATAAAAATAAAAAACATTACAAGAGTCTAAAAAGTGTAATTTTACACTAGTCCCTCTAAAAAAGGGCAATGATATCATCTGAAACCCGATCAAGCCACAAAAACCATTTCCACTGGTACGTTTGATGACAAGTATTCCCTTAAAGGAATTATCCTCCCTATTTAAATGTGTAACAATTTAGTTGATGAATTAAATAAAATATAATAAATTAATCCATCTATTTGTTAACTTACAAGAAAGATAAGGAGAGCCTGCCCCGATGGGATGAACAATGATGGTGGAGTCACACTGCAACAAGAGATTTTTACAACCCCATTAATTAACAAACATAGATGAAATTATGAGACAAAAAATTAAAAATTCAAGTGAATATGAGAAACCACATGAGCTAGAAAGACATCCCAAGACATCCCCGTGATAATCCCTAAAGACAAATCTATAATCTGATGGACTCAAATTACCCCTTGAAGACCCATCAATGTTAACTTTGATCTACCCTGGAAAATTAATCCACCATAAGAGTTAAATTATAAAAAATGGTTGAAAAATATTCCCCTTTACACTAACCATTCACATTATATATAGACCATGATCATAATTATGACAGAAATCCCTTTGTGAAATATTGGCTTCCCAAACAACCACCAATAATTGAGAAAAGGAAACATGAAGCTTAAAATAAACATGCTCATGTATCAATTTATTATGATCCTACAATAAAATAAAGATAATCTACACTGAAACAACCTAAAAAATAGCAAAAAGTACATAATTGAGGGAAATATTTAAGCATACTTTGAGAAAATCCATAACAGAGGAAGTCAGAGGAATATGAATCTCAAAAATTTCATAGAGCGTGTTCCACATCATCAATGAAGTGAAACAACTCAGAAATAATTAATTTATTCCTCTGAATGATGATGGAAAAGAACACATTAATAATAGTGGGATATTCTGCAGTGCTACAAGTAAGCATCTATAGGAAATTTTCTACGCACCAACCTTTATACGAGGATATACTTAGAAGGCATTATAATATGACAATTCAATATATTAATCCAATGAATATTCAAAACATGACTAATGGAATTATGATAAAAAATATTGGTAGTTAGTACACCCTTTAGTATAGGTTCCCAAGCCCAAAAACCCCCCTTAATGAAAAATTGTAACTACGAACAAAAGTTTTAATGTGATATGAAAGAACATCTATATTTTTTAATTTATAATTTATTAAAATTCCCAAATCTAAATTAATGAAATAATCCTTTAGAGAGTAAAATAGGGGACTCCAATCCATTTTTTATTCCATAAATTAGGATATGAATCTCTGGATACCAACCATATAGAATGAGAATAAATTATAGAAAATTTTTCCTTGAAGGTATGAATACACAAGAACCAATATAATTATAATTCCCACATTTGATATTGGTCATAAATCTTGCCCGACGAAAACCAAGAGCTTCCAAATTTCAATTAATGAGCTTACACAAGAAAATATCCTGAAATTATTTATTAAAGAACCCCAAACTTTTAATCCCCAACCCCCTATTTCATAGGGCATGTAATAATCATTCCAGGAAATAGTGGCTAACCTCTTCTAAAAATGCTACCACTCCAAATAAAATTTATTTTAATTAATTAAAATAACCAATAAATATGAAATATTTAAAATAGTTTTAATATTATATATCTAAATATATTAATTTAAATTAATTTAATTATTATCACTAGTCATATAATTAATTTAATATTATCTTACACTTGAAAAATGTATTTTTTAAAAAAACTTTTTTTTGACATTATTTGTGGGTTTATATTTAAATTACATTATTCTTCTTATGTGAATAAAATTTCATAAAATGGATTCTGTATTTATAATATTCATAATTAATATTATGTAATAATATCAAATTATTTTTTAGTCATTAAAATTAGTAAATACACTAAAATTTATTTTCTATGATTACGGTTAAAACAAGGTTTTGCATGTTACATGAGTTTCGGTTAAAATTAATTTTCCACACACATGAAATTTTTATTTGATAAATTTTATTTAATATTAATAATCCATTGGTAAAAAATATGTACTAAAGCTCAATTTATTTTATTCTTACAACATAAATTACATAGTTAAAAACTAATTACCATGGTGAAATATAAAATAGTAAAAGTAAATTAACGTAGATGATAAGTAATAACATGTTTCTTTTTGTGTGTTTTGGTGGTGTGTATTGACTTTAAAATCCCTCAAAATCATTATTTAAAATTTTTTGAGGCACTTGGGGTGAGTGTGACATCACATTATTGAATAGTTTTGGGTATTTTAAAAAATGAAACTCCTCTTCATTTATAAAAGGGAACCCCTTCCATCACTTATTCATACATATCAAGACATTTGGATTGATAAAAACTGAAAAAATATCTCCTTAACATACTTAGACACATTATAGAGAAATTGGTATTCCAAAAAGACCAGATCTAGGGTCCTTAATAAGAGATCCAAAGGTTGTTCTTCTAAGAGAACGTAATTGTCTTCCCAAAGTCCCTTCTTTTAATTCTTCTTTTCCCAACTTCAAATATATATTAAAATTTTCAATATAATAACACTAGTATCTCACGTATATGAATATGTTATTATTTATATTAAATAATATTTATCCATATCATTCTCTATAAAATGGGAAACAAATCCATCACTCATGTGTATGGTGGACTATCACCTCACGAACTGATGTAATTTATTTTCCATTACTGAATAACATGGATAGTCATAATGTTGAAAATAATCAATATATGTGATAGATATGAAATGATTTTAAATATGTAAAATTAATGTATAATCTAATTACTTACTCTTTTATCCATTAAGATAATGATATCATTGCTCATACATATATATGACCTATTTTCTCCATGAAGTGATGCAATTCGTTTTCCATGTACAACTTTCAAGAGTTTTTTTAAATGTATAAAATGAATAAATTTGAAATTTATAACATTAATATAATTGTGGATATCTTGGATCTATACCTATGTACAAGATTTAAAACATCCATGAAAAGACATGCATGATAAAATGAAGTAGTTAACACCCAAAACTTTTTAAATAAAAAAATATTATTAAAGAACGGGTGATAAGATGTTATAAGAGGATCATATATGGTATTATAAACATTAATATGATTATATAAAAAATCAATAACATGTTTAAAACTATTATACATGAGGTTAAATGTCAGGACTTGTCCCCCCAGGGCCCATTCCGTGACTACCCTAAGCCCGCCTCCCATAGGCCAGGGCTTGACGACTAGCATTGGGTAGGCATATCCCACAAGTGGGAGGAATTTTTATACGTACATGTATACACACACCTATCTCCAAGAAAAATATGAAACTAAAAAAACTAAGTAAACCTGGATGAAATCCACCAAGAAACCCCACTAAGAGTAAGGTGCAAAATTGAAAGAAAAAGGGGCCAGAATATAAGCCCAACTGAAATGGAAAAGTATGAGATCCTTGATCTCATCTATAAAAAACCCTACATGAAGGGTAGGTACAATAATATTTCTGAATGTCAATGAATCATACCACATCCATCATGTCACCCTGAAACACCCCTATCTTCGGCCCACCAAGGACTCCGTTAAAGCTGTCGATCGTCTGCACAAGACATGACACATGCCGGTGAAGCCTGTGTAGGGGTGAGTAAAAAAAATAATCAGTAGGGACCCCAAAACAAAAAGGAATTAAAAAACATAAACCACAAGGAATCAGATGAATTATAACATAAGGAATATCACTAAGAAATACACCAAGTAGACTACCAAAGAGATACATGAAGTGTAGCCTCTGAGAAGTATAATCAAGAGAGTCACTAGAGTTAGCTCACACTAAGTATAGGTATATGGTATGTAAACAAAATTGTCATAAGAATCCATGGTACCCTCAAGTAGTAACATGTGGAGCATTGGTAACACACTGAGTTTAGTTTACACATGAAGTATCAGTAACACACAGAGTGTAGGCAACACATGGAGTGTAGATAACACATAGAGTGTATGTAACACATGGAGTGTGGGTAACACACGGAGTGTCATCAAATAATAGAAGGCCTGCACCCTGGTGGGATAAGTGAGTACCTACTCAGTCTTGGTAAGACACAATGTCTAGATAAGACACATAGTCTAGGTAAGTCACATAGACTAGGTAAGCACATAGCTCTAGGCCGCAAAGAGCCATAGGATTCTATCCTTAGCACATTCGTTCCAGAATAACATTCTCCTCGAGACAAAATACTATATTCCAACTTCCATGAAAACTCACTTAGAGTATCTCAAAAGGACCACCTCATTGTAAGCATCCAAATTCTGAAAATGAATCATCAAACAGACACATGGTTTAAGAGTTATGTTTTTTTTTTGTAAAAAGGGGCTGGTTGGGTTCAGGTCCGGTCGAACCTAGTCAGACCAAACCGACCCAACCCGACCCAACCCGGGTCCTACCTAACCTGACCATCGGGTCAACTCGACCCACTAGGTCCAACACCCCCCGCCCCCCGACTAGGTCAAACCCACTACCATCTTGGCCTTCCAGCTTCAACATGGGCTTCTTGGACGTGGGCCGATTAAGTCTGACCATATGTGGTGGCCACCACATCCGCTCCAGCTGCATGAGACCTAATAGCCACATATCCTTGGGTCAACATGTTCAGGCCGCATTTCATGCAGCTGGTCCATGTGATTGGATCCACCTGTGGCTCAGGGAGTCATGTCCTCCCACCACTACTGCTCATTACCATGACTTGTTGTCGCCGCACGTAGCCGTGCTATTACAGGCCCATCTACCATCGGCCGTCTATTGCTGGGTGGACATGCTACAATGCACCACCACCGACATCTCCACATAATAGCATCGACATATATCTTTATGTGGGTTTCACTGGTCAAACTTTTCTTCTCCTTTTTTTGAAATAGATGCACACCTATGACCCTCAGTTCATATTCTTCATTGCCATGAGCTCAAATTATTCTCATCTTCACTCCTGGGGTCCGAACATGTTCCGAACCAGCCAAAAAATCACATCATGACCATGAGGGTCCGCTGAAAAATAACACAAGAACGAGGAATGAAGATAATCACAAGAACACACTTAAAACAGACCTTGGCCTTATTCATGTTGTCCTTGGTCCATTTATGTTAGCATAAAATATGACAGAGGAGAAAAATAATATTTAATAATTCATCCCCTTTAATCCTGACTTTCTAAAAATCCCGCAAGAATGATCGATCCAAGGATCAACCTGTTCATGGGTAAGTCCGTGTTCATCATTGTAAACAAGAACAAGGAAATAATTTACGAAGAAAAATAAACCCCATACCTTGGGGATTGAATATATCACTGATGAAGTGTGAGTTCTGTGTTCATAATTTGTCAATACGCCAATGCTTGTTCTGAATCCGATCATCGATCCCCTACCATTCTTCTTTCATCAACAAGGGAATTTTCCAACAAGTTTTCCTTTTTTTTCTATAGCCTCCAGGGATTGTGGATCTGATGTCGCATTACTACCAAGCTATTAAATGAATAAACATATTTCTTCATCATAGTTTTGGTGAGTTGCAGTGCTTCCAGACTATTTCATTTATGAATGGAAACAACTACTTCTTCGTGGTTTCATAGTGCCGTTGTATCAATGTTAAACGTTAATTGTTTTTATAAGTTTATTTTATTTTCATTTAAAACTTCCGAAAAATATTTTTCACAGTCGATCTTCGTTTGTCGAAGTTAGGTCTTGGATAAGTAGAACCTGCTGCTCGTAACACAATAGTGCCCTTGGATTTCAAATTCGAGGACTCATTTAAAAGTTACTAAAACCACACATGAGTTCTATTTACAATAAACTTAAAAATATTTTGACCATTTATTTCAAACACCCCAAGCCTAACAATCACATGTTGTCTCAGTTCATAGTCTCGAAATAATACCATATAATTTTAAAAAATGTTACTTGGAAAATTGGGACATT
This sequence comes from Viscum album, assembly GCA_963277665.1. Classification (NCBI taxonomy): domain Eukaryota; kingdom Viridiplantae; phylum Streptophyta; class Magnoliopsida; order Santalales; family Viscaceae; genus Viscum; species Viscum album. The sequence continues at coordinate 1,784,265,120 of OY728121.1, read as the reverse complement.
ACATTCTCCCCACCTTAGGGATTTACATCCTCAAAATACAAAATAGGGGCTAAAATAAAAAACGGGGATATTGAGCATGATTATGAGCCTTCTTATCCCACATGATCTCTTGGATAGTCCTGTGCTTCCACTAAATGTGTAGTAGAGTAATCGATCCCCAATAGAGGGTCCTCTCCTGTCGATCCTCAATCTCCACTGGGTACTTTGTAAAAGTTACCCCGTTATAAATGTTCAGCTTTCCCCAATCAATTACGTGTGAAGGAACATGTACATATTTCCTTAGCTAATATATGTGAAAGAATTCATGAACATGATCTAACTATATAGGTAGATCCAAGTTGTGCACCACCTCACCCACTCTATGTAGTATCAGAAAAGGTCTGATGAATATCAGAGATAACTTGTCACCACAACCAAATCTCTACATCCCCCATCAACGAGAAACCCAAAGGAACACATAGTCTCCCTCATCGAACTCCAAGGGTCTCCATTTCCTATTGGAATATGAATTATGATGGTTCTGTGCAATCTTCAACTAATCCTGGATGACCTACACCTTCTCTATAGTGGTCAATACCAACTCTGGGCCTATGTGTGTTGACTCTCTAGGGTTAGTCCAACAAAGTGGAAACCTGTAGGGTCTCCCATACAAGGACTGAAATGGTACCATACCAATGGTGGAGTGGTAGCTGTTTTTGTATGAGAAATCTACTTGGGGTAGGTGATCCTCCCAATTGTGGCCAAAATCAAGGATGCAATCACATAGCATGTCCTCTAGGACCTGAATGGTCCGCTCTGTCTGACCGTCTGTCTGTGGGTGGAAAGTCATGATCAAGCACATCTAAGTCCCACAAACATATAATAAATTCCAAAACAAGGATGTAAAGCGTGAATCCTGATATGAGACTATCTTTTATGGGACTCCATGGATTCAAACTATCTCTTGTACATAGAGGCATCCCAAGATCTCTACTGAACCCTATTCCTTAATCATTAGGAAGTGGGCCGACTTGGTGAGTCGTTCAATGATCACCCAGATGGTATCATGCACTCTATACATACCTAGTAGTACCTTCATAAAGTATATTGATATTCCATCCCAATTTCATTCAAGCACCTCAAGGGGTTGAGTCAAATCCATTGGAACTTAGTGCTCGGGCTTCACTTGCTGACAAGTAAGGCATCTAGAGACAAAATATAACAATTCCTTCTTCATCCCTGACCAGTAAAACTGATGTCAGAGGTCCTAGTACATATTTTCCACACCTGGATGTACTGAAAAAGGGAATCTATGGGACTCCTTCATCATAACCTCCCAAAACATCGCTTTTACAACTTTACATCTTTTAAAATGTATGATGTGCTCCCCACCTTTTTAATATCCATCAGGGGAATGCCTCGAGGACTTCTAAGCATGTGTAGTATCATAGATGCCATCTGTGAGCTATGCCTACCACATGAGCTGTAAGAGTGGAGGGGTAACCACCATCGATAAGAGATAAGATGCTTCATCTCCATCCACAAAGGATATATCAAATGAGGTCAATTACTCTCAGGCCTCATTCGGTAGCTGTGAACCCGATCTACAGTTGATAGAATCTTCCACTACCTTCCCCTTCCTACGAGTATTGACTATCTCGAAGTCATATTCCTAGAGGAACTCTATAAAATTCCACTATCCTATGTTTAGATCATTCGGATAAAATATATACCCGATACTTTTTTGGTATGAGTAGATGATAAACCACTCATCCACAATGTAGTGTCCCCACATCTTCAATGCAAAGACTACCACTGCTAACTCCAAATTGTGGGTCATATAGTTCTACTCTTGTGGTCTCAAATTCCATGAACCGTAGGTGATCACAACTTTCCCCTTCAGTAGGACACAACCAAGACCGGTCCTTGATGTTTCATATAACACCACGTACTCGACACCCTCCTCTAACAATCTTAGGATGAGAGTGCTCTTCAAACACTGTATCAGCTATTGAAAGTTCTTTTGGCACTTCTCCATCCATATGAAAGGTTTCTTATTTCATGTTAAGGAAATCATGGATTCTTCTACTCTGTAAAATTCAGACATGAACCGTCAATAATACCCAGTCAACCAAAGGAAATTACACACCTGAGTAAAATTATTTGGTGTCTCCCAAGAATGAACCACCTCTATGTTTTCTTAATCTACTGCAACTCCAGCCTCTGAAATGACGTGTCTAAGAATGTGGACCTCTTGTATCCAGAACTGACACTTTTAGAAATTCTTGTAAATCAGGCATTCTTGGAGTCAGTCTAGGACCATCCTTAAGTGTTTCATGTGATCATCCTCCAATTCCAATTACACCAAGATGTCATCAATGAATACCACTTCAAACCGGTCCAAGTATAGTTGGAAGATCTTGTTCATGAGTCCTATGAACACTACTGGGGAATTAATCACACCAAATGGCATCACATTGTACTTGTAGTTCCCGTAGAAACATATTAAATCTGTCTTCAAGATGTCCTCATCTTATACATGAAGCTGTTGATAGTCTTATCTGAGGTCTATCTTCGAGAATCATCTCTCTCCCTTCATCTGATCGAATAGGTCAGCAATCCTCAGTAGTGGATACTTATTCTTCATAGTCACCTGATTTAGGTATCAGAAGTCCACACATAACCTCAATCTTCCATCTACCTTCTTGGAAAATAATATCAGGGCTTCCCATGGTGAATAAATAGGTCTCACAAAGCCCTTCATCTTCAAGTTCTCCAATTGTACCCTCAATTCATGAAGATCTACGAGAGCTATCTGATATTATAGTGTAGATATCATTGTCATCCTGGGGTGTAGGTCAATGCAGAATTCTATCTCCCTACGAGGATGTAGTCCTATAAAATCTTCTAGAAAGATGTCCTTGTACTCATACACCACTGCAAGAAACTAAGGACTCATCCCATCCATAGCACCGAGGGTCATGCTATCCAACTGATGTGTGATCGACTGCACCCTCTTATATGAGAGTACATACTATACTGCTTGTATCTCCCTTTCACTGAAAAAGGAAAAACTAGTCCCATCTCCATGGAAACACCACACTATGGACCTAAAATAGTCGATCTGAGCATGAACTATGGATAAACATCACATAACCAGATTGATGTCGCAAGGCCTCAAAACTTCCACTAAGATATCCCAACCAAAACTCCCACCCACAAGAGTAAGGAAACACTATCAAAACTAGTGTGTGATCGTCAAATCTCCTCCCATAAGAGTCTCTAAGTGTAGAGATCGAGTTAATAGTTCAAATGGAATCTCCATGTCTCAAACAAGGGTCATGGGGAGAAAAGAGTGACTATCACCCGTATATATTAAAACAACAACTAGGGTAGAAAAGATTTAGATCGTACCTCTAATCATCCCAGGAGTCTCCAGATCGTAATCCTCCATCACCTGGAGCTGGCCTCGTCCCTTTCCACCAACTCCCTAAGCTCGGGGTGGACCACCTGAGGGTGGTGGTGGTAGTCCCTCGAACCAACGTCTACCTCTTTCTTTTCATCCCAATCCTCTACCATGTCCAATTCCTAGAGGAATTCCCTATTCCCACCTATACTAGTGCCTTAGTGATCCATCAACCATCTCCTAGTTGGTCATATGGCTGGTCAGAAAATCTATATCTTGAAGACCCTAACTTCCGCATGAGTAGCATAGTCTATCCTTCAGCTAACTTAATCTACCCTGGTAGGCTCTCACCATTGATCCCATATCCTAGGTTCATCCCCTAGAGTTCTTGAACAAATTGGGTCCCAACTTCATCTGTCAGCTACCCGCTGTCGAAGACTCTGCTACCTGTTGCCCAATAGTAGCTCCCACTACCGGTGCCTACTATGCAAGAAATATGTCTTCCAGTATAGCTCTCTCCAACACCCCATCATGTATAAAGATGCAAAGGGATATCATCAATTCCATGATATCCTGAAGTAGTCCATGATCTAAGGTATGGTCCCTGAAGAATGGGTCCCGCACCTTGTCGGTAGAGTAGCGATAAAGATCCATGAATCTCACCGAGTACTCTACTACGAACTGGATATCATGCTACTGGTTCAGTAGCTCCTATATATGTACAGAGCATAACATTGCTGGAAATAACTTCTCCCTGAAGAGGCACTCGTAGTCTGTCCCAGATAGCATCACCTCCTCATACGTCTGGGTCATCAGGATCCACTATCTCCCCACCGAGCCCTGAAGAAGGGTCATGGCTAGGAATTCCATCTGGTTGGGGTTGAGATGGTATGTGAGTATGATAAACTATATAATACCAAATGTATGATTGTAATAATAGAGCTACTGTATGTATTATCTAATGATACTCAAAATACAAGAGGGGGTGAATTGTATATTTTTAAAAATTCCTTTGGAACTTTTAAAGATGGTTGTGTTGAACAAGGTTAAACAAGGTAATTCAAAAAACCTCTTATTTCTACACACTTTCTTAATTCAGGAAATATGATTCTGAGAAAGTGAATCAGGATATATGGTTCTGGAAAGTAAAACTTAATGAAAGTTTACAACAACAAAGATTCTACCTTAAAGCGTATAGAATCTAACTAAATCAGAGTACAAGTATAAGGAAGTATAAGATAGTTATACTTTCCTCAACAATAAAAATGTAGTGGAAAACTTGTTGTAAAACAAGTAACAGTAGTAAGTCTTTTAACCCAAAGAGAAGGGTATACAACAACCTTGGATAAAGGTCCCTTGATTTATACATTCATGAAAGTATGTCTTACCCACACCAGGGTAACCCCTTTATATGAAGATCGGAGTCTATATTGCTATCCTCGCAAGCCCTCAACTTCAAGGTAGTTAGCACCTCTGTCTTCCTCAGCAAGGAAGCCCTCAACTTCAAGGTAGTAGGGACCTCTGTATTTCTATCCCCGTAAGCCCTTGATTATACACAACAACAATCGGAGTTGCACAAAGAAAATATGAACAAGAGGTTCAGTACGCACAAAGAAATAAATCATCACTCTCTAGAAATAAATTCAACATCATGTAATCTCTATATTGATCAACTTGTTAAGATCTCTTTCAAATGAGCTCCTATTTATAGGCACAGCTTTAATGGTTGGATCCCTCCTCCAACAGTCATTTTTTTCCTTGAATTTCGGAGGGACTTGTACACGTGTCACTGAAAAAATGGTTAGTTTGTAACTGAAAGTACGAAATCATTTAATAACAATTGTAAGCAAAAATATGGTTACATAACTAAAATACGATATTCGGAATGTAAGAAAATAAAAGCTTAGAGTCTAACAAAAATTAAATTCAGATTCTATAAAAAAATGATATTCAGATTCTGTTTTCTAGGAATTCAGAACCTGAACTCTATAGAATTCTAAATTCTAAATTTCATGGAAATTCAGAATCTAAATTCACAAGAATTCGGAACCTGAACTCACAGAGTTTGGAGTTAGAGTTCGTGAGAGTTCATAGTAAGAACTCATAAGAGTTTGGAGTCTCTATTCTGAGAACTCAGAGTCAGAACATGGAAAATTTTGTAACCAGAATTCGTATTCAGAATTCGGAGTCATAACATAGAAAGTTCGTAACTAGAATTCGTATTCAGAATTAGGAGTTAGAACTAAGAAGATTCCATAAACAGCATTCTGAGAATTTTGAGAATTCGGATCCTAAAATAGAATTCTTCATATCTAGGTGTTTTAAGTATTCCAATGTTTTGGTTACAAAATGAATATTACACTTAGAAAAATTATGATATGAACAATGAATTGATGGTAAGGATAAATTTATTTGGGGTATGAAGTTTTTCCTTATAGAATAAAATCATAGGGTAAAAAGAAATTTTCCTTGAGATAAGGTGTATGTGTTTTTCAAAAAAAGAAAGAATGGTAAAGCCATAAGGAAACCTTATTGACTTAACAATATCCCCCAAGTATGAAGGAATGGAAAATTCATAAGGAAAACCTTATTGACTCAACAATCTCCCAATTTTTGGAAAGCACAAAAATTCATAAGAAAAAGAATAAAAGAACTTAGAAATTTTTTTCTAGACTTTATAATAAAGCTTATACACCTTTACACATGGTCAATGGTGAATACGACTAACCCCCCATTAGGATTTGGAACAATAAGGATCGTATTCTGGATTTTTGGAATGAGATTTTTCATTTATCTTGAATATGGAAATCTTCATAATGAGAACTCCCCCTTTGATAAACTCCCCCTTACTTAGGGAAATTTCTTCTTTACTTAGAATTCTTTTTTCCTTTCTCCCCCTTTGTGATTTTCAAAAAGAAATTTAGGGAAGGGAAAAAAAATTATGGTACCTAAAATATTAGTACAAAACATCCAAACAACAACAAGCAACCAAAAATTTCATTAAGATAGGAATAATTTGTAAAAGGGAAAAAAATAAAACAGAAGATCGGATTGATCTATTTTCCTTCCTTCTCCTTGGGTATTAACTTCTTTACTATGGTTTTCAGCCTTTTTACCTCTTTGTGATCTTCCTCTGCTTGCTTCTCTAAGGCTTTGATCCTATCATCCTAAGCCTTCAGAGCCTCTTCCAGAGCTTTCAATAGGTCATCTTTCTTTACTAACTTCTCTTCAATCTTGATCCGTAGATCCCTTTCTATTTTCCAACATTTGAAAATAGAATTTAACTTTCCATTAAGATATTTGACATCATGAATCCGAGTATTCTGTTTAAGATTTAGCTTTTCCTGAAATCTATTTGTGAGATCCCTGATTTTTCTATCTTGAGTATCAAAATTTTCCTTAGCATCACCTTGAAAGTCATCAACCACTCTCAAGTCCTCAACTACATTTTTTTACCAATTGACCATTTTCGTACAAGATTTTCTTTGGGCATTGTAGTTGATAAGGAAGTTCTTGTAATCAGCCTCAATCATTATGCACCTATCTATTAACATGGATAAAGAATCTGATTTCTGATTTATACTATGTTGAAGCATTTGACATCTGGAGTCAATGGTTGGAAAAATCAGAATGGTGTCAACAAGATTTTTCAGAGATTGAATGAAAAATCATGTCCCAGAGATGATGACTCTGAATCTGACACTTTTCAAGGTAATGGTTCTTCCTCTAGATCAACCTGCTTCCTCTTAGAAGATGTACCATCCTTCTTCCTCAAAATAACTTTAGAAGGTGAATCCTCAGCTACCTGTTTCCCCTTATTGGTTCTCAGAACAAATTCTTCATATGGAGACTCATGCTCACTTTCAGACAACTGAAAATATTATATTCATAAATTTTTTCTTTCTATGATCTTGCCTCAATATATTTAGGATGAATAAAATCATTATTATGAATCTCTTCCTCAGATAATTTGTTCACCTCCTCTTCATCCTTTTCATCAATTCTAGGAGTAGCAAGTCTTGAAGATCCGGTTTGAGAAGTCCGGATTCACAATTTATCAGAAGCACATTCCTTCTCATGAAAGTATTCAACTTTCTGTATCATTTCTTCTATGTCTTCACTACTTTCCTGTTCTTTAATTTCTTTTACAGATTCATTCTCTTCGACAACCTTCTCTTGGGATTTTTCCGAAGTGAGAAATTTCTTCCCCTGTGTCTCAGGTAATGTTTCAACCCAAAAATATTTCGGTACATGAATGTTATCGGATGCAATTTCAGTATCCCTTAGATGGTATTGAACAATACCAGCCTCAAAAATTTTCTTCTTAAGCTTCTTCTCTTTGTCTTGCTTCTCAAGCTCTTCTGTTGTCTTCTCTTTCAAAGCCTTGGCCTCAATAGGATCCAGACCAAACTGTGGTTCTCCTTCCTTCTGATTCTTTTTATCCTCCCTCCATTTGTCTACTACCTCATCTAGATAGGCTTTCTGTTTCTTGGGCTTCGGAGGTGCAGTTTGAGTTTCTTTGGACTTATGGGTTTTCTCTTCTTCTTCCACTTCCTTCAGCTTCCTCTTCTTTCCTCCTTTCTTTGATGGTTCAGCCACTTATACATTTTTCGGAATGACTTCTACTTCTTACTCTGGTAGATCATAAAACTCTCATGACTCCTTATAAAAACCAATATTCATTATTTTCAAAGTGTCATCACTAAATAACATAACATTGCAATTACTCATCTTGGAAATGCAAGGAATCTTGAAGGACTCAAGACACCGAACAATTAACTTGGAGAGTAGGGCAGGATACACGATTATCTGTGCTCTGAAATTCCCATTCTTGATATTCTCTATAATAATTAGAATATTCTTCATTAGATTGATCTTACTTAGATTTACCAAAAAATATAAGATATATATATCACATTTTTTGAGTGTTTCTTTATCACCATTTCTCAGTACGATGAAACCCTGAACCCATAACTCAAGGATCCGACTGTTTGTAGACAAGTGAGCAATTTTTACAGTCTTGACATCAGTAAGCCCTAGACACTGCATAGATTTTACCTTAATAAAAATTCCTTGAACATCTAGTAGATTGTAGGAAAATAACCCTGCTTCTCTTTCATAGGATAGCCCTACCAAGCTGGCATCCTTAGTATAAGAAGGTGTAAAAGTTTTACCACAACTCTTTAATGAAAACTTATCTTTCCCTTCTTCCTTAATGAAACAAAATGACTCATAAAACTCAATGAGTTGATCCTAATACAAAACATCCTGAGCTCCTATATTTGATATGTATACACTCTCCCATCCATTAATTTTGATATTATTTGAAATAATAGAATCATACTAGGTGAAGAAGTTTGGATGCACCAAACTCTCCATGTAAACTTGCCACTCTGAAATCGGCTTGACATAAGACATCTCTTGAGAAGGAACTTCACCAGACATTTGGAATTGAGAAAGATTTGAAAATACAGAACATGATTTTTTAAGTGGGGAAGTGATTCGACATGAAAAATCATGAAAAACCGATGTGGGACTACCATCCGGGGTCCCCTTTCATAGGTGTTGATGCAATGGTTTGACTTCCAAAATCAATCCAATGGATGAGAATTATTCTAATCAGATCTGATGGTTGAAATGATAGCCGCAAGGAAAATTTTGTAGGATCTGATATTTTGAGGTTTTTAATGGAAAAAATTCGGATTTAAGGAAAATAGAATCCAAGAAAATTAAAAAAAAGAAATTACCAAAAAGTAAAAGGTGATTACAGAAACATTAAGAAAGAATCATACCTTTCATATTTCTAGGATGATTATTCGTAATAGGTAATATTATTCTTGAATATTTTCAAAGAAAACTATGAAAACATCCATTAAGAAAAAAATATACATTACAAATTTTTTGAAAACTTTATTACGAAAAATTTGAAAACTTCATTACAATTTTTTTTGAAAACTTCATTATGAAAATTTTTGAAATCTTCATTATGAAATATTTTGAAAACATCATTAAGATTTTTTTTGAAAACTTCATTATGAAAAATTTTGAAAACTTCAATATGAAATTTTTTGAAAACTTCATTACGAAAAGTTTTGAAAACTTCATTACGATTTTTTTTGAAAACTTCAGTACAAAAAATTTTGAAAACTTCATTACAAATTTTTTCGAAAACTTCCTTATGAAAATTTTTGAAAACTTCATTACGAAATTTTTTGAAAACTTCATTATGAAAATTTTTTAAAACTTCATTAATAAAATTTTTGAAAAATTCATTACAAAATTTTTTGAAAACATCATTACGAATTTTTTTGAAAACTTCATTATGAAATTTTTTGAAAACATCATTACGAAATTATTTGAAAACTTCATTACAAATTTTTTTGAAAACTTCATTACAAATTTTTTTGAAAACTTCATTAAATTTTTTTTTGAAAGCATCATTATGAAATTTTTTGTAAACTTCATTAATAAATTTTTTGAAAACTTCATTATGAAATTTTTTGAAAACTTTATTAACAAATGTACCCATCGTATGAAAAAGAGTTTATTACTATAAGGGGATTGATTTCAAAATGATGTTAACCAAGAAGATTACCTTACGTTTATCATCCTTAACTTTTGTTTAATGTATTAAAATCTATCAGAGGGTAAATATTTTGTGAACATATCAGCAATTTGATCTTGCGTTCCGATAAATTAAAGAATAACATCTCCTTTTTGTGTGTGATCTCTAAGAAAGTGATGCCTAATATCTATGTGCTTCGCATGAGAGTGATGTGTAGAGTTTTTACTAAGGGCAATGGAACTTGTATTATCACAAAAAATTTGTGTTTTAGTGAAACTCATACCATAGTCTGTGAGTGTGTGTTGTATCCAAAACACTTGAGAACAACAACTTCTATCTGCGACATATTCAGCTTCAGCAGTGGAAAGTGCTAATGAGTGTTTATTCTTTCATGACCAAGAAACTAATGAATCTCTTAAGAAATGAAAAGTTCCAGATTTACTCTTTCTATCCATTCTACATCCACCAAAGTCAGCATCTAAAAAACTTTTTAAAATGAAATCATTCCTAGAAGTATAAAAGAGTTCTAGATCCATGGTTCCCTTTAAGTAGCGGAATATTCTTTTCACTGCCTTTAAATGAGATTCCTTAGGATTGAATTGATATATTTAACATAAGCATACTGAAAACATTAAGTCTGGATGACTAGATATCATGTAAAGTAAACTTCCTATCATACAACTAAAAGATGTTTGATCTAATGGTTTCCTAGCTTCATCATGATCAACTGTGTTTTAGTTACCGATAGAAGTACTAATACACTTAGTTTTGTCATATCCATACTTTTTAAGAAGATATTCAATATACTTATGTAAATATATTTAGATTCCTTCTAGTTTTTGAGAAATTTGAAAACCAAGGAAAAATGTTAACTCACCCATCATAATAATTTCAAACTAATATTTCATTAGATTCACAAAGGAATCAGTTAAATATTTCTGAGTTGAACCAAATATAATGTCATCAACATAAATTTGAACAATCAAAACATTTTTCTTATCTTTATTTATAAAAAGGTTTAAATCTTTATTTCCCTTAATATAATAATTTTAAAGCAAAAAACCAGTAAGTCTATCATACCAGGATCTTGGGGCTTGTTTAAGTACATACAAAGCTTTGGTAAGTCTAAAAACATGATCAGGATGTTTTGTATCTTCAAAACTAGGAGGTTGTTCAACAAAAACTTCCTCTTAAACATAATCATTAAGAAAAGAACATTTTACATCCATTTGAAAAAGTTTGAAATTGAAGAATTCTGAAAAGGAAAGTAGAATACGAATAGATTTGAGTCTAGCTACTGGAGAATAGGTTTCTTCATAGTCTATTTCCTCTTTTTGATTATAGACTTTAGCAACTAGTCTAGTTTATTTCTAAAAATGACTTCATTTTCATCACACTTATTTCTGAAGACCCATTTTACTCCAATAACAGAAGTTTCCTTAGGTCTTTTAACCAAGATCTAGACTTTATTCCTTTATAAATCATTTTGTTAATCTTTCATGGCTTTAATCCAATCATCATCACCTAAAGCTTCATCAGTGCTTTTTGGTTCTAATTGAGAAAGGAATGATAGATGTTATACTTTATTTCTTAGGGAACTTCAAGTACTTAGAGGTTGATTCACATCACCAATTATACTATCACTAGGATGATTCTTTAGAAAAAACTAATTTGGGTTTTGTAAAACCTGTTCATCAATATAGGGTAGGAAATCTTATGGAGTAAATGCTTCAGAAGTATCTTCTTGGACATTTTCCTTATCAGAAAGATATTCTAACAAAGGTTGATAATTAGTTTTTGAAAACACATCTGAAGATGTAGGTTGGGGTTGTTTAAAAACAAAAGGATCAGTTTCATCAAATGTCACATGTAATGTCTCTTCAACAGTACAAGTGTTTTTATTGAAAACTCTATAAGCCTTAAAAGTTGTGGAGTAGCCTATGAAAATTCCTTCATCAGATTTTGGTGAGAATTTGGGTAGATTATCTTTAGTATTCAGAAGGAACAATTTGCAACCAAAAACCGTGAAGTAGGAAAGTCTAGGTTTTCTACTATTACATTTCTCATAAGGAGTTTTATTAAGAAAAGGTCTGATTAAAACTCGATTTATAGTATAACAAGAAGTAATTACAGCTTCATCCCAAAAATGTTTAGTTACAGAATATTTTCTCAACATGGTTCTAGTTATCTCTTGAAGAATTCTATTTCTTCTTTCAACAACACCATTCTGTTGAGGAGTTCTGGGTGCTGAGAAGTTATGAGTAATGCCTTTTCTACTATAAAAGTCTTCAAAATCAGAATTTTGAAATTCTCCTCTATGATCACTATGAATAAATTTTAATTTTAATGGAAGTTTTTTCTCATTTTTAACTTGGGCTCTATAACTTTTGAAATAATAAAAATCTTGAGAATTATTTTCTAGAAAATTGACCCATGTAAATGTAGTGTAATCATAAACCAAAAAAATACATATTACTTGCCTCCAATGCTTCCAGTTTGGTAGGACCAAAGAGATACATATGTACTAACTGTAATCAATCAGTAGTCGAGACTTAACTGACTAATTTAAAACATGATTTATGTTGCTTTCCATATTGACATGGGTTACAAACTTTTAAAGAATCAAATATATGCTCTGGTAGATCCTTAAGTAATCTTTTATTAGAAAGTTTTCATTAGTTCATAAGGTTACAATGTCCTAACCTTCTATGACATAACCAAGAATGATCCTCCATTTTATTAAGGCAAGGTATATCTTTGCTTCTAAGGTATTCTATGTTTAGTATGTAAAAATTATCTTGCCTATGGGCAGAAATAATAAACTCTTCCTTGGAATTGAGTACTAAGCACTAGTAATTCCTAAAATTCACAAGGAAACCTTCATCACATAAAAGAATTATGTTAATGATGTTGTTCTTAAGACCCTTAACAAATAAAACATTTGAAATAAACGTTTTTCAAAGAAGAATGATGTTACCTATACCAATAATTTCTCCCTGAGCATTATCTCCAAATGTTACTTTTCCTCCTTTCATCTTGATAATCTTTTCAAAATAGTTTTTGTTACCAGTCATATGATGGGAACATCCACTATCCATTTACCATGTATTTCTATTGGTACTCTCTCTATTTTTCTAAAAATAAGAAAAAGTTAGGTTTTTGGAATCCAAACTTTCTTTGATCCAGAAATCTTAGAAAGTAATATTTTCATCACCTACATCTTTTTAGAAAAATAGGCTTTATTAAATACCAAAGACTGAGTTTTGTTTAAGGAACAATTTTTTCCAAATGCCCACCGCACTGACACTCAGTACAAAATAGAGCACTTTGAGTAAAAAAATAATTGTTACTAAAAATTGGTTTAGAACTAGTATAACCAAAACTAGAACCATTCCTTAGAGGTCGGATTTGTGAATACATTTTATCAAAATTTTCCATACCTAAGGTAACGTTTGAAAAACACTTCCTCAAGGAAAAGATTTCAGATTTCAGTTTGAAAACCAAGTTCTTGTCTTCCAAAACATTTGATTTTGAACTAGAGTTTGGCTCGAAAACGTTTTTCTTAGAAATTAAATTTTCTAGATCTTTAGAAATTTTATTCTTCTCAGAATTTACTTCCTCAATATTTTTTGAAACATTTTCAAAATCAAAATTTTTCTTATCAAGATATTTAGAAAGATATGATATTTCCTTAGTAAGAATAGTATTCCTATAATTTTCCTTATCAAGTTTTTTCATGAGTTTTTTTTCAATCTCAAGAAGTTTGGAAAACCTAGAAACTTCTTCATAGGAAGGTAAAGTATTATCATCATTATAAGAGGATTCTTCATTAGAAGAGTCATAATATTTACTATCATTATCTTTCAAAGATATATTAGTAATTGATTCAGCATTGTGTACCTTAGCCCTAAAGAAATGATTGTCTGTAAGTAGTTTGGATATTAGACCAATATTCTTCTATTCAGAAGATTCATAATCTGAAGATTCATCTGAAGAGTCTCCACCACTGGCACTCCAAGTGTTGTTAGCTTCCAAGATTTCTTAGCTTTATCCTTGTAATTCTTCTTTCTGTTTCTCTCAGAATACATTTCATTTCTTTCTTTTCCCTAGAGCATTGGACAGTTAGGCCTTATATGTACATCTCTCTCATATTCATAGCATGAAACTTCTGAATATTTATTATCTTTTCTTTCTTTCTTCTTGTATCTATATTGAAAGTTCCTCTGTCCAGCTATCTTGTTCATCCTTCGAGCAAGATTTTCTTACTCATTCTCTGAGGATTCACTTCCACTAGATTCAGATTGAATAATAACCATCTTAGATTTCGATATAGTAACTCTCTCAAGAGTCTTATATTTCATATGATTTTAAGTGGTAGTAAAAGAAACACTTCCATTCCCATTATTCTTCTTAACATTATTAGCGTATTTCTTTATTCTAGTCTCATGCTAAAGAAGTGTTCTAAATAGTTCATCAAGAGAAATCTGAGTAACCTTTTTGTTCCCAACAATAGTAGTCCTCTTGGATTCCAACTAATTGGGCATGATCTTATCAACAAGAGCTTTATCATCTAATCCTTTCTCACCCATTTATTGTAAACTATTCACAATAGTCATGAATGTTTGTTGCCCCTTACATATGGGTTCTCCATAATGAATTCAGAAACCATGATATTCAGCTATGAGCATGGCTCTTCTAGTTTCAATGACTTTGGAAGTACCAAAGTGAGTGACTTAAAGTTTCTTCCATATAGAATTTGCTGCTTCACAAGATGAAATTTGGCTATATATATTTCTAGTCATAGAACAAAGCAAAGTATTGAGTACTTTATAATTCAGATGATATTTATGCTTTTCTTGATTGGAGAAGGTACTAACTTCCTTGTCAGGAATTTTGTATCCTCCAGTAAGCATAACAAAATTATCAACTCTACTATTGATAAGGAATGTCTTCATTCTATCTCTCCAATACTCATAGTCATTTCCATCAAAGATAGTTGGTCTTGTGGGATTGAGATTGTCTTTAGAACCAACATTGATTCCTGCCATGTTATAGAAAATTATTTCCTCAAAAACTTGTTAATAGAAAAAGTTTGTAGTCAAAGAAATCATTCCTAAGCAAGGAAAGTAGAACAAGAATATCTCTAAGCAAAAAAATGAATCCGAACTATACGAGTCCGAAAAACTGATTCTGAAAAAGAAATTAGATGAATTCTATTCTGAATCTAATCATGAGATTAATTTAGATTGAACCAATCCTATGATACCAATTGTTGAGATGGTATGTGAGTATGATATACTCAATAACACCAAATTTAGGATCAAAATAATAGAGATACTGTATGTAGTATCTAATGATACTCAAAATACAAGAGGGGGGGGGGGAGGTGAAATGTATACTTTTAAAAATTCTTGGAACTTTTAAAGATTCTTGTGTTTAACAATGTAAAACAATGTAATTAACAAAACCTCTAGTTTCTACACACTTGCTTGATTTAGGAAATATGATTCCAAGAAGGTGAATTTAAAAAGATGGTTCCGGAAAGTAAAACATAATGAAAGTTTACAGCAATAATGATTCTACATTAAATCATATAGAATCTAACTAAATCAGGTTACAAGTATAAAGAAGTATAAGATAGTTATACTTTCCTCAAAAATACAAATGCATCGGAAAAATTGTATCAAAACAAGTAACATTAGTAAGTCTTTTAACCCAAAGAGAAGGGTATCCAAAAAACTTGGATAAAGGTCCCTTGATATATACTTTCAAGAAAGTCTATCTTACCCACACCAGGGTAAGCCCACGATATGAAGATCAGAGTCTGTCTTGCTATCCCCGCATGCCCTCAACTTCAAGGTAGTCGGCACCTCTGTCTTCTTTAAAAAGGAAGACCTCAACTTCAAGGTAGTCAACAGCTCTTTGTTCCTATCCCCAGAAGCCCTCTATTGTACAAAACAACAACAACCATAGTCGCACAATGACAATCTGAACAAGGGGTTCAATATGCACAAAGAAATAAAGCTTCTCTCTAGAAATCACTTCAGAAGCATGTAATCTCTAGATTGATTAACTTGTTATGATCTATTTCAAAAGATATCCTATTTATAGGTACGACTTCAATGGTCGGCTCCCTCCTCCAATGGTCATATTTTTCCTTGAATTTCAGAGGGACATGTATATGTGTCACTCAAACAACGGTTAGTTAGTAACTGAAAGTGTGACATCATTTTTTAACAAGTGTAAGAAAAAATATGGTTACATAACTAGAATATGATATTCATAATGTAATAAAATAAAACCTCGGAGTCTAACCAAAATTTAATTTGGAGTCTATAACACAAGGATATTCGAATTATGTTTTCTAGGAATTCAAAACCTGAACTCTATAGAATTCCAGAGTCTGAATTTCAAGGAAATTAGGAATTTGAATTCACAAGAATTTAGAACCTGACTCACAAAGTTCGGAGTCAGAGTTCATGAGAGTTCAGAGTTAGCAATCATAATAGTTCGGAGTCTGTATTCATAGAACTCAGATTCAGAACTTGGAAAAGTTTGTAACAATAATTCATATTCAGAATTCAGAGTCAGAACTCATAAAGTTTGTTACCAGAATTCGGATTCAGAATTCGGAGTTAGAACTCAGAAGAGTTCATAACCATAATTATGACAATTATGAAAATTCTGATCCTAAAACAGAATGCTTCATATCTAAGTGTTTATAGGATTCTAAGGTTTTGGTTACAAACCGAATCTTACACTTATAAAAATGATGATAAGAACAATGAAAATATGGTAAGGATAAATTTCCTTGGGGTGGGAAGTTTTTCCTTATAGAAGAAAATCATAGGGTAAAAAGAAATTTTCCTTGAGATAATGTGTTTGTGATTTTAAAAATATTAAAGAATGGTAAAGACATAAGGAAACCTTATTGACTTAACAATCTCACCCAAATATGAAGGAATGGAAAATTCATAAGGAAAAACTTATTGCCTTAGTAGTCAGGAGGCGTCTTTACTAAGTGGATGACTCACATCACTTCCTCCAACGAGTCCTCAACTGTCTGAGGATTCGTATCACCTCTGAACCTGGGAGGTTTCTGTCTCTGGAACTCATCCAATGCACTGAGCCTGTGTGAATCCTCTACTGGTAACGCCATTAGAAACTACTGCTCTACGGGTGGTGGTATCACTGGTACACCACTGATAGGTTCTATCTTTGGAAATGTTCCCTATACTAATGCCTCATCCCTTGGTATACCATCCTCATGGTTACACCCTAGAATCCTAGTTGGATTCCTATATGGAAGCATCATGAAACAGAACAAGATGTACCATGGTCAAGAGAGTATACATGGTGAGATGACTTTGACTTAAGAAGGAAATGAGAACACCGTCAATTACTATATGATGCAAGAACAATTAATTTCCCATACAATTAGCATTTTCATATACCAAGTAGGAAAGAAGAATTCAAGGACTTGGTGTATGGATATGTCGAACAATACACCAAAATTATGTTCCCTGGCCATAAATCTGAAATCTAAACACTTAACATTGTTTCCCCAAAACAAGAGTAAAACCGACCGTCCACTGATACCACTATGTCATGACCCGTCCCTTGGGGCCCATGCTTTTACTACCCTAATCTCGCCTCTTATATGCCAGGGGCTGGAGACTACGGCCAAATAGGCATATCCCATAAGTGGGAGGCATTTTCCCTAGTACCTATAGGCACACACCCGTCTCTAAGAAAAAGATGAAACTAAAAACACTAAGTAAAAATGGATGCAAACCACTAAGAAAACCCACTCAGAGTAAGGTACAAAACTGAAAGAAAAACTAACTAGAATATAATGCATAATAATAAAACACAAGGAATCACACAAATTATTCCATAAGGAAGATCACTAAGAAATACACCAAGTAGAATACCAAATAGGTACACAAAGTGTATCCTCTAAGAAGTATTATGAAGAGATTCACTAGAGTCATCTCAAACCAAGTATAAATATATGGTATGTATACAAGATTTTCATAAGAATCCACAGCACCCTAAATTTGTTACACATGGAGCATTGGTTACACACAAAGTGTATTTAACACACATTGTGTCAGTAACTCATGGAGTGTAGGTAACACACAGTGTGTAGGTAACACACAGAGTGTGGTCAAAGACTAGAGGGACCACACCTTGGTGGGATAGGGGAGTACCGATATAGTCTTGGTAAGACAAAATGTCTAGATAAGACACATAGTTTAGGTAAGATACACAGTCTAAGTAATCACATAGCTTCTAGGTTGCATCCAGCCACATGATTCAATCCTTAGCACGCTCATTCCAGGATCACCTACTCCTCAATCCAAAAGGACATACACCAACTTCCACTAAAACTCATTTAGAGTACCTCAAAAGGGTGACCTCATCGTGGGGGTCCCAATGTAAAAAAATGTATCATCAAACAGACACACAATTTTAGAGTTATGGGATTTTTTGTGAAAAGGGTCAGTGGGGTCTGGGTCCGGTCCAAACCGACCTGCCGGGTTTGACTCGACCCACCTGGTCCGACCTGTCCAGACACAGTAGCTGCCACATCTGCTCCAGCTACACATGAACCACTAGATACATCTCCCAAGGTCAATGCGGCCAGTCTGTGTGACCAGCTCCACCCACGGCTCGGCCATGAGTCCTTCGTCCGACACTACTCGGGGAGCCGTGTCCTCCCACCACTGCGTCTCGCTACCACGTCTTGTCACCACCACTCTTGGCCTTTCCACCATGATCCCCTCTTCTACCAGCCATCAAGCCTCTGGCTATCTGCAGTAGGGTGGCCGCACCTCCGTGATCCACCACCGGTGCCATCATGCGGTGGCAGTGACTCTCCTTCTATGGGTCTTCAATCACATTTAAGTGATCCATTTTTTAAAAAAAAGAACTCGTATGACCCTATGTTCATGTTATTCATCTCTATAAGCTCAAATTTTTCTTTCCATCACTCCGGGGGTCTGACCACATTTGGAACCACCCATAAAAACACACCGCAACTATGAGGGTCCACTGACGAAAAACGCAAGAATGGGGAAGGGAGATAAGCATAAAAACACCCTTAGAATGGACATTGGCCTTTTTTGATCCATTCATGGTCCATTCATGTCAGAAAAAATATGAAATAGGAACAAAAGAATATTTAATAATTTATTCCTTTTAATCCCACATTTCTAACCATCCCACAAAAACAATCAAACTACAGATCAATATGATCGTGGGTTGGTCCAGGTTCATTGTTGTAAACAAGAACGGTGAAAGAATCCACAAAGAAAAATAAACCCCTACCTCTAGGATTGGATCATTTTCTGAAAAATGTTGAGTTCTATGTTCTTAATTCTTTAATCCACTGACACCTATTCTGAATCTGATCATTGATCCACCACCATTCGCCATTCACTAATGAGATGAATTTACAACGCGTTTCCCTTTTTTTCAAGAGCCTCAATGGATCGTGTATCTGATCTCGCATCCCTTTAAAGATATTAAATGAAGAAATTAATTTCAAAATTACTGTTTCACTAAGTTAAATTAATTCCACACGGTTTCATTTATGAAAGGAAAAAACTTCTTAGTCATGGCGTTGTAGTGCCGCTGGTTCATTATTAAATGTTAAAATAAACTATTTTCTAAGTTTATTTTGTTTTCATTTAAAACATCCAAAAAATATTTTTTGCAGTCGACCCACACCAGTTGATGTTATGTAATACCTAAGAAAAACCTACTACTCTAAAAAAAATGGTTCCCTCATATTTCGAGTCTGAGCGATCGTTTAAAAGTTACTAAAACCGCACAAAAGTTCTATTTTTAATAAATATAAAAATAGTTTGAACATTTATTTTGGGCACCCTAGGCCTCAGACCATCTTAGCGCTTGGTCTCCAAGTAATCCCATTTTTTTTAACAAATTTACATGGAAAATTAGGACATTACATAAATCACATTAAACTAAAGGGAAGAGTGATGTATGGGACTTCATCCCAAATTTTCCTCATTGAGGCATATTTTAATGTTCTGAACCAAATTTATTTTATATGGTGTATACACTACCTATTTTATAAGATATATCATGAATCCTTAATAATTCATGTAATTTTACATTTCAAATTGAATCATTTCATTCAACGGAATTTGACTTGAAAGTTAGCAATTGATATGGAATTTTATAACTCAATTTCCTTTCATTGGGTTATATTTTTTCTTCATTGTCTTTGATATACTAAGATTATGTGTGTAATTACTTTTTATTATTTTGTGTTTTATTTAAAATTATTTTATATGGATTTAAATTTTACATACATAATTAATTCATGATTGATTATCACTTCAATTTGATGATCATTGTAAGGGATTTCGTCCCAATTTTCACCTCCATTGAGATATATTTTGTATTATGCACCTATTTATTTTTATAAGGTGTATATAATAACCCATTGATATGTTATATCATGAATATAATTATATTAATTCAATTTAATGTTTCATTTTAATTTATTCCTTTCATGGGGGTTATGATTCAATAGTTACCAAAACGGTAAGAGTTTATGCTTCAATCTCATTTTAATCACGATTGTTTATATTTGAATTTTCATTGAAGGAAATTATTTAATAATTTTATCATAAAAACCATTGATTTTATTTTACATTGGTTATTTATGACATTTAAAATTAATATTCCCAATTTCCTCTATTTTTTACCTAAAATTACTGAGAAAATATTGTCAAGAATATCAAGTGTTATTTTTCTATATGATCGAAAAATAATTTTCATTCCAAATCCAAATTTTCTAAAAAAAATCAAGAATTTTTTTAATGTTTTCTTATGATTGTTTAAATTAATTTTAACCATTATTAATTTTAATTTTCTATAAAATTATTCTTATTGATTTTTTCCAAACATGTTACTTTTTGATATTTCTTACAAAAATGTGAAAGGAATCATTGTTTTAACATACTTAGCATGAATGCACCATCACTAACAATCATTTAATTTATTTTGTCTTCCCAATTTTTAAATATTCTTTTCAAATAAAATGTTTTTTAATATTCTGTAAATGTTTGGTTTTTAAATTTTATTTTTGAAGTGAAAAGGATATTTTCCACTATAATGTATTTAATGATTTTTTGCAGTATTCCTATTCATTAAGGAAAAGAATCCTTTGTTTTTCTTATACTAAACTTGGAATATTCTATAATGATACCATAATTATTATTTCTATGGGTTATTTATGATTAGTTTTACTAGAGAATGTATTGAGATTCATCTTATTGGTTAATTTTTGTAGTCATTAACATTACCTTGAAACATTCAATTTCTTATGATCATTGTACATTATATTCCTCTTAAATATACATATTATTTTTATCATGGATATGATTATTACATGAGGTGTATACCATTTTTACATATGGTGTTTTATTATGAATATTATTTTATTGATTGGGTAAAATCTTGATAAATTCGTATTCTTTACTCAATATGAATGCTTGTTGATAAGGAATATTATTCATGAATTAAATCAATCCTTAGATATATAAGGAATGATTTGGGAATTAATTCATGGGTAGAGACTATAATTTTATAGCCCTTAAATGAATCTGTAGGTCTCATGATACAAATTAACACACTTTAATTAAATGTGGGTTTACCCACTGTTTTAAACTTTATTGGCATAAGTTCGTGATGTTGTAGATTTCCTGATGTCTGGGATCATGAAATCCAAAATTTACAATTTTCTTTATTGAGATTTCAATTATTATTATCCCTAATATTATTGCATTGATATTATCCTTGGATGCATTTTTTCTCAAGTTATTTATTAAATGGAATTTTTTCAGTTATTTACCTTACCATATTGATTATTCCTTATATATTCATGATAGTCAAGTTATTGATTAAATTAAATGTTTGTTTGATTATTTACCTTTAAATATTGATTATGCGTTATTGATTGATGATATATTTTGGTACACATAACCCTCACTTAGAATATGATATAACCTTTAATTTGTTTTCTTTCCCCATGATATGAATAAGGGATATTTGAATGAGTTTAAGGATAAAAAATATTTACATTCCCTATATTATAATTTATATTTTTAAAAATCAATGCAATACTTGAGTATGTATCTAGTTTAGTAAGTCTACTTGTCATGACCCGTCCTCGGGGCCCGTGCCGTGACTACCCCAAGCCCGCCTTCCATAGGCCAGGGGCTGGCGACTAGCACCAAGGCGTAAATCCCGGTAAAAAGGGAAGGCATTGCCTTTGTAAAGTAAACAAGCACCACAGAGTAATCAAGCGGAAAGGTAAACACTAAGTAAAAACAGAGTACAACTAAAAGTGCGGAAAAGTAAAAGGGCCAGTATACAAACCCAAACTGAAAGAAAAGTACAACTCGAAAGGGAAAACAGAAACTGTAAAGTAAAAGCCGCTACAACGAGCTGTCCACTGGAAATCCCACCTGAAGGGTGGGTACATATAGCTCCACTGCTCCTCGGGTCCCGTCGTCCGCTCCGAACACGTCCCGCCCAGTGGTCCACCTCTAGGTACCGTCCTGCTCTGCAAGCCTCAGCCAAGATCAACGCTGTCCGTCGTCTGCAACCAACACAACGTAGTGCGGGCATAGCCCGTGCAGGGGTGAGTATAAGCTACTCAGTAGGGACCCCGAGACCCCTGAAGGTCTCCCAAAATACACAAAGGATAAACCACAAAGGAAGATATAATCAAGAAGTAACAACCGACACTGCTTAGGTATATGCCCATACATATAGCTAAGTCATCAATTCCAATACGCTCCAACCTCCGAGCCCAAGTAAAACTCAGTCCACATAGGAAAGTAAACGTATTCCCCACAGAAAAGCAAAACGAAATCCACACAGGATAGCACAACTCAATCCACACAGGAACGCAACGGGATTCAGCTCACACAGGTATACTTCTTCAAAGGACGATAAAGATGATCTCTGATCCATCTAAGTCGTCGGACCCATGAAGGATCGATAGGTAACTAACCCCCGCAAAAGACCCACACAGGATCGGGCCCACACAGGACCTGTAGGCGCTGGTTCACACTGGACAGCTGAGTGCAAAGACCCACACAGGATCAGACCCACATAGGATCGGGCCCACACAGGACCTGTAGCACTGATCCACGTAGGATCGCTGAGTGCTGTAGTCGTCGTCGAATCCACCAAGGATCTCTGTACTGTCGTTGTCGTAGTCACAATAGCAGTAGCAGTAGCAGTCACAGTCGCAGCCAGCTCTAGGGTTCCCGCACACAACAAGCTCGTTCGGGAGGGTCCGCTCCACGAGCCGAGAGGCTGATACTTCAACTGTCACAAAGTCCAGAGTTGATGTATCCAAAAGTTTCGTATCGCCAATAGGAACTCAACGCAACATACAGTGCGTCGATCGTACGCCCGGTCTGAGAGTTATTGGCTTTTTCGTCCCAGGGGCCCGGTTGGTTTTTAAGGAAAACCAACCTGACCGTACTCCACCTACGTCCAAACCTCGGGCGGAGTATGCCAAAAGATTCGTCTCACTAAGAGGAACACAACAAAGCTGACGACACGTCAATCGGACATCCGTAGCTCAAGATATGAGCGTTTTCGCTCCGAGGGCCCGGTTGGTTTCGTGAACGAACCAACCTGGCCGAACTCAAAGTATTCCGAAACTTTGATTGAGATATACCGAAACGACCGTCTCGATCCAAGGATCGCATCTCCGCTGACGGTTCGTCAATCGGAGGCCCGTAGCTCAAGTTATGGGCAAAAGACCGAAGTTGATTCGAAAACGGGGGGTCCGGGTCCGGCCCGACCCGGCCCGACCCCCCCTGGGTCGGCCCGAACCGGGCGACCCGACCCGGGTGACCCGACCCGGGTCCGAACCGGCCTGGCGCGGCGGCGCGGCCCGGCCGGCGGCGGTGCGGCCTGGCGCTGCACGGGTGCTACGCGCGGGGGGCAAGGCCCCCGCTCCTCTTTGCTGGCGGCGCGGCTGAAAGCCGCGCCGTTGGAGAAACCGACCCACCTCGTGGGGGCCTGCCTTTGAGAAAAACGGGGGGGCCGCCTGCCCCCCTTTATGAAACCGGCCCCCCCTCACGTGGGGGGCCTTCTTTGAGGAAAAACGGGGGGGGGGGGGGAGGGGGGGGGGGGTGCTGCCCCCCCTTGGTGTAACCGCGGCCCCCCCTTTATGGGGGGCCGTTTTGTGGCCAACCGGGGGAATTAATTCCCCTGGAACTTCTCCCTTCCGGCCGTCCCAACATGGTCGGCCGGTTCTTCCTCAACGGGACCGGCAAGGCCGGTCCCCTTTCCGGCTTCCGACGCCGGCGGCCCGGCTAGCCGCCGGTCTTCCCTTTTCGCCGCGGCTCAGAACCGACAGGGATGTTCGTCGTCCGGCGCGGTGCGACGGCACCGTGCCCCTCCGCCGCGGCCCCGCTCTGGCCGCGGTGCCTTCGGTTCCCTACGACGCGGCGCGACGGCGTCGCGTTCATGACAATCCTTCCATGGCGCGGCACCGCGCAATATTTGTCGAATGATTTCTGCATGGTGCGACGGCACCACGCCATCTCGTACATCACAAGAAAAATAATAATAATCAAGAAAAAAGGAGGGGGAATTCGGCCGTGTTTGTGCGGTCCGACCCCCCTCTCATTAGATGATAACTCTTAAATATTTATCCACAAGATTATCATGCTAGAACCAAGAACGAGAGTAAATAAATAATCCACAACAAACCCCTACCTCGGTTTCAAGATCGATGATCATCAACGACCCACGGAAGACGAGTCGCGGTGGTCAGCGTCACGGAAGAAGGACGTCGATGTCATGAAGCGAGGATTCAGAGTTCTTTGACGATGATTTCGTCGCGGGAAATCGTCGCGGAAGAGATGATGCGGAAGAAGTACGTTGTCGGTATCGCGGGTAAGGCGTCGCGGAAGACGGTTCCCGAGAACGTGGCGTTCTTCGTTGAAGCTCGAAGGTTCTTCGCGTTCTTCGTGAAAGCGTAAAGAAGAAGAAGAAAAAGAAGGCTTCAAAATCTCTCAAGGAGGCTAGAGAATTCTAACCAA
The DNA here is from genome assembly GCA_963277665.1 of Viscum album. Lineage (NCBI taxonomy): Eukaryota > Viridiplantae > Streptophyta > Magnoliopsida > Santalales > Viscaceae > Viscum > Viscum album. The sequence goes on along the minus strand of OY728121.1, from coordinate 1,784,240,060 downwards.
ATAAAATAAGCTAAGGGATTATGTTATTTACTCAACCAAACCATTTGAAATTCAAAGGTTTGAATTAAGACAACTCAACCCCTTTAATAACCAAACATGTCAAGTTAATTAAAAGAGAAGGTTAAGGGAGTTTTAAAAGAGAAGATGAAGAGTTATGCTTCACGTGGGCCCCACCACACTTAATCCTCCCAAGGGAGGTTAAGTGGATGTGGGTCCCACCTTTATCTCCCTTTGGGAGAAGTTAACCAACAAAATAAAAATAAAAAGTGTTTCCACATTTTTATTTAACTTCTTTTAAAATCCCAAAAACTAACTCTCAACCTGCAATAAACGCAACCTCGGAAAAGGTCTCCTTAAGCGAATATCGGTGCTGCGAGTTCATCGGTGTCCTCGGATTTCAATTCCGAGCACCGGATCAAAAGTTAGAAATTCCTGCTCGTTCGTTCACTGAACGTACCCGAGCCAAACTTCGGAAATTGATTCTAGGCACTCCGGGCCTCGGAATCAGGTGCCGTCAGAAACCGCGCTCTTGTAAAATTCCAAAGAAAATTAAGAAAAAAATTCCCTTGAATTTTACGGGTCATTACATTACTCCCACCTCATGGCTTTACGTCCCCGTAAAGATACAACAAAAACTAGGGGAACAAATGAGGGTACTGAGCACGCATCTGAGCCTCCCGCTCCCATGTGCTCTCTTGGAGGTTCCCGTGCTGCTATCTGATGTGCACAAGAGGAATCGATCGCCCACGTAGGACCCGCTCCTGTCGATCCTCTCTCTCCACCGGGACCTCCGTAAAAGTCGCCCCATCGTCAACGTCAAGCTCTCCATGGGCAATGATGTGCGTCGGGTCGTGCACGTATCTCCTCAGCTGAGATACGTGGAAGACGTCGTGCACCCGGTGCAACTGAGGTGATAAATCCAGGCGATAAGCCACCTCGCCAATCCTGCTGAGGACCTGGAAGGGTCCGATGATGCATGGAGATAACTTGCCTCCTCGGCCAAATCTCCGAATACCACGTCAAGGTGAGACCCGCAAGAAGATGTGGTCGCCATCCTCGAACTCTAGTGGCCTCCGCCTCCTGTCAGCGTATGACTTCTGCCGGCTCTGAGCTGTCCTCATCTGCTCCTGGATGACCTGGACCTTCTCTGTCGTGGCCTGGACCATCTCCGGCCCCACAAGTGCTGACTCCCCAGGGTCTGCCCAGCACAAAGGAGATCTACAAGGTCGGCCGTACAACGCCTCGTACGGTGCCATCCCGATGGTGGAGTGGTAGCTGTTGTTGTACGCAAACTCCACCAAGGGTAGGTGGTCCTCCCAGCTACGACCAAAGTCGAGGACACATGCGCGGAGCATGTCCTCGAGAGTCTGGATGGTCCTCTCCGTCTGACCATCCGTCTGAGGGTGAAAGGCTATGCTCAGACGTAGCTGCGTCCTGAATGCCTCCTCTAACCACTTCCAATGCCGGGAAGTAAAGCGAGCATCCCGATCGGAGACGATAGATGATGGCACACCGTGGAGCCGCACAATCTTTTGAACGTAGAGACGTCCCAAGCTCTCCACTGAGCCCTGCTCTCTGATGGGTAAGAAGTGTGCCGACTTGGTGAGTCGGTCAACAATCACCCAAATGGAGTCGTGACCTCTGGAAGTGCGTGGAAGTCCAGTCACGAAGTCCATAGATATGCCATCCCACTTCCACTCTGGAACCTCCAAGGGCTGCACCAAGCCTGCTGGTACCTGATGCTCTGCCTTCACCTGCTGGTAGGTGAGGCATCGAGAAATGAACTCTGATACATCCTTCTTCATGCCCGACCACCAGTGCTGTCGTCTGAGATCCTGGTACATCTTCGCCACTCCTGGATGTACCACTAAAGGAGAAGTGTGAAATTATATCAGCACATCCTCTCGCAAAGCAACTGGTATCATGGTACGTCCTCTAAAAAGGATGTCGTGCTCTGCTCCAAGGGTGAAACCATCAGGTGCCTGTCCCGAAGATATATGTGCACGTCGTGTCTCACAGTCAGCGTCCTCACGCTGTGCCTCTCTGACCCGCTGTAGTAGTGGAGGGGTGACTGTGAGAGACTGGAGGAAGGCTACTCCATCTCTATCCACGAAGGATATCTGCAAAGAGGCTAGCTGCTCGATCGCCTCCTCAAGTAGCTGAATGTCCGTCCTCCTACTGAGGGCATCGGCTACTACGTTCCCCTTCCCAGGAGTATAGACTATCTCAAAGTCATAGTCCTGGAGTAACTCGAGCCATCGCCGCTGTCTCAGGTTCAGGTCCTTCTGCGAGAAGATATACCTGAGACTCTGATGATCAGAAAAGACTGTAAAACGCTCGCCCATCAGGTAATGTCACCATGTCTTCAGAGAGAAGACCGCTGCTGCTAACTCCAGGTCATGGGTAGCGTATTTCTGCTCATGCGGCCTCAACTGATGTGATCCATAGGCGATCACTGCCCGATCCTGCATCAGAACACATCCGATTCCGGTCCCTGATGCATCGCAGTAGACTACGTACCCTACTCCCTCCTCAGGCAACCTCAAGATCGGTGCGCTAGTCAATCTCTACCTCAGCTCCTGGAAGCTCTGCTGACATCTATCTTACCACACGAAGGGTTTCCCCTTCTTCATCAAAGCTGTGAGTGGTGACGCAACTCTAGAGAAGTCTGGAACGAATCTCCGATAGTATCCAGCTAGTCCCAAGAAACTCCGAACCTCAGTCACGCTCCTGGGTGGCTCCCATGCTAACATAGCCTCGATCTTCGCAAGATCCATAGAAACTCCCGCCTTAGAGATAACGTGTCCCAAGAAGTGGACCTCATGTATCCAGAACTGGCACTTCGAGAGCTTACCATAAAGCTGGTGCTCTCGGAGTGTGTCTAGTACAACTCGCAAGTGATAGGCGTGCTCCTCCTCAGTCGTAGAGTAAATCAAAATGTCGTCGATGAAGACCACGACAAATCGATCGAGGTATGGCTGAAAGATCCTGTTCATGAGGGCCATGAACACTGCTGGAGCATTGGTTACGCCAAAAGGCATAACCAAGAACTCATACTGGCCATACGACATCTGAAGGCCGTCTTCTGTATGTCCTCGTCTCTGACCCTGAGCTGATGATAGCCTGACCTAAGGTCTATCTTCAAGAACCACCGTGCTCCCTTGAGCTGATCAAAGAAGTCATCAATCCTCGGTAGCGGATACTTGTTCCTCACTGTCACCTGGTTCAGGCGACGATATTCAACACAAAGTCTCAAGCTCTCGTCCGCCTTCTTGGCGAACAATATCGGGGAAGCCCAGGGTGAAACACTGGGTCAGATGAACCCCTTTCCCTGCAAGTCCTCCAACTGTACCCGTAGCTCTCGAAGCTCGGCGGGGGCCATCCGATATGCTGGAGTGGATATCGGGGCTGTCTCGGGGTACATGTCAATATAAAATTCTACCTCTCTACAAGGAGGTATCCCTGGAACGTCGTCGAGAAAAACGTCCGCAAACTGATCCACCACTGTAGGAAAACCAGGACTCCGCACGTCAACTACTCCAAGGATGAGGCTAGCCAACTGATGAGTGATGGTCTGTCCTCTCCTCCGCGGAAGTCCATCCTGTGCTGCAAAGGCTCCCTTCTCACCGGTGAAGGTGAACCTGCTCCCGTCGGTGCATACACATCGCACCTTGCGCCTAAAACAGTCAATCTGTGCATGGATCGTAGATAGCCAATCCATGCCCAAGATGACGTCGTAAGGCCTCGACGCTGCTACAAGAAGATCCCAGCTGAAGCTCTTGCCTCCTAGAGTAAGCTCGCACTGCCGGCACCAGTGCGTAATCGTCGAGTCTGCTCCCGTAGGAGTCTCTAGCCGTAAGGATCGAGCCAACGACTCTGTCGGAATCTCCGAGCTCCGAACAAGGGCAGAAACTATGAAAGAGTGACTCGCTCCTGTGTCTATAAGTACTGCAGAAAGGGTGGAATAGACACATATAGTACCTCGAATCATCTCGGGTGCGCTGTGGTCGTAGGCCTCTGCTGCCTGGAGCTGTGCCTGTCTCTGCCCGCCAGCTCCCTGTGGTCGGGGTGGTCCTCCTGGTGGTGGTGGTGGCAGAGCCTCAAAGCGTCGCCCACCACCTGCTGCTCAGCCAGCTCCTCTGCCTCGTCCGCCTCCTCCCTGCGGACCGCCACGTTCGACCCTCTGCCTTTGCCTCAGTGGTCCCTCGACCGTCTGCTGCTCCTCGGCATGGTGGGTCGGGCAGTCACGAGCCATGTGGCCCTGCCCGCCGCACGAGTAGCACTGCCTGCCTCTCGAAAGACTGGCTCCTCACTGTGTGCCTCGCACTGCTGAGCCAGTGTCCTGAGGTCGTCTGCCTGAAGGTCTGGTCTGCATGGACCCCTGAGTCATCCGTCGACTGCCTGCTGCAGATGACTCTGCCACGTGCCGCCCTGTGGTGGGTCTCGGCGCTGGTGTAGACTCAACAAGGAAACTCTCGATCAAAAGGGCCCACTCCAGTACTCCTGTCTGAGTCGGTATGCTGAGGGAGATCAGCGATGCCCTGATCTCATGTCTCAAACCCTGCTCGAAGGTCCGGGCCCGGAAGAATGGGTCCCGTACCATGTCGGTCGAGTAGCGCGAGAGATCAGTAAATCTCGCCGAGTACTGAGCGACCGTCATGCTGCCCTGCCGCAGCTGAAGAAGCTCCTGGATACGCACCGCACGAAGGGTGGCTGGGATGAACTCTGAGCGGAAGAGGCTCTCAAAGTCCGTCCAAAGTAGAGATGCCTCATCGTGCACCTGGAGCATCACGCTCCACCATCGGCCCGCTGCTGCGTGCAGTAGGCTCGCAGCGAGGATCACCATGAGGTCTGCAGGTGTCCTCACTATCCTAAAAACTCGTACCACTGCCTCCAGCCAGTCCTCTGCTGCCTGGGGGTCCGTCTCCCCACGGAACCTAGGTGGTCGCTGGCGCTGAAACTCATGCAGTGCGCTGAGGCGACGGCCATCGTCAGCGGATGGTGCTGGAAGTATCGGTGGCTCGACGGGTAGTGCTACCGTCGGTGCCACTGCTGACAAAGGGCCCTGCACCGAGGCCTCGTCACTCGGTGGGCTGTCGTCACACTCGAATCTCGGAACCCTAGCTGGCTGCCGTCGTGGGGCCATCCTGAAAAGGAAACAGGTGCACCACGGTCAGAACAGTATACCTGGTGAGCTGATATAAGTAATCACAAAGAAAACTTTGAAACACACACGCAATCAATGTTTTCATGCATTAAGTCGGAAATCAGAAGTCAAGGTCCTGGTGTACGGATACATCAGCCGCCGCACCAACACTGGACTCCCTGGACTGATAACCACACTCAATACGCTAAACATTATTGCTTCACATAGAAAAGATCAGAGTTCGCGGTAGAACCGAACTCCTCTGATACCAATTTGTCACGACACGTCCTCGGGGCCCGTGCCGTGACTACCCCAAGCCCGCCTTCCATAGGCCAGGGGCTGGCGACTAGCACCAAGGCATAAATCTCGGTAAAAAGGGAAGGAATTTCCTTTGTAAAGTAAACAAGCACCACAGAGTAAACAAGCAGAAAGGTAAACACTAAGTAAAAACAGAGTACAACTAAAAGTGCGGAAAAGTAAAAGGGCCAGTATACAAACCCAAACTGATAGTAAAGTACAACTCGAAAGGGAAAACAACAACTGTAAAGTAAAAGCCACTACACCGAGCTGTCCACTGGAAATCCCACCTGAAAGGTGGGTACAGATAGCTCCACTTCTCCTCGGGTCCCGTCGTCCGCTCCGAACACGTCCCGCCCAGTGGTCCACCTCCAGGTACCATCCTGCTCTGCAAGCCTCAGCCAAGATCAACGTTGTCCGTCGTCTGCAACTAAAAAAACGTAGTGCGGGCATAGCCCGTGCATGGGTGAGTATAAGCTACTCAGTAGGGACCCCGAGACCCCTGAAGGTCTCCCAAAATCCACAAAGGATAAACCACAAAGGAAGATACAATCACGAAGTAACAACCGACACTGCTTAGGTATATGCCCATACATATACCTAAGTCATCAATTCCAATACGCTCCAACCTCCGAGCCCAAGTACAACTCAGTCCACATAGGAATGTAAACGTATTCCACACAGGAAAGCAAAACGAAATCCACACAGGATATCACAACTCAATCCACACAGCAAAGCAACATGATTCAGCTCACACAGGTATACTTCTTCAAAGGACGATAAAGATGATCTCTGATCCATCTAAGTCGTCGGACCCACGAAGGATCGATAGGTAACTAACTCCCGCAAAAGACCCACACAAGATCGGGCCCACAGAGGACCTGTAGGCGCTGGTTCACACAGGACCGCTGAGCACAAAGACCCACACAGGATCAGACCCACACAGGATCGGGCCCACAGAGGACCTGTAGCACTGATCCACGTAGGATCGCTGAGTGCTGTAGTCGTCGTCAAATCCACCAAGGATCTCTGTACTGTCGTCGTCGTAGTCACAGTAGCAGTAGCAGTAGCAGTCACAGTCGCAACCAGCTCTAGGGTTCCCGCACACAGCAAGCTCGTTCGGGAGGGTCTGCTCCACGAGCCGAGAGGCTGATACATCAACTGTCACAAAGTCCAGAGTTGATGTATCCAAAAGTTCCGTATCGCCAACAGGAACTCAACGCAACAGACGGCGCGTCGATCGGACGCCCGGTCTGAGAGTTATTGGCTTTTTCGTCCCAGGGGCCCGGTTGGTTTTTAAGGCAAACCAACCTGACCGTACTCCACCTGCATCCAAACCTCGGGCGGAGTATGCCAAAATATCCATCTCACTAAGAGGAACACAACAAAGCTGACGACACGTCAATCGGACGTCTGTAGCTCAAGATATGAGCGTTTCTGCTCCGAGGGCCCGGTTGGTTTCGTGAACGAACCAACCCGGATGAACACAAAGTATTCCGAAACATTGAGTGCGATATACCGAAATGACCGTCTCGATACAAGGATCGCATCTCCGCTGATGGTTCGTCAATCAGAGGTCCGTAGCTCATGTTATGGGAAAAAGACCGAAGTCGATTCGAAAACGGGGGGTCCGGGTCTGGGCCGACCCGGCCCGACCCCCCCTGGGTCGGCCCGAACCGGGTCGACCCGACCCGAGTCCGACCCGGCCCGGCGCGGTGGCGCGGCCCGGCCGGTGGCGGTGCGGCCTGGCGCCGCACGGGTGCTACGCGCGGGGGGAAAGGCCCCCGCTCCTCTTTGCTGGCGGCGCGGCTGAAAGCCGCGCCTTTGGAGAAACCGGCCCCCCTCGTGGGGGCCTGCCTTTGAGAAAAACGGGGGGGCCACTTGCCCCCCTTTATGAAACCGGACCCCCCTCACGTGGGGGGCCTGCTTTGAGGAAAAACGGGGGGGGGGGGGGGGGGGGCGCTGCCCCCCCTTGGTGTAACCGCGGCCCCCCCTTTATGGGGGGCCGTTTTGTGGCCAGCCGGGGGAATTAATTCCCTCGGCACTTCTCCCTTCCGGCCGGCCCAACATGGCCGGCCGGTTCTTCCTCAACGGGACCAGCAAGGCCGGTCCCCTTTCCGGCTTCCGACGCCGGCGGCCCGGCTAGCCGCCGGTCTTCCCGTTTCGCCGTGGCCCGGAACCGGCAGGGATGTTCGTCGTCCGGCGCGGTGCGACGGCACCACGCCCCTCCGCCGCGGCCCCGCTCTGGCCTCGGCGCCGTCGGTTCCCTACGACGCGGCGCGACGGCGTCGCGTTCATGATAATACTTCCACGGCGCGGCGCGACGGAGCCGCACAATATTTTGTCGAATGATTTCCGCGTGGTGCGACGGCACCACGCCATCTCGTACATCACAAGAAAAATAATAATAATCAAGAACAAAGGAGGGGGAATTCAGCCGTGTTTGTGCGGTCCGACCCCCCTCTCGTTAGATGATAACTCTTAAATATTTATCCACAAGATTATCATGCTAGAACCAAGAACGAGAGTAAATAAATAATCCACAACAAACCCCTACCTCGGTTTCAAGATCGATGATCGTCAACGACCCGCGGAAGACGCGTCGCGGTGGTCGGCATCACGGCAGAAGGACGTCGATGTCGTGAAGCGAGGATTCAGAGTTCTTTGACGACGATTTCGTCGCGGGAAATCGTCGCGGAAGAGATGACGTGGAAGAAGTACATCATCGGTATCGCGGGTAAGGCGTCGCGGAAGACGGTTCCCAAGAACGTGGCGTTCTTCGTCGAAGCTCTAAGGTTCTTCGCGTTCTTCGTCAAAGCTTGAAGAAGAAGAAGAAGAAGAAGGATTCAAAATCTCTCAAGGAGCTATAGAATTCTAACCAAATAAAATAAGCTAAGGGATTATTTTATTTACTCAACCAAACCATTTTAAATTCAAAGGTTTGAATTAAGACAACTCAACCCCTTTAATAACCAAACTTGTCAAGTTAATTAAAACAGAAGGTTAAGGGAGTTTTAAAAGAGAAGATGAAGAGTTATGCTTCGTGTGGGCCCCACCACACTTAATCCTCCCAAGGGAGGTTAAGTGGATGTGGGTCCCACCTTTAACTCCCTTTGGGAGAAGTTAACCAACAAAATAAAAATAAAAAGTGTTTCCACATTTTTATTTAACTTCTTTTAAAATCCCAAAAACTAACTCTCAATCTGCAATAAACGCAACCTCGGAAAAGGTCTCCTTAAGAGAATATCGGCGCTGTGAGTTCATCGGTGTCCTCAGATTTCAATTCCGAGCACCGGATCAAAAGTTAGAAATTCCCGCTCGTTCGTTCACTGAACGTACCCGAGCCAAACTTCAGAAATTGATTCCGGGCACTCCGGGCCTCGGAATCAGGTGCCGTCAGAAACCACGCTCTTTTAAAACTCCAAAGAAAATTAAGAAAAAATTTCCCTTGAATTTTACGGGTCTTTACACTACTAAACTATTTGATCCATTGGGATGCAATCAATTCTATCTTATTTAAAAGTAGCAAAGTAACCACTAGATCTAGGCTACTAGGATCAAGGCCTTTATAGTTGGTATCATAGTATGTTTAGTTGAAAACTTTTGAACAAGATTTATAAAAACATAGATTAGGGTATATATACTTTTGAATTAATTTTAGGATAAGTGTAAGTATATGATAACATTGGTAAGGTGGAGAGCATGTGGTCTTACTAGAAATACATCCTTGTTTGGATACTGTAAGTGGAAATGGTTTTGGAACATTTATACCTAGGGGTAATAACACTGAAAAGGGTTTATTGGGCTTTGACTCAATCTCCATGTAATGCACAACAACGAGCCTTACTATGCACTCGGTTTGACACTCTCTGGGGATATTCTTAGAATAATTCACATATTCTTGATGATCCATCATGGATGATTTGAATATATGATAACAATGAATGATCTAGGTTAAACCTATGGGGTCATAGATTGAGAGGAAGGTGTCATGATTTAGATATCCTTTAAATTATTACATGTGTTTTCACTATGATTTTTTATCACACTATTATTTTTGGTTTTCATCAATGGATGAAATCTAAAGGAATCATGTTATCATTTAATATGATGAAAAATGTGGTGATTATGAGCTAAAAATGGGATTATGAATAGAGTGAAATATATTAATATTATGAATAATTATTTATCCCAAAATATGATAAAAACATATACCTTAAACAAATCTCAGACTCACCAAAGAAGAGAATTATTGAGTCTTTTATGATATTGAGTGGTGGAGACCATGGAGGGAAGAAGGATAGATTTATTTAAAGTTAGAAATCTAGAAATAGAAAAACAAGAGAATGTGTTAAAGGAACAATAAAATGTTTTATGTGTGGAAAGGGAGGTCATAGATCAATGAATTGTTGAGTAAAAGTTATGACTTCAATGGAGGTAATTAAATTTCATCCTAGAGATCCATATATAGATAATTGTATTGAATTTGGGGAACATGGGAATTATCTAAACCAATGCCCTCTTTTAAAGGTTAACTCCTAGACCGAGTAAGGACCAACATTAAAGTAAAAGTGTTGAAGTATTTTTGATTTGTGATTCAATAACAATGGTGTAGAAGTATTTTTTCAAATGATATTTTAGTTATAAGTATCATAAAACATATAAATATTATGTTAATTTTGGAATCATATATTAATTTGTGTAATATTAACTTTAGAGTTATGGATACCATCATTAGTTTATGAGTTTATTATTGATCATAAGTTAAATTTCTTGAACTCCCATTTTAAGGTTTTATGTTATGGGAGTTTATCAATATTAAGGATATTTTGGAGACATTATAGAAATACAATGCACTAGTTTAGTATATATTTTTGTAAAAATGTTATTGAAGGAATAATTCATTTACATTTTTTAGTCATAAGATTGAAGGTATTGGTAACCTTTAAGGTTTATTTTATCTTTGATTTTATAGTAATTATGAGTCATTACAATTTGGTAACATTATAAGAATTATATTAATATAGTTTTGAAAAAGGAAAACCCACATGCCGGGTGGCAACCTATCGCATTCGGTAAGAATGTGAGGCTTGAAACCACAACCGAAGGGTAATAAGGGTGAAATTCTTACCACTGGCCTACATGATCTTCTAGTTAATATGAATTTTTTTAAATGTCTAAGTTGAAAATTTGGTGTTAGTGTTGATGTTTAGAGTTTAATGTATTATACAAGATAACTTGTGATAAAAATTTTTAGTTTTGGTAAATATCTAGAGATAGGTGGGAAGAATTATCACACTTTTATAGAACTTATGATCTGTTAACTTTTTATGTTAGGGATTTAGGAATAAAAATATTAATATGGGATATTAATTTCATAGAGTAATTGGTAAAGTAGAAATTTACCAAAGCATTACCAAATGATGAAATTGTGATGATTAAATATAAAGATATCGAGTAATTATATTTAATTATGTTCTTATATAGTAAAATAATTCCAAAAATTTAGGAAATGGAACTTGAAATAAAAAATTTATCTCATTACCTTCATATCTGATGAATCAGTGGTCATTTAACTCAGAATAGATTTATGGTTTTTTGGTCTTTATGTTTCTCTTGACCATTCACTTTATTATGATCAATGTTCTCTATTAGTCCCCGTAATCATTTACTAATTTCTTCTATTTCCATATTTTTTTAATTCCCGAAAATTTTATCCTACTTGGAAGCCTAGTTATGTGTTATTCAATATGAACTTCATATTTACCTTTGCCCATTTTAATAAAATGTTTTTTAACCGTTTTTATAATGATGGTTTTCAACAAAGAAATTTTCAAAAGTTAAACCATTTATTTCTTAGTGTAAGTTAAAATTATTAGGAATAAATTTATTAAGTGTGTAGAGAATTCAACACCCTGATATTTTAAAATAAGAACATTATGTTTGATAGGATATACGACACACAACACTAAACTTAAACAACCCATGAAATATATTATTTAAATATGACTGTTATAAAATAACCATTGAATTGGTTGATATGAATAGGATTATCAAAATGATGAAATATATATATATATATATATATATGTCCCAATCAATTAAAATTAATAGATAAATTTTTAGTAAATAATCAATCAAATTTTTTGTAAATTCATTTTTTGCTTTGAAATACATTTTCTTCAAAAATGGTTTTATTTTAAATTTTATGTTTGGGAACTATAATTAATTTATGTCACCTTATAAAATTTTATTTTATTAAAATAATAAAATTATTAATTTTATAAAATCAAAACTATCTTAGGGTAATTTGTTTTGTGTTTTTTGAAGAGTTATTTTTAGTAAATATTGAAAAATATCACTTTTTTGTAAAACTGCCAGTTTTTAAATAAATTTAGTAATTTTAAAGTCCCATTATTATTTGAATTTTATTTAAAGTTAAAAGAAGTATTATTTAATTTTATTTAAAATAATATATTACCTTTTAATTTTATTTATACTTGATTCTGATAAAAGTTTATTTTAAGGATTAAATTTTTTTTTTCTAGAAACTATTTTTAAAGGCATAATGTTCCTCCATTTTAATTAATTAAAATAACCAATGATAAGGAAATATTTAAATTAAATTTATATATTATATATATAAATATATTAATTTAAATATATATAATTATTAGTCTTATATTTAATGTAATAACATCTTATGGTTGAAAACACATTTCTTCAAAAACCATTTTTCAACATGATTTGAGAGGTTATTTTAAAATTAAATTATACCACTTATATGAATTGAATTTTAAAAAAAGGATTCAATATTTGGAATAATAAAACTAAATATTACCTAATAATCTCAACTTACTTTTTTTTCATAATGATTAGTAAATAAAGTAAAATTTATTTACCAAGATTAAGGTTAAAACTTGTTTTTGCGGGTTACATGTGGTTGTGTTAAATTAATTTTTTCACACACATAGAATTTTTATTTAAAAAATTATTTTCATATTAAAAATAAATATGTAAAAAATATTTAATAAGGATCAATTTATTTTTGTCTTAATGGATAAATTAACTATGTTAAAAGTAATCACTATGGTGAAAAATAAAATTGTGAAAGTAAATAAACTTAGTGGATAAGGAATAAAATGTTTAAAATATGTTTATTTTTTTGGTGGTTTTTATCAACCTTAAATTCCATAAAATAGACTATTTATCAATTTATTAGGAACGTGGGGTGAGAGTTTCTTCCCATTATTAAATACTTTTGAGTATTTTCAAAAATATTACTCCTTCTAAATTATAAAAGATCACCGCTCCTCTCACTTCTTCACACATATCATGCTATTTTTATTGAAAATAGTCTACCAAAATATATCCCCAAAATCCTTATAAACATTATATATTTTCTTTTATTCCCAAAATACCAACCCTATGGTCCTTAATATGAGATCCAATAGAGGTTCTTATAAACAAAGGTAATTGTCTTCCCTAAGTTCATTTTTTTACTTCTTATTTCCCAAATTTAATTATGTCATAAAAATATCAATATAATAAAAAATTATATACTATAAAATGAGATTTTACTAGTTTTATGGAATCATATTTTCCCATAACCTTCTCCATCAAATTATAAGTAATTCCATTACTCATGTGTAGGCTGGACTGTCGTCTCGTGAACTGATGCAATTTATTTTTAATTACCAACTCACACGGATAATCATAATGATAAACATAATGAATAAATATGATAAATATGAAATAATATAAATTATTTAAAATTAATTTATCATCCAATTATTTACCCTTTTACCCATTAAAGGAGTTATGTTGTCACTCATGCGTATGTACAACTTACCATCTCCACGAAACGATGCGATTCATTTTCCATGTAAAAATTTCAAGAATGGTGTTGAAAATATATAAAATTATTAAATATTATATTTATAACATAAATATAATTATAGATATTCTGGATTTATATTCCATGATCAATAGATGAATTTTTTTAACAAAACATGCATGAGATAATGAAGCAGTTAACACCTGAAAGAGTTGAAATAGTAAGATATTATTAACGTACAGGTGATAATATGTTATAATAAGATCATATATGATATTATAAATATTAATATGGTTATTTTATAAATTAATAACATGTTTAAAAACATTATATAGGAGTTTAAATCATTTTCAACTAAATAGAAGTGTGAGGTAAGAGAATACGTCTTAATTTCCGTTCACTGAGGGATATTTTAATGTTATGCACCTAATTTAATTTATCTAATGTTTAAAATACATAATTTATATTTTATATCATGTATACATAGTAATTAATTGTATTTTATGTTTCAATTTTAATTATATCATCCAATGATATTTTACTTGAAAGTTACCAAGTGGTAAGGAATTTTATAACTAAATTTCATTTCATTGAGTTATATGACTTCTTCATTGCCTTTGATTTTATAAGATTATTTTTTAATGAGTTTTCTTAATTTTATGTTTTATTTACACTTATTGTATGCTTATTTATATTTTATACACATAATAAATTCATTTATTTATTCTCACCTCAACGGTATGATCATCGTGTGGGATTCTATCTCAAATTTCCACTCTATTGAGATATATTTGGTATTACACACCTATTTATTTTTATAAGGTGTATCTAATACCCCATTAATATTTAATATCTTGAATATAATTATATTCATGGTATTTAATGTTTCATTTTAATTTATTCCTTTCATACGGGTTATGATTTAAATGTTACTAATGCGGTAAGGGTTTATGATTTAATCAAATTTTAACCTGGATTGTTAATTATTGAATTTCCATTGAAGGTGATTATTTTATAATTTTCTAATAAAACCCTTAAATTTTATTTTCATATAGTTATTCATGAAATTTTCAAGTAATAGTACCATTTTACTCTCTTTGGTACTAAATGTTTTTTAGAAAACGTTTTCAATAAAATATGTCATTATTTCTCTCTACGGTCAAAAAACTTTTTTCTTCCAAATCCATATTTTATAAAAATATCTTCAAGAATGTTTTTAATATTATACTATGATTTTATAATGTAATTTTTACCCATGATTGTATTTTTAAAATTTTTAAAAGGAATCTTCCTATATTTTTTCAAATAAGGTTATTTTTAATATTTCTTATAAAAATGTAAAAGAAATCTTTATTTTGAAATACCAATCATGAATGAAAATTTCCTACCATCTTGAATAATAATTTATTTGAAGATTACTTCATAATTTTCCCTGATTATTTTAAAATAAAATATTTTCCTTAATATTTCGGAAATATTTAGTATATAAAAGTGAATTTGAATGTGAAAGGGGTATTTTCCTCAAGATATTTTTAATGATATTTTGGCGATATTTATATTAATAAATGAAAAAACAATTTATTTTACCTATATTACATAGAGAATATATTGTAATGATGCTATAATTTTTCTTTATTTGGATGGTTTATGATCAGGTTGACTAGGGAAAGTATTGAAATTAATTTTTTGATTAATTATTGTAGTCATTAACTTTACCAAAAAACATTCAATTTCTTGTGATCATTACACATTATATTAATCTTAAATATATATATTATTTTTATCAGGGGATGGATTATTAGAAAAATAATATACACTTTTTACATATGGTGTTTTATTTTGAAAGTTATTTGATTGAATGTGTAAAATCTTGATAAATATGTATTATTTAATCAATACATATACTTATTGATAAGTCATATTATTCATGAATTAAATTGAACATCCGATATACGAGGAATGATTTGGACATGCAGTGTTTGGTGGGGAAAAGAATTATATAGCCACTTGAGGCATCAATAGGTCTCATGAGACAAATCAGTAAACTAATATTAAATATATTTTTACCCATAGTTTTAAAATGTCTGGGTGTAAGGTCTTGACATCATATATATCATGATGTTTGAGATCATGAAATGTAATATAAACCATTTAATTCCTTGAGTTTCAATTAATATTATACATCAGAATATTTCATTTGTATTATCCATGGATGAATTGTTTCTCATGTTATAAATTAAATGGAATGTGATTTCAGTTATTTACCTTTACATATTGATTATGACTTATCTAATCATGATTATCAAGTTAGTTATTAAATGGAATGGTTGTTTAGTTATTTATCTTATAATATTGATTATTCCTTATTGATTCATGATATCTTCCGATGTATGTAACCCTTAATGAGAATATGAGAACACCCTTATTATTTTTAATTTCCCCAGGATATAAAGAATGTATATTTAAATCAGTTCAAGGATATAGAATATTCACTTTAAATATGTTTTAATTTATGTTTCCAAATATAATTCAAGTCTTGAGTATGTATATAGTTTACCAAGAATACTGATATTTATTAGTCCTTTGAGATATGATCACTTATATCTTTTTACAAAGATGTAAAGAAACCATCATCTTGGGGATACTGGGATCAGTGTCTTTAAAAACCATATCTCCAGGAAGAAATTTATTTCACTCCATTTGACTCTTCACATTCCTCATAAATCTGTTTCTCCATTCCATTATTTTCCATAAATAATACATTTTGACGTTCTTTTGAGACATTATCATGTGTGTCTCTGTCTAAATTTCTATCATAAAGGAAATCAAGCTTTCTTTCCTCATGGTCTCCAGCACTTGACATCTTAGTTGCATGAATCCTTCTCTTATTTGGTGAGTCTGAGAGTTAGTTAAAGTATAGGTTGTTAATTATATATCAAGATAATTGATTATGCATAATCATGACATATTTCATTATAGTAATAGTACCATTTAGTTTCTCATAATCAATACATTTTTCTTCATATTCATTGTTAACATGATTCCTTTTGGTTTTAGCCATTGACTAAAACCAAAAATCCTAGTTTGAGAAACAATAATCATAATGTAAAACCATATAATTATTTATATTATGTCCAAATCATAACACCTTTTTTTCAATATAATAACCTTAGTTTTAACTATGTCATTCATTATCATCATATATTCAAATTATTCTTGATTATTCATAAAGAAAATGCTAATTTACCTATGAATATACATTAGTAGTGTCATACAAAGTGTTCATAAATGCCTGTTATTGTGAACTAGGTGACGATTGAGTTAAATCAAAATGCACCATTTTCAATTTTATGACCCCTAGGTACACTTGTTCTAGATCCACATATACTCTTAGTATGATTACATGGATTAATTTCTAGGAAAAAACATATTATACACCTTATAAAAAATTTGGATTCTATCCTATACATATAATTATCCTCAAATTAAATCTTACATATATATCCCCTAATCTAGGCTTTCCAAAATCTAGTTCTCAAGATTTCGACCAAAATTTCTTTGATTCCAACTATAGAGACCCTGGACCTAGTAGCCTATATTCAAGGGTTACTTTATTTCATTTGTTTTAGATAGAAGGAATCACATCCTAAAATAAAAATAATTTATTATTATTGGTAAATGAAATACTTACCCAAGATTCACATTATAATTGAAAACATAAATTACAACATAGTGAAAGTAAATTTTTTTCATCCCTGAACTCATTCAAAGATTCCTTTTTATTTTCTAGGGAAAGGAAACAAAATAATGGAAGGTGCAAGTTATTAGTGAGGGACACATACAATGGAATCTATCATGAATCATTAATGTATAAAAAATATGGAAATGTAAATAACTAAAAAAACATGCCATTTTATCAATAACATGAGCATGATGAATAAAATATCAAGAATAAATTATTATCAAATAATTACATATAAATAATAAAATGTTCATGAATATAATCCATGGATAATATAGAGACCCAACATTTCATACATAAATATTACATCTTTTTAGATAAATATTCAATAACTTTCACAATTAAAAACCTGAGGACTGTAAATGTTTAGTGTCATTGAAGACTAGATAAAAAATATTCTTATTTCATGAAATGTCTTAAACATCCCCCAAAAAGATCTCCCCATTTAGTACCGTTCATACACATACACTACTTAACACCTTTTCTTTATAACCTGGAGAAAATAAACATAATAAAGGGTGATCCCAGATACTCAATAAGGGTAAACATGGAAGTTATCAATCAATGATAATATTAAGGAATAATATAACAATAAGGGTATGATATCAAGACCATAACATAAAAAGTTCATACACATTATGTCAATGGTATTAAAAAGGAATCATGGCATAAATCTTTATCATTTCAAATCACATTTATCATAAGAATGAGAAATCATTACCAATCATGAACCATAAGTTCATGTCATAAAAGTGTGTCATCATAATAGGTGTGGAAACCATTTCACACATCAATTTTTTCTACCAAGACCTAAAATCATAAAAGTTTAGGGTTCAAAACATTCTTTTAATAGTGGATCAAGAACATCAACTTGTTTCCCTTAATGGATCATGAACACCGAATTATTTATTGTAATGGAGCAGGAACATTAATTTGTTACCCATAGATATATCATGAGATATAAAACCTTAACAAATTCATTAGAGGGATATATAATTATAGGCCCACCAGTCGCAATGAATAATATAAAAATTTATGAAAAAATATCATATACCATTCATCATATCATCAAGTCATAACACATTCAATGAAAATGTATTTCATAAACATTGAGAGGAAAACTTTGGGATACACTCAAAACTGGGAGGGGGTGAATCAATGTTGAGAATGTTTTCAAAAATTAAACCATTTTATCCCTTTAACTATTAGATATATTAGGATATTGATTATCCTATTATCTTTTTCTTATTGAATTCATGTATATGAAAGAAATAAATTATATAACATGATATTTTTAAAAGGTTCAATACCCAGTAAGAGTAGCTAGTCCTTGACATGTACAATGATGACCAATACACATATTTTCCACTATAATGAGATATCAAGTTACAATGGTATGAATAGAAGATAATACTTATCCAGTGTGGGTATCTACACTTTAATAGGGGTAATGTAAAGAATCCCTTTCCCTAGACTGGCGATTAGCTGGTCCAACATTGTAATGTCCCGGATTTTTCCATGTTTTATTTTAATATTATATGGGAATTATTTCGAGAACAGGCTTTGTGACGACGTGCAGTTCTGAGGCCCAGTGATCCCAGAACAAGTGTTTGAATTTAATTTAACAATTAAATTACGCGCGTGTACGTTTTTCCTGAAAAAGTGGAATAACTCCCGAACGGGTGCTCGAATCAGAAATACGAGGGAACCGTTGCGTTCAGAACAACGATTTTACCTTGGGAAAGGCCTAAGTTTGGCCGGCGCAGGTCGGTGGTGAAATCTGGTTTTTGGTACGTAACCGTAATAAAATATTTAACTTAGAAAAATGTTTTATTAAAGCTTGTTACGTCAAATATCTCTTGTCTTTTAAATAGGGATTTTGCAGGGGAATCAGGGTTACAATCCCCATAACCCTGAAATTCTCTGGAGGCTCTGGGAAAGCTCTAGAGGAAACCCCCAACGCGACGACGACGTTCTTGACAGATTTCGACGACGACGACGATGCGGTGAGCGGATCTTCACCGGAAAACGCAGCGAATCAAAGTAGGATGTTGATTTTGATTTTCCATTCCCCGTTTTTGATTTCCTTGATGAACGCAGATTAATCCATGAACAGATTAGCCCACAGATAGATCGTTCTTGTGGGATGGGATTTTGCGGGGATTTTTGGAGAATTGATTCTGAAATTTTGTTTGGTTTCATTCAACCTTCTAAAGGTGACGAACCAAGATCGACACGAACATCGATTGAGGTTTGTCCCTCTCGTTTTCCTCTGTGTTCTCCCCCAAATTCTTCTCGTTCTTTGTGAGCATTCTTCGCGTTCTTCGCAGGGCGATGAACAACAGATCATTGCACATCCGTTCTGTGACGCAACGATCCCAAATTGAAGGATCAACACCGCAACAGTCTTGTGGAGGTGTGACGATGGTTTCAGTGGACGGATTGAAGTGGATCAGAAGAAATCGTTCTTCGGATGATTTCCACTCAGATGGACGGAATCAGATTTTGGAGCCGATTGAAGACCCGAAACCCATGGATTCGGCTTCACGGAGATGAGGCGACCCAGTATATGGAGTTTCGTGGTGAATGGACGAAAGAATCGAGATATAGAAGATCGGACGAGGTGCGTGGAGGAAGACACAGTTCTTAATTTTCCCTACTACATGTCGTGTAGTATGGGCTACAAGGCGTGTGTTCATCGGTAGGGTTACCCGGCGTGTAATTCCGGAGTACACAGACACAGGCAGGGCACATGGCCATGGACACACCGTGTATACCCCTCCCCGAATAGATCCGACTAGATACACGGGGTACCCCATGTACTGGTACACGGGAAGGTGACATGGACATAGGCAGAGACCGTGTATGGGCACATGGCCAGCATACACGGAGCGAGCCCAGGTGCTCGAACACGACATGTGATTTCTTCTACACGCCTTGTAGTTTCTTCGACAAGCCGAGTGACATGGGCCGGTTACACGGGCAACACCCGGGGTCAAGGAAAATGGCGTGTACCTTTTCTACACGCCGTGTAGTTTGGTTTTTCATGGCTTGAATAAAGGACATGGTCCATTCACATGGGAAATACCCGGGGTCAAGGAACATGGCGTGTAACCAAACTACACGCCGTGTAAACTTTTTCTTCATGGATTGATCCACTTGCCTTCTGTTACTTGAACTAGTTCTTAGGGTTCATACCCTTCGTAATCCCCTGAAGGTTCTGGCATCAACTCCTTTATACAGGGGTATGATCCCTTCAGCAGACCTCCCTGAATAGAGTTGTTGGAATCCCCTCTGTGATACTTAGAGATGGATCCTCTATTCATTCCTAGAACCATAGGTAGAGTTCTTGGTATTGACATGACCAACTTTACCTCGGCGCCGATCCTCTACTTAGAGGAATAGCTCAAATTGAGTTTTCAGAATCACCCCATGACTTGGCTGTGATCCTTATCTGAGCATCTTGTTCCCAAGGTACTTGTGGAGTGTGTTCTCCCGGAACGAGTACTTCATGCCTCTCTCTTCATACCTAGGAGTATGTCCTCCCGATGGTATGCTTAGTGGAATCTTCGAGCTAGATCCTAGTGGCGGTTTTCACGATGGTCGTTTGTGTATGAGTATATTTGGATATTCTTGTTATATATTCCATAGACATATACTGTGTAGAGCTGACTGTACCTTTATTTGTGGTATTTTCCTTTGTTGTATTTCCTTTGTGGTTTTCGGGGTGTCCTACTGGGTATTGTTATACTCACCCCTGCACAGGCTTTGCCCACACGTGTCGTGTCTTGTGCAGACGAGCGAGCCTTTGACAGGATTCTAGGCGGACCAGGACCGGATGGTGCTCAGTGAGATCAGACAGGCCGAGGTGCGTTCCTTCGGTGACGAGTTGCAGTCCCAGTACCTTTCTCTACAGGTTGGACTTGTGGCAGACTTTATTTTGGTGGTCGTGTACTTTTGGACCAGGGTTTTACTTTACTGTACTTTACTTCCTGTCATACTCTGTTGGTTGGGTTTTAGTGTATGCATGCATCTTTTCCTTTTGGCAGTTCTTACTTTGCATCTTTGTGGGCTTGGAGATGTGTGTGCGCGTGTACAAGTTATAGGCAATGCCTCCCATGTTTGTAGCACGGCTACTCGGTACTAGTCACCAGCCCCTGGCCTATTGGAGGCGGGCTTGTAGAGTTGCGTCATGGGCCCCACTGGGACGGGTCGTGACAGAGTGGTATCAGAGGTGTTCGGTTCTACCTTTGGACCGAGAGTCTGTGAGTTGGTTTGGGGAAATAGTGTTAAGTGTTTCGAGTTTGGCTCTCAGGACAGGGACCCCAGTGTTGGTGCGGCAACCGACGTATCCATACACTAGGACTCTGATAACTTTCTTTTCGAATCGGAACATGAAAACACTAGTTGCATGGGGGAAAATAATGGTACATGCATCATATAAGAATGGGTTGTGGTTTCCATGTCCTTCTTGAGTTAGCTTTCCAGATATACTCACTGACTGTGATACATCTTGTTTCTTGAACAGGATGCCTCTGTCACGACCCGTCCACGGGGCCCATGCCGTGACTACCCCAAGCCCTCCTTCCATAGGCCAGGGGCTAGAGACTAGCACCAAATGCGTAAATCCCGATAACTGGGAAGGCATTGCCTTTATAAAAGTATAAAAAACACCAAAGAGTACAAGCGGAAGTAAAACACTAAGTACAAAAAGGAAGTGCTGAAAAGTAAATGGGCCAGAATACAAACCCAATCGAAAGTACAACTATAACTGAACAAAAGTAAAACAGAAAAGAAAAACAGCTGGAAGAATGGAAGAAGCTCCTGGGTCGTCCTCCTCAGATCCTACCTGAAGGGTAGGTACAGATAGTGCATCTCCTGGATCGTCCACCATAGATCCTACCTAAAGGGTAGGCACAGATAGCCTCCACAACACTCTCACCCGTCAACCTCCTCCGATTGTCGTCTCGTTGTGAAGTTCAGCACCGAATACTGTCTCTTTGTGAGGTCCACCTCCGGGTACCGTCCAGTCTTCGAACACTCGGCCTCTATCTGCGCTGTCCGTCGTCTGCAACCAACAAAATGAGGTGTGGGCATAGCCCGTGCAAGGGTGAGTATAACGATACTCAGTAGGGACCCCGAGACCCTCAAGGTCTCACAAAATCCAACAAGGATAACCACAAAGAAAGATATCAACATATAACCTCTACTTAGGTATATATCCATACATATACCTAAGTTATCAAGTAACCCATCTCAATCATGAGGGAACACAAAGATTATGAAATCAACGGATAACCACTACCCAGGTATATGCCCATACATATACCTAAGTTATCAAGTAACCCATCTCAATCATGAGGAAACACAAAGGTCATAGACTCAGCTCAAACCAGGATTTTCATTATCGAAACCATAACTGCTGAAGAGCCTCGTCTCTAGAGTGTACAGTGGTCCTGTCATGACTCCGAGGTACTGCTCATTAACCTAAGACTGCTGAGGTACTCCATCAGTCAAGTATTGTGGGTCTGATGCTACAACCAAGCGCTTCCCTACATGGGTATGCCGCTACAACCAAGCGCTCCCCCTCATAGCCTCCAGAGGTACTCCTTCTGTTGAGTACCGTGGGTCTGCCGCTACAACCAAGCGCTCCTCCGATGTGGGTCTGCCGCTACAACCAAGCGCTTCCCCCCATGGGTCTACCGCTACAACCAAGCGATCCACCTCATAGAATCCAGAGGTACTCCTTCTGTTGAGTACCATGGGTCTGCCGCTACAACCAAGCACTCCTCCGCCGTGGGTCTGCCGCTATAACCAAGCGCTCCCCACTGGGCTGTCCGAAACTCACCGATTCGATCGATCATCCGTCGTCAAGTCTCAGTCGGCTACACGGTCTCCGTACTCCGCACGCTCATCTCTGGGAGGGTCCGCTCCACGAGCTACTGGTCAATACTCCAAGTATCAAAAAGTCCCATGAAGAAGTATCTCAATGGACCACCTCGTCATAGGGGTCTCAACACAACAGACGGCGCGTCAATCGGACGCCCGGTCTGTGAGTTATTAGTCTTTCCGTCCCAGGGGCCTGGTTGGTTTCGTGTGTGAACAAACCCGGACGTATCTCAACTGTACATCGATCTCTCATAGGGTATACTCATAGGGACCGTTTCTCAACGTGGTCATCAACGTCGCAGACGGTTCGTCAAATGGATGTCTGGTCTGAAAGATATCATCTTTTCCGTTCCAGGGGGCCGGTTGGATTTCGGGTACAATCCAACCTGGACATACTCCAACTACATCCAAACCTCAGGATAAATATGCCAAAAGTTCCGTCTCATCAAGAGGAATCCAACAAAGTTGACGACACTTCAATTGGACGTCCGATACTCAAGATATAACCATTTCTGCTCCGAGGGCCCGGTTGGTCTCGTATTCGAACCAACCCGACCATACACAAAGGTCTCCGAAACCTTTAGTGTAATATACCGAAACGACCGCCTTGATCCAAGGATCATATCACAACTGACACTGCATCGATCAGAGGACTGTACCCCATGTTATGGGTGTTTTAACAGAAACAGTCCGAAATGGGGGGTCTGGGCCCGGCCCGGCCCGGCCCAACCCCCCTGGGTCGGCCGAACCGGGTCGACCCGACCCGGGTCCAGGTCTGACCCGGCTGGGCGCGGCTCGGCCCGGCTGAGCGCGGTCCGACACGACCTGCGTGGCCCAGCCTGGCCTGGGCGGCCCAGCCTGGGCGGCCCAGCCTGGGCAACCAGCTGGCCTGGTGCTGGCGCGGCGCGACTTTAAGCCGTGCCGCCCCAAATCCGTAACGGCCTGCCGTTCCGGTTCACATTCCACCGCCGCGGCTTAGCCGCGGCGGTTTGCTCCGACGGCGCGCCGCCGCCGCCTTCTATGGACCACCGGACGCACTCATGTGGTCCGTTTCGCCTGCTGCCTTTTCCAAAAGTCCTCCCGGGACCCGATCTTTACTACGAAGATATTCAAACACCATTTCGGCCGGATTCGTCATCGCCCATTGATTCACACATCAATTAAACAACTGCAGAGTCTTCGATTCACCTTTGCGGCCCCGTCTCCGGCCGCGGTTTCGCTCGACCTCTACGGCGCGGCGCAATTGCGCCATGCTTCTTCGCCGATGATCCTCCTTATTTCTGTGTGGTGCCTTTACACCGCGCTGCCTTTTTTCTAATCGTAATATCACAACAACAAAAGGGACAGGAGAGTCAGACATGTTCGTGCGGTCCGACCTCCTTCCGTTAAGTTGATATCAAGCAGCCAAAATACACAGATGAAGAACGGAAAAGGATAACTCATGAAAAAAAGCAATTAACTCCTACCTCGAAAAGACGTCACACGTCGTCAAGTCGCGAAAGCCGATCATCACGGTAGAACGGTGTCGATTCTGTCATCGTCGGAGTGACCTGAGGAAGTGAAATCTCTTTTCTTGTCGTGGAGGAAGAAGAGGATGAAGAACCGTGAACACCGAGTTGTTCCATGTCGAGGGGTCGATGTTCCTAGTCGGAGAAGAACCATTATTCACGGAGAGGACGATGTTCTTCCACCTAGGAGGAACTTCCTCCTTCCTTTACACAAGAGCTCCTTCCCTTTTCTTCCAACACAATGGTGCCCAAAATAAAATAATAGGTTCATGCTATTATTTTATTAACACAAGTAATTTCAACTTTTAAAAATTCAAACTCTTAGTTAATTAATTGAATAGGTTCAATTAATTAATTAAGGTGTGTGTTGGTGAGAGTAAATGAGGGAGAGAGAGAGAAAGTGAAGGGTCACTCCATTAAAGATGAGTTTACCAAACTTAAGAAAGAGTTAGGGAGTTTAAGAGGAATGTAAAGGGGTTGGGGTTCGTGTGGGCCCCACCTCTCCTTTATTCTCTCATTCATCCTCACATGGGTAGTTAGGTGTCACCCCACCTTCCCCATGTAGGATAAAACCACCTTATACTTAAAAATAAAATTGTTTCACAATTTTATTCATTTCTCATTTAATCCACAAATTAAATTTCTCCACCCGCACAAACGCAACTTCAAAATAGGTGTTCCTAAGAAATTATCAGCGCTGCGGTTTCATCTGTGCCCTCAGATTTCGATTCCGAGCACCGGTTCAAAAGTTAGAAAATCTGATCATTCGTTCACTGAACGTACCCGAGCTAAACTTCGAAAATTGATTCCGGGCACACCGGGCCTCGGAATCAAGTGCCGTCAGAAACTGCGTTCTCGTAAAATCCCAAATAAAATTAAGAAAAAAAAATTCCCTTGAATTTTACGGGTCTTTACATTACTCCCACCTCAGGGATTTACGTCCTCGTAAAGATATAACACAAACTGGGGAATCAAAAGCGGTACTGAGCATGTATCTGAGCCTTCCGCTCCCATGTTCTCACCTGGAGGTTCCCGTGCTACCTATGAAAACGCACAAGAGGAATAGACTGTCCTTGTAGGACCTGCTCCTGTCGATCCTAAACCTCTACTGGAACTCTGCAAAAGTCACCCCATCGCCAACTTCCATTGGTCGATGATGTGCGTTGGGTCAAGCACATATCTCCTTAGTTGAGATACATGGAAGTCGTCGTGAACCTGGTGCAACTGAGGTGGATTGGTCAAGCGGTAAGCCACCTCGCTTACCCTGCTGTGGACCTGAAAAGGTCCACCGAACCTCAGCGATATCTCACCGTCTCGACTACATCTCCGTAAAGCTCGTCAAGGTGAGACCCATGTAAGAACGTTGTCGCCATCCTCGAACTCTAGAGGTCTCCCTTTCCTAATTAAAAATGAAACTCAAAACTCCTTCTACCATGAGGGTAATGTTGGCCGACCCAAGAATGATCGGCTACACCCTCCCATGCACGAGTTTAACCTATGATGCCTGGGGTTTCCTTTTCGCCGACCAAGGAAAACCCATCCCGATGTTTTCCTAATACCATAAATTTGATTATGAATAGTGATTGCCAAATCCATACTCAAACTAACGTCGTAAGGCCTCGACGCTACCACCAAGAGGTCCCAACCGAGACTCTCACCTCAAGGGTCAGATCACACCATCAGCGTAAGTGTTAATATAGAGTCTCCTCTCAAAGGTATCTTTAGACGTGAGGGTCAAGTCAACGGATTAACCAGAAACTCTAGGTCTAGAACTAGATTCATGTACGGAAGGGATGATTCGTATCGATGTCTGCTACTACGGTAGCTCGTAGTGGATACAGACTGTCCCTCAATACATTCATAAAGCCATTGGGTCACTCCCCTTGACTGCATGCAGCTACTCTCTTTCCCTTCCCTCCAGCTCCCTGGGACTGGAGGGAACAACAAAGGAGGGTCGTTGTAACATGTTGTAATGTACACCACCTCATGCTGCTCTCCTAGCTCTGCCACCACGTCAGCTGCTTTGCAGATTTATCTGTCCTTAAAATTTACTCTTCTTGAAACATTCAAACGCCCAAGTCTCTGAGACTGGCACCAACTCGCTGCATTCTGACATCTAACATTCTCTAGCTGTATTCGTTCAGCCAAAGAAAATTCAACCTCAAGGTTCTCTCTAGCACCCAAACGTGAGTAGGAATGCATAGAGGAAAAAGTGATGGCTCGAATATCCATAAACACACCACGCTCAGAGGTCCGAGCTCTATAGCACTGATCAAATTGAATTCATCGAGTACCCAGAATGTTTGGTATGCCTCGATGAATTATCAACTACTGACATGTAATCCTTCCGAAGCTGTATAAGCTCTAGAAAACTCTCTTCCACCTCCTCAAGCCAGTCCTCAACCGCCTGTGAGTCAGGTTCGCCTCGTAAAATGAGGGTATCTGATGTTAGAACACGTGTAAGGAAGTAAGCCTACATGTGTCACCTATCGGTACCACCGGTTGTAAATTCAGACCAACAAGTAGGGATATATAGATTACACACTACCCGAAGGCACTATCTCAGGAATCCGTCCACGTACCGAAGCCTCATCGCTATCCGGACCATCCTCATGGTCACTCACTAAAAAAAACTAGTAGCCAAGTCCACCATCCACTCTACTGATGTCTCAGCTAGGCGAAAAACTCTAGCAATCGCCTCTAGCCAGTGCTATGCTATCTGGGAATCATCCTTGATTCGTAACATCAGAGGTCGCCGCTGCTGGAAATCGTGTGACGCGCTCTTACAGCGTGCATAGTTCACAAATAAGGCTGGTGGCATCTACTTCCCAACAGTTGGTGGTGCTGCTGGTACACCACCCGAGGGTTCCAACATAGAGAAAGGGCCCCGCACCGGAGCCTTGACGCTCGGTGAGCCGTCATAGAGTACTCTCTCAGAACTCCAACTGACTGTCTGCATGAAGACATCCTGAACAGATACGACACGGTCAAACAATTTATACCTGGTGAGCTGACCTGGTTTGAGCTGACTTTAAAACTCTTGGAAACACACACGCAATCAGTGTTTTTCGTGCACAAAGTCGGAAATCAGTAGTCAGGGTCCTGGTGTACGGATACGTCAGCCGCCACACCAACACTGGAGTCCCTGAACTGAAAACCACACTCGGTACCATTAACACTATTGATTCACAGAAAGAAAAAGATCAGAGTCCTTAGTTCTGCGGTCGAACCGAACTCCTCTGATACCAATTTGTCACGACCCATCCTCGGGGCCTATGCCATGACTACCCCAAGCCCACCTTCCATAGGCCAGGGGCTGTAAACTAGCACCAAAGGTGTAAATCCCGATAACTGGGAAGGCATTGCCTTTATAAAAGTATACAAAACACCACAGAGTACAAGAAGAAGTAAAACACTAAGTACAAAAAAGAAGTGCTGAAAAGTAAATGGTCCAGAATACAGGCCCAATAGAAAGTACAACTTCAACTGAACAAAAGTACAATAGAAAAGACAAACAGCTGGAAGAATGGAAGCAGCTCCTGGGTCGTCCTCCTCGAATCCTACCTGAAGGGTAGGTACAGATAGTGCAGCTCCTGGATCGTCCACCACAGATCCTACCTAAAGGGTAGGTACAGATAGGCTCCACAACGCTCTTGCCCATAAATCTCCTCCATGTGTCGTCTCGTCGTGAAGTCCACCACCGGATACTGTCTTGTCGTGAGGTCCACCTCTGGGTACTGTTCAGTCCTCGAACACTCAGCCTCTGTCTGCGTTGTCCATCGTCTACAACCAACACAACGAGGTGCGGGCATAGCCCGTGCAGGGGTGAGTATAACGATACTCAGTAGAGACCCCGAGACCCTCAAGGTCTCACAAAATCCAACAACGATAGCCACAAAGAAATATCTCAACAGATAACCTCTACTTAGGTATATACCCATACATATACCTAAGTTATCAAGTAACCCATCTCAATCATGAGGGAACACAAAGATTATGAAATCAATGGATAACCACTACCCAGGTATATACCCATACATATACCTATGTTATCAAGTAACCCATCTCAATCATGAGGAAACACAAAGATCATAGACTCAACTCAAACCAGGATTTTCATTATCGAAACTGTAACTGCTGAAGATCCTTGTCTCTAGAGTGTACAGTGGTCCTGTCACGACTCCGAGGTACTGCTCACTATCCTAAGACTGCTGAGGTACTCCATCTATCGAGTACTGTGGGCCTAATTCTACAACCAAGCACTTCCCACCATGGGTATGCCGCTACAACCTAGCGCTCCCCTTCATAGCCTCCAGAGGTACTCCTTCTGTTGAGTACCGTGGGTCTGCCACTACAACCAAGCACTCCTCCGCCGTGGGTCTGCCGCTACAACCAAGCGCTTCCCACCAGTGGTCTGCCGCTACATCAAGCACTCCTTCACCGTGGGTCTGCCGCTACAACCAAGCACTCTCCACTGGGCTATCCAAAACTCAACGAGTCGATCGATCAGCCGTCTTCAATTCTTAGTCGGATACACGGTCTCTGTACTCCGCACACTTGTCTCCAGGAGGGTCCACTACACGAACTACTAGTCAATACTCAAAGTATCATAAATTCCCACGAAGAAGTATCTCAAAGGACCGCCTCGTCATAGGAGTCTCAACACAACAGACGGTGCGTCAATCAGACGCCCGGTTTGTGAGTTATTAGCCTTTCTGTCCAAGGGGCCCGATTGGTTTCGTGTGCGAACCAACCCGGCCGTATCTCAACTATACCCTGAAATCTCATAGGGTATACTCATAGGGACCGTTTCTCAACGTGATCACCAACACCACTGACGGTTCTTCAAACGGATGTCCGGTCTGAAAGATATCATCTTTTCCGTTCGAGGGGCCCGGTTGGATTTCGAGTACAATCCAACCTGCCCATACTCCAAATATGTCCAAACATCGGGCGAAGTATTCCAAAAGTTCCATCTCATCAAGAGGAATCCAACAAAGTCGACGGCACGTCAATCAGACGTCCGACGCTCAAGATATAACCATTTCCGCTCCGAGGACCCGGTTGGTCTCGTATTCGAACCAACCTGACCGTACCCAAAGTTCTCCGAAACCTTGAGTGTAATATACCGAAATGACCATCTCGATCCAAGGATCGCATCGCAACTAACGGTTCGTCGATCGGAGGTCCTCAGCCCATGTTATGGGTGTTTGAACAGAAACAGTCCGAAATGGGGGATCTGAGCCCGGCCCGGCCCGGCCCAACCCCCCTGGTTCGGCCAAACCGGGTCGACCCGACCCGGGTCCGGATCCGGCCCGGCTGAGCGCGGCCCGGCCTGACCTGCGCAGCCTAGCCCAGCCTGGGCAGCCCGGCCTGGGCAGCCGGCAGGCCCGGCGCTGGCGCGATGTGGCCCCCGCGTGGCCAACGGGTGTGAGGGTTATAAACCCCAGTGGTCGACGATTGGCAGGGCTTTAAGCCGCGCCACCCCAAATCTAGAATGGCCTGCCGTTCCGGTTCACATTCCACTGCAGCGGCTTAGCCATGACAGTTTGCTCCGACGGCGCGCCGCCGTCGCCTTCTGCGGACCACCGGACGCGCTCCGATGGTCCGTTTCGCCTGCCGCCTTCACCAACAGTCCTCCTGGGACTCGATATTTACTGCGAAGATATTCAAACACCATTTCGGCCTGATTCTTTGTCGCCCGTCAATTCGAACGTCAATGAAACAACTGCGGAGTCTTCGATTCACCTTTGCGGCCCCGACTCCGGCCGCGGTTTCGTTCGGCCTCTACGGCGCGGCAAAATTGCGCCGCGCTTCTTCGCTGATGATCCTCCTTGTTTCTGTGTGGTGCCTTTACACCACACCGCCTTCTTTCTAACTGCAATATCACAACAAAAAAAGGGGGAGGAGAGTCGGCCATGTTCGTGCGGTCCGACCTCCTTCCGTTAAGTTGATATCAAGCGGCCAAAATACACAGACGAAGAACGACAAAGGATAACTCATGAACAAAAGAAATTAACCCCTACCTCGAAAAGACGCCACACGTCGTCAAGTCGCGGAAGTCGATCGTCGCGGTAGAACGGTATCGATTCCGTTGTCGTCGGAGTGACCCAAGGTAGTGACATATCCTCTCTTGTCGTGGAGGAAGAAGAGGATGAAGAACCGTGATCGCCGAGTCGTTCCATGTCGAGGGGTCGATGTTCTTCGTCGGAGAAGAACTGTTCTTCACGGAGAGGATTATGTTCTTCCACCCAAGAGGAACTTCCTCCTTCCTTTACACAAGAGCTCCTTCCCTTTTCTTCCAACACAAAGGTGCCCAAAATAAAATAATAGTTTCATGCTATTATTTTATTAACACAAGTAATTTCAACTTTTCAAAATTCAAACTCTTAGTTAATTAATTGAATAGGTTCAATTAATTAATTAAGGTGTTTTTTGGCGAGAGTAAATGAGGGAGAGAGAGAGAGAAAGTGAAGGGTCACTACATTAAAGATGAGTTTACCAAACTTAAGAGGGAGTTTAGGAGGAATGTGAAGGGGTTGGGGTTCGTGTGGGCCCCACATCTCCTTTATTCTCTCATTCATCCTCACATGGGTAGTTAGGTGTCACCCCAACATCCCCATGTAGGATAAAACCACCTTAGACTTAAAAATAAAATTCTTTCACAATTTTATTCATTCCTCATTTAATCCATAAACTTCTACACCAGCACAAACGCAACTTCGGAATAGGTGTTCCTAAGAAATTACCAGCATTGCGGTTTCATCGGTGCCCTCGAACTTCGATTCAGAGCACCGGTTCAAAAGTTAGGAAAACCCACTCGTTCGTTCACTGAACATACCCAAGCTAAACATCGGAAATTGATTCTAGGCACACCGGGCCTCGGAATCAAGTTCCATTAGAAACTGTAAAATCCCAAAGAAAATTAAGAAAAAAAATTCCCTTGAATTTTACGGGTCTTTACAGCCTCCGCGACGCACACCAGCTAGGATACAGCAGCTCGATCACGAGGATGACCCCCTCCGTGATGATGCTTTGATACAGGGACCAGATTCCCCAGTTCTACCACCAGGTGGTGTGCCAGTTATCCCACCCCCTGTGGAGCAGTGTTTAGCGCCTGCTATACCAGTGGAGGAGGAGCACAGGCTGAGAGCACTCCATGAGTTTCAGAGACAGAGACCCCTCAGGTTTCGAGGCGAGCCTGACCGTCAGGCAGAAAAGGACTGGCTTGAGGCAATGACTAGAGTCTTCCGTTTGGTTAGGATGCCAGCAGACCAGATGGTGATCCTGGCAGCGAGCCTTCTGCAGGGCTCGGAAAGGCGATGCTGGAGTTTGGTCATCCAGACTCACGACGAGGCGACTTTTACATGGTCGGAGTTTGAGCGTCCCTTTAGAGAGGAGTTTTCACCGGTTACCTTGAGAGCAGTACGTATACAGGAGCTCCTTCAGCTCCAGCAGGGAACCATGTCAGTGGATAACTATTCATCAAGGTTTACCAACCTCTCACTATACTCGATGGATATGGTCAGAGATCAGTACTTCAGAGCTCGGACTTTTGAGCTGGGCTTGCGTAGAGATATCCAAGCTAGCAACATCCCTATGAGAATTCCTACTTATGTTGGGGTTCTCAAGCTGGATTTGATGGTCGAGAGCTTCTTGGAAGAGCAGGGACAGCCTACAGTTGTTATTAGTGGGTGAGCTGGAGGAGATACCTCAGTGGTAGGGAGTCTACGTCAGGGACCCAGGCATGGGAGATGTTTCCAGAGGAGATCCCATGATAGGGGATTTGCCGTGCATGGTTCACTGGGTGCTTCTAGCCAGCCTCGAGAGAGGCAATGTTACTCATGTGACATTAGGGGACATCTCGCTCGAGATTGTCCAACCCGCTGTACTACTGACCCAGGAGGAGTGGATGGACCACCGAGGCAGAGGAAACGTGTGGAGCAGGCAGATCCGCGAGGTGGTGGACGTGGCAGTGGAGCTGGGAGAGCAGCTGGAGGTGGTCGGCGTTTCGACCCTTTACCACCACCACCCCCTGGAGGTCCACCCCAGGCTCAGGGAGCTAGTGGACAGAGGCAGGGATAACTACAGGCGGCAGAGGCTTATGACCCAGGTACTCCCGGAATGATTAGAGGTACTATCTGTGTCTTTTCTACTTTGGCTGCCGTATTGATAGACATAGGTGCTAGTCATTCCTTTTTGTATTATTATCTTTTTCGAGACCTTGAGATTCCATTTGAGCCATTGACTTGACCCTTACGCTTAGAAACACCGACTGGAGAAGATTCAGAGATCACACACCTTTGCAGGCAGTGTGACCTGACCCTTCGAGGCGAGAGTTTTGGTTGTAACCTCTTGGTGGTAGCGTCGAGGCCTTACTATGTCATTCTTGGCATGGATTGTTTATCCACAGTTAATGCCCAGATTTATTGTTTTAGGCGAAGGGTGCGGTATGTCCGCAGTAATGGAACGAGGTTCTATTTTTTCGGTGAAAGAGAGACCCAAGCAGTGTAGGATAGACTTGTGCATATGAGGGCACAACCGATTTCACACCAGTTGGCCAGACTAGCCTTTTGCGCAGCAGATGTTACGAGTTTCCAGTTTCCAGCAGTGGTGGCTGAGTATGAGGACGTCTTTCTGGAGGATGTCCCCTGGCTACCTACCTGTCGGGAGATAGATTTTTTCATTGAGTTGCAACCCGAGATGACCTCGATATTAGCATCAGCTTATCGGATGGCTCTTATAGAGATTCGTGAGCTAAGGATACAGCTGGATGACTTGCAGAAAAAGGGCTCCGTGAGACCCAGCGTTTCACCCTGGGCGTCCCCTGTGCTGTTTTCCAATAAGGAGAACGAGATATTGAGGCTGTGTGTGGATTACCGGCGCTTGAATCAGGTGACCTTGAAGAACTGGTATCCGCTACCGAGGATCGATGACCTCTTCGACCAGTTGAGAGGGGCACGATGGTTCTCGATGGTTGATCTACAATCAGGCTATCACCAGTTGCGAGTACGAGAAGAGGATATACCGAAAATAGCTTTCAGATGTCACTACGGTCACTATGAGTACTTGGTGATGCCCTTCGGCATGACAAACACCCCGACAGTGTTTATGGGACTCATGAACCAGATCTTTCAGCCTTATCTAGACCAGTTTGTGGTGGTCTTCGTCGATGATATCCTTGTGTACTCTACGTCCAAGGAGGAGCATGCGAGACACCTAAGGATGGTTCTGGACACACTCTGAGAGCACCAGTTGTATGGTAAACTCTCGAAGTATCAGTTCTGGTTACAGGAGGTCCACTTTCGGGGACACGTTATCTCAGCGGATGGTGTAGCAGTGGACCCAGCAAAGGTGGAGGCAATGCTAGCATGGGAGCCACCCCGGAGCGTGACAGAGGTGCAGAGTTTCCTTGGGTTGGAAGGCTACTATCAGAGATTCATCCATGATTTCTCCAGGATTGCAGCACCCATGCCAACTTAGACCCAAAAGGGGCAGCCTTTCATGTGGAGCGAGAAATGCCAACAGGCTTTCCAGCAGTTGAGACAGAGTCTGACGAGTGCCCCGATCTTGAGATTACTAGAGGAGGGTGTCGAGTACATAATGTTCTGTGACGCATCAGGAACATGGATTGGTTGTGTCCTGATGCAGAGGAAAGCAGTGATTGCCTATGGCTCACATCAGTTGAGGCCACACGAGCAGAACTATGCGACCCATGATCTTGAGTTGGCAGCGGTAGTCTTCACA
This sequence comes from Viscum album, assembly GCA_963277665.1. Lineage (NCBI taxonomy): Eukaryota > Viridiplantae > Streptophyta > Magnoliopsida > Santalales > Viscaceae > Viscum > Viscum album. The sequence continues at coordinate 1,784,205,894 of OY728121.1, read as the reverse complement.
TTGAATATGTGGAGACACTATCTGATGGGCTAGCGGTTTGCCGTCTACTCTGATCACAAGATTCTCAGATATATATCTTATTAGAAGGATCTGAATTTGAGACAGAGGCGATGGATTGAGTTCCTCCAGGATTACGACTTTGATATCGTTTATACTCCTAAGAAGGGGAACATATGTTCTCAGTAGGAAATCCAGTTCGCAGTTGCTGGATGAGGCGACAAGGCAGTTGGCCTCTTTGCAGTTGTCCTTTGTGGATGGAGATGAGAGACCTTACCTTCAATTGATGGTTGTTACGCCTCCACTCTTACAGTGAGTCAGGGAAGCACAACGCAAGGATTATAGCTGTGAGACTCTACGTGCTCAGATATCTACAGGTGATGCTGCTGATGGATATTCAGAAGGAGGGGAGCACGTTGTCCTTTTCAGAGGATGCATAGTAGTACCAATGGCGTTGCAGGAGGAGGTTCTGAGGGAGTTCCATGCATCCCCTTCGGCGGTGCATCCGGGAGTGGAAAAGATGTACCAGGACCTCCGACGTCAGTTCTAGTGGACAGGGATGAAGAAGAGTGTGGCAGAGTTTGTTTCTCGGTGCCTTACTTGTCAGTAAGTAAAGGATGAGCACCAGGTTCCAATAGGTTTGACTCATCCCCTTGAGGTGCCAGAGTGGAAGTGGGATGAGATATCCATGGACATCGTGACAGGTTTACCACGCATGTCCAGGGGACACGATGCCATCTGAGTGATCGTTGATCGACTCACCAAGTCGGCCCACTTCCTAGCTATATGGGAGCAGAGTTCGGTAGAGATCTTTGGACGCCTCTACGTATAGGAGATAATTCTAATTCATGGAGTACCATCCACAATCGTCTCAGATCGTGATTCTCATTTCACATCCCGGTTGTGGAAGGGATTTCAGGAAGCTTTTCGGACTCAGTTACGCTTGAGTGAAGCGTTTCATCCCCAGACTGATGGGCAGACAGAGCGGACCATCCATGTCATGGAGGATATGCTACAAGATTGCATACTTGACTTTGGTCATAGCTAGGAGGATCACCTACCACTGGTGGAATTTGCTTATAACAACATTTATCATTCCACTATTGGTATGGCACCATTCGAGGCGATATACGGGCGACCTTACAGGTCGCCGCTTTGCTGGACTGACCCGGGAGAGTCAGCACTCATGGGCCCAAAGATGGTGAGAGCTAATATAGAGAAGGTGAAGGTCATCTAGGAGTAGATGAAGGCTGCATAGAGTCCGAAAAAGTCTTATTCCGACCGGAGGCGGAGGACTTTGGAGTTCGAGGAGGGAGACCATGTGTTCTTTCAGGTCTCACCTTGATGGGGATTGCGGAGATTTGGCCGAGGTGGCAAGCTATCTCCGAGGTTCATTGGACCTTTTCAGATTTTGAGTAGAGTTGAAGAGGTGGCGTATTGCTTGGCTCTACCTCCTCAGATGGACTGGGTACACAACGTCTTCCATGTGTCGCAGCTACGGAGGTACATGCATGATCCATCACACGTCATCGACTGGGGAGAGCTGGACATCGACGAAGGAGCGACCTTTGCTGAGTACCCAGTGGAGATCGAGGATTGGCAGGAGAAGATCCTTCGTGGATGAGATATTCCCTTGGTTTGTGTTCGGTGGAAGCACGAGAATCTCCAGGAGAGAACATGGGAGCGGGAGGCTCAGATTCGCGTGCAGTACCCACATCTTTTTGAGTATACCTTGTTTTGGCTTTTCAGGGATGTGAAAGCCCTAAGGTGGGTGGGATGTAATGTCCCAGATTTTTCCATGTGTTATTTTAATATTATATGGGAATTATTTCGAGACCAGGCTCTGAGACGACATGCAGTTCCGAGGCCCAGTGAGCCCGGAACAAGTGTTTGAATTTAATTTAATAATTAAATTACGCGGGCATACATTTTTCCTGAAAACGTTGGATAACTCTTGAACGGGTGCTCAGATCAGAAATACAAAGGCACCGTTGCATTCAGAACAACGATTTTACCTTGGGCGAGACCTAAGTTTGGCCGGCGCTGGTCGGTGGTGAAATCTGGTTTTTTGGACATAACCGTAGTAAAATGTTAAATTAAAAAAATGTTTTAATAAAGGTTATTACGTAAAATATATATAATATTTTAAATAGATATTTCGCAGGGGAATCAGGGTTACAATCCCCATAACCCTGAAATTCTCTGGAGGCTCTGGGAAATCTCTGGAGGAAACCCCCAACGTGGTGGCGACGTTCATGACATATTTCGACGGCGACGACGATGCAGTGAGTGGGTCTTCCATGGGAAACACAGAAAATACAAGTAGGATGTTGATTTTGATTTTCCATTCCCCATTTTTGATTTCCACGATGAATGCGGACTAATCCACGAATAGATTAGCCTGTAGATCGATTGTTCTTGCGGGATGGGATTTTGTGGGGATTTTTGGGGAATTGATTCTTAAATTTTGATTGGTTTCATTCAACCTTATAACTATAACGAACCAAGATCAACACGAACATCGATAAAGGTTCGTCCCACTCGTTTTTCTATGTGTTATCCCCCAAATTCTTTGCGTTCTTCGTGAGCATTCTTCGCGTTCTTCGTGGGGCAATGAACAACGGATCGTTGCGCATCCGTTCTGTGACGCAACGATCCGAAATTGAGGGATCAACACCGCAACAGTCTTGCGGAGGTGAGATGACGGTTTCAGTGGATGGATCGAAGCGGATTGGAAGAAATAGTTCTTTAGACGATTTCCACTCGGATGGACAGAATCAGATTTTGGAGCCGATTGAAGACCCGAATCCCACAGATTCAGCTTCATGGAGAGGAGGAGACCTGGTATCTAGAGTTTCGCGGTGAACGGACGACAAAATCGAGATCCAGAAGATCGGCCAAGGCGCGTGGAGGAAGACGCGGTTCTGGAATTTTCCCGACTACATGCCATGTAGTATGGGATACACGGCGTGTGTTCATCGGTTGGGTTACCCGGCATGTACTCCGGGAGTGCACGGACAAGGGCAGGGCACACGACCATGGACACGCCGTGTATACCCCTCCCTGGCCAGACCCGACCAGATACACGGGGTACCCCGTATACTGGTACACGGGCAGGCGACACGGACACAGGCAAAGACCGTGTACGGGCACATGGCCAGTGTACATGGAGTGAGCCCAGGTGCTCGAACACGGCATGCGATTTCTTCTACATGAATTGTAGTTTCTTTCGACATGCCGAGTGACACAGGATGGTTACACGGGCAACACCTGAGGTCAAGGAACACGACGTGTACCTTTTCTACACGCTGTGTAGTTTGGTTTTTCATGGCTTGAATGAAGGACCCGGGCCATTCACACAGGCAGTACCCAGGGTCAAGGAACACGGCGTGTAACCATACTACACGCCGTGTAAACTTTTTCTTCATGGCTTGAGCCACTTGCCTTCTGTGACTTGGACTAGTTCTTAGGGTTCATACCCTTGGTAATCCCCCTATGGTTCTGGCATCAACTCCATTATACAGGGGTATGATCCCTTCAGAAAACCTCCCTGAATAGAGTTGTTGGAATCCCCTCTGTGAGACTTAGAGCCGGATCCTCTATTCATTCCTGGAACCCTAGGTAGAGTTCTTGGTATTGACGTGACCAACTTTACCCGGGCGCCGATCCTCTGCTTAGCAGATTATCTCAAATTGAGTTGTCGGAATCACCGCATGACTTGGCTGTGATCCTCATCTGAGAATCTTTTTCCCAAGGCACTTTTGGAGTGTGTTATCCTGGAATGAGTACATAGTGCCTCTCTCTTTAGACCTATGAGTATGTCCATCCGATGGTATGCATAGTGGAATCTTCGAGCTAGATCTTAGTGGTGGTTTTCGCGATGTTTGTTTGTGTATGAGTATATCTGGATATTTTTGTTATATGTTCCGTAGACATATACTGTGTAGAGATGACTGTACCTTTCTTTGTGGTATTTCCTTTTTTTGTATTTCCTTTGTGGTTTTCGGGGTGTCCTAATGGGTATTGTTATACTCACCCCTGCACGGGCTTTGCCCGCACGTGTTGTGTCTTGTGCAGACAAGCGAGCCTTTGACACGATTCTAGGTGGACCAGGACCAGACGGTGCTCAGTGAGATCAGACTGGCCTAGGAGTGTTCCTTCGACGATGGGTTGCAGTCCCAGTACCTTTCTCGATAGGTTAGACTTGTGGCAGAATTTCTTTTGGTGGGCTTGTACTTTTGGCCCAGGGTTTTACTTTACTGTACTTTACTTCCTGTCGTACTCTGTTGGTTGGGTTTTAGTGTATGCATGCATCTTTTCCTTTTGGTAGTTTTTACTTTGTATCTTTGTGGGCTTGGAGATGTGTGTGCGTGTGTACAGGTTATATGAAATGCCTCCCATGTTAGTAGCACACCTACTCGGTGCTAGTCACCAGCCCCTGGCCTATTGGAGGCGGGCTTGGGGAGTTGCATCTCGGGCCCCACCGGGACGGGTCATGACAAACATATAGTTCCTTGCTGGTTATTTAAACCAACTCTGAAGACAGTATAAACATTATTTTTAAGGTAATTTGTAATATTATTAAATTAATCCACCATATGGAACTTCTGTTAGATTTCATAGTGCTTATATTTTTATCCACCAACTTCTTCACTTGTTACCTGCATAATAAAAGGCAAACAAATCTCCTTCTTCTTAACAACAACATACTAAAAGATTCATTTCTTATGCTTCTAACATCAGTCAAAATAATACGAATATTTCATTGATTGATTATATTAGTGTTCTTATTTGACCCATATGGTAATTGACATATAATAATTCGGTCACCAGCTCTTCTTATCTTCTTTTATTATTCTTTTTCCAATCAAAACAAATTGCACTTGTTAAATTTCGTTCTAGATTGAATAAAAAACTACCATTATGATTATTGAAACATTGAAAATTCATCTCATTATTTATAAAATTAATTATTCTACATCTTTTATAAAATATCAACAATGAATATAGTACTAGTTCACCTTTCATATTCTTGGTGAAGAAAATAACTATTCACCTGAATTACACTACATTTTTAGTATTAATTCATGTAAGATAATCTTTCACAAAATCAATACACTGAAAACTCAGTTATAATGTCTTCTGATATTATGTTCATCTTTATTCTCAAATTCACTTAACATAATTCATGCAAAGCATATCACATGTTCATTTATTAATCTTCATGCATGTGAAATACAATTCATGGTTCTTCTCTAATTTACAACCCCTAGAATATATAATATATTTGTTATTATTAATTTATGTTCTTTTTATATTTTGTCTTACTCTCTCTTAGAATTCATGTATATGTGTACATTTACATATGCACGATAGTATGCCTAAACTATTCACTTTCTCCTTTGTTTCTTTTCACACACAAGTATATTCAAATAATGTATTTTATGTTCACTACTTCCTCTTTCAAACTCACTATATCTGGTTATCATCATAGAAGTTCTTACAATTTTATTGAACAATGATATCATAACTTTTTCATACAAGAGATTAATGTCAAACTACATGTGCACAAATTCCCCTTTTTTAATGTTTCATATGAAGTAGCTATTCTTCATTATGATATTAATCTTATGGAACACTATATTTGAAAAAAAATAAATGAGATTGTCTTACTATCCCTTATTCATGGTACTAAAATATATGAAAATACATTGAGTGTGTGTTAGCACAAGTGGAGTGTTCTCAAATATTATTATTTGTAATATAAATTGTATAGTTATTCCTCATTCTATATATGATCTTGGAACTAAAAACTTTTCATATCCTAGGAGGTTCATAGTTCTTCTACCTTTAATGCAAAATAATTCTAAAAAATGTTATGTTTTTCAGAAAAAAAAGATCTCTCGAATGAAGCGTGAGAAAAAAAACTTGGTCATCCTTAGGGTTATATATTTATAGTAATGGGTCACTACCTATACCTCATTCAATCAATGACTCAAATTGACCAAAAAAAAAATCCATGTGAATAATTATATTAATATCACCGAATATATAAACATTCAGATATTCTTCATGTGGGTTTCCTTTAGTGTTTTGATGATGCTGAGATTTATGGAATCCTTTCTTATGCAATCTCAAATTCTCATGTAAAAAACCTCATTTTCATGGATCCAAGCATATATACATACATGATCAAGCTCACATATATGCGATAATAATTGTACCCTAATTTATATATTGTAATTTCCATATTAGTCAAAGAAACTATTATAAAATCATAAAAATATATATGCATGTCAATCCATATGGTGCTTTATGTCTCAATATGATGAGTGATAAATGATGTTGGGGTTGGTCTGACTGTCAGAGATGGTCACTACTGAAGGAAGATGTTAGTGTTCATGGGATATTGAAGATAATATAATGAAATGACCAGATAATACACATGTGTTTGATTGAGTGGTGTTTGTTATGTTAATTTTATTTTAATGGAGGAACATTATCAATACATCCATATCCCATATTAGACCAGTACTCAGTTTCTCAACACTTATAAAGTAAATTATTTCCAACTACCTCTTGCACCATGAAACTAAGGTCAAAACCTAGACACACTACCCCCATTCCCTATATGGGATGTGGCTCACCTACGTTGTCCTACCCGGGCACCTTTGAGTGTTCTATGATGCATTATGCACGCCAACACCCATGTGTTCCATGAAGGTGCTCGTCTACCACTTCCTTTACCACCATGGCTAGTTAGTAATGTTGATTGCCTACCACATGGTTAAAAAAGGGTCCCACATATGTGAATGATGTGGTCCATTAGTTGTCTGACTATTTGTTGTCCCTTTTTTTGGGTAACACTTAGAACTGATCTCTAAGTGAAATATGATAAATTCCACATAAAATTCCAACCATTATCTAAATTTATCTTCAAATATTCTTCATGAAAATAAATATTTTTATGGCGTTTAAAATAAAAAAGTTAAAATAATAAAATATGGTACGGACTTCTATTAAATTATATTCATAATAAATATACTCAACTAATGATATATATATTTCATGGTGTTCAATTCATAAACATGAAAAATGTTATTTTTCATGGTCTTGAACCCTTTCACAATAATTATGTAATTTTAATATATTTCATGACCTTATTCGATGCCTCTCACCTATCTTTCTTAAACATCATCCAATTAAGAAACACTATTTGATATATCATCTTCCTTTTTCATTGAAGTATACAATGTTATTGCTACACATGTCAGTAATCCTTTTCTTTGATAATTATTATTAGTCCGAAAATCATAAAAGTTTAAACTCAAAGGCTTCAAAGATGTCTGTTAAAGTATTTATACTTAAGGCCTCCTATTCTTAATCCATTATGTAAAGACCTAGAAATTTTAAGGAAATTTTTCTTCTTAAATACTTTGGAATTTTACTACTCTGTGGCTTCTGATGGAACTTTATTCTGAGAACACCTTTTTCATGACCCGCCCTCGGGGCCCGTACCGTGACTACCCCAAGCCCACCTTCCATAGGCCAGGGGCTGGTGACTAGCACCAAAGGTGTAAATCCTGGTAAAAGGGAAGGCATTTACTTTATAAAAGTAACAAACACAACATAGTACGCAAGTGAAGTAAGCACTAAGTAAAACTGAGTACAAATGTAATTGCTGAAAAATTAAATGGGCCAGTATACAAACCGAACTAAAAGTATAGTACAACTGAAAAGAACGTACAAAAACAGTAATGTAAAGCGGCAACCACTGAGTCATCCTCCGGATATCCCACCTGAAGGGTGGGTACATATGGTCTCCTCAGCTCCTCGGGTCCGGCCGTCCTCCCCGTGTACGTCCCGCCAATTGGTCTGCCTCCGGGTATGATCCTACTCCACAAACCTCCACCTCAATCTATGCTATCTGTCGTCTGCATCCAACACAATGTAGTGTAGGCATATCCCGTGCAGGGGTGAGTATACGATACTTAGTAGAGACCCCGAAACCCCCAAAGGTCTCCCAGAATCCACTAAGGATAAAACACAAATGAAAAATACAATCATTAAGTATCAACCGACTCTAATTAGTTATATGCCCATACATATACCTAAGTCATCAATTCTAGTTCGGATCCAACTCTAGAGCCCAAGCACAATCCAGTCCACACAAGAAATAAGTCAATCACACAATTAGTATTGATTTAAAGTCAAGACTTAGCTCACACATGTATAATACTCACGAAGAGGGGTGGAGATGATTAGATGTAGCCTCTAAATCATCTCATCTGCCAAAACCACAGAGGATCATAGTACAAAAGTCATCGCTGCCGAACCCATGGAGGATCCAAGTACAGTCGTCACTGCTGCCGAACCCACGGAGGATCCAAGTACAGTAGTCGTTGTGGCCAAACCCATGGAGGATCCAAGTACAATCATCATCGGTGCCAAACCCACAGAGGATCCATGTACAGTGGTCATCATCGTCGAACCCACAGAGGATCCCAGCACGGTAGTCGTCGTAGTCGCAACCAGCTCTAGGGTTCGCGCACACAACACGCTCAATTCTGGGAGGGTCCGCTCCTCGAGCCAGGGGGGGGGTCAATACATCAACTATCAAAAAGTCTGGAGTTGATTTATCCCAAAGTTTCGTGTCATTAATAGGAACTCAATACGACAGAATGTGCATCAATCGGACGCCCAATCTGAGAGATATTGGCTTTTCTGTTCTAGGGGCCCGGTTAAAAATACGCACGTTTCTAACCCATACATTCCACAAATTTTTCCAAAACTTAGTTAGAGTATCAAAAAAGGACTGCCTCGTCGCAAGGGTCCCAGTGCCGTAGACGACGCATCGATCGGATGCACGATCTTCAAGTTATTCAACTTTAAGTGAAACCGGGCCCAGCTCATTAAGCCCAGCGGGCCGACGGGTCGGGTTAACCCAGTTTTGGTGGGTCAGACCCAACAGAGGTGTCGAAACGACCTGATGAAATGCGCGACTCGGCCCGAGGGGGTGCTTCCTGGCCCGAAGGGGCGCGTCCCGACACGAGGTAGCGCGGCCCGGCCCGACAAGGCACGACCCGACCCAACATGGCACGACCCATCTTGGCAGGTCACAGTTCGGCCGTGGCTCGGCCCGAGGGGGGGCGAGCAGTCCGAGGCGAGGGGCGTAGCCACCCCTGCTACCCGAACCGACGGCGCTAAGCATCGCCACCCTCTCTAACCGGCCGGCCGTAGCCATCCGACCTTCTTGGCGCAAGCGCCCCACACAGGCAGACTGTGGTTTGTCCGGCATGGCACCCTCCCAGTGTCGCGGCTTTCCTCCCGGTAAGCCGACGGGCCGACCTATTCTTCTGCCGAAGCAGCCCCGGAATGCTTGTCGTGGTCTTCCGTAGCGTGGCGCCGTGGGGCGCCGTAGTTCCTCCCTTCTGCTCGACCGGCTATAGCCGGCTAGTTCTTTCCAAGTTGAGCAGCCCACGGTTGAGGGCCGCGATTCTTCCACATGTGACCAGAACACGACTGCTGCTTCTCCAGTCATCACCTCTTCCATTCGTGAATTAAGAGAACAAGAAAACGTCAGAGGGTCATCGGGTCGTGTGCATTCTTCCCACACCCTCTGCGTTAGGCGGTAGCAGTTGGCCAAAGACAATCCAATTTTTACAATGCAGAACAAGAACACTTTTAATTCATTAAAATTGAATATAATCCCCCTACCTTGGAAAAGCTTCGCGGTAGTCGAGCGTCGTGGATGACGGTATCGATTACGTCGTCGTCGGAGTGCACCCGAAGAAGAAGTGGCGTCTCCTCTCTTGTCGTAGATAAAAGAAAAGAAGGAACATCATCATTCTTCATGGAATTGGAATTCTACGTCGAATAGAGTGTCGTTCTCCGTCGAAGGCATTCTTCGTCAAAGAGGGTTGTGTTTTTCTTTGAGAGGATAACACCCTTCTCTATTTCTCTAGAGCTCCCACCAAATTCTAACACAACAAGTGCCACTATAAAATAATATCCAAGCTATTATTTTATTCACACAAGTATTTCAAAATTCAAACAACTTAATTTAATTAATTGAAGAGTTAGATTTCATTGATTAACATGTGTTGGAAAACAAAAAAGAGGGAGAGGGAGAGGAAGAGTTCTCATAATTAAGGGGGGTTGTCACAATAATAGAAGGTAAAAGTTATAAGGAGTTCAAGAGAGTTATGGGAGATGAAAGGTTGGGGCCCGTGTGGGCCCCACATCTCAAATATCCACACATGGGAAGTTAGGTTTGTGTGGGCCCCACAAATAACTTCCCATGGGAGGAAATAACATCCATAGATATATAAAATTGTTCTAAACAATTTTATTTATCTTCTTATTTAAACCCCAATTTTTAACTTTCAACCCTCATAAAACGCAACTCTGGTAAAGGTCCCCTTAAGCAATTACCGGTGCTGTGAGTTCATCGGTCTCCTCAGATTTAAATTCTGTGCCCTGGTTCAAAAGATAGAAAAACCCACATGTACGTTTACTGAACGTACCTGAACAAATCTTTGGAACTTGATTACGGGCACACCGGGCCTCGGAATCAAGTGCCGTCAGAAGCCACCGACTCATAAAATTCCAAATTATTTATGAAAAAAAAATTCCTTGAAATTTCCAGGTCTTTACATTACTCCCACCTCAAGGATTTACGTCCCCGTAAAGCTACCACATACACTAGGGGAACAAAAGAGGGTACTAAGCATGCATTTGAGCCTCCCGCTCCCAGGTTCTCTCCTGTAGATTCACATGATGCCTGTGAATGCGCACTAGAGGAATCGACCGCCCACATAGGACCTGCTCTTGTCGATCCTCGATCTCCACCGGGACCTGCGTGAATGTCTACCTGCCATCAATGTCCAGCTCCCCATGATTGATGATGTGTGACGTGTCATGCATGTATCTCCTCAACTGAGATATGTGGAAGACGTCGTGCACCTGGTGCAGTTGAGGTGGAAGGGCCAAGTGGTAATCCACCTTGCCTACTCTGCTGAGGACTTGAAACGACCCGATGAAGCCTGAAGATAACTTTCCGCCCCAGCCAAATCCCTGTAAACCTCATCGAGGTGAGACCCTTAAGAAAACATGGTCGCCATCCTCAAACTCTAGTGGTCTCCGCCTCCTATCAGCATAAGAATTCTACCTGCTCTATGCAGTCTTCATCCACTCCAGGATGATCTGCACCTTCTCCATCGTAGCCAGATCCTTCTTTGGTCCTACAAGTGCTGACTCCCTAGGGCCAGTCCAACATAGAGGTGATCTGGAAGGTCGGCCGTATAGTGCCTCGTAAGGTGCCATCCCGATGGTGGAGTGGTAGATGTTGTTGTACGCAAACTCCACCAACGGTAGGTGATCCTCCTAGTTTTGACCAAAGTCAAGGACAAATGCATAGATCATGTCCTCAAGAGTTTGAATGGTCCTCTCCATCTGGCCATCTATATGAGGATGGAAGGTAGTGATCAGACATAGTTGCGTCCCAAAATACTCCTATAACCCCTTCCGAAGCCAGGAAGTAAAGAGAGCATCTCGATCGGAGACGATAGAAGATGGCACTGCAGGAAGCCGTACGATCTTCTGAATGTAGAGGAATCCCAAGCTCTCTAATGAGCCATGTTCTATGATCGGTAGGAAGTGGGCCGACTTGGTGAGTCCATCGATGATCACCTAGATAGAATCGTGTCCTCTAGATGTACGCGGAATTCCCATCACGAAATCCATGGATATCCCATCCCACTTCCACTCCGGGACCTCTAAGGGCAGTACCAAGCCTGCTGGTACCTAGTGCTCCGCCTTCACTTGCTGACAAGTGAGGCATCGTGAAACGAACTTCGCTACAACCTTCTTCATGCCCGGCCACCAGTGCTGTCATCTGAGATCCTGGTATATCCTTGCCACTCTTGGATGTACCGCTAGAGGGGAAATGTGAAACTACCTCAACACTTCCTCCTATAATGCAACTGGTACCATAGTACGTCCCTTGAAGAGGATGACGTGCTCCCCTCCTTCAGAAAACCCATAAGGAACCTACCCCATGGATATCTGAGCACATCACGTCTCATAGTCAAAGTCCCCATGTTGTGCCTCTCTAACTCGCTAAAGGAGTGATGGAGTGACTGTGAGAGACTGTAGAAATGCTGGTCCATCTCTATCCACAAAGGATATCTACAACGCAGATAGCTTCTCTGTCGCCTATCCTAGTAGTTGAATGCCCGATCTCCTGCTGAGAGCATCAGCCACAACATTCCCCTTCCCAGGAGTATAGACTATCTCAAAGTCATAGTCTTGGAGGAACTCGAACCATCACCGCTGTCTCAGATTCATGTCCTTATGCAAGAAGATGTACCTGAGACTCTGGTGTTCAGAGTAAAGTGTAAAGATCTCTCCCATCCGATAGTGTCACCACATCTTCAAGGTGAAGACCACTGCTACTAACTCCAGGTCATGGGTAGCGTAGTTCTTCTTGTTCTGTCTCAACTGCCGTGAACCATATGTAATCATTACTTGCTCCTACATCAAGACACACCCGAGTCTAGTCCCGGATGTGTTGCAGTAAACTACGTACCCTACTCCCTCCTTTGGTAGCCTCAAGATGGGCACACTGGTCAATCTCTGTCTTAGCTCTTGAAAGCTCTGTAGACATCTATCTGACAACACGAAGGGTTTCCCCTTCTTCTTCAAAGATGAAAGTGGTGTTGCAACTCTAGAGAATTTTGGCACAAATCTACGATAGTACCCATCCAGACCTAGGAAACTCCGCACCTCTGTCACACTCCTGGGTGGATTCCATGCAAGAACCACCTCTATCTTCACTAGATCCACTGAAACCCCAGCCTCCGAGATGACATGTCCCAAAAAATGAACCTCTCAAATCTAGAACTGGATATTCGAGAGCTTACCATAAAGCTAGTTCTCTCAGAGTGTGTCCAGTACAACCCGCAAGTGGAAGGCATGCTCCTCCTCAGTAGTCGAGTAAATCAGTATGTTGTAGATGAAGACTATGACAAAATGATCAAGGTAAGGCATGAATATCCTTTTAATGAGACCCATGAACACAACTGGATCGTTGGTTACACTGAAGGTCATAACCATGAACTCATAGTGGCCATACCAGCACCTGAAGGCCGTCTTCTGCACATCCTCTTCTCGAACTCTGAGCTGGTGATTGCCTGACCAGAGGTCTATCTTTGAGAACCATCGTTCTCCCTTGATCTGATAAAAGAGGTTGTCAATCATTGGGAGTAGGTACTTGTTCTTTATGTTCACATGATTCAGGTGACAGTAGTCAACACATAGTCGTAAGCTCCCATCCGCCTTCTTGGAAAACAGAATCGGAGAAGCCCAGGGTGAAGCACTAGGTCAGATGAATCCCTTTCCCTGTAAGTCCTCTAGTTGTACCCACAACTGACGGAGCTCAGTAGGAGCCATTCGATATGCTGGAGTGGATATCAGTTCTATCCCGGGGTACAGGTCATTATAGAATTCTACATCTCTGCGAGGAGGTAGTCCTGGAATGTTGTCAGGGAAAACGTCCGCATACTGATCCACCACAACAGGAAAACTCAAACTCCACACATCAACCACTCCTAGGATGAGACTAGCTAACTGTTGTGTGATCGGCTTCCCTCTCCTCTGTGTAAGTCCATCATGCACTGCAAAGGCTCCCTTCTCGCCGGTGAAGGTGAACCTAGTCCCATCCGTGTGGACACACCGCACATTGCACCTAATTCAGTCAATCTGAGCATGGACTGTAGACAAAAGTCCATACCCAAGATGATGTCATAAGGCCTCAACACCACTACAAGAAGATCCCAGCCGAAGCTGTCGCCTCCTAGAGTAAGCTCACACTGCTGGCACCAGTGCTTAATCATTGAGTCTGCTCCCGTAGGAGTCTCTATCCGTAAGGATCGAGCCAACATCTCCGTCGGAATCTATGAGCTCTGAAAAAGGGAAGTGGAAAAAAATAATGAGTCACTCCTGTGTCTATAAGAACTGCAACAATGGTGGAGTAGACACAGATAGTACCTCGAATCATCACAAGTGTGCCATGGTCATAGGCCTCAACCACCTGGAGTTGAGCCTGCCCCTGTCTGCCAGCTCCCTGTGGTCGGGGTGGTCCTCCTGGTGGTGGTGGTGGTAGAGCCTCAAAGACTCGTCCCCCACCCGCTGCTCAGCCAGCTCCTCTACCTCATCCGCCTACTCCCTGCAGACCACCATGGTCTAACCTCTGCCTCTGCCTGGGAGGTACCTCTACTGTCTGATGCTCGTCCGAATGGCGGGTCGGGCAATATTGAGCCATGTGACCCTGCCCGCCGCATGCATAACACTGCCTGCCCCTTGAATGGCTAGCTCTGTTTTGTGTGCCCCGCACCTCTAAACCAGTATCCTAGGGTCAACCACCTGATAGCCTGGTCCACTTGGACCTCTGAGACATCTGTCTACTGTCGGATGTAGAAGACTCCGCTATGTGTCACCCTGTGATGGGTCTCAGTGCTGGCGTTATCTCATCAAGAGAGCTCTCCACAAGAAGGGCTCGCTCCAGCACACCTGCATGCGACAGAATGTTGAGGGAGATCATCGAACCCCTGATCTCATGCCTCTGTCCCTACTCAAAGGTCCGAGCCCTAAAGAATGGGTCCCGTACCCTATCCATGGAGTAGCGTGAGAGGTTGGTAAATCTCGCCGAGTACTGATCTACTGTCATGCTGCCCTGCCACAGATGAAGTAACTCCTGAATCCGCACCGCATGAAGGGTGGCTGGAACAAACTCCGATCGGAAGAGACTCTCGAAGTCTGTCCGAAGTAGAGATGCCTCTTCGTGCACCTAGAGCATCAAACTCCACCATCTACCTGCTGCTGTGTGCAGTAGAATCGCACCAAGGATCACCATAAGGTCAGTTGGTGTCCCTACCAATCTGAAGACTCTAACGATAGCCTCCAGCCAATCCTCCATTGCCTGAGGGTCCGTATCTCTGCGGAACCTGGGTGGCCTATGTCGCTGAAACTCATGCAACATGCTCAGTCGGTGTGCACACTCTGCTATTGGGGCTGGTAGTATCGGTGGCTCAATGGGTAGTGGTACCGCTGGTGCCTTCGTTGTGATGGGGCCCTACACTGAGGCCTCGTCGCTCAGTGGGATGCCATCTCTTATGCGAATCAGAACCCTAGCCAGCTGCCTTTGTGGGGCCATCCTGAAAAGAAATAGGTGCTCCACTGTCAAAAAGTATACCTAGTGATTTGACACAAAGTAATCACAAATAAAACTTTTGAAACACACATGAAATAATGGTTTTCATGCACTGAGTTGGAAATCAGAAGTCAGGGTCCTAGTGTATGGATACGTCGGCCAACACACCAACACTGGACTCCCTAGACTAATACATACACTCAATAATCTTAACACTATTTCTTCACAGAGAAGAAATTATCAGAGTCCTGAGTTCTGCGGTAGAACCAACTCCCCTGATACCAATTTGTCACGACCCGTCCTCGGGGCCCGTGCCGTGACTACCCCAAGCCCGACTTCTATAGGCCAAGGGCTGGTGACTAGCACCAAAGATGTAAATCCTAGTCAAAGGGAAGGCATTGCCTTTATAAAAGTAACAAACACAACAAAGTACACAAGTGAAGTAAGCACTAAGTAAAACTGAGTACAAAAGTAAGTGCTAAAAAAGTAAAGGGGCTAGTATACAAACCTAACTGAAAGTACAATACAACTAAAAAGAAAGTACAACATCAGTAAAGTAAAGCAACAACCACTGAGTCATTCTCCAGATATCCCACCTGAAGGGTGGGTACAGATGGTCTGCTCAGCTCCTCGGGTCCGGTCGTCCACCCCGTGTACGTCCCGCCAAGTGGTCCACCTCCGGGTACTGTCCATCTCCGCAAACCTCCAACTCGATCAGTGCTGTCTGTCGTCTGCATCCAACACAAAGTAGTGCAGGCATAGACCATGCAGGGGTGAGTATACGACACTCAGTAGAGACCCCGAGACCCCCGAAAGTCTCCCAAAATCCATAAAGGATAAACCATAAAGGAAAAATACAATCACGAAGTATCAACCGACTCTACTTAGGTATATGCCCATAAATTTACCAAAGTCATCAATTCCAGTTTGGCTCCAACTCTTGAGCCCAAGCACAACCTAGTCCACATAGGAAAAAAGTCAATCACACAGTTTGTATTGATTTCAAGTCAAGACTCAGCTCACACATGTATACTAATCACAAAGAGGGTTGGAGATTATTAGATGTATCCTTTGAATAATCTTCTCTGCCGAAACCACATTGGATCCTAGTATAGAATTCGTCGCTGCCAAACCCACAGAGGATCCAAGTACAGTCGTCACCGCTGCCGAACCCACGGAGGATCCAAGTACAGTAGTCATCATTGCCGAACCCATGGAGGATCCAAGTATAGTCTTCATCACTGCCAAACCCATAGAGAATCCAAGTAAATTTTTCATCTTCGTTGAACCAACGAAGGATCCAAGCATGATAGTCGTCGTAGTCGCAGCCAGCTCTAGGGTTCCCGCACACAGCACACTTGATTCTGGGACGGTCCGCTACTCGAGCCAGGGGGGGTCGACACATCAACTATCACAAATTCTGGAGTTGATGTATCCCAAAGTTCCATCTTATCAATAGGAACTCAACGCGACAGACGACGCGTCAATCAGACGCCCGGTCTGAGAGATATTGGCTTTTCCGTTGTAGGGGCCCGGTTAAAAATACACTCGTTTCTAACCTGGCTGTTCCCGAAAGTCGTTCAAAATGCACTTAGAGTATTTCAAAAGGACTGAATCATCAAAAGGGTCCCAGTTCCGTAGACGGCGTGTCAATCAGATGCGCGGTCATCGAGTTATTCACCTTTAAGTGAAAACGGGCCCTGTTCGTTAAGCCTAGTGGGCCGATGGGTCGGGTTAACCCAGTTTTGGCGGGTCTGACCCGAAATAGGTGTCGGACCGGCCCAATGAAATTCATGGCTTGGCCTGAGGGGGTGCGGACCGGCCCGAAGGAGCACGGCCTGACCCGAACTGGCATGGCGCGGCGCGGCCCGACGTGGCGCGGTTCGGCACGGCGCGACCCAGCGCAGCCCGGCGCGTCCCTGCCCGGTAAGGCACGGCCTGACCCAGCAAAGCATGGACCAACCGTGGATTGGCTTGAGGGGGGATGAACGGTCCGAGGTGGGGGGCGCGGACCCCCCTGGATGCCCGAACTATCAGCGCCACCCTCCCTAACCGGCCGACCTTCTTGGCGCAAGCGGCCCACACGGGTGGGCTGCGGTTCATCCGGCGAGGCGCCCTCCTGGTGTCGTGAATTTCCTCCACCCGGTCGGCTAATGGGCTGGATGGTTCTTCCGTCGATGCAGCCCGTGGAATTCTGGCCGCAGTCTTCCGCAGCGCGACTCCGTGGGGCACCACGATTCCTCCCTTCAGCCCGACTGGCTATAGCCGACCGGTTATTTCTCGATCGAGTGGCCCGCGGTTGCGGGCTATGGTTCTTCCTCATGCGGCTTGTGCACGACCACCGCTTCTCCCATTGCCACCTCTTCCATTCATGAATTAAGGGAACAAGAATACGTCAGAGGGTTGTTGGTTCGTGTGTGTTTGACCCGCACCCTCTGCGTTAGGTGGTAGCAGTTGGCCAAAGACAATCCAATTTTTACAACGTAGAACAAGAACAATTTTAATTCATTAAAATGGAACATAATCCCCCTACCTTGGAAAAGCTTCGCGGTAGTCGAGAGTCATGGATGATGGTGTCAATTCTGTCATCATCGGAGTGCACCCAAAGAAGAAGTTCCATCTCCTCTCTTGTCGTGGAGAAAAGAAAAGAAGGTGCATCATCATTCATTGTGGAATTGGATTTCTTTGTCGAAGAGAGTGTCATTCTCCGCCAAAGGTGTTCTTTGTCAAAGAGGGTGGTGTTCTTTCTTTGAGAAGAGAACACCCTTCTCTATTTCTCCAGAGCTCCTACCAAATTCCAACACAACTAGTGCCACCATAAAATAATAGCTAAGATATTATTTTATTCACACAAGTAATTCAAAATTCAAAAAACTTAATTTAATTAATTGAATAGTTAGAATTCATTGATTAACATGTGTTGGCAAACATTAAAGAGGGAGAGAGGGAGAGGAAGAATTATCATAAATAAGGGTGTTTGTCGCAATAAAAGAAGGGGAATGTTATGGGGAGTTCAAGAGAGTTGTGGGACATGAAAGGTTATGGATAGTGTGGGCCCCACCTCTCAAATATCCACACATGGGAAGTTAGGTTGGTGTGGTCCCACCAATAACTTCCCATGGGTGGAAATAACTTCCACAGATATATAAAATTGTTCTAAACAATTTTATTTATCTTCTTATTTAAACCCCAATTTTTAACTGTCAATCCGCATAAAACGAAACTGTGGTAAAGGTCCCCTTAAGCAATTACCGGTGATGCGAGTTCATTGGTGTCCTTGTATTTCAATTTTGAGAACTGGTTCAAAAGACAGAAAAAACCCGCACGTACGTTTACTGAACGTACCTGAAAAAAACTTTGGAAATTTATTCCGTGCACACCGGTTCTCGGAATCAAGTACCGTCATAAGACACATACTCGTAAAATTCCAAAGTATTTAAGAAAAAAAATTTCCTTGAAATTCCCGGGTCTTTACACATTCCTCAAAGATGCATTATCTTTCTTATTAATCTAGGATATCTTTGACAATTTATCAAAAACATTAGACACTTATTTATTTCTATATTCTCAAACTTATTGACATCAATGAATCTATTTCAATGACCTCTATTGGAAAACAATTTCAACCATTGACCAAAAATACAATCCATATAGAATGAAGGATCAATAATCTCCACCTTTGTATTTTTTTGAAACACCTTCAAAGTTATTTCCAAATGAATATTTCAATATGTAAATCTATCCCCTTTACTTTTCCAAAATTTCATTTCAATTTCTCCTCACTTATTGACAAGAAACATGAAGTTCATGGGAAAATGGAATCAGTCCAAACGTAATCAATATTCCATCCATCATTTCACTCTAATTCTACGTGATCTATTCTCAGTGTAGAAAGTAATAGGATTTTATTTAGATAAAAAATATGTCCTTTATCAACTAATATTGATACCACATGAAATTATAAATAAAATAATTGTCTTCAAGGGTCACCCACTTTTATTATAGGCAGAAGATACTAAATTTGATATGAAATTTTTTAAGAAAAATCAACACGAAACTCCTATAATAACTTTAATAAACATATTAAAAACATTCATGTGTAACAATCATGATGAGTGTACTTGGAAAACATCCATTTCTAAATTCTCCTATGTCATTGAATAATTCAATTACTCCCCCTTTGTGTTAATATTTTTATTTTTATAACCAAGGATGATAGATTAATAAAGACATACATTTTTCAATGACATGGTCTTCAATCACATTCTGGAATAACTATATTTGATTCCAATTGAAATAATGATTATGAAAACAAATCCATTTTTCTTCATTTGTATCCCCATCAAGGGAATAAATCCTTAACATCTTCATAATGGTTGATTTATTCAAGAAAGTATTTAAAATGTTCTAATATATAGAATTCACCAAAATAAATCTTCAACTCATGTCTTCCCAAATGGGATAACTTCAACAACTTCACCATGGAAGATATTCTTCAATAATTGTTCTTCAGAATAAAAAATATAAGATATAAATAAGATGGTATTTTATTTATCCTTGTTGTAAAGTATATGATGGAATATTCTTCAACTTCATCAAATATTATCCTCTATCATATTTTTATTTGAATACCGATTGAGGAATCACTCAAGGATGATGAATTCTTCAGATTTACTATCAAGAATTGATATCACTCACAAATTCTCAGGTTATACCCCTGAGAAGTTACTTCACCTTCAATTCCCATCATTATAATTATAAATAAAATACATAAAGATTAATTAAATAATGTTTATTTTCCTTACTTCATCAATTTGAATAGCAAGGTTGAGGTGGTTTTCTCAACCAAATTGCTCTATTAAAAAACTATTTGAAAAAATGTATATATTTGTAACATCAATCAAATGGAAATTTTTTAACTCAAGAGTTTTATTATGTTAATGAACTCTCGTGTACTTTTTCTTCACCAAGTAGATTTTTTAGTTCCCTTTTCACTAGCATTATCTTGTGCTTCTTCCATTTTACTCATTCTATCAAATATTTTTTACAAATTACTAACATGACATTAAGAACATTGGAAGAATTTTTAGATGGATTATTTTGAGTTCCATACATCTTAGTAGTTATTTTGGTTGATTCACTTTGCATCCCGTTTTTGGATTTAAATTGAATGGTTTTTTCAAGATTCATATTTGATACTTTCTTGGGACATTTATTTTTTATTGCGCATTTATAATTTCTTCAAAAGTTTTATTCTTCTTTTATTGACAACTTATGTGGTCTTATTTTCTCCTCATCTTTGGATATATGTTTAGATGAGAATGAAAAAATCTTATAACCACTTCCATTACATAAATCAAAAATATTATCTAGATTTCATTTTTTTTAAAGTATACATATTTTTATGGACCTATGAATGTTGCTTCTTTATATATAACATTATCCCACTTGACATGAGGCTTGTTTGAGCTTTAACATTTAGAGTATTGTATTGAAAATATAGTTCATAATGCCTGAATATGATTCAACACTAACATTTCCCCAAGCCTTGATCTTATGATTTATTCTGTATGAATTTTTTGGATCTTATTCATAGATTGTTGGGATCTATGTGGGGAACCATATTCCAAACATTTTTCCTATCCACCCTAGTCATGGTGTTAGGATTCTTATAACCTTTATTCAACCACACTTTTACAGATTTTGTTTTCTATCCTAAAATTTTGATGATAACAAATTTAAAAACATTATTACAAAAAGGTATGGATGGTACCTCTTTCTTCAAAACTTCTTGAGATATTTCATTTAACTAATCAATATCTTCTTATCACATTTTCGAGTTCTTTTAACCTTATAATCCTCTAGTGATAATTGAGTAGTAGCAATGTAACAAACCACAATTCTATCAATGTAATATTATATTCTTATAATCATATAGTATAAATCACATAAAATCACCTAGGGATCATAGTGAAAAATTTATAAATTAATAATGAATGAATTAAGAGGCATTTTTAGAAGTGAAGGTATCTATACTAATAATATAGTAACTTTCCCTTAGAAATAGTAATATGGCCCTTATGAATAGTAAACCAGCCAAATGAATAGTAACCTCACCCATGAAATTATAAATTAAATTTATAAATCTTATAAATGAATGTGAGATATAAATATAATCTAGTATAATTAATTAAATATTAAAAAAAATTGATTAAGAGTTGCTATTTTTGTAAGTCATAAATATTTTATTACAATATTATAATTAATAAAATGATTTAAATTTTTTTATTTTCATAAAATTTGTTCATGAATTTATATTTTGTTGTTGTTTGATTTTAATATAATTTTATGAGACCCTTATTTAAATTTTCATAGTGTTATAAAATCAGTTATAATTTAATAATTTGTATATTTCGATTAAATGATGATTTTAATTAAAAATTAAATTTCCCATATTTAGAAAATTATTTTCATAAAATAGAATTCACTTATTATTTCTAAACATTGAAAAATATTTAGGGGGAATTTTTGGGATTTTTCTGAAATACTAGAATTTTTGGGGAATAGAAAAATATGGTAATTTACGGTATATATACATTATAAGTTAAAGACACTGTTCCATGATTCATCAAGAACCATAATCTAGAAAAACCATTATTTATGTTAATATATTTGTTGATAATGATCTAAATATTCATAGTCTTGAGCTAAAATAATAAACAAATGAATAAAATATTCAAAAAACACCCATCTCCTATACTATAAATACCACCCCTCACCACCTCTTCCCCTCACAACTTTTAAGATTTGATCCTGAAAAAATTTATACCCAATCCTCTTAAAAATAACCACACTCACATATAATATCCTTTTATCTCAAAAAAGACTACAACTAATCCCCTTAAGGAGTTTCTCAAGAAAGAGAATTAAAGAGGTAAAAAATCATCTATTTTCTTTTATTTTCTTTTCAATTCATTTTTTTATCATCCTTCCCTCACCTCCACTGTCTATAGAGGAATTATAACTCTAATATAATTTATATAATTTAATTATATCATTTTAATGGAATATATATCTTGAAAATACTTTCTCTCTTGATTTTATTCTATAAATGAAAACATCACCCATGATGTGTCAATTTATAATATCGGGAAAATTTTTTTTAATTTTCAATTAACACTTGAAAGGATGGTTATAAAATCATAATTATGATTAAAAAATATTTTATTATAAAAATTATAATTTATTTATTATTTTCGAACCATTATATATACTTGATCTTAATTAATGAGACAAAACTATTTCTTGACGATCGAAAAACCACGAAAATGATATAAATGATTATAATTAAAGTTATATCTAATGAATAATCCTAATATCTTGAGAAAAGATAATATATAAGAACATTAAATATTATGTATGTTCCTTAAAAACATATAATTAAAAATTTGGAGAATTATACCCATTTTACATGAACTTCATTACTTATAAACAAGAAAATCTATCATGAAAACCAAGAAAATAAATTGTCCCAAATGAATAAATTAAAACCAATAACTAATAAACAAGGCCATAAATGAACTTAATAAAACAATAATTAATAAAATACATGTATAAAAGGTTCTGAATTAATTATTTAATGGATTTAATCTGATTATTCTGGATATTAAGGTCAATTGTAGAACACAGTCCGACATAAGGTAAGTGTTTCTTCCTAAACCTCCATTTTCATTTGGGTTTTTCTTTATCACTCAATACGAAAATGTATTTATTAATTTATTTTATATTAATATTATAAAATATGATTATATTTTCAAAACTCATTTATTCATACTAATTCATCTTTTTGGAAAATACTTGTTTTACAAGGTCCCATTTCCAATTATTCCTAACATGCAATCCTGGATAAAGGGAACAAAACTATTTCTAAACCATTTTAATGTGCCATAGATAATATGTTTCAAGACATAATTATTCTTATAAAATCACTAATTTTTTTCATTAAAAAAAATATTTTTTATTTCTAGTTTTATACAAAAAAATCATGAAAAATAAAAATGATTTTTCCAAAAGAAATCTTTTATTCAAAGTAAATGGGGTATTTTTCTCAAAAACTCCTCTATAGTTTTATAAAAATATTTTCATATATTTCAGAATCTCTATTTAATTTTATTAATCTCTTATTATTATCATCCACCATATTTTATTAAATGGTTTATGATCATTTTGACTGTGGATATGCTATCTTGATACCATTCACCATACTACTTAGAATGGTTGATGATTATGTTTTCAAATGGGAGAAAGTTATTTAAATATCATATGTATATGTTGTTTTTTTAAACCCATTCATATGAGGAATTAATTTAACTTAGTAAGTTATCTATGGAGCCCTCTGTATCCCCTCTATACAATAGTAGGTCTCATGAGATAGAAATTATAATGACTTGGTCGAGGGCTTTCCCATTCTCAGATATGGTTTTGGTCGAGGACTTAACAATTTATATTTAAATGTCTTGTAAACTGCCTAGATGATATGTTTATGATATTAGACATATTAATTCCCTCATTATAATATTAGAAATTGAAAAATCATGAGATTATTTGACTAGTATAATATCCATGGTTATGTATCATGTGATCATTTAAATTTCATTAGTTATTATGCTTTTATTCCTGCCATATGATGCTCAAGATTATGGAATGTGTTTTAGTTATTCATCATAAATTATTATTTATATTAAATTACATTGTATTACTTACCCTTAATGAGCATATAATCTCACCCCTTTATTATGTTTTATTTTTCCTCAGGATGTGAAGATATAGACTATGAATGACATTCAGGGATAATCTAAGAGTTCATGGGTGTTTCAAATTGAATTACTATATTGTATTTCATTTTAAGTTGTAATTTAAAGCTTAGGGTTGTATCTAGTTTTCCAAATATAATAAACTATTTGGTCCTTCAGGATGAAAATTCCTTGTTTATTAAACCAATTTAATAAAGTAAGGAATTGACTCCAGATAACTGGGGTTGGGTTATTTATAGTTGGTATCAGAAGAAGTTTAGTAAAATCCCTAGAAAATAGATTTAGAAAACATATATTACGGAACATGACCCTAATGCAGACATTGAGGATAAGTATAGAATAACATCCTAGAATTTTGGTAATGTGGAGATTATGTGGGTATTCCTAGAAATACATACCTTTATAGATAATACAAGTGGATATAGTTATAGTAAAAATGTATCTAGGTGTAACAAATACAACATGGTGTCCCGAATCTGACTCAGGGTAACCTGGTACACAACAATAGGCCTTACTATGCACCTAGTTTCACACTCTTAGTGGGATATTCTAAGGATAATTCACATTTTCATTATAAACCATTATGAAGGATTAAAAAGTCAATACGTCCCCAAAGAAACCATGTTTATGATTATGATATTATATATGCATAAAATTTGAATTTATGTTAATTATTTTTTCAATATTATTCATTATGATTCATAACCTAATTTAGTGTATGACATTATTTATAAATGGTTCATAGTAGAAGGAATAGAAATAATATCAACGCGTGTACTCCATGTAGGTATTTTACTCTTATGAAAGATTATAATGTCAGTACTAAAGCTATGACTTTTGCTAAGAATCTTATAACTATACTGGGATAGCTAACCCAGGTTATGAAAAATTACCTTACCCATATAGAGCATCCTAATCCACAATATGATAGAGAAATGTTATACCACTTTATGTGCCCACATACTCCATCATTCAATGGGACTAGAAACCCATTTATAGTTGAGTAGTGGATAATTTCCTTAGAGAAGATATTTTTTTCCTTGTGATTTAATGAAATATAGAATGTTATCATGATAGTTTATCATCTATCAGAAGATTTATATCAATGGTGGTTATCAATTCAAAACAAAAGGAGGTGGAAGAAATAAAAAATATGGAATGGAGGGATTTTAAGGAATTTTTTCTTGAGATAAATGAGTGGATATCAAGAGGCAATTATTGAGTTTTAATAAAAAATAGGATGAAAAAAGTTCAATGTATTAATCCTACTTTACAAGTTTAGTAAGGCATTCCATAGACTATATACATAATACAAGGAGAAATATTGATTGATTCTTTTATAGTTTAAAACCATTAATCCATAGGGCACTAGTATCCCAAAATTTCTCATCATATGAATATATAATATCATGTGATATCAAGATAGATAAATAATTATTTATTTCATATGATTGTAAGGGAAAATAAGATAATAATAGGGTGATGGAGGAAATAATGGATAAAGGGAAGAATAAAAAATGGAATTTTCCAACATGCGATACTTGTGTAAGGAAATACTCTGGTGCCTACTTAAAAGGAAAAATAGTTTTCTATAAGTGTGTCATGAAAGGACATCATGATTAATATTTCAAAGGAATGAAAGAAGCTACAAATTTTAAATTCTACAATTATAGGGAGATGAGAAACTATGCAAATGACTATCCTAAGCATCAAATAAACATGACCCAAAAAATGAAAAGGGAGAAAGGCCAAGCTTATACGATCACAACTACAAAGTATGAAGTTTCTAATGATATGGTGACATGTAATTTAATTGTTTCCTCAAATGTATCCAATGATTTATTTGATTTCAGATCATCTCATTATTTTATTTCATCCCAGTTTTCAATTAAAATTAGTCATTTACCTTTTGACTTAATAAAGGATTTTTCAGTCAGAACTCTTAAGAGAAGAATCAGTGCAACAAATATGTGGCAGTAAGTCCCATTTAGGACACATAAGAATTCTCTAACGGTTTTCATTGTCATCATACATATGAATTAATTTTATATAATAGTCGGTATGAAAGGTCTTTCAAAATTTGATGTGAAAATATATTGAAATAAGAAGGAAATTAACATTGGGGAGGATGATATAGAATCCATTATCTTTAAAGCATGAACCTAATTATATGACTCATATCTAGATCCTCCTATAGTATCTCTTCTAAATGAAATTCTTGGGGAGGAAGAGAAAATATCATCTATTTATGAGGAAGGAAATATTCAAATTGGATATGTACCTATTATAGAATAATATATTTATGTATTTCTAGAGGATTTTCCCAGAAATCCTCTAGAGTGTGAAGTTGAGTTCCCTATTTATTTAATTCCCAGTGAAAGACCTATATAAAATAATTCCTATAAAATGACCACTGTGGAATTATTGGAGCTAAAGAAAAAACTAGAGGAATTTAGTGACAAAGGATTTATTCACCCTACGTTTCTACATGGGGTTCCCCTGTTCTGTTTGTTAAGAATAAAGATTGATCCAAGAGGCTGTGCATTGACTATAAAGAAATCAATGATATTACAATAAAGAAAAAATATCTATTTCCTCACATTGATGATTTATTTGACCAACTTCATAGAGCCCAATATTTTTCAAAGATTGACATTAGATAGATATATCATCCATTGGATATGAGGAATAAAGATATTCAAAATACATCATTTCAAAACAGGCGTGGACATTACGAGCTTACAATAATTCCATTTGGTCTGACTAAGGAACCCTCTGTTTTCATGGATCTAATGAATAGTGTTTTCATGGAATATCTAGATAATGTTTTTGCGGTATTTGTTGATGATATATTGATATATTCCAATAGCTATGAGGAAAATGGGTACCACTTATAGGTTGTTCTAGAGACTCTTAGATGAAAAGATTTATATGATGATTTTATAAAGAGTGAATTCTGGCTTCAGATTGTTTCTTTCCTTGTCCATATTGTCTCTAAGTATGGAATCCCAATTGATTTTGTGAAGATAAGGGTGGTTAAGGAATGAACTATATCAACAAACATAACTGTGGTTTGCAGTTTTATTGGTTTAGTAGGTTAATATCGACATTTCATTCATAAATCTTCATGATTAGATAACCCATTAACTAAGATTACTCATAAATTGGTGAAATTTGTATGGAAAAAGAATGTGAATATTTTTTTGAAGAATTGAACAGGAGATTAGTGGATGCTCCGATCTTGACTCTACCCTCGAAAAATGGAGGATTTGAAATTTATAGTGATGCATCAAAGGACATGTATTTTTACTTATTTAGAATGATATATTTATTTCCTATTCTTCAAGGTAATTAAAAACTCATGTACCAAACTATTGAACTCATGATCTAGAGTTATCAACTATAATATTTTCTCTTAAAATATAGATACATTATCTCTATAGCGAAAGATATAAGATATGTACAGATCAAAATAGTTTAAATATATCTTCTCACATAATGAACTCTACATGAGGAAAATGTGATTGATCTAGCTATTCTAGGATTATGATTTTTCAATACAATACCACCAAGGGAAGAAGAATAAGGTTGCAGATGTATTGATCATGAAGGATCATGGAGTTCTGAAAAAAATGAGGATTGATAAGGATCCTGAGCACATGGATATTGAAAATATGGATATGAGAATTATCAAGGAAGGTGAAACATCATTACTTTTTCAATTGGTTTCCCAAACATATTTATTGGAAAGGATTAAAATCACTCAGTCTGATGATGAAAATTTTCAAAGAAAAATTAAAGCTATGAAATATGGGAAGTTGGAAGAATTCATGTATGAGAATGGAATTATAAAATTTGGGAAGAGGATTTGTGTTCCCTCCATACCTGAGCTAAAAAGGGAGTTATTGGATGATACACATAGGTCTAATTTCATTATACACCCTGGCAGCACTAATATGTATAGATATTTGAAGGAACATTTTTGGTGGGATAATATAAAGCATGAAATTGCTGATTATGTATCAAGATGTTTAGTCTTTCAACATGAGAAGGCTGAAAGACAAAATCCTATATGAGTCATGTAATGTCTTCCGATTACTACATGGATATTGGATGAAAACACTATGTATTTTTTCAAAGGACTACCAAAAACTCCAAGAAAGAATGGTCTAATATGGGTAACTATTGATTTAATTACAATATATGCACATTTTCTAGATATAAGGGGAAATTTTACACTGGATAACCTTGTAAGAATCTATATTAATGATGTTTTAAGACTTCATGGAAAACCTCTTTCAATTCTGTCTGATCGTGACACATTATTTACATTGAAATTATGGAAAGTTCTTCACAAATATTTGGATACTAAGCTTTATTTGATTACTACTTGTCACCCTCAAAATAATGAGTAGTCTAAATTGACAATTCAAACATTAGAAGACATGTTGAGATCATGATCACTTGACTTTTAAGGTTTGTGGGATTAGTATTTACCTTTGGTAGAGTTTTCCTACGAATTTTCCATCCAAGTATTCAAATGGGACCATATGAAGCATTATATTGAAAGATATGTCATACACCAAGTTGTTGGGATGAAGTTGGTGAAATGATTATTGTAGGCCCTGATCTTGTTGAGAAAACAATAGAAAAGGAAAATACTATTCAAACCTATATCAAAGCAGCTCAAAGTAGGAAAATGAGCTATGCCGATAACCAAAGGAAGGATTTTTAATTTCAAGTGGGAGATCATGTTTTCTTTAAATTATCTCAATAAAAGGGTGTTATAATATTTTTAAATTAAGGAAAAATAATGCCAAAGTATATTGGTCCTTTTCAAATACCACCCCTCTCCTCCACAATAAATACAACCCCTCACCACCTCTTCTAATCACACATTAAAAGCTTTGAGAATTATAAAATTTCTACCCAATATTATTCCCAAGACACCCCCACAACTGGGAGACTTTTGATTCAAAAAAAGACAAAAACCAATACCCATAAAGAGGTTATCAAGGAGGAGAATTTAAGAGGTAAAAATACTCTTTCATTTTATTTATTTTCTTTTCAATTTATTTTATTTTCTTATCCTTCCCTTGAATCCACTTTACAAAGAGACATGATAACTCCAATATCATTTATATAATTTTATTATATCAATTTAATGGAAGATCCATCCTCAAACTCCTCTCTCTCTCCCCCTCTCCTCTATTATATAAATGAAAACATCTCTTGTGATGTTTCAATTTACCAACATCATGAATGATTCATTTTCATTTCCCATTAACGCTTCCAAGGATGGTTATAAAATAAAAATTATGGTTAAAAAATATTTTATCATACATATTATAAGTTATTTAGTATTTTGGACCCATGATATATACATGATATTAATTAATAAGACAAAACTATTTCATGATGATTGAAAAACTGACAGAATGATATAAATGATTATCATTAAAGTTATATCTAATGAATCATCCTCATATATGGAAAAAATAATAATATATAAGATAATTAAATCTTATATATTTTAATTAATAACATATAATTCCAATTTTTGAGAATTATACCCATTTTACCTAAACTTCATAACCAATAAACAAGCGAACCGATCATAAAAACCAAGAAAATAAATGCTCCCAAATTATGAAATTAAACTCTATAACTCATCTATAATGACATAAATGAAATTAATAAATCTATAATGAATAAAATAATTGTATAAAAGGTTATGAATTAATTAATGAATGAATTTAATTTGATTATTTGGGACATTAAGATCAAGTGCAGAACACATTCAGACATAAGGTGAGGGTTTCTTTCCTAACCTCCCTTTTCATTCGAGTTTTTCTTTATCCACATATAAACCAATGTAATTTTTAATTTATTTTACATAATTCTTCTAAATTATATTTATACATTCCAAAATCACATATTCTTATCAGTTCATCTTTCCTCTGTGGAAAATACATGTTTTACAAGGCCCCCTTCTAAATTCTTCTCGACAAGAAAGCTGGAATAAAGGGAACAGCTTGATTTCTTACCCATTTTCAAATAAAATCAATAATATGTTTTAAGACACCATTATTTTTATAAAATAAATATTTGTTTATTTTAAAAAATATATTTTTTCATTTTTGGTTTCATACAAACAATCCTGAAAAATATAAATGATTTTTTTAAAGAACTTTTCTTTTCAAAGTAAAAGAGGTATTTCTATCAATAACTCCTTGAGGGAATTATTAGAGAATTTTAAATTATTTAAACACCTCTATTTAATTTTATTGATATATTATTATTATAATATACCATATTTTATTAAATTTTTTATGATCAGTTTGACTATAGATGTGATATCTTGATACCATTAACCATACTATTCAGAATGGTTTATGATTATGTTTATAGACCGGGGAAAGTTATTTAAATATCATATGTATATGTTGTTTAAGTTTAAACCCATTCATATTAAGAATTAATTTGACTTATTAAGTTATTGGTAGGTCCCTATATTGCACCTTAATTCTTCAATATGTCTCTTGATACAAAATAGATATGGACTTGGTTGATGCCTTTCCCATTTTCAGATAAGGTTTTAGCTGAGGCCTTAACAATTTATTTTTAGATGTCTTGGATGAGGACTGAATTTATTTTATGATGTATGGAATATGAATTACCTCTTTATGATATTGTTAATTGAAAAATCATGATATTTTTCAACTAGTATAATATCCTTGGTTATGCTTAATGTGAGTATTTATAAGGAATTAGTTATTCATCTTTTATTCATTCCATATGATGGTAAATATCATAGCATGTGTTTCAGTTATTCATCATTAATTGTTGTTTATATTAGATTCCTCTTTATTACTTACCCTTACTGAGCATCTAATCTTACCCATTTCTTGTATTTTATTTTTCTCTAGGATGCGAAGATGTATATTATGAATGAATTTCATGGATAATATAAGAGTTTATGGGTGTTTCCAATGGAATTACTATATTTTATTTCCTTTAAAGTTGTAATTTCAATCTTATGTTTGTATATGATTTT
Organism: Viscum album; assembly: GCA_963277665.1. Taxonomy (NCBI): domain Eukaryota; kingdom Viridiplantae; phylum Streptophyta; class Magnoliopsida; order Santalales; family Viscaceae; genus Viscum; species Viscum album. Next base: position 1,784,174,816 of record OY728121.1, on the reverse strand, counting down.
ACCAAACTAATAAACTATTTGGTCCTTCAGGATATGACTTCCATTTTTATTATACTAATGTAATAAAGTAGAATCCTTGGAAACTAGATTTTGAAAAAATAAATTAGGGAACATGACCCTAAGATAGAATTTGAGGATAATCATTTAAGAACATGCTAGAATTTTAGTGAGGTAGAGATTATATGGGTATTCCTAGAAATATGTCACCTTATGGATACTAAAAGTGGATGTGGTTATGGAATATATGTAACTAGGGGTAAAAAACATGTCAAGGTGTCTCGGGCCTATCTCAGGGTAACCTAGTACATGACAACAAACCATACTATGAACCAAGTTTGACACTCCTGGGGGATATTCTTAAGATAATTCACATTTTCTTGACAAATTATTATGAATTATTTAAAATTAAATATGTACACAAAGAATCCAAGTTTATGATTATGATATTATATATGTGTAAAATTTAAATTTATCTGAAGTATTTTTTTCAAGATTATGCATTATTATTCATAACCTAATTTAGTGTATTCCATTATTTAGAAATGGAACCTAGTGGAATGAATGAAAACCATATCAATGCACATTTTCAATGTAGGTATTTACCTCTTATGTAAGATAATGATTTTGGTACTAGAGTCATGACTAGTAATGAGAAATTTTTTAATATACTGGGACAAATAACTCAAGTTATGAACAATAAACTTATCCGTATAGATCATCTTGATCCATAATGTGGAGAATTAATGTTAGACCTCTTAATGTGTCATCAACCTCCACCATTCAATGGTACTACAAACCCATTTGTAGATGAGCAGTGAATAAGTTCCTTAGAGAATATATTTCTTTCTTTGGGAAGTAACGAAAGAGAGAAGGTTATCAGGATAGTTTATCATATATCTAGAGGTGTGGATCAATGGTGTCTATTAATTCAGAACCCAAAGGAGGAGGAAAAATATTAAAATTATGGAATGGTTGTATTTTATTGAAATTTACCTAGAATACTATTTTCCTCCCGAACAAGAATCAAATATTGAGAGGAGATTCTTGAGTCTAAAACAAAATCGGATAAAAATGATGAAAATTATGAATCCAACATTACAAGGTTATCAAGGAATGCTTCAAACTAAAAACATGAACCATGGAGAAATATTGATCGATTCTTTTATGGTTTAAAATAATTATCTATATTGAACTGTTCTCCGAAAATTTCTCATCATACAAAGATATAGTCTCTTGTTCTATAAAGTAAAAAAAATAATTATCTAAGTCTTAAGAATTTGAGGGAATACAAGAGAAGAAGAGGGTGGTGGAAAAAATAATGGATAAAGGGAAGAATAAAAAAGGTAATTTTACAAGGTGTGATACTTGTGGAAGGAAACACTCTGGTGTCTACTTAAAAGGAAAATTATTTTCGTATAAGTGTGGTGGGAAATTCTATAATGCTCAAGATTTAAAAGTAAAGAAAGAATATATAAATGTTTAATGGTAAAATTTTAAGTATATGGGACACTATGAAAATGATTTTCCTAATAATCAAGGAAACATACCTTAAAAAAGTATAATGCTACAAGGCCAATCTTATGAGATCACAACTGTGGATGTTTAATTTCCTAATGATGTGGTGGTAGGTACTTTAATCGTTTACTAAAACATAGCAAATGCATTATTTGATTTTGGATCATCACATTCTTTTATATCATCTTAGTTTTGAAAGAAAATAAAACATACCCCTTTTTATTTAATAATGGATTTTTAATAGAAAATCCTTAGAGAAGTATCTTTACAACCAAGATGTGTTAGTCAGTCCCCTTTATAACACCAACTCACCCACCCTAGGTTTATCAGGAAACCACCCATATACGTAAACAATGAACAATAATAATAACATATTCATAACACATAAATCAAGAATAAATGAAATAGAACATTTCCACATTGCAATCACAACATATCATTTCAAGATATAGACATAATCAATGCTTTATCAAACAATTTTCAAACCATTTAAAACATTTAATAAAGAGATTTTTGAATCAATGTGTCCCATACCACTTTGAATATATTAATGGAATTCAAAATTTAAAACATTAATTTCCATATAAATAAATACTTAAAACCATTTTGAAAACATGTACATTAATGAGAATGATTCAGAAGAATAAATCCATAAAACAATATTTTAGATAAGGAGTTCTTAACCAAATGAGAGATGCCTGAATACAAATAATTAAGGAATAAAATTTAATCAAATCTTTATAATATCATGAGAATAAAGTTATTCATGATATAATAAGCAAAAGGATAGTATATACACCATATAAAAGTGAATTGGTGCATAACAACAATGAAGTCTCAATGGAATGTAAAATGAGATGAAATCCCTTATAAAAACAATATCCATAAATTAAGGGTAAATAAATTACAAAATAATGTGATACAAATATAAATAAACTCAATATTATTTTATAATAAGTGTAAATCAATCAGAGAACATTCACCCAAGTTCTTTTTAAGACAAAACCAATGACTTGGATGTTTAACTCAATGAAGGGAAATTGAGTTAAAATTTCTCTTATCAAGTTCATATCGATGACTTGAGAATTTATCAATGGAGTGATTATGTGAATCAAATGTATATCCAAACAAAGGGGAGTGGAAATTATAACGTAAATAAATAAATAGTGATTCTACACATAATCATAGCATGATATAATTAAGAATTAGAAGGTTAACCCAAGGAATGGAAATTGGGTTAAAAGGTTCCCTTACCGATTTGGTAACTTACCAAACATACAACCCATGAAAGAAGGATCACAAAATTAAGTATTAAATACCCATAAATTAATTTATATTACATAATGAATATAATCTTGGGCAGTACATAAACCACACAAAAGGAAATAGTTGCAAATATAGCATGAATCTCACGAGAATAAAAAGTGAGATGAAAATGCCTTACCATGTTGTAATCAATCAAGTCGTATGAAAAAAAGTTAATAACAACCAATTTATTAACATAATATCATCATTATAAATATAATAATAATATATATCAAATGGAAGTAAAAAATACACCCCATGCAATAAATTAGTGGCAAACAATGGAAATCTCATGGAATTAAAAGTGAGATAAGAAACCCCTTACCTCGTGTCTGACTTGGCTCATTTGTTCCTTGTCCTTCTTGAATAATAAACATAAGTTAACTTATACTTTTTTAAGATAATTTTTTAAGTTTTTATTTATTCTATATTACATATTACCATGTTATAAACATTATGTAATTATTTATGTTAATAAGGGTTGTTTTGTCGATATTTGGTACTTGAGTCAAAAATGAACATTTTATATTTACAAGTTATCTATGAGGTCAAAATTACATTGTCTACAGTATTATATTAATGATTTAGATATCATATAAATATTATATATCCATTATATATATTTATTTATAATAGTACATAACATTTTGAGGTAAGAAATGAAATGCACTATTCATGAAGACGGTAAGCCTTACGTACGCATGAACACTACTTTCATTTATATTTCATATTTAATGGAATTAAAAAATAATAATACATATGTATATTACAATTACAGTATAATATCATATATAATATAATTAACTCCATCCTTTATACATCCCATATATTTCCTTAACGAGTCATATCACTTTGAGGGGGTGATAGTCTGCACTTACTAAAATGAAAGTATCACGTTTACCCATAATGGAAACCATAAAGGTATGATATAAATGAAAAATACAAAATTATAAAGAAAGCACAAACTTAATATATATCATATATAAATACAGTGCCATCATAATGGCCACCATGAGAGGTTGTAATAGATAATTGAACAATCATCATTTAATGAGGCGTTAGTTTACCATCCACTAAAACAGTATGTTCTTTACCCACTAGATAGAGGTGTGTGAAATTGAAGTTCGAATCCTTCTCATAAAAACATCTTAGTATATTTAGTATTCTGTTTTTTTTAAAAGAAAATAATAAAAAGAGTTTAGGGGTTGGAAAAGTAAAATAAAACAAAAGAACTTAAGAGAAGACGTTACCTTTAAATAGGGTAACTTCCGTTGAATTGAAACAAAAGGGTATCTTGATGTGGCTTATGGCTAAGTTAAATCTTTTAGATGGAATATAGGGATCTTGAGAGCTTATTTTGGTAGGGTTTAGATGATACAAGGGGCTTGAGAGGTGTGAGTAATGGGATATAGGTGATGGATTTTTATAAGGGGGAGGAGGGGCTCTTTAGGAATGCGTGAAACTATTATTTTATTATATAATGATTTTCGGTTTCGAAAGGTCAAAAACATATTAAATTATAATATAAGATAAATAATGGTCGAAATAAAATCATCCAACAAGAATTGGACATGTTGTGGACATTATTTTAATCTTTATAATATTATTTATTTAAATATTTTATTAATGAGGTAAACACTGAATCATTATTGTGTCATAAATAATTTAATTTATATGGTGTATAAAAATTATAAAAAAATTACCATCATGATGTTTATATCTTTATCTTTCCAAATAATATTTATAGTCTAAAATATAACTTATATAAGCCTATGTAAAAATTAATTCACTAAAAGTTATTTTTTTATTTCTTTTTTGTCTTTACATTATGTTAATTAAAATAACGTGTCATTATCATGATATGTACTTTGACTTTTTGAACACGAGAACCTAGCCACATGCCACCAGGGATCTCTGCCTCCTCCGCGGAGGAGGGGGAGTTTTGTGTCCTACTTCACCTGGGAAAGCTAGGCCTCTCCTAGCTCCGTTTGACCCCCTTTCACCTTTCCCGCGAATCCGACTGTCTCCGAAGGTTCCTGGTTTTTTAGCGATGCACCCATTCTGACTCTGCTTCCATCAGAGTTAAACGATGCATCAAATCTATTCCGGTGCACCCTAATTGTGCGCTTCAGACTGAATCAGCCCTCGGTGGATGTGTTTGATCATTTCGTTGCTGAAGCTTGGAATCTGTAGGAGCGTGCAATCGCTGGCTTGCTTTACCGAAAAAACTTTATGATCCGATTTCGATCGGAGGAGGATCAGATTGAGGCATGGTCAAGGGCTCCTCGGCGATGCAAGGACTCTTCGTTTTACCTATTACATTGGAGCTTCGACTTCCACATGAGGCGTGAACCTTCAACGATCACGAAGTGGGTAAGTCTCCATGGCTTACCCCTTTCTTTTAAAAATCCGTCCATTCTGTGTGTCATTGGGAATATGGTGGGGCATTACTTGTGCTCGTATCTCCGCACTGAGGCGGTGTGTCATCCAGTTTGTCTGAGGATCTACGTTGAGTTATATGTTGAGAGGGATCTGGTGACCTGCATCTAGATAACTGATGGAGAGGAGTTACGGTGAAAGCAAGAAGTCTTGTTTGAATCATGGATGTGTTACTGCTCTTCCTGTTTGAGGTTTCGCCACACATATGTGGTTTTCCGTAAGGGGAAGACGAGTCGAAGTCAGTTAGTGATGGTAGGGAAGGAAATTTCTAGGATGGAAGATCCGGGGCCGGTGCATCTGGAAGTGGAAGGAAGCAGTGAGGGAGGTGGTACTGGTGAGGTTTGATTTGGTATTGCAACAAAATCTGTATGTGAGGAACCTCGACTGGTGAAACTAGTGGTGGAGGGAAGAAATGAGGGTACTTGTGCAGAAGGTGATCAAACTAGAGGTGTTGTGGCTGATGAAGCAGTGGCTATAGTGGCTGATGCTTCTCTGGTTGCAGTGGTGGATGAGGATTTGCTGGATGAGGTGGAGGCATAAGAAATGAGGCAGGGGAACCCAGTTGAAGAACCTATGAATGGAAGTGGTCTGAAAGAGATGAAAATGCATGTTAACCCATAGGTGAAGAGTGTATTTGAGAGGTTGGTGAGTGATCTTGGGTTTGGGAAGCTATCCGTGATGGCCAGTGGTGATCATTGCTCCCTATTGGGGTCGGATAATAGGAATGCGGTGGAAGGCTACTGGACAACAAAAAATAGGTTTGATTTCTTAGCAAATGAGAATGTTGCTGCTATGATAGAGGACTCCAGGCTGTCTGAAATGGAGCAGATCACTCCTAAGAATCAGGTGGATTCTGGCATGACTGAATCTGTGATGAAGCTGTACGATGGTTGTGATGTTGAGGCAGGGAAATCTCCTATATTAACTGAGAATAAAAGTAACTCTACGGTGAGAGGGATACTGGATGATGTTGAAAATTTCACGGTAAGGAAGGATGATGGAGTCAACAATTATGCGTCTATGAAGAGAATAGAAAACTGGGGAAGCTACTCGGGTAGTGACAAAGAAAACACTGGAGTGGTCAGACCTTCTTATAGTGACATTGTTCAAGGTGGGCGAAGCAGGGCATCTGAAAGTGATGGAATTAAGTCTGTGCCACCAAGGAGGAAAGCAAGGAAGGACTACTCTTACCTTCCAAAAATTATTAACACTAGGTCTTCATCCAAGAAGGAAATAAGAGCAGTACCTGTGTCCAAGAAGGGTCGTGCACATTCCAGCAAAGAGGGCTGGTCACTAGAACAGATGAAGCCCACAGAGCAGTATGCCAACCTCTTGAAGAAATATGAAACGAACTCAGAATGTGAATCAGCTACTACAGATGAAATCCCAGACTACGACGGTGGGGAAGGTTATGAGTATTATGATATGTAAGTGTCTTGATTTGTTGGTGCTGATGTCTAGACATGGGAAAGTTGTCCGCCTACGTCCTTTTTTGTGCACTTATATACTTTTTCTATTATTTAATAAATGGTCAGGGGATTTCCTCCTCTGGCAGACTTTCTGGGTAAGTGTCATTATCACTTCTATGTGGATTCATAGGATCCCAAAATCGACCCAAAGATTCCCATGGTCAGATATATATCAACTAATATGATTATGACACATGTTAGAGTGATTTTATATTATCATAATAATATATTTTTACCGTTATTTACCAAATTTACCCTTTAACCATGGTAAATAAATTTTTTACTGAAGTAAACATTAATAATGTCTAAAAATAAAAGTAATCTATCTACACAATTGGGACCTCCTGAATCCAAATATGAAATACATTTTTACAAATTAAAAACATAGATTTGGAAGAAATTAATTTAAAATTAATTCTCACTGTCAAAACAAAAAGCGTGTTTTTTAGAAATATTAACTATCAAAAGATTGACAATTGTTTTTGTCTAATTTCAAAGTGAAATTAATTCCAATGACCAAAATTGAATTAAATGGTAAAAATATAATCTAATTAAACTTTAAAACCTATTAAAAATGCAATATATCCATATAAATAAATTAGATTAAAATGCAGTTTTGAATTAAAATACAGTATTTTTCACTATTCATCAAAAAATGTATTTTATCAGAAAATAACAAAATTTTACCCAAAGTGATTTTTGATGTCCCTATTCTAAATAAGAATATTATTTTATAAAAAATAACATATAAAAGTTACCACAAATAGATTTTAATAGGGTTCTCCATTAAAAGGAGGTAAATCAACATTTTAAAGTAAATTAGATTCATTCACATTTTAAGCCTCTAAATTTTATTGGATAAATGATAAAATATTTAACAAAAATGTATAATAATTTTGTAGTTAGTTCTATTTATTCCCACAATTACAATGGATAATATTTAACTACCATTTAAATAATAATATTTTTTTTTTATTTTTTAGCACAACTCAACATTGTGTGCAACGTAAGATTTCAAAGAAACACATTGTTGTGTATCAAGTATACCATCAAACAAAGCATCCCATTTAAAGTAAAATTAATAATTAATTTAAAAATATGAATAAATATGAAAATTTCATATTCTTTATTTACCTGTGATGTTAAATTCTTCCCCCCTTTTGTAAATTGTATCCTCATAATTTTAAAATTAGGCTCATAAACTTCATTGAAAGTCCCCAATATGAAAAAGAGTCAATAAATCTATCAATATAAAATAAAGAAAGATAAGTAAAAAGGTCACCCAATACAAAAGATACTATGAATCCATGAAAACATAGATATGGAGGAGAAACTAAGTGTCATGTTCTTATGTAGAGTGATAGAAATATGATTAGAATAAAGTTAACAATAAGAAAACAACAATTTTGTGATGGGTTAATCAGTCATTGGTTTCCCGGTATGAAAAGTAAACAAACAACATTTTTTTAAGTTACTTTTCATAATGTTGGAGATTTTTATTATGATATTGAATAAGAACATAAGGAAAATTACTTACTTGACATGTGGACTTCAATCATTTATACAATTTCTACCACAAACTCATCTTTTCTCCAAATGATGAGTATTCAAGATGACTTGGTAACATAAAAAGTGCTAGAATCAAATTATAGAGTATCACAAAATCTAAAAAAAAGAAATATATATTTCCCTTGTCCTTAGACATCAACCGAAACCAAAATTTTTTAGTACAAGTTTAGATAATCCCCAAAAGGATAATCATTAAAAAAATACTACACTTAATCGCCAATATTCAACAAAGACCATTCGATATAAAATTTTCCTTAAAATCATTTAAATTAATCCAAACTAAGATTTAGACCCAAAATTCAAAAGGATTTGATCACATAGTCTTCGACAGGAATCTTAACATTTATCTCCAAAAACATTGACTACACTTAAAGTCTCATTCTCAAGTGTAATTAACCTAATAACATTTTCTCTATGATAGGTTAATAATCTCCATAAATAACCCAAAACCAAATTATTCTTGTTCATAAAATCATCTAGCTAAAAAGAAATAGTCATACTAACAAGGGACTCATGTGGTCAAGTGGTAGGCGATAAATCCCAGTTGCACTTTAGTTGTGGGTTCGATTCCCGCACCTTTGTCCGACATGATGGGTTGTCACATAGTCTATGTGTTGTCCTTTTTTAAAAACGATATAATTTTATAACATTCACAAAAAGAGATAAATTCATAAAAAATAACAATAACATATTTTAACCACAAAGGTTATCTAATAACTTTCATTTTGCATCCCAAAATGTTGTAACCAATAATTACCTCAAATTTAAGGACCATATAAACCCAAATGGTTCTTTATAACTATATCCACAAAAGAAAAGATAATTATTCCTTGAATAAAATTTTCATATATCAAACATTAGGGTTACACATACTATAAAAATTCATCTAATGTAATCCCATCATCAAAAGATCCTTAATACCTTTAAGCATTTCATCATTCTAAAATCTATTATAACACTTGAATATCATATATGTTGACTTCTTACTCATTCAACATTCTTCATGATCCATTAACCATTCCTTTACAACTTATTCTGAAATACTTATTTCCTACAAACAAAATCTTGAATCATATCCTAAGATTCAATAATATCTAAACATCAGTTAAGAAATAATTCATAACTTTCGTTGGTCATTGTCAGTTTCCTAATACCCAATTGGAAAGGCATTAGGTATTGGTAAAAATATATTTTTATGATCCTGGAGATCCCATTCCCAAACCTTCGTCATAGGACATCTATTTGTATAATGACCATGCACACCACATTTAAAACATTCAATTGATCCCTCAGAATGAACTTATTTCTATTTCCTAGAGTCAAATGGATGCTTCCTTTTTCCATGGTAGGTTCTTGATTTATGACCTTCACTTACACATCTATAAAATATTCCCGTACCTTTGAAACATTTTCCTATGTGTTTCTTTCCACATCCTTGACATATATTTTTTTGAATATACTTACATTTATGATTATTACCTGAACTTTTGTTGGTATTGGTTTCTCGCATATACGATGCCTAAAGAAAATCACCATGGTTTAGGTGATCAATCATGACTCCAAATAGTTGGTTGATAATTACCACAAGAGTTTTCATTGTAGCTCTCGTTTCATTCAGTTGGTCATTAATAAAACCATCACAATTTTCTTTACATCCACTATTACTTTGGTGCCTGCTAGATCAAGCCATTTACTAAAACAAAAAAGGTAAGTGTGAGTATATCAGTAAAATCATCATATAATATCTTATGATGAGGGTAAATACTAAGATATACTTATTCATGTTATCTTAAACTCACTCACTTTATATAAAATAACTATGACTCTTTCTAAAATCCTAACCATTGTGGTAATGTCACTTATGCTTAAAGAACACCCTAACCTCTAAAGTTATCTAAACCGACCTCTGATACCAACTATAAGGACCCGACTTTAAACATTACATAATCTTGAATTAAATTAATAATTCACATTGAAGATCTTTTTAGGTTTATAGTTTTAAATAATTAGGCCATATATATTACATTACATATCAAAACTTAAAATCTAGACACTTTTACTTAGTTTCCAATTTTATCAAAAAATAAAAACTCTTAAAAAGAAACATTTCTAGTTCCATGTTTTAGACAACAAGACTTTTCCATGATCCCATCCTTGACCCTATTCATATTTATATCCTATGGAAAAAATTTCAAAAACATGGGATGATCATAAAAATCTTAGTAAGGGTTATAAAATAAGGAAGGAAAACATTATCCCATCAATAAATACAAATCAATGAAACCAATAATTTTCAATCATAACATACCGTGAGAAATCATAAGATTTATGAATAACACAAAGAAATCATAAATAAAAAAGGCAACTTATGTAATTTATAACATACTTACATTGTAGCAACCACAGCTACATAGGGAGCCACATTTGGATTACCCATCATAGTATATTTCCTAAATATACTATGAGAAACATTAATGTTTACCTCCATCACATTACCTAATGCATTGGAGAGCTCTCTCGAGCTCACTCACCCTATGTTTATCACGGAACTAACCATATACGTAAACAATTTCCAATAATCATAACATATTCATAACCAAAAAATCAAGAATAAATGAAATATAACATTTCCACATTACAATCACAACATATCATTTGAAGATATAGACATAATCAATGATTTATCAAACCATTTTCAAAACCATTTAAAACATTTAATAAATATATTTTTGAATCAACGTGTCCCATACCACTTTGAATGTTTTAATGGAATTAAATTTTTTAAACATTAATGTCCATATAAATAAATACTTAAAACTATTTTGAAGACATGTAAATTAATGAGAATTATTTAGAATAATAAATCCTTAAAACAATATTTTAGTTAAGGAGTTATTAACCAAATCAGAGATGCTTGAATACAAATAATTGAGGAATAAAATTTAATAAAAACTTTATAATATCATGAAAATAATGTTATTCATGATATAATATGAAAAAGGATAGCATATAAACATATAAAAGTGAATTGGTGCATAACAACAATGAAGCCTCAATGGAATGTAAATTGAGATGAAATCCCTTATAAAAAATGTATCCTTAAATTAAGGATAAATCAATTACATAATAATGTTGTACCAATATAAATACACTCAATATGATTTTATTTTAAGTGTAAATCTATTAGATAACATTCACACACATTGTTTTTTAAACAAAACCAATTACTTGGATGTTTAACTTAATGAGTGGAAATTGAGTTAAAATTACTCTTATCAAGTTCATATCGATGACTTTAGAATTTATCAATGGAGTGATTATGTGTATCAAAAGTATACAAAAACAAAGGGGAGTGTAAATTACAAAATAAATAAATAAATTGTTATTCTACACATAATAATAGCATGACATAATTAAGAATTAGAAGATTAACCCAAGGAATGGAAATTGGGTTAAAAGGTTCCCTTACCGATTTGGTAACTTACGAAACGTACAACCCATGAAAGATGGATCGTAAAATGAAGATGTAAATACCCATAAATTTAAGTATATTAAACAATGAATATAATATTGGGAATTACATAAACCACAAAAAAGTAAATAGTGTAAAATATAGCATGAATCTCACAAGAATAAAATGTGGGATGAAAATCCCTTACCACATTGAAATCAATCGAGTCATATGAACAAAAGTTAATAACCACCATATTATTCAAATAATAAAATGAATATAAATATAATCATAATAATATATATGAAATGGATGTACACAATACACCACATGAAATAAATTAGTGGTGAACAATGGAAATCTCACGGAATTAAAAGTGAGATAATAAACCCCTTACCACGTGTCAGACTTGACTCGTTTGATCCTTGTTATTACTAAATAATAAATATAAGTTAATTTATAATTTCTTAAGAACATTTTTCAAGTATATCATTACTTTTATATCACATATTACCATTTTATAAACATTATTTTATCATTTATGTTAATGATGGTTGTTTTGTCGATATTTGGTATTTGAGTAAAAAATAAACGACTTATATTTACAAGTTGTCTATGTGGTCAAAATTACATTGTCTAAAGAATGATATTAATGATTTTTATATCATATATATCTTATATATCCAGTATATATATGTATTTATAATAGTACATAACATTTGGAGGTAAGACATGAAATGCACCTTTCATGGAGACGATAATCCGTACGTACGCATGAATGATACTTTCATTTATATTTCATATTTAATGAAATTAAAAAATAATGATACATATATATATTATAATAAATTTTTTATAACATATATAATATCATTAACTCTATCCTTTATACGTACAACATATTTCATTAATGAGTCATATCACTTTGAGGGGGCGGTAGTCCGCACTTCCTAAAATGAAATTATCACGTTTACCCATAATGGAAACAATAAAGGTATGCTATAAATGAAAAAATACATAATAATAAAGAAAAAATACACAAAATATATATAATATATAAATTAAATTCCATCATAATGGCCACCATGAGAGGTGGTTGGAGATAATTGAGAAATCATCGTTTCGTGAGGCGATAGTTTTCCATCCACAGAAACAGTATGTTCCTTACACATTAGATGGAGGTGTGTGAAAGTGAAGTTCGAATAATTCTCATAAAAACATCCTAGTATATTGATTATACTTTTTTTATAAAATAAAATGATAAAAATATTTTAGGGTTTGGATAAGTAAAATAAAATAAAAGAACTTAAGAGTAGACATTACCTATAAATCAGGTAATTCCTATTGGTTTGAACCATAAGGATTTCTTGATGTTCCTTATGCCTAAGTTAAAGCTTTTAGGTGGAATATAGGGATATTGAGAGATTATCTTTGTGGGGTTTTGATGATACAATGGGCTTGAGAGGTGCGAGTAATGGGTTAGAGGTGAGGGCTTTTTATAAGGGGGAGGAGGGGCTCTTTAGGAAAGTGTGAAAATATTATTTTATTATATAATGATTTTCAGTTTGTAAATGTAAAAAAATTATTATAATAAAAGATAAGATGACTCATGGTCTAAATAAAATCATCCAATAAGAATTTGACATGTTTTGGACATTATTTTAATCACCATAATCTTATTTATTTAAATATTTTATTAATGAGGTAAACACTGAATCATTATTGTGTCGTAAATAATTTTATTAATTTGATGTATAAAAATTATAAAATAATTACCATGATGTAGGAAATATTTTTATCTTTACAAATAAAATTTATAGTCTAAAATATAAGTTATATTATCTTATGTAAAAATTAATTTACTAAAAGATATTTGTTTATGTCACTTTTTATTTACTTTAAGTTAATTAAAATAAATTGTCATTATCACTCCCATGTGGATCCACAGGGTCCCAAAATCAACCCAAATATTCAAATGGTCGAATATATATCAAAATATAGGATTATGTCACATATTAGAATAATTTTACATTATTATAATAATATTTTATTACTGTTATTTACCATATTTACCATTTAACAATGATAAATAAACTTTTTATTGAAGTAAATATTAATAATGTATAAAAATAAAAGTAACTTATTTACATAATTGGGACCTCCTGAATAAAAATATTAAATCCTTTTTTCCAAATTAAAAATCCATAAGTGGCAGAAATTAATTTAAAATTAATTCTCACTATGAAAACGAAAAGCTTGTTTTTTAGTAATAATAACTATCAAAAAGATTGACACTTGTTTATGTCCAATTTTAAAGTGAAATTAATTCCAATGACCAAAATTGGATTAAATCGAAAAAATATAATCTAATTAAACATTAAAAAACTTTAAAAAGATAATCTATCCATATAAATTAATTATATTAAATGGCAATTTTGAATTAAAATACAGTATTTTTAACTATTCATCCAAAAATGAATTTTATCATAAAATACCAAAATTTTACCGAAAGAAAATTTTTATGTCCCAATTCTAAAGAAGAATTTTATTTTGTTAAAAAGAACATATAAAATTGACCAAAACTAGATTTAAAGAGGGTTCTCCATTAAGGCGGTAAATCAACCTTTTGAAGTAAATTAAATTCATTCACAATTTAAGCCTCTAACTTTTGTTGGATAAATGTAAAAATATTTAACAAGAATGTTTAATAATTTTGAAGTTACTTCTCTTTATCCCCACCATTACAATGGATAGGAGTTAACTAGAATTTAAATAATAATAATATTATATTATTTTTCAGTATAACTCAACATTGTGTGCAACATAAGATTTCAAAGAAACATGTTATTGTGTATCGGGTATACCATCAAACATAGCATCCTATTTAAAGTAAAATTAATAATTAATTTAAAAATATTAATAAATATGAAAATTTGATATTATTTATTTACCTGGGATGTTACACCATGTCATCATACCTAAGATTTACTTTGATATAATAATTGGTATGGACTGGCTTTCAAAATATGATGCAAAAATATATTGTTAGAGGAATAAAATTAAGATTAGTGTGGATGATATAGAATATATTATCTTTAGTGTAGAATCCTCATCATTTGAATCATATATGGATCCACCTCCAACAACTCTTCCAAATGAAATTCTTATGGAGGAAGAGAAAACATCATCGATGGATGAGGAATACATATTCAAATTGAAGATGAACCTAGTGTGAAAGAATATATTGTTGAATTTATAGAGGATTTACCTGTACATCCTCCCTAGTGGGAATTTGAGTTCTCTATTGATTTAGTTCATAGTGCAAGACCTATAACAAGACTCCCTATAGAATGTTCACTTTGGAATTAGTGTATATGAAGAAATAACTAGCAGAATTGAGTGGAAAGGGATTTATTCACCCTAGTGTTTCTACATGGGGATCCCCTATTCTATTTTTCAAAAAGATAAATGGATCCATGAGGCTATTAATTGACTATAGATAAATAAATGCTATTACAATAATGAACAAGAATCCTTTACCTTTCATTGATGATTTATTCGATCAACTTTCCGAAGCCCTATATTTTTTGAAGATTGAAAATCGATATGGATATAATAAATTTCATGTGAGGAAGGAAGACATTAAAAATACAACATTTCATAATAGTCATGGAAATTACAAGTTTACAATAATTCCATTTGAACTGACTAATACACCTTCTATTTTCATGGATCTAATGAATAGAGTGTTCAAGGAATATCTTGATGATTTTGTTACGGTATTTATTAATGATATATTGATATATTACAAAATATATGAGGCCCCTGAGAACCACTTACATGTTATTTTGGAGACTCTTAGAAGAAAAGATTCATATGGGAAGTTTAGAAAGTGTGAATTATGGATTCAAATAGTTTCTTTTCATGGTCATATTGTCTCTAATTATGGAATCTCAGTTGATCTTATGATGAAAAAGGGGGTTGAGGAATGGCCTAAACCAATAAAGATAACCAAGTTATGAAATTTTATTGGTTTAATAGGTTATTATCCGAATTTATTTCATAACATTTCCTGATTATCTAGCCCAATAAACAATCTTACTCGTAAAGGGGTTATGTCTGTATAGAGAAAAGAATGTGAATAATTTTTTGAAGAACAGAATAGGAGATTACTGAATGATCCAACATTGAATCTACCGCCGAGAAATGGTGGTTTTTTAATTTATGGTGATGCGTCAAAGAAAGGACTTGGATGTGCACCTATAAATAATGATAGAGTTATATCCTATGCATCAAGGCAGTTAAAAACTCATTAAAAGAACTATCCAACTCATGATATTGAGTAACAACAATAATATTTTCTTTGAAAATATGTATACACTATCTCTATGGTGAAATATGTGAGGTATATATATATCACATTAGTTTTAAATATATCTTCTCATATAAATAACTAAACATGAAGTAAAAAAGATGGATCAAGACGATCAATGATTATGATTGTTAAATACACTACCACCCAGGGAAGTTGAATAAGGTTGATGACGCATTAAGAAAGAAGGATCATGGAGTTATAAACAAAATGAGGATTGACACAGATCCTAAGTACATGGATCTAGAAAATATGAATATATGAATTATCAAATAAGGAGAAACATAATTACCTTTTTAATTGGTTTTGTAACCATATTTATTAGAAATGATTAAAATGTTTCAGTCTGACGATGAAAATTTTCAAAGTAAAATTGAAGCTTTGAAATATGGGATGTTGTAAGAATTCAGGTATGAGGATGGAATTCTGAATTTAGGGAAGAATATTTATTTCCCTCCATAACCGAGATAAAAAAAGTTATTTTAATGATTCTCATAGATATAATTTTTCTATACAACATGGTAGCACTAATACGGATAAAGATTTTAAGGAACATTTCTGGTGGGATAATATGAAGCATGAAATTTATGATTATGTATCAAGATGTTTACTCTGTCAATAGGTGAAGGCTGAAAGAAAAAATCCTAGAGGAGTCATGAAACCTATTATTATTACTAAATGGTAATGATATGAAATAACTTTCGATTTTTTCACTAGATTACCAAAAAACCCAATAAATAATGATCCAATATGTGTAATTATTGACTGACTTACAAAATCGGCACATTTCCTCACTATAAGGGATGATTTTCCACTTGAGTGCCTTTCATGGCTCTATATTAATGAATTTTTAAGACTTTAGGGAAAATCTATTTCAATTGTGTCTCATAATGAACCACTATTTTCATCAAAATTATAGAAAAGTATTTAGAAATATTTGGATACCGAGCTTCATTTGAGTACTACTTATCACCCTCAAACTAATAGATAGTCTGAAAGGACCATTAAAACATTAAAAGACATGTTGAGATCATGATTATTTTATTTTCAAGGTATGTGGGATTAGTATTTATATTTGGAAGAGTTTTACTTTAATAATAGTTTCCATTCATGTATTCAAACGACACCATATGAAGCATTTTATGTAAAAAGATGTTGTACACTAACTTGTTGGGATGTAGTTGGTGAAAGGAATCTTGTAGGCCCTCGACTTGTTGAGGATGGGACATAAAAGTTAATGAATATTCAAACCCATATAAAAATATCTCAAAGTAGGATAAATAGATATGCCAATAATCGAAGGAAGGATTTGTAATTTCAAGTGGTAGATTATGTTTTATTGAATGTATCTCCATGGAAGGGTGTTATAATATTTGGAATGAAAGGAAAAATAATCCCATGGTAAATTAGTTCTTTTGAAATCCGAGAGAGAGTTGGAGTTGTGGATTATCATTTAGAAATGCTTCCTAGACATTCAAAATTATACAATGTGTTCCACATCTCTTTGTTAAGGAAGTATATGCCAGACCCAATGCATGTCCTCATTTCTAAATGAATATATTTGGAAATTGATTTATCTTTCTGTGAAAAGTCTATCCGAATCATAGATACTAAAGAATAGGTGTCGAGGAATAAGATGACTTAGATGGTAAAGTTACTTTAAAAAAATTATAAAATTGAAGAGATGATATGGGAACTAGAGGAAGTTATGATGAAGAACTACCCAAATCTTTTTATGAGATGACATTCTGGAAATTTTGTGGATGCTTTTTTTGTAGGAGGGGAGAATGTAACTAACCAAAATTCTATCAATGAAATTTTCTCTTATTATAATTATATAGTATATATCACATACAATTACTTAGATACCACAATACAAAATTTATAAATAAATAAATAAATAATTAAGTAGTATTTCTAGAAGTTGAGAAACCTATACTGACGAAATAACAACTTTCCCTTTGGAGTAGTAATATGACACTATGAATAGTAAATTGGAAAATTGAATAGTAACATCAACCATTAAAATTATAAATAAAATTAAGACATCTTATAAATGAAAGTATGATATAATCATATCATAGTATAATTAAAAAAACATTTTAAAAATTATTGATTAAGAGTTAGTATTTTTATAAGTCATAAATATTTAAATACAATTTTAAAATTAATAAAAAGATTTAAAATAGAATTTATTTTCATAAAATGTATTCAAAAATTAATATTTTTTGTCTTATGATTTTAATATAATTTTTAGAGATGTTAGTAAATTTTTTAAAGTGTTATAAATCTGTTATAATTTTAAAATCTGTATTTCTCAAGTAAATGATTATTTTAATTAAAAATTAAAAATTAGAAATTTAGAAAATTATATTCATAAAACAAAGTTAATTTTTTCATTATATAAATTATAATATGGTTAGGGTGAATTTTGGGGTGTTTTCTTTCTGAAATATAGGATTTTTTTTGTTAATAGTAAAATATAGTAATTTATAGTGAAAATACATTATAAGTTAAATACATTATTCCATGAGTCATAGATGATTTAAGCACAATAATATAAAAGTTAAATTTATTACTTAAATATATTTGATGATAATAGTCAAACTATTCACATTCTTGAGGAAAAATAACAAAAAAATTAATAAAATATTCAAAAAACGCCCCTCTCCTCCACTACAAATACCACCCATCACCACCTTTTCTTCTCACACCTTCCAAGATTAGAGACTTATCAAATTTCTTCAGAATACTTTTACCAATCCCGTACCCCACATCCATAATCCTTTTTCTTCAACAAAATAACAAATCTAATCCCCTTAAGGTGGTTCTCAAGGAGGTTAATTCAATAAGTAAAAATACACGTTCTTTTCATTTATTTTCTTACCAATTTATTTTATTTTATTTATCCTTAACTATCCTACCATGAAAAAAGTGACATGATAGATCTTTTATAATTTATATACTATAATTATATCATGTTAAATTAATATCCATCATCAAAATCATTTTTCTCTCTCTCTCCCTCTTTTATTCTATAAATGAAAACATCACCCGTGATGTGTCAATTTTATAACATCATGGATGATGAATTTTTATTTAGATTAAAAACATAAAGGTTGGAAATAAAAACATAATTATGGTTAAAAAAATATTTTATTATACATATTATAAGTTATTTATTATTTTGGAACCATTAAATATAAATTATATTAATTAATAAGGCAAAACTATTTCGTGACGATCAAAAAACCGCCAAAATGATCTAAAAGATTACCATTAAAGTTATATTTATTGAATTCTCATCATATCTGAAAAAATAATAATATATAAGACCATTAAATATTTTTTATATTCATTAATATCATATAATTAAAATTATGTAGAATGATACAAATTTTACATGAACTTCATTACTTATAAACAAGTGAACCGATCATGAAAACCAAGAAAACAAATGCTCCCGAACGATGAGATTAAACTCTATAACTCATAAATAAATCCATAAATAAACTTAATAAAACTATAATGAATAAAATAAATTTATAAAATATTCTTAATTAATTAATTAATTTATCTAATTTTATTATCCATGAGATTAAGGTCACGTGAAAAACAGATTCGTACATAAGATATGGGTTTCTTCCCAAACCTATGTTTTAATTCATGTTTTTAATTCCCCCTATATACACCAATGTAATTCTTTATTTCTTTTATATAACTCTTATAAATTCTTAATACATGTTCAAAATTCATTTATTATGATCATTTAGTCTTTGATTTTTAGAAAATAACTATTTTACAAGGTCGGTTTCTCAATTCTTCATGATATAAAATCCTGAATAAAGGGAATTCCTTAATTTCATACCCATTTTAAAGTGCCATCGATAATATGTTTTAAGAGACAATTATTTTAATAAAATGAACAAATTTTTCATGGAAAAATATATTTGTTCTTTTCTGGTTTTATATAAACAATCATGAAAAATACAAATGATTTTTCCAAAAGAACCCTTCTTTGCAAAGTAAAAGGTGTGTTTTTCTCAAGAATTCGCCAATGGTTTTATTAGAGTATTTTCATCCATTTAAAAACCTATTTTTATTTTTATTGTTACATTATGATTATAATATACCATATTTTATTAAATGGTTTATGATTAGTTTGAATGTGGATGTGCTCTCTTGATTGTAACACCCCAAGGTTTTCTAAAAATAAATGGCAATGCATGAAACTTTGTTTTAAGTAGATATTTATAAAAATACTTTAAAAATAATTTTTCCACTTCTATGATTTTAATTTTGAAAAATGGTCATCTAAAATTGTGTTCAGTAAGTTATTTGGATCATGATGGAACAAACTTGTTTTTTGGGTGAATAGTAACATACCCTTATAAATAGTAATATGTCCCTAATGAATTGTGTATTGAATTAGTATTTTATTTTCT
This sequence comes from Viscum album, assembly GCA_963277665.1. Classification (NCBI taxonomy): domain Eukaryota; kingdom Viridiplantae; phylum Streptophyta; class Magnoliopsida; order Santalales; family Viscaceae; genus Viscum; species Viscum album. The sequence goes on along the minus strand of OY728121.1, from coordinate 1,784,154,251 downwards.
TAATACTTTAAGATAATGACATATTGGTTAATTTTTCAATGTGATATAATAGCAGTTATAGAATTAAAATTGTTAATTTTTCAACTATGAATTATTTTATTTTGAAATTAAATTAATAATATGTAGAAAATTATTTTGAAAAAATGGATTTTATTTTTTCATTCTATACATTGAGAAATGGTAAGGGTGAATATTTGGGATTTTTCTGAAATTCTTGAATTTTTGGTGAATAGTGAAATACAGTGAAATACCATATATTGAAACTATCTATTAAATACACTATTTATGACATCATAAGTGATGTAATACCACTTTATTTGAACTCACATTCCATTATTTCTATTTGGGGCCACATTAATTAATACTATTCATAGTCTTCAGCAAAATATTATAACAAATTTTAAAATAATGAAAAATACCCCCTCTCCTCCACTATAAATACCAACCTCATTTCCCTCTTCCTCCCACTCCATTCAAGCATTGAGCCTTACCTATGTTATGGAGAATAATCCTCCCAAGGCTCTTCCACATGTCCTAAAGCTACTGATCTCACCAAAAGGCCAAAACGCAAGGCCCTTAATGAGGATCTCAAGGAGAAGAAATCAGGAGGCAAAACATCCTCTTTTGTTTTATTTCTTTTCTTTTCTTTAATTTTATTCTTTTAATTCACTTTTTATTATGTTGGGATATTCTATTCCATACCCCCTTTACTACCCATATTATGTAAGAATGATTATGGACCCCTTTTATCTCATCAAAATATTTTATGAAATATTAAGCGACACAGTTAGGCTGCTGAAACTTTATAAGAGATTTCACAACTCTTGTTTTATTTTGAGTTCATTTATTTTCTTATTCTTTCCTCACCTCCTCTTATACAGGAGGCATGAAAGATCCAGAATCTTGTATATTCTATATGTTCTCATGTTAATGTAAAATTCTTCATCAATATTTATCTCCTCTTCCACTTATTCAAGGAATAAAAACATTGTCTGTCATGTGTCAAATTCCCGACATCATGGACGATGTGATTTCAATTTTCATTAATTCCTTCAAGGCTGGTCATGAAACCATTTTTTTCATTGAACCAGTTTATTATATATTTATTATGTATCTTCCATGGTTCTATAATCATTTTATAAACATGTTATTAATTTATGAAACAAAATTAGTTCTTTACGATCGAAGAATCGCTAAAATGGCCTAAATAAATATCAATAATTTTTTAACTTATGAATCGCCATAATTAAAGAATTAAAAATGATAAATGGTACAATTTATGGTTTTTTAAATATGTATATAACACTCCATTCCAATTCGGTAGTTTGACATCCAATTGACAAGAACCACCATCATGAACCAATCATGGAAATCATGTAAAGAACTCACCCAAAATAGTGCAAGGAACAAAATAATAACAATTAAAGGGTGAAATTACGTAATGAAATGATCATATAATGTATTATAAAGATGAATAAGTTTCTTTAAGATATTAATAACACTCTTTTAACCATTATACAGGAGTTTTAAATGAGTTTTATGTAAGAAAAACTTGAGGTAAGAGAATTCTTAACCCAATTTCTATTCTTTACGTCAACATTCTACTTCATTATTTATGTGGTATTTAAAATTTTTGTGTAATTAATTACGTTTTTTATATGTTGAATTGTGTGTATTTATAGTGTATATACATATTCCATCCACTTTATTAAGTCTCACTTGATTTATATGATATTTGTAAGGGACTTTTCTTTTAAAATATTATTTTAAAATTCTATTTTTCAAAATTTAAAAGAAATGTTTTTATGATATTATTCATGTTGTTTGATTATGTTATGGGTGTTGGGATTTTTTATGATGAAGGGTGGGACCTATATTTCCCTCCAATGCATTGGGTATGTTTAAGTTAGAGGTCGGACGTATGGTTACTCCAATTGTAACTATGATAGTTACACAAATTGTAAGGTAGCCTTGAGTGTTACAAATTATAAGGTAGCTAAGAGGGTTACAATATTATGTAAGTAATTCCCCAAGATACCGTTATGGTTATATTTATGTTCTTATATTTTCAGTGTATCTTGTGTAAATCTCATGTTTCACAAAGTAAGTATATACGAGTGAGAAGTATGTATTTTGAAAATGATTTCATACGTTACAAGTGTTCATAGAATAATGTGTTCTTTCCTTCTTTTTATATACCTTACTGAGATTATGTGATCATTCCATATTTTTAAATGATTTTAATAGGTTATAAGGATGTGTAATAAAAATAAGTAATCCAAGTTAAATGTCTGAAAATTAGTCAAAGAAATCATGTTTTATGTGAGAAGTTTTATATTTTGAAAGAAATGAATACTATTTTTATAATATCCACTATATAATAATGTGTAATTTTATGAATGTATTATGTCCCAATTATCGAAATATCTAAACATGAAAAGATCCTCAATGTGAAAGGATGTCATTTCTTGACTAAATTCAAGATTATGTAATGTAATAAGGTCGGGTCCTTATAGTTGGCATCAAAAGATGTTTTAGATAACTTTAGCGGTTAGGATGATGTTAATATAATACCATAAAATTTTTTTTACTCCAATGTCAATTTTAAATGATATAGAAACTAAATATTACCATGTTTTTTCAAATAAGATATGTTTTTTTCAGAATGGTTGTTCATAGAAGGAACATGGAAGCAGAAAAAGAGAGGCCCCGACAGAACGAAATCCTTCAGAATCTGCAGCCTGAAATGGTAGGGATTGGAACCGAGAAGTTTATGATAGCAATAGATTAGCTAACAAATGAAATAAATGGTGGTGTAATCCATTCAAGAGAAAAACTAGATGTACCACACCATAACATGATGATAGTGGAACATTTTATGAGACAACACCCTTCTACTTTCAAAGGATCTTCTATCCCAGTAGCAGCTGAAGGATGGATTAAAGCCCTTGAAAAGATATTTTATGTAATTTGTTATTTAGATAATGAAAATTTATGTATTTACATTTATCATTTGGAAGGTGAATCTGATTAGTGGTGTTCAATGGTAAAGAATATCATGGATAGAGAGGATATTTATGGCTTAGATTGGGATGAATTGAAAAGTCTTTTCCTTGAAAAGTATTTTCCTAAGGTGGTGAGACATAGTATGGAGAAGAAATTAATATAATTGAAGAAAATAGAGGAGGATTCAGTGGCTGTGTATAAATTGAACTTCACCCAACTGGCGAGGTATGATCCAAATATTATTCTGGATATTGATAGAAAACTCAACTGCTTTTACTCAGGATTGAGGATAAGGTATCGAAGGGAGTTGAGCTCCCGTGAATTCAAAAGTTATGAGAAACTTGTCTAGTGTGCTGAGGGGGTAGAGATGGAGTTTTCTGGTGATCATGTGCACATTGAAAACCAACAAAAGAAATGGACCTTATGTGAATTGATTGGTAACAATAAACCAAAGAAATATGATCGTATGAAAATCCAGTTTCCAGTTTGTGAAAGGTGTGGAAAGAAGAACCATGGAGAATGTCTTACCAAAACTGGGAAGTGTTTTCAATGTGGTAATCTTTAACATATTTCCTGAGATTGTATTGAAAATGATCCTAAGACTAATCCTGATAAGCAAACTGTAAAGTGTCTTAAATGTGGTGAGATTGGTCACTATGAAAATGCCTTCCCAAAGGGAGATCCAAATGACACAAAGAAGCCAAACTATAAGAATAAAGGTGTAGTGAGATCCTTTTTGACTACATCAGTAGATTCTGAGCCATCCAATGAAGTTGAATTAGGTAACTTGTTTATTTACTTATATTTTTCTATAGTTTTGTTCGATATGGGGTCTACACATTCCTTCATCTCTGAGAAATTTTCAGGTAAATTGGAAATATCACTTCAACATATGAGACCAGAACATGTTGTTAAAACACCAGGGGAAATATTATAGCAAAGAGAAATTATAATAATCTATCTATTGTGGTCTATGGAAAGACATTACCTAAAAACCTTGTTGTTTTACCCTTAGTTGAGTTTGAAGTTATTTTGGGAATGGATTGGATTACTATTTATCATGCTAAGATTATGTCTAGAGCAAAAGAAGTTGTTTTTTAGAAAGTGTTTCAATTTTTTTATAAGAATAAACCCATAAAATTGATAACATATCAGGAAGCTAAGAAAATATTGAAATATAGAAATGAATGTTGTCATGATAATATTGTTGAAAACAAGGGAACTGTTCAGATTAATGATGTTCCAATGGTAAATGAATACCTTGATGTTTTTCCTAATGAGTTACCTGGTGTCATACCTGATCGGGAATTAGAATTCCCAATTGACTTAGTTCCTGATGGTAATCCAATATCAAAACCCCCATATCGTGTGGATCAAATAGAACTTCTTGAATTGAAAAATCAGTTTCATTATTTTCTTGATAAAGGCTTCATTTTCCCAAGCACTTCACCATGGGGTGCCCTGATTTTGTTCTTTAAAAAGAAAGATGGTTTCATGAGAATTTTCATTGATTATTAAGATTTTCATAACATCAATTTTAAAAACAAGTATGCTTTGCCTCATATAAATGAATTTTTTTATCAACTCTAGGGATATCATTACATTTTCAAGATTGACATGAGATTCGGATACCATCAGCAGAAGGTGAAGGAGGATGACATCCCGAAAATAGCGTTTTATACTGGATATGGTCATTATGAATTTACTGTTATGCTGTTTGGGTTAACTAATAAACCACATGTATTCATGGATATTATGAATAGAATATTTCATGAGTTCTTGGATAAGTTTGTGGTTGTTTTTATTGATGACATTCTGTTATTTTTTGAAAAAAAATTGGAGAATAAAAGACATATAAGGTTTGTTTAAAAAACCATAATGGAAAAGAAACTGTATGGAAAAATCATCAAGTTTTGATTTTTGGTTACAACAGATTTATTTTTTTGGGAACATTGCAAATAAGGTTGCAATAACAGTTGATCCTTCCAAAAAAATAGTTGTTGATGAATGACCAAGACCCACAAATTTTACAGAGATTCGTAGTTTCTTGGATTAGCAGGTTATTAACAATTTTTTAAGAACTTTGCATGGTTATCTAGCCCGATAACTAAGTTAACAAGAAAAGCGATTAATATTGTTTGGAGAAAATAATGTGATGTTTGTTTTCAGGAACTAAAGATACGATTGATTAAAGCTTCGGTTTTGGATTTTCCTTCCCGAAATGGTGAGTTTTTCATCTATAGTGATGCTTATTTTAAGTGACTTGGTTGTGTTTTGATGCAAAATGATCTGATAGTTGCTTATGCTTCACGAAAAATAAAACCCCATGAGTTATATTTTCCTACACATGAATTGTATTTGGAAGCTGTGGTTTTGCTTTGAAAATTTAGAGGCATTATTTATACAGAGCCAAATGTCAAATATATACAGACCATAAAAGTTGGAGGAATATATTCACTCAAAAGGAATTAAACATGAGGCATAGAAGATGGCTTAAACTAATAAAGGATTATTATTTCACAATAAATTACCATCCAAGAAAAACTAACAAAGTAGAAGATTCCTTGAGTCAAAAACATCATGCATCATTAGTAGTGTTGTGTTTAGAACAAGATCCCTTGATTAATAATTTGATGAATTTTGGCTTAGAAGTTTTTGGTGAAATAAATACCTCTGTTTTGTTTTAGGTTTCAGTGTGGTCATCATTATTATATAGAATTAAGAGAAAAACAAAGACAAAGATCTATATAAAAAGGTATAATTGGTTAAAATGGGTAAGTTTCTAGAATTTAACCTTGATAAAGATTGTGTTTTAATATTTGGAAAAAGGCTGTGCGTGCTTTGTGATTACTAGTTGAAGAAATATTTTTTGTGTAAACCTCATTGTTCTCAATTTTCAGTTCATCCTAGAAGTACTAATATAACATCCTAGAAATATTACCTAATTAATAAATCAAATATAGTTTTAAAAAAATAATGTTATGAAAAATATTGTGATTTTATTTAATCTAAACCAAATTTGTTTATTTTGATTTATTTTTCAAAGACATAGTTATGTAATACATGATTAGTAAATATTAATTTCGCTTATATATATAGAGATTTAAAATCTTGTCAAATAAATTATTATAAGACATAAATTCAAACTAATATTTTGAAATTATAATTAATGATTATTTTAATTTGTGATATAATTTTGGTTTAATAATTCTTTTTTACAACGTATTAATTTGCGTTTTTATACAAAAATCATATTAATTTGTAAAAACGTAATTATTTTTTTATTAAAAGTAATGTGGGTTACTTTATATATATGAATGATTCATTAATAATAATAATAGAAGACGTTTTATATTTTTACTTTTGGGATTTTGAATAATTAATTTATAGTAATTATTAATTTATTTTAATAAGAAAATCTTAAAAAAATAATAATTACAACAATAATAAAACAAATTTAAAGATTTATATAATTTATATGTTTATAACTAATATATATATATATATATGATACATGATTCATTCAAAAAAAGTTGATTTCATTATGTTCAAAAAATATAATAATAAAGTGTAATGATTAATTTGACAAAAAATAGGTGTGATGTGAGGTGAGTGAAAAAAATGATAAGAGTAAAAGAAATGAAAACTAAATCCTATAAAAAACAAGAATTTAAATATTATTATTAAAAACGAATATATATATTTTAAATATTTTTTTAGTATACATATATTTATATTAATATAAAATAAAAACTAATACATATATATATTCATATTAGATAAACAATTTGTCAGAAAACAATGATTTTAATATGTTATGAAAATTATGAATTTAATTATTTATAAAATAAACTAAATATATAAAACATTTTCCTAAAAAAATAAAACATTATATCAAATATTAAAAAAAAGTGAAAAGTCAAAAAATGGAAAGATGATTTGATAATTCTAATCATGACTTGTAAGGAGAGGGAGAATCTTGAGAAAGAAATTAAAAAAGAAAGCTAGATGAAAAAAGATGCTAATATAATGATAAAAAAATGTGAAATGTTTTGTGAATATATATAGTTATTATAAATATTTATATACGTTATATTTATGTATATGTTAAATATTGATATTTATTGTTTTCTTTTTAACAAATATATATGTTTTATAGTTATAAGTATCCAAATATATAGATTATAGTTTATATTTTTAAAACCCACTATGTGTAATATTATTATAATGATGGGATAAAAAAAGGGATATTGAAATGATGTAATTTGGGTCTATGTATGGAAAACAAAACAAAGCATAATGATTAGTGATGACTCACAATTTCCAAAGAAAAGAAAGGTGTAAAGGAATCAAAGTGATTTACATGGATTTGTACTTAAACAAATGAATAAAAAATATATTAGAATGAAAATAATAAATAACATGTTGTGAACACACACACACTAAATGATGCACAAACTATAAGACAATGTCATTTTCAGCGCCTAAAAAAATAATAAATAAATAAGGGATCAATTTGGATCTTGACTCAAACCTATATCTTTATAATTTAGTAAAAAAATAAAAACAAACCTCTTTACTTGTGGGTCATTCTTTGGTTAAAAAAACTATAATACCCAGCTTCTCTTAGAAGCTAAGTCTCATACAAATTTTATTTATATAAGTGATACCCGAGATAACCCATCCTCTATGGTTACAAGACCCAAACGTCAATCTTCCAAGCCCTCTACTGGTCTCTAGAAACCCACAACCCCTCTTTTGATCTAAATCATGTAAGGGAATTTATATATTTAGTTTTCATTTTCCAATTTTTAATGAATTTATATCTGTTTTAATTGAGTCTGCGTAAGTGAAATTTATTAATTTTATTTCAAGTTATACTTCATATTTTCTGGTTTTCAAAAGGGGTCCTTTTTAATTTTTTTTATTATATATAACTAATTATACAATTTTTTATATAATCCGATATATATAAAGGTATATTTATTTGTATTTAAAATGCAAGGTGGTTCATGTTTTCAAATGTTGCACGTTGGTGTTCAAGAGTTTATAATGTTGTAAGGATTTATTTTCAAGTTTTTTTATATTTGAAAACCTGATTATACACTTTGTATATAATCATATATATATATATATATATATATATATATATATATACACGAACAAATTATGTGACCTAACCAAATTTGTTTTATGAATTTTAGAAAATGGTTTCCAATCTTTAAATAATGTTTTTGATGCGAATTAAGTTTTGGGTTCAATTGAATTTTTAATTCTTATGAAAAATCCAATATATACTTATGCGCATATTTGGGTATGTACATGTATACCTAAGACTCAATCCAAACCTGATTTATGGATTTTAAAGGATGATTTCCAACCTTCAAATAATGTTTTAGATGCGAATTATATTTTGGTTCAATTAGATTTGTACTTATGAAAAACCCCAATATATATATATATATACTTATGTGCATATTTGGGTGTTTAATTATATATATATATATGTATAATTTCCCTAACTAAATCTATTTATAAGATTTCCAAAATATTTCAGTACATTTTACAAAGGATTATATACACATAAAGGGTATTCTGAATTTATTTTTAATATGAAAACCCTTTTTTTGTAAACTATATATATATGTATAATTATATAATAATGCATATATGTTTTCCAATATAGACATTTATGATTTTTAAGACTTGAGTATCCATCCTTTAATAATATTTTATGTGAAAACTAAGTCTTGGGTTAAATGGAATTACATTTTGAAAACCTAAGTATATACAAAGGTACATATTTATGTGACATATCCAAATCCATTTTATAAATTTTAAAAGGTGATTTACAAGCCTTAAGTAATGTTATAGATGTGAAATTTCATTCGGGTACAATTGGATTTATACTTGGTATGAAAAACCCTTATTTTTATATTTGTATATACACCTGGTCATATATGTTACAAACCTAACATGTTTTGGTTTTCAATCAAGTAATAATGGTGTATTAAATATGTTTTAAAGTATATATTACTTATAAGAAATTATTAAACCTTGTTTTGGTTATGTAAAACCCATGTATATATGCTAGGTGTATATATGGTTATAAATATATAACCTTACTCTGATTGGGATACTCAAATAATGAATTTCAGAATTTAATTATTACTTTTGATGTAATTAATGCTTGTAAGATTTTATTAAATTTTAATTTTGAAGTCTGCTAAACCAATATCGGTTTATATAAGTATATATTATTATATAAGGTATGTTTGAATTAAAGAAGTTTTTATAAAATTAAATCATGTGGTGTTTCTATGTTTTATAAGAATATATTTTAACTTGACCAAAATATAATAAAAAATAAATGAATTTCCAAATCATGTTATGTTATATATCATGTTATGCTCACATATAGTCTTATTACATAATGAACTTGCTAAAACGCTTGATGTAGGTTAATAAAGTTTATGATTTAGCCTATTTGCATGTTCATCGATACTTTTATCAGCATATTAAATAACATGTATTTTTTATTATTATTAAGTATCCCTCTATATGAATAATGATTTTAAGTTAGAGAGTTATCATTTCATGTGGAAAACCCCATTCATTCATCATTTTATGTGCTTTAATTATTATTACATTTGAAAAAGATATTTTACTTATCCATGTCTTACTTGGAAAATTATTATTACAAAACTTTATATGTTCATTGTCATATCATGTATTTCTACACTGAATGTACAATGGGTTCATTATCCATTTTATTTATCGTTGTATTCAATAATTCATGCATAAATGTGAATGAATTGTAATGTTAAACTTTTATGCCCTTTTCTGAGTCTGTGCATTTAATTGATCATGGTGGTATGGGACACCTTGAACAAAATGAAAAGTGAATTAAGAAACCAAGTAATTTGTAAGTGATAAGTTATTTAAATAAATCAAAGTGGTATGTGGACTTTGATTTATGAGATATGAGGAATGCATTGGACCTAGTATGTTCTGGGGTGGGGACCGGTAAAAGTAAGACCTCCGGGTTGGGGTCTGGTTACAGTAGACCCTCCGATTTGGTGTCCGGTTATAGAGGCACTCCGGGTTGGTGTCCGGTTATTAGAGGCACTCGGGGTTGGAGTCTAGTTATACAGGCTCTCTGGGTTGAGGTCCAGTTACAGTTAGCCCCTAGGTCTTGGCATGAGGCCTTGACATGGTCCAACATATACACTTACCTCATTTTTACTATGTAATTTAATTAACCATAAAAATATTCGACTAGTAGAATATTTGGTTAAAGAGTTTATTGATTTTTGGCCGATGCCTTAAATCATTATACGTCTTGGCCAAGGCCTTGATTATATGTTTTAGAATGTCCTGTATATTTATGGCATGAAATATGTGTTTAGTTAAGGGATTTAGTATTCACTGTATGAAATTGAAGTTATTATTTTATGCTCAACTTTGATTATTTATTATAGATAGCTATTTTGTTTGTGCCTACATTTGTTTATGTCATACATGTTTTGGATTTCTTTTATTCAGCCTGCCTATATTCGAATCGTGTATCCTTTCAAATCTGGTATCATGTTTTTAATTGAGAACCTTTAGTATTTGTACATGTGTTACAACTTTTATTTAAGAATATTGTTTTATGAAATAGTTTAAAGAATGTTTTCAAAGTTATATTGGGTTATTTTAAAACCCCTTACAGGGCATTCGTATGCTAACCCTATGTTTTTGATTAAATTTTTTCAGGTAATAGCTTTTAGTAGATTAACCATTTTAAGTAGCAGCTGGTTTCTTAGAGCCTGAACGGAATTCGATGCTCTGAATGGCACCAGATCCAGGTACTTGGGAGTTGGGGTGTGATAGCTGGTATCAGAGGATTTGATTTAGATAACTCTGGAAAACCAGAACTGAACAAAGAAAAATTAATTTAAGAATTACTACGTATGATGTTCTTGGAAAAAATATTCCAGTCTTATGCCTCTACGGAGACATCCGATAAAATTGGAACAATACTAAAAACTTTTTTATGTATTACTAAATGGTAGTTTCTTGAAATTTTTAGATGGCTGATGCATCTTGGCTTCTGTCTCTCCCAACAAAGATAATAGAAACTATATCGGCAAAGTCATGTTCAGGGGACTATGAGACTTTTGGAAACCATAGGTTTTCATGTAAACAACTAAATTTGGCGTCGAACCACCCAAACATCCTACATCTTTACCAAGGAATCAATATTGTCTATTACTGTATAGCAATTGCACAATTTGTAGCATATAGGCAAAGAGGGAAGTTTCATGAATCTCTTTTTCTGTGTTTCACTTTGGTTGATAACTACCATGTTGTAGGTAAATTTTTAGAATTTTCTTTGGATGGTGACCATCGAGCAGCCTTCCTATTCCAGCTTCTTAGTTTTAGTATGTATGGAGAACTCTACGACATAAATATTTTCAAGAAGGACATGGTGCGTTAGACTTATAGGGATTTAGTCCACTCTGAAATTTCTGACCTCCACTCTTCTCATGCCTCTTTATAGAAGGCCGAGTGATTTAGGTACTGGTACAACCCCATCTATTCACAGTGTGTCTGGGCCAAATAGATCATGTAGATGAATATTACCTTAGGAATCCACATGAGGTCGTCAGCACCCTACCATTAGTGGCGTTCCCGGTAAAGGGAACTTGGGAGTGACATATGTCTGGTGTTGATGTAGTTTATGTACAAATATTTTAGAATTGTGAGGATGCAATTATTTGTAGAGGGGAATAATATAACATCCCAAAAATTTTACTTAATTAATAAATATAATATAGTTTTAAAAAAATAATGTTATGAAAAATATTGTGATTTTATTTAATCCAAACCAAATTTGTTTATTTTGATCTATTTTTCAAAGACATAGTTTTTTAATACATGATTAATACAAATTAATTTCGCTTATATATATAGAGATTTAAAATCTTGTTAAATAAATAATATTATAAGACATAAATTCTAACTAATATTTTGAAATTATAATTAATGATTCTTTTTAATATGTGATATAATTTTGGTTTAATAATATTTTTTTATGACGTATTAATTTGTGTTTTTATACAAAAATCATATTAATTTGTAAAAAATTAATTATTATTTTTTTATTAATATTAATGTTGGTTACTTTATATATATGAATGATTCATTAATAATAATAATATAAAACATTTTATATTTTGACTTTTGGGATTTTGAATAATTTATTTGCAGTAATTATTAATTTATTTTAATAAGACCATCTTAAAAAAAACAAAATAGTAATTATAATAATAATAAAATAAATTTATTGATTTATATAATTTATATGTTTATAACTAATATATATATATATATATGATACACTATTCATTAAAAAAGGTCATTTCTTTATCTTCAAAAAATATAATAATAAAGTGTAATGATTACATTGACAAAAAATAGGTGTGACGTGAGGTGAGTAAAAAAACGATAAGAATAAAACAAATGAAAACTACATCCTATAAAAAACGTGAATTTAAATATTATTATTAAAAAATAATATATATATATATATATATTAAATGTTTTTTAGTATACATATACATATATTTATATTAATATAAAATAAAAACTAATATATATATATATATATATACATATTAGATACACAATTTTTCTAAAAAACAATGATTTTAATATGTTAAGAAAATTATGAATTTCATTATTTATATAATAAACTAAATATGTAAAACATTTTCCTAAAAAAATAAAACATTATATCAAATATTAAAAAAAAGTGAAAAGTCAAAACATGGAAAGATGATTTGATAATATCTAATCATGAATTGTAAGGAGAGAGAGAATCTTGAGAAAGAAATAAAAAAAGAAAGCTGGATGAAAAAAAATTCTAATATAATGATAAAAAATGTGAAACGTTTTGTGAATATATATAGTTATTATATATATATATAAACGTGATATTTATGTATATGTTTATATGTATTGATATTTATTGTTTTCTTTTTAACAAGTATATATGTTTTATAGTTATTAGTATCCACATATATAGATTATCGTTTATATTTTGAAAACCCAATATGTGTAATATTATTATACTGATGAGATAAAAAAGGGATATTGAAATGATGGAATTTGGGTCTATGTGTGGAAAACACAAAAAAAAGCATAATGATTAGTGATGACTCACAATATCCAAAGAAAAAAAGGTGGAAAGGAATCAGAGTGCTTTACATGTATTTTTCCTTAAACAAATGAATAAAAAATATATTAGAATGAAAATAATAAATAACAAGTTGTGACCACGCACACACTAAATGATGCAAAAACTAGAAGAGAAGGTCATTTTCAGTGCATAAAAAATAAATAAATAAATAAGGGTTCAAGTTGGATTGTGACTCAAACCTATATCTTTATAATTTAGTGAACTAATATAAAAAAATAAAACCTCTTTACTTGTGGTTCATTCTTTCGTTAAAAAAATATAATACCCAGCTTCTCTTAGAAGCTAAGCCTCATACCAATTTTATTTATATAAGTGAGTCCTGAGATAAACCATCCCCTATGGTTACAAGACCCAAACTTCAATCTTCCATGCCCTCTATTGGTCTCCATAAACCCATAAACCTTCTTTCGATCTAAATCATGTAAGGGAATTTATATATTTAGTTTTCATATTTCAATTTTTAATAAATTATTAGATGTTTTAATTGAGTCTGTATAAGTGAAATTTATTAATTTTATTTCAAGTTATACTCCCTATTTTCTAGTTTGATTAAGGGGTCCTTTTTAATTTATTTTATCATATAAAGATGATTATACAATTTTTATATAATCAGATATATATAAAGGTATATTTATTTGTTTTTCAAATCCATGCTAGTTCATGTTTTCAAATGTTGGACGTTTGGGTACATGATTTTATAATGTTGTAAGGATTTATTTTCAAGTGTTTTTATATTTTGAAACCCAATTATACACTTTGTATATAATCATATATATATATACACACAAAAAAATTATGTGACCCAACCAAATCAGTTTTATGAATTTTAGAAGATGGTTTCCAATCTTTAAATAATTTTTTTGATGCGAATTATGTTTTGGGTTCAATTGAATTTGTAATTCTTATGAAAAATCCAATATATACTTATGCACATATTTGGTTATGTACATGTAAACCTAAGACTCAATCCAAAACTGATTTATGTATTTTAAAGGATGATTTCCATCCTTCAAATAATGTTTTAGATGCGAATTATATTTTGGTTCAATTAGATTTGTACTTCTTATGAAAAAAACCCAATATATATATATACTTATGTGAATATTATAGTGTTTAATTATATACATACATACATATATATATGTATAATTTCCCTAACTAAATAAATTTCTATGATTTCCAAAATATTTCAGTATGTTTTATAAAGGATTCTATACACATAAAGGGTATTCTGAATTTATTTTCAATATACAAACCGTTTTTTTGTAAAATATATATATATATATATGTATAATTCTATAATTATGCATATATGTTTTCCAATATAGACATTTATGATTTTTAAGACTTGAGTATCCATCCTTTAATAATATTTTATGTGCGAACTAAGTCTTCAGTTAAATGGAATTACATTTTTAGAACCTAAGTATATACATAAGTATATATTTATGTGACACAATCCAAATCCATTTTATAATTTTTAAAAGGTGACTTCAAAGCCTTAAGTAATATTTTAGATGCATAATGTCATTTGGGTACAATTGGATTTATACTTGGTATGAAAACCCCTAATTTTTTTATATGTATATACACACGGTCACATATGTTACAAACCTAACATGTTTTGGTTTTCAATCAAGTAATAATGGGTTATTACATATGTTTTAAAGTATATATTAATTATAATAAATTATTAAACCTTTTTTTGGTTATGTAAAACCCATGTATATACACTAGGTGTATATATGGTTATAAATATATAACCCTAGTCTGATTGGGAGACTCAAATAATGAATTTCAAAATTCAATTATTACTTTTGATGTAATTAATGCTTGTAAGATTTTATTAAATGTTAATTTTGATATCTGATAAACCAATATCTATTTATATAAGTATATATTATTATATAAGGTATGTTTGAATTAAATAAGTTTTCATAAAATTAAATCATGTTGTGTTTCTATGTTTTAAAATAATATATTTTAACTTGACCAAAATATATTAGAAAATAAATTAATTTTTAAATCATGTTATGTTATATATCTTGTTATGCTCACATATAGTCTTATTACATAATGAACTTGATACAACGTTTGATGTAGGTTAATCATGTTTATGATTTATCCTATTTTCATGTTCAACGATACTTTTATCAGCATATTAAATAACATGTATTTTTTTATTATTAAGTATCCCTATACATGAATAAGGATTTTAAGTCAGAGAGTTATCATTTCATGTGGTAAACTCCATTGATTCATCATTTTATGTGCTTTAATTATTATTACATGTGCAAAAGATATTTTACTTATCCATGTATGCCTTGGAAAATTATTATTACCAAAATTTATATGTTCATTGTCATATCATGTATTTCTACGGTGAATGTACAATGGTTTTATTATCAATTTTATTTATAATTTTTTTCAATAATGAATGCATAAATGTGAATGAATTTTAATGTAAAACTTTTATGCCATTTTATGAGTCTGTGGATTTAATTGCTCATGTTGGTATGGGACACCTTGAACAAAATGAAATGTGAATTAAGAAACCATGTAATTTGTAATTGATAAGTTATTTAATTAAATCAAAGTGGTATGTGCACTTTGATTTATGAGATATGAGGAATTCATTGGACATAATATTTTCTTGGGTGGGGACCGGTAAACATAAGCCATCCGGGTTGGGGTCCAGTTATAACAGACCCTCTGGGTTGGTGTCCAGTTACTGAGGCACTCTGGGTTGGTGTCAGGTTATTAGAGGCACTCCGGGTTGGAGTCTGGTTATAGAGGCTCTCCGGGTTGCGGTCCGGTTACAGTTATACCCTAGGTCTTGGCACGAGGCATTGACATGGTACGACATATGCACTTCTCTCATTATGACTATATTATTTAATTAACCAGAAAAATATTTGACTAGTAGTATATTTGGTTAAAGAGTTTATGGATTTTCAGCCGAGGCCTTAAATCATTAGACATCTTAGACAAGGCCTTGATAATATGTTTTAGAATGTCCTATATATTTATGGCATGACATATGTGTTGAACTAAGTGATTTAGTATCCAGTGTATGAAATTAAAGTTATTATTTTATGCGTAACTCTAATTATTTATTACACATAGCTGTTTTGTTTGTTCCTACATATCTTTATGTCATACATGATTTGGATTTCTTTTATTTAGTATGCCTATATTAGAATATTTTATCCTTTCAAATCTATTATCATGTTTTTAATTGAGCACCTTTATGATGTGTACATGTGTTACAACTTTTATTTAAGAATATTGTTTTATGAAATAGCTTAAAGAATGTTTTCAAAGTTATATCGGTTTATTTTAAAACCCCTTACTAGGCATTCGTTTGATCACCAAACATTTTTGATTAAAATTTTTCAGGTAACAGATTTTATAAGATGAACCATTTTAAGTATTATCTGGTTTCTTAGAGCCTGAACCGAATTCAATCCTCTATATGGAACTGGATCTGGGTACTCGAGAGTTTGGGCGAGACAACTAAGATGTACAGAGACCTTCAAGAGTATTGTTGGTGGGATGGAATGAAAAGAGATATTGCTGATTTTGCTGTGAAATTATTGACATGTCAACATGCTAAAGCAAATCAATAGTTACAGAAGGGGATGATTCATCATTTTACAGTGCCTGAGTGGAAATGGGATAATGTATCCATGGGATTTGTGGTGAGACTACCAAATACTTCTTGAGGTAATAATGCGATTTGGGTTATTATTGATCGGCTGATGAAAGTTGCACATTTTTCTTTTCATTCGAGATAAAATTTATTTGGATCAGCTTTCTTGACTGTACCTTAATGAGATTGTTGGGTTATATGGAGTTCCTCTTTCCATTGTGTCTGACCGAGATCCCAGGTTCACTTCTAACTTTTGGATGGGACATGAGAAGTCATTGGGACAAAAATTCAATTTCAGTACAAATTTTCATCCTTAATCAGACGGGAAGTTAGAATAAAGGATTCAGACTTTGGAGGATATGTTTCGAGCATGTTCAATGGACTACCATGGAAGTTGGGATCAAGAAATTTATTTAGTTGAGTTTTCTTATAATAACAGTTTTCAATCCAATATACAGATTTCACCTTTAGAGGAATTGTATTGGAAGCAGTTTTGGACACTAGTGTTTTGGGATGAAGTTAGTTAACGAATGTTGATGGGGCCAGAATTAGAGGATTAAGTTGCTGAGAAAGTGATAATGATCTAGCAGTACATGAGGGCATCTTAGAGTGGGCGGAAAATTTATGCAGATAATAGAAGGAAAGACTTCTCATTAGTTGTAGGTGACCATATTTTACTTAAAATCTATTCTTGTAAAAGTGTGATGCATTTTGGTAAGAAATTTAATCTAAGTCCACGGTTCATCAGTCCTTTTGAAATATTGGAGAAAGTTGGACCAGTTGCATACCGAGTAGCTTTTCCTCTGACTTTGTCTCAGGTACACAATGTTTTTCTTGTTTCGATGTTGAGGAAGTATGTGCCATATTCATCACATTTCTTGAGCCTAGAAGTAGTTCAACTGGAAGAGAACCTTTCCTATGAAGAGAAACACATTCAGATTCGTGATTGATGGGAACAATTATTGCTGAATAAGGTAATCCTACAGGTAATGATTTTGTGGAGAAACCACTTGGTTGAAGAAGCAACATGGGTGTCTAAAAATTCTTTGAGGAAAAAAAATACCCTCACTTGTTTAATAAGTAAATAAAATTTCGAAGATGCAATTTCTAGAAGGTGGGGATAATTTAACACCCCATGGTTTTTTAAAAATAAATGTAAATGTATGAAACTTTGTTTTAAGTAGATATTTATAACTAGCCTTTAAAAATAATTTTTCCACTTCTATGTTTTGAATTTCAAAAAATGGTCATCTACAATTGTGTTCAGTAAGTTATTTGGAGCCTAATGGAACAAAATAGTTTTTTTGGTAAATAGTAACTAACCCTCATGAATAGTAATATGAATAGTAATATGAACCTAATAAATAGTGAATTGAATTAATATTTTATTTTATTAAGGATTTAAGATAATGAAATCTTGGTTAATTTTTCAATGTGATAGAAAAGTAGTTATAGAATTAAAATTGTTAATTTTTAAATTAAGTATGATTTTATTTAAAAATTAAATTAATAATATTTAAAAAATTAGTTTGAAAAAATGGAGTTCATTTTTTAATTATATATATCGAGAAATAGTAACGGTGAATTTTTGGATTTTTTAGAAATTCTTGAATTTTCGATGAATAGTGAAATATGGTAAAATACCGTATATTCAAACTTTCAGTTAAATACACAATTTATAACATCATAAGTGATATAAGACAACTTGGTTAGTACTCACATTATATTATTACTATTTTGGGTCCCATAAATTAAGACTATTCGTAGTCTTGAGCAAAAATATTATAATAATGATTAAAATAATGAAAAATACCCCCTCTCCTCCACTATAAATACCACTCTCATGTCCCTCTTCCTCCCACTCCTATCAAGACTTGATCCTTACCTATGTTCTTCCTAATACTCCTCCCATGGCTCTTCCCCACATAATAGAGCTTATTGTCTCACCAAAAGGTCAAAACCCAAGTCCTTAAGATGGATCTCAAGGAGAAGAGATCAAGAGGTAAAACATCCTATTTTGTTTTCTTTCTTTTCATTCATTTTATGTTATTATTTTAATTACATTTGGATTATGTTGGGATATTCCATTCCATAACCCCTTTAATTACCATATTATGTATGAATTATTAGGTACCACTTTTCTCTCATCAAAATATTTTATGAAATTTTAAGTGACGCTATTAGGCTGCCGAAATTTCATAAGGGATTTCACAACTCTTCTTTTATTTTGAGTTCATTTATTTTTGTCTTATTTACTTAAATCATATTACCCAATAGGAATTAAAGATATAGAATCTTTTATATTCTGGATGATCTCATGTTCATGGAAAATTCATCATCAATCTTTTTCTCCTCTCCCACTTATTCAAGGAATTAAAACATTTTCCGTGATGTGTCGAATTGCCGATATCGATGACGATGTGATTTAAATTTTCTTTAATTCCTTAAAGACTGATCATGAATTTTTTTTATGGTTGAATCAGGTTATGATATATTTATTATGATTCATCCATGGTTCTGGAATCAGTTTATACACATGTTATTAAATTATGAAACAAAATGAGTTCTTTGTGATCGAAGAATCACTAAAATGACCTAAACAAATATCAATATTGTTTTAAGTTATGAATCATCTCCATGTAAGAATTAAAAAATGATAAATGGTATAATTTAGGGTTCTATAAATATTTAAATACCAATCCATTCCAATTCTCTAGTTTCACTTCCAATTGATAAGAACATCCATCATGAACCCATCATGGAAATCTGGTAAATAACTCACCCAAAACAGTGAAAGGAACAAAATACTAACAATTAAAGGGTGAAATGATGTAATGGAATGATCATATAAGGGATAATAAAGATGGATATGTTTTTTTAAGATATTAATAACATGCTTTTAACCATTATACCAGAGTTTTAAATGAGTTGGAAGTAAGAAAAAACCAAGGTAAGAGAATTCTTAACCCAATTTCCATTCTTTGGGTTAACATTCTAATTCATTATTTATGTGGTACTTAAATTTTCTGTGTGATGAATTTTGTTTATTTTATATTTAATTTTGTTTATTTACAATGTATATAAATATTTCATCCAATCTATTAAGTCTCACATTATTTATATGATATTTGTAAGGGACTTTTATTTTAAAATATTCTTTTAAAATTCTATTTTACAAAATTCAAAAGCAATGTTTTTATGCTATTATTCATGTTTTATGATTATGTTCTGGATCTTGGTCATTTTTTATGATGAATTGTGGGAACTATATTTCCCTCCAATTCATTTGGTATGTGTATGCTGGATGTTGTCCGTATGGTTACTCCAAGTGTAACTGCGATGGTTACACAAATTGTAAGGTAGCCGTGAGGGTTAAAAATTATAAGGTGGCCAAGAGGGTTACAATATTATGTAAGTAATGACCCAAGATACCTTTATGTTTATATTTATGTTCTTATGTTTTCTAGGTATCTTGTTTAAAAATCATGTTTCACAAAGTAAGTATACATGGTTGACAATTATGTATTTTGAAAATGATTTCATACGTTAGAAGTGTTCATGGACTAAAGTGTTCTTTCCTAATTTTTATATCCTTTATTGAGCTTTTGTGCTCATCCCATGTTTTTAAATTATTTTGATAGATTATAAAGATATATAAGAAAAATAAGGAATCCAATTTAAATGTTTTAATATTAGTCAAAGAAATCATGTTTTATGTGAAGATTTTTATATTTTGCAAGAAATGATTACTATTTTTATGGTATCCACTCTGTAATAATGTGTAATTTTATGAATGTATTTTTTACTAATTATCTAAATTTCTAAACTTGAAAAGATCCACAATGTTAAATTTAGTCATTTATTGACTATATTCAAGATTATTTAATGTAGTATGGTTGGGTCCTTATATTGATACCATTCACTATACCACCCAAAATGGTTAGTGATTATGTTTACAGATTGGGGAGAGTTATTTATATCTCATATGTTTATGTTGTTTACGTATAACCCCATTCATAAGAGGAATTAATTGGACTTAGTAAGAGATGTTTTGGGCCCTCTATATCTCCTCAGTGCATCAGTAGGTCCCATGAAAAACAGATATGGACTTGGCTGAGGCCTTTCACATTTCTAGATATGGTTTTGGATGAGGTATTAACCATTTATTTTTAAATTTATTGGTTGAAGCCTTGATTATATGCTTATGATTTCGGAAATATGTATTATTTCATTATTATATTAGTAATCAATAAATCATGACATTATTTTACTATTATAATATCAATGGTTAAGTTTCATGTGATTTTTTATATAGAACAAGTTATTAAGATTTAATTCCTGCCATATGATGCTCAAGATTATGGCATGTATTTTAGTTATTCATCATGCCTTATTGTTTATATTAGCTTCCACTATATTTCATACCCTTACCAAGTATTTGAGATATCCCTTTTATTATGTTTTATGTTTTCCCAGGATGTGAAGATATATATTATGAAAGACTTGTAGGGATACTCTTGGAGTGTCTGGGTGTTTCCAATGGAATTACTATATTATATTCCCTTTATGATTTTAATGTAAAACATATGTTTGATTCCAGTTTGCCAAAACTACTTAACTATTCAGTCTTTTGGGGAGTGACTTCCTTTTTTATTTTACCAATGTAAAAAAGTAATGTACCAACTTAGGGTAACTGGGGTTAGGGTCGTTATAATTGGTAGGAGAGGAAGTTTAGTAGAAAAATTAGAAACTAGAATTAGAAAGAATATATTAGGAAACATAACCCTAAGATTGAATTTTACGATTATCATATAAGAACATCCTATAATATTGGAAAGGTAGATATTCTGTGGTTATTCTTACCAATACATCCCTATCTGGATATTACAAGTGGAAGTGGTTTCAGAACAAATGTACCTAGGGGTAACAACTCTAACAAGGTGTCTTAGGCCTGACTTGGGGTAATCTGGTACATGAAAATTTTCCTTACTAATCATCTATTTTGACACTCCTGGGGGATATTCTTTGGAGAATTAAATTTTTTTATAAACCATTATGAAGGAAATAAAAGTAAATACGTCCCTAGAGAAACTATGTTTATGATTATGTGATTAGCTATACATAAAATTTCAATTTATGTTAAGTATTTTTTAAAGATTTTTCATTATGATTCATAACATAGTTTAGTATATGCCATTATTTATAAAATGAAACTAGTGGAAGTAATGGGAACTGTATTAACAAGTATATTCCATGTTGGTATTGTCCTCATAAGAAAGATAATGATGTTGGTACTAGAGTTGCGACTGGTGTTGAGAAACATATAACTATACTAGGTTTGATAACTCAGATTATGTAGAATAACCTTACCCATATGAATTATCCTAATAAAAAATGTGGAGGATTAATGTTAGACCTCTTTATGCACTAACAACCTTCATAATTAAATGGGACTACAAACCCATTTGTAGCTAACTAGTGGACATGTTCTTTAGAGAAGATATTTCTAACTTGGTGAAGTAATGAAAGGGATAAGGTTATAATGGAATATTATCATCTATCAGGCAATGTTGGTAAATTATGGTAATTAATTTAAAACAAAAAGGAGTAGGAAGAAATTAAAAATATGTAATGGAGGGATTATAAGGAATTTTTCCAAGAAAAATATTTTTCTCACGAATAACGATGAGATATGAAGAGGAAATTATTGAGTATTAAACAAAAAAGGTTGAAAATGTTTCAATTTATGAATCCAACATTAAAAGGTTAGAAAGGCATTACTTATATTACATACATAATCCAAGGGAAATATTTATTGATTATTTGAGGTTTTAAAACCATTCCTCCATAAGGAATTGGTCTCCCAAAATTTCTCATAATATAATGATATAGTATCATGTGCTAGTAAGATAGAGAAATAATTCTTTATGTATTTTGAATTTAAGGGAAAACAAGAGAATAAGATGATGTAAGATAAATTAATGGATAAATAGAAGAATAAGAAAGGGCATTTTCCAATGTGTGATACTTGTAAAAGAAAACAGCCTATTACTTGCTTAAAAGGAAAAGGAGCTTTAAAAAACTATGGTGGGAAAGACTATCATGCTCAAGATTGAATAGGAATGAAAGAAGATACCAATGTACAATGATATAATTTTATGGATATGGGACTCTGTGAAAATGATTTTTCTAAGCATTAAGAAAACATGATCTAGAAAAGGAAAATGGAGAAAGGCCAATATTACGCAATCACAACTATGGAGTTTGATGTTCTTAATGATGCAGTGGAAAGTACTTTAATCATTTACTCAAACTTATCTATGTTTTATTTGATTCTAGACCATCAAATTATTTTATATTATCCCAATTTTCAATGAAAATTAGACATTTCCCTTTCGATTTAATGAATGAGTTGTTAGTCAAAACTCCTAAGGAATGTATCATTTAAAAATAGGTGTGTCAGTCAGTACCCATTATGATACATAAATGTGGATTAGTTACAAAACAGTTCATCATACCTATGATTGAATTTTATATAATCCTCAGTACGACCTAGATTTCAAAATATGATTCAAAAATGTATTACAAGAAGATGAAAATTATGATTGGTGATGATGATGTTGAATCCCTTATCTTTAGTGCAGAAACTTCATCATCCGAGTCATATCTAGATCCACATCTAATACATCTTCTAAATGAAATTATTGGAGAAGAAGATAAAAAAGCGTCTATGGATAAGGAAAGAAGTATTAAAATTGAAGACATACCTATTGTGAAAGAATATATTGATGAATTTTGAATGGATTTACCTAGACATCCACCGAAGTAGGGAGTTGAGTTCACTATTGATTTTATTACTGGTGAAAGACCTAAATGAAAGAATCCCTATATAATGGCCACTATTGAATGAGTGGAGCTGAGGAAAAAACTAGAGGAATTCAGAGATAAGGTATTTATTGACCATAGTGTTTCTCTATGGGGAGACCCTAGTCTATTTATCAAGAATAAAGATGGACACATGAGGCTATACATTGACTATAGATAAATCAATGCTGGTACAATAAATAAAAATCATTACTTAACTTGTATTGATGATTTATTTGATAAAATTCATGGAGATGAATATTTTTTAAGATTGATATTAAATATGGATATCATCAATTTTATGTGAGGAAGGAAGATACTGCAAACATGGAATTTTGAACTAGGTATGGACATTATGAGTTTATAATAATTCTATTTTGACTAACTAATGCACCCACTGTTTTCATATATCCAATGAATAGAGTGTTAAAGGAATATGTTGATGATTTTAGTGGTATTTATTGATGATATCTTGATATATTATAAAATAAATGAGGACTATAAGAACCACATAAGGGTTGTTTTAGAGACTCTTAGTAGAAAAGAGTTACATGGGAAGTTTAGAAAATGTGAATTTTGACTTCACACAGTTTGTTTTCTTAGCCATATTGTGTCTTAGGATGGAATCTCAATTGACCCTATGATGTCAATGGTGGTTGAGTAATGTCCTACACCAACGAACATAACCATGGTACATAGTATTATTGGTTTACCAGATTATTATTAGGGTTTCCTTTAGAACTTTGCCCGATTAGCTAACCCATTTACCAAGATTACTTTTAAAGGGGTTAGGTTTATATATAAAGAAGAATGTGAAGAATGTTTTTAAGAATTGAAGAGTAGATTAGTGAATGTTATGATCTTGAATCTACCATCAGGAAATGGTGAATTTTTAATTTATAGTTATTCGTAAAAGAAAGGGCTTGGTTGTGTTATTATGAAGAATGAAAGAGTTATTGTTTATGAATCATTGTAATTAAAAACTCATGAACATAACTATTCAACTGATGATCTTGAGTTAAAACCTGTAATATTTTCTTTGAAAATATAGAGAAACTACCTCTGTGGTGGAATATGTGAGATATATACAGATAATAAGAGTTTGAAATATATATTCTTATAGAAAGAACTCAACATGAGACAAAGTCTATGGGTTGAGCTGCTCAAGGATTATGATTTTTCAATACACTACCACCCAAGGAAGAAGAGTAATGTTACAGATGCATTAAGTTTGAAGAATTGTGGAGTTATAAAAAAATTAGGATTGATTAAGATCCCAAGTACATGGATCTAGAATCAATAGATATGGGAGTTATCATGGATGTTGAAACATCATTATTTTTTCAATTGGTTTCCAAACCATATTTATGAAATCACTATTCTAGTTATTATTTACTTATGAAATCATATCACAAATTTAATAACATTATTTTGAAACATTATTTTGAAATATTATGTGCATAGAGTGAGGAAAATTAAAATAAAACATGTATTATTATGAAATAAAAATATAATAATAAAAATTTCATTTATTTATCAAATAATTATTATATAATTTCCTTTATTGAGATTCAATCATAAACAATCTTGATTAAAATAGGATTGAAACATAAACCCCTTACCACTTTGGTAAATTTTGAATTATAATAAATATGAAATAAATAACATTATATGTATATTTATATCCCACAATTTTCATGATAATTATTATAAAATACATTTATGGTCTTTATATACACCATATAAAAGAAACAGGTGGTGAATATGACTAGTTTCTCACAAAAGTTAAAGTGCGATGAAAATATCTTACCTCAAGTCTCGCCTTTCCTCATTCACAGTTGAAAATACTATATAATAAATATATATCTATTATAAATTAATTTCAGAACCATAATAATATATATCATACCACTTATGATTTACTTATGAAATCTTATCACAAATTTAATAACAATTTGTTATTAAAATCACTATTCTAGTTGATAACAGCTTCATTTTTCATGCATGTTTCTGTTTGGTAGTCATAGAATTTGTAATTTGATCATTGTTACATAATTTAAATAATATTAATCATAATATATATATTTTATATATTTATTATTTTTATATTTAGAGTTATTCATAAAAATATATATATAGAAAAATGAATTTCATTGTTCAGGGAGATGGTAAGCCTTACGTACACATGAATGCTATTTCAATTTCTATTTGGATGAAAATGTTAATTAATAATTCACACATAAAGAACAATTATTATATCATATATATCATATATATCATATATATTCTTAAAATTCATCTTTATTATCATCTAAATAAATATAAGATAAAAAAATGAATCACGGCTCATCATTGAGGTGGTAGTCTACACGTATGCACAAACGACTTTATCATTTTATAATAGGTTGATAAGTAAGAATTTAGATATGATATTATCATTATAAAGTAAAATTATGTCATAAATATTTTATATAAACTTTACACCCATCATAATAACCATCTATGAATGATGGTGGTAGAAAATGAATTGTATCGCTAATTGGAGGTGATAAGCTTTATGTCTGCACAGACGATGATTTCAATTCCCATTTAATAGAGAGAGGCTGAATAAAGGTAGTTTCATAACCATAATAACATTTATGTATATTTATTGTAGTCAATTTATTTTTTTATTAATAATATAATAGATTTAGAGGATGTAAAAGAATAATTAAAAATAAATTGATCAGTTAAGGTTGTTACTCTTCTTCGAAAAAGCTCCTTAAGATCTTGCCTTAAGAACCCAAGGGTTAGTCTTTTTTGAAGGCCAGGACCTATTAAATGTGTTTATATAAATTTAGAAGGTATTTTTTAGGGTATATTCAAGATATAAGTCTCAATGAGATGTGAATAAGATAAAGGAGGGGTGCTCTATTATCGTAATGCCCCGACCTTAGTTACCCAGAGTCGGTGCATTATTACATAACATTGGCATGATTACAAGGAATCACGTCCCAAAGGACGGATTAATTTAGTAGTATTGGAAAATAGATTACATACATTATCTTTACATTACAATTTCAAACATAAAACACAGCATAGATAGTTCTTTGAGAACGCCATTTTTCCCTTAGATAAACCTTGCGTCTCAAACATAAAACACTTCTTGGAATTGTGGGAAAATAAAACATAAGAAAGTTATGAGCTCAAATGATCAGTAAGGGTAAGAAATATAGCGGAACATAATATAAGTATTATGCATGGTGAATAAGTGAAAACACATGCCTTAACAAATAATAAAAATGAACACTTTTATGGAAGGAATATGAGCTGAGAAAATAATGCCATAACAAAAAATACTCATGGGTATTCTACTAGTCGAATAACCATATGAAACATCAATATTATTTTTATAATGAGGGAAGGTATAATTCCAAACATTCTAAAACATTTTGTAAAGGCCTCGGCCAAGATGTCTAAAAATGATTAAGGCCTCAGCCAAAACCATATATCATATTGGGAAATGCCTTGGCCAATTCCCTGTCTAGTTGTCTCATGATACCTACCAATGCATCGAGGAGCTATAGCGGGCTCCACCCGTCACTTACCTTATCTAATACATTCCTCATATGAAAAGGTTGAAACATAACATAAACATTCATTTTAGAACTAGAATACGAAATATGAATACTTTAACCATAAACCAATAATGGTATAGAAATAGAACATCCACCGTCAAACATATCATAACTCATTCAATAAAATATGGAATATTGTATTATAATAAACCAACCTCAATCAAAAATAATATCCAGTAAAGGATGCTGACATAGTTGAAAATGACGAGTAAAACTTTTTGAGAGAAATATCCTTTTTATAAAATCATTTAAAAGTCACACATTTATAAAGGAAGTAATATAAAAGATATTTTTGAATCAAAGTTTCCCATACCACTTTGAAATATTGGAAAAGAATTATCATTTCAAAACATTCATGTCCATATAAATAGTTCTTTAAAATCATTTTCAAAACAAGGACATTAATTTAGAAGATTTAGAAAGATAAAACTTTAAAACATTTAAAATTATGATCTTGATAAAGAGTAACTTTCAAAAATCTTTAAAATATTCATTTTGAAATAATTTTTATGAAAAATGGACATGGATGATAAAAATGTCCCAGTAAATAATTAGACCTAAACAATCTCAGATAATAATGAGATTGAGTAATTAACCATTACCTTGTATTTTTCCTTGGTTGAGGGTAGATTAACCTCCTGTATAATGGTGAAATATTTTTTATTAAATTATAAAAGATTCATATACATTAATATGATATCATATATGATCTTTTAACATTTCTTTGTTAATAATATCTGAGTATTATCGTCGTTTCGGGTGTTAACAGATTCATTTTCCTTTATATTTTTTGTTATGTGAGTCATATTTGTTATGGATGGGATGTATCTTATTCATATATAGAATGAAATCAAGTATTTAAATATTAATTTTAATCATCAAATTAAAATTAGTCTTCAATGGATACGATGGGGAATGAATCTCATTGCGTTCGTGGAGAAGGTAATCCGTACGTACACACGAGTGACAATATCATTATTTTGATCTTAAAATAATATATAATTGGATGTAATATCATATATACTGAATCATTATCATGTTATATTCATTATTTACATCAATTAAACATCATTATTATAACCATCCAAATAATAATGTATTGAATAACAATTACACCACGACGTGGAGACGGTAAGCCATACGTACGCACGTATGGTGAAATGTCATTCAAAGGACGGATAGAATAATGAATTGGGTTGTAACATATTTCTAATAACATAATGTTATATAGAAGATACTAGAGTTATTATTTTATAATGGAAACAACAAATAGAAAGGAATTGGAAGAAGAAAGGAACTTGAAAGAGGTGGTGAGATATTTACCTCTTCTTCGGGTTCTTCCTTTTGATTTGATCAAAAGGGCTCCTTAGGTTGGACTTCTAATTAAATTAAGTCCTCTATGATAAAGTTAGGATTTTTGAGAGGGTATTTGGGTAGGGGTTTTCCTAACCAAAAGTCTTTTAAGGTATGAATTTGAGAGAAGGGGGGGGGGAGTGCCCTTTTATAAGAGGGGCGAGGGGCACCTTAGGAAAAACTTAAAATATTATTTTATAATAAATTAATATTCGGTTTCCAATGGCTCAAAACTAATTTATTTCTAGGATAAGGTGGGGATGGTTCGAAATACACTCAAACAATAGGTTTTAGACTTGTTTGGGTCACTATATTAACCTTATCATTTAGTTTTAACTCTTAGATAATTAGTTTCACATTTACCATGTCTCTTTGTATATTTATATTATTTGGTTAGTAAACATACTATAAACTATCAAGAGAACCCCAAGTGGTTAATTAATGACATACCTTTCATTATATAAGTCCTTCGGCTGAACCTTATATTTTTAGGAATATTATATCAATTAATAATATAATATATATTTTTAAAAACTCTTTTATGTCAATTTTGACACTATTTAATAATTGATTTTTGTTTAAGTCATAAAATTTTATTAATTAAAAATAAATTTATTTAATAAATCATAACATGATATAGTAACATATAAAATTCGTGTATGATAAAAAATATTCAAATTATATTTATTTTAACATTTATAATACCATTTATTCGACTCATTCATTAATAAGGAAAGCACTTCATTATCATTGTGTCATAAATAAATTTAATTATTCAATGTCTAAAAATTATGAATAAAATACCATTATACATGAAATAGTTATAGATTTATAATTAATATTTATAGTAGAAATGATAACTTATATAACACCTTGTAAAAATTGTTTTACTAAAAGATATATGTTTATGTCATTTTCCCCTTTACTTTAAATTAATTAATATAAAGTGTCATTATCACTCTGAAGTGGCTCCAAGTGGTTCCAAAATTGACCCAAAGATGCCCATGGTTGGAAATGTATCATAAAATAGGGTTAGGACATGTTTTAGTATAATTTAATATTATTATAATATTAAATGTTAACCTTATTTATGCGATTAACCCTTTTAACCACGGTAAATAAAATATTCACTGATGTAAATATTCCTAATGTAAAAAAATATAAGTCACCTATTTACACAATTTGGACCTCCTTATTCCAAATATGGAATCAATTTTTCTAAATTCAAAACACATAAGTGGCAGAAATTAATTTAAAATTAACTCCCATTGTCAAAACAATACACGTGTATTTAAGAAATAATAACTATCAAAAGATTGACACTTGCTTATGTCCAGTTTAAATGTGAAATTATGTCCAATGACCACGATTGTATTAAATGGTGAAAATATAATCTATTTATACTTACAAACCATTAAAATGTATAATTAAACACTCTAAATTATTTTGATTGAAAAAGTTGTTTTCAGTTAAAATATAGTATTTTTCACTACTCACCCAAATATGAAAGTTATCAGAAAATCACCAAAAATTTATTGAAACTAAATTATTATGTCCCAATTATAAAGAATAAGTTTATTTTGTCAAATATAATATATAAAATTTTAATATATTGGATTTAAAAAGGATTCATAATTAAATGTTGGTAAAAGTGCATTTTTTGAAGTAAATACTTCTTTTATCTAAAAAATGAATTTGTTCTTACATTATGTATAATAAACTAATAATATGGAGTCTAAAATTATTAGTATTATATATAGTTAAATTTTCAGTTAATACTATTCATAACCACTTTTGAATGGCTAGTTTGGTAATCTTGAGGTGCGCTCGAACCTGGTGTTGCGTGTAGGGAAAGTTATTGAACGTAGTATGAAATATTGGGGTGTTACAATTATAATTGATGTGAGGGGTAGTTTTGAAATTTCTAAAAATTTTAAATTTAAATAAAGCAATTATATCGAAAAATTACTATAAATGGAAAAATATTAAAATATAAGGTAGTTTATTTTTATAATAATATCAAAAAATAAAATTTGGATAGGTTTTAGTGTCATTTTAAAACTTATCATTTGATTAGTGGCTTAGTTAACCACTTTTAACCTTAACCATAACAATACATTTTACTCTTAAAAAAAGATATAATATTTATTATAAGATAAAAAATGGTTAATAAATAGAAAAGGGATATAATTTTAGAAAATATATTTTCCACCTTGTCCTCCTTCATTTTGTTTATATTTTTTAAAAAAAATTAATAAAATATTATTATGAATAAATATCATTAATGTCAATTTTTAAACTATTCATTCAATATGACTTAAAAGACACAAAGGAATAGTTATAATTAGAATAAAATAATTTAATAAAACAATAATATGTTATATAAACTAAAAATATTATGGAATACTATAAGTCACTAAAATTATATTACTTTTAATATTTTTTAAAATCATTTATTTTATTATTATATTAATTGAATAAATACTGTATTTTTGATGCAAAAAAATGTAAGGTAATTATTTAATAAATAAAAATTTTAATTACATTATCATAATGAATATAATTTAATTATTAATAATATATTCATTTATATTTTTTCATAACTTGTTTTTTCCCTATTTGGACACATAAATTATATTTAAAACTAAGAGAGTGACCTTTTGTAACTTTCCTTATCATAAATATTATATATATCATTTTCATGGAAATGTTTCAATTAAAAAAATAAATTTTGAGCCTCATTTGATAACTGTAATATTATATTCATCGAATAAAAATTATTGTGAAAAATTATGGCCTTATCATTTTATTTCAATCTAGATTAACCCAATTTACACTTTATCGAGGTGATAAATATTACCTCAGTTACTATTCAAAATGAGAAAAAGTAAAATGGGACTAATTAAAAAATTGTAAAATACTGAATAAAAATATGTAATATATATTTGATGGTTTAATTTGTATAATTTGTAGAAATTAATTCATTATTAAGTCATAAAACTCAATGAAAAAACAGTTTTTTTATAAAAATACATTTTTGTGTATATATAAGTTTTTATGCCAAATCCATGTATAAATTTTATTCTGAAGGGAATAATTGAATTATGTATAATAAAAATAAAATAATTATATTTTAATACTAATCCAAAATACAATTTTACTTTGTAAACACCTTAAAAAAATATAGTTTTAAATAAAAATCAATATTTTTCATTATTCATTAAAAAATCAAACTTGTTATAAAAATGCCTAAATTTTACCATAAAATAATTTTGATATAACAATTTAAAAAATTATATCTATTTTTAAAAATAATATTTCTAAAATTTTAAATATTATTTATAATGTATTATCACAAAAGGAAAAGAAACCATTTTTGAAGAAAGCTTATTTTTGAAAAATCAAATGACTTTACTAAAAATAGAATGATTATTTATTATGAATTAATAAATACGTAGGTATTGAGTAGGAATTATATATATATATTTCATAATTTTTTTATTCATATTCATACTATATAATTCAATGACTAGGTTTTATCGATCATAATAATTTTTCATGGTCGGTTAAGCTCAGTGTTTCTTGTCATATATAATGTTGAACATAATGTTCTTCAGTCAAAATCTTGGGGTGCCACATTATCTCTCTATTTAAAAAATTTTATCCTCAAAATTTTGATTTGTTCTCAGTAATCAAGGGTATGATATTTTAAAATCCCTTCTTAGAAACCCATATCTTAAAATGGGTTAATTGAACTTCCTCTTAAAAAGAGGAAATGGAAATATGAGGGTCATATGAAATAAAACATATCTAGGTTTATTGATAGGATAACATTAGTAGGAATTACTAATATAGAGATAGAATAAAAAATAATTTCCGTATAATTATAGAGAGTTAAAGAGAACATTTATTGTACGTAATATGACAACATTATCATTTTAAGATCCTTTTCCCAAAGTTTATGAATTTTTTACCATCTAGACTAAGAACATACAGATATATACTTATTTGAAAATTATACTTTCATACATTAATAAAATTACACCAAAATATAATATATGTATCCCCAACTATGAGAATTATTGACTTTTTTTTTGTTCATGAAGTACTAAAATAAACTTTTAATAGATCGATTTTTTAATCAAAATATTCCTCCAGTCTTTACTGATTTTCTAAAACCAATAATGGTTACATGGTAAGAAAATTAGAAAAATGAATATCCCATGAAATAAAACATTACAATCCAAAATTTCCATAATAATAAAAAAGGTTACACTTAGATAATTTCATAAATAAACTCAATATTAAATAATGTTTTAACCTCAAAGGTGATTTCACATCTTTCAGTTTATGTACCAAAAAATTGAAATTAATTTTTCCAAATTAATTTTCATGTTAAATCACATGTTATCCCAGGGAGTTAAATATATGAAAACCTAATGAAACATATCCCAATATATAATTAATCACTATGATAGATCTTATAATGTAATAAATTTCACCAAAATATCATGAATCAAATATAGTTATTAAACTGAAAAGAAATCCTTAGCTTGACCATAGCCATCTTAAAAAAATATTTTCCTCTTAATGAATCACTTTTCACCCATCTGAATTATCTATATCCCACTATCCAATAGATCATAATTATATTTACATCATATAATAAAAAAATGTTTTATTTATATTTTTAAAGATAATTCTATCTAAAACCTTGTAAAATATTTAAATCACCTCAAAATACCATCAAATAAAACCTCAAAAGGGGTTTCTATGTGTTTAAACTCATGGTCAACCATAAATCCAAAAATAAAAAAATTAACAAAATATGACCTAAATCACATTAACATAAAAAAATAACAAATTTCTTGGTCATTAGTACTATATCATTAATTTCAATCATCTCTTTATCCAAACTAAACATTATCACTACTCTTGGTTATTGGTACCATTAAATATACATTTTCAAATCCTTAAAGAAATATATAGTGGCACAATACTTTGATATTTTTTTATTATTATATCCAAAATATCATTGATATAATTCTTGAATCCCAATATATAAACACTTCAACCATTTCACTTCAAATGTTATCATATCATAGGTCCTTCTATGGTCAGGGAGTTAACCATTGGATTATGTAACAAGATTAGATAATGTTTATATTACCCAAAAATGATTCAACGAACAATAAGTGTAACCTTAAGAGGAAATTAATTTTACTCTATTGAAATATTTAAATTTCCTCATAAATTACTTGCTGCATGACCTAAATTTCAACAAAAAAAATATTCTGGTCCCTTGGGATGTTCCATTGAGTTATTCTTCTCACATTCTTGACATATAAAAAGATGGATATTATTTAGTTTATAGTATTCATGGAAATATATCTTCCTCTTATTAGGTGAATCAATATACCCAATTATATAGAGGTTATTAATTATATAATTGGATAAATAATTTGTTTTCTCATGAGGAAAATTATTCTATTTTCCTACCAACATTAATGTGAATACTTTTAGTTTTAAACATGGAATAAATCAAGAAATCATAGTTTGAGAAACTATAAACATGTGAGGAATCATGAAAAATAATTTATAGAATTCCCAAATTATGAAAAATTCTTTTCAATCTATGAAGTTGTAGGTTTAACCTAGGAAATTCATGGACAACATATATAAAAATACTTTATAATGGGTCATAAATAAAATTTGAATTAACATAATTATATCCATCAGGTGCTTCAAACTAGGTGAACAATAAGTAAATAATCACTGTGCATCAGAATGATGGCTGAGATATACTCGACCAACTTTTTTGGGGATTATTACGGCTATATGGATCTATTCAAAAACCATATCCACTTGTAGTATGTAGAAAAGGATGTATTTCTAGGAAAAACACACAATATATTCCTTACCAAAACGTTTGTATGCTATCCTATACATAGAACTATCCCTAGTTTTTTCAATAATGTTCTATAAACCTAATCTCTAAATATTAAATAAACAATCATTTGATACTAACTATAGTGAAACCATATTATCATACATAAATATTAAATCTTATTAGCTGAATGTTTAATAAATTTCCAAATTATATGCCAAAGTACCATAATGTTTTAATTTATTTTATGAATACACACACAATAATTTATTTCATGAAAGATCTTCACATCTCCCACAAAGATCTCCCCATTTAGTAATCTTCATATAAATACCCTATTTAAAACCATTATTATTAACCTAGGGAAAGGAAACATAAGAAAAAGTGAGCTTAGATACTCAGTAAGGGTAAACAAGGGAGATATCAATCGACGATTATATGAAATCATAAAATAAGAATAACGTTATGAGATCATGACCATAACATAAAAAGTCTATACCCAATGTAATTATCCAACCATAAACATTACATATTCTAGTGAAGTTAACTATAATTAAATTTTTTATATTCCTAATGATCTTTTAGGTTTATAGTTTTAGAGAGATAGAACAGAACTCTTATATAAAAAAACCATATATTACAAAGTGTATTGTTAAATCTATGTACCATTCTCACTATAAAAAATTATTTTAAAAATTTACATGTTTTATTTCCATTAAACCTCTTCACCATTTTCATCTTGACCTCATTAGTAGCCATACTCATCCTCTGAAAAAGATATTAAAATATTGGATTAATAAAAAAATCTTTAGGAGGGAAATAAAAAGAAAGAATTATATTATTTCATTGAAAAACATGAAAACCTAAAAAAACCTTAATTTTATCATATTATTCTTTAATATTATTAAATAAATAAACTCCACCTAAAAAACACACACTTTTTTCTGAAAGGAAACTTTTGTAAACCCTAGAAAGCATAGATAAAACATGTAGGAAACTTTGGAAATTTTTTATATCACAATTATATATGGATTAAACCTCATATTTATACATTTAATATTGATCATAGTTATACTTGGGGTGACCATCATAGTTACACTTGAAATAACCATCATGATTATACTTAGAAAAACCATCGTGGTATATTCCCATAATATCTTAGGAGAAACCTAAACGGCTAACTCCATCCTTTCATCAAATTAATTGGAGATCAATAATGGTCTCACCCACCCTCAATTTATAATAGAACCACCCATCCTCATATTATAAAGGAATATGATATAATACATAAAATCATTCATCATAAAAATGTTAAATTCACCTATAAGAATGCTGTTGTGAATATTTATATATTCATTCCATTTTAAAATAACCAAAATATATGGTAGGATGGTTTTTTATTTTAAGAAAAAAAATATTATAAATAATCCAATAATAAAATAATGACTATGACAATGGTAAAGGTCATTGTAATAGTATGTGTTTAAATAGAACATTCTTTTTATATTTATGTAAAGAACATTAAAAAATTCATAAAAAGATTCCATTTTAAAACTTTTGAAATAAAGTCAAAATAAAAATAAAATGTCCTTTAAAATGAATTTATATAATTATAAATAAATCTATAAAATAATTCTAAAAATATAGATATAGAATAAAAATAATGTTTTAAGCCAAAAATTATAAGAGGACTTTTAAAAATAACATCCCTTACCTTGAGTTTGACTCATCACGTACGTTCTTTATCTTACTATACAATAAACTTATATTAACTATTTACTAGAATTAGAACCATTATAAAGTTTATTGTTCCTTATATTTCATTTATTAACATTTTCTAATAATTACTTAATCATATAATTTCACATAGGATATTTTGAGTATGTTCGACTAATAATCCCAAAATGACTTGTGTAGGTTGACTATGGTCAAAGAGTCAATTATTCAAACATATATAGAATTATAAGCATGAATTTTTTTTATTTTTTTATAAATAAAATATAATTTTAAATCCAACCATTAAATATGGTTATAAAAAATGAACTATGTTACAATCATTATGATGGTAGGCAATACATACACATGTGTAACGTTTCCATTTTTTAAAAATCATTATAAAAATAAATAAAGTATTATTTTATATTTATAGAATAACAAAAATATCATAAATATCATATTAATTATTTAAATATAAAAATATATATCATCCATGTGATTTGGTGATGAAAAATGAATCACACCGCTTCAAAAAGGTGATAGTCCACACATACACACGAATGACATTATTATATTTTAGTGAATGGAAATATTAGAAGTTAAATAATATATTATATTTTAATAATGATAAAAATATAATTAATATCATATATATTAATTAATTCCATCATTATAATCCATCAGTGAGAGATGGTGATGGAAAATGATTTACATCGGTTTGCAAGGCGGTAATCCGCCGTTCACACGAACGATGAGTTCGTTTCTCATTTGATGGAATAGGAGATGGATATAGGTTTTTACATTAAAATATTAACATATTAGTATATTTAAGATAATTGTTTTACATTATTTTATCATTTTTAAAATGATTTGAAGTATGAGGAAGAAGAAATCTTACTAAATTATGGGGTCAAAACTATACCTCTGTTTTTTAGAAATCACATTTTTATAACACCTTAAGACCAAAAATATTGGTATTATTCTAAAAATAAGGCCTCTATATTGTGGGGAGTTATTATAGGAAGATATTTTTTTTGGGTATTGTATAGCCAAAAGTATTTTTATGTATGGAGGAATGAGAAGTGGACGTTCCCTTTTATAAGAGAGTGATGAGGCAGTCTTTGGATTTCTTAAACTATTAAATTATTATAAATTATTTTTTATTTCAAAACGGATCAAAATTTATAATATTTGTATATAATATGATTATGATTCTAAATAATCTAATGTAATCAAATTTTGAAAAGTTTATATTGCATTTTTACCTTTAAAGTTTTGTTTTAACCCTTCATGAAACCTTTTGATAATTATCGTAATATTAATGTTTTATACCATTTAAGGGTTATTAATGTTAGTAAAATATCATAAAATACTCATACATGGACCATGGTATATTAAATTTACCACATACCATTAAATTTATATAATCTAATATTTAATGAATTTTAAATCTTTAATAAAGTTTTATTTATTATAAAATATCATTAATGTTAATTTTAGAACTACACATTTAAATTGACTTTAATAATATAAATAAAAAATGAAATTTAATAAAGGAATCCAAATATATATAATATGTCACGTGTATTTCAAAAATTCATGGATTACATTAATTACTTCAAATTATACTACATTTAATATTTTTAATATATTTTACTTTATTTTTCCATTAATTGGATAATTACTATATCTGTGTTATGTAAGCATTACAAAATTTTTTATTCAATAAAATTGAGAAATAAATTACTATGATTAAAATATATCATTTATATTTTAAATTAATATTTATAAATGAATATATATTATGGTTATACCTATATTAAAAATATTATAGTTATTAAAAATAATAATGTAAATTTTTTGAATTTTCATTAAATGAAATATTATAAAGGTTATAAACACATAAAAATGAGAAAAGGACATATATTTTGAATTTGGATAAATCTGAATGGAATATACACACACAAATTTTTTTTAAAAAGTTTTAGGGTCATTTTATAGTACTTAACATTTTATTTTTAACATTAAATACTTGATTTACCCATAATAATGGAAACAAAAATTAATAAGGTTATTATTTATATTGAAAAAAATAAAAGTGACACATTTACAGAATTCAGAAAAAATGATTCCAAATATGGAATGCATTTTTCAAAATTCAAAATATAGAAGTGATAAAATGAAATTTAAAATATAATTAAAATGGAAGATTCAAAGAAATAACCTTTAAAATCATTTGGAAAACCTTTTCTTTAAAAATTAACCATTTAAAATTGAAATTGGAGTTCAAAGAAATGATGGAGGGTAAATATGTAAATGCCATACAAGGTAAAAAACATTCCTTTTGCAATGTAAAATGGCTAGAAAAGTTATTTGTTCAGAAATAGAAAGGAATATTACTTTGAAATTTTTTTAAGAGATAAATTTTGAAAAAATTTATTTAATAAATTGTTTTTAAAATTTTAAAAAAAATTTTGAAAACATTTTAATAAAACATTTTTTATAGAAGAAAACATATTCTCTGACTAAAGAGGGAAATTAAGTCATGTTTTCTTAAAAACATTTTATAAAAAATTTTGAGTACAAAAGAGTGTAAAAATAGTACTGTTACATGTAAAAGTTAATGAATAACTAATATATAAAAAATTTAAAGGATTTATTAAATAATTATCCAATAATTTCTTCTTATTGAAATTCATGTGTAAACAATCTCAAACAAAATGATATTATTAAGTATACTCTTGAAATGATCATAATTTTGAAGTTAAAATTGATCGTGTGAATCTAATTTAAATCCACATCTAAGATGTGGAAATATATAAATATGTAGTTGGAGTAATTATACATATAATCACTAAATATTAACGACAATGATAATGTAATATGACCCAATGAAAAGAAATCGGGTTATGAAATTCTTCACCGCTTGGAAATTTTTAATTAAAATCCCCTTAGAAGAAATAATTCAAATTTAAAATAAAAATAACATTAAGATAAAATAATACATGACATAATATATCATAAATTTTAGTAGATACACCACCCAAAATAAGTAAGTGGTGAATATGACATTTATCTCACAAATTTAAAAAGTGAGATGGAAATAACTTACTTTATACTTATTTTTTTGGTCCATAGCATTGTGTATAATGGTTTAAAACATGTTAATAACATATAAAAGAACCATAAAAATATTTATAATATCATTTATGATATTATTATAATATATTATTACTCATTTACTAACAATATTTCATTATTTTCACTATTCCAGGTGTTAATTGCCATATTTTTCGAGTATGTTTTGATTTGTTACTTCTTATTCTAATTAATTAGATAATGGTTTAATTATCTCAAGAATTTAAACAATGATTTAAATATAATATATTTTTTTATATATGTATTTAGGATAATCCATAAAATTTAGAGATAGGAAATTAAGTTCATCGTTCATGGAGACAGTAGGCCGTACGAATGTATGAGCACTACTTTTATTTACATATCATATTATATGAATAAAAATTAAATGATATATATATATATGTATATTGTAATTATATTATAATATTTATTTCACTTACTTCACATAAATTTCATAAAAAAATCCTTTATATGTTCCATGTATAGTGTGAAAAAATCACATCGCTTTGAGGTGGCGGTAGTCCACACTTCCACAAACAATGTTATTATATTCCCATAAAATGAAAAGCATCAAGGTATGTGTTATATTAAAATTAAATATGTATTAATAAAAAATAAATATAAAATATATATTATATGAAAATATAATTTCCATCATAATTTATAACCATGAGATGTGGTAAAGGAAAAACGAACGCGATCGTTTCGTGAGGTGGTAGATCACCGTACACGAATCAGTATGTTTGTTACCACTTTTATAAATTTTTGTGTTTGATAATGTCTTAAAATAATATAAAAACATATTAGTATATTTTGGATACTTATTTTATTATATAATCATATAATAAGAAGATTTTAGTGGGTGGATAATGAAAATAAAATTAAAGAACACAAGGAAGAGTCTTACCTCTTCTTTGGGTAACTCCATTTGGTTTTCACCGAAGGGATTCCTTGGATGGATTTATGAAAAAAGTGGGGATTATATATTGAGGTTAGGGATTTTGGTATATTTAATTACCAGGTATTTTGGGAGAAAAGGGTATTTATATGTGTTAATAAGTGGTATGGGTGATTTCCTTTTTATAGCGGAGGAGGAGTGACATTCTTATAAATTTTTTATAATGGAATTACTCTCATGTCTTTACCTTATCATATGGCTCAAATAATGGACCAAATTATAGAAAACTGAGTATAGGGTATAAATATGAACATGAAATGGAATTCAGAAAAGTTTATAGGTCATTTTCCCCTTAATTTTAAGGTTTAGTTGCTTGTTAAGATAATTTTTCTCTTAATCATTATAACTGATTTTAATTAATTTTACTAATATTTTTAGTGAAAAACTATGTTGAAATTATTAAAAATTATAATTTATCATAATTAAAAATATGGAATTAAATTTTCCAAATTCCATTCACATAATTGATATAAATTAATTTAAATTTAATCCTGGAGATGGGACAATAATGCGGGTTTTTAAATAAAAAATGTTCAAAAGCATGAGAAGTTTTTATATAAAATTTCATTGTTAAATTGATTAAAATAACCCAAATTGGATTAATGGATGTCAAATCTATATATATAATGTTTAAAAAATAAAATATATAATTTTACTTTATAAGTAAATTATAATAAAAATAATTTTTGAATTAAGATTCTATATTTTTCACTATTCATCAAAAAATAAAACATTT
Organism: Viscum album; assembly: GCA_963277665.1. NCBI lineage: Eukaryota > Viridiplantae > Streptophyta > Magnoliopsida > Santalales > Viscaceae > Viscum > Viscum album. The sequence continues at coordinate 1,784,113,075 of OY728121.1, read as the reverse complement.
TAGAAAAATACCAAAAATTTACCCTTAAATAATTTTAATGGTAAAATTTAAAAAATGAATTTTATTTTGAAATATATTATTTATAAATGTTTCATAAATAATATTTAATATACGTTCTCTATTCAACAATGGTAAAAGTTCCTTCCAAAAAATATTGATTTTTATGTGAAATATTTGGTTTGTCCTTATGTTATTATTATAAAATCTATTAGATGAATGTAAAAAAATTAATTATTATATAATATATATATTACAATATATAATTCCCTAATTTTAATTAATTTAATTTATTATGAAAAAATATATTTGTGGGCATAATAAAATTTTCTTATAAAAACATTCAATTTATATTCAATTGGTTTTTATATTCATTTATTACTAATTTGTAACCAATGAATTCATTTTATAATTACATAATACATATATTTTAATAAGTTAGTTAATAATATTCATAATCTCAAATTTAACAGCTAGGTTATATATTATTATTTTAAATAATAAAGTTTTAATAATATATCATTCTTTAGTAAAACTCGATCTTTTATATAACACAAGCTATAAAGAAAGATCTTTATTTCATCTATGTAATGCCATCTTAGTGTTTGAATGCATTGAAGTATATAAGATAAATTGTAAATATTAAATATACTCTAAAGTCTCAGGTTATTATATTACCTTACGCACAGGGTGTTGCGTGTCATACAAGCTAAGAAAATAGTTACACTTTTAAAATTTTAGGGGCATTATAAATTTTATGACATGGTACAACTCAGTTAAAATAAATATATTATCTTTAAAAATTCTATTTCATTCTTCATAAATAAATGTTTTCATGAATATAATGTATTTTAATCTTTTTTATAAGTATAATCAAAGAATATTTGAGAAAAACCCATTTTATTATTAGTTAAAAACACATATGAAATATTTTAGATATATATTTACATAAATTTGAAGATATTATCTATTTAAAGTAATTTTTCATATTTCTATCTGCTATAAGTTTATGATAAATATTTTTAGTGTTTTATTTGTTCTAAAATTACTCATTAATTTTCTAGGATTGATGCAAATAAATTTTAAATTGTTCTACAATGAATTAAATGATATCCACATAGGATTAAGAATGTACGGATATTCGTGATTAAATTTTGGAAATTAGAATATGAAAATTCAAGTTAGAGTGAATATGAAGGGTTAGTATTGATTATTTTATGGAAGTATTCCAAGGATATTATTGTTTTTCATTTACTACTCTTTAATATATACAATGAATTAAATTATGTAGTTTTTATTTATTTTATATAATATCAAGGAATACATACAATAATACCATTTTTAATTTACATATGGATATTTATTTGGGAAATATGTGAGGAAAAATCTGAATTAGTTTATTGAAAATATAAAGAAGTAAAATATTTCAAATTTGAAATATATTTTTGAAAGATAATGTTTATATACATAGAGTTGACATAAATAGTGAATATGGGACTAACATTAAAAGATGATGATTTTTTTTAAATCTATAAAGGTGATATATTATTTGGTGGTTAACTACTGATCCTATCAAAAGAAAAATAATTTTATCCTTTGTTGCTAAAGTTTTTCTTTCCTCCTTAACTCTTAGAGTGTGAAGATTTCATCTAGTTATGTGATTTTAATTTTTCATATTCCTTTATATGTGTGTAATTGAAAAGGGTTATAATACCCATTAAATGGTTTTATTGTGGGTTGTGACCCCCAAACAAAGTCTCAAGTTGTTCTACGTATCCAGGTGGGAAAAAGGAAAACTATTCAGGTTATCCCTCTAGAGAGAAAAAATAAGGTTTGTTTTGGGTTTAATCTTATAGGTAAAAAATGATTTTTAATTTTTTTGTGAATCCAAGTGGTAAAAATTGATTATAATATTACATTGTAGTGGATATAATGGTCTTATTTCTATCCGTTCATGGGGGGGGGGGTGAAAAGTAGAATATGATTATTTTGATCCAAACCACTATAGAAATCATAGTGCATATTTATTTTTATTTTTATATTTCATTAACATAGTCTCAATAACTTTGATATAATAACCTTAATGTTTTAATTCACATTAAAAAGGGAAATTATCCCCCTCTGGGCTATCTTCCATCTTCCCATTAGGACTAAAAATATTTCTATTTCAATACAGATGATTATTGGAAAGGTTGATTATGTATTTTTTATTCATTTTCCCTTATGGTGGATGCATTGGACTTAAATATGTGACAAGAGAGGCCCAAAATTATATATAAACTTAATCAAAAGATCGGTCTCATGGAAAAAATTGGTTGGATTTTGGTGTTTTCTTATTCACATAGTTGGATGTTATATTGGAATTGAGTCTTGATAGCAAGATATCTTTACTATAGTCATAAAAATAAGTAAAGTGTATTGGTACAAGGCCCTAAAAATAGGTTTTTAATGACAAGTATTTTGAATTTCATCAGTATGATATCAGTGTTATTAATATCCATGTTTTCATTTATTGTTAGGGATATAGAATTATTTCAGTTTTATGTTGAATATGCATTCATGTCATTTACCTTTTCCTACCATAAAATTTATTCCATATAGATGACTTGATTTCTTTAGTAATATATTCCCTTTACTAAGAATTTGTGATCACCCCAAACAATGTTTCTATTTCCATAGGTTATGGAGAGTATTAATACATGTGTCATGTTTTAAATGATATCATGTGTGAAATAATTTATGTGAGATATTGAAGACTTGTTGTGAATTAAGCAGTTTTGTATAAAATGGGAGAATTATCCATTTGATACAAAGAATATGGGATTTATTAGTTTATGTTGTGTCCTAATTATCAAAATATATAAACCTAAATAGATCTCTTGAATATAATAGATTTAATAATAATTTTAATTTTGTAATTAAGGTTGGTTATATCCTAGATTTTATTGCTAGTTTCAATAAAGCAATGCAACTTATGTTTTTATGAGAACTAGATCTATAAGTGTGGGTATGAGGTATCACATTTGGTATCAAAATAATGTTTCTGATAACATTTGAGATTAGTATGCTTGTTATGATAATTTAAGTTTGGATAAGTTAATATTGATCACAATTTTGAAGGTATAAATAACCCTATGGAATAGTATATGATTTGATGATAATGTAATTATGCACATGTTATTTAGGAATTACGGTTAGATAAGCCTAGTGAAAAACTTATGAATTATTCTAAGTATTGGATAACATCCTAGTGTTTTGGTGAATCACTGACTATTTGGTTATTCAGGTTATAAATCCCTTCCTAGATACTAGCAAGTGGATGTGGCTGTGGCAAGAATAAACCTATGGGTAATCACCCCCAAAAGGGGCGGTCAATCATTGACTCAATCACCACTCTAATTCATGATGAGTGGGCCTATAATGGAACATCTATAGAGAAACTCGTGGGGGGGGGGGTTATTCTTTGGGTAATCTAATTCTCTTTACATAACATTATATATAATTTAAGAATGTTGTTAAATTATTAGGTTATAGAAACAAATTAAAAAATTATAATGTACAACCTTGGAATAAACAAGGGAGTCATAAGTTGATCCAAAATTATAATATATTAGAAAAATGTGTAATAAGGGAAGAAACATTCAGATTTATGTTTTCATATACATGTTTTTGACTTATCATAACAATTTTGGTTTTAGTATTTGGGTCAAATAAGATCATGGAAATGCAGTTGAGAAAGATATGTGCTTGGAAATCAATATTTATTACAAAAAAAATAAAGGATCATACTTAAATGGTTATGAATTTTAGTATATTCCTATTTTCATAGAAAATGTGAGTTTCCTTATATTACTTAATGTATTGAGATTGATATAATCTTAAAACTCTTAGAAAAATTTATTGAGGGATAACTATCAATTATATTCTAGAATGATCTAAAATTTATGAGGAATATGTTAAATATCTATGGATTATTATTTAGTAGTTTTACTTTAAATGTATAGTGACATATATTAAAAGGTATCAATAACCATGAAAATATATTTTATGTAAAGTTTATATTTTTAGGAATAAATATTGGAGATAAAATTATTGAGGAAAAAAATACTATAAAGTTTAATATACACATGATTTTGAGATAATAATGGGTGGTTTTATTTTTAATAAGTAAGTAAAATATTAATTTGTGGCCTTAGTATTTATAATTAATTCATGATATTTATAGAAATGTATATCTCATTTTTTGGATTTTGATATATATTGACTAATGTGTGACCTTATAAACTAGTGGTTCATAAAATTTAAGGGTTAAATATAGAGTTAATTTTTTGATGATCGTACAATATCATTGTGGTTTAATTACTTAGAGATTTAAATAGGTTTTGGGAATGATGTGTTATTGAGAGTATACAATTAGGGTACACACATACATGGGTATACAATAATAGGAATGAATAATGTTGTTCGGGGAAAGATAATTTTGATTTTTATAGGCTATATTTCAATGATTATTTGGTTGAGTGTATTTTAAGAAAGTTCATGGTAATTGGGATCTGTATTTTGAGGATTATGTTAAGAAGAATGAGAGAACTCAGCTCAAAGTAAACCGGGTTGAACCGTGAATGATATATGAGAGCTTGATACAAGATGAGTTGTAAAAACTATAACACCTTGAGATTCAATTAAATATACATATATTTAAATAAATTTAATTTCTTCGATAACTTTTATTGCACATAAATCAAGTTTTAATGAACCACAATATACAATTAATATTATTATTTAAACATGACTGTTATAGCATACCTGTTGAGCATGAAATTACAAATAAGAATAATTTTTTTAAGAATTATGTATAAAGGTTTTAGATAAATATAATATATTTATAAATAAGTACTAAATTTTTATTTAAGTATTTATGTGCATCAAAAATATATTTTTCTGAAAAATTTATTTTTATTACTTTTTATGAATAAATAATTTTTTTCCAAACATTTTAAAATTAAATTAAAAAAATGAAATTAATTTTTGGAATAAAAATTAAATTTTTTTCTGATGTTGAATTTTTTGGATCTTTCTGAAAATTTTAATTTTTAATGAATAGTGAAAATACGAGTTTTTATTGAAAACTAAATTTTCGTTTAAATAATGTACAATGTTATATTTTATTTAGAAACGTTTTAAATGTATAATTACTTCATTTATTTTATAATTATTCCCAATTAGGTTAATATTATTAATTTAATATTTAATTTTTATTTTAAAACATTTTATACTTATGAAAATTTTCGCTTCGGAGAACTCTTTTTCGTCGTGTCTACTTGTCTTATTTTAAATTAAAATATTCCACTTCTGTAAATGGAATTTAATAAAATGGATTCCATATTTAAAATAATAAATTTTTTTATTATATAATAATTTTAGATTTATTTTTTCTTCATAAATAATAAAAAACATAGTAAATAAATTAATTACTCTGGTTAAGGTTCAAACAATGTTTTGCGCATTACATAAGCATGTATTGAAAATTAATTATCAACACAAATAGTTTAAGGCCCCAGCCTTAAACCTTACTTAATCATGAGTTATTATAAGATTTCACATTTAGGATCTTTTCAGGTTAGAGTTTTAGAGAATTAGATCATAAAACTTGCATTACATTCCACATTTAAACAAAGTGGTTACATAAAAGACAATATTCATTCTTCCCATCAATGGAAACATATTTAAAATAAAACACAGATTATTTCTTGACACTCCCTTGACACTATCATCATATCATGTACCATTCCCCCGACCTGTGAAAAACATTTCAAAAACTTGGGATGAGCATAAAAAGCTCAGTAAGGGTTATAAAAATATGGAAAGGAAACATGAGTTCATATATACATAAGAATGAAATCATACTTTACCCATAAAACATAGGCACTTTAACATAACTCATCAAATCATGAATAAATCATCAAAACCATATGACATAAAAGGTAACTTGAGGCATTCGTTACATTCTTACGTAGGGAGTAACCCTCTTGGTTACGTTTGGAATACCCATCACAATATATTCCCTAAATCTCTTCGGAGAAACCTTAACATCTCACTCTTTCGCGTTACCCAATACATTGGAGAGATATATCGGGCTCACCCGCCCTTAGTTTATCACGGAACCACCCATCTTCATAATAATTCCCAAGAACCTCAACATAATCGTATCACATAAAACATGCATAAAGGAAACATAACATTTCCACCTTTCAATCACAAGATATCAATACAACACATTGATATAAAAACATTATGAAAACCATTTTCAATACCAAAATAAAATAAATGTAAAACATGTTATTTATTTTTTCTTTTAAAAAGAAGGTATGGCTTGAAGAGGAATCCAAAACTCAAATAATGGCCATGGCGGTGGAGAAGTCGTTGTCGCCGCATACGTACGACAAAACATTCCCTTTTGTCACTTAGTAAAATGCTTCGTATAAAAAATATTCCTTTTGGATAAACGTAAAAGTCAAAGGGGTTTATACACCATATAAAAGAAGGTTGTGTATAAAACAAAATATGCTTCAATGAAAGGAGATTGAGACGAAGTCCCATACAAAGACGGTATCCTTGGATTAAGGATAAATCAGTTACATAACTATGTGTGACAAATGAATACACGAAATATAAGTGGGTATTAAGTGTAAAACAATCATAGGACATTCACACATAATCATAGAACGACATATTCAAGGTGTACAAGTTTATCCCAAAGAATCGAAATTGGGTTAAGAAGTTCCCTTGCAATAATTAGACAGCCTAACGACGTCACTTCAAAATTCAGAAAAAGAGTTGATGAGAGATAAAAAGGGTATCTCATCACTTGGACATAAAATTTACATCAATAAGGATATAGAAGAACATATCCCAAAATAATATTATGTGAATTAAAAGACATAACAAAATAAGTCTTTTAAAAAGAGGAGGGTGAAAGGTTCCCTTACCGACATGGGTGTCTTTCGAAACATACTCCCCGTGAAAGAAGGACAATACAAAATTGATGTAAATACTCATAAATGAAAGAATATTACTCAATGAGTAAAATAATGGTCATTACATACACCACTCAAAGGAAATTGTGGAAAATGTAGCATAAATCTCACGGGAATAAAAGTGAGATGAAAAACCCCTTACGAAAACTCGGCAGCCTAACGACGCCACTTAAGACTTCCAAAAATGGATTGATGAGATCAAATAGGGTATCTCAACACATTACAATAAAATGTAAATCAAGAGGAATATAAAATAACATCCCCCATCATAACAAAGAGGGTCTTAAAAGAAGTGACATAAAGGAGAGTACTTAAAGAGAAAGAGAGAGGTTAGATCTCTTATGAAAATTCGGCAGCCTAACGGCGCCACTCAAAACTTCCAAAATGGATTGATGAGAGAGAATAGGGTCTCTCATCATATGAACATAAAACTTAAAGTAAGATTAATATAAAAGAACATCCCAATAACAAGAAATATGATCTTAGAAGGAATGACATAAAAGAGTGTACTTAAAAAGAAAGAGAGGAGTAGGATCCCTTACCTCAGGTCCGACTTGACTAGATCGTTCTTTAACGTCCTGAATAATAAACTTGAGTTAATTTCCACTTTATTAAAAGCCTTTTTATAGTTCATTATTCCTTTTAGATCACTTATTTCCATGTTATAAACATTATGTAATCATTTAAGTTAATAATGTTTGTTTTGTCGATATTTGGTTCTTAAGTCGAAAGTGGACTTATTACAATTACATGTTGTTTGTGTGGTCAAATGTTTATTATATCCAGAATTATATTCATGATTTGGATATCATATATATCATATATATCCAGAATTATATTCATGATTTTGATATCATATATATCATATATATCCAGAATTATATTCATGATTTTGATATCATATATATCATATATATCCAGAATATACATGTATTTATAATATTACATAATCATTTAGAGGTAAGAAATGAAATGCACCGTTCATGGAGACGGTAAGCCGTACGTACGCATGAATGCTACTTTCATTTCTATGTCATATTAATGTCATTAAAACTAATTGAGAGGTATGCATATTTTAATTCCAGAATTATATTCATCATTTAGATGTATGATTCAACATATCCATTATATACATGTACTTATAATAGTACATTACATTTGGGGATATGAAATGAAATGCACCGTTCATGGAGACGGTAAGTCGTACGTACGCATGAACTCTACTGTCATTTCTATCTCATAAATTAATGGAAACAATTAATAATGATATAGAGGTATATTATAATTCTAGTATAAAATCATATATAATAACTTTAAATCCATCCTTTATACATCCCACATATGGAATTAACGAATCACATCACATTGAGGGGGCGGTAGTCTGAACTTCCTTAAATGAAGATATCGCGTTTACCCATAATGGAAACCATAATGGTATGTCATAAATGAAAAATACATAAGCTTAAGTAAAACATAAACATATTATATATCATATATAAATATAGTGACATCTTAATGGACACCTTTGAAGGTGTTATATGAGTGTTGAACAATCATCGTTTCGTGAGGCAGAAATTCGCCATCCACGGAAACAGTATGTTCTTTAACCATTACATGTAGGTGTGTGTAAGTGTAGCTCGAATCCTTCTTATAACAACATCCTAGTATATTGAATATACTGGACTTGTTACAAAAGAAATTAATAAAAAGATTTTAGGGCGTTGGAGAGGCAAAATAAAACAAAATGACTCAAGTGAAGTCATTACATTAAAATCGGGTAACTCCCTTTGGTTTGAGCTCAAAGGCTTCCTTGGGAAGACTTCTGCCCAAAGTGAGGCTTCAAGGAGTAAGAGAGGGAAGTGGAGAGACAAAATGGGCAGAGTTTGTCCGAGCCAAAGGCTTTGGGAGTGTGGGTAAGGAGGTAGAGGTGGAACCTGAGGCTTCAATCTTTTGATACTTATTGTTTCATAAAAACACGTTATTTTCTCTGACAGCGGGAATTAATTATTAATTTAACTAATGTGACTTATAAGTTTTGAATTTTGTAAAATGGACTTTATTTTTGAATTAGGAATATCAAATATATCTTAGGGTGAATTTTTGGGATTTTTCTGAAAAACTTCAATTTTTGATGAATAGTGAAACCACTAAGTGGTACTTATAAAAACTGATTTTATCGTTTAAATGAAAACTTGCCATCTTTGTGTTTTGAATTTCAAAAATCCGGCATACATGGTTGTCATTATGAAGTAAAATGTGGTTCAATGAGATAAAAATAATTTTTTGGTGAATAGTAAATTATTAAGTTTTTAATCGCGATTAAATGTAATTAGTGTAGTTTAAGGTAAGAATAATGTTTTAATAAAATGAAATGACCTAGACACATGTCCTACCCTTATTGGTTGTGTCATGGCCGACCAAGACAAGCCATGGGTCAACTTGGGGACCCCATGGAGCCACTTTGGTTGGGAAATGACATAAATAACTTTTTATTTAATGTTAAAGTAAAAATGACACAAACATGAGTTATTTTACTAAAACAATTTTTACATGGGGTTATACAAGTCAGATTTTTGACTATAAATATTCATTAGAAATATAAAAATATTTAATACATAATAGTATCTTTTTTATAATTTTTATACATTATATAAATTAAATTATTTATGACATCATGATGATGCAGTGATGACCTAATTATTTAACGATTTAAATAAAATGGAAAGATAATGTAAAATCTATGACCTACACATGGAAAAAACCAATTGGATGAGTGGAGTTCGAACCCTTATAACCTTATAATATAATTATATCAATGTGGGACCTTTTGAATCCGATACTCATTTCAAAATAAAGTAACTTATCTTTGCTTTCCAAGAGTGCCCCTCCTCTCCTCTTATAAAAGGCCCCCACCTCTACCTCCTTACCCACACTCCCAAAGCCTTTGGCTCGGCCAACCTCTGCCCATTTTGTCTCTCCACTTCCCTCTCTTACTCCTTGAAGCATCACATTGGGAATATGTCTTCCCAAGGAAGCCCTTGAGCTCAAACCAAAGGGAGTTACCCGATTTTAAGGTAATGTATTCACTTGAGTCCTTTTGTTTTATTTTGCTTCTCCAACCCCCTAAACTCTTTTTATTAATTTCTTTTGTAACAACTCCAGTATCATCAATATACTAGTATGTTGTTATAAGAAGGATTCTAGCTACACTTTCACACACCTACATCTAATGGTTAAAGAACATGCTGTTTCTGAGGATGGCGAATTTCAGCCTCCCGAAACGATGATTGTTCAACATTCTTTTAACACCTTCAAAGGTGGCCATTAAGATGACATTATATTTATATATGATATATAATATGTTTATGTTTTCCTTAAGCTTCTGTATTTTTCATTTTGGGCATACCTTTATGGTTTCCATTATGGGTAAACGCGATATCTTCATTTAAGGAAGTGCGGACTACCGCCCCCTCAAAGTGATGTGATTCGTTAATGCCATATGTGGGACGTATAAAGGATGGATTTAAAGTTATTATATAGGATTTTATACTGGAATTATAATATAACTCTATATCATTATTATTCCATTCCATAAAAATATTAAATAGAAATTAAAGTAGCGTTCATGCGTACGTACGGCTTACCGTCTCCATGAACGGTGCATTTCATTTCTTATCCCCAAATGTAATGTACTATTATAAGTACATGTATATAATGGATATGTTGAATGATACATCTAAATGATGAATATAATTCTGGAATTAAAATATAAATACCTCTCATTTAGTTTTAAATCCATTAATATGACATAGAAATGAAAGTAGCGTTCATGCGAACGTACGACTTACCGTCTCCATGAACGGTGCATTTCATTTCTTACCTCTAAATGATTATGTAATATTATAAATACATGTATATTCTGGATATATATGATATATATGATATCAAAATCATGAATATAATTCTGGATATATATGATATATATGATATCCAAATCATGAATATAATTCTGGATATAATAAACATTTGACCACACGAACAACATGTAATTGTAAGAAGTCCACTTTCGACTTAAGAACCAAATATCGACAAAACAAAAATTATTAACTTAAATGATAACATAATGTTTATAACATGGAAATAAGTGATCTAAAAGGAATAATGAACAAGAAAAAGGTTTTTAATAAAGTGGAAATTAACTCAAGTTTATTATTCAGGACGTTAAAGAACGATCTAGTCAAGTCAGACCCGAGGTAAGGGATCCTACTCCTCTCTTTCTTTTTAAGTACAATCTTTTATGTCATTCCTTCTAAGCTCATATTTCTTGTTATTGGGATGTTATTTTATATTACTCTTACTGTAATTTGTATGTTCATATGATGAGAGACCCTATTCTCTCTCATCAATCCATTTTGGAAGTTTTGAGTGGCGTCGTTAGGCTGCCGAATTTTCGTAAGAGATCTAACCTCTCTCTTTCTCTTTAAGTACTCTCCTTTATGTCACTTCTTTTAAGATCCTCTTTGTTATGATGGGGGATGTTCTTTTATATTCCTCTTGATTTACATTTTATTGTAATGTGATGAGATACCCTATTTGATCTCATCAATCCATTTTTGAAGTTTTATGTGGCGCCGTTAGGCTGCCGAGGTTTCGTAAGGGATTTTTCATCTCACTTTTATTCCCATGAGATTTATGCTACATTTTCCACAATTTCCTTTGAGTGGTGTATGTACTGACCATTATTTTACTCATTGAGTAATATTCTTTCATTTATGAGTATTTACATCAATGTTGTATTGTCCTTCTTTCACGGGGCGTATGTTTCGAATGATACCCATGTCGGTAAGGGATCCTTTCACCCTCCTCTTTTTAAAAGGCTTATTTTGTTATGTCTTTTAATTCACATAATATTATTTTGGGATATGTTCTTATATATACTTATTGATGTAAATTTTATGTCCAAGTGATGAGATACCATTTTTATCTCTCATCAACTCTTTTTCTGAATTTTGAAGTGACACCGTTAGGTTGTCTAATTACTGCAAGGGAACTTCTTACCCCAATTTCGATTATTTGGGAAAAACTTGTACACCTTGAATATGTCGTTCTATGATTATGTGTGAATTTCCTCTGATTATTTTACACTTAATACCCACTTATATTTCGTGTATTCATTTTTCACACATAGTTATGTAACTGATTTATCCTTAATCCAAGGATACCGTCTTTGTATGGGACTTCGTCTCAATCTCTTTTCATTGAGGCATATTTTGTTTTATATACAACCTTATTTTATACGGTGTATAAACCCCTTTGACTTTTACATTTATCCAAAAGGAATCTTTTTTATATGAAGCGTTTACTAAACGACAAAAAGGGAATGTTTTTGTCATACGTATGCGATGAAAACGACTTCTCCACCGTCATGACCGTTATTTGAGTTTCGGATTCCTCTACAAGCCATACCTTTTTTTTAAAAGAAAAATAAATACAATGTTATACTTTTATTTTATTTTTGTATTGAAAATGGTTTTCATAATGTCTTTATATCAATGTGTTGTATTGATATCTTGTGATTGAAAGGTGGAAATGTTATGTTTCCTTTATGCATGTTTTATGTGATACGATTATGTTGAGGTTATTGGGAATTATTATGAAGACGGGTGGTTCCATGATAAACTAAGGGCGGGTGAGCCCGATATAGATCTATAATGCATTGGGTAACACGAAGGAGTGAAACGTTAAGGTTTCTCTGAAGATATTTTGGGAATATACTGTGATGGGTATTCCAAACGTAACCAAGAGGGTTACTCCCTACGTAAGAATGTTATGAATGCCTCAAGTTACCTTTTATGTCTTATGATTTCGATGATTTATTCATGATTTGATGAGGTATGTTAAAGTGCCTATGTTTTATGGGTAAAGTATGATTTCATTCTTAAGTATATATGAACTCATGTTTCCTTTCCATATTTTTATAACCCTTACTGAGCTTTTTATGCTCATCCCATGTTTTTGAAATGTTTTTCACAGGTCAAGGTAGAGGTACATGATATGATGATAGTCTCAAGGGAGTGTCAAGAAAGAATCCGTGTTTTATTTTAAATTTGTTTCCGTTGATGGGAAGAATGAATATTTTCTTTTATGTAACCACTTTGTTTAAATGTGGAATGTAATGCATGTTTTGTGATCTAATTCTCTAAAACTCTAAACCCGAAAAGATCCTCAATGTGAAATCTTGTAATAACTCAGGATTAAGTAAGGTTTAAGGCTGGGGCCTTATATAATATCCTTAAATGAATGTTTATAACTATCATAACAAAAAATTAGGTATATTTTCATGGAAATATATTTTATAGAAGTGAAAATTTACTAAAATACTTTATAAATATCATATAAAAACTATCATGACCAAGGATGGTTCTCATATCTCTCACTGTTTTTGTGTATGAAAATGAAGAAATAACCTAAAAATCTGATTGATAATCTTGAATTCCATCTAAAAACTATACATGAAAAAGAACAATCCCCTTATCTATCACAAGATGGAGTTTTTCATAATCTAGGTCATGATTCTTATCAATGAATCTTTTAAGAACATGATACAAAATTTTCAAACAATTTTCAAATAATAAGACATAAACATTGAACTAATATATAAAAACATCAATGAAAATTCGTATAAATTCATATGAAATGATCATCATACACATTTGAAACGTCCCCAAGTAATTTCACAAACCGAAGGGCATTATCATTTAATAAAAGGATCCAAAGTGGCATCTAAAAGTGGTTTATCTTGATCCTCCTTTTCCATATGAATTTGAAAATAACCATAGAATCCATCTGGAAAACAATATTGGGGTTTTATTGCTAAAATTTCAAGGACATGATCATGAAATGGAAATAGGAAGTTGTCTTTCCTTGTCACAAGATTGATTTTATTTTAATGAACTAAATTTATCCATTTATTTGGAAGCATAATAGGTAAAAACTCACTAAATTTATTCTTTAATATTGTGAAGTCATTTTTTTGTGAATAACATGGGAATTACTCATCCTTTTACTATTGGAGATGGGGAAAATAATTCCAATAACAAAATAGGTGGTAAATTTCTTCTTAACAACCTCTAAAAGTGTTGGGTTTATTTTTATTTGAAAATTTCAAAAGGGTTTTACATTTTACTATAAAAAAAGTATATTATGGAAAACCGATGGACTGATTATTGTTAAATCAGATATAGTCTATCCTATATATTTCTTATGGGTTTTGAGTACTTCTAGAATTTGGTACTCTTAGAATCTTGAAAAATATTTTTAAATTACCAAAGTTAATTGTTCATTATCACCTAAAATATCATATTTTATCTTATTATGAAGTGGTTTTAGGTATTGATAATGTGGGAATATATTCATTAATCAATGAAAACTACCCACATGTGTGATTGTTCTACAATGTTCAATATTTTAAAGGAAATTCCACATATTGATCACCTTTCATGTTCTGATAATCCATCCCATGTAAAAGTTTTGTGTTTTCTCTTGGTGAGCTACAATTAGGTTCAAGGGTTTTCATAAATTCATATTTATAAATTATAAGATTAATGGAATCTTATAAATATTTTTCAAAATTCCAAGAGTCCTTACAATCTTCCTTTTTTACTCTCTTATTTATTGGGTTCTACAAAAATCATATTCCCTTATTTAAAAACAGTAGTTTGTTATTCATCATAGGAAAAATCTAGAAAAATCTCAGTAGAAACCCAATCATTAATATTTACTTAAGGGGATTAATGATCCTTATGTGGGTGTTTCATGGACTGAAAAATATTGAAGTGAACACCATCTCCTCTAAATTAAAATGAAAGGGTTCCTTTGTGAACATCGATGTTTTCTTTTGTTGTTTTCAAAAATATTTTAAGATCAAGATGTTTTATGGATATACCTTGGGATAATTTATAGTTAATATTTTACCCTTGTTTTATTTTATCTTTTTTTTGGATTTTAATTTGTGGATATTTGGGGTGAAATTGGAGAATTCTCGAGGAAATAGGGGCAGTTCATAGTTAACACATTGTTTTCCCAAACAATTCACCAATGCTAGGAAACTGTGAAAACCCAAAAATAGGGGATTCACATGGTTGGAACATGGTTTTGGAATACTGCACCCTCCTAGTAGAAACTATACAACCACTCAGAGGAGGTACATAGTTAGGTGTATAGTTATAGAAAACTGTGCACTCCATACAGGAAATAGTGTGTGTAGAAAATTAAACCACTGAAAATTAATTAAAAATTTCCATACCTATGTCCTATATCCATAAACACCTTACCTCTACCCTAACTCATTTTTTTTCAAATTTGGATTCAACCATAAAAATTACATGGAATTCCAACCTACGTTATTTATGAATTTACGATCCGTTTTACAAATCTTCACCTCTCCCACTAAGTGATTTATTCCCAATTAGATTTCTCTCTACTGCGTCTCTCTTATATGATAATGATGGGATAACTTTTCTATGTTGGAGATACTTTAAACCTAGGTTTTATTGGATGTTGATCCATTTGATCATGTTTTTAGTATTTATTTCTAGATCTCATTTTTCATCATGTTCATGATTGTTCTACTTCAATTAAAAATTTCATTGGCTAAAACTCATCATCGATCTTGTGGTAGGTGGTCTAAATTGAAAATCATATAGTCTTGATTTAATTACATGTATTTAATTATGAAATTTAAATTTCCATGATTGGGAAATTATATCTGGAATATAATTATATTAAATCTAACTTTTCTCTGATAATTGAATGGGTTGAATTTGGGGAAATTGTAAATTGGTATAATTAGATTAATTAATTAGTTAATAAATTTATAGTATGATGTGATTATAGAAATGATGGGATATTAGAATTGTGGATTTGGTTAATTAAATGGGATTATTTAATTAGTTAATTTTTGAGTTATGGAATTGATTAATAATTGAAATAAAGTTGTTTTTGGCTTAACCATAGAAGGTTAATGGGTCATGTGAATAAATTTTGATAAATGGTTTAAATGATGAATTTTTCATAGTATTAAATGTGATTAAATTAATGAACCCTAATTGTTTTGGTAATTTAAATGGTATACCATGATGAGAAATGTTGATGGGTTGGATATTGATGATTAACCATGCCAAATTGGATATATGTGTTATATGTTATTGATTGATAAATAGGTTATGGGACACAGAATCATTCTTAAAATACCCAAAGGGTTCTAGACATGGAGTTCTAGACCCAAATGCATGCATGTGATAATGAGTGTGGGACATAGAATGATGATTCAAAATCCCACTTGTGTGATTTATTGATAATGAGTTTTGGACATGGACTGATGCTTCAAAAAACCACTTGGGTGATTTTTTGATAAATTGGTTGTGGGGAACAGACTAATCATTCAAATACCTATGGGGTCAAACCCATATAATTATAGGCCCAAAATGTGGGCATTGTACTATGATTCCAATTAGACATGATAGTAATTGAAATTAAATCAATAATTAAATGACATGTGCTAAAGAATTTTAAACCCCTATGTGATATGGGTTAGAATCTAGCATGGGATGAAGTATTTATTGATTGTTTCGGTGTAATCATGAAACTAGGGAAATCATGTAGTTAATTAATGAAAAATAAAATGTGATAATTGATTAATTTATACATTTTACTTTATTCTTTATACAAATGAATGCACTGTTATTGACCAGATTTTATTTTAGACAACATTGGTAGTGGCCTAATGAGTTGTACTCACAACCTACTCAGGCTGCCTGATCAGTACCTGAATAGACTTCATGTTTATAGGACATGATAAGGGAAAAATACCTATGATAGATGGATGAGTCAGGATAGTCCATGGATGATGGAACTAGACTTTGTGTCAAAACCCAATTGAGAGTGTCGGTGTACGTATTTTGATTTTTCATTAGACACTAGACAATTATTATCGAACAACACATATACTATTTAGTTTGAGATATTGTATTCTTGTTTTGGTCTTCATGTGATATTGGTATTATTCTTGTTATGGTTATTGTAATTTGGTTATTGTTTATTTTTTTTCTATTGTGATACTTTGATAAAGATGGTATAGTCTCGCCATGTTATATATGAGATCCTCGCTGCTAGTCGAAGCCTCTAGCATATGGGGAGGCATGCTTGAGGTTATGTAACTATCCGAATCAGGGAACTGATTTGTGGGACCTGAGTCAGGATGTTACAAAGTGGTATCCAATGCATCATACTATTTTATTTTCTTTTGTATTACTATTTGGGAAAAGTATACATGAGTCTAGGAGGAGTTGGGCCTTGGAATTGTGACCGTGCATGGGAGTATCTAACCCATTTATGGGGGAAAACCCAAGTACCCATGGTGGGATTGTTTTTATTGATGTTTACTATTAAATTTTTGTAATTACCTAGACCTATATAGTTCATTCATTTGCTGGAATTTGGTGTTTGAGGTATTCTGAGAGGTCAAGGTGACTTATCCCCAACACTTTTCCAAAATTCTAAACTATTTCATGAAACTGTGTCACTTCCTTTTCAAAATTTCCTTATTTTTCCAGTTTCACTGATTTAATGTTTGCTTGGACAAAAATTCATTAGAAGCCTTGAATTAAGGTATTTAAGGCCAATTAAAATCCCATAACTCCTATATTAATTTTCCTATGGTTTGGGATGCCTTTACTTGGTCAAACCACATAGTTAAATGTGATCATCTTTTAATGGAAAATCCAACGTATATTAAACTGATGCTCCATAAAATCTTCTAAAGGGATGAAATATATTTCTCCCTTGTTCATCATCCTTGTTCTCTGGTGTGATATGATAAACCCTTTCCTCCTTCCTATAGGAGTGGTGCGATCAAAACTTAATCCTTGGATTTTTTCCCCTTGTAGTTTCTTCCTACTGCATGCGCACCCCTTGTTTTGGTGCAACCAAGTAGTATCGATCAATCATCAATATAAGGTGTGATATATCATCATTATTTTGGGTTCCTATCCTTAATTTCTTTTTGACTATTAAGTAATTTTATATCCATGTTCCTAAGGTAATTTTCTTGGTTTTTGGCTGGTGTGGTGGTGTCTCTGCATCCTTGGGTGGATGAAGTCCTCTAGGAGAGGTGACCCGGATCTATTTTGTTGGCTTCTTCTCATGAAAAGAGCATCATAAATCTATTGAGGTAGGGGGTTCATGGATTCTCTATCCTTTTACATGAAACTATAGAGTTTTCATGTTTTATCCCACTGAATGAAAATGGAATTGAGATAATATATATTTTAACTTGATAAGTATGTTTGTATCAATCATTTGTTATTGCCTCTTGTTTTTTCTAGATAGTATGATATATATTATTTTTTTGTTATAATTTTGTTCTTAATGAAATTTATGATGAATGTAAAGCCATAATAAATTGATGATTATTTGGATAAAGATAAAGAGGAATTTAATTAAATTCAGCTGTTATTATTGTTATTTTATGTCAATCAAATTGATGTAGTAATCATGCTTAATTATTGTGATAGCTATGACAGCTTTCTGGTTAGGTTTCCCATAGTTGAAACCTACTAATAATGAACTGGTTAATTCAAGATGTATTAATAAACTAGTTTTATGATAAAAGAAAATGCCTTGTAGGGTTTTATGTTACCCTCTTGCTTGTAAAGGCCAAGATCCTTATGCTTGGAGCTGTGAGAGCTCTTTCATGTGAAGGAAAAATGCCTTGTTTAAGGACAAGATCCCAGTTGCTTTATTATTTCTTACTGCTTGTGATGGGTTGTGATCCTGGGTGGATGTTGAGATATGTGAGGGTAGGGAGGCCCATTGGTTGTGGTAGTAGTTGACGCCTAGAGTAGAGATATGCATTGGTTTAGGCATGTGAGCATTGGGGAGGACACTAAAGATGATGAAATAGGTTGGATGTGAATATTGGATGCTTGCGGAATCTTATTGGTTGTTATCTTATTTATATTCCCCACAGCTCAAGGTAGCTGGATTTTCTTACCCTCTTTCCCAAAGGTACGAATACGCATGGGGTATGCTACGTTCTTTCCATGTTTGGCTTCCTGAGGGATTATGGGTTTACACTATTTCGATTGGTGGAAAGAACTTAACAGGTAGTTCATATACTCACTTTATTGATTCCCCTTGAGTTTAGTATCTTATAATGTTTTTGTAGAATGCCCGAGAATATGGGAAAGTAATAAAATTGTTAATAAATGATTTCATAAATGATGTTAACCCATGGGGTTAGATCTTTCTAGAATGCAATTCTGAGGTTGAAATTTAAAGTAACTGTGGAATTTAGGTGTGATGCTAAAAAAATATAATGTCTAATTGTTAATGGTTAATTAATGTTTAAATAATTAATTTACATAAAGTGAATTTGATAAACAGGGAATTAAGTAATGTAATAAATCTCTTTAAATGGTTTTGTTCTTATACGATATCCAGTCTTAGAAGTGGTGGTTGGGAGTCTGAGAGACGTTAGCTATAGTTGAGTCTAGTACTAGGTCATGCCCATAGTGTGGTTGTGAGCTATAGTATATTCTATATTTTTTGTGTTTCTATATGATACTCCACCCTGTCTGTTAGGGAAACTGACACCTTGGGGATTCTGAGACCCCCTGGGGGGGGGGGTGTTTTCCCCAATGTTATGGTGGGAGGAAGGATGGATGACTACCAAATTTGGTCCCACCCTCTTCTATAGGTAGTTACTTATTATGGTTGGAATAACAGTTAGTTTTCCCCATAAATGTGTGTAGTGGGCTGTAATGTCTTGTGGTTATTCATACACATATATTCTAGATATATTTTTCTATGTAAAACTATATGTGTAACATGTATAGGCTGTGATTTCTTGAGGATCCTTACTCGGTGTATGGGCTATAATGGATTGAGGTTGAATACTTAATATATGATATAAGTTATGCGAGCTGTGGTGGATACCGGAAACTGCCTACTTACTTTACTTATGTGGTTGTGGTGGTTTTGTTTCATGAGGTACATGTTGTGGTGATACACCTAGGTGTCTGCAGAAAAGCCTTTTTGGAGAGAGATGCGTGGGACATGCAACGTTGGAGAAAAGAGGCAATACAATGGGGAAGTAGTAGAGGGGTACCCTTGATATTCATTATTATATTAAATATTTTATGAGATACTTGGTGAGAGTAGCCATGGTGAGGCTGGGAACCTAGTATACCCGTTTAGGTAACAAGTTATTTTCACATGATTTCACTATGCTTTAGCATGATTTCTTTACATTTGCATGAGAGGATTTAGGGAGGATCCCAATGAGTATACTATTATACTAACCCTATGTTTATATAAACTATTTTCATGTCACTTGGAGTAGGTTGGAGATCAGGCTGGTAACTACTAGCTTGGGGTTGCAGGATCTGTTTGGGCTTCGTGGTCAGTGCTGATTTTTACTTTCCTTTGGTACTTATAGTTTTCCATTTCACTTGTATGTAGTTTTGCATGAAACTACATATGTGTAATTGGGATTTAATTTATATTATAGTCTGAGTTAGAGTTGGTTGGTGTCTCTCCTATCTCTCTATTTCCCAGGTGTTCTCGTAGAGGGTACTGCCTTCCATTTGTGTGGTTATTATACCCTTGGTGATAGTCTCCAACCTGGGACATACTAGAGGCGGGAATTAGAGGTCATTATCTCCCTTATCACATTTCCATCCTAGGAGGGGGTGCACCTTGTGGGGAGGGGTCGTGAGAAGTTGGATTCTATTTTACATAGGGAGATTCACTTATTGTGTAATGTCCTTACTTTATATGATTTGATAATATTTGACTCATGGCCCTATATGGAATGATATTTTGAGTATGCGTTAATCATTATAGGAACTCTGGATTTATTGTGGCAAGCATCATTTTAGGCAAACATAAGAAAAACAGTATTTTGGTATTTTATTAGAATTGAAATATTTTTTTCTTGTCTAATTAAACTGAAAAAAGTTCCTAATATGAGTTGAAAATTTTAAAAGGATAAATATTTTGTAAAATGTGTGTATAATGAGAAACTGGGTTAATGTTAATTTTTTACCCTTGTTAACCATGAACTAGATGTTGGATGGTTAAGGGTACTGATAGTACCTTGGTTTTGACCATTTGACAAGAATGGGGGATGACTTGTTATGGATTTACGTGAATCCCACTTTTTAACAATGTTATTATTATGTTATATGTCCTAAGATGTGTGTATGGAATTGTAGATATTTTCCTCCATGATGATTCTTTATTAGAGGGTGAAAAGATGTTATAGCTGGAGATGATCCTCAAGTAGTGGAACCTGATGCTCCAATAGTTATAGGTGGGGATCTGAAGAGAAGTTCCATGAAAAAAATTATCACTTCATGTAGTTTATGGAGAGAGACCCAGGGAGGGTTGTGAAGAGTGTGTGTGATTTGAAATGAGAGTTTCAGTGACATCACTCTATGGATTTCAACAGAGAGGGTGGTCTTGAGGAAGATCAGTTCTAGATTATGTCAATCCAGACAATACTTGACCATTTAGAGGCTCATGCTAAGAAGAGGGTCAAGTTTGAAACTTAAATGTTATGAGAATTAGTGAGGTTATGTTAGGATGTTCAGGATCAGACATGGAAGAAAAATGGTATGGTATTGACTGGTTAGTGGTGTACTAAGCCCACATAGATTGTTACGGTAGGAGAGTGAATTTTATATCTCCTAAGGGTGAAAAATATATTCACTATGGAGAGTGGGATATCTAGGTGGGTTGTGTAGGTCTTGTTCATTAGAAACAGGTAGAGTTCACCCCCAGGTTTCTGGAATGCTATTGGATGATGGGCAGTGTAAATAATGATATATTTCCACCCATAGTAAAATGTTTCCATGACGTTTTTCCTAAGGACTTATCAAAGCTTCAACCAAATATAGATGTGGAATTTGGAATTTAACTAATGTTGGGGAATGTCCTAGCTTCCATTACACTATATAGAATTCAACCAATAGAGCTTCAAGATATTAAGACTCCACTGGAATATTCTTTGGGTAATGAGTTTATCTGTCTGAGTATGTCACCTTGGGGTTCTCCAATCTTGCTTGCTAAGAAGGCTGATAAAATTTTGTGATTATGTGTTGATTTTTGAAAGATAAATCAGATGAGTGATGAATTGATATTCTATTCCACGTATTGAACACCTATTTGACCAGTTGAGATGAGCTTGTGCTTTCTCCAAGATTGACTTGTGATCAAGGTATCATCAGTTGAGAGTTTAATCTTCTCATATAACTTGGATGACATTTAGAAGTAGGTAAGGCCTATATGAGTTCTTGTGATGCCCTTCAGTCAAAACAATTCACCAACAATGCTTATGGCCTTGATGAACCAAATATTACCTCCGTACCTAGATCAGTTTATGGTTGGTTTTGTGGATGAAATCTTGCTGTACTCCAAGACTCATGTTGATCATACCCAACATATAGAAATCATCCTGAGTACATTGAATGAGCATCAGCTATACACCATGCTATCTATGTGACAATACTAGATTGATCATGTACATTTATTGGGTTGCATCATCTCAGAGAAATGTGTGTTAGTGGACCCATAGAAGGTGTAAGTAGTTTCTTATTAGGAGAAACCCAAAAATAATTTCGATATCCATAGATTTCTAGGGTTAGTGGGATATTATAGGAGGTTCATCCATGACTTTTCTTTCTTGAAATCACCACTTTCATGATTGAATTATAAGATAGATAAGCTTCAACGGTCTGGAGAATGTGATACTTCTTTCTAGGAGGTGAAGAAGAATTTTACATCAACGTAATTATTAATCCTACAAAATCTAGGGTAGGATTATATATCATTTTGTGATGTATCTAGGATAATTCTTGAAACAATATTTATGTAGGGGTACTGAGTTTTGGTGTATCAACCACAAAAGTTGAGGCCACATGAACATAACTACCCTACACATGACCTTGAGTTAACTACAATTGTTTACGCCTTGATGTTTTGGAAACATTATCTATCAGGAGAGAAGTTTATTGCATATATCAATCATAATATCTTAAAGTACATATTTTACCAATAATTTTAAGATCTATGGTAGAATATATGTGTTGATTACATAGATTCATTTTATTTTGAGCTATAATATATTATTGGGAATGGAAAAAGTGTTGCTGACACTTTACACCAGAATACATAGACTCAGGAAGTTCAAGAGTCTATCTCTGAGTGGAAGATGAAGACTTTACTGGGTGAGATGCATGTTGTGGCTCAGGAGGGTCTAGAGAAGATATCTCTCATATCAGTTTTAGTGGAGTCTAAACTTATGAGATAGATCAAGGAGATTTAGTATGAAGATACATAATGTTTGGCCATGAGGGAAAGTATTGAAGGTGGGGAGTCCCCTTCAGATTGGACCATAGATGAGGATGAAATCATATAGGTCAAGAATCAGGTTGTTATACTTAAGAGTATGCAAGGGGATCTAATATGTTAATTTCAATCTTTGAAATGGGTGGTGCATACGGGTTTGAATAAAATGTATTAGGACCTATGTCGATAGTATTGGTGGTAAGGAATGAAAAATGAGATTTTAGGGGTTATGACATAATTCTACACCTGTCAAAATGTAAAGGCCATGAAACATTGAACTAGAGGTTTACTACAACTATTTACTATTCTAGAATGGATGTGGTATGATCTTATCATTGCTTTGTGGTGGGTCTCCAGAGGATGCCTTAGAATAATGATACTATTTGTGTGGTTGTGGACTGACTGAATAAATTAGAACATTTATTTCTTATATGGGATACTTTATCAATGGATCAGTTGAGAGACTTGTATATTCGAAAGGTAGTCCATCTACCTAGGATGCCCAAAGTATAGTTTTAGACTACGAATCACATTTTACTTTTCACTTTTGGAACAGATTACAGAAGGTTCTTGGTATACATGATTTACAGAGAATTACATTCTTCCCACAAATAGATGGGCTGTCAGAACATACTATTCAGGTTCTTGATGATATTCTATGACCATGTATTCTAGACATTGGTGGATCTTGGGGGAGGAACCTAGCTCTTGTGGAGTATTACTATAACAAAAGTTACCGGGAAACTATTTATATGGAACCATATGAGGCTCTTTATGGTAGGATTTGTAGATCACCCCTATTTTGGATGGAGGTACACAAGTTAGAGTTTTTGGGATCAAGTCTTGTGTATAAGTCATCAAAATAGGTTCAATTCATTCAAAAATGTATGGATACAACT
The DNA here is from genome assembly GCA_963277665.1 of Viscum album. Classification (NCBI taxonomy): domain Eukaryota; kingdom Viridiplantae; phylum Streptophyta; class Magnoliopsida; order Santalales; family Viscaceae; genus Viscum; species Viscum album. The sequence goes on along the minus strand of OY728121.1, from coordinate 1,784,088,732 downwards.
TAGAGTAGACAAAAGTTGTATTCCAATAGACATCACGAAACCATTTAGTTTATAATGGGTGATCATGTATTCCTTCAAGTACATCCATGATTAGGTCACCGTATGATTCATATAAAAGGATAGTTGAAACCCAGGTTTGTTGGACCTTTTGACGTTATGGAGAGAATTTAGCTGGTGGTGTACTGATTGGATGTTCCACATAGGTATAATGCTATGCATAATGTTTCTCATGTTTCATAACTTTGGTGGTATCACCCTAAACCTTATCATGTTATAAATGTCAATGATGTTGAGATTTACACCAAAGCATCCTTATAGGATCATTCAATACATGTGTTAAGTCGTAGTGATATTTTTTTGGGGAAAGAACCTACCTATAGTTACTGTATTGTGGAAACATGGGAATATTTAGGAGGAAACATGGGAGTGAGAAGTGTATATGTGGGATCAGTGGCTATATATTTTTCTCTCAAAGTAGTAGAAATGCTTGGGAATATAGCTCAAATATAAGCTGTTATAATGTGGGTGATTTCGTATGATCCAGAACTTTTTTCACAACTAAAAAAACTTCTTTAACAGAACTGTAAATTACCAGTGCTATAACAAAATGTTGATAAATGACATATTTATCATCACTAAATAAAGCACTGATAAATTTAACCTTTTATCAGCACATCTTTTTAGCACCGATAAAAGAAAACCATTATCAGTTATTTATTTTTAGCGCTGATGAAGATATTCTTTATCAGCGTGTTATTTTTAGCACTGATAAAGGGTATCCATTATCATGACATTATTTTTAGCACTGATATAGGGTATCCATTATCAGTACATTAATTTTAGCACTGATATAATATATCCATTATCAATGCTTTTTTTATTTATGATTAGTATTTATATAAATAAAAATAAATAATTAAATAAATAAAAAATAAAAAATATGTTTATTAAAAAATATTACAAATTTTATTAATTAAAAAATTATTGATAAAAATGAATAGATTGATTATACATTATTAATTATTAAACATTTTATTAAACAGATAATTATAATAATTAATGTTATTAAATTATATATCTTAAATATTTAGATATATATTAATTTATATAAATAAGATTTAGATATTGAAAAATATTTATACGCTTTACATTAAATAGTCATATTTTTATTGAATAATGGTTTATAATTAAAAATTAATTTGAATTAAAAATATTGACTATAATTGCATAGTGCTTGACATATAATTGAATTTAATTTTATTTTTCAATTTAACATAGATCAAATGTGGGTTATATTGATTTTACATATACGTAATTAATGCATTTATATATACAATGCACAAAATCCAAACTTATCCATTTTTCCAATATTGTTAAAGTGTGATTATTCTTAATTTATTCAATTTCACACTATTTTAACATAGATGCAGGAACTGAAAAGGAGATAATCATTAATAATGTTAAAAAAATATATGTAAAAAAATATTTACAAATAAAAATATTTATAAATGTACACTCACTATATTTATAAAATTATATATTTATATTTATAAATAAATAAATATATATATATTATAAAAGTATTTATATAATTACAAATAAATAATTTTGTATATTTAAATAATTAATAAATTTATAATAAATTTACTTAAATAATGAATACATTTATTATATATATATATATATATTTTAAATAAATATATATAATTATATAAATATGTATAATGATATAAATAATATTTTTCAATAATATTTCTCTAATTAGGAATAAATAATTACAAAACTATAATAAATATATTCAAAAAGGTATATATTTATAATATTTATATTTATATATATTTATTAAGTATTTAGAAATTTTAATTTTTTTATATTTATAATTATAAATCGTTTAATAATGCTTTTTTAATAATATCTAATAAAAGAATCTTTATCAGTACAGAAAAAGAACTAATAAAAATGAGGATTTATCAACACTAAATAAAGAACCAGTAAAATGAAGATTTATCAGTGCTCCAATTTTAGTGTTGATAAAGACAAATATTTATCATTCATTATTTATAAGCACGGATAAAAGTGTCTCGATCTATTTTGAAAACCCTAACCATTTTCAAACTTGTTGCATTCATAGGAAATTTCCGTTGAAGCCGCCCACTGCCGGTGATCCTCCTTAGTGAATCGAAGCTCGAATCACGCCACTAAACTATTGGAGATTCTCAAATTGCATGACCATCTCATCCTACAACCAATTTTCAATTTGGCTTGCGATGCAGGTGGGGTTTCACATCACTTTCCGAAAATTTATCCACCTGAGGTTGGTGGTTCCATGCCCTAACAATTTTAGATAATTTAAGTTGCTCACTTGGTTAATTTTATCTTGCTCTCTAGTTTATTTTGGTGGTGTGAACATGTTTTGAAAATTATTTTACATGCATTTTTGTTGAAAATAAATATTTTAATGAACAATTTTTATGATTATATATAGTCCTTGCTGTGAAAAATTAGTGGAAGTGTTCCAATAATTGTTTGATTTGTGGGAAATGTGTTTTTTTGGGTACATTAGTTGATCATGTATTTAAAAAGGATTTTTGATGGGAAATGTAACATTTTGGGCATGTTAGTCTTATTATGCACTTTTGAGTATGAGTTGTGAAGTGTTTAAATAGTGAAGAATTTGTTTTAGAAAGAAATTTGAGATGTTGAAATGGTTTATTAAATGTCTTGAGTGATAAGAATTGTGTTTTCAAAGGGTTTGGCATGCTTTTTGTTGGGTTTTGGTTTTGTAATGGAAAATGGATATATTGCGTGTGTGTGTTTTCTTGTAGTGTTTTGTGGAAGGGTTTTATGGGCTATTTGAAAGGTGAAAATAATTTTTTCAAAGGCATATAAATGAAAATAGGTTTTGAAGTAAGTTCTTAAAGGAAATTGACATACTTTTCCCTGTTGAACATGTTGTACCATATTTTTAATTTTAATTTTAAATTGATTTAAAGGATGGAAGTCGTGTTTCAAAAATAATTTCGGGTTGTGTAAAAATTTGTAAAAAATGGAGTTTCAATGGAATTGGTTTCGAATTGGTGTAAACTATGGTTTTATTAATTGGAAGTGTTATGTAAATTAGTTAATAAATTTATTAAATTATATATGTGTTGAAAATTATGTTCGATGTAGTTATGCTGTGCATTTGATTTTAAATGTATCATTTTGATGTAAACTTGGGTGTGTTGTTTATGTAAAGCCTTGACTACCTCCGTGGGTTATTTTAGAAAACCTTTTTAATGAATTATTCAAATATATAATAGGTGTGTGACATGTTTTGGAAATCATTTTGTGTGATTATGTCTTCAAATGGGGTTTGGGTGTGCATGTAGTTTCACATTATGTGTACTTTGTTTGGCCTAAATTATGTTTGTAAATGTACTGTATTAGTGACATGGGAAGGTGAAACTTGAATGAGAAAAAATATAATGGAATCTTGGGTTACTTGGTAACATGATTGTGATGTGTTAGGGAATCTTGTTGTTTCAACAGTAAAATCATTATCCATATAATTAATGTATTGTTTTATATTTATGTTTAATTCATTTCATTTTAGAATTACTCAAATAATAATATTATTCTTATATAAGTGGATTATTTTGTTTGAGTTGGGGTGCTCTGTCCAAATTTTATGCTTCTTCTCCCTTAGAATATTTTCACCCATGTAGTAGTGCATTTATTTCTTTATTTTAAGTTACCTCCAATTTCTTTATAGGAAGAGAAATGGTGCTGCCTCTACTCAATCACAAAGCTAATCTATAGGTTTGAACAGTGAAATTATTGTCCATATAATTAATATATTGTTTCATATTTATGTTTAATTTATTTCTTTCTTAGTATTACTCACATAATAATTGTTTTCTTATATAAGTGATTTTTTTTGAGTTTATGTGGTCTGTTCCAAGAAGCTCATGCAATGTTGGAAGTTCGATAAAGAAATTCAATGGAAATTGTGGTAACATTGATAGTTAGGATTGTTTTTTAATGTATGTAATAATTTTTATTTATGTAACTGTATAAAAAAATGATTGAAATGACTATAATATAATGTTTTTTCTAGTATTTTTTTTTCAAATTTAATTCCATTTAAATTATGTAATGGGACTGTTTTTTTTTGATATATATGGTGTGTTTCTGGTGATTCTGTTGTTGTGGTGTGCTGTAATAACAAACTATAGTATGTATTTTTATCAACACTTTTCAAAGCGCTGATAAAGAGATTCTTTATCAGTTCTGTAAAAAGAACTAATAAAAAAGTCATTTCCAGTGCTTCTACATTGTATATAAAGCTTTATTTATAATTTCTTTAATAAGAACTGAAGGTTACATTTATTATCTCTTTTATGATCACTGGTAAATGTCCTAGGCTTTTAATGTTGCTCACGTTGTGAGAGATTTTATAGCATTCATAAAGGATATTTCAAGCACTATTAAAGGCCTATTTTGTAGTAGTCATTGGATATGACTTGGGATCATTTAAAGGTACTATTTCACTCTTTTTTTATTGTATCTTTTTTGGGCTTTACTTTGGAGTTTTTTTGGGTGAAATTGAATAATTTTGAAAGTAAGAGGGGCAATTCATAGTTGGAACACAATTTTCCCAAACCATACGACCATGAATACAAACATGTTAAACCAAAAAAGAGGGTATTAAAATGGTTTTATACCGTTTTTCATAATTTTTAACCTCCTAGTAGTAACTCTTCCACCCATGGTTGGAGTTTTATGGTTAGGTTAATGGTTAGGTAAAACTATTCACCCTGTACAGGAAACCGTGTCAGCAAAAAAGTAAACAAAAGAAAATTGATTAAATGATTTCTAAACCCCTGTCTAATATCTCTAAACACACTAACTTAGATCTAAATCATTTTCCTTAGAATTTAGAGGCTCTTGAATGAATTATAAGGTATTACAATCACCATTCTTGATGAATTGAAGATCTTATTGACGGATCTACCCCTCTCCCGATATGTGATTTATTCCCAATTAGATTTCTCTCTCTCCCCCAGATAATGAAGGGATAATTTACCTTAATTGGAAATGTTTTAAACCTTAGTTTTATTGGAAGTTTTTCCATTCAATATTTTTTTGAGGATTTGGTTCTAGATCTTGTTTTTCATCACATTCTTGATCGTTCTACTTCAATTGGGTATTTCATTACAGAACACTCATAAACGATCCTCAGCTAGGTGGTATAAACAAAAAATCCCATAGTTTTGATTTAATTACTTGTATGTAATTGTGAAATTACAATTTATAGGATTGGGAATTTGAATCTATAATTTAATTAGATTAAATTGAACATCCATGTGGCAATTAAATGAGTTGTATTAAGGGAAATTGTAAATTGGGTGAATTGGATTAATTAATTGGTTAATTAATTAATGGGATGATGTGATTATGCAAATTATGGGATATTGGAATTGGGGATTGGGTAAATTAAATGGGATTGTGTAATTGGTTAATTGTTGTGTTATGGAATTGATTACTAATGGGAATACAAGGATATTTGGATTAACCTTGAATGTTTAATTTCTCATGTGAATAAATGTTGAAAAATGGATTAAATAGTGGATTGTTTATATTATTCTATGTTATTAAACTGTTGAACCACTATTTTTTTGGTAATTGAAATGGTATACCATGATATGAAATATTCATTAGTGGGTTAGTAATTATTAACCTTGTTAAATGTGATATATGTGGTTGATTGATAAATGGGTTGTGGGAAACAAAATGATGCTTAAAATACCCATGGAGTGCTAGAAATGGTGTTCTAGAAATAAATTGATGCATTTGATAATGAGTACGAGATATAGAATGATTCTTCAAAATCATAGTTGTGTGATTGATTTATTATGAGTGTCGAACTCAGACTGATGCCTAAATATACCACTTGTGTTATTTTTTGATAAATAGGTTATGGGACACATAATGATGCTTCAAAATCCAATGGGTTCATATCCATTGAATTCTAGTCCCAATTTTTTTTCATTAGACTATGGTTCCAATTTGTAATGATATGAATTGAAATTAAATGGATAATCATAGGACAAGTGATAATGAATTATAAACACCTATGTGATATGGTTTGGGCTTCGATATGAGCTGAGGTAGGTATTGATGGTTTGGGTGTCATTGTGAACCTGGGGAAATTATGTGGTTAATTAAAGAGTAATCAAAATGTGATAACTATTTAATTTTTTCATTTTAATTTATTATTTATACATCTCCATACACTGTTATTGATTAAATAATATTTTAGAAGCTGTTAGTGAAGGCCTGATGAGTTTTAATCACACCCTAATTGGGCTACATGATCAGTATCTGAATAGAATTCATGTTTACAAGACAAGATAAGGGTAATAGCCCTATGTTATATGGTTGATTTAGGATTTAGAATTAATGAGGGAACTAGAATTGGTTTTCTGATAGGCTTTGGGGTTTCAATATCCTTATTTTGGTTTTTTATTAGACACTTGAAACTTATTATGGGATGAAATATCTAATGTTTAGAATTGGATATAATATCCCTATTTCGGTCACTACGTGATACTGGTATTATTTTCCTTGTGGTTATTTCCATTTGGTTCTTGTTTATTTATTTTTTCTATTTTGATGATTTGATAAAGAGGTTATAGTTTCCCAATGTTTTATATTAGACCCTCACTCCTAGTTGGAAGTCTTTGGAATATGGGGAGGCTTTCATGAGGTCATGTAATTGAACCTAGATGGGTATCGGTATGTGGAACCTGGGTCAAGATGCTACAAGTTGTCTCCCTATAATGATTGGTTCATGGATACTAAACTGACCATCTTCCATATCCAATACATAGAAATAAATTAAAAAAATCATTTGTCTCACCTAAATGAGAGCATCCTCTATAACTCTATAAGTATTTTTAGTAATCCAGTTTGAAAGTTGAATGATAATTCCATAGGGTTTTAGTTTTACAACATGAAGAGATGACTGAATAGAATGTGCCATGACATTGATGGAAGCTCCTAAATCAAACATGATATACTTGAATTCTCATTTTCCTATAGTGCAGGAAATGGTAAATATTACCATGTATTTATATTTGATTAAAAAATCATACTGAATCATGGATTAAACAATCATCCCTAAGTTTAATTTTTAACATCCTTTTAATTTCCTCTTGTGGGTAACCATATCATTCAAAAACATGGAATATCGTTGAATTTATTTCATAGCATCGAGAAAAAGTATATTGACTTGACATTTCATAAATTTTCTAAATCCTCTATATACAACTTTTTTTTAGCACTTAACATCCCTAGTGGGTCACTCTTAGTATAATGTAGTGGTGGTTTGAATGTTTCAAAACAATTTTGAGATCTTCTTTGAGAAACATTAGGAAAATGAGTCCTCTTCCAATCCTTATTTGTTTTTTCAAACATAATTTATGCTCTTGAAATTTTGTTTTCATTAAATGAAAATTCAAAATTTATAATATTTCTATTAGTGTTGGGATTCTCATTAATAATGTCAAAAACAAGTTTGAATTTCTAAATTTTATGATTATTCAACCCTGTGAAACTTTTATATTCAATAAAACTAACTTTTTTATTCCCTTTATCTCTCATATTCACTTGGGGTTATGAAGGTAAACCTCTACTAATTTTATTTCTCATAATTATAACATTAGAGGAAAGTTGATCCATTTGAGTCATCGAGGTATTCATCATGTTCTATTGTTTATTTTGGGATTCTTTTCATTATCTCACTAATTAATGTGTTTGTCTCATTACCTCTTTTTGTTACCTCATTGCTTCTTCAAGGTTACTATCTAAATTTTGAGTGGGTGGATTAGGCTGAAAGATTCTTCTTGAATGAGTGTTGTATTTATAATTAAAATATATTGGTTGATAATTACTTGATTTACCCATGAAAAATCTTCTTGGTTGTTTAGGATGTCAAAATATTTCATTATATTGGTTTCCCCACCCCTTATTAAATTTTTGGTTAGTTTGAAATGGTCTTTTTTGGTTTAATTAAAATATATTTCTTGAAAAAACAAAATATAAATTCTCCAAAGGCTCTTTTATTTTTGGGAATTGTCACTAAAATGTTCATTTGAAGAACAAATTTCACAATAGACTTGCATATTAAATGTTTAATTAGGTTTGGTAGGTTATTTGAAAACATATTTTGATCTCAGCATGGTGGTAAGATTATAAAGTTGAATAACAATCATATTGTTTTTAGAATTTGATGTGGGGAATTCTTGGGTAGATTGCACATGATTATGACCTATTGTTCCAAATTTTTTATAATTTTGGGACTTGTTCGCAATTAAATTCCTAGAAGTACCATGATTTTTGTCAACTAAACCCCCTCCAGAAACAACATCAATCATGCTCATATAAGTTATAAACAATATTCTATAAAAATATTGAATTAAGAGTTAGTAACTGTTTTTATGGTGGGGGAAACTAAAATTTATTATTTTGAATCATTCTGAGTACTCATGTAATGTTTCACCTTGAGTTTTCAAAATCCAATAAATATCCTCTTAAATAGAGGAAATAATGGAAGCATGATATTTTTTAATGTAAAATTTTCTTTAATCATTTTGATCTCTAATCAATAATTAATGTGAATAGAAAAACCATTGTTTGGAAACTCCTTCCAAAGAAAATAAAAATGAACAAAATTTTATTTTATTTGAATATCCTTTATGTTTCATGTTCACATAAAGATAAATTAATTTTTAAAAGTGTTTATGTATATATTCACCAGGAAGTCCAATAAATTTTGGAAGTTGTTGAAAGAAACTATATTTCATTTCAAATCCAATAGGTGCATCAGGATATTCCACATGGTTTTCTTGTTTTTCATCATAGGATGAAGAAAATTCATTCAAAGTTCTGTTGTTAGCCATTTGAATTTCATGTTCAAAAAAGTTCCTACAAAGTGTAAAACTGGAAGACTCAAAACTGGGGATAAAAGGATTTTGAATCACTCTAACCCAAGAGTGACAACTTATATCAATTTTAGAATCAAATGGTAACAACTTCTGGACTTAATTTTAGGTCATGAAAACAAATTCTAAAAATAAAATCAAGAAACCTCTTAAAAAATGGGGCCATTTTATATGAGGGTGTTTGTCATGAAAACACCAATCAATAAATTAATCCCCAAGATAATAGAAATATAATAGTCTATAGATTTTCTCTCATGTAGGATACAATTTGAGTTATAGAACTATCAACCTTTCTTTGTTTCTTTTTGCAGGAAATCTTTTTATTAAGTATTTTATTAAAATACCTAATATAGAAAATAAATATATACTAAAATTTAATGAAATTCAATAGAAATAGTGAAAATTGATATTAAATTAAAAGTGTTTAAAATTATAATTGAAATAGTAGTAGTGGACAAGATTAAACCTCTCGAAAATCCCCATCTTCCTTGGTTAAAATGAACCCCAATTGAATTTCTAAACACCCACCCAAAGACCAAATGATGGACGCCTTATTTTGTAAGGATATCATATCAATAATTCTATTGGTCTTAGGGAGTATCTCAAGAGGGGGAGGGGGTGAATTGAGTTCCCAATAAAAAGTTCTATCTAAAATGGGTTTAAATAAAATACTATAATTAACTAAAATAACCCAATTAATCAAAACCATAGATCAATATAATTTATGATCTTTTAAAATATATCTCAAAGAATGATTATGTATTAGTTAAAATAATTATGAAAACTAATTTAACTTTTTAAATGAACTAAATAAATAAAACCTTATATAAAAAATAATTAATACTAACTATCAAAGTAGTGGTTTGGTTTATATTTCAAAGACAAATAAATTCAATGAAAATAAATAAAACAAAAAAACCCATAGTGGAATAAATAAAACCGGTTCAGTCTCAATCCGAGGATTAATCCTCTCCACTTGAAAATAAACAACAACGAAGAGGATTATATATAATAATCTATGATCTATAAACTGGACCTAGTATACAATAGCAACCAAACTATCCTAGCCATATATGAACCTATTCCAAAAAAACATGGGAACTAAAAGAAATACAGGCCTCCCAGGGACCTCTTCCATAACACACGTAAAACATGAGTAATAAGAGTTTATAATATATCAAGTATCATCCAGTTAATGTACAATAGGTAAAAGGTGTTCTAATAATACAAAATTAACACTCACTACTAACAATGAAAAAAATAAAGAGAAAGAGAAAGTAAAATAATGTAGAAAATATTGTGTTACTCTTGTTTGATAATATTTGAATATTTGGACTCCTTGAATGTATTTTGAACAGGTGATAGAGTCATATTTCTCAAAATCACAGTGAAACAAAGTGTCATATGCCCTTTATTTTTCTAACTGTATTTGATTATATAAGTGATTGTGAATCTCTAATTTCCCACAGTCAGTGTTTAGTCTAGATGCTATGTGTAACCTCTTTTTGTTATTATTTGTATCTATATAAATAATTATGTATTTGAGGGTCAGTGTCAGTGTGTATCACTCTACTCTAATGTGAATATGAGGGAGTCTATTTCTTTTTTTTAATAGTATCATGCAAACATATCCATTTGAAGAACAATCTTCTGGATATACTCCACATACTGAGCTGTAACATGTACTTTAATGTTCTCTACAAGTGGTTAAGAAATAAAATTTTAAAATAGTCAATTTTATTAAGTTAAATAATATATACATTAGAAATAGTTAATTAAAAAAACAGTAATAGTGAATCCTTTGAATGGTGAGACAATCTCTGGTAGTGAGTGATTGCAATGGTGACTTAAGCTAGCAGTGATATATCTTAATGGCGAGTAAAGATGACTATTTGTCTCCTCAATAGTTACTCATCGTGGTAGATAGTCATTCTTGTAAATTTAAAAAAAACCACTACGATATTTCGTCATCTCAATATTTTTCCAAATTTAAAAGTTCCAAGATCTGATGGTGAATCATCCTTTGGCTGTTGGTATTCTTGACACATAACCAATTTTACATCATGGAAATGCATCGTTGTTGACAATATTCCTCTTCCATAATTTTTAAAATTTCCATGGGTCTTATCCAATGGTATGTGTTTTCAATTCTTAAAAACATTTCTCATCCTCAAGGGTGAGTCACATCTGGTGGTATGTGTTTCCAAACATTATCAATTTTTCATTCCAATTGTGAGTCTATTTGGTGGTGACTCGTCTTATATAGTGATTCTTTCCGAGACATAAATTTTTTCATCAATGTATCTAATATTATAAAATACTTCCATAAAGAATAAATCTAATTAATATCATAATAAATATTATTTTGTGATCATTATAATAAGGGTGCCAATAATCTCCCCCTTTTTTATGATCACAAATCATAGAATTTTGTAATCCACATAATCAAAAGGTAAATAACACACAATGATATCAAATTTTATTGGATAGGAAACTGAGAAAGTATTCAAAGAAGTATTACACAAAAAGAAAATAAATTCCATAAAATATCCCCCATTTTGGATTAGAAAAGAGATAAAATAAAATATAAATTTCAAGGGAACAAAAGATTAATAAATAGATAATTGTTTTTAAGAGAATTCAAAATAAGAACAATAAAAAGTGACACAAAAAGAACCCAATAGAAGAAAAATAGTACAAACTCAATGCTTCTTAGGTTGGGTTGAAGGTAAAACTGGGGATTTTCACTTCCTTTTATTATTAAATAAATTCAAGGAAACAAGTCATAGGTTACAGTTGGAATAGTTATAGGAACATCAGTAATAAAATGAGTATCTTTGATGATGATGGTCCTTAGGTGTTGTATTACTTCTATTTGTAATGCCTAGACCCCAAAAGCCTGGAGTTGGTGAATTATTTTAACACATTGGCATGATTATAAAGAATCAAATCCCAATGGATCTACCATTTTATCAATATCATAAAATAGATTACATACATAAACATTACATTACAATTCAAAACATAAAATACAACAAAGATAATTCTTTGAGAACCCCATTATTCTCCTAGATTAACCCTGTTTTTAAATCATAATACACTTATTGGAATCCTATAAAAATATAAAATAATAAAGTGGTGATGTTAGATGCTCAGTAAGAATAAACAATATAGAGGTAACTATCATAAATAAGCATAAACTCTTAAGGCATGGTATAAAACTCAAACAAAATCCTTTTAAAACATTTTCTTCAGCATAATATGGAAAGAATAAATCAAATAATTCCATTAAAACATTAACATGGATATTATAATAGTTTAATAATCACATGTGATATCAATAACTAATCTCATAATGAGGAAATGAATAATGATGGACATCATAACCATACTATCAAGACCTCATGCCAAGACCATCATCATACCATCAAGGACTTGTTCCAAGACACCTGTTACTATCATGAGACCTACCGATGCATCGAGGGGCTATAACGGGCCTTTCTCATCACTTAATAAGTCCAATGCATTACTCATATGAAATGTGTGAAACATAACATAAAAATTCGTATTAAAACTAGAATATGAAATGCTAATACTTTAACCATAAACTATGAATTGTATAAAAATAACACATCCATAGTCAATCATATCATAAGAGATTTAATAAAATATGGAACTTTGTATCATAATAAATCAACATCAATTAAGCATAAAATCCAACAAAGGATGTTGATATAGATGAAAATAATCTATTAAATTCATTAAAACTCTTAGATAGAAATATCTATTTTTTACTTTAAATCATTTAAAAACTACATAATTATAAAATAAAACATTTATTTTGAAAATAATCACATATGATTGTAATGGAAACTTAAAAATGGTAAGGCGACATAATGGCATAAAATATAATCTTGCACTTATAAGTTAAAAAACATTCTTTCCTTAATTTTTCAAAAAGTTGATAATGTACCTTGTTTAGAAAATGACTGAAAGATTGATTTAATTTTTTTATAAAAAGTAAAAAATGGGTATAAATGGATTAAAATTTTTTTTAGATAAATATTAAAAATATTTTAAAATTTATATTTTTACAAAACATGGATGTATATGATAAATATTCCATAGTAGATACTTATATATACACAATCTCGGATAAAAATGAGATTGTTGAATTAACCCTTACCTAAAACATTCATTCAGTAGATGTTGAGTTAGCCTCATGTATAACGGTTAAAAATGTTATTAAATTATACCAGAACCATATAAATATTTATGATATATTATATTACCCACTTTTATGATTTTTTTATAATATTCTAGTATTACAATTGTTTCAGGTGTTATCTTCTTCGTTTTCACATTCTGGTTTTGTCATGTAAGTCATTTTTGTTATGAATAGTATATATATTATTCATAATTATTATTTTTACTCATCGTATATAGTTTATAATCATTCTTTAATGGTTAATGTAGAGAATGAATACCATCGCGTTGGGGAGATAGTAGGTCGTACATACAAACTAGTGACAATATCATTCCCTTGATGATTAAATGTCATTGAATTGGATGTTATATTAATTATACAAAATATTTATCATTTAATATTCATTATTTAAATCCATTATACTCATCATCATACCCATCCAAATAAAGTATTTTTGAATAAAAAATTACACCACGATGTGGAGACGGTAAGCTGTACGTATACACACATAGTGATATTGTTATTTGTATGATGGATAAAATGAGGAGTATAGTTATCCCATGATTTTAATAAAATTTCAGTATATGTATGTTACTGGAGTTATTATTTTTATATGGATAAAACAGAGAAAGAGAGATTGTAATAAGTGAAGAACTTTGAAATAGAGGATAAAACAATTACCTCTTATTCAGGTATCTCCTTTTTTTACACAAAAGGACTCCATAGAATGGATTTCTACCCAAAGTATGGCCTCTAGGATGAAGTGAAGGATGCTGGTAGGATAAGTGGGAAGGTGTTGGCTGAGAAAAGGGATTTTTAGGTGTGAATTAAAGAGAAGTAAAAGCTTCTTTTTATAAGAGAGGTGAGGGGAACCTTTATAAAGTATTAAAATATTAAATTAATATAAATTAATTTTTAAATCCAAATGGATCAAAATTATATTATTTATAATATAAGATGAGGATGAGTCTAAATGCTCTAAACCAATAAAATTTATAATTGTTTTGATTTTATTTTAAGCATTATAATTTTGATTTACCATTATTTAATGTATTTAATTTTAATTAGGGTAATAATATTCTAAATATTAAATGGTTATAAATATTTACTTATGAGGTGTAAATTGTCCATAATCTGAGACTTTACGAAATTTTTTACCTTATAATTTTCATTTCATAATTTTCAAATAGTTTAATTATTTTAAAATAATATAATAATATTTTTTTTAAATTTCAATAGTTTCCATTTTGATACGATTGATTTATTTGTCTTTAAATAAAATCATCACAGAATATAAATTTGAATTTTTTTTAATATATTCCCAATATATAATAGTAATATATAAAATTAGTGTATAACCTTAATTGAATCAAATTATATTTCTTTCAATATTTTTAAAACCATTTATTTGATATTTCTATTAATAAAATAATTTCGGCATCACTATTGTGTCATCATTAATGATAATTATTTAATCTACAACAATTATAAATAAATTTATATGATGTATTTAATTCTTTTATATTTCTAGAGACTACATATAGTCTATGTTATCTCCTAGTTATCCATATATTATAATTAATATATTTATATAAAATGTGAGTGTGACATTTTTTCACATTCATTATTTTTTATTATATTCATGTCATATTCATGGGAAAGTGGACATTATGTGATTTAATTTAAAACTATATATTATAAGGGTATAATTTAGTCTTCCAATAGTATTCTTATAGGTTTTATGGTAATTTTATAATATTATATTTTACATATAATTACCCGATTTACCTTTAACCATTGTCATAAAAATAATTAGTAAAGTTACTATTCATAATGCCCAAAAATAAAATTTGCCTATTAACAAAATTTTGAACCATTGATTACAAATATGAAATCCATTTTTTAGTTTTAAAACACATAATTTTCAGTTATTATTTAAAATTAATTTTGGTTGAGAAAACGAGAAAATGGGGTTTTTAAAAGTAAACATCATCAAGTGATTGATATGTTTTCATATACAATTTTAATGTGAAAATAATTCCAATGACCAGAATTATATTAAATGATAAAAATATAATCTAATTATACTTTAAAACCAATTAAAAGGATAATATAACAATATAAAAAAATTATATGAAAAAGATTTTTGAATTAAAATGCATTATTTATCACTATTCATTAAAATATGAATGTTTTCCAAAAAACACCAAAAATTTATCGAAACTAAATTTTGATGTTCCATTTCTAAATAAGAAGAATATTTTTTTAAATTTAATATATAAATATTTCATATATTATATTTAAAATGGGTGCACCATTAAAAGCTGACAAAACTGTATTTTTTTGAAAAATACCTCTTTTATCAAAAAAATGGGATTTGTTCTTATATTTTGTTTAAGAAAAACATAAAATGAATGGTAATGTTATATGTAATATTTAAAATTCAAAATGAGGTTAATACTATATATAACCTCTAATTTAACAGCTAGGTTATATATCATATTAAAATTTTAATTAATATACAATTTTTCGGTAAAACTGGGCCTTACGTGTAATGCCAGCCAACTCATTATTGTGTGTAGAGTAAGATTAGTTCATTGTTTCATAAAAATAAAGCAAGAAATAAAATCATGCTTATTTGGAAATGAAAATATTGTAATGTATTTGGGGTTTACACTCTAGGAGAGAGAGAAAAAGGTTGGAAATGAGCTAGTAAAGGTGTATGTAGATCTATGGTTAAACTAGGCCTGATGAAATCTAAAGATAAATGTAGAGGGGTCAAATGAGCTATAATTGGTATGTCATCACAAGCCACCACTATAGTTTCAAACACATGAAGTAAGAGCTTCATAACATTAATGAAATCAACAATGATATTTCCACCTCTACCTATAGCACTTAAGAAATATTTATTCTATTATATAAAAAGTTTTAACATTGGAGTCATCCCCTTCTATTAATTAACTTTATCTTTAAAAGAGAAGCTAAATGGAGGCATCCTATGATTCTCATCCAGAAACTAGAAATTAACATTCATCTCATGCTTAGTATAATCTCAAGATAGATAATACTTGACAGATTTAGTGATGTTGTCTCTATCAAATTTCATTTCATTCTTGTACTCTCTGACCATCATATAGACATGGTCACTATTACGTCTTATTTTTGTCCAAGTCTATTATGTTAGGTCAATAACATCACTTAAATAAACCCATACCTCTTATATCACAACATATCTGATCAGGTCCTCCTCAATAGGTGGTGGAGGAGGATGTTTAATTGATGAAGAATCCACAGAATTAATATTTTATATCCTTTCCAGCTGGGAAGCCATAAAATCTGCAAAAGATGACCTCATCTCATCCACTATGGATGTCATGACTCTCATATCATTTTCAATCCTTTTATTTTACACCTCCACTTTTCTAATATGGAACATCCTATTGGGATGAATATGGAGAATTACCCGCGAAAACAGATGTATTTCATCTTTATCACTGATCATGGTAACCAAAGGAGGTTGATCTTTTAACAAAGCACAAAAATATGAATGAATATTTTCTCTAAAGGATTCTTGGTCATCCTTATTGAACAAATCAATAGGTTCAGTAGGGAAAATCGGTGTAGGAAAATAAGAAAAAAAATCCTCTTCAACTCTCCAACGTCAACAATCTAATCAACTAAGAATCCATTAGGATCCATAACACCTCCACAAGTAGGTCCACTATGACTTGGTGGACTACTATTATCATCCACATATGAGTAATCAAGTCCTAACATAATATAGACAAGATACTAATTCCACTCCTCAGACACATGGTCCATAATCATACTAGAAGGCACATCTTAATACTTATCAATAGAAGATACACCAAATGAAGGTTCACCAAAAATAAGAACCAAAATAAACTGATCAACAGATCTCTGCACATCAATAAACTGCTCAACAATATTTGAATCAACTTCCATCTATATCGTAGTTGACTGATTCATATCTGTCTTCTCCCCATCCTTCATCATATCAACTGAAGACACAACAAGATCTCGAACAACAATAGGACCAACTATATGACTATTCATACTTGGGGATTCCTCCCCCAAAAATGATGATTCAGTTTCTTCTCTACTATCTAAACCCACATTTCTAATAGGGATGGGTATTTCTTATAATCTATATATATATACTTTTGGATAAGGGACAAGTGATTGAGGTATTTCCACATCCTTAGTATAAATTACACCACTATGACTATAAGGTTTATAATCAACATCATTTTCATCTTCATCTCCATCACTATTTACTTCTTTATTATGATCACCCATCCCATTTTCCATAGAGGATTTGGAGGAACTATTCAATTTTTCTTCACTAGAAATTTTAGTTTCTTCGTCATCACTACCTTTTTTCAAAACAGTATCTATAAAGGGAGAGACCTAGTTGGAATTGGAGCACCATATGATATGGAAATAGAAATTCTTGATATATCTGGATCAGTTCATACTTCAATAGGAAAATATTTCTCCTCATCATCATAGGTAGAAACAACTTCTTCCTCTTCATAATATTCAATAACATCATCTGGCTCTATGCCAGGGTCCACAAGATCCTTTAGTCTAGATGAATTATCAATTGAATTGAAGTCATCATAAAGACTCTCACTATCATCCACCCAATTCTTATTCTAGGGATTCCAATTTATATTTATTCTTTTATAAATCACCATCATGATACAAATACCTCCACATCAAACTACAATTCCACCACCTTCATTAACTAAACCCTTGGCCTCAAGCATAAATATAATGAATTTGGGGTAAATTTAAGAATTTTACCTTGTAGATGGCTTGAAAATTTCCATAATACGAGTCATAAATTATTTTAATAGATTAATATTCTCTCCTATTTTCATCAGACACAATAGATACACATATTGATACCCAATAGTGGAAAAGTCACCATTCCTTTAGCAAAGAATATTCAAGATAAAATTAAAGATAAACCATCATTCCCCATCAAGTTATGTTGAAATAGGACTTATCAAAACTCCATCTCCTATTAACTCAGCCAAAGAATCATTATAAACAATATTCCCACTAGAATAGGGAATACTCCCCTGATAGTTGTTCAAAACACCCTCATGAGGAACCGTCAAATATCTGTCCCACTGTCTTGAAGAAAAGAAACATTTATAAAAATAAACTTCTGTTTTTATCCAATGTTAATTTTCTTTTGAAAATGTACTCAACAAATTAACATAACATTTGCACCAACCTAGGATAAATGGGTCTCTCATTATAATAGAACCATTACATTCATCCCTAGTATTGAAAAACATTCAGAACTAATGAATTTATTAACACCAACTACTCAACCTAAAATTCTTTTTCAAGTACTACAACCCTTTTCTTGTGTTCTGGATTCACCAGATTAAAAAAATGAGCATCTCAATTCACCTTTATTTTTGTTAGAAGGACATGGCTCATCCATAGAAGAATATAGAGCTTGATCCACTCTGACTATGGTGATTGGCTCGATTGGTTTGAGTGAAGTCAAGGGAAGGTCGATGTTTTGGAGAGAAAGGTTCATGAAAAGTTCGATAAAAAGGTACGAGGAAAGGGGTGAATTGAAATTTTGATAGATTTATAATTTTATATCATTTGGGGATTTTAGGGATTTGGAAAATTAAAACCAAAATAACATTACAATGAATTTAAAAATTAAGTTAATAAATATTTAATTCTAAAGAATAAATTTAAATCCACATCCTAAAAATTATTACCAATAAATTGAGAAAGGAATTTTTTTCCCAATGGCAGGTAGATTTAAATGGTGAGTAAAAAAACAACAGTGAGTAAAAACACGAAGGTGAGTAAAAAAACAATGGTGAGTAAAAACACAATGGTGAGTAAAAACTCAATGGTCGGTAAAATCAATTGTGTTTTAAACTCAATGGAGAGTCCCAAAAAATTAATCTTAACAAAAAATTATCATTACTAATTCATGTTTGACGTATTTATTTCTCCTATAATTCTGGGGATTAGTGAATATATTAATAATATGATGTTCTATACCAATTTATTTAGGAGTCATATTATATTCTTGGGAATGATATCTTAAAAATTAATGTCTTACATCAATGTGTTTTGTTCTATAGTGAGATATAGGGTTATTATAAATATTTATAGCACTTTTATTGTAACAATACAAAGGGACATGTTTTAATTGATATCCATAGTCTAGTAATATGTTTTTCATCTTCAATATTTACGCACAAGAAATACCAACAACTATGTATTCAACTTCAGTAGTAGATAATGCCATAGAATATTTATCTTACTACACCAAGAAACTAAAGACTTTCCAAAAAGATGACTTGTTCCCAAGGTTTTTTTCTAGATAATTTAAAACCACCAAAATCAACATCAAAATAACTAACTTTGTCAAATTATTATCCTATAGGTTTGAATAATCCAAAATTGGTAGTATAAAATTATTTTTACAGAAAACAATTGTGACTCTTTTAGGTTTTCATTAAAATGAGCATACATAAAGAAAATAAACGTAATGTTTGGTTGACTAGAAGTTAAGTATAGATGACTTCCAATCATTCCTTTGTAACAGGTTTGCTCCAATAATTTTATAGGTTCATCAAGATCCAACTTACATTTGGTACTCATAGGAGTGTCACTACTCTTAGTACTATCAAAACCAAAAATGTTTTAAAATGTCTTTATTATTTTTTAATTGATTTAAAATAATTACTTATTTATTTTGAAAAGTTTGAAAACCATGAAATAATTTTAGTTCACCCATTAAACTCATTTCAAAATAAGTTTGCATCATTTTTGAAATGTCAGTACATAAAGAGTTTCTAGAATATAAAAACATAATACAATTTATATAAATTTAAACAACTAAAGAATCATTTAAAATTATTTTTATAAAAAGAACAGGATTAACAATACCTTTTGAAATTTATTTTGAAATAAGAAAAGTGATGAACCTATCATAAAAATATCTACGAGATTTTTGAAAACCATTACATGTTTTAGTTAATTTTAAAACTCGATTTGAAAAATGAGTTTTTTGAAATCGGGGGGGGGGGGGGGGGTTGTTCAAAAAAAAATCCTCAACTATATACCCATTCAAGAATGAAATTTTGACATCCATTAGATAAAGTATGAAATCTATATGTGCTACATAAGCTCTAAGTATTCTAATGGATTCAAGTATGGATACTGATGAAAAGGTATCATCACAGTATATACCCTCTTCTTGACTATACCGTTGTGTAACTAGTCTTGTCTAATTCCATAATATACTTCTAAATTCATCAACCTTATTCCAAAACACCAATTTTGTGCCTATAATCACGGTTTATTTTGTTCTATCAACAAGTTCCCAAACCTTATTTCTTTCAAAATAATTTAGTTCTTTTTTATATCCATCACTCATAATTAATACTTAATTGCATCATTGATGTTCTTAGTTTCAAGTTGTGATAAGAATTATTGATGTTAAACCCGGTTTCTTAGAGAATATTTGGTTTGTATACCTCTATCTATGTATAAAAAAATTATCAAAAGGATCGTATTTAAGAGTCCTAACATCTTTAGAAAAACAAGGGCTGGTCAACTCAGGGTCTTATATAGGTTCATGTTCAGTCTCTTAATGTTCCTTAGAACTGGATAATTTTTATGTATGTTTTATAGTAGAATCATAAGGTTTTGAATTTATGTTAAAAGTGGATAAATCATACTAAATATTTTCTAAATTAGTATTTGGATCATGTGGATATGTATAACCAAACTTGATATAGAAATGCACTTTAACAATATTCATTATCCTGTAAAAAACATTGTAGGATTTAATAGAGGTTTAATAACCAAGGAAAATTCCGTCCTCACATTTAGAGGAAAACACATTAAGATTATCCTTAGTATTAATAATAAAGGATTTGCAACCAAAAACTGTAAAGTAATTAACATTAGTTTTTTTGATCATTACAAAGATCAGAAGGGTTTTTATTCAAGATGGGTCTAATCAAAACTCAATTGATTATGTAGTAGGCTATGTTCATAGCCCTTTCCCAAAAGTAAATAGGTAATTCATATTCATTAACCGTAGTTTGGGTTATCTCTTGAAGTTCTATATTTCTTCTTTATACAACTCCAGTCTTCTATGCAGTTCTAGGAGTATAGATGTAATGACTATATACATTTTTTGAGAAAAAGGATTGAAATTATTTATTTTCAAAGTCATGGACATGGTCAATTATTAAGGTCTTACTTCTATGTCAATTTATGTTTTCTACAAAATTAGAATACATGATAAAATAAGAAAATGATTCTCTTTTTTGAGCTAATAAGAATACCCATGTATACATATATAAGTAATATACAAGTATATAAACATAGTTGTTTAAATTTAAACTATAAACTCTAGATGGTCCAAAAAACTCAATGTGAACAAACTCAAGAGGTTAAGAAGTTAAAAATTCATTCTTTAATTTTTAATCAATCCTGTTATATTTTCATTTTTGATATGGTTTAAAAACTTTTTCATTTGGGAATTAATTTTTGGGTAGATCCCAAAATAACCCTTTTCTAGAAAGCTTTATAAGTGAGTTAATGTTACAGTTTCTTAATTTCTTTTTCCAAATAAAATATTTTCTATGAATGGAACTTAAGATAGAAATTTTTTGAGGAATCTATGAATCAAGATTAACAGTATAAACATTCCCATTTCTCAAGGGCATAAATACTAAAGAATTTTTGGAATATAAAAAATTAATTTTTTTTCTGACATTACATGAAAAACATCATCTCACAATTGTAAGATTCATAGAAGGTTATATTTTAAACCATCTACAAAACAAACTTTCACTATGGGAAAAAGGAATTTTTGCGATGGGAATATATCCCGTCGGAAAAAGCCCGTCCAAGAGGTTATTTGCAACGGGGGTAATGACCCATTGCAAATAACTGATTCTTTGTGATGAGATTTCGTTCGCAAAAGGTTTGGTCCAGGTAGCGCGCCAAACTGCATTAAGGTTATTTGCGACGGGGGGATCCCCCCTTCGAAAATAGTGATGTATTTGCGATGGGGCCCGACGCATATACCTGACGGTGGTTAATAGCTTTTTACGACGGGATGTCCTCCCGTCACAAAAGGTTTTTCGGTAAGGACTATTTGTGACGGGACCCGTCACAAATAACTTTTTAATTGCCAACAAAAATTAATGTGGGCGTAGGTATTTGCGAAGGGTTACCCGCCGCAAATAGTGTCGTCGCAAATAATCTAACCTATATATAACCCCATCTTTTTTTCTTCTCATTCCTCTCAATTTTTAGATATTGTTTCTCTTTGAACTCTGATTTGAGAGGGAAATTTTTTCTAAGTTATTTTTTTTGTTTGCGAAGAAGTTGTGAAGCCTTTTACATCAATAGAAAATCATCTTTAAAGGTATTTATGTTTTATTTAATTTATTATTTATTTGAAATTTTTATGTTAATTTTTAATATTGTTGATTAGTTGTAATTAAATAAAATTTAAATTGTTTTGTCAGGAATATTTATTTGTTCTAATAAATTGAAATTTTTAGTATTAATTGTTAATAATTAGTAGTAATTAGTAATTATTAATGATAATTAGTAATGTATATAATTAATTTCAGTAATTAATAATAATTGGTAATAAATAATAATAAATACTAATAATTAGTAAAAAGTATTAATAAATATTAATAATTATTAATAAATAGTAATAAATAGAAATAATGAGAAATAAATAGTAATAAATTATAATAATTAGTAATAAATAGTAATAATTAGTAATAAATTGTAATAATTGGTAATAAATTGTAATAATTAGTAATAAATTCTAATAATTCATAATAAATTGTAGTAATTAGTAATAAATTGTAGTAATTAGTAATAAATTGTAATAATTAGTAATAAATTGTAATAACTAGTAATAAATTATAATAATTATTAATAAATAGTAATAAATAGTAATAAATAGTAATAAATTGTAATAATTTGTAATAATATGTAATAAATTGTATTAATTAGAAAAAAAAATTTTATGTCACGAACCAACCCGGGTCGACCCTGAACCGGTCACCCGAGCCGGTCCGCGACATGGCCCGAGAGGCGTTCCCGATCCTCCTGGGCTAGCGACAAGCGCCAGGGCATCATTAGAGATTGTGGGAACGATTTCGCCCAATATAAATAAATAAGACAGCGAAAATAATACAGAGCAGCGCAGAAAATATAAACCAGATAAAGTGACTAAACAGGAACAAACAAGAAACAAACTAACCAAACACGACGTGCGAACAAACTCCGTGCGACCTCGCGGGTCGCTCTCCAACTCAACGATCAAGCGTCGCCCTAGGCGAACGCACTCAAGCTATAGCCTGCACAAACACTAAAAACAGAAAACAACTATAGGCGTGAGTATTAAAACTCAATAGGCTAGCCCGATATCTATTCCCAATGCACTACCTTTAAAATAAAAGAAACATCATTTCAAGTTTGAACTACAATCTATAAAAGTATGTTTTTAATAATATTCTACTTAAAAACAAAGTACGAACCATTGCCCTTAGCCATTTTCCAAATTCGTGTTCATTTCATTAGTACCAATGATATTTCAGGAAAAGGGGAAAGTGATGTTTAAATTTTCAAATTTGTACAAAAGGGATTAAACACTTCCATTTGAAAACAATTTTTAGAAACCCATTAAAAAGCAATTTATCAGTTTCCAAGGAAAACAATATGCCAGAATGCACAAAGTAAAACATACAGCAAGGGAAATGTAAGTATACACGTGAGCATCATAATCATTACTGCAAGCTACAAAAGCTGAATAGACATGGGTGAACCTAGGAGGTCGAGAATAAACCAGAAGACACCAATACATGAGAAATAATCCTTATTGACATGTCACGATGAAATCAAAACGCACAAAACGCTCGACCATCCACTCACAGGAAGGTCGAGGGCAAATCCCATAGTAATAAACCCAATATATCCACCTACTATGGGCCACTGGTCAGTACCATAACCTACCAGTGCAGCAATCGTTCTTAGAATATTCTCTCAATATGCCAGATTCCCATGTCTCAAGTGTTTAAGAAAAAGGGGTGAGCCAACCGATGCCAACCGAGCATCCAATCAGATATATCTATACATAAAGAACAACAGGCATTCCCCGAGCCACTCCATCGGAAAACCTCTTGCCTTTAACTACTCAAGTACCCGGGAGCCTCTAAGCGCGGCCTCCCAAACAATCCATTGCAACCAAGGCATGAGAGTCGCCCTAAGAGGGTTTTTATCAAAACATTTTTATCGCTTTCCATAAAGTGCCAAATGGGCATTTAATACATTTCACAGACACTACTCAAAGACAGGTACAACTTCTTTATGAGACAAAATCCAGTATAAAACCGTTTAAAAACCCCAAAACACTACTTCACAGGTTTCCAGTATTTTTATAAACCAAACCAAACCATTTTCTTTTCCAAATAAACTTTAAGAGCCAACCGGGCAATTTCTCAAACGAACCAAAGTATTTGTTCACGCATCAAAAGAAATCATTTCTCATTAAACCAGAACTCTATTTTATATTTCGTGAATTATGTTTAAAATCCAAACGGGCATTCTTTCATTATTGGGTGTCCGCTCGTCAAAAGGATGTTTCATGTGTCGTGTATAAAATAAACGGCTCCTTTTGACATTAAATAACCATTTAAAAATTAACCATCTTATATTAAAAATTAATTATCGTATATTATCTCATATTTATTACAACTAATAAAATGTTGATTTTGAACAATTAGGGTGCGCAAACAGCATGAAATAATATAACTTAAATTTTAAAAGCAGTGCAAAGGGGACCTACCTCAAAACCAAGCGCGTCGACACAACAACCTCAGATCCAAGTCGCGATGACACGACGTGTGTCCGAAACCACGTGACAAGGTCTAACACTCTGCATAGTCAGTACCAAGGACTCAGACACATCCAAAAACTCACCAGAGCATGCCAAACCAAGCGTCGGAAAGAAACGCTCACCTTGGAACTGAAGCGCGACAACAACAGAACCTCGGAGACAAGGCGCGGCGATGGCGCTCACTCGGAAACACCCTACGCGGGTCCTAAAAGTCCTAAGACAACAAATAAAAACCCACCGTCAACAAGAGTATGATGATAATAATAAAAATAAAGATAATAATAATAATAATACTAATAATAATAATAAGATTAGTAATAATAATAATAATAATAAAAAATAGTAATAATAACAATAGTAATAAAAATAATAATAGCAAAATAATAATAATAATAATAGTAATAATAATAAGATTAATAGTAATAATAATAATAACAATAATAATAATAAAATAGCAATAATAATAATAATAATGTTAATAAGAATAAAAAGAATTATAATAAGAATAATAAGAATAATAATAATAATAATAATAATAGTAATACTAATACTAATAATAATAATAAAAATGATAATAATAATAATAATAACAAAATAATATTAATATTAATAATAATAATAATAATGATATTAATAATAATAATAATAATAATAGTATGAAAAACAATAATAATTATAATAATAATAATATTAACATTAATAATCATAATATTAATAAGATAAAACAAAATAAATAAATAAAAGGAAAAAAGAAAGAGACCTGGCCGGGAGGGGAGGCGTGCGGCGGACAGGAGGAAGGAGAAAGAAAATGAAGAAGAAGAAGAAGAGGAAGAAGGAGAGAAGAAGAAGAAAGGAAGGAGAAGAAGAGAAGAAGAGGAGGAAGAAAGGGGGGGCGCGGGCTGGCTGGACCGCTGGACCAGAGGAGGGAGGCCGCTGCTGTTGCGGGAGGAGAAGGAAGAAAAGAAAAAAAAGAAAACAGGGGAGAGGGAGAGAGCAGGTGGGTGAGGGGTTTCTGCAACGAGGGAGGGCGCCGAGTAGCAGGGTTCACCGCGTGGAGAAGGAAGGGTCGGCGGCCCAACGACGCTGTGAGGGAGTCGACCAGACCGGAAGTGGTGCGCGGTAGATCGGACGACGCTGGTGAGGACTCGGCCGGACGGAAGGTGTTGCGACGGACAGAGGGAGAAGCGCCGGGTGCTGCGGCTGCTTGATGGAGCAGGGGGCATTGTGGTTCAGCTATCACAACCGAAGAGGGAGGTTGGGTCCAGGCCGGTGCTACAGGGGAAGGCGCCGTGGGGTGTGCTGAAGGAGGAGACGCGCTAGGGGGAAGCCGGGAGCTGGAGGGTGCAACGCATGCAGGGAAAACGGGAGGTGAGGAGGGGTAGCGGCGCTAGGGTTCGACGCAGGAGGGGGGAGAAGAAGGAAGAAAAAAAATGTGGGTGGCGGCGCTCATGGGGGCTACGGGAGAAGAAAAGAAACGAGAATGGGGATCTAGGGTTAGAGAGAAGAAAATAAAAATAAATAAAAGAAAAGAGGTAAGAAAAAGAAGTAAATAAATGAAACAAAAATAGTGATAATAATAAAAGAATGATAATAATAAAAATAATAATAACTTTAAGCTCTAATAACAATAATTTCATTTCATAATAATTATTTTATTGAATAGCGCAACTGCGCGGTCCGCACATGCCTCTAGCGACTGTGCGCGAACTAAGCGTGAGCTTTTGTCTGATCCAGAAGTTGTCAGACCGGTGTCCAGGCTGTCTGCACAGTCTCTGCCAAACATGTAGTGCATGCGCACTAGTCTAAAACTCAACCCAACTCTCGAAAAGAGAAAATAAATAAATAAATAACCATAATAATTAATAACATCTTTATTAAGATCAATAATAATAATAATAATAATAATAATAATTATTATTATTATAATAATAATCATGATGATAAAAATACAAATGATAAAAATACTCATTTCGTCTTAAATAATAAAAACAACTATGAACTGATAACAATATATGTGCGCGTTAAATATAAAGACTCTATTTAAAATTTTCCAAAGACAACGGGATGCGAAAAAACACCGGGCAGGGACGCGCGGGGTTTTCGGAACAGGCTCCGCTCACGCGCCCAACGACGTCGCGTTAAAAAGTGAACTTTTTAACAAAAACTCAAATATCTAATCTGAGACTGGACACGAACCCCAGCAAAAAAATTCAAAGTCAAAGAAATCATAAAATAAAATAAACGTGCGTGTCGGGGTGTGACAATTCTCCCCACCATAACGCTTTCCGCCCCCGGAAAGCCACCGCACCAACCAGTCGATCGATCAACACCTAAGGATTTCACAGAACACAATCCAAACTCTTAACCAAGGATGTCACAACGACTACCAGCGGGACTGAACCTCATTGCCCAAAGTAAATCACCAACAGATGGAAGGCCTGAACGGGCTCCCCACCATAATAACTCAACTAGAATTCAATAACGATTTAAGAGAATACCCAAAGAGACTCATGGTGGTTCTCCCCACCATAAAAGGACTGACCTCTTAGCGACCAACCAGAAATCCAACTTAGGCCAGAACCGGGCCTTACTCAAGCTATGAAAGCACAACAAAAACATTTAAACCGCTTACTCTCGTACGAAAGGGATCGAAGCTTAAATGGATACTTTGCACACTAAAACCCTAACCCCATGGGCGGGGAGGGTGGGCCCAAGGATCAAATCACTAAAACTACGACGTACGACTACTCATGACCCATCACTTCGGGATGGACACAAACCAGGGCCGCAACTGATTTACATCAGTGGCCCACGCAAGGTCACTGATCAGCAACTTACATCCAAAAGGCACAATTCCCGACGTTACACGAGGGATAAGTCCATTGTGCACTTTGCGACAAGAGAGAACTACAACGACAGAGAAACCAGAACAACAACACTAAAACTATCTCACCACGACGATAAAAGCACGACTTTAACCGGACTCTTTAAAATTTTCCCCGGGGGTTCCTGACTACGCGCCGGCTTCACTCTGAGACCTTTTTGGCCGGAGCTCTGATGGATGAAGCATCTTCTGCCTCGCAGTCAGGTTCTGATAATCCCAACAAGAAACATACATCTTTTGATCTGACATATTGAAGGACAAGATTTTAAAATTAAAAACACACCAGCATTGAAAGCCGTGGTTCGTCAAAAGACCCATGAAGTTCCCATACATTTCAAACCCAAAACACCACCAGTACAACTACAACGATAAAAGATCCCTTAAACTGAAAGGAAACTTACACCAAGAACTCTGAACAAAGACCCAATAGCACATTACTTATGAGAACACCCTCTGCGACGCTTTCTTGCAACGCCCCGACAAAATCGTTGCAAGTGACCCAGACGTCCACACGCCTGGCAGGGCTTCGGAGCGCTTGGGCACGATGACTTCTTGTGACCCCGCTTTCCACACTAATAACACACAATAATCTCTCGCTCTGAAGAGGTTGATGAAAGATCTTTAGGCCTCTTTATTCCACGACCCGATCCATCCACTTCCATTTGCTTACTCATCTCCTTTCCAGAATCTTCACCACTGCTCTTAGGGATCGAAGGAGGGAGGACTACTTCGAGCACTCCTGCCATCGCGGCTTCGATACGAAAAGCTTGTCTCGTCACATCGACAAAATAAGTTAGGTTGGACTCTGAAACCTTCGACTGTAGATCAGGCCGGAGACCCGCCTCGAAGCGTCGAGCCTTCACGGGGTCATTTGTGGCATACTCTGAATCATAAGGTACTAGCTCCACAAAGCGATGGAAATATTCTAACACGGATCCGTCGCCCTGCTGCAGACAACACATTTCCATCCCCTTCCTCACCCTATCTTCCTCAGAGAAATACTGGCGAATGAACGAGGCCTTGAAAAACTCCCAAGTAACCTCTTGACGGGGCTTTTCCCGAGACACTGACTTCCACCACATCCACGGTGAACCTTCAAGCATGAAGGTCGCAAACATGACCTTCAACGACTCGGGCAACTCAATGAGGCTAAAGTCCCTTTCAATCTTCCGCATCCACTCCTCTGCCACAGAAGTTTCTTCTTGACCATAAAAGAGAGGTGGATCGAGCTTCCGAAACTCAATCATAAAATCCTTAGGTCGATCAACCGCACTACGATCACCCATCGAAGCTTCAAAGGGATAACCACTGGACAAGGAAAGGTCAAAAACCCAATCAACGCCAACTCAGCGAATGAAGAAAAACCTCAAAATCAAACACTGCATAGGGGAAAAGCTTGAAATCCGAGAAAACAAGTTATCATAACATCAAAACATTTCTCTTTGAAAACATCTTTAATTTAAAACAATCTTGGTAAGTTAAACCCTCGCCATTGGTATCCCTTAGAGTCTCACTCACATGCATGTATCTGTGCCACCCAGGGCATCCATCCACCATACCAGACATCCATCCACATTTCCAACACACCAATATGCATGTGAGTACTCATCGGAACACCAAGGACAAAACAAAGCAACTTCATTTTCCAAAAACAATTTATTCATACCACTTCTTTTAAAACAATCCACAAATTAAACATGTCATTTCAAACAACACTTTTTTTTTCAAAACCAACTTTTCTGATTCAAACCACTTTCAGAAATCAACGGAAACCCAAAACAAATCAAACAGGGGACTAGTGTCAGTGGGTGACTTGACCATATGGTTGGCGGCCATATGCCAAACACGCCACTGACACAGAGAGCCTTCTTGGACCATGCCCCTAGATCCACATGGCTTTCCAGGCCGCGCGGGTTAGGAGGACTAATGGCCCAACTCCCTTTGTCGTACCCCAATCGCAAAACATTTCCATAAAAACCCAAACAAACCAATTAAACCGGACTTCCCATGGAAACCTGAGGATCAGTACGGGCAAGAGTTCGCGACGCTCTTCTCGCACCTACCCCTCAAGTCCCGACAATCCTACTCCATCTACCTTGACATCCCAAATAACAAAGGGCGCTCTGAAAAGTGAGGTCTGCTAAGAGCAAACCTCCTCTGATACCATTTTGTCACGAACCAACCCGGGTCGACCCTGAACTGGTCACCCGAGCCGGTCCGCGACATGGCCCGAGAGGCGTTCCCGATCCTCCCGGGCTGGCGACAAGCGCCAGGGCATCATTAGAGATTGTGGGAACGATTTCGCCCAATATAAATAAATAAGACAGCGAAAATAATACAGAGCAGCGCAGAAAATATAAACCAGATAAAGTGACTAAACAGGAACAAACAAGAAACAAACTAACCAAACACGACGTGCGAACAAACTCCGTGCGACCTCGCGGGTCGCTCTCCAACTCAACGATCAAGCGTCGCCCTAGGCGAGCGCACTCAAGCTATAGCCTGCACAAACACTAAAAACAGAAAACAACTATAGGCGTGAGTATTAAAACTCAGTAGGCTAGCCCGATATCTATTCCCAATGCACAACCTTTAAAATAAAAGAAACATCATTTCAAGTTTGAACTACAATCTATAAAAGTATGTTTTTAATAATATTCTACTTAAAAACAAAGTACGAACCATTGCCCTTAGCCATTTTCCAAATTCGTGTTCATTTCATTAGTGCCAATGACATTTCAGGAAAAGGGGAAAGTGATGTTTAAATTTTCAAATTTGTACAAAAGGGATTAAACACTTCCATTTGAAAACAATTTTTAGAAACCCATTAAAAAGCAATTTATCAGTTTCCAAGGAAAACAATATGCCAGAATGCAAAAAGGAAAACATACAGCAAGGGCAATGTAAGTATACACGTGAGCATCATAATCATTACTGCAAGCTACAAAAGCTGAATAGACATGGGTGAACCTAGGAGATCGAGAATAAACCAGAAGACACCAATACATGAGAAATCATCCTTATTGACATGTCACGATGAAATCAAAACGCACAAAACGCTCGACCATCCACTCACAGGCAGGTCGAGGGCAAATCCCATAGTAATAAACCCAATATATCCACCTACTATGGGCCACTGGTCAGTACCATAACCTACCAGTGCAGCAATCGTTCTTAGAATATTCTCTCAATATGCCAGATTCCCATGTCTCAAGTGTTTAAGAAAAAGGGGTGAGCCAACCGATGCCAACCGAGCATCCAATCAGATATATCTATACATAAAGAACAACAGGCATTCCCCGAGACACTCCATGGGACAACCTCTTGCCTTTAACTACTCAAGTACCCGGGAGCCTCTAAGCGCGGCCTCCCAAACAATCCATTGCAACCAAGTCATGAGAGTCGCCCTAAGAGGGTTTTTATCAAAACATTTTTATCGCTTTCCATAAAGTGCCAAACGGGCATTTAATACATTTCACAAACACTACTCAAAGACAGGTACAACTTCTTTATGAGACAAAATCCAGTTTAAAATCGTTTAAAGAACCCCAAAACACTACTTCACAGGTTGCCAGTATTTTTATAAACCAAACCAAACCATTTTCTTTTCCAAATAAACTTTAAGAGCCAACCGGGCAATTTCTCAAACGAACCAAAGTATTTGTTCACGGATCAAAATAAATCATTTCTCATTAAACCAGAACTCTATTTTATATTTCGTGAATTATGTTTAAAAGCCAAACGGGCATTCTTTCATTATTGTGTGTCCGCTCGTCAAAAGGATGTTTCATGTGTCGTGTATAAAATAAACGGCTCCTTTTGACATTAAATAACCATTTAAAAATTAACCATCTTATATTAAAAATTAATTATCGTATATTATCTCATATTTATTACAACTAATAAAATGTTGATTTTGAACAATTAGGGTGCGCAAACAGCATGAAATAATATAACTTAAATTTTAAAAGCAGTGCAAAGGGGACCTACCTCAAAACCAAGCGCGTCGACACAACAACCTCGGATCCAAGTCGCGATGACACGGCGTGTGTCCGAAACCACGTGACAAGGTCTAACACTCTGCATAGTCAGTACCAAGGACTCAGACACATCCAAAAACTCACCAGAGCATGCCAAACCAAGCGTCGGAAAGAAACGCTCACCTCGGAACTGAAGCGCGACAACAACGGAACCTCGGAGACAAGGCGCGGCGATGACGCTCACTCGGAAACACCCTGCGCGGGTCCTAAAAGTCCTAAGCCAACAAATAAAAACCCACCATCAACAAGAGTACGATGATAATAATAAAAATAAAGATAAAAATAATAATAATACTAATAATAATAATAAGATTAGTAATAATAATAATAAAAAAAAAATAGTAATAATAACAATAGTAATAATAATAATAATAGCAAAATAATAATAATATTAATAGTAATAATAATAAGATTAATAGTAATAATAATAATAACAATAATAATAATAAAATAGCAATAATAATAATAATAATGTTAATAAGAATAAAAAGAATTATAATAATAATAATAATAATAATAATAATAATAATATTAGTAATACTAATACTAATAATAATAAGAAAAATGATAATAATAATAATAATAACAAAATAATATTAATATTAATAATAATAATAATAATGATATTAATAATAATAATAATAATAATAGTATGAAAAACAATAATAATTATAATAATAATAATATTAACATTAATAATCATAATATTAATAAGATAAAACAAAATAAATAAATAAAAGGAAAAAAGAAAGAGACCTGGCCGGGAGGGGAGGCACGCGGCGGACAGGAGGAAGGAGAAAGAAAAAGAAGAAGAAGAAGAAGAGGAAGAAGGAGAGAAGAAGAAGAAGAAGGGAAGGAGAAGAAGAGAAGAAGAAGAGGAGGAAGAATGAGAGAAGAAGAAGAAGAAAGGAAGGAGAAGAAGAGAAGAAGAGGAGGAAGAAAGGGGGGGCACGGGCTGGCTGGACCGCTGGACCAGGGGAGGGAGGCCGCTGCTGTTGCGGGAGGAGAAGGAAGAAAAGAAAAAAAAGAAAACAGGGGAGAGGGAGAGAGCAGGTGGGCGAGGGGTTGCTGCAACGAGGGAGGGCGCCGAGTAGCAGGGTTCACCGCGTGGAGAAGGAAGGGCCGACGGCCCAACGACGCTGGTGTGGGAGTCGACCAGACCGGAAGTGGTGCGCGGTAGATCGGACGGCGCTGGTGAGGACTCGGCCGGACAGAAGGTGTTGCGACGGACAGAGGGAGAAGCGCTGGGTGCTGCGGCTGCTTGATGGAGCAGGGGGCGTTGTGGTTCGGCTAGCACAACCGA
This sequence comes from Viscum album, assembly GCA_963277665.1. Classification (NCBI taxonomy): domain Eukaryota; kingdom Viridiplantae; phylum Streptophyta; class Magnoliopsida; order Santalales; family Viscaceae; genus Viscum; species Viscum album. The sequence continues at coordinate 1,784,055,352 of OY728121.1, read as the reverse complement.
AGAGGGAGGTTGGGTCCGGGCCGGTGCTACAGGGGAAGGCGCCGTGCGGTTTGCTGAAGGAGGAGACGCGCTAGGGGGAAGCCGGGAGCTGGAGGGTGCAAAGCATGCAGGGAAAACGGGAGGTGAGGAGGGGTATCGGCGCTAGGGTTCGACGCAGGAGGGGGGAGAAGAAGGAAGAAAAAAAAATGTGGGTGGCGGCGCTCATGGGGGCTACGGGAGAAGAAAAGAAACGAGAATGGGGATCTAGGGTTAGAGAGAAGGAATGAAAAATAAATAAAAGAAAAGAGGTAAGAAAAAGAAGTAAATAAATGAAACAAAAATAGTGATAATAATAAAAGAATGATAATAATAAAAATAATAATAACTTTAAGCTCTAATAACAATAATTTCATTTCATAATAATTATTTTATTGAATAGCGCAACTGCGCGGTCCGCATATGCCTCTAGCGACTGTGCGCGAACTAAGCGTGAGCTTTTGTCTGATCCAGAAGTTGTCAGACCGGTGTCCAGGCTGTCCGCACAGTCTCTGCCAAACATATAGTGCATGCGCACTAGTCTAAAACTCAACCCAACTCTCGAAAAGAGAAAATAAATAAATAAATAACCATAATAATTAATAACATCTTTATTAAGATCAATTATAATAATAATAATAATAATTATTATTATAATAATAATCATGATGATAAAAATACAAATGATAAAAATACTCATTTCGTCTTAAATAATAAAAACAACTATGAACTGATAACAATAGATGTGCGCGTTAAATATAAAGACTCTATTTAAAATTTTCCAAAGACAACGGGATGCGAAAAAACACCGGGCAGGGACGCGCGGGGTTTCCGGAACAGGCTCCACTCACGCGCCCAACAACGTCGCGTTAAAAAGTGCACTTTTTAACAAAAACTCAAAAATCTAATCCGAGACTGGACACGAACCCCAGCAAAAAAATTCAAAGTCAAAGAAATCATAAAATAAAATAAACGTGCGCGTCAGGGTGTGACATTTTAATTAGTACTAAATTGTAATAATTAGTAATAAATTGTAATAATTAGTTATAAATTGTATTAATTGGTAATAAATTGTATTAATTAGTAATAAATTGTATTAATTTGTAATAAATTGTAATAATTAGTAATAAATTGTAATAAATTGTTATAAATTGTAATATTTAGTAATTAATTGTATTAATTAGTAATAAATTGTAATAATTACTAATAATTAGTAATAAATTGTAATAATTAGTAATAAAATGTAATAATTCATAATAAACAGTAATAATTAGTAATGAATTGTAATAATTACTAATAAATTGTAACAATTAGAAATAATTAGTAATATTTATTAATAAATACTAATAATTAGTAATAATTAGTAATAAATACAGATAATTATTAATAATTAGTAATAATTAGTAACAATTAGTAATAATTAGTAATAATTATTAATACATTGTAATAATTATTAACAAATTGTAATAATTATTAATAAATTGTAATAATTAGTAATAATTAGCAATAATTATGAATAATTAGCAATAATTAGGAATAAATAGGAATAATTAATAATAAATAGGAATAATTAGCAATAGGAATAATTATCAATAGGAATAATTAGTAATAAATATGAATAATTAGCAATAAATAGGAATAATTAGGAATAAATAGAAATAATTAAGAATAAATACGAATAATTAGCAATAATTAGGAATAATTAGCAATAATTAGGAAAAATTATCAATAATTACGAATAAATAGAAATAAATAGTAATAAATAGGAATAATTAGTAATAATTAGGAATAAATACTAATAATTAGGAATAAATACTAATAATTGGCAATAATTACTAATAAATAGCAATAATTAGCAATAATTATAAATAATTAGCAATAAATACAAATAAATAGCAATAAATAGAAATAATTAGCAATAAAGAGCCATAATTAGTAATAAAGAGAAATAATTCGTAATAAAGAGCAATAATTTGTAATAAACAGGAATAATTAGTAATAATTAGTAATAATTAAGAATATTTAGGAATAATTAGTAATAAATAGAAATAATTGATAATAATTAGGAATAATTGAGATTAATTAGTAATAAATTGTAATAATTAGTAATAAATTGTAATAATTAGTAAAAAATATAATAATTACTAACAATTATGACTAAATACTAATAATTTAAAATAATTAGAAATAATTAGAAATAATTAGTAATAATTAGAAATAAATAGGAATAATTAGTAATAAATTGGAATAATTATTAATAATTAGGAATAATTAGTAATAATTAGTAATAATTAGTAATAATCAGTAATAATGCGTAATAATTAGTAATTATTAGTAATAATTAGGAATAAATAAGAATAATTAGTAATAAATATGAATAATTAGTAATAATTAGTAATAATTTGTAATAATTAGTAATAATTGGGAATAATTAGGAATAAATAGGAATAATTAGTAAGAAATAGGAATAATTAGTAATAATTAGGAATAATTTGTAATAATTAGTAATAATTAGTAATAATTAGTAATAATTACTAATAATTAGTAATAAATAGGAATAAATAGGAATAAATTGTAATAAATAGTAATAGTTAGAAATAAAAAGTAATTGTTAGTAATTAATAGTAATACTTAGTAATAAATAGTAATAGTTAGTAATAAATATGAATAATTAGTAATAAATAGGAATATTTAGTAATAAATAGATATAATTTGTAATAAATAGTAATAGTTAGTAATAAATAGTAATAGTTAGTAATAAATATGAATAGTTAGTAATAAGTAGGAATAATTAGTAATAAATAAGAATAATTAGTAATAAATAGTAATAATTAGTAATAAAACAGTAAAAATTAGTAATAAATCGTAATAATTAGTGAGAAACAGTTAGAATGAAATTTTAATAAATTTTAATAATTTTCAGAACATGGAACAATTTCTAGTGGATTGACGGAACTCATTTTTCTCGATGGCTTTTCTCCTTTGAACTCTCCTCGACTCAAAACATTATAAAAAATGTGCTGCTACATAGGCATATTCAATCTCTTATGCACGAGATTGGATATGAACTCATAGGTTCACATTTTTTATAATGTTTTCAGGTGGTGACAATTGGAATAAGAAGATTCATCGGCAAAAAGGTGGCTCTTTTGTCCGACGGCTCATTTACTTGCATCTTTCTCACACTGAAATCATAATGAAGAATCTGGTCGGAGGTACGCATATTCATTTTCATGTCGGACAAAAGAGGAGCCATCAATCCATGGGTAATTGTGTCTTCCTTAATTAATGGTAATTATTAAGAAGTAGTAGTAATTAGTTTTTTTTAGATAGTGTTTTTATAATTTCAAATTATTCAAAATCAGTGATGATTTAATATTTTTTAGAAAAATATGGAACAAGGAAGTCGTCATCTGTCATTATTAGATGATCACGCTTGGATAAATCGGCATAGAAATCTAAATGGTTCTGGTTTAAATCTTATATATATTGAGGGTGTTGTAGATTTCTTAGCAATTGTATCATCAAAAACAGAATTTGTTTCAGAAGTCACAATAAAGTGTCCTTGAAAAAAATATACTCTGAGAACATTTGAAACATTTGACAAGGTTGGGGGACATCTCTTGCGGTTTGGTTTTCAACTAGATTATGTTTTTTGGTATCAATACGGTGAACAATGTTCTAGATAAGATACTAATAACTTGATTCCAGATCCATCACGATTCCAAAATTTAGTACATGATGTTGCAGGTTCATCTCTTCAACAAACTGAAAGTCAAGATGATATCGCTTTAACTCCTGAGTTGGTACGATCCGAATTTTATGAGTTGTTGAGGTCTGTTGAGGATGCATTATATCCTAGTTTCAAGATAAGAGAATTAAAAGTGGTTAAAAAATTTATGGCTATTAAATCAGATAATGCAATGTCAAATAACTATTTTGATGAGATATTTTCTTTGGTTAAAACACTATTACCTGAACGAAATGTGTTGTCTACTAATTACTATAAGAGAAAAAGGCTAGTTCGTAATCTGGGGGTTAGTTATCGGAATGTTCATGCATGTGAAAATGATTGCATATTATATTCTGGTGAAAATGAGTCTTTGGATAGTTCTCCCACATGTGAACAATTGAGATATAAAGAAGCTCAACCAGGGAAGTCTGGATCGATTCCTACAAAACAGTTGAGCTATTTCCCCCTTACACCCAGGCTACAAAGTTTATTTATGTCTCATAACACATCGTCAATGATGTCATGGCACCAAAACAATATTTCAACTGGTTAAAGCTTGAATCATCCATCTGATGGTGATTCATGGAAACATTTTGATCGCTTGTATCCGTATTTTTCTTTAGAATCCTGAAACGTGCGATTGGGTATTTCTACTGACGATTTCTGTCCGTTTGGTTCTTATGGTAGTCAATATTCATGTTTTCCTATCTTTATAATTCCAAACAATCTACCTCCATGGATGTTGATGAAGGTGCCCTATATCTTTTTGACCTTATTAATCCTAGGACATCCGAAAAAAATTGTTGTTTATTTGAAACCATTGATTGATGAGTTAAATTCATTGTGGATTAATGGTGTTAGTACATATGATATTTCCGTGAAACAAAATTTCACATTAAAAGTTGTATTGATGTGGACGATTAGTGACTTTTTTGCATATGGAATGTTATCTGGCTGGAGTACACATGGTCCAAAATCATGTCCTTATTGTATGAATGACAACAATGCTTTTATGCTCGTCAATGGAAAAAAACCTTGCTATTTTGACTATCATCACATATTTCTTCCAACCGATCATACTTCTTGAAGGAACATATCTCATTTCAGAAAAGGCACAATTGAAAGGGATTAACCTCCAAAAATGATCTTAGGTACAGAGTTAAAATCAGTTGTATTTTCATTACCTCCCATCACATTTGGGACAACGGTAAACCAACAGAAAATTCATGGATTCGGGAAATAACATAATGGGATAAAACGAATCCTTTTTTGGGATCTCCCATGTTGGTCCTCCACTTGTTGGATGTCATGTATATTGATAAGAACTATTTTGATAATTTATTTCATACAGTTTTGGATACACTAGGTAAGACCAAAGATACTATAAAAGCATGATTAGATCTTTCCCAAATTTGCAGGCAACCAGAACTTGTACTATTTTAAAATGTCAGATCACAGAGGTTAATGAATTCAAAAGAAGCTTATAAACCATCCAAAGAGAGTCGCTTATTAGTTTGTCAGTAGATTTCATATTTGATACTTCCAGATGGCTATGCTTCCAATTTTGGAAGATATGTTAATAATGGTCATATTACCGGATTAAAAAGTCATGATTGTCATGTTATAATGGAATGACTTATGCCAATTGGATTCGGAGGTTTGTTGAATTATATAATTTGAGATTCGATAAAAGACATATCATATTTTTTTTGAGAAATTTGTTCAGTGACAACAGACTATGTTGCGCTATGAAAACTAGAAGAAGATGTTGCTGTAATTATATGTAAACTGGAAAAAATATTTCCTCCTTCTTTCTTTGACTCAATGGAATATCTGATATTAAATTTTCCATGTAAAGATAAATGTAGAGGTCCAATATAGTTTCGATGGATGTACCCATTCGAGAGATGCATGCAAAAACTAAAGAAAAAAGTACATAACAAAGCATCAGTTGAAGTCTCATTTTCTGTAGTTATTTTCAAGAGGAAATTTCTTTTTCTGCTCTCACTATTTTGAATATGAATTTCCCTAAAAACAAAACTTCATGGGATAGAACGAGGGAAATGTTAATGATGAAATGGAAAATCAATTATCAGTTTTTAATCAGCCAAATCTTGGCTTCGGTGGAGTTCATGAATTCTGGCTTTCAGACGATGAAAATTACAGAGCTCATACATATGTTCTACTCAACTATGAATAAATGACTTCATTTGTACTATGAGTGCTTATATAACTTATTATATAATTTCTGTTATAGTATATAAACTTTTTTCATTTTTAGATTATATGATAATCACATCAAGAAACAACTTCCACAAATCACAACAACTGCTCTTGAAGAATGCCGAATTTTTTTTCTCCATGGTTTCAAAAACCGGTAACATAAATTATTGATGGTTTAATATCAATTCAGTTTATTATTTATTATATTGATAATTTTTTAAAAAAATTTCTGGTGTCTCATCATGCTGATAAAATTGATAAGCGACTATGTATATTGAGTAACCCACCATCCAAAATGGTTAAATCTTATAATGCATATGTGTTGAATGAATTTTGATTTCATACACATGCATATGGGGAATCAAAAAAAACAATGAACAATGGAGTTTTTTTGAGAGGATCGCATCATAGAGAAACTGAAGTTGACTTTTACAGCATTCTGGATGAAATTATTGAGCTATGTTATCTTAGAAATAATTACCTAACGTTGTCTAAATGTCGGTGGTTGGATACTGAGAGAGGATTGCGTGTTTATCCGACTCATGGAATCATCTATATTAAATATAATAGTATTCTTTTAGTAAATGATCCATTTTTACTGGCTGAACAGGAACATCAAATTTATTACGCAAAGTACTGTGCTACTTCAAGATACCCGACTGATTAGTGGAGCATAATAAAAATGAAATCTCAGGAAAATCAATTTACTCAAACTGAATGTGATTCTGCTGAAGTGGAAGGAATTGAAATTTTTCAAGAGACTACTCAAAATCCATCTTTTTCACAATTAAACGTGAATATCGATGATGACACCCCAAAATTAAGGTTGAATGGTGATGAAGATGTTAATGATGTTACAAATGAATTTGAAATGAAAAGGGATGGTGAAAGTGAAACTCATATGGATATTGATGATGCCAAGGAAGAATATGAATACATTGACATCGTCAGATATGAAGATAATGATTAAGGTGAACATTGACACAATTAAATGCTGGTTATGATAATAACTAATATATATCTATATATGATAGTTATTTTCAACTATATACTAACAAAAATCATTTTTTTGTTTCAGAAGGATCCTGATCTATTTCGCGAGTTGCAGGAGGTTATTCTAGTTTTGGATGAGGGGGATGTGGGATCATATGACCCTCTGCCTACTAGTGGTTCCGGAGGTACGCGGAGGGGGCGTGGTCTTGTGCGACTGATGATTCCTGAACCTATCCCCATGTGACGTCCATGTCTTGGATTCGATCCACACACACAGTGGTATGATAACCTGTATATCATAGTTATATTTTTCATTAATTTATTTATATCTATACTAATTGTTTGATTATTTATTCTTTTTCACATTTTTTCACATGTAGCTGTTGGATAGGGGAGCGCTATCTTGCATAATTATTTTTCTCAGCCATGGATCAAATGGGAACAGATTCCCGTTGATGTGAAGCACGACATGTATAATCATTGGCTGGTACGTAAATAAATAATATTTATTTTGAAATTTATTTTATTAATAACTTGATATTATAAATTATTTTTAGGTTTTATGGTATACCATCGATGATAGCATGCGTGACGCTATCCATACAGCATGGGAGGTGGCTATGTGTGAGCGTTTGCGTCAGGTTTTGCACAATTTGAGAAAGATGACCATTAAGAAAGCAGGATCGACACTATTTGATGAGTCATGTAGAGCCCACCGACCATAGTACATTTCATCTCAGATTTGGGATCGATTATGTGGACACTGGTTGGGTGGTGGATTTCATAGGAGGTCTTCATGGGGTCAACATAACCTGGGGAGACAGAAGGCAACACATCGAGCTGGTAGCCGTACATTCAGTACGTATAGAGAGCATCTGGTAAGTATTTTTTTTAAATATTTTAGATAAATTCAAATATAAATATTTTATTTTATATTCATATAGGCAGTCGAGCATCCCGATATTATAGAGTATGATGTTTCTCAGAAGATGTACAGTGATCTAGCCACCAGAGAGATTAGAGGTGATCACCAGCATCAGATTGTGGTTAGTCTTATTTTTTTTTCAGTTCAACAATTAACAGCATATAATATTTTCACAATTTTAATTTCAAATTGGAATTGAAGGAGTCATATGAGGATGCTACCCCTCAGACACAGGCTGAGGGTCAGGATGAGGTGACTGATCAGACCAGTGCCCACCATTTCGACAAGGCGACATGGATGAAGGAGACTCAGTATGGCTTTGAGAAGGGATGAGTATTTGGTATCGACTCTCATCTGACTCCTGGTACTTATTATGGTATTGCTGCGATGTCAGCATCCAGCTTAAGAGGACCTCATGGAGAGGAATCATCTTCTTCCTCATAGTATCAGGAGCAGTTACAAGTTCAGAATGACCTTATAGAGAATTTGCAGAAGCAGTAAGAAGAGATGCGTTAGCAGCAGCAGCAATAAAAGTAAGAGCACGTGGAGGAGATGCATCGATGGCAGCAGCAGCATCAGGATCATATGGAGTACATGCGCCGTCTGACTCGTAGTTTGGGGATGAAGATTTCTACACCATCTCCTTCAGCTCCTCCACCTCCTCCAGAAGACGACCCCTAGTGATTTTTTATGTCAAAAACATTTGTATTTAACATTTGTTGTAATGTGAAATATTTAAAGTTTCTGTCTTTTATATTGGTGCGAATATTAGAAAATTTAATTTTTAATATTTTATGATTTTTTTGTGAATATTGAAAATTTTAATAATTTTTTTTTTCATATTTTAGTAATATTAACATTATTTTTTTATTAAAAATAATTTTATTTAATATATTTTTTCAGTACTATATTTTTTAATGTTTGATTATTTTACTAATAATAATAATAATAATAATAATAATAATATTTTATGATTTTTTATATTTTTTTGTGAATGTTGAGAAATTTAATATATTTTTTTAATTATTCTAATAATATTAAAAATAATTTTTCAATAATCATAATTTTATTAAATTTATTTATTTAAATTTATTTATTATTTTCGATGGGATCTATTGCGATGGGTTCCCATCGAAAATATTCTAAATAATTTTTTTAAAAATTATTTGCGACGGGATTAGGGGCCCATCGCAAATAATCTAAATATTTTTAAAAAAAAACCCATTTATGACGGGATTATGGGCCCGTCGCAGATACTTTTTGCGATGGTCCCATCGCAAAAAAGTTTACATATATAAAGTATATAATCAGAGAGTTATTTGCGACAGGCCCGTCACAAATAATATTTTTTGCGATGCCATTTTCTACAACGGGATATTTGCGACGGGATCCCATCACAAATAACCGGTCACAAATACCTAGAATTCTAATAGTTTTTAGAAATTAAAATTGAGTTAGTGTTACCAATTTGGACAAGTAAAATGATATTTCCTTTATAATTGTCACCAAAGGTGACATAACCACCATAAATCTTTATAAGGTTCTTGAAGATGAAGTAATATTCTATCATATGTTTGGAGTAGCCACTATCCAAGTGCCATAAAATTTTATAGGTTCCATTTAAACTGTTTACCTATAAATTAATGTTTATACCAACAGTGATTTTTGTAACTAAATTTTCTTGGGTATAGAAATTATAGTGGTTAGGGCCCTAGGAACCAATATTTTATTTATTAGATTCCTAAAATAAGATTACAATTTTTTTTTGAAATGAAAACTTTATTAGGTCCTTTTGAATAATAAATAACAATAGAATTTTTAGATTTGGACTTATGAATAGATGTTCTATTAACTACTCTTCTCTCTCTAGGTTGATATCCTATACCTATAACATATTTAGGTGCAATTTTTTTCCTCAAATGTGAGTAAGATTTTATATACAATTTGTAATCCTTTACAAGTCCTTTTTATGTTACTCATTTGAAATTTTGAGTTTAGTATTTTCTTTTAGTAATTGAACATTCTTTTCCTTTTCCAATATAAAATTAAATTTAACATTTACAAAGAAATAATACTATTTCTTCATAACATTATATTTGAATTTGATTCCATTAAAATTATCTTCAAGTATATTAAAATACACAGAAATTTATTATTTATACACATCATTATCATTTTAATTTTCACAGTGATCAGAATTATGTATTGGAGATGTAATAGGTACCTCAGAAACATTTTTCTTGAAGAACATATCATCTCTATCTGGATTTTCTTCATGAGTAGAATATGTGTCACTAGATATGCCCTTAGAGGAACTCCATGTGTCTTTCAAGGATTTATTTTATTATCTATCGTTTTCCTCATACTTATTATTGTATTTCAAATTTGGACAATCAACCATAGAATTTAATTTTCACTTTCATTCCAAAAAAGTACACTCATTTGAATTTTCATCTCTTTTACAATAATTTTTCTAAGTTTCTCTATTTTCATACTATCCTTTGAAGTTTGGTTTCCTGATGAATTTTTTATTTTAAAAAAAGTTCTTAAACATTCTAGCCAGATGGGCTATTTCTTTATCAATGTAACCAGGTGACTCTTCATCGTAAGGGATTTCAAATTTTACCTTTTCATTATATTTTTGTTTGGATGTAGTAGACATGAAAGCTACTAAATTTCTCTTAGGTTCATCATCCTCTTCATGACTAACATTAAGCTCTTATTAATACACCATCAACATCCTAATAAATTCCTTGATAGGTAATATACTAATATTGTAGGTTTACCTTACTGAAATAGATGTCCCACTCCATCTCTCTAGAAAACATCTCAGTAGTCTCATGATTTGGTCTTTATCTAACAATGGATTTTATACGAATATTATAGAATTTAATATCTAATTGTACATGGGATACATATCAAAAATTAACTCATAAAGTTTAATTTTAAAAGTATCATATTTAATTGTGTAATTTTTTAATCTAATTTCTTAAATATCTGTATTTCGTTCATGTGAAATAACTAAAGTATCCCAAATTTCATAGGCAGTTTTACTAAAAGACATCCTATTAAAATATTCTTCTCTTATGGCATAATAAATGTAATTCCTATATTTTCAATTTTATTATAATAAATCTTAGTATCATCATCCCTAGTACTTATACCAGTCTTTGGTAATTCATAATAATCCTATATAGCATACCAAATTTAAAAACCTATGATTTCAATATGTATTTACATTTTTGTTTTCCATTGGGAAGAGATTTTTCCATTATTTAAGGGAGGAATGTTAGTATAAAAACCTTTTTTTCTATTATCCTCTCAAATAAATGAATTTATATATAATAAAAGTTTATGATATTTAAAATAAAACTATAATCAAAATTGATATTTTTTGAAATTATCAGACACCAAATGTTGGTCAAAGTGAGTATCGTAAGAGGGGGGGGGGGTGAACTGAGTACAGAATACAAATTTATTTCTAAAAAAGATATAAATCAAATATCCCAGTTAATTAAAATGGTATAGATAATCTAAATAACTGATAAATATAAGTTCTGATTGTTTAAATGATTTCTCAAATATTGATCAAGTCTAAACTAAAATAGTTTAAAAAACTAATTTTAATTTTGAAATCAATTTACATAATCAAAACCACATAAAAAGAATAATTAAGACTAAATTTCAAAGTAGTGGTTTTTTATAGTCTAAATAATTTTCAATTTAATAAAACAAATTAAAAGAAAAAAACATACTGCAGAATAATTACAAGAGGTTTATTCTCAAGCCAAGACATAATCTACCCCACTTAGAAATTAACCTCTTCCCAGTATATTATATAAAATAATCAATGTTATACACCCTAGATTAGGTATATAAAAACAACAAAGATATCCAGGCCAAAGAGGGAACTCTTCTAAAAAATCATGGGAACAAAAACAAATAATGGCCTTATAAGGACCTCTTCCACAACATGTCAGAAACATGAGTAAGAATAGTTGAGAAGATATAAAGTATCTTCTATCCATGGTAAAAGAGATAGATTATGTGTTAATAATACAAAATGAGCACACACTACTCATGATATAAAAATAATAAATAGAAATAGAATGTAAAAGAATGTATAAAATATTATGTTTCTCTTTTCTGATTAGATTTGAAGCTTTGGAATCTATGAATGTGTTTTGAATACATGCTTGTGTTTTTTTTCTGTTGGAACCATGGTCGTTATTTGAATGAATTGGAGCATGGTTTGTGTTTGTTGAAAATCCTTAGTGGATGTTCAGAATATGTTCCAGCAAAGTCATCATACAGTACAAGCAGATAACAGTATTAAAGGTGGCACTGTTTTCCAGTGTTTGCCAATTTTTTGTGCCTGAAAATCGACAAATGGAGAAAAGTAGTTTTAGAAAAGAGAATTGCGCACATTTGTCTTGATGGAGAATAAACTTGTGCGACATATGTTTTTTAAGATCATAACATGAAAATATAGAAAAGAGAGAAGGGCACCCAAGCTTTATGTTTGGTTGCTCAAGTGACTTATGCGGCAGAGACTTACGTGCTGAAACTTGTGCACCGAGGGAAGACTTGTGCGCCATCGTGCAGGGTATCCAAATTCCTATAAATAGAGGATTACCCATCCTTATTCGGATTGAAGTTCAGACTTATAGAAAATCAGAGCTCCTGTCTCACATGTGTAGTGGTCGCGCAAGTGGTTGTGGGTCACGCAAGTAGATGTTGCATGATAGTTGTTTGCTGTGCGTCCAAGGTGGTTTGGGCGAGAGAGGGGGTGAGTCGCCCAAGTTTGGAGTTGGTGAAGGAGGTGTCACACAGGTGGTTTGGTGACACTTTCACGCGAGGATTTGAAGAAGCGCGACGGTTGAAAATTGCGCACCAAAACCGGTTTGGGTGGAAAAGAGTGTGAGTCGTGAAAGGTTGAGGTTGAAAAAGAAAGTGTCACGAAATTAGTTGAGGTAAACTTGTGAACCATCTTAAAAACTTGCGCACCATCTTAGAGAAGCGTTCCAGGTGTTGATTGAAGCTCGCCAGTCTTTTTAGGGCTGCTCGAAAGCTGGATGTTTTCCTGATACCTTTGGTACAAAATGAGTTTAGTCTACGGGTGGAAGATAAACTTCAATAGAGAATCTACATAAAAAATGATTTATTTATTAGCGATGATGAAGAGCCCTTTACATCTATAAGTTGAGTGGGACTTCACCAAAGGTAGTGAGCCAGGGGGATTCAACGGGAGTGACCCGAGGGGCGTAGTAGGCTATCCCTGAACAGTTTTAAAGGCAGTGAGCCTGGGACAAAGTGACTGTTCTCAAACCTTTGTAATCCACAATGAGTGAAGAATAGTGGAGTTTGGTACGACTGAAAACCTATCAGTGTATTCTCCTTGGAAGTAGCCCTTAGTGGTGAACCAAGTAAAAAGTGTTATGTCATCTCTTTTTATGTGAATGTTTTATTTGTTCTCATATCCATCATACAGGTTAAACTAGTTTCTACCAATGTAGGAACAAGATACATCAGCTTAAAAGAAAAATTTGACACCCTGATTCACCCCTCCCCTCTCATGGTGTCCCAGGGTCCTTCAAGTGGTATCAGAGGGAGGTTAACTTGTGTTTGATCTATCAATATACCATTATGGAAAATTTATCCAATGTCAGGGGAGTCCCTCTCCTCGATGAAAGTAATTTACAGATATAGAAGAATAGAATGAGATCTAATCTAAGATCCCATTTAAGGAAAGTACTATCTTCTACTATCCAAGGTATACATCTTACTAATCCAACAGGGCTGGCCATGTTGGATGCTGATAGGAAAATTTTTGATGCTGATGCTAAAACGTAGAATGCTCTCACCGCAGCCCTTTCGGATCAGATCTTTTTAAATGTGATGAGTTGCACCTCAGCAAAGACCATGTGGGATAAACTAAAAAAATATTTATGAAGGAGATATCAAAGTGAAGGAGGAGAAACTCCAAGTCCTACAAAATAGGTTTGATGATCTGAAGATGCATCCTGATGATAATGCAGACTCCTTCAATTGAATTACTGAAGTGGTTGGAGAAATTCGGGGTCTAGGTGAAGAAATCAAAGATTTTGACATTGTAAAGAAAATATTATGAAGACTTCCACCCCTATACAATGAAAAGGTGTCATACCTTGTGAAAAGAGATCTTTCGAAACTTTCTTTGGATGATCTGTTGAGAAGCCTAGTGGCATATGAAATGAGAGTCAAACCAGAAGATTCTACTACATGAGTAAGCAAGGAAGTGGTGTTCAAATCCATGTAGAAACTGAAAATTTCAAATGATAGTAGTGGTGAAGATGATGAGGGAAAAATATTATTTCTCTCATTTCCATGAATTTCCAGAAGGGAAAAGGGAAATTCAAAGGGAAGTTACCTCTAGCTTGCTTTCGTTGTGGAAAAGTCGGGCACATTGCTTCTCAGTGCTTAAGAAAGATTGATGATGATGATAGGGATGCTGAAAACATTGAGAAGCCTTAGAAAAGGTTTTTCAAGAAAGGAGACTTCAAATCTAGAAAGAATGTTCTAAAGAAGAGTTTTTTTTTGTGAAGAGGAAGATGATAATAATGAATTCTGTAAAGAAGAAGAACCAGAGTTTAAAACTGGAAACCATGCTTCCTTGATGGCCACAGTTGAAAAATCAGATGATGGTGGTGGAGATAATTAGTTAGAAACTAGTGGGAATCCCAAGTTTCAATGAGTGGAAATCAATTGTAGAGGAATCAACTGAATATGTTGATCAACTTGAAGATGAAATTGAATGACTGGAAGAATTTTTGAAATTACAGTCTAAAATCCTTAAAAGCAATGATGATGTAGAAGATCTGAAGCTAATAATTGAAGAGAAGGGAAAGGTCATCAATGACCTCACATCCAGACTAGAAGAAAAGAACAAGGCTGGTGAGGGTCTTGAGGAGGAAGTTGTTACTCTTAGGAGTAAACTTGATAATGAATAAATTTCAAAAGAATCAAGGATGAAAATACATGTTGGAAGGTGCTCAGTCACTAAGATGTTAGAGAGAGAAAAACGTGGCTCTAATGGAGTTGAAAAGATTTTAAATGATCAAAGACCTACCTGTATGGGAAATAAAGGAATTGGTTGTGAGGAAGAATCGTCAAATGCTGAAAATAAAGGTGACCAAAATAAAGGCAAGCCGAAAGTGGGTGATGTGGGAATGTCTTCTGAAGTGATGAAACAGAAACCCGCAATTAAATTTGAAAGAAGAAAAAAAGATTATCCTCGAGCCTCGTGGAAATAGGAGCCCTCATACTATTATCCCACCAAATAAGAAATGAGGATAAATATAAGTGAGAAGACATTTCCACTCATGAAGTGTCAGTTCTGTGGATATTTAGATCACACCATGTCTTATTGGGAAGAGGCAATAAGCTAACTGAATGGAGAAGATATAGGAGTCCAATAGAGGAGAACAAATTCATATCCTAATTCTTATAGAAGAAAAAATTTCTATGGATATTGTTTTCGTTGTTCTAACTTTCGTCACAAGGCTGTTAATTATAGGCAGAAAAGGGACATGGACAGCTCATACCGATGTTCGAGACAAGTCAAGTCTCGTCAGCAAGACAATGTTTCTCTTTCAAACAGTTTTTCTCCTATCAAAGAATATTTCGACAATAAAGAACCTAGATACACGGAAGAGATAATTTAAAGGCCATAAGTTCTATATACTCAATCTAATGTCTCATGGAAAGACATGAAGAAAAATGAGAAATCAAACCTTCTAGAGGTGTCCCCCAAAGATACAAAAAACAACACTACCTAGATTCTGGATAGCAGTTGTTCATCTCATTTGACAAGTAATGCTGGCCTGTTAACTGATATCAAAAGGGAGGTTGATTTCACAGTACTATTTGGTAATGATGGAGCTCTGAAAATCAAAGGCAGTCGAAGTACTAAATTAGCTAATGGAGAGATAAAGAAGACTGAAGTCCTTTATGTAGATGGCCTACATCATAATCTACTCAGCGTGAGTCAACTATGTGACTTAGGACTTATAGTTACTTTTAATTAGAAAGGATTCACTATCAAGGGAAAGACATGCAATTCACTTTTGAAGGGATGCATAACAGAAAACAAATTATATCTGGTTGATAGTAAAGAAAATGTTTGTTACATGACTGTTGAAGAAGAAAACAATTTGTGGCATCAGAGATAGGGAAACATCAATCAACAATACATGGAGAAAATATCAAAATTGAGGATTTTCATAGACATTCACAACCTGAAGCATGAGCGTGAAAAGTCTTGTGATGCTTGTATTTGTGGGAAGATGGTCTACAGTTCATATCGGCCAAAGAAGAAAAGGGCATCCCATCTTGTTGATTAATTCATATACATGTATGCATGACGATAAATGTTTCCGGAAATCATGGAGAAAGGTACATTGTCTTTTTAAATTATGATTATAGTAGAATGGCATGTGTAATGGTCATTCACAGGAAATGAAAATTGCCTGACTTCATGAAAACATATCAGTTAATCGCTGAGAATGATACTGGATAAACAATCAAAGTGTTGTGATCTGACAATGGAGGGGAATACACGTCCATTGAATTTGAAAATTACCTAGAGAAGCATGGGATACAACATGAGGTAGCTGCTGTTAGAACTCCACAAAAAAATGGAGTTGTTGAACATAGGAATCAATAGGTGAACAATATGGCATGAACTATGTTGATTAAGAGTTGTATTCCACAAAATTATTGGAAATAGGCTGTTCAAGCTACATTATATATTCAAAATCGAACATGACTTTATATGGGTGAGACGAAAACACCATATGAATTGTGGCATAGAAGGAAACCCTCTTTGAAATACTTTTGTGTTTTTGGAAGTAAATGCTTCATTAGGAACAAAGAAGGAAATTATGGGAAGTACGGTGACAATGCAGATAAAGTAATTTTACTTGGATACTAAATGAACAACAAATCCTACAAGTTCTTAAACAAGTGATTAGGAAGGATTGTGGAAATCAGTGATGTTAAGATAATTGAATAGAAAACCACAGATGCTTCAAGGACATCAAATAATGATGTGATAGAAAGTGAGGAAGAATGTGAACATGGGGAAAATACAAATATAGAAATAGAGGAAGCTATAAAAAACACTCCGCAGTCACATCATGATGTTGAATTAGAAGAAGAATCTGAAGAAGAAACTGTGGTTGGAGAGAATGAAATTGAACTGCACAGAAGAAATCATAGAGCTATGATTGATCAATCTAACATAATTGGGGATAGGAGTGCACCAACTCAAACAAGGAGGATAAGGAATAACATGCAATCTTCATTTCTGTCAGTTGTGGAGCTGTCCTCATTTGAATAAGCTGCAAAGGATGAATCATGGGTGAAATCCATGAATGATGAGTTAGATCAGATTGTCAAGAATCAGACATGGGATCATGTCTAGAGACCCGAAGGTCACAATGTGATTGGTAAAAAATAGATCTTGAAGAACAAGTTTGATGAGCATGGAAGTGTTATTAGAAACAAGGCAGAACTGGTATGTAAAGGATACTCCCAGATTGAAGGCGTTGATATTGAAGAAACATTTGCTCCAGTGGCTAGACTGGAGTCAATCAGGCCTTTCCTTACGATGGCACTACAAATAGGATATAAAGTATATCAAATGGATTTCAAGATATCATACTTGATTGGTGTACTCAAAGAAGAAGTCTACATTGAACAACCAGTGAGTTTTGTTCTTGGTACTGATGAAACAAAGGTCTAAAAACTGAGGAAATCTCTATGTGGTTTGAAGAAGGCACCACGAGCATGGCATTCCTAGATGGAATCGTATCTCAAGAAGCTGGAATTAAAAAGAGGAGTAGACCACAATTTATATGTGAAGAATTATCCAACAGATCAGTTCATGGTTCTAGTCTACGTTGATGACATTATATTTTGTGGTAGCAGGTAGAAATCAGTGGATAAATTTACAAATCACATGAAATCAGAATTTTAAATGTCTATGATTGGGGAGCTCACATATTTCTTGGGGCTGCAGGTAATTCATAGGTAGGATTAAACTTTCATTTCTCAGGAGAAGTATGCAAGAGAGCTGCTGAAGAAGTTTAATATGCAAGACTCCAAACCAATATCAACTCCGATTGTAGTTGTAACAATACTTGGAAAGCATGAGGATGGGGAATCTGTAGACCCCACTATGTAAATGAGGATAATTGGGAATCTACTGTACCTGACAGCGACACGACCAGATATTGTCTTTGTAACCTGTCTGGTAGCCCGCTGTTAGAGTAATCCAAAGGAGGAACATATGAAAATAGTAAAAAGAATCATGAGGTATATTCAAGGTACTCAGAGTTATGGCTTATAATTTTCTATAGGAGGAGACAGTGAATTATCAACATTTTCTGATGCTGATTGGGCTGGAAATGTAGTGGACAGAAAGTCCACTAGTGGTAGAGCATTCTATATAGGGAATAAATGTGGTGGCTTGTTAAGAAAGAAACAAGAAATTACTTCTCTTAGTAATACTGAAGCTGAGTATATCTCGGCCACAAAGGCATGCACTCAACTGCTATGGATGAAGCAAAAACTAATAGATATTGGTGATGAGGTGAAGAAAAAAATGGTAATTTACTATGATAACAAGAGTGCAATTGATCTTACAAAGAATATTGTTCATCATTCTCGTACAAAACATATTGAAATCATGTATCACTTTATCAATGAAAAAGTTGATCAATGCATGGTTAGAATAGATCATGTGGGAACTAATGAGAAAGCGGCTGATATCCTGACCAAGCCACCGTCAGCGGCTGTGTTTGAGAAGAATTGGTTGAACCTTGGTGTTCATCCACCTCTCAGTGCATAAGGAGGTTACAAAATACCCCTCTCCCCAGTTATATTATATAAAATAATCAATGTTATACACCCTAGATTAGGTATATAAAAACAACAAAGATATCCAGGCCAAAGAGGGAACTCTTCTAAAAAATCATGGGAACAAAAACAAATAATGGCCTTATAAGGACCTCTTCCACAACATGTCAGAAACATGAGTAAGAATAGTTGAGAAGATATAAAGTATCTTCTATCCATGGTAAAAGAGATAGATTATGTGTTAATAATACAAAATGAGCACACACTACTCATGATATAAAAATAATAAATAGAAATAGAATGTAAAAGAATGTATAAAATATTATGTTTCTCTTTTCTGATTAGATTTGAAGCTTTGGAATCTATGAATGTGTTTTGAATACATGCTTGTGTTTTTTTTCTGTTGGAACCATGGTCGTTATTTGAATGAATTGGAGCATGGTTTGTGTTTGTTGAAAATCCTTAGTGGATGTTCAGAATATGTTCCAGCAAAGTCATCATACAGTACAAGCAGATAACAGTATTAAAGGTGGCACTGTTTTCCAGTGTTTGCCAATTTTTTGTGCCTGAAAATCGACAAATGGAGAAAAGTAGTTTTAGAAAAGAGAATTGCGCACATTTGTCTTGATGGAGAATAAACTTGTGCGACATATGTTTTTTAAGATCATAACATGAAAATATAGAAAAGAGAGAAGGGCACCCAAGCTTTATGTTTGGTTGCTCAAGTGACTTATGCGGCAGAGACTTACGTGCTGAAACTTGTGCACCGAGGGAAGACTTGTGCGCCATCGTGCAGGGTATCCAAATTCCTATAAATAGAGGATTACCCATCCTTATTCGGATTGAAGTTCAGACTTATAGAAAATCAGAGCTCCTGTCTCACATGTGTAGTGGTCGCGCAAGTGGTTGTGGGTCACGCAAGTAGATGTTGCATGATAGTTGTTTGCTGTGCGTCCAAGGTGGTTTGGGCGAGAGAGGGGGTGAGTCGCCCAAGTTTGGAGTTGGTGAAGGAGGTGTCACACAGGTGGTTTGGTGACACTTTCACGCGAGGATTTGAAGAAGCGCGACGGTTGAAAATTGCGCACCAAAACCGGTTTGGGTGGAAAAGAGTGTGAGTCGTGAAAGGTTGAGGTTGAAAAAGAAAGTGTCACGCAATTAGTTGAGGTAAACTTGTGAACCATCTTAAAAACTTGCGCACCATCTTAGAGAAGCGTTCCAGGTGTTGATTGAAGCTCGCCAGTCTTTTTAGGGCTGCTCGAAAGCTGGATGTTTTCCTGATACCTTTGGTACAAAATGAGTTTAGTCTACGGGTGGAAGATAAACTTCAATAGAGAATCTACATAAAAAATGATTTATTTATTAGCGATGATGAAGAGCCCTTTACATCTATAAGTTGAGTGGGACTTCACCAAAGGTAGTGAGCCAGGGGGATTCAACGGGAGTGACCCGAGGGGCGTAGTAGGCTATCCCTGAACAGTTTTAAAGGCAGTGAGCCTGGGACAAAGTGACTGTTCTCAAACCTTTGTAATCCACAATGAGTGAAGAATAGTGGAGTTTGGTACGACTGAAAACCTATCAGTGTATGCTCCTTGGAAGTAGCCCTTAGTGGTGAACCAAGTAAAAAGTGTTATGTCATCTCTTTTTATGTGAATGTTTTATTTGTTCTCATATCCATCATACAGGTTAAACTAGTTTCTACCAATGTAGGAACAAGATACATCAGCTTAATGAAAAATTTGACACCCTGATTCACCCCTCCCCTCTCATGGTGTCCCAGGGTCCTTCAAGTGGTATCAGAGGGAGGTTAACTTGTGTTTGATCTATCAATATACCATTATGGAAAATTTATCCAATGTCAGGGGAGTCCCTCTCCTCGATGAAAGTAATTTACAGATATAGAAGAATAGAATGAGATCTAATCTAAGATCCCATTTAAGGAAAGTACTATCTTCTACTATCCAAGGTATACATCTTACTAATCCAACAGGGCTGGCCATGTTGGATGCTGATAGGAAAATTTTTGATGCTGATGCTAAAACGTAGAATGCTCTCACCGCAGCCCTTTCGGATCAGATCTTTTTAAATGTGATGAGTTGCACCTCAGCAAAGACCATGTGGGATAAACTAAAAAAATATTTATGAAGGAGATATCAAAGTGAAGGAGGAGAAACTCCAAGTCCTACAAAATAGGTTTGATGATCTGAAGATGCATCCTGATGATAATGCAGACTCCTTCAATTGAATTACTGAAGTGGTTGGAGAAATTCGGGGTCTAGGTGAAGAAATCAAAGATTTTGACATTGTAAAGAAAATATTATGAAGACTTCCACCCCTATACAATGAAAAGGTGTCATACCTTGTGAAAAGAGATCTTTCGAAACTTTCTTTGGATGATCTGTTGAGCAGCCTAGTGGCATATGAAATGAGAGTCAAACCAGAAGATTCTACTACATGAGTAAGCAAGGAAGTGGTGTTCAAATCCATGTAGAAACTGAAAATTTCAAATGATAGTAGTGGTGAAGATGATGAGGGAAAAATATTATTTCTCTCATTTCCATGAATTTCCAGAAGGGAAAAGGGAAATTCAAAGGGAAGTTACCTCTAGCTTGCTTTCGTTGTGGAAAAGTCGGGCACATTGCTTCTCAGTGCTTAAGAAAGATTGATGATGATGATAGGGATGCTGAAAACATTGAGAAGCCTTAGAAAAGGTTTTTCAAGAAAGGAGACTTCAAATCTAGAAAGAATGTTCTAAAGAAGAGTTTTTTTTTGTGAAGAGGAAGATGATAATAATGAATTCTGTAAAGAAGAAGAACCAGAGTTTAAAACTGGAAACCATGCTTCCTTGATGGCCACAGTTGAAAAATCAGATGATGGTGGTGGAGATAATTAGTTAGAAACTAGTGGGAATCCCAAGTTTCAATGAGTGGAAATCAATTGTAGAGGAATCAACTGAATATGTTGATCAACTTGAAGATGAAATTGAATGACTGGAAGAATTTTTGAAATTACAGTCTAAAATCCTTGAAAGCAATGATGATGTAGAAGATCTGAAGCTAATAATTGAAGAGAAGGGAAAGGTCATCAATGACCTCACATCCAGACTAGAAGAAAAGAACAAGGCTGGTGAGGGTCTTGAGGAGGAAGTTGTTACTCTTAGGAGTAAACTTGATAATGAATAAATTTCAAAAGAATCAAGGATGAAAATACATGTTGGAAGGTGCTCAGTCACTAAGATGTTAGAGAGAGAAAAACGTGGCTCTAATGGAGTTGAAAAGATTTTAAATGATCAAAGACCTACCTGTATGGGAAATAAAGGAATTGGTTGTGAGGAAGAATCGTCAAATGCTGAAAATAAAGGTGACCAAAATAAAGGCATGCCGAAAGTGGGTGATGTGGGAATGTCTTCTGAAGTGATGAAACAGAAACCCGCAATTAAATTTGAAAGAAGAAAAAAAGATTATCCTCGAGCCTCGTGGAAATAGGAGCCCTCATACTATTATCCCACCAAATAAGAAATGAGGATAAATATAAGTGAGAAGACATTTCCACTCATGAAGTGTCAGTTCTGTGGATATTTAGATCACACCATGTCTTATTGGGAAGAGGCAATAAGCTAACTGAATGGAGAAGATATAGGAGTCCAATAGAGGAGAACAAATTCATATCCTAATTCTTATAGAAGAAAAAATTTCTATGGATATTGTTTTCGTTGTTCTAACTTTCGTCACAAGGCTGTTAATTATAGGCAGAAAAGGGACATGGACAGCTCATACCGATGTTCGAGACAAGCCAAGTCTCGTCAGCAAGACAATGTTTCTCTTTCAAACAGTTTTTCTCCTATCAAAGAATATTTCGACAATAAAGAACCTAGATACACGGAAGAGATAATTTAAAGGCCATAAGTTCTATATACTCAATCTAATGTCTCATGGAAAGACATGAAGAAAAATGAGAAATCAAACCTTCTAGAGGTGTCCCCCAAAGATACAAAAAACAACACTACCTAGATTCTGGATAGCAGTTGTTCATCTCATTTGACAAGTAATGCTGGCCTGTTAACTGATATCAAAAGGGAGGTTGATTTCACAGTACTATTTGGTAATGATGGAGCTCTGAAAATCAAAGGCAGTCGAAGTACTAAATTAGCTAATGGAGAGATAAAGAAGACTGAAGTCCTTTATGTAGATGGCCTACATCATAATCTACTCAGCGTGAGTCAACTATGTGACTTAGGACTTATAGTTACTTTTAATTAGAAAGGATTCACTATCAAGGGAAAGACATGCAATTCACTTTTGAAGGGATGCATAACAGAAAACAAATTATATCTGGTTGATAGTAAAGAAAATGTTTGTTACATGACTGTTGAAGAAGAAAACAATTTGTGGCATCAGAGATAGGGAAACATCAATCAACAATACATGGAGAAAATATCAAAATTGAGGATTTTCATAGACATTCACAACCTGAAGCATGAGCGTGAAAAGTCTTGTGATGCTTGTATTTGTGGGAAGATGGTCTACAGTTCATATCGGCCAAAGAAGAAAAGGGCATCCCATCTTGTTGATTAATTCATATACATGTATGCATGACGATAAATGTTTCCGGAAATCATGGAGAAAGGTACATTGTCTTTTTCAATTATGATTACAGTAGAATGGCATGTGTAATGGTCATTCACAGGAAATGAAAAGTGCCTGACTTCATGAAAACATATCAGTTAATCGCTGAGAATGATACTGGATAAACAATCAAAGTGTTGCGATCTGACAATGGAGGGGAATACACGTCCATTGAATTTGAAAATTACCTAGAGAAGCATGGGATACAACATGAGGTAGCTGCTGTTAGAACTCCACAAAAAAATGGAGTTGTTGAACATAGGAATCAATAGGTGAACAATATGGCATGAACTATGTTGATTAAGAGTTGTATTCCACAAAATTATTGGAAATAGGCTGTTCAAGCTACATTATATATTCAAAATCGAACATGACTTTATATGGGTGAGACGAAAACACCATATGAATTGTGGCATAGAAGGAAACCCTCTTTGAAATACTTTTGTGTTTTTGGAAGTAAATGCTTCATTAGGAACAAAGAAGGAAATTATGGGAAGTACGGTGACAATGCAGATAAAGTAATTTTACTTGGATACTAAATGAACAACAAATCCTACAAGTTCTTAAACAAGTGATTAGGAAGGATTGTGGAAATCAGTGATGTTAAGATAATTGAATAGAAAACCACAGATGCTTCAAGGACATCAAATAATGATGTGATAGAAAGTGAGGAAGAATGTGAACATGGGGAAAATACAAATATAGAAATAGAGGAAGCTATAAAAAACACTCCACAGTCACATCATGATGTTGAATTAGAAGAAGAATCTGAAGAAGAAACTGTGGTTGGAGAGAATGAAATTGAACTGCACAGAAGAAATCATAGAGCTATGATTGATCAATCTAACATAATTGGGGATAGGAGTGCACCAACTCAAACAAGGAGGATAAGGAATAACATGCAATCTTCATTTCTGTCAGTTGTGGAGCTGTCCTCATTTGAATAAGCTGCAAAGGATGAATCATGGGTGAAATCCATGAATGATGAGTTAGATCAGATTGTCAAGAATCAGACATGGGATCATGTCTAGAGACCCGAAGGTCACAATGTGATTGGTAAAAAATAGATCTTGAAGAACAAGTTTGATGAGCATGGAAGTGTTATTAGAAACAAGGCAGAACTGGTATGTAAAGGATACTCCCAGATTGAAGGCGTTGATATTGAAGAAACATTTGCTCCAGTGGCTAGACTGGAGTCAATCAGGACTTTCCTTACGATGGCACTACAAATAGGATATAAAGTATATCAAATGGATTTCAAGATATCATACTTGATTGGTGTACTCAAAGAAGAAGTCTACATTGAACAACCAGTGAGTTTTGTTCTTGGTACTGATGAAACAAAGGTCTAAAAACTGAGGAAATCTCTATGTGGTTTGAAGAAGGCACCACGAGCATGGCATTCCTAGATGGAATCGTATCTCAAGAAGCTGGAATTAAAAAGAGGAGTAGACCACAATTTATATGTGAAGAATTATCCAACAGATCAGTTCATGGTTCTAGTCTACGTTGATGACATTATATTTTGTGGTAGCAGGTAGAAATCAGTGGATAAATTTACAAATCACATGAAATCAGAATTTTAAATGTCTATGATTGGGGAGCTCACATATTTCTTGGGGCTGCAGGTAATTCATAGGTAGGATTAAACTTTCATTTCTCAGGAGAAGTATGCAAGAGAGCTGCTGAAGAAGTTTAATATGCAAGACTCCAAACCAATATCAACTCCGATTGTAGTTGTAACAATACTTGGAAAGCATGAGGATGGGGAATCTGTAGACCCCACTATGTAAATGAGGATAATTGGGAATCTACTGTACCTGACAGCGACACGACCAGATATTGTCTTTGTAACCTGTCTGGTAGCCCGCTGTTAGAGTAATCCAAAGGAGGAACATATGAAAATAGTAAAAAGAATCATGAGGTATATTCAAGGTACTCAGAGTTATGGCTTATAATTTTCTATAGGAGGAGACAGTGAATTATCAACATTTTCTGATGCTGATTGGGCTGGAAATGTAGTGGACAGAAAGTCCACTAGTGGTAGAGCATTCTATATAGGGAATAAATGTGGTGGCTTGTTAAGAAAGAAACAAGAAATTACTTCTCTTAGTAATACTGAAGCTGAGTATATCTCGGCCACAAAGGCATGCACTCAACTGCTATGGATGAAGCAAAAACTAATAGATATTGGTGATGAGGTGAAGAAAAAAATGGTAATTTACTATGATAACAAGAGTGCAATTGATCTTACAAAGAATATTGTTCATCATTCTCGTACAAAACATATTGAAATCATGTATCACTTTATCAATGAAAAAGTTGATCAATGCATGGTTAGAATAGATCATGTGGGAACTAATGAGAAAGCGGCTGATATCCTGACCAAGCCACCGTCAGCGGCTGTGTTTGAGAAGAATTGGTTGAACCTTGGTGTTCATCCACCTCTCAGTGCATAAGGAGGTTACAAAATACCCCTCTCCCCAGTTATGTTAATTGTTTTTAATATGTTTATGGTTGCGATGCAGG
Source organism: Viscum album (assembly GCA_963277665.1). Lineage (NCBI taxonomy): Eukaryota > Viridiplantae > Streptophyta > Magnoliopsida > Santalales > Viscaceae > Viscum > Viscum album. The sequence goes on along the minus strand of OY728121.1, from coordinate 1,784,029,413 downwards.
TTTGTGGGGGAGATACTATCTAGGGGGAGTGTGGTTTGAGCGGAACAATAAACAATTACTGGTCTTTGGGTTTATTGTCAATGGGGAGAAAGGAATAAATTCAGGCATGTAATGCTTTTGTGACACATTGAGAATTCAGTTTCGGTGATTGGATGGGAAGGAATACAATGAACGAGGACCCAATTAAATATTCCTCTCTTGTTTTCTACACCAAACATTGATCACATAGACTTAGAGTGTTAACTGAGTTGATTATTTCATTTTTGGTTTGCTTATGGCTGGTGATCTATTGAATTTATTTACTGATTACCAACAAACCCAATGGGGGATATTGTTGGAACCATGGTTGTTATTTTCAATAATTGGAGTATGTTTTGTGTTTGTTGTTAATCCTCAATGGAATTTCAAAATGTGGTCCAACAAAGTGATCATATAGAACAAGCAGATAACTGTATTGAAGGTGGCAACGTTTTCTAGTGTATGCCAAATTTTTGGGTCTAAAAATCGACAAATGGAGAAAAGTGGTTTTGGAAAAGAGACTTTCATTCCATTTTCTTGAAGGAGAAGAAACTTGTGTGCCATATGTTTTTCAAGATTAGAACATGAAAATATGGAAATGGGAGAAGGGTTCCCAAGATTTATGTTTGGTCACGCAAGTGACATACACGACAGAGACTTGCGTGCCAAAACATGCATGCTGAGGGAAGACTTGCGCTCTGTCATGCAGGGTATCCAAATGATAATAAATAGAGGTCAACCCCTTCTCATTTGGATCAAAGTTCATACTTAGAGAAAAATCAGAGCTCCCGTCACGCAGGTGTAGTGGTCGCGCAAGTGGTTGTGGGTCGCTCAAGTAGAGGTTGTGTGACAGTTGTTTGCTGTGCATCCAAGGTGGTTTGGGAAAGAAAGGGGGTGAGTCTCCAATGTTTGGAGTTGGTGAAGGAGGTGTCACGCTGGTGGTTTGGTAACACTTGCACGCCAGTATTTGAAGAAGAACAGTTGTTGAAAATTGCACGCCAAAACCAGTTTGGGTGGAAAATAGTGCGAGTCGCGCAAGTTTGAGGTTGACAAAGCTGGTGTTGCGCAAGTAGTAGAGGTGAACTTGCGCGCCATCTTTAAAACTTGTGCACTGGATTGTAGAAGTGCGCCAGGTGTGGATTAAAGCTCGCTAGTCTTTTTGGGGCTGCTCAAAATCTAGAAGTTTGACCGATACCTTTGGTGCAAAGTGAGTTTAGTCTTCGAGTGGAAGTTGAATTTCAACAAAGCATCTACATAAAATATAGGATGTATTCATTAGAGATGATGAAGAGACCTTCATGTCTATAAACTCAGTGGGACTTCATCAAAGGCAATGATCTAGGGGGAGTCAACGAGAGTGACCTGAGGGACGTAGTAGGCTATCCCGGAACAGTTGTATAGGCAGTGATCCTGGGATAGAGTGACTATTCCCAAAACGTTGTAATCCACAACGAGTGAAGAATAGTGTAATTTGGTATGATCAAAAACCTTTAAGTGTATGCTCTTTGGACGTAGCCCTTAGTGGTGAACCAAGTAAAAAGTGTTGTGTCATCTCATTGCATGTGAATATTTTATTTGTTCTCATATCCATCATACAGGTTAAAATAGTTTCTAGCAACGTGGGAACAAGATCCATAAATTTAAAAGAAAAATTTGACACCCTGATTCATCCATCCCCTCCAAGGGTGTCCTAGGGTCCTTCAGTTTCATTAAATGGCTATGAAACAGAGCATCATATGCTTTATTTCTTCAAATTGTGTGAGATAATATGATTGACCATGAAGCTCCACTTTCTTATAGTCAATGTGTAGGATAGATGTAGTGTGTAAGCTCTCTTTGTTCTTGTTTTCCTTTATGCGAATCCCAATGTAATGTAGTGATAGTTCTAGAATATGTCACTCTACTCTACTATACACATGAGGGAGTATGTTTCTTCTTTTAACATCTACATGTAGGTGAATCCCTTTGATGAACAATAATTAGGATATACTCCTTGTACATAGTAATAACATGTACTTTAATGTCTACGCATGTGGTTAGGAAATAATTATTAAAATAATCAATTAAATTATGTATGATAATATAGAAGTTATAAATAGTTAATTCAAAATAATGAAAACTAATGATGGTGACTCCTTTGAATGGTAAGACAATCTCCGGTGGTGATTCATGCCAATGGTGATTGGAGATAGTGGTGAGTCATCTCAACGACGAGTCAGGCTAATGGCAGGTCACCTCAACAATGACTCATCCCGACGATAGGTTAATCGTATACTTTTACAAAATTCCACTCTAACGGTACATCATCTCAATAAATTTTAAAATTTGGAAGTGCCAAGATCATATGTTGAGTCATCCTCTAGAGATAAGTCTTTCCTACCCTTATCCAATTTTGCAACCGAGTGGTGACTCATTGTTGATGATAAGTATTTTTCATATTTCATAAAATTCCTATGTATCATGTCTAATGGTAGGTTTATTCAACACTTATTCAAATTTCTTACCTTAAATGGAAAGTCACATATAGTGGTGATTGTTTCCAGTAGTTTTTCAATTTTTCATATCAATGACGAGTCTATCTGGAGGTGACTCCTCTTCAATGACAAGTCTTTACCAAACTTAACCAAAATTTTTCCAATCTATCTTATATTATAAAATGTTTCCATAAAACATAAAAATAATTAATATAGTAAGAAATAAGATTTTATGATCATTAAATCAAGGGTTCCAACAACCTCAATATGGGTTTTTTCTCTTATATTGAAGTGATTCAATTTATTTTTTGACCTCAAAGAAATCAAACATAATCAAGATCACTATTACCAACAGAAAAACATCACCATTGAAATTCAAATAGAGAAATAAATTATTTTACTTCACAGATTGAATAACCATCTGATTTATTTTTTAAAAAATAGTCAAGAAATAAAATAAACTCTTCCCTTTAAAAATATATGTTCAAAAGAAATTTAAAATGGATTACAAAATAAGATAGCAACACAAAAGAGAGCGTCCTTCAGTTATCACCATCCACAAAAACCTGGTACTTAGATCCATATAACATGAATAACCCCCATCTTCGTCATTCGAGATTGAATGAATTATCTTTATAAAACTATCTATATCATCCTTAGACTTTCTCTCAAGCCAACCACTAATAAAAATATGTTGACATTGAATTATAAAGAGGTGTAAGGGTGGAAATATTTCATCCAGTTTCTATATGCTTGAGGTTGGATCAATTTTCTCCTCATTACTAGCTGAACCTAAATAAGGGATCTTCTAGAAAATTATTCCAAATAGAATTATTATTTAGAATTAAAATTTAATTTCTTTTGGATAGGTTCTAGAAAAAGGTATATCTAATTATTTAAGTTTATTTTTTATATTTGAAGATACCTTTCAACATTCTCCAATTTGAATCTAGTATATACTGAATAAATGAGAAACTTTTCCTTCAAATTTAACATGTTTGTGAAACATTGAGTTCTATTTCTTCTCTAGCGAGAATCATCTAATTTTTAGTGCTTTAGTGATATTTTTTCCACATTTAATTTGGTGGAATCCATTATGTTTCTCAAAACAATTTTATAGAATAAGTGATTTTTTTTGGGCCATAATAATGTCAAATCAAAACATAGACCAATTGACAAAGATATATCATATGATCATAGAAATCCTAGAAATAAAATATTTACTCAATTTGGATAAATAAGGAAAAATATATTACCAAAATATAGAAGTGATTGAAAATGATTAAATTTACCAGATTAATAAATAGTCACTTTTAATCTCAAAACATCCCTAAAATAAAAAAAATTGAAATTCAGCTCAAATTGGTAAATTTATGGGGTTTAAATAATTTACATACACCTAAAAATATTATAAATATTATCTATTTCAGTGGGACCTATATATATCTTCAATAAATTGAATAAATATTGAAATATCATGAGATAAATAGGATTGGAATGGTGAGGGAGCACAATTTAGTAAGGGAATTTGTCCATTTTGACATTTATGTGAGTGAACCTTGAATACTATGATGGTTTTAGTAGTAAAACTATTCCAATATTATAACCTTGGAAATGATCCTCAACTACTAAGGAAATAATTTTCTATGTGTATGTGTATGCCCCAAATCTATATATTATTCCAAATTTATGTTATCATAGATCCTTTTATTTTATTCCTTTATGTTTCATATCTTATGAACTATCAAGATTTATTATTAGACTCAAGATTATGATATTTTATATATAGGGTATGGTTTTCAAATTTTAATCTTAGGTTATCATAGCCTTATTCTCATGTTATGATTAAGTAATCATTGACATCTCCCTTATTTACCCTTATTAAGAATATGATCTCACCATTTCTTATGTTTCATTTACCTAGGTTATAAAGAATTTTTTTATGTATGATATGTCTTAAAAGGCATGTATTTTCAATATACTTTGTGAGATATGATTTAGTTCACATAGGAACAAGTTGTTTATGTATCCATATTTCAAAGACACTAAACCATTATGATCATCATGCATGTTTTTTTGGATGAAATTAATATTCATATATTAATATGTAATATCTATTTATGAGATGTGTGGGTAACTATAGTTTGCATTAGAGGATATATTTTGAAAAATTTGGGAAACTAGGATGAGAAACATTTAGTGAGAACTATAAGGATATGTCTATGTATAAGAAAATATCAAAGAATTTTGTTGATGAATAAAGAGAGTGGTTTTAAAGAAAATAAATCTAGGTGTGGATACAACAAGTGGATTTGGATCTAGAATAGTTTTATCTATGGGTAATAAATCCTAAAAGATAACATCATGATTTGACACAATCATCACCTGGTGTATGAAAACCAACCATAATGAACACCTAGTTTGACACTCCCAATGGATATGTTTTGGAAATTAAAGATACACTTTATGAAATACCATGAATGATTTGAATAGATGATTACCATTAATGAACTAGGATAAATCTAATGTGTCATTGATTAAAAAAATATGCGGTGATCTAGAAATCCTATGATTGATTTTTTATGATTGGACACTATGATCAAAGATTCCTAATGTCCATGCTAATTTTTTTAGTTTTACTATAGGATTTATGATATAATGATAAAGTTGGGATGGTTAGAGGTATGATCAAATATTTATGTTTCTTATTTGAGTATATTTATATGAATACATGAAAAAAGGAAATTTTTTTAAGTAATTTTAACTCCTAACTTAATTTATTAGATGTTGAATTAGTATTGAAAACCCCTAATGGTATGATGATCACATATCTAGTCTACTAATCTTCTCTAGTTGAAGCTTGTGGAAATATATTTCCCATAAATCTCATTATTGTACCTCCAATTGAATGTGAATCTATCTTAGGCATGGATTATATTTCCCAAAATAAACCCATCATTAATTTTCAAGTAAGGGAAGTCACATTTGATATTCCAAACCATCCAATGATCATCTATTAGTGTGATGATAAATATGGAATTCTGATGGAGATCACATCCATTATATTGGTATTAATTCCAATTAAAAGGTCTGTTTATGTTAGATGGATGGGGAGAAACTCGACATAGATGATATTCTTATTATACATGAGTTTTTTGACATCATTATAGAATATTTTCATAGTGTTCTACTAAATTATGAAGTTGTGTTCTCAATATAATTCATACGTAGTGATACAACTATTTCAAAGGATCCCTATATAATGAGACCAATTGAGTTATAGTAAATATGGAAGTAGCTCTAAGAAAATATTTACATAGGATTCATTTGGCCACATGTATCACCATGGGGTGAATATATTCTATTTATTGGACGATAGATTGATCAATGTGACTCTACTTTGATTATTGGGATCTAAAAAATAACATAATAAAGAACAAGTATCATCTACCCCAAATTAATTATTTATTTGACCAGCTATGTGAAGATAAATACATTTAAAAATTTAAACATTATTCTAGATATCATAAATTGAGGGCTAATAAAAGAGGATATACCCAAGAAAACATTCCATACAACTATGAATACTATGAGTATATAGTTATTCCATCAGGTCTTACTAATCACCACACTATCTTCATGGATTTAATGAATACATTTTGTAAGGATTACCTTGACCAGTTTTTGGTAGTCTATATATATGATATTGTTATATTTTCAAAGAGTTAGGAAGAGTATTTATATCACTTTATAATTGTGCTAAAGACCCTAAGGAAGGAGAAGATGTATGAAAAATTTACTAGGTGTAAATTGTGGATATTAAAAGTTTCATTTTTGGGTTAAATAATCTCAAGTGAGGGTATATCGGTGGAAATTGCAAATAAAGAGGATATTGAACATTTTCCTATACCATCTATGGTGACTATGATCCATAGTTTTGTTGGTTTGGGTAGATATTATTAATGATTTTTTGGAATATTTATCATGTATATCTAATCCACTTACCAAGTTAACTCAGAAGAGAGCCAAGTTCTTTTTATAGTTGAAAGTGAGGAAAATTTCAAGTAACTAAAGTGAAGGTTAGTTACCACACCTATGATTATATTAAACTATAGTGTATATGTTTTTGTAATATATAGTGACTCATTGAAGAATGGATGGAGATGATTCTTCATGAAGAACGATACATGGATAGTTTATTGTACGCCATAATTAAAGGTTCATGGGAAAAATTACCCAACTCAAGATTTGAAATTATATTTTGTATTTTTTTAATTAAATATGTGGAGGAATTATATTTATAGAGAACCGTGTTGTAACGTACTGGTTCCGGGTGCCACGCAACGGGTGCCCCGAACCTGGTTCACCACGTGACCTCAAGCGCATTTCCCCAAATGCCAGAGGCTGACCACTAGCAGCGAGGGCCCAGGTCTGAGAGTGGAGAAAATATGCCCTAATTTGTCAAAGTGTAGTGCAGTAGAATATGAAATAAAACATACATTAAACAGCAGAAGCAATAGAACATACACAAATAAAATAAACAACAACAGTGTATATGACCAAAAATATATAAATAATGATGCTACATGTCTCAAGTTCTAAGAAAACAGCCAGAACATGTTATACATCAATATAGTACAACCGAAAGCATAGTACATCGAAACAAAGCAAAACAACTGGCAGTGGCATCACGAGCCTAGGATCGGTCCCATGCCCTCCTACTCCTCAACAGCAATCATGTACCTGTATAGGGACTCTTTCCACTATCCAAACCTACAGCAACATAATCTGTTTGGGTCGAAAAGCATGACCCAAATAGGGTGTGAGAAATATCTCTCAGTAGGCACCCACCAAAGGCACGTGCCCAACTGCGTATAAGCATGCAACAACAGTGTGCAATAGTAAAATGCAATAAAGTAAGCAGTACTTAAAAGTAACTAACATAACAATTAAATTTCCATTTTATTATTCATTTTATCCATTAAAAATTAGAAATCACGACAGTTCCACGTCCTCAGAAAAGAAAAATATTACCCTTAGGTAAGCAGAATCCAACCCGCAGGTATAGCCCTCAGGCATAATGGAATTTTCCCTCAGGTGTAGGAAGTGTCGCCCTCAGGCACATAAGTCAAGCCCTCAGGCACGAAAGGATGCCCTCATGTGAAATAACTACAGCCCTCAGGCCGAACAATGTAGTGCCCACAGGCTAATCACAACAACGCCCTCAGGCTAAACAGGTAACTGGGCCATGCCCAACATGTGGTTATGCAGAAAACAAGCAATTCCTTTTGAGGAAATTCTACAATTAATACTTTAAAGGCATCACTTGGGTATCCTGGCCAAATGGATAAATAGTGGAACCCACCCCTGGGGTGGTTCCGGATCCATGCAATAATCCCAACCAGTATTTTAATATCACAATTAATCACCTTTTCAATTCTATCTATTCAAAATAACCATGGCCTCATCCACACGACACCCTAACATTGGTTCGTGGTACAAAAACACAAAAAATGCACAACAATTGAAAAAATTAACATGAAGCCACCTACCTTATACTCCAATGAGAGCTATACTCAAACGTCGATTCCAGAAACACCCATGAATTATGTAGATATGATAAAGAATAAAACCCGGTCAAACGTAAATAACTCCCATTAACGAAAGAATTGGTATGAACCACACCAGGAGAAGAGATGGATTACCCGTGTGGTTCTAATGAGATCGTCTAAGGTAGAAACTGATTCCAGACGAACACCTGACGGATCTTCAAAGGTTCAGCCATCCCCTCCCGCTCCTTCCTCTGGTTCTAAGCCTTCCCTATGAACAGGGGAGGCTACTGCCCATTTTATGTGATAAAAACAAAGTACACGGTGTGTAATTCCATGTACATGGAGTGTACTTCCTATTTTTTAAACTGTTCCTCTGGAGGCTTCCTTCCAGCGCGACACTGTTCACCTGCTGACATGAGTACACAACATGTACTCCTGGCTACACAGCGTGTACTGTCGCCTAGCTGGCGGCTGCTCCACCACCTTACTGTTCTGGCCTGCCGACTAACTACACGGCATGTAAATGACCACTACACGGCATGTATTTGGTTCCTACACCCTTCATCCCTAGCATGGACACACGCCCCGTGTACCCATCCCACACAGCCAAAAGTACACGGCATGTACTTTAAAAAATTTGGGATTTTACCCATTTTCCATATTTTCTCAAAAACACTTAAGGAAAAGACAAAAGAAGAAGCATATACCTCAAAAATATGAACCGAGTTCTTAAAAACTTTCCCCCTTATAGCAATTCGTCCCCGAATTTCCCTTCCAAGGGAGGAGAAGATATAGACGTGAACAACTCCGACCACTGAGCATGTATGTCAGTCTCCCACTCCTAGGTTTCATCCTGCACTCGGCCATGCTACCATAACAACCATACGAGAGGAACTGACCGGCCTCGGAGAACCTTCATGCTCTTGTCAACGATACGAATCAGATGCTCCTCATTGGATGCATCCATCTACAGCTCAACCTACTCAGGCTGAAAGATGATAGATAAGTCTGAATGATAGCGGCGCAACTGAGATACATGGAAGATGTTGTACATGGATCGGTACCTCAGAGGTAACTGCAACCGATAAGAAACCGGTCCAACTCTCTCCAGGATCTCTAATGGTTCTACATACCTCGGTGAGAGTTTACCCTGTCTCCTGATCCACTTGTGTCCCATCCATTGCGAAACACACAAGAAAACCTGATCCCCGACCATGAACTCCAAAGGTCATCTGCGGCGATCAACATAAGATTTCTGATGAGACTGCGCAGTAGACATCCGCTTCTGAATCCACTGGACCTGCTCAGAAGTCTCTTGCACGAGACGTGGTCCCAGCAAAGCTACCTCACCTGCCTCTAACCAGCACAAAGGTGATCGGCATGGCCTACCATATAAAGCCTCATATGGTGCCATCTCAAAAGTTGCGTGGAAGATATTGTTATAGGAAAAATTGACTAGGGGTATATGCTTCTCCCAAGAGCCCCCAAAGTCCATGATGCATGCACAAAACATGTCCTCAAGCACCTGTATCATACGCTCCCACTAGATATCGGTCTGAGGGTGGTAAGAAGTGCTCAGAAGCACCTGTGTACCTAGTGCCCTCTGAAAACTCTGCAAAAAATGCGATGTAAAGCAGGATTCCCTATTTGAAACGATAGAACGAGGGACCCCATGAAGACACACGATATCTCAGATGTACAGCCTTCCGAGATTATCAACACTGAAGGTCTCCTTGATCGGAAATAAGTGAGAAACCTTCATGAGTCTGTCTACTACAACCCACACGACATCATTGCCTCGAGGTGACCTTGAAAAACCAGTAATGAAGTCCATCACAACAGGATCCCATTTCCACTCTAGAATTGGTAACTGCTGTAACAGTCCGGCTGGTCTTTGATGCTCCGCCTTCACCTACTGACAGGTGGAACACCTCGTAACAAAACCAGCTACAACTCTCTTCATACTGGGCCACCAATACTAACGTCTCAGGTCACGGTACATCTTGGTAACCCCAGGATGAACTGCCCAAGATGAAGCATGAAACTCTCACATTAGCTCCTCACGTATATCCCCTGGAACCCACACTCATCCATGGAAATGCAATACCTCATCGTCGCCTATCGTCCAACCAGGTGGAGGATCCTCACTTGCCATCGACTCTCGTAGAACTAGGCCTTCTGAATTAGATAACTGTCTCATCCTCACTCTATCCAGGAGGGTAGAAGTGAAAACTAAAGAAGAAATATAAGTCTGCCCCTGACTGTCGTGCAGCTCCAGATGCATCTCAGAGAAAAAATCCATGAGCTTCCACTCACCACTAGCCCCCTGCACTGCCTCTATCTGAGTCTTCCTGCTTAGTGCATCAGCTACTGCATTACCTTTACCTAGTGTATAGGCAAGCTCAAAATCGAAGGATTGTAGGTATTCAACCCACCTTTGCTGCCTTAGAATCAAGTCACGCTGAGTAAAGATATACTTGAGACTTTTGTGGCCGGTGCAGACCACAAAACTTTCTCCCAACAGATTATGTATTCAATAGCGCAACACGTGAACAACTACGGCCAACTCGAGATCATGCGTCATGTAATTCCTCTCATGTGGCCTCAACTACCGAGACTTGTACATAACCACTTGATCGACCTGCATCAACACTGCTCCAAGCCCAATCCCTGATGCATCACAGTAAATTGTATAGATCTTCCCTTGCTCTGGGAGTATCAGGATAAGTGCTGTTGTCATCCTTCCTTTCAGGTCCTGAAAGGATGTGTCACAAGATTCTGACCAATAAAACTTCACACCCTTCTTAGTCAAGCACGTCAACAACACTACTAAGTGGGAGAAGTCCTATATGAAGCATCTATAGTACCCAGCCAGCCCTAAAAAACTCCGTATCTCAAACACGTTCTTAGGCTGTTCTGAGGAAACTGCTGCTCTCACCTTCTCTTGGTCTACTGAAACTCCTGCATCTGAGATAATATGTCCCAAGAAGTGAATCTGGTCCATCCAAAAGTGGCACTTTGAGAGATTAGCATATAGCCGATGCTCTCTCAGTGTACTCAATACGATCTCAAGATGGGTGGCATGGTCGTGTCGAGTGTGAGTGTACACCAAGATGACATCCACGAATACTACCACAAAAAAGTCCAGATAAGGATGGAACACACGATTCATCAGATCCATGAAAACTACTGGTGCATTCGTGAGTCCTAATGGAATAACCGTATACTCATATAGACCATACCTAATATTGAAAGCTATGAGATGTATATTAGATGGTCTAATGCGTAGCTAATGATATCCTGATCTCAAGTCAATCTTCGAGAACACTCGTGCCCCACGAAGTTGAAAAAAATATTATCAATCCTCGGTAAGGGATATCAGTTCTTGACCATCTGATGGTTCAACTTCTGATAATCCACTCAAATTCTGAGGGTACCGTCCACCTTTTTCTTAAAAAGGACCGGAAATCCCCACAGTGATGTACTGGGTCGGATAAAACCCTTCACCTGTAATTCCTCTAACTACCTCTTAATCTCCTGCAACTCAGGTGTAGTCATCCTATAAGGAGGAAAGGACACCGGTGATGCTCCTAGTACTAGCTCGATAGAGAAATACACCTCTCACTCTACAGGAAGACCTAAAAAGTCATCCGGGAAGACATCCCTGAAACGATCAACCACTGGAGGGAAATCCATCTGAAAAGTCCCCTGGTCATCCAGACATAAGCTCGCAATCTGGGCTGTGACTCCACCACGCCCATGATGCTATGGTCCATCTCGACTTGCCTGAACATCCCACTCACTCTTGTATAGAAACTCTCCGCCCTCTGGTGACATGAAACTCACCCTACAATGATAGCAGTCTACAAAGGCATGAAAGGGAACCAACCAGTCCATCCCATGAATGACGTCATAAGTGGTAATCTCTAAGACATAGATGTCCCAAAATAAGTGACACCCACCAACCTCAATGGGGAACTCCTTGCACTGACGCACACCAGGTGTTTGAGTCCCAAACGGACTGTCTAGCATCATGATATCAGAAGAAGTAGAAACACAGAGCCCAAGGATCTTCACAACAGGCACATATATAAAACTATGTGTAGAACCCGTATCGAAAAGTACAGAAGATAAAACAGAAGCTACTAGAATAGTACCTATGACTGTAGAAGGTCTGGGATCCTACTCCTGCTGAGTTTGTTACACTATATATGCCTGCCCAGTGATGTAGCCCTACGACACAGCCTGGCTACCCTGAGCTGTCCCACCCTATTGGCTCTAAGATCCTAGTGTCTGGCTACCACGTCCACGACAATCACCTCTACCTACACGCCCCGATGTATTCCAGTTTTCGGACTGATAAGAAGCCACTGGTCCTGCTCCTGTAGGAAAAGTCTTTATAGAACCCATCTCACTAGCCACTGGTGGAAACGCCCTATAGAAGCGTCACAGATGACCCATCTTGCCGCAAGCTCGACACTCTATAGGGTCTCGTGGACACTGAGGTCTCTTTTTCCCCTCTCTACCACACTGGTATCACCTGATCGGGTCACCGAAATATGCTTCATGGCTGGTACCGCCGCCCTGAGAGAACTCCATATGTCACTTCCTCTTACCTATAGAAATAATACCAGAAACTAGTTCTGAACCGCCCTAACCCACGCTACTAGCTTCCTGCAGGTTCCTTTCTGTAATCAATGCCTGGTTCACAATAGAATGTACTGAAGGCAACCTGAAAACATTCACCAATGCTCGGATGTCTTATCGAAGACCATCCTCAAAGCATCTATCTCTCAGCATCTCATCGCCCACCATAACGGGAGAAAAATGCTAATGCTCGGTAAAGCGAGCAGAATAATCCATCCCCGATATAGCGCCCTGCTGCAGATTCATGAATTCTCGAGCTCTATCTGCCCTCAGCATCTATGGGAAGAACAATTCATTGAAGACTGCCTAAAAATATTCCCACACCATGTATCTGTGATGCTCTGACTGGGTGGTAACATCCCACCATCACTTGGCGGAATCACGCAGCATATAAGTCGAAAGCTTGACCCTCTGCCCTAGAGGCGTCTCAAGATGCTCAAAAATAGTCTGCATCGATCCTAGAAAAGACTCCATAGCCTATGGTCCGCCATCCCTTGAAAACATAGGCGGATGCTGCTGCTGGAATATATGAGTAACCTCGGCCATAGATGTGGCAGCTGGTGGTGCTCCCTGAAAGGTCTGCATGAATCGCATAAAGCCTTCATGGAACTGCGCATCCGTTCCTGTGTCCGGTATAATGGCTGGTGCCACATCTGGCTCTACTGGAGGATCAACTGGTAGCCCATGTCCCACCATCTCTGGAGTATAGTCGTCACCGCTCTCCTGGTGAACAACGTGTGGTCGTCACGAAGACATGACACTATAAGGTAAAAAACATGCCTTTAGAACAAGATTATCAAAGACCGAAGACGAAGGAACCACAAAGGGAATAAGAAGAAGAAGGAATTTCAAGATTTAAAAAACAAGACTACACGGCGTGTATAATGACTACACAGTGTGTACTTGAATTCCCTTCCCCTACCCAGGTCCTTCGACACGGCTAAGCCACACGGTTCCTGTTTGATCAAAACTACACGGCATGTTTATGATCTACACAGTGTGTATGGTGTTACTTTCCAACTGCCTGTGTCATTTTTGACACGGCTGACTACTCGGATTAACACTACACGGCGTGTTACACCCGCACACGATGTGTCCACCACCTCATTTCCCAGCCACACAACTTACTCCACAGGGTCTGTCCACGGACAAGACTACACGGTGTGTCCCACGGGTACACGACGTGTACTAGATGAGCTTCACCAAACCGTGTTATTAGTTACACGGCCGAACACATGGATCACCCTACACGTCATGTTATATATATACACACGGAGTGTACTCAAAAGGATTACCCCAACCTATGTTTGTAGTTACAGGGCCGGGTCCCCAGGTCACACTACACAACGTGTTCTTCATTGACACAACATGTTCAAGAAACGACTACACCGGCCCATGATTGTTAGTTACACGGCCAGGTCTTTGGGTCAACACTACACGACGAGTAAATCCGGTACACGGCGTGTTCGCCCCAAGATCTTCCCTTCCCCGTGTCACCGCCCACATGGTTTGTGACACAGGTAGAGACTACACGGCGTGTACTCTGGGTACACGGCGTTTACTCAAAAAGTTTATTTTTCTTCCCAAATAGAAGGTTATACACGGCATGTCTGAGGTACTACACGGCGTGTATACTGGGGTTTATCTGGACAGTATGCCTTAGAAACTTCTCCAGATCCCAGAAAATTCCGCAAAACAGCACCTAAGTGCCAAATTCCGATCCCTGAGGGCCCATACTCCCCACGAATCAAAGTTTGACATATTATTTGTGTTATAACTTAATAAAAAATCAATGATCCACCAAATTCTAGTCAATAGGGGCCCATACTCCCCAAAAACCAAAGGTTGGTGTTCATTCTACAAATCGGCTCACACAAAATACCCTATCATATAGCAGGTAGTTATCAAGAAGCTATCACAATAGTATGCTTTTCTAGCACATCCACTATCACAACAACATGCAATTTCTAATGCAGCAACATGGCATAGAACTATGAAGGGAATGTGATTTATAGAATGTGCCTAAATGATGCATGAGATGGAATACCCTCATCTCATCGGGTCGGAACTAAATAGAACCCATTGATAAAACATAACAGCACAATCACAAGTGTCACCCAAAGGTGAAATCATATCAACTGTAATGTTTTCAAAATCAGAAAATTGCAAAATATGAGGTAGAATAGATTTTCCCTGTACACGGGTTAGCTACGCCCGGGCACAACTTATTACCAACTACCATTCCCACCCTATCCCTGACTACAACTCCAAATAGTAAGTCAAAGAAAAGAAATCCCTCTCATACCACTTTTTAACGTCCCGGTTCCGGGTGCCACGTAATGGGTGCCCCGAACCCGGTTCACCACGTGACCACAAGCGCATTTTCCTAAATGCCAGAGGCTTCCGACTAGCAGTGAGGGCCTAGGTTTGAGAGTGGGGAAACTATGACATCATTTTTCAAAGTGTAGCACAAAAGAATATGAAATAAAACATACATGAAATAGCGTAAGTAGTAAAACATACACAACTGAAATAAAAAGCAGCAGTGGATATAACCAACAGTATATAAATAATGATGGTACATGTCTCAAGTTCTAAGAAAACAACCTGAACGTGTTATACATCAATATAGTACAACTGAAAGTAGATTATAGTGAAACAAAGAAAAACAGCTGACAGTGGCATCGCGAGCCTAGGCTCGGTCCCATTCCCTCCTACTCCTCAGCAGCAATCATGTACCTGTATAGGGACTCTTTCCCCTATCCACACCTGCATCAACGTAATCTGTTTGGGCTGAAAAAAATGACCCAAATAGGGTGTCAGAAGTATATCTCAGTAGGGACCCACCAAAGGCCGTGCCCAACTATGTATAAGCATGAAACAATAGTGTGCAATAGTAAAATGAAATAAAGTATGCAGTACTAAAAAGTGACTAACTTAATGAATAAATTGCCATTTTAATATTCATTTCATCCATTAAATATTAGAAATCACCATAGTGAATTTCTAAGAAAACTGTCCATGTCCTCAGATAAGAAAAACCTTACCCTCAGGTAAGCAGAATCCAACCCTCAAGTATAGCCCTTAGGCATAACATAATTTTCCCTCAGGCGTAGGAAGTGTCTCCCTTAGGCACAGAAGTCAAGCCCTCAGGCACAAAAGGTTGCCCTCAGGCGAAATAACTACAGCCCTCAGGTCAAATAGTGCAGTGCCCACATGATAATCACAACAACGCCCTCAGGAAAAATAGGTAACCGGGCCATGCCAAACATGTCATTATGCAGTAAACAAGCAATTCCTCTTGATGAAATTCTAAAATTACTACTTTAAAGGCGTAGCCTCGGGTATCCTGGCCAAACGGCTAAACAGTGGAACCCACCCCTGGGGTGGTACCAAATCCAAGCAATGATCCCAACTAGAATTTTAATATCACAATTAATCACCTATTTAATTCTAGGTATTTAAAATAACCACAGCCTCAACCTCACGACACCCCAACATGGGTTCGTGGTACAAAAACACACAAAATGCACAATAGTTGGAAAAATTAACACCAACCCACCTACCTTATACCCCAACAAGCACTATACTCTAACTTCAGTTCCAGAAACGCCCAAGAACGATGTAGATATTATGAAGACTATAAACCTCTCAAACATAAATAAATCCTGTTAGGGAAAGAATTGGTATAAAACACACTAGGAGAAGAGAGGGCTTACCCGTGCGGTTCCAACGAGATCGTTCGATACAGAAACTGATTCCAGATGAACACCTGGCGGATCTTCAAAGGTTCCGTCGTCCCCTCCCGCTCCTTCCACTGGTTCTAAGCCTTCCCTGTTAACAGGGGAGGCTATGGCCCATTTTAAGAGAAAAAATAGAGTACACGACGTGTACTTTTCATTTTGTAAACTGTTCCTCTAGAGGCTTCCCGCCATCACGACACTATTCACCTACCGACATGAGTACACGACATGTACTTTCGACTGCATGGCGTGTACTATCTCCTAGGTGGCGGCTACTCCACCGCCTTACTGTTCTGGCCTACCGACTGACTACACTGCGTGTAAAGGACCACTCCACGGTGTGTATTTGGTTCTTACACACTTAATCCTCGACATGGCCCCATGCCCCGTGTACGCATCCCACATGACAAAAAATACACGGCGTGTGGACAAAGTACACGGCGTGTACTTTACAAAATTTGGGATTTTACCCATTTTCCATATTTTCTCAAAAACACTTAAGGAAAAGAGAAAAGAAGAATCCTGTACCTCAAAAATAAGAACCGGGTTATTACAGGTGTGATATATATACTAATCCTTAATGTTTTAAGTACATATTAAAAAATAGAGATGAAAATGAAGAATAGAACATGGTTATAGTTGATTAATGATTATGAATGATGAATACATTACCAACCAAAGAAAGTGAACAAGGTGTATGGTGCATTGATTTGAAAGGTTAATGCTAGCTTATCTATGATGTGGATATATATTTTTGAATATTCATGGATTTAAACTGGATATATTCTTTTATCATCTTTCACTTCATTAATTATTTTAAAAAGGGGGCGGGGGGCATACAAAGAACCATGGATTCAAGGAGAGACCACCTAAAGAGGGAAGATACAAAGGCCTGATGTAGTGCAGGCCTAGAGCATCCCCTCTTATCAGGTTCTTCCGTTAAATTGGAAAATAATGGAAATTTGGGGGAAGGAAAACATCAAGCCCTTGTGTTGCTATAAAAGTAAGAAGGTTAGCCATATTGTTTCCATCCCCCCAGTTGTAAAAAATCATAGTTCCATTGCTGATAAGATTCTTTCCCCTTATTAGGATATAGGATAAGGACCAGAGAGCATTCCTATTACTATGCATGGAATCATTGAGAATAAGATATTTGGTATCAACTATAGAAAGGAAAATGTTTCAGTGCCTATAAAGTTTTAAACCCATGCCAACTATCAAAGTCAATATTAAAGAGGTGGAAAAGGTAGGAATAGATCTATATAAGGATGTTAGAAATGTTCTTGATTTTAACCTTTATTATGATGGAATTATATGGTTCATGAACCATGTATGTGTTCCATACATACATAATTTTAGGAATGTTCTATTAGAGGAATCTCATAGTTCTTCATTTTATATTCATCCTGGAAGTACACAGATGTATAAATATTTGAATGATTATTTATGGAGGGATAGAATGAAGTGATATATTGAAGGATATTTATCTCAATGCATGGAATATAAAAAAGATAAGGGCGAGAGACAAAATTATAATGGGATGTTAAAACCATTACCAATCCAGAATGGAAATTGAAAATCATTACCATGTATTTTTTTTATTAATTCCCCAAAACATCTAAAGGGAATAATTCTCTATAGTTTTAAGTCAATCACCTTAGGAAGTTATAAGACTTAATTACAATTATAGGAAATATTTATTTGTATCATCTTTCTATGATATACATTAATAATGTTTTAATTTTTCTTATATTAACATATTCTATTGTATCTGGTTAGGATCAGAGGTTAACCTCAATGTTCTAGGGAAGTATTCAATAGGATTTGGATTCAATCTTATGTTTATACACCACTTATCATCCTCAGATAGATTTTCATTATGAGATAACAATTTAAACCCTAGAGAATATACTAAGATATTATACTATGTATTTTAAAGGTGTTTGGGATCAATACCTTCCTCTAGAGGAGTTTTCATACAATAATTTTTTCACTCTAACATTCAGAAGGATCCTTATGAATTTCTATAGAGAAAAAGTTTAGAACTCCAACATGATTGTATGAGTTTGGGGTAAGAATTATATTGGTACATGAGATGGTTAAAAAAAATGAAAGATAAGGTTATATATATTCAACGAAAAAATAGAATCACAAGATTGATATAAATGTTATGCTGATAATCATCGACATGATATAGAACATAAATTTTCTGAGATAGTGTTTCCATCAATTTCTACGTGGAAGAGGGTCTTGATTTTGAAACAAAGGAAAGATCATGCCTAGTTATATTATCCATTTTGAAATACTTTATTAAATAGTGAATTTTTTTATCACCTGACACTTCCACCAAAACTCTCTCAATTCCATGATATATTCCAGGTATCTCCCCTAAGGAAGTACATACATAATCCTTCACAAGTATTAAACTCAAAGGTCATACTGCTAGATTATGATATTTACTATAAATATTTTTTTATAGATTTTTCATCATAGAGAGAAAATTATATGAAATAAGGCCACTCACCTAGTAAATTTTTTATTGTGAAACCACCAACATAATGAAGGAACCTAGGAGCATGAGGTTATGATGAGGGATAAGTATCCCTAATTTTGTGTATCAATGTGATTTAATTTATAGGTATAAATTCATTTTAAGGATTGTAAAACACACTCATATTCATGTAATAATTTTTTTTCCAAATAAATTTAATTTCTCAGATAGGTTGTGCTATATGCAACACTAATTTTAAAGATCTTCAATATACTATAAATATTTCTATTGAAACATGATCATTATAGCCTAGATGTTGAAACTAGAAGTGTGAAAATGAATAAACACATTTTGAAAATTAATTATAAATATTTTAGAAACAAAATATTTATAAATAAGTACTTTTATTTTTCTAATGTCTCTATATGCTCTGAAAATTAATTTTTCTCAACAAAATTATTTTTTTTTATTTTTCTGAAAAAATAAAAAAAATATATTTTTTAAATTTTATACAATTTATTTGAAAAAATCAAAATCATTTTTGTAATAAAAATATCAAAATTTTATTTGGGTTTATTATTTTAATTTTTCTAAAAATTTTGATTTCTTAATGAATTGTGAAATTACTAGTTTTTTTGGAAAACAGCCTTTTCATTTAAAGAAAATAGAAATTTATAATTTAAATTAATATAGTTTAAATGTAAAATTAGTAATTTTTTATGTAATCCAATTTAAATCATTATAATCACTATAATTTTTAATTTTTATATTAACATGTTTTATACATATGTAAAGTCTCTCTTTGGAAAATCACATTTCCACCGCTTATGTGGATTTTATTTTAAATTAATTTTTTCCACATATGTGATTGGAATTTGATAAATGAATTCTATATTATGAATTATAATAATTTATATTATATAATAAGAAATTTTTTTCATAAAGGATAGTAAATAAATAAAAACATTAATTACAACAGTTAGGTTTAAAACATAGTTTTTTCATGTTACGTACGTGTGTGTTAAAAGTTAATTTTAATCACCAATATTATCTTAATTTGATAAATTAGACTTAATATTTCTAAAAATTGGGTCCATATTATATAATAATAATTATTTTATTTTTATTCTGTACTACACTCTTTCTCTTTTATATATTCTATTATCACATTACATAATTTTTTAATAAAAAATATATAATAAAAAAGTATATAAAATATACCAATATGATATTAAGTTAATGTAATAACCTATACCCATCCCCAATTCCATTAAATGAGAAATAAAACTATCGATCGCGTGTATGGAAGATTACCACCTCGTGATCCGATGAATTTTTTTTTTCACCACCGCCTATCACAGATGAAGATAATGAGGAATTTAATGTTTATATTTTATATTTATGAAATATTTAAAATAATAGAATTATAATATCACATCTACATTTTTAAGTTAAAATCCATTAAAAAACAATAACCTCACTCTTGCATACGTGTGGACTACCACATCAATAAAGTGATATGATTCATTTTTCCTTTTATTTTGATATGGAAGATAATAAGGATATATTTAGTTAATATATATTATATCTATGAGATAAAATTGATTTTGTAAAGGTGACATATTATTTACTTTTATTTCATCCCATCTATCATGAAAATAGAAACAATATTCATGCGTATGTATGACCCACCATCTTTATGAATAATGTAATTCATTTTCTATCTATAAATTTATTGGATTAATATAAATAAATATATAATAAATATATATTATATTTACATCATTTTTACCATTATGGATATGATTTAATCATGATCAATGTAAAATTATTGAAACTACCACACCAAAACATACCAGAAAAAGACAACAATTATTAATCAAAATAGTGGTTTTAACAAAGAATTGTTAATGAATAACTGATAAAATGGTATAAGTAAATCATATATGATATGATATATTTTATTAGGTTTCTATAATTCATTTATAATAATAATATATTTATTATATTGTATTTTCAAACATGTAGAAAGAAATATGGGACTTGAGGTAAGGGATTTTTGTTTCAAATTATCTTCTTTGGTACATATGTATGTTATGCACCAATCTTTTTGCAAGAGGTGTATATACCTACCCATTTAAATATTATATAATGAATTTATTTATTCTAATGATATTTAAATTTCATATGACATTATTTCTTCATGGGGCTTATGATTAAAAATTTACCAAAGCATGTAATGGATTTTTATCTCACTTTCATTTCTTTGGGACAAATTTTATATTCACCACTTGTTCCATTTGTGTGGTGTATACACTACTCATCATGTTTTTTTATTATTATCATGAAAGTTATTATATATTCCAATCCAGATAAGGTTCTTTATTTCATGGGTATTATGATTCCATAGTTACTAATGTGGCATAACATTTAGGTTAAAATATCAATGTTTATCAAGACTGTTTATGATTAATTTTAGGATGATGAAATCATATGATCCACATCTCATGTAACTCATGTATTTTATTATACTCTAATTATTTTTTCTGAATACTTGTTTTCCTTTCATATTCCTATCTTAAAGCATTACAGACTGAAATAATGTTTTTTTAGAAAAAGTGTCTTTCATTTTTCTCTTCCATTAAAAACATTTTTCTTTATTTTTCATGTTTTATATAAATGTTTCAAAGAAAGTTTTACAATTATATAACTATTTTTGAATTAATTTTTACCCATTTTTTAATTTTTAAAAAATGGTTAAAGGACTATTTTTACTATTTTATGAATAAGGTACATTTCACTTTTTACTGAAAATGTGAAAGGAATATATTTTAGGACATGTAAAACACAAATAAGATTTTCTAATTACATGAACACTCATCTATTTAAGGAATCATTTAATAGTTTTTAAGGTTCTTTCCAAACAATTTTTTTCTTCAATATTTGGGAAATTTTAATATTTTAATGAGGTGATTTCAAAATGGAAATGATAATTTCCTCAATAAATTTTTATTGATATTTTTATGATATTTCTATTCATTAATGAAAACAAAATTTAGTGGTTATTATTTTTTCATGGGGATATGATCTAATGTTAAGAGTCTTATTCTTTATCTGGATGGTTTATTTTTATATTTATAATGAATTTTTTTTAAATATCATTCCTTTACCACAAGTTATGATATGGTGAAAATATGAAATGTTTGTAAATCCCATTCCTTTTCTATATGATGTGCTATGATGAAAATTTGTAATGTTTATATAAAATGTTTCTTTTCAATGAGTTATTTCATAATGAAATGCTCATGAATCCCATTTCCATTCATGGTTTGCTATATTATTAATGTTTTATGATCTCTTGGAATATATATGTGTGATTTAATTATGTGATAGGGGGTTCTATATATTTCTTCTGTGTATTGGTTAAAGATTGATATCTCATATAATGATATAAACATGACTATAATGGGGAGAGAAACAAGTTCACTAAGATAATGTATCCACGATGATAGTCTTGGGAGTGAACCTGTTATACTTTGATTTTTTGGGGAGTAAACCAATTCCACTATGATGGATTAGGAAATGAGAACTATCTTTTTAAAAAATGATTTTCAATGATTATATTTATTCCACAAATCAATCTCTTATAATTTTTTTTTGTTCTCATGGATCATCTCATTACATAAATTTATGATTCATGTCTTATGAGCAATAATGATTTATTTAATGACTCAAAATTATTATCTTTGATAATCATGGTATGTTTTTTAAATGATAATATCATGTTTTCATACCCTTATTCTAATTTTATTCTTATGTATTCATTGATATATCTCTTGGTTACCCTTACTAAGAATATGAGTTCACCCTTTCTTATCTTTGTTTTACCTAGTATATAAAGAAATGTTTTATGTATGATATGTATAAAAAAGGTTCTAGTTATGAAGAATATAGATGGAGATGATGTAGTTCACTTAGGAACTAGTTTTTTATGTATCCATGTTTCCAATGACATTAATCCTTTACGTTCCTCATGTGTATTTCAGTAAGAAGAAACAAATATTCATTTATTAAGATATAATATCTATGTATGAGAACTATGGGTCAGAATAAAAACTATAGGCTAACATAATAGTGTTATAAAGTGAGAAATTCTGAGGTTAAATTTCATTGCGTTTAATTTTGATAATTCATATATAATGATTATAACTCATGATAAATATTTTCGTTTTAGTAATCGTTGGAACTATAAGGAACCATGTGTATAAGAGATAATTAAGAGATTACCAAGATGAGAAACCATCAAAATGGGTTCTAGAGTGTGAAACCTTACGAATATTCCAAAGAAACAATCATGGAATATTATTAACAATGAGAATATAGTAAAAGTTAACAATACACCAATGATGAGAAAGATGGAGTCTCATGAAAGATAAATGTATGCAGATGATAACACAAAATATATTGAATTTCCTATATTTCTAATATGTAGGAAGAAACATTATGAAAATTTCCTTAAAGGGATTGGTAAGTTCTATAAGTGTGTATTTAAAGGGAATAAAACTATCAAGTGTAAGGGAAAGAGAGAATATATAAAAATTAATTGATTCATCTAAAAAATATTTGGGCATTATCCAACTCAATATACCAATCCCAGGGACTATGAGGGAGATAGTCCTCAACAAACATGTGAACAAGGGAGATCCTATACCAAAAATACTAATAAATAAGATAACATGTTTTACACTTTATGTTCTAGTATCTTATGTAATTTAAGTCTTCACCAATGAGTTATCTCTCATTAGAAATGTGTTATAAAGCTTCATTCAAAAAGGTAAATCTCTTTCCACATCCTAAATAAACTGATGATCACCTAGTGGTATATATTGTTCATTACATGTTCCCTATCAAAATTATTATAATATGATGAGAAAAATTCCAAGTTCAAAATTTATTTACGAGGGGGGGGGGGGTGAATATAACACCTCCATGTTTTAATATATTATTTCCATTAAATAGGTTATTTTTTTGATATATTTCTCCATAAGAAACCCCAAACTTAAACAAAATAGTTACATATTTTGATATCAATATAAATATTTAAGTACAAATTCTAAAATCTAGTTATTGTATTAAGGGGAATTAATATGAGTAACAAATTCATGAAATCTATTTATAATGAAAATAAATATTACTTTTAATATAAATTAAAAATAATTAGTTTACCTAAAATGACTAATATAAACATTTATTATTTAGAAAAGTATTTTTATAAAAAATTGCTTTTTTTGTGAAAAAATTCTATATAAAGAAACACATGATTAATCATAACATTGGTTTTATATTAATAACTGGTAAACAACAATTTATTTGGTAAATAATATGAAATAAATATGATATTAATTAATATTTTAGAATTTCATTTTCTAATAAAAAAAATTTTCATTATATTTTAGAGAAAAAAGAATTTATATGTCTAGTAATTTTAAATAAATGAAAATTAACTTCATTTTAAAATTACTCATATTAAAATTAACAAAATAATAATTTATGTGCATTTTCTAAAAATGGTTTATTTTTATTCGAAAAATATGGGATTTATGATAATTAAAATTTCCTTGATTTTATTACAGTGTGATTATAACCTTGAATATTTTAAAAAAATTAAGTTATAAAATATGAATTTTAAGAATTTAATTATTAATTTTAAAATATTATTTGAACTTATAAAACCTATGACAAACAATTTTATAACTAATTAAAATGTTACATTAATATAAAAACCAGTTTCACTATTTTCTTTAAGTCATGTATTTTTGAGGTGTGGATCTGTTTAATATTTTATTAGAAGAATAATAAATTTTATTCAATCCATCATAAATTAATTAATTTCATTAAAATTATTAACCAAGATAACTTTATCTTATATATAAATTTAATTTTTTAAACGTTATTTGTCTAAAAACTATTTTTACGTAATTAAGTGTGTTTATGTTAAAAAAACTATTCTATACTTTAAAATTTTAATTTGACAAAATTATTTTCAAAATTTAAATCATAAGTATCATATTTGGTAAAAGGTTCAATATTTCACTTTTTCAGTAAAATTAATTACTATAATTAGAAATTAATTACCAAGGTCAATCTAAAAGGGGTAAAATAAGTTTAAAATAGTATAAAAGATGAAAAATCTATAAAAAATGCCTATAAATGAATTTTTGAGGTTTCTCTTTACCAATAAATGTTTACCCTACACTTTATATAACTTTTGAGCCATCGATCCTTGAATATTATCATGGGATTATTGAAAAAATATAAAGGCATTCCCAAAACATTACTTTCTATGACATAAAAAGGGTAACATCTTCACTACTTCAAAAAACACATTTCAATATCATTAATACTTGAAAATATGAATTTTTAATATCACTATAACCATATACCATTAAAATAATTTATTGGTCACTCATATTTAACCTAATCCCTTTAAAATCAAGGATTCATCCAAGGAAAATCCCAGTCCCCAACACTGGTATTATCAACAACATAGTTTTTATTATTAAATTTATTCTTTAAAATTTATTCTAAAAACATGATTTTAATGATATTTTTATCATTTATAAAAATTAATTCAATTATATTAATGTAATTTACATTTTTTATTCATACACTCCTTTCATTAAAAAAACCACCATTTGTGCGTTGTGTAGACTACTACCTTTACAATGTTTTATGATTTGTGTTCCTTTAACACATCACAAGGCTAGATATAAAGATGATATTAAAGGATAAATAATATTTTTAGGATATCATTATGGTTATTATATGACAAAATATGGAACATATTAATGATATAAATAATAAATCATCATAATTAATTTAATTATTTAAAATAAGTGTGCTAAGAGGACAATATATAAGGCCCCAGTCTCAAACATTACTTATTCTTGCAATATTTCAAGAATACACATTAAGGATCTTTTCAGGTTTAGAGTTTTAGAGAATTAGATCATATATCATTCATTGCATTCCATCTTTAAATAAGGTGGTTATTGAAAAGAAAATATTCATTTTTCCCATCAAAAGAAACATATTTAAAATAAAACATGGATTTTTTATTGACACTTCCTCGACACTATCAACACATCATGTACTTTTCCATTGACCTGTGAAAAACATTTCAAAAACTTGGGATGAGCATAAAAAAATCAGTAAGGGATATAAAAATATGGAATGAAAACATTAGTCCATGTATACATAAGAATTAATGAAATCATACTTTACTCATAAAACATAAGCAAGTTTTCATACCTCATGAAATCATAAGATTTATGAATAACTAATAGAAAACATAAGACATAAAGGTAACTTGAGGCATTCATAACATTCTTACGTAGGGAGTAACCCTCATGGTTACGTTTGGAATACCCATCACAGTATATTCCCTAAATCTCTTTGGATAAACCTTAGCCTTTAACTCCTTCACATTATCCAATGCATTGGAGAGATATCACGGGCTCACCCTCACTTAGTTTATCACAGAACCACCCGTCTTCATAAACAATGCCTAAGAAACATAACATAATCATATCACATAAAACATGCATAAAGGAAACATAACATTTCCACATTTCAATCACAATATATCAATACAACAAATTGATATAATTAAAACATTATCAAAACCGTTTTCAATACCAAAATAAATGAAAATTAAAACATTGTATATATTTTTCATTTAAAAAATGTTATGGGTTGTAGAGGAAGCCGAAACACAAATAATGGTCACGGCGACGGAGAAGTCATTGTCACCCCATACGTAAGACAAAAACAATCCATTTTTTCATTTAGTAAAACAATTCGTATAAAAATATTCTTTTTTAATAAAATTAAAAGTAAAAGGGGTTTATACACCGTATAAAGAAATTAGTGTATAAAACAAAATACGCCTCAATAAAGAAGATTGAGACCATGTTCCTTACCTTGTGTCCGACTTGACTCGATCGTTCTTTATTCTTTTGAATAATAAACTAGAGTTAATTTATACTTTATTAAGAATATTTTTCAAGTTCATTATTCCATTAATATTAATTATTACCATGTTATAAACATTATGTAATTATTTAAGTTAATAACGGTCGTTTTGTCGATCTTCGGCACTTGAGCCAAAAATAAACTTCTTATAATTACAAGTTGTTAATGTGGTTAAATATCCATTATATACAGAATTATATTCATGATATAGATATCATATATATCATATATATTCAGTATATACATGCATTTATAATATTACATAACATTCAGAGGTAAGATATGAAATGCATCGTTCATGGAGACTGTAAGCCGTATGTACGCATGAACGCTACGTTCATTTCTATTTAGTATTTAATGGAGTGAAATAATAATGATATAAAGGTATATTATAATTCCACTATAATATCATATATAATATCATTAACTCCATCCTTTATATGTCCCACATATGGCATTAACGAATCAAATCACTTTGAGGGGGCGGTAGTCCGCACTTCCTAAAATGAAGATAATGCGTTTACCCATAATGGAAACCATAAAGGTATTCCATAAATGAAAAATACAGAAGCATAAGGAAAACATAAAAATAATATATATCATATATAAATATAGTGACATCTTAATGGACACCATTAAAGGTGTTAAAAGAAGATTGAACAATCATCGTTTCGTGAGGTAGAAACTCGCCAACCACAGAAACAATATGTTCTTTAAACATTAGAGAGAGGTGTGTGTAAGTGTAGCTCGAATACTTCTCATAAAAATATCCTAGTATATTGAATATACTGGTTTTGTTTCAAAAGAAAGGAATAAAAATAGTTTAGTGTGTTGTAGAAGCAAAATAAAACAAAAGAACACAAGTGAAGACATTACCTTTAAATCGGGTAACTCCTCTTTGTTTGAACCAAAAGGGTTTCTTGAAGAGCTTTCTGCCTAAGGTAAGGCTTCTAGGATGAAGAGAGGGATGTTGAGTGATACAATGAGCAGATATTGGACGAGAAAATTGCTTGAGAGGTGTGGGAATGATGTTAGAGATGGGGGCCTTATATAAGAGGGAGGAGGGACACTCTTGGAAAGTCAAGAAATGTTACTTTATTATATAAATTTTTTTTTTCGGATTTTAACGGTCCCATAATGATATATTTCGAGGATAATGTGATAAGAGTTCGATATCCACCCATCCAATAGGTTTCTGACAAGTTTAAGTCTTAGATTTTATATTATCTTTTCATTTTATTTAAATTGTTCATTAATGAGGTAATCACTACATCATCATGGTGTCATAAATAAATTTATTTATTTAATGTCTAAAAATTATAAAAAAATACCATAATGTAGGAAATTATTTTATCTTTCCAATTACTATTTATATTCTAATATATAATTTATGTAGACAAAATTAAAATTGTTTTACATAGGTGTTACATACTTTTGTTATATTTAACTTTCTTTAAAAATAAAAAGATAAAATGTCACTATCACCCAAAAGTGATTCCATGGGGTCCCAATGTTTTGCACAAGGCATCCCATGGTCAGCCATGAAACAACGAGTATCATTAGGACACATTTTGGGGTCATTTTATATATTAATGATATTATTTTATTACCCTTAACTACCCAACTACTAATTAATCACGATAATTAAAGATAATTACCATCGTTACTATTCATAATGTCCAAAAACAAAAGAGTCTTAATTTCATAATTTGGACTTCTGATTAAAAATATAGAATCTATTTTTCCAAATTCCAAACACATAAATTTCAATAATTAATTTAAAAATAATTCCCGCTGTCAAAACAAATATCGGGTTTTTTAGAAACAATATCTATCAAAGGATTGAAAATTGTTTATGTCCAATTTCAAAGTGAAATTAATTCCAAGGACCACCATTAGATTAAATGGTAAAAATTTATTATATTTACACTTTAAAATCAATTATGAATATAATCTATCCATATAATTAAATTAGATGAAATAGAAGTTTTGAAGTAAAATGCAGTATTTTTCACTATTAAAAAATGAACAGTGTCAGAAAAATACCAAAAGTTTATCCAAAGTAAATTTCAATGTCCCAACATTAATGAATAAGTTTATTTTGAAAAATAGATCTTATAAAAATTTCAAAATATTTATTTAAAAATGGTTCTCCATTAAAAGGTGATAAAATAATCTTTGAAAAATATTTGAGAATTCAATGCTTAAGATTGGATTTATTCTCATTTTAAGCCTCTATAACACTATCTAATTTATAAATAGAAATAGATATGAAAATCCATAATTCTATACTTACTTGGGATGTTACATCCTTCCCCCTTTAATAAATTGCATCCACACAATTTATTTACTTATCGAATAAGTGGGGGTATTTATCCCTCATTGCATTTTCAGATTCCCATATTGCCTCTTCAATCATGTGGTTTTTCCAAAAAACACCTTTACTTGATGAATCACCTTATTCTGCAATACTTGCTCCCTGTGGTCAATAATATGGACTGATTGTTCCTCATAAGATAGGTTCTCATCCAAATGAACTACCACTGGACTCAAAACATGAGATGGATCTGGCATGTACTTCCATAACAATGAAACATGAAACAATTGTGTACCTGAGATAAACTCGAAGGTAAAGCCACTCTGTATGCAACTGATCCAAATCTCTCTATAATTTCATATTGTCCAATGAACCTTGGACTCAAATTTCTTTTCTTACCAAATCACATCACACTTTTCTGTGGTGAAACTTTAAAAAAACACGATCAACTACCTCAAAAGAGAGATCATTCCTCCAGTTATCCGCATAACATTTATGCATGCTCTGAGCTGTTCTCATGTGTTTCTGTATCAGCTGAACTTTTTCTGCCAACTCTTCTACCAATTCCGGTCCCATCAACTTCATTTCACCCACTACATCCCAAAAAGGTGGAGTTCGACACCGTTTCCCATATAATGCCTCAAATGGTGCCATATGTATACTGGAATGAAAACTGCTATTATAAGAAAGCTCAACCAAAGAAAGTTGTCTGTCCCGACTTCCCTGATAATCCATAGAACATGAATGTAGCATATCCTCCGATTTCTAAATTTTTTGTTCTGACTGCCCATCTGATTGAGGATGAAAAGCTGTACTAAAATTTAATTCAGTACCCAACGACTTCTGAAGGCCTTTCCAAAAGTTAGAAGTAAACCTGGGATCACGATCAGATAAAATGGAGAGCGTAACTCCATGTAACTTGACTATCCATTTAAGATACAAATGAGAAAGTTGATCTAGGTATAAAGTATCTCGTATAGCATTATTACCTCGAGGTGTTTTCGACAACCCCACAATGAAGTCCATGTATATATTCTCCCATTTCTATTCTGGCACTGGTAATGGATGAAGCATCCCTTTCAGTAACTTCCACTATGCTTTAACCTGTTGACAAGTCAAACACTTCAACGTAAAATTAGCAATATCTCTTTTCATTCCATCCCACCAGTAATACTCCAAAATATCTCTATACATCTTAGTACTTCCAGGATGAACTGAAAATGGAGAACTATGAGCTTCAAATAACAACTCTCTCTTCAACTGTGAGTCACAAGGCACACACAATCTCATCCAAAATCTCAAAACACAATCATTATCAATGTTGAATTCAGGAAACTTACCTTTCTGAACAAGCTCTACCTTTTTTTGCAACACAATGTCTTGCTTCTATGATCAATTAATTTTGTCTGATTGAGAAGATTTCACTGATACCTGAAAAAGAATAGAATAAATTCATGCACCAACAACTTCTATTCCAAGGTTCATCAAATCCTTAACTAAAGGAACACATTCCAAATGTAACATGGTTAATGAATCATTACTTTTTCGACTCAAAGCATTAGACAATTTATTTTATTTTCCCGGATGGTAATGAATTATACAATCATAATCCTTGATTAATTATAGCCATCTCCTCTATATAATGTTCAATTCTTTCTGAGTGAATATAAAATTTAAACTTTTGTGATCAGTATATATTTCACACTTTACACCATACAAATGATGCCTCCAAATTTTTAATGTGAAAACAACAGAAGCTAATTCCAAATCATGTTTAGGGTAATTTACCTCATGAGTTCTCAACTGATGTGAAGCATAAGAAATTACCAGATCAATTTTCATTTGGACGTGACCAAGTCCTTTCAATGAAGCATCACTGTTGATAACAAACTCACCATTCCTGGAAGGTAGTGACAAAACTGGAGTATTCACCAATATTCTCTTCAACTCTTGAAAACAGTCATCAGATTCCTTTGTCTAGATAAACATAACACCCTTCCGAGTTAGCATAGTCATTGGACTAGATAACCGTGAAATTTTTTTAACAAACCTTTAGTAATATCCTACCAAACCATGAAAAATATGAATCTTGGTTACATTTGTGGGTCTTGGCCATTCTTCAACAACCCTTGTTTTTGCAGGATCAACATTTATTCCATATTTAGAAACAATGTGAGCAAGGGAAAAAAAAAATTTCAACCAAAACTCACACTTTCTGAATTTACCATACAATTTATTTTCCTTTAGGGTTTTCAAAATAACCCATAAATGATTTTCATGCTCCTCTTCACTTCTAGAAAAAACCAAAATATCATCAATGATAAAAATCACAATCATATCCAAGAACTCATGGAAAATTCTATTCATATAGTCCATGAATACAGAAGGTGCATTATTTAACCCAAAAGGCATTACTAAAAATTAATAATGGCCATATATTGTATGAAACATAGTCTTCAGAATATCTTCTTTCTTTAACTTCAACTGATGGTAGCCCGATCTTAGGCTAATCATTGAAAAATACTAAGTTCCCTAGAGATGATACCACTTCATTTGATGGCCCAAAATCTTCTGAAGTAGTTGCAAAGAATTTCACCACACCATTATGCTTGTAGTCTGACTGCTTCCCATCATTTGAGCTCTTTGTCAATCACTCGTTTGCATAATGACCCATATCATTGCACTTGAAACATTTCACTAACTATAAATGAAATTTTGTCTTACCATCACCCTGATCTTTTTCAGTGTAGTCACGAGCCTTATGTATCATCTTACCACATCAGTAGCATTTTCCAGAATTCAGAAGACATTCACCATCATGCCTTTTACTACATTTATCACAAACTAAAAACCTAGTTTTCTTACCATCAGACCTCTTTGAATGATTCATCCCTTTCTCCTGCCACCTTGGTATTTTTTCTGTGGGTTTTTATAGAACACTTGATCCTCAAAAAACTCCATTTCCACCTTCTATGAACATAGAACAATATTTTCATAACTTTTGAACTCATGAGAATCTAATTCCCTTTGATATTTTGGCTTTAATATTGAGTAAAAACGATTGATTTTACTATCAAGGTCTCGGATAAAATTTGGAGCATACCGTGCCAATCGAGTGAACCTTTCTTCACAAACAGCCACTGAGCTATCCTCTTGCCTCAATTCCAAGAATTGATTTTCAATCCTAAGTCGAATAGCCTTCGGAAAATATTTATCAAGAGACATACCTTTGAATTCATCCCAGTCAAGATCATCAATATCATCAACGTCCCTAATACTTTTAACCATCGACAACCACTGATCTGCTTCGCCCTCCAAATGGTAAACAACAAGACTAACCTTTTGATTGTCCGAACACCCCATGAAATAAAAAATCTTCTCCAGTGCTTTAATCCACCCTTCAGCTAGCACAAGGTCAGATGATCCTCTAAATGATGGAAGATGTTTCCTCATGAAATGTTACACCACTGACATGTTCCTCTGTGATTGATCTGGCTGATCTCGTGCATGGATACCACCACCATTTATTTCTTGAGTCAACTGCACCATTACTACAACAAACTATTTAGTTCTAATTCCAACCATCTCAAGATGATGATTTGGAAGGCCATTTCCTTTTGTATGCCTTCCTAGCACTAATTCATTGTTTCCTCTATGGAAAACCATTCTGAACAAACTTGTCTTAGATGAAGCAACATGGTAATCTTTAAATGCTATATTATCTCAATTTTACCACAAAAAATATGTTCGGATAATAATTTAATAGAATTAAAACTACTAAAGTTATCTAAACCGACCTCTGATACCAACAATAAGGCCCCGTCATTAAAAATTACTTAATATTGAGATATTTCAAGAATAAACATTGAGGATCTTTTCTAGTTTAGAGTTTTAGATAATTAGATCATAAATCATGCATTACATTCCACATTTAAAAAAGGTGGATACATAAAAGAAAGTATTGATTTTTTCCATCAAAGGAAACATATTTAAAATAAAACATGGATTCTTTCTTGACACTTCCTCGACACTATCATCACATCATGTACTTTTTCCTTGACCTCTGAAAAAATTTCAAAAACTTGGGATGGGCATAAAAAGCTCAGTAAGGGATATAAAAATACGGAATGAAAACATTAGTCCATGTAAACATAAGAAATAATGAAATCATACATTACTCATAAAACATAAGAACTTTTTCATACCTCATGAAATCATAAGATTTATGAATAACTCATAGAAAACATAAGACAAAAATGTAACATGAGGCATTCATAACATTCTTACGTAGGGAGTAACCCTCATGGTTATGTTTGGAATACCCATCACAGTATATTCCCTAAATCTCTTCGGATAAACTTTAGAGTTTAACTCCTCTGTGTTACCCAATGCATTTTAGAGATATCACGGGCTCACCCTCCCTTAGTTTATCACGGAACCACCCATCTTCATAAACAATTCCCAAGAACCATTACATAATCGTTTCACATAAAACATGCATAAAAGAAACATAACATTTCCACATTTCAATCACAAGATATCAATACAACACATTGATATAATCAAAACATTATCAAAACCATTTTCAATACCAAAATAAAATAAAATTAAAACATGGTATATATTTTTCATTTAAAAAAAGTTGTGGCATGAAGAGGAAGCTGAAACTCAAATAAGGGTCACGGCGGCGGAGAAGTCGTTGTCGCCGCATACGTAAGACAAAAACATTCCCTTTTGTTGTTTAGTAAAATGATTCGTATAAAAATATTCCTTTTGAATAAAATCAAAATTCAAAGGGGTTTATACACCGTATACAGAATGTTGTGTATAAAACAAAATATTCCTCAATGAAAGGAGATTGAGACGAAGTTCCTTATATCGTGTCCGACATGACTCGATCATTCTTTAATCTCATGAATAATAAACTAGAGTTAATTTATACTTTCTTAAGAACATTTTAAAGTTCATTATTCCTTTTATATCACTTATTATCATGTTATTAACATTATGTAATTATTTACGTTAATAACGGTCGTTTTGTCGATCTTCGTTACTTGAGAGAAAAATAAACTTCTTATAATTACATATTGTTCATGTGGTAAAATATCCATTATATATAGAATTATATTCATGATATATATATTAAATATATCATATATATCCAGTATATACATGAATTTATAAAATTAAAAAAACATTTACTGGTAAGAAATGAAATGCACCATTCATGGAGACGGTAAGCCGTACGTACGCATGAACACTATTTTCATTTCTATTTCATATTTAATGGAGTGAAATCATAATGATATAATGGTATATTATAATTCCAGTATAATATCATATATAATATCATTAAATCCATCCTTTATATGTCCCACATATGGCATTAACGAATCAAATCACTTTGATGGGGCGGTAGTTCGCATTTCCTAAAATGAAGATATCACGGTTACCCATAATGGAAACCATAAAGGTATGACATAAATGAGAAATAAAGAACATAATGAAAACTTAAACATAATATATATAATATATAAATGTAGTAACATCTTAATGGCTACCATGAAAGGTGTTAAAAGAAGATTGAACAATCATCGTTTCGTGACGCATAAATTCGCCAACCACAGAAACAGTATGTTCTTTATCCATTAGACGAAGGTGTGTGTAAGTGTAGCTCGAATAAATCTAATAAAAACATCCTAGTATATTGTAGATACTGTTGTTGTTACAAAATAAAGGAATAAAAAGTGTTTAGGGGGTTGGAGAATAAAAATAAAACAAAAGAACATAAGTGAAGACATTAACTTTAAATCGGGTAACACCTCTTGGTTTGAACCAAAAGGGTTTCTTGAAGATCTTTCTGCCTAAGGTAAGGCTTTTAGGATGATGATAGGGATTTTTAGAGATTAAATTAGCAGATTTTGGCCGAACCAATGGCTTGAGAGGTGTGGGTAAGGTGGTAGAGGTGGGGGCCTTTTATAAGAGGGAGGAATGACACTCTTGGAAAGTCAAGAAATGTTACTTTATTATATAATTATTTTAGGATTTAAGGGTCCCACAATGATATATTTAGAGGATAAGGTGATAAGAGTTCCATATCCACCCATAAAATAGGTTTCTGACAAGTTTATGTCTTATATTTTACATTATCTTTTCATTTTATTTAAATCATTAATTAATTAGGTAATCACTACATCATCATGGTGTCATAAATAAATTTATTTATTTAATGTCTAAAAATTATAAAGAAAACACATGATATAGGAAATTATTTTATATTTCTAATGAATGTTTATAGTCTAAGAGATCATTTATTTAGACAAAATTAATTTTTTTTACTTAGGTGTTACATACTTTTGTTATATTTAACTTTTTTTAAAAATAAAAAGATAAAATGTCACTATCACACAAAAGTGATTCCATGGGGTCCCAAAGTTTGGAACAAGGCATCCCATGGTCGTCCATGACACAACCAGTATCATTAGGTCACATTTTGGCATCATTTTATATTATTATGATATTATTTTATTACCCTTAACTACCCAATTACTAATTAATCAGGATAATTAAAGATAATTACTGTCATTACTATTCAAAATTTCAAAAAATGAGTCTAAATTTCATAATTTTTAAATTCTGATTAAAAATATGGAATCCATTTTTCCAAATTCCAAACACATAATTTGCAATAATTTATTTAAAAATAATTCCCGTTGTCAAAACAAATAGCTGGTTTTTAAAAAACAATATCTATCAAAAGTTTGACAATTGTTTATATCCAATTTCAAAGTAAAATTAATTCCAATGACCACCATAGATTAAATGGTAAAAATATATTCTATTTAACCTTTAAAATAAATGAAAAATATAATCTATCCATATAATTAAGTTAGATGGAAAAGTAGTTTTGAAGTAAAATGCAGTATTTTTCACTATTCATTAAAAAAATTAAAATTGTCAGAAAAATACCAAAAGATTATCCAAAGTAAATTTCAATGTCCCAATACTAAATAATAAGTTTATTTTGACAAATAGAGCTTATAAAATTGTCAAAATATAGATTTAAAAATGGTTATCCATCAAAAGGTGGTAAAACAATCTTTTAAAAATATTAGAGAATTCAATGCTTAAGATTGGATTTATCCTCGTTTTAAGCCTCTAAAACACTATCTAATTTATAAATAGACATAAATATGAAAATCTATAATTCTATACTTACTTGGGATGTTACAAAATAATTATTTTTAAAATTATATAATTTTTTAATATCCATTAATTATACTTATAATTACTTATAATTATAATATATCACACTAATAATAATCATATAATGTCATTATGCTTTTTTATATTGATATTATAACTAAACCACCTCATAATCATCAACTAAATGAGCCTGTGTTAATGTTTTGATCAATTTAACCACAAAATTTAAAAATACTATGAATTTATATCATGAATGACTATGTGAACTTATTTATTGGTGTAATAATATATAAATTATTATATTATTATTTTTTGTTTCTTGTATGGTTATATCAATATTTAACTCATTAATTAAGAAAAGAATTTTTGTTCATTAGGAATCAAGGAAACATGATCACCGTCAAATTCATCATTATGGTTCATAACAAAAAATGGAAAGAAATGAAATTATAACTCCATAAAACATATTAAAAAATATATTCGAATATATTATATTATATATTAAATATAATCTTTGAAATAATAATAAAAACAAACATCAATATTATGAATCCAGTAAAAATGATCAAAATGATAAACACATGATGTGAAAAATTAGAAGAATTCATATAAAGAATGACTATTTATGTAGTGTATGAATGAAAATGGATATTAATAAGGTTATAAATAAATTTTTAAGAGAGATATAATTGCGATAGTTAGGGTTAATTTATGTTAATGTATGACAAGATAAGAGGTGTTTTTCATTTAAAATTTTCTTTATCAAGATAAGTATTATGATTATGCACCTAATTTCATTTATGTGGTGTTTATATTTCTTATTTGAGATATAATATCCTGATTTATATTTTAATAACGGTATTTTATGTTCAATAGAAATATCTCCCTTTCATGTAGTTTTGATTCAAATGTTTTTAAATACATATGTGTTCCCTTGGTCTCAATTCTAATTATTGGAGGCATAATACATTTTAAGCACCATGATTCATTTTTATGGTTTATTTAATCCCCATGGATTTTTTTTAATAATAATCCTTATAGTTATTGGAATTCACTATATAAATAATTTTTCTTATTAAATTGGATATTGATTAATTTTTTCCCCAATAGTGAGGATTTTTGGTAACTCAATTTTCATTCGTTGGGTTACAATCATTATTTGAAAAAATTTCATATAAGATTGGTAAATTATACCCTTTGAATATAATATGTTTTATTGTCTCATTATTTTATATGGATATACATTCTTATCACATAAACCCTTCAAAAAAAATTTCTCACTTCTCAAGATATGTTCTTTTAAAACAATCAACATTATTTCTCAAGATGGATTGTGGTCTTGTTATTCCAGTATTTACTTTTTTACTCATTTTTTATACGTTGTGAACACCATAATTTATATAACCTAGATTGGATGATTTTTTAGCCTAATGTATGATATTATATTAATGCGGGGAAGAATATTAATGTACCATATATTTTTATTTCAAAACAAATGATTATTAGAAAGTTTTATTTTGTATTGTTTATTCATTTTATCTTAAGATCAATTTATTGTACTAAAACAAGTGAATGGTGGGGCCTAACATTATATATCCCCTCTATGAATCAATAGGTGTTGGAAAAAAACCATCCTGATGGTTTCTTTGGGTTAATTGTTTTTTTGAAAAGGTTTGAAATTTTTGGTTAAGTATGGTTGTCAAAGGAGGTGTAAAGAGTTGGTGTGAATGTATGAACTGATCATTCAGAGTAAAAATTTATCAACTGATCAATTTGAGTGATCACATGAACACATGAAGTTAGAAAAAAAATTATGTGAAGGTGTCATGTGAATCACTACCTGCTTTTTAATATCTTTCATGATGAGATCATGTGACAAACTTGAAGATATCACATGACTTTTAATTGATCTCATAATGGGATTTCATGAAGAATGTGTGGTTCTCATTTAATCTCGTGAAGAGATATCATGAATAACATGTATAAATTATGAATAAAAATGTTAGAGAAATCTCATAGTTGATAAAAATTACATGATAGAATTATTGTCTATGTATCATGCAATGAGATCATGTGAATCCCATGTGATTGTCTTTGGATCTCACAATGGGATCACATGAAGCATTAGGAGAAAATGGTGCCAGTTGCATGACTGTATTTGGATCTTGAAATGAGATCACATGAAACATGCATGATTATCTATTGATCATCTGATGAGATCTCATGTCATCCTCAAAGATAATTTAGGTGATCATGTGAATTCATTACAACATGCAACAGGTGATCACGTAAAGTGATCTTGTGAAACACATAAGGACTATTACAGAGTACTTGCAATGGATGTGTAGCCATGATTTGTGGAGTTAAGGCTGTGGGTTTAGGCCTATAAATACCCGTAACCCATCCTTAAGAAGAATACGTTTTACTTAGGTGGTTTTATTTGAAGCATTGTCTTTCACATGAGATGAAGAAGGTATTGCGCTAGATTCACCTGATCCACGTAATCAAAAGAAAGACTCATGAAGGAGTATCTTGGATATATCTCATGAGGGAATAATATGAAGGGAAGTATAAGTTGAGTGGTTTTACACATAGGAATACTCATTTATGTAACAATAAACTCATAACCCTAAAAGGGTGTCACACTATAGTCACACGATCCATGTTAATAGAAGGAATCATGAAGGGATCTCATAGAGGGGTCTCATAGTGGGGTATCATGGAGAGGTTTCATGGATCCAACTCATAGGGAGGCCTTATAATGAATTTTCTCATAGGGGTTACAAACTTCCAGAAGATAAGTATTATGAAATGGTTGTTTTCATCTCTTTGACGATTCAAGAGCATAAACACCCCCAAAAGTGTGGAAAATCATAGAACTGATGCTTAGAATATTATAATAGGGAATCAGTGAATATATTTCAATATAGAGAGTAGTGAGAATTTAAGTTGTTATTTTTTGTAAACTAGGAGGGATAGTGTGTTTTCTTTGGACCTTGTATTAGCAGTGCGTTTTAGTGGATTTAGGACATTGGAACAGTGCCTTTGTATTCTCCTTGGAAATATCCCAATGGGGGTGACCCGAGTAAAATTGTTTTTTACTATTAATTATTTAATTACCATTTATTATATTATATAGGAAAGAGATATAATATACTTTTGTTTAACAATGAAACAAGTCTCAAGGAGATATTTGAATTAAACTATCATACCCTGATTTACACCATCTTGGGTTATTTGACCTAGATGGGATAATAATTAGAATCAATAGAAAGGGGTAAAGTTAGAGTTTCTCACTAATTAAAGTAATGGATTTTTTAATCACTAATGGATTCTAATCTTTTATGGAAAAAAATTTTAGCTATGAAAAAATATGATCCAACAATTCGTCCAATCATTAGGAATTAATTTCTTTACAACTATAATGAATGGAATCTCTTCTAGTGTTCATAATGGAGCTTTATCAGAAGCATACCTAAAATAATTGGATACTGATAGAATATGAATCATTTATTTAGGATGATCTTTATCTAAAAAAATCCATAAAATGTTATATTATTTAAATTATCTCATATAATGAGGGAAACGTTACAAAATGTCTATTAAGTCGATTCAAAAGGATTTTAAGATAAATTATAGCTTTAATGAAGAAAATATGTGGACATGATAATGAACCAAAATAAGTATATAAATGAATTATTTAACCTGGTATATCTTTTCATGGATGAAATAAATTATAACAATGCAATTATTAAATATGTAAATATAATTAAGCACATATTTTGAACACATCCCCCTCAATTCAATCCCAATTATTCTGTACTTGAAGATAAAGATCCAAAAGAGCTTAAATTAGATATATTACATAATAATATTTTCACATACCATATGAGAAAGTATGAAAACGAGGCTGTAGAAAAATGGAATTCTAAAGAGGTGGCATTCTAATCCATTAATAATCTCACTATAGAATATGATCATGAAGAAGATATTGCAGATGAAGTTATGTAACTTATTTCCTCAAAATAATAAATGGGAAAATGAAAGTTTTAATGGAAAGTTTCACTTGAAATATTTCATTTTGGAGTGGTTTTAAATATAATAAAATGGTATCCCAAGAAGTTTTAGGATGATTATAACACTCCCATGAAGTAGTCATCGGCTAGTGTGAAAGGTATGAAAAATACTAAGAAACATTTCTTCATAAAAAGAATATTCTTTCATAAAAAAGAGTTCATAATAATCTTATGTAGGAGATATTAAATACTATACGGATCATGATGAAGATTATATAGTGGTAGTTTTGGGTAATTATCCATCAATGTATGAAAGAAAAAATTATAAATGAGAGATCGAATGAAGAGTTGAACTTCAAGAGGAATTAGAAGCGATACTTGAAGAGATTGATGTTTGGGGAGAAAAATAAAAAATCCAATAGGGTAGTTCAGGATGCCCAAATATATTTCTATCAGTTGGAAGAAGATAAGTATGAGGTGAAGGATAAAATTAAAAAGCATTGATATGAAAATCTACATAACTTAGAAAAATTCACCATTTTTAAATTTAATGTTGAAGAACTGACCAAGATTATTGATAGTCTAAATAACAATATAAAATATGTTTTAGAAATATAGGATAAACCAAGGAGGATGTTTTTGGCCAATTAGTAAAAGTAAAAGATTAAGAGAAACTCTTGAACTTTAATATGATATTATGAAAGAAGGTTTCATAAGTGATAGAAAAAGAGGAATTATAGTTCAGAGGTCTAGAAAAATAGTCAAAGGAATGTCTAGAGAAGAAAATGAAACAACAAAATGCAATATCTAGTCTGAGTATTGATCCCAAAAATAAATAAGTTATGGTTAATTTCAGACAATAATATTCCCCTCTAAGGTTGATGATTTATTTGGGTATGAATGAAAATAATAAGATTTAGAGACCCTAAGAAGCAAATTGTGGTGTAATAATGATACATAAGGATATACATCATATTAGGTGTTATTAAGGTGGATATATGGGCCATTATAATTTTTTTTGTTTCATATAAAAGATGTTTTGATGGGAAAAAGACAAACAACAACAACCAAATAAAGTCTATTATTCTAGGAATTATTTTTATGGTCATTGTTTTTTTTGTAGAGAATTCAAGTATATAGATAGTTATTACTTATTGAAAATGAAAAGATATGTACTAAAGTATACCCAAAGTGATTTTATATAGTAGACCCAGGGATTATTAGATGATATGAAAACATAGAATCAGTTTTCATCTTTGAAAGATAAGGTTGAAACATCATACTCTGAGGATGATCCAGAATATCAATCAACACCATGTAGGTGGTATGATACACATGTAAAAAATAATAGTTTTTAGCAGGAATTGGTTGTGAATATTTACATAAAATCATCATATCACACTAGAATAGATATTATCGATAGTGGATGAACCACACATATTACTATTAATAAGGATCCAATGATTGGTATTAGGTACAATAAGAAAAGATTTTTAATATTTGGAAATGATAAAGTCTTAGAGAATATTAGCTCAAGAAATTAAAATTTTGGGTTCAAAGACATGGCACATGTAAATGTCTTGGTTATTGAATGTCTTTGTCACATCTTTCTATGTGATAGTAAACTATGTGACTCAAGAATGTATATATGATTTATGAAGAAGTTTTGTATCATTAAGGGAAAATATGGTGAATTATTTTTTCTGGGAAAGCGTATGAAGGGGAATCCTTATATTATTAGTGGGGAAGAAGACATGTGATTTATTTCCAAATAAGAAGAGAATAGGTTTAGGAATGAATTTTCCTTGAATGATTTAGTGAAATGTGATACTGCTCAAGATCTCCCTAAGTTATCATTTGATTATACTCTTACATTTTATGATTTCCAATAAGGGATAATGAATATAAAGACGTATAAGTCAAAATACCAAAGGTCAACATGAGTTCTTGGACTTGTTCATATTAATGTATGTGTACATATTTCACAAATTGATATTAGTGGAAAGAGATATTATTTTTTTTATGATTTTAGAAAAATGGAATGAGTTTCAATTATCACCCACAAGTCCAAGGTGTTTAGTTTCATAACACATTATTAAAGGGACGTAGAAAATATGATCTATAAACAAATATGGAAGTTTCAAACTAATAATGGAAAAGTGTTTGAAAATAGAAAAGTGGAGAATTATCATGCGAAACATGGGACAAGGAACCATGTTACAGTAGTAAGAACTCATACAAAAATGAAGTGGTTGAGAGAAGAATCTGGATTATCAACAAAATGGCTAGAATGATGCTTATCGAGAATGAACATCCAGATAAATTTTGGATTGAATTAATTTTGGAATTAGTCTACATTTATAATAGAGACTTATTGTTTTCAAAAGAAGAGAAGAATATATATGAGACATTGAATGGAAACAATATGACATTGAAGAATTTTCATGTCCTTGGATATAAATTTTTCATTATGAATAATGAAAAATATAGAATATTTTAATAAAATAGAGATAAAAGGATATGTATTGGTTATTCAGGAATAAGAAAATAAAATAAATGCTTCAATAAGGGGAAGATAAAAGTTGTCTAGATAAATGATGTTTTTGTGGTGGAGAATGAGAATATTATTCAACAAAATAATGAATAGAATAAGGAGGATAATGATAAAAAGGTTAGAATCATAGGGGAGTTTACATACCTAAGGTAGACTCAGAAAAGTACTTAAACGATGATAATAATAAACCTGTATAGAAACCAAAGAGTTGAGTTGAAATAAATAGGTAAAATATCATCTGGGATCAGAAAACACCCATATTAACAATGTGTATAAAGAATCTACAACAAGAACCTTTTTTATTAGAGGTTGATCAAAAATGTGTTGAATAATATTGAATAGATTAGAATCAGGTTTAGGTAGTGAATTAAAATCTTGATTAAATAAAAAAGAATCAAAGATGGGAGATTATTTCAGGATGGATAGATAATAATTCCATTGATACCAAATGAGTTTTTTGAAACATGCTAAATGAATATGATACAATAATTAAAAACAAAGAATGAATTTTGTATAAGGTATACTCCTAGATTGAATGCATTGATAATGATAAAGCATTTTCATATATGAAAATTCTTGAGATAATCAATAATTCCTGGACATAATAATTAAATGTTAATTAAAAGTTTTCTAGATGGATATAAAGTTAGTATTTTTGAAGGAGGTTTTAGAATAAGAACTATATGTCAAACCACAACATGGTTTTATCATTCACGAAGAGAATAACAATTTTTTTGATTAAATAATGCTCTATATGGGTTGAAGTAAGAAATAAGTGTATGATATTCATGACTTGATCTGTTTTTTAATAAGTTTGATTTACAATGTAGTTGAGATTATTATAATATCTATGTCAATAATGAGAGAAATAAAAGGATGATGTTGTTGGTATATGTTTATTACTTAATATTTGGTGGTTAGAATGAATCATAGTGAAAAAAGTTTGAATAATCTATGTAATGTGTGCTCTGAATGTCAATGATTGATGACATATCATTTTCCTTGGTTTAGAGGTAACACAAGGAACACATGGAGAATTAATTTATCAATCAAAATATTATATGGATGTTCTAAGATGGTTTAAGATGGAAAATTACAATGAAATAAAAAGTCTAGTTTCTTTACAGAAGAAATTGTTAAGGTATGTTGAAGGAAAATTATTCAATATCATAGAATATGGAGAGATCATTGGTAGTATATTATACTTAATAGCGACATGAATTGATGTTGTTTTTTTTCACATGTTAGGAAGCATTGTATCACAGTAATATCAATGAAATCCACATAAATGAAGTTAAAATAATAATTATATATATCAAAGGAATGGTGGATTTTAGTTTAATATATAATAAAAAATATTAGAACGAGTTATTAGGTTTTACATATACAGATTGGGCCTATATAGTAGATGATCAAAAGTCAACATCATGTGGGTAATTCTATCTTGGAAAACTGTGTATTTCTTGGCTATGTGAGAAACACAATTTTGTTTATTTATTCTTCATAAAATATTAATACATCATGGATACTCATTATTGTAGACAATTATTTTAGATGAAGTACTATCTTTAAGATATGGGATTTTAAGTGAAGTCTATGATTAGAACTCATTATGATAATTCATGAGCTATAAATCATATTAACAATCCAGTACATCACTCAAGGACAAATGAAATTGAAATAAAATATCTCTTTAATAAATAGAAATTAGATCATGGCCTCGTTAAGGTGGAGTATGTGCAAACTGAA
Organism: Viscum album; assembly: GCA_963277665.1. Taxonomy (NCBI): domain Eukaryota; kingdom Viridiplantae; phylum Streptophyta; class Magnoliopsida; order Santalales; family Viscaceae; genus Viscum; species Viscum album. The sequence continues at coordinate 1,783,984,612 of OY728121.1, read as the reverse complement.
TTACAGGTTGCAAACATCCCAATTGGGGACTTACCTAGAGAATCATTTGAATAACATTGACTCGATAATGGAGTTTTATTGAATCCACACACATAAAAATTTCACATTTCGGACCCCCTATCCTTGAGTAACGGTTTGTTTTACCTTATGTTCTGATTTTTTATTTTTTATGTGATAGACTATAGAAGGGTAGACTTTAGGTTCATCGACCAGGGGTGAGAAAATGTCTTGATCAAGAAATTGGGAGATGTTGATAGGGGGACTAGTGAAACAGGGAGATTTGTAAATATAACAATGATAATATTATTCTATAAATGAATATTAATCATGAAAAGGAGTAATAAGCTCAAGATTATAGTAGTTTTTACAAGAATTTATCTCAAGGGATGAGCTTGTACTATCTATTGGTGTTGATAAGGTTTTTGATGGAAGGTTAGAGAATAAAGTGATTAATTGATGAAATTTTTATCCTACTCTTATTTCCCACACCGATCATGAATCATGTGGCCTCATATGACATGTTATGGTAGTCATTGATCACAATTTAGGGTTTAAAAAGTAAAATGGTTTCAAATGCACATGTATTGTCAACAAGAATTTTCTTTAATGTTTTGAAGTATTTTACAAAAAAATAAATTGGGAGAATTTTGAAAAAATACCTATTGATGGTTATTTTGGGTTGATTTTTTTGATAAGGTTTGAAATTGTTTGAAGAAGGCTGGTTTTAAAAGGTGTAATGAAGGGTTGGTATTAATTTATGACCTAATCACACAGAGTGTGAATGTTTTAATTGATCATGTAGAGCAAGAATGTTAGAACTGATAATTTGGAGTGAGAATATCTAAAATGATCATCCAGAGTGGATAAAATGATAACATAAAGTCATAAAAGTTCATGACAGAGTCATGTTAAGCACCACATGATTTTCATATTCTCTCATGATGATATCATGTGAATAACATAAATGCATAACATAATTATTAGTTGATCTCGTAGTGGGATTATGCGAAGAACACATGGTTTTAATTAGATATAGTGAAATATAAAATGAATAAAATGAATACAAGGAGTCTAAAAATTATATAGATACCTCTTAGTCAATTGAAATCACATTAACTCAATATTTTCAATGGATCACATGATGGGATTATGCAAATCCTGTGTGATTGGATTTGGATCCAATGATGAGATCAAGTGAAGATTTGGAAGGCAATGGAATTATCCACATGATTTTATTTGGATCTCATGATGGGATCATCTGAAGCCTTCATGATTTTCAATTGATCATGTGATGGGATATCACAAAACTCTTAAAGACAATGAAATTTATCACACTAAGCACTTGCAACATGCAATAGGCGATCATGAGAAGTGTGTAAGGCCAATTACTGAGGCTGTGGAATGTATGGATAACCATTATTTATATAGATACAGTTGTTTATTTCCTCATATAAATACCCCTATACCATCTTTAAGAATAATAAGTTTTTATTATGTGGTTAGATCTGAAGAATATTATTTTTCATGAGCTAAACAAGGTATTGTTCTAGAATCACGTGATCCACATAATTAGATGAAGGTATTGCAGAGGAGTCAAATGAAGAGATCTCATGAAGGAACATGCTCAGTGAAGCATTCATAGGCTGTTTTTTCACGTAGGTCGACCATTTTATATCACATGAATAAAATAAACTTAAAAGGGTATCATGTTAGAGTCACATGATCCATGTGAACAAAAAGACTCATGAAGGGTTGTTATGGAGGTGTATCACAAAGGGGTCTCATAGAGGGGTATTGTGGAGGGGTAACATAGAGGGGTCTTGAATAGGGGTCGTTCAGATAGTAATCATGGATCTATCTTGTGAAGAGGTCATGTGAAGGTGTCTTGCACAGGTGTTACACACTCCCAAAAGAAAATACATGCACAAAGGTGGTTATCAACTATTTGATGAATGAAGAGACTAAAGACACACAATAGTGTGAATAAAAAAATATTTTCAGGATATTCAACTAGAGGAGAAATGTGTTTTATTCGGTAGATAGATTAATGAGCATCCAAATTATGAATAGTTGTAAACCATGAGGGACAATGCGTTCGCTCTAAACCTTGTAACAGTGGTGTAATTTGGTGGATTCGGTACATATTAACATTTCCATTGAATGATAATTTTATTTACATTAGTAAGGGTTAACCAAGTAAAATATATTTTGATTTTACATGTTTTAATTTTCATTTATTCTATGTTACGAGGAGGAGAGATAAAAGAGTTTTTTTAAATGTAACAATATCCAAGGAGACATTTGTTTTAATCTTTCGTACTAGGAATCTACTCCCTCTTAGAGAATTTAATCCAATTGAGACAATAATTGGTCTCATGAGACAAAATATATTTGGTTTTCGTTTATGGATATTCCCATATTAGGATACTATCTTGACTGATATCATTGACATTATTAGGTCTTATCCACATTCTCGATAAAAAGTAATGTTTATTGGAAGAAGGCCTTGACAACATGTTTTTTATTTCAACCATGATGAATTACATATGTATGAGTTCATTTTTATTGATATCCATGTTTTCATTTATTGTCATGAATATGAAATTATTTCTGTTTCATGTCAATTGTGAATTAATTTTGTTTACCTTTTCCTACCATAATGTTTATTCGATGTTTATTCCTTAATTGATTTAGTTATATGTTTCCCTTTAAGAGATTTTGAGCTCGCACTATATTATTTTTCCATTTTCATAGGTTATAGATAGAATTAGTATAGGTGACATGTTTCAAAGGATATCTTGTGTGAAATAATTTTTGGGATAAATTGATGACTTATTATGAATTAAGTAATTTTGTATACATTGGGAGAATTTTCCTTTTAATTCAAAGAGAATATGATTTATTTGTTTATATTTAGTCCTAATTCATGAATGATCTAAACTTGAAAAGTTCCTTCATATGTAAGAGATGAAATAATAATTTTTATTTTGAAATTAAGGTTGGTTATATCCATGATTTTATAGTTGGTATCAAGAAATTAATGTAATGTATGTATCTATGAGAACTGAATCTGGAAGTGCAGGTCTGGGGAATCACAACCTTTTTTGGTATTTATTGTTCACACTGATACTCTAATTATTATTTATCAATTAATTAATAATTTTTATTTATCTATTTTATATAATCTATTGTTTACAACATACTAAGGGAATAGTCTACCCCTGATTATCCTCTGTCCATAGCTTCCAGTCAACAGGAGTTTTCATATGGGGATGTATGCACGATGTGGTGTGGAATCCTCGATTGGACTAGGTGGTTCAAGTCAGGGTGTTATATTAGATAATGATTAATGGTTTTGAATAATTAAGAAATATTACCAACTCATTTTTGGGCTATAAATAGAGGACCTTGGAGGCACTCTCAACAATGGTGTATTGAAAAATAAAATTAGAGCATGCCAATGATGAGTGAGAGTGATCTTCCTAATCATTCTCAAAACCTTCTTCCAAGATAAAATTTTAATTTCCAATATATTATGATCTATTCTACATCACCTCTCTATATATCATACCAAATTGTTCTATAATTCTTGCAAGATAAGTGGGAGACTTTGTAATGTGTTTTCATTAAGAAATAAATATTTATTCTCAACATCTTCTATAATAGGTTTCTTACTATAACTATTTAGAAGAAAGAGTGATAAGTACTCACAACCAAAAAGTGGTGGATCTTCATCAATGAGTGATTAATAATATTAAAGTAAGGTATATGTGTTTCTTTCCATAACTGTGTAATGTTACAGTAAAAATTGGTTACTTTATCTCTGTTAAAGTAAAGGGAGAAATAGAAAAACAACTTAACTTGAGGGGAGGAGAAGTATGGGATCTTACTGAACATTTATTAAACTTCAATATCAAATATCTATCTCCTTTAAATTTATGAATTACATTATATTTTATCCTCAAATCACATGATCTAATAATTTCAATATGCATAACTCTAATATGCTTACTCTATTAAATAACCTTGCAACTATTATTTTAATTTCTTGTCAAAATTATCCTGATCTCATATATATCATAATTGATTAAATTAATAATCATGAACTCACTCTTATCATATCAACAATTAATTATTAAGTGTATTTATCAATTAAATTATGATATCATTTTATCATTATTTGATTCGATATTTTCACTATGCATACACTAAATGTTTTTTATTGTTTTATTTTTGTGATTTCCATCACACATGAATAGTTTTATTTTATAACAAAAATTATATCAACCCCTATTCCCATAATCCCATCGACCTTAATTTGGTATTAGAGACATATTTTAATGAATAATTAATTAGTTTTAAAGTATAATAATATATTATATCCTTTACCTCATATATACAAGGTGTTCCCAATATAAACTCTTACGGCCATGCCCCATTTTCTAATGACACAAATTATTGTTATCATAAAAATAACATCTCAAAATTTATTAGTTCTATTGGTTATCCCATTTTTAAGATTGTTTTGTATGGTTATACTCCCACTACAAATGAAATAATAAAAACAAAATCCCAATGAAATCTATACTTTTGAATTATATGGAAATTCTTTAAATTCCCTATTTTATGGATTAGAAAAAATGGATTTATTCAAAACTATACACAAAAAAGGATCATTAAATATAGAAACTCTTATAATTAACTTATTATGTAATAGAAAAAAATTTAAAGATACTAGACTTTATATGTTTAGATAGGTGAAATTTTTTCTATATATCTAAATGAGTCAATTTCAGATATATTTAAATGTTTTACATACATTTTCAACGGCTGAATGTTACTTGGTTATTCTTTATCTATAAAAACATTAGTACAAAATATTATCCAGTAATTACCTAGTTCTTGGGATCATAAATTAACATCTATACTAGTTGATAAACACATAAAAAACATTCCACTTGATGAGGTTATTAGATCTCTCCTGAAAAGAAAATTCACTACGAAATGTCAATATGAAATAAAAGAAGAGAAAGCTAAAGAATCCAAATGTACAATTTATTTAAAATTTATTAATAATGATAAATAATTACATGATTACATTGTGATTAAAGGATTATCCATGAAATTAAAAAAAAAAATAATTCCTCTATTCTAAAAAAAGAAAAAAAAACAAGAACCATAGGTTATGTGATACGAATGCAACAAAAAAAGCCATATAAGGCCAGAGTACCCCTTGTACAAGAACAATTTGAAAAATAAGAAAAAATATAAAATATATCTAAATGTTTCAACCTAGAGTTCTAGTGATTACTCCCTCAACTCCACTTCCTAAACCTCCTCAATCAAATCTAGTTATTATTTCTCTCACTATCATTAACATTCATCATATTTTTTATTCTGTTTCAATAAAATTAATGAAAATGAGAATTTTTATAAATAATTGATTTCAAAATATACATAACATAATAATAAATACAGGAAAGTTATTAATGGAAAAGCTAAAACATTGAATTAAAATTAATTTATCTCTAAATACAAAGAAATGTTGGTTTTGAAATTGAATGATCAAACTAATGTTGAGAATTTAAAATCCTAAATTATAGAGATTAAAATTAATGTTTCAAAATTTATTTGTGGTTGTTAGTATCTTAAGGTGATTTTGGGTTATCAAAATTACATTAAAGGTAACTCTATAATTAGTTTGTTGAAATTAAAATTATTTTTCTCAGAAAAAACTTTTGTTAAGGGATGTTTTTTAATAATTTTTGGAAATTTGGTCATCTTATTTACAAGTGTGATTTAAAAAATGAAATATATTAGATATCTGAACATATTTATATCACATCCCATATTTAAAATAGAAAACCATTTACTAAAACAATTTGGGTACCTAAGTCTCTTTTAGTTAATATTATCAAACCCAAGTTCGCAAGGGTACCAAAAGACATTTACAATTAAACTTTTATTGGTAAAAACAATAATATTCATTGTTGTATCATATGGTGGATTAACAATATCTAATATTGGATCAACATACTGTATTTTATTTTTTCCAACAACGAGGATCATCCATAACACTCAAAAGTGTTTCATTTTTGTAATTATTTTTATTTTTAGTTAAATATTTTGTATAGAGGGAGATACATTATTTATAATCAATGTCTTGCCCAACCTTATTACTTTTTGTACAATCTAGTTCCCATATATATGTTATTAGTGAATTTATAATTGTTTTTTTGAGAAAATATAATTAATAACAATCATTATACTTATTGTAATATATTATTTACTTTTTAAATCTTACCTTATGGTTTGTTTTAGGGAATTTGTACTTGTGTATTAATTAAAATGTCTTCACGAACCCTCCTTCTAAATGTTTTACTTGGGGATAGTTCACCTTTTAAAAATATTTTAATCTTTTATTAGATTGAAATTTCTTTTTGGAAAAGGGAGTTTGTTATATTTTTAAATTATTTATATACTTGAATTATGGTAAATCTCTTATATTAATTGGGGTTTTATTAAACCTTTATATTCTTGAATAATATTTCATTATTGAAATTATTGATATATCATTTAATATTACCTCTTGAATATATTGGTGTGTCTAACTCTATCTTTTCGGAATGTTTTCATTTCCCCTTTCAATGCACCAATCAAGGGGAAGAATATATTATTTTCTATCAAATGAAGATTTATGGATATACTTTTCACACGTGGGAAAGGTAATAAGTTTCAAATTCAAACCTCTCTTTCACTTTTTATCTCCTAGATATACTTTATTATATCATCATTATCATATCTAGGAAGATAATATAAGAAAAGGTATTATTTTATATTCAAATTATTATTTACAAGAATATAGAATTTGAGTTTAAAAATTTCCTTTTCCTTTTCAAATTCATACTTCTTCTATATCTCTTGAATTTATTTTCAATGTAAATATATATTCCTTGAGAATTTATTCTTTATTTATATATTGAGATATTATTCAAACTTATTTTTCTAAATTATTTTTTCTCTATTAATCTTTACTTCAATTCGTAACTTTTATTTTGATCTTGAAATTTAATATAATCTTTGTCATTTTTTTATAAAATTCTCCCTTATTTGAATTATAATCATATAAATATATTTAAAAAATGATGATTAAATCATTTTATTATTTATAGTATGTATTTTTAGGTTATATTTAATATCATTTAATGGTGGAGGTGTTTTTATAGCATCAAAAGGGTGTGTTTTTTGAATTTTAGCTTCTTATTGAATAATTTTTCATATATATTGGATTCATTCTGGTTTATATGTTTGATAATAAAAATTGGGGAGAGAATGTTGAAATATTTACTCTTGATGTATTATTTTATTTATATTGTTCGTGATCATCAAAAGGGTAATATTTTTGTACCCATATCTCTCTCATGAGTTTTCATGACCAAGAACACTTATTTTTTTGTCTAATATTTTCATTTTAGAGATTTATTGTTACAATATTAAAAGATCAAGTTATGTAATTGTGAGAAAAAATTAAGTGATAAAATATATTTTGGGGATATTTAAATATTCATGTTAATTTCTCTGTAAGGATAAAACCTTAAATTCATATAGTTTTAAATTCCAATATAGTGGTTAAAATGAAGGAATAAAGTGGACTTTAGGAAGTCATGTTAATGAATTGATGAATAATCATTGAAACAATATTGATATAAAGGATACTATTAAAATATATAAAGAATTGAAGGATCATTATGATATCTTATTTAATTATTTATGAATGTATTGAATGCATAACGAGTAGATCCTGGAGAAAATGGAGGCAACAACAGAATACTAGCAGACCTTTTCAAAGTTGTACAATGGTAGACTACCACTGTTACCCAGTACCTGGAATCAGCTAGTATATTACATGTGGAGATATGTACCAAGGCTCCATAAAGGACATTGTGTAGCTTTTGATACTCATTTTTAGCCTATGGAATATGGGTGGAAGAAGAGAGTTCCATGCTTCCCTTTGACTACATGGTGGGATATTTCTGTCTAACCTATATCATTTGAATAACAAGTCAAAGTTATTTTTTGTAGAACCATAATATCTTAAATGAAATTGATAATGCTTAATGATAGAGAATAAATATATAATATTCTTATATCTAATTTAGTCTATTAATATGGGACCTTAGAGGAACTAGCAATAATGGTGGATAAAATAATCAAATTGCAAGTGCCAAGGTAGAATCTAATAAATCTTCTCCATCATTCTAAAATCCTTGGTTCAAGATCCATTTTTAATTCCCAATCTTTCAGGATATATTATAAATTACCTATTTATATCTCCTATAAAATTTTTATATCCTTATTTGGAGATAATGGAATATATTTTTAATGGGTTTTCTCAAAAAAATATATCCTCTTCATATCTTTTTCTAAAAGAAGTTTCATGATACAACCATTGAAATGAAAGGGGATGGGTCATCATAACCAAAAAATTGAGGTATCTTCGTAAACCTATGATAGCTACCATTAAGTAAGGGATATGGGTTTCTTTTAAATACCATGAAATGAAAAAGAAGAAATTAGTTACTTGATATAATTAAAATCATGTGAGAAAAAAAGGAATTAATTAATTTCAATTTTTTTATAATTAATTAAATATTTATGGATAATTTTACTCCAAAATATTAAATAATGTTTTAAATGAATTTTAACAAATTATATGGAAATTATTATGATGTAGAAATAATTTATTTATAAATAATAATATATAATTTATAGAGTTTTATTAATTATGAAGTAATGCTAAATAAAAAAGTATTATATTTAATTATGAATTCTCCAAAATTAATAATTTTATAATATTAAAAAATATAATGGTCATTATTTGGATATTATTTAAGCCACAAAAACAGTGTTTCAAAGATTGATATGATCAAGGTTTTAATGATAATTATGCATATGATATTTATAATATATAAAATGTTTACATAATATAAATTGAATTATATATTGATTGTAATTAATATAATATAATATATTTATAAAGGAAATTGTATGTAATGATTTATATGAACGAGTTCATATTTGAATATTATATGTCTATATTAGATATTATGGAATCAAAAAAATGATAAAGATAAAAATGATAAAAGGGTTTATAATTAGCCTTTATTTATAATATTTTCATAAATGGTCATCTCATGTTTAAATATTTCAATTGTTAGTTTATTTATAGCTTATTCCCTTATGTATTTATGTTTATTTCATGAAATTTTAATATTTTATGTTTCAGTTTAAAATGTTAAACTAAATCTTGGATAGATCCTTTTAGAACATGCTAGGATTGACTTTATAATAAATTTAGTTTTTTATCTACCTTGACCGGAGTTTGTAATTGATGTTATAAAATTCAATCTAGAAATTGAATATAGTTTGTGAATATTAGTTGTTTAAGTTATGATTTTTTCTTGAGTATGGTATAATTTGGTGTAGGGACTTGGGTCTAGACTACCCACCCACCTAGAGGCTTATGCCTTAACTAGGATGTTGAATGTGTATTGAACTGACCCAATGAATCCTAGAAATGGTGTCTAATGCCATTAAATTGGCATAAAATACTAGTAAAACATGTTTTAAAGGACCAAAAAATTTATTCATCTTGGTATACAAGATAAATACACGAGTCATATATTTCAAATTAATATACTAATTATAACATATTTTTTTTTCTTTTGAGGATAATAATTTTATTCCAACTAGAGTATCGTTGCATATCTCTCTTAGTAAACATGTTGGATTCTTGGGGAAATAAAAAATAATAATAGTGATCTAAAATTCTTATTATGGTTTATGTACACTGTAAGAAATAATGAATCAGTGAGAATAATCAATATGGAAATGTAAATAAGTGAGAACACATGCCAGGATTTCAATAAAAAAGTAATTGAGTAAAGAATATAAAAATTTAAGTAGATGAAAACATATAACATAAAATAAATAGATAAGAAAAAAATATTTATGGTACGTTTAGTAACAAAAATACATTCCGTTCAAAAAATGGGATTAGAGTGAAATGCATCCATAGATTTTTCGACACAAAATATCATGTATAAATAATAAATGAAGGGAATTATTCATTATTGGATGCCATGTTTTCCTTGTACATGGTACATTTATTGTTAAGATCAGTTATCAATATAGTTTAAACTACTATAATCTAAAAAAATGATTCATCCCATTATACTACCGATTCATCGTGGGTCTTCCATTAACCAATCCCCAACCCCTATCATACTAGTCTATTCTACTTGGAAACAAATGTAAGGGGTTTTCTACAAATAATTTCATCCCATAAGTCTACCAATGAATCTTGAGGCTTGCATTAACTAGTCCCCAAACCATATGTATTTCCTTAAATGGACTCCAACCCATTTCTCTTATGTACCAATCATTCCTCGTATCGTAAAAACAATACGGCTTATCAAATATCATTACTGAATAATGGATATGTATTTATAAATATTTCACCAAATAATAAAATATTTTTAAAAGTAAACACCATATGAAAATTGGTATACAGTTCAGGAAATGAAAATATCAATGATAAAGGATATGTATAATTGGGGGAAATTTAATGTTCAATGATAATTTGAATATTTCAAGGAGAATACCAAAAATGAATCAAGGAAGTGAATGTGAATACCATCCTTGGATGAATCAAAAATAAACAATACAGAGTGTGAATAAATATGGTATCAATAAAAAATATCCCATATGGAGTAAGGATAAATGGTAGTTTTTTTTATTAAATATAAGAAGGTATTTAATTTCATTCTTGAGGAGAATCTCCTTTGTTTTAAAAAACCTTATGAAATGGAATTTCTTTGAAAATAAATTTTTAAAAAAATTATTTTAAAAGTAAAAATTTAAACATGAAATGGATTATTTGAATAAATGATGACTGGTAAATCCATACATTCTATACAAGGTAAAAAGAACATTCCTTTTTAATGGTAAAAAGTCTAGAAAAATGCCTTGTTTGGAAACTGAAAAAAATATTCTTATGAAAAAAAAATTAAAAGACAAAATAAATGTAAAAATGATTTTAATAAAGGATTTTGGAAAGTTTATGAAATTGTTTAAAAAATTATTCTTTTGAAGACATGGGTTTTTTAATAAGACAAGTTTTCCTACTTAAGAGAGAAATTGTCTTGTTTTCTTGAAAAAACGTTATAAAACCTTTTATGTACCAAAGAATGAAAAAACTGTAATATTAATTAAATAAGGTCATGAATAAATAGAGTAGAATAAAATGAAAGGTTTTATTAAAGAATTATCTTGTCATTTCCTCTGATGGAAATTTATGTTTAGACAACCATGAAAAAAATGCGATTTTAAAGTAAACCCTTGAAAAGATTATAACATTGATGTGTGAATCATTCAATGAGTTGATTATGTGTATCAAATATAAATCTATATAAAGTATTTGAAATAAATAAAAATATATTCAGTGTAATTAAAAAAGTAATAATATAACATTAATGAGAATGAGGTAGTATTATAACCCAATGAAAAGAAATTGCGTTTTGGAATTATTTTCCACGTGGAAACTTTTAATTTAAATCCATTTATATTGAATTATTCAAATTAAAACTCAAAATATCATGAATAATGAATGAATCATGATATTATATGAAAAACATGAAGTATATACACCATATATAAAAACACAATTTCACAAAAATAATGTTTTTGTTTCAAGAAAATTTTATCAATAACAAATGAAAGTGGGATTTCAAAGATAACCATTAATAAAATTCTAGAGGAGAATAATCTTTAAACATTACAAAGTGTACCATACCAATTTGATACATTTTAATCATATATACATGAATGAATAAAATGATACAAAACATAGAATATCACGTGAATAAATACATTCACGATATAAAATTTTAAAGGGTTGTATATACACTATATAAAAGAAACTTGGTGAATAACAAAAAATAATTATCAATGGAATGTAAATTGAGATGAAATCCATTACTATGCATTTAATTTTGTGTGAAATTCCTTTAAACTATTATATAATTGTTTTATTAACTTATTATAGAACCAAATACATATTTATAATAACTTATTTCCCATTTGATAACAATATTTCATTATTTTCACTATTTTGGGTGTTAATTGCCTAGTCTTTCATGTATGGTTTGACTTGTTACTTATTGTTCGTCTTACGTATATCATGGGTTTATCATATTCATAATGTAAAACATTATTTAATTATCATATATATTCTGTATATATTTATTTATGATAATATATAATTTTTAGAGATAAGAAATTAAATGCACTACTCATAGAGATGTTAGGTCGTACAAATACATGAACGATACTTTCATTTATTTTTCATATTGAAATAATGAAAAGAAATATATATTTATATATATTATTATTAAAGTACAATATATATTTCATATATGTTACATAGGTTAATTAAAAACATCCTTTGTATATTCCATGTATAGTGTGAATGAATCACATCCCTTTTAGGGGTGGTAGTCCACACTTCCACAAACTCTTTTATCGTATTCCCCCAAAATAGAGTTAATAAAGGTTTGTGTTTTAAAATAATTATAGAAGTATAAATAAATTATAAATAAATTATATAATATATGTTAAAATAGTTTCCATCATAATTCCATTCCATGAGAGGTGGTAAAGGAAAAAAATAAAACATCATTTCGTGAGGCGATAGTTCGCTGTTTATATAAAAGGTATGTTCATTACACATTAGATTAAAGTGTGTTTAATGGTAGGTAGAAACCTTAGAATAAAAAATATAAGTTTATTTATGATACTAGTGTTATTATATAAGAATTTAATAATAATAATTTAAAGGGTGTAGAAAGAAATAAAACTAAAGGGCTTGAGGAAGGATGTTACCTCTTAATCGGATAACTGCTTTGTGTTTGGACCGAAGGGATTACATGGATTGATTTATGGAAAAGTTTAGGATTATGGGATTAGGGGTGGAATTTTTAGGGGATATTTTTGAAGATCTCAGTAGATCCAAAGTTTCTTGATTAGTGTGAGGAAGTTGTAGAGTTGAGTTCCTTTTTATAGTGGAGGAGTGACACTCTTGTAAATTTATGGAAATGGAATTACACCCATGTTTTTCCAATGTAATGTGGATCTAATAATTATAAAAATTCATTAAAAGTGAGGATATGATCTAAATAAATCCAAAAAATTATGTTTTACAAGATTTTAAGTCATTTTTTCTATTAAATTTAGGGTTTAGTCCCTTGTTAATATTATTTTCACCTTAATCGTTGTAAATAATTTTAAATACTTTCACTAATATTTTTTGTCAAAAAATATGTTGAACAAATTAGATATTATAAATTATTCTGATTCAAAATATTGAATCCATTTTTCAAAATTCAAATCACATAAGTGGCATAAATTAATTTAAATTTAATCCTACAAACAAGATGACAATATATGTTTTTACTATTAAAACATCCAAACATTTGCTAAGTTTTTATATCCAATTTCAATGTGAAATTGATTTTGATGAACTAGATTGGAATAATTGATAAAAAATTGATATTATTAGAATTTTAAACCAGTTTAACTTATAATTTAACTGATAAATAAATTATATGAATAACCAATTTAAAATTATAATTCAGTATTTTTGATTATTCAATAAAAAATGAAACTTCACAAAAAAATTCAAACAATTCACCATAAAATAGTTTTTATGTTCCTATTTAAATTATTATGTTTATTTTGACATTTAGTATTTATAAAAATTCCAAAATATGGATTTAAAATAGGTTCTACATTAAAAGGTGGTGAAAGTATCTTTATTAAAATATAGATTCTAATTTGTAATATTGAGTGTATTATTATCTTTTATATTTAAATTCTATTGAATTAATAAAAAAATATGTTATTGAATATATAATATATATATTACATTAATATCAATCACTAATATTAATTAATTTAATTTATTAGGATAAAAAACATTTTGATCATAAAAAATAGTTTTCAATAAAAATAACCTCTTTATATTCAATTAGTTCTTATATTAACTTAAAATTAATTTATAACAAATGAATTCAATTCATATTTTCTTTAAAACAAACATTTTAATAATTTATTTAATCCTATTTATAACCTCTAATTTATAATCTAGGTTATATATTTTTATATTATATAAAAATATTTTAATAATATATTATTATTAGGTAAAACCTCGTCTTGCGTGTAATGAAAGCTATGGAAGAAAATCATTATTTCATGTGACATAATCTAAATCGGTTTTGTGTGAATTGGATGCTATAAATTATATTAAATTTATTTAAAATAGTAAATATATTATAAATTATTGCGTTATTATATTCCCTTATACACTTGGTGTTACATATCATACATGCTATCGAATATAATGTTCCTACTTTACATTTTCAGGGCGTTATATTCTCCCCATTGTAATTAAATTACATTATCACAATTTAAACTCAATATTGATAATAGATTGTTTAATATTTCTTACATTGAAATCCCAATTTTTGATAAGGTTTCATAATTAATCGTTTAGATAATTAAGAATGGGAAGTACAAAGGTTATATGAAATAACATATAACTGGGTCTCTAAATAGGTGATCATTAGTGGATAGTAGAGATACACACAAGGAGTAAAAATGTAAATATTTATATGGAGTGATTGGGGCCATAAATCAAAAACAAGTAAATGATCAACGAAACATTGAGGGCCTCAAATCCATAAATCTACAATGATTTAGAAGACCATTTTTTCAACAAAAATTAAGTTATTAGGATAATATTTTTTTAAGATCATATTCCACATATTGAGAAATTACTTTACTAAATAAGATTATAACGAAATTTACTTACATGATATTTTTTAAATTCATACGAACAATTTCATCTTTTGGTTGTGATTGAATAAAATTATAATTCATTTTTTAATTCAAGAAATGTTTATCCAAAAATAAAATTTAATACTTGAAGTAGTAAAATATACTTCTAGTTGATCCTAAGGTCCAAAAAAGTGTGAAAAGTATTTATATTTGTCTCTAACTATTACCCAAATCCAATATGATTAAGACATTAATCTTTAACTCTAAAAATCATCACTACTAGTTCATCATTAATATTTATTCTTCAATTTTTGTAACTAAAAAAATGTCATATTAACTAGGACGTTGCATAGGTTAGTGGTTGACGTGAAACCCTTATCATCCTTCGGTCATGGGTTCAAGACCCACGACTTTTTTGGACATGATTGCTTGTCACCCTAAATACATTTTCCCTTTTCTAAAACCATATATATATAATTTAAAAGATAAATGTGATGAAAATCCTTGAAATAATTTTATTCACTAAATATCATTTTAACTATGGTTTTCAACACAACCATAATATATAAATACTTCACCCACTTATTTCCACATAGATTCTTCCTTGTTATAGAGTTTATACTATAGAGGATGGAATTTTATAAAACAAAAAAACCATATTGTGAGAATCTTATAACATTTTAGAAAAACTATATATTATTTTTAGTTTGTCTAAATCTTGACACGTTATTTTAAATCTAGAACAGCTTAGGATTAACCTCGGTTACTCATTTTATATCAAAATCCTTCATAATGGGTTATAAAGAAAATATAAGTAATCTTAAGAATATACCCCAAGAGTTTCAAATAAGGTGAATTGTAAGGACCGTTGTTATGTACTAGGTTACACAAAGTTAGGCCTGAAACACCATTTCAGATTTACTACACCTATGTACATCTGTGTCTGAATCGAATCTACTTCTAGTATCCAAACATGGATATATTTATAAGAAAAAATATATAATCCTTATCTTACCAAAATTATAGTATTTTCTTCTATAATTAACCTAAAATTGTAACTTATGGTTACATTCTCTAATCCATGCTTTCCTGAATCTAATTCCTAATGTTTGTTTTAAACTTTATCTCATACCAACTTTAGTGACCCAACCCCAGAAAGCTCGGAGCTAGTGTCTATAACCATTAAATCGGCATAAGATACAATTAAATAATATCCCAAAGGATTGAATAGTTTATTAGTTTTGGTAAACTAGATACATACATGATTCAAGTATTATAAAATAATACTCCAATTAAAACATAAATTTTTTTCATTCAAGGATAGTAAATTAATTCCATATTGCATATCCTTGCCCATCTTTCTTAGTAGACCTCTTGGAATCTTGGGGAAAGGAAACATAATAATGGTGTGCTAAAATTTTGATTAAGGGTCAATTATAGTGGAATAACTAATGAATAAATGAGAATAATCAATATCTAATGATAGATAATTTAGAATAAATTCCATGTAGGTAATAACTATGAAGTAAGTGAGTAAATTATATGGAAATGTATGTAACTAAAAACAGATGTTATTAAAATAAATAGATAAGGTAAAATAAATATGTAAAGGTATGGAAATGAAACACTTTCCCTTTAATCAATGAGATTATAATGAAATGCATATATAGGTATATCGATGAAAAATGTCATAGATAAATGATAACAAAATAAAAATTTAGGAAATGATTAATTATTAGACACCATATTTTCTATGTACATGGTACCTTTACCATCAAGATATATTTTATATATAGTTTAAACTACTATAATTTGAAAAAATGATTCATACAATTATACTAATGGTGCATCAAGGGGATTTTATTAACCGGTGCCCAACCCATATGATAACAGTCTATTCTATTTAGAATGAATCACAAAGGGGATTTTGAAAACTAATTTCATCCCATGAGACTACCGATGAATTGTTGGGATTGAATTAACCAGTCCTCAACCTGTAGGGAATTCCTTAAATGGTCCCCAACCCATTTCATTGATGTTCCAAGAATTACTCATATTGAATTTTCAATATGCCTTATCATATATCACTATTTAATAAAGGATACATATTTATCAGTATTTCTAAAAATAATCAAATAACATTCAAAGTAAACACCATATTAAAAATTCTATATGATCTAGGAAATGAACATATCCATGATAAATTATATGGATAATTAGGGGATATTCAATGATCATTTTAATATTTCAAGGGGCATACAAAAAAGAATCAAGTAAGTGAATGTGAATACTATCCTTGGATGAATAAAACATAAACAATAAAGACTAATAATAAGGATGGTATCAATAAAAAATATCCCAACAAGTGTATGGATAAATTTTTTTTATCACTGATGAAATAGAATAATAATTTTAGAATCATTTTTGAGGAAAATATCATTTTTTTAAAAACTATTGAAAAACCTTTTCTTTGAAAATTGATTTTTTTAAAAAATTAACAAAAAAGTAACCATTTAATCCTAAAAATGATTAAATAAATAAATTAAGAATGGTAAATCAGTAAATTCTATTCAATTTAAAAATTAAATTCATTTTTCATGGTAAAATGTTTGAAAAATTCCTTGTTCGAAAACCAGAAGAAAGATTCCTCTAAAAAATCTTTAAATAAAAAAGGGAAAAAATGAAATTAATAAATAATATTGTCAAGGATAATTTTTTTTGGGAAACCATTTTATAAAACATGTTTTTTAGAAGAAAAAAGGTTCTCCGACTAAAGATAGAAATGATGTTGGGTTTTATTGAAAACATTTTGTAAAACATTTTGAGTACCAATGAATGGAAAAATTGTATTATTATTTGAAAAATGCCTTGAATAACTAGAGGATAATAGAATGAAACTTTTTACTAAAAAATGATCCACTAATTTACACTAATAGAAAATCAATTGTACAAAATCCCAAATAAAATGATATTGTAATGTAAACCCTTGAAAATATTATAATGTTGAAGTGAGGATCTGTCAATGAGTTGATTATGTGTATCAATTACAAATAAAAGTAATGTAGTGGAAATAAATCAATAGATATTCAATGTAATTATACAAATAATAATAGAATATTAAATATAATTACATATTAATATAACCCAATGATAAGAAATTAGGTTATGAAATTATTTTCCACTTGGTAAATTTTAACTCAGATCCCCTCAGATGAAATAATTCAAATTAAAACTAAAAATATCACGATTAATGAATGAATCGTGATATTATATGACAAAGTGTATGTATATACACTATATATAATAAATTAGGGGCACAAAAATAAAGTTATTATTTCAATATAAAGTTAACAATAACAAAAGGAAGTGATATTTTACAGATAATCCTAAAAAATATTCTTGAGGAGAATAATATTTAAACATTCCAAAGTGTCCCTTACCCCATTTAAAAATTTGAATCATTATTTCCATGAAGTAATAAAATGAAATGATAAATTTAATATCATGAGAATATATATATTCATGATATAACAAGTAAAACGTAACTTTATACAACATATAAAATAAACTAGGTGCTGAAAAATAAATAAGTCTCAATAGAATGTAAATTGAGAGGAAATCCCCTAAATTTCATTTCATTTCATGTGAAAGGAGTATAACCTCATATATATTGGTTTTAATAGTTTTAATAACTTTTTTCAGAACCATATTCATTTTTATAATATCTTATTACCCATTTGATTACAATCTTCCATTATTTTCACAATTTCGGGTGTTAATTTCCTTACCTTTCGAGTATGTTTTGACATATTACTTGTTATTGTAATTACGTATATCCTAGTTTCATCATATATAGAAAGTAATCCATGATTTTATTATAACTTATTTTTTATATATATGTATTTATAATAATATATATATTTTATATATATGAAAGGAAATGCACCATTCATGGAGATGGTAGACCGTACTTACGCATGAACGCTACTTTTATTTCTTTGTTGTATTAAAAGAATGAAAATAAAACTGTCTAAATTTATATTATAATTATAGTATAATATATATTTCATATATATTAAATTGGTTTATTTAAACAATATTTTATACATTGCATGTATAGTGTGAATGAATCACATCACTTTGAGGGGGATGTAGTCTATACTTCCACAAAAAATGTTTTGTATT
The DNA here is from genome assembly GCA_963277665.1 of Viscum album. Lineage (NCBI taxonomy): Eukaryota > Viridiplantae > Streptophyta > Magnoliopsida > Santalales > Viscaceae > Viscum > Viscum album. The sequence goes on along the minus strand of OY728121.1, from coordinate 1,783,965,532 downwards.
CCCAAAAAATAGAGTGCATAAATGTTTGTGTTATAAAATAATTACAAAAGTATTATGAAATTATAAATATCATATATAACATATAGAAATATATTTTCCATAATAATTTTAAAACATGAGATGTGGTAAATGAAAAATTAACAAATTCGTTTCATGAGGCAGTAGTTTTCTATACACATATTCAGTGAGTTTGTTTCCAATTAGATGGATCTTTTAACTAAAGAGCTTGAGGAAGGATTTTACCTCTTATTGGGTAACTCCTTCTGGTTTTCACCAAAGGGATTCTATGGATGGATTTATAACCATAGTTAGGATTCTAGGATTATGAGAGATATTTTTAGGATATATTGTTTCATATCGTGGTCTATGCAAAGTGGTTTTAGAGGTGAGAGGAAGTGGGAGGGGTGATGCCTTTTTATAGTGGAGGAGGAGTGTAACTCCTGTAAATTTTTTGAAAAAGAATTCTACCCACATTTTTACCACGTAAAGTGGATCACATGATTTTAAAAATTTTATTAAAGGGAATATAGTTTCAAAATATGTCTATAAAATGTCTTTTTGAAAAGTTTTTTGGTCATTTTCCCCTATGTTTAAGGTTTAGACCCTTATTAATCTTAATTTCACCTTAGAAATTGTAATTAATTTTTATTAATTTCACAACTATTTTTTGTAAAAAACTAATTAGAATGTATTAGAAATTAGAAATTATTATTATTAAAAATCGGGAATAAATTTTCCAAATTCCTATCACAAATGTGGATAAAATTAATTTAAATTCGATCCCAAATATGGGATGACAATAACGGTTTTTAAAGTAAAAACATCCAAAAGTTTGTTATGTTTTATATCCAATTTTAAAGTAAAATTAATTCCAATGAAAAATATTATATTAATTGATTAAAAATTTATCTAATTAAACTTATAAAAATATTTTAAAATATAATTGATCCTTATTATGAAATTAGATAAAAAACAAGTTTTGAAATAAAATTCTGTATTTTTCACTATTCCTTAAAAAAATGAAAATTCATTGAAAAATTTCAATAATTCATCCTAATCTACTTTTTATGTCCATATTTCAAATATTAGGTTTATATTTAAATATTATATTTATTTAAGATCCAAAAATTATATGTAAAATATGTTCTCCATTAAAAGGTGGTAAAGGCACCTTTATAAAAATATAGGTTTTATTTGTAATATTGGGTTTATATTATCTTATGCCCATAGAATATATTGTTTGAATACCAATAATATTTTATTGAATATAATATATATATATATATATTACATTAATATCACTCACTAATTTTAATTTATATTAATTTATTAGGATAAAAAAGCTTTGGGAGCATAAAAATAGATTTTTATTAAAACATTCCAATTATATTCCATGGGTTCTTATATTCATTTCAAATTATTTTGTAACCAATGAATTCATTATATATTTTTTGTAAACAAAATATTTTTATAAGTTAGTTAATCTTATTTCTAACTACTAATTTAACATCTAGGTTAAATCTTATTAAATTAAATAATAATATTTTAATAATATATTATTCTTCAGTAAAAATATTCCATGCCTGTAATGTAAGCTCTTGAAGAAACTCATTGATGCGTGCAACGTACACTAAATTAGTTTTTCATTCATTTAAAGATACAAATTATATTTAATTTATTTAAAATATAAAATATATTAAAAATTCATGTGATATTATGTTCCCTTACGTGGTTGGTGTTGCATGTCACACATGCTATCGAATACAATGATCCTACATTAAATTTCTAGGGTATTATATAATCAGTTGGCTATTTGTTTCTAAAAAGTAAATCATATAGGTAAATATATTACATTACATGAAATGTTCATGTAACATTTTTATATTATGCATCTAGATATGTACAAATATTTCTATCTTCTTAGTTTTTGCTGAGTAACACAAACTTATGGGTTGTGTGGAGAGTCACCCATCAATATAGTTTCAACATATTGATATGGATGATTGAATAATATTCCAAACAAAACTTCTAGAATACTTTGTACATAAAATGGAATAACATGAGATCATATGGTAAGATTAAATCCCCTTAAAATGTTAAGTGTGATATTCCTTCCAAAGAGGAACTTGTTAAGACCTCAAATATCCATCACGATAGTTTCACACTATTGCAGGGTTCAATTTATTTATCTAATGTAAGTCAAGAAAGTAACTAGTGATCTTGGATCATCATTGGATAGTTTTATTCCATAGTAGGGTGGAAATATATTTTGTTGTTGTTGGATCATTTTTGAAATTTTATTTGGGTTATTCTAGTTGGGACACACCAAGGGTAGTGATACCAAAAAATGGAGATAAGTTTATCCATATTATGGTTTGGAAAATGGTTTATTTTCTAAAATATCCATGATTCATATATTATATGATTGGTATAATTACATTCCTAAATATATAAGTGGTGATCTTAAAATTTTAGTGGGGTTATTTTATTAGATAAATATGGATCTTGTTTCTCTAATGGATATTGTGGATTTTTCAAAGGGGGTCATCATTTTTGTGGGAGAACATTTAATAAATTTAATTTTTAAATAGTTAATTATAATACATTATAATCATAAAATAAATTATTATATTGTAGATAAATTTCATCATTATCATGATAAAGTATTTAGCTACTCCTTTTAAGGAGAATGTTAATGTAAGTTACTCCTTAGACTCGTAACTTAAGAAATGCTATAAAAAAATATTAGTTATCTAAGAAATGTTATTAAGGAAAATTATATGTGTTTGAATAATTAATCCATCTAGGAAATAAGTGTTAAATATTTTTAGAAAGTGAATCAAGATGTTTTTAGAACTTTAGAATGATTTATTCAAGGTTTCCAAGGAATTAAATAAAAAATAGATTTTTATGGTTACAAAATTTACCCTATTGTCATATATGGAAATGTTGAGACAATGAGATTGAATACAAATAATGTTTTCCCAATAATATAAAACTGTTTGGAATATATATGAACTTTAAATATTATTTATTGGTTCTAAATTAATATGTGGATAATACAAGTGGTTAAAATAGTGAACTAAAAAATGAAAACTAAGTTAAATAATAAAATAATATTTCATAAAGAAGCCAGTAAATGTCAGTGAAACCTAGGGTTTTTAGGAAGGAGGAATAATAATTCAATATGATTTTATTATCCAGGAAATACTATATAGAGGTTATGAAACTCCATGTACTTTCCAAGGTAGTTATGGAATTTATAGAAATTATGTTTTATATTTTGGAGGGTATGTGATACCCAATATATATTTTACAAAGTGTTGAAAATATATAAGAGTTCAAAATAAATTGGATAATTGATTGATCTTGTAGTTTATTTTCATGAGATGAAGTAAATAGTTTCTATATCAAGGATATGAATATAAAGGATCTTATCAAGGTCAAATAAATCTAGGTAAAAGAATTGTATCTTTATCTCATTTACCATATTTGATAAGATAAATCCTTTGATTACAATGAGTCATTGTGTACAAGTATGAGATGATTAATTGTATTCACATGGTTTATTATTGATCAATTTATATGACATGTTTTGAGAATAATATAAGTATAATTTTTTTTATCTAAGATAAATTTTTATTCATGAATTTATTAAAATATACGGGAATGTGTTCCAACCAGCCATTAGTTGTATATTTTAACAAAAGAATATTTTAAAAAGTAAAAGTTATAAATACATAGAATACTATATAAGATATAAAAAGAATAGTTTATTTTCTAAATTATCCTACTAAAAATAATTTAATGTTACTTCCTAACAAAAATCCATTTTTTTTTATCAAAATAAGATATTCTGAAATAAGTATAGTGTTTAAGAGGCCAGTGGGAGTATTCATGTACTTAGACAAGTTTTAAATTTATAAATAAAGAACAAAATTAATATAATTTTAATGTTTTTTATATTATTATCCTAAAATATTTTAGGATAAGTTATGGTAAAGAAAAACATAATGTGTAACATTTAGTTACCATTTAAAAGTTGATATCACTATTTCCTAAAGGCTTATAACAGTTTAAGTGTTTTTCACTCAATATCCTAAAAGATTTTAGGATATATGGTGATAATTTTTTTTTAAATCATTACATTTTTATCTTAAAAATGAAAGATACTATATCTTTAAGTATTATACAAGAAAAAATGAAAATGGAATTACACTCGATATCCTAAATGAGTATAGGGTATGGTGGTAAAGAGAAATGAAAAGATTTACATTAGTTATCATAAAAAAGTGTTATAATATTATACTGAAAGATTTTAGGACGTATAGTTAAAGAGAAATTTAAATATTTACATTAGTTACCTTGACAATGTTGTTTTTGATTTTGTCATAAAAGAGTTTAGGAGAATCAGTAAAAAATAATGCAACTAGATAAATTATTTCAAAAAAATGTATGATGGAATAGGCCTCTAGGGACGATGATGAAAGACATTGGAATATTTTCAAGTAGATGAAATAATTTGAAATCATAATGTTTGATATAATGAATTAAAAATGTTTTAAAATGTTTAGGATGCTGAAATTTTTTGAATGTTATTCCAATATATCTCCATTATTTTAAATAACTTACTTCATAGATGATTATTTCTAAAAGAGTTTAGTTAGAGGGTTTTATCATATGGTCACATAGATATGTGATGTGGTCACATAGATATGGGATGTGGTCACATAGATATGTGACATGGTTACATATATATGTGAAGAGGCATGATAAAAAAGTGCTGTGGTCACATAGAGATGTAAACGAAATTACATTTTATGTAAAGAGTTAACTAAACCCATAAAGTGTATCCAACATAAAATAAATGTCGCATTTTATAATATATGATATGTACTAATGATTCTTAGGTTGGTTTTTTAAAATATTCTTACAGTGTAAGAATATTAAAATATATAATGCTTAAGAATATGAAAATATATCACATTAAAGGCATCCTCTTTTTTAACATTGTTTAATGATGGATAAATAAATTTATCTATAGATATACATTTTATTAAGTGAAATGATAATTAACCATTAGAAGTTTTACCTTGAGTTTATACTTAACCAATTTTTTGTTAGTGAGTAATATATGTTATTTTCAAATGTTAAGGTTAGCATGAAAAGATTTTTTGTATAGAGAACAAAAAATAATAATGAGGCATAAGACAAATAATATGATTATTTGGGTTCACCTTATGACCAAATAAGTATACCACATAGAGTTTCATACAATTTTATTTAGTATAATAGGGTGCATGAACCATATTTGGGTCCCCATTACTTGATATTGGAGAGATATCAAGCTTAATAAAATTTATATTTTTCTATAATACTTAAACAAGTACATATATTGACTTAGATAATAAAAGTGTGGTTGGGAATATTGATGATAATATTCCTAGTTGGAGATAAACCAAGATGGTATTTTTCCTCTCATATGATGAGTTTTCCATCTGGGCCCTTGATTGAGATAGACTGTGGGAGTGTCCCATCACTCCTAGATATATTATCTCTATCCAGATAAGGGATCCAAGATCTGATTATCAAAAATGATGAATGACATGTTATGTATTCATCAATTCCTTTAGTCTATAATTTATGAGTCTAGATTAAAGATATTGGCTATACAGAATTGACTTGTTCCAAGTCCCATCCTCAGTCTATTTCTTATACATAGGTAAAATATGAAAATTCTTGTTTTCATATGATATAGATTGGTAGACACAAGTATTGAGATACATGTTGTAACGACCCAAACATTTTAATAATATTTTTTCTTAATTTTGTGTGTTATTTTATTTTATACTCAATAAACCTATATCCTTAAATTAATGAAGTGAGTATAATTAAATGAGACCATTGGGTTTCAACTGTTATATGATCATTGGTCAATATAAAAATTGCAAACTAAAACTCTTAACGTTAAAATTATGGTTTATATATTCAAATGACCATGGTTAATTAATACAGAAAGAAGAGTCGATGGAATCATCTAGTAGACACAGGCCATAAGAATCCCATCTATCAGAGCTTGGGAAGGAGGTAACATCACTGGGCTATTCTCTGGACCAAGCCCAAACTGATCTTCAACATGTGAACCTAGAATAGAATCACCTAAGGGAGAAGTTCAAGATGATAGAAATCACCACTCGAGCAATGTTGTCTGAGCCACCCCAAGATTCTATCAGTATTTCACACCTTACACTTAAGTCCTATGCAGGTGTTATAAGGGGCTATGTAATGAAGCCTTAGATACTTTTTGTAATCCCTTGGTATAAATAAAATGGTTATTTCTTTTTCTGGAAAATCTAGTTATTTTTAAATGTAAGGATAAATATAGGATGAATATTATTGATGAATTTTGAAAAATGGGTATTTTAAAATATTATGGTACTATTTAAATAATTGATAAGGTGAATTGATTTTCAAGAAATTGTCTATTACAGTTGTGTTCATTAAGAAATTTAGAGTCTAATAAGATCAACATAATTATTAGTGAATAGTAAGGTATGAATAACAACATACCAATATGAATAGTAATGAATGGTAATAAATATTAAATCGACCAAAAAAATAGAAACTTCACCCATTAATGTATAAATACATTTTAGACATCTTAAAAATGAAAAAATGATCATTGTAAATGTGTTGGTATTTTTTATGTCATAAATATTTTATTTACAAATTTATAATTAATTTGATAATTTAAAATGAAAATGAATTTTCATAAAATTTAATCCTATATTTTTACTTTATTGTCTTATGGTTATACGATAATGTTATGTGACCTTTATTACTTTCTTAAGGTGTTACAAAATGAGTTATAGTTTTAAAGTTGTATTTTTAGAATAAATAATGATATTATTTAAAAATTAAATTAAAAATATTTAGAAAATTATTTTCATAAAATGGATTTCATTTTTGAATTCAGAGCATCGATATTAGGTTGGAGTGATTTTTTGGAGTTTTTCTGAAATAGTTGATTTTTCAGTGAATAGTAAAAATATAGTTTTGAGTTTCGGGTGTTTAATGACATCATTGATTATGTAGTCATGATGTAATAAATCTTGTTGACTTGTGAATATTAATATATGTTATGAGGTGTCCTAAGTGGTCAATACCATGGGCAAGCCCTTGGTTTTGCAAATACCACCGATGAGGTGTCCCTTGGAAATTAATTAAATATTCCCTCTTTTTTGCTATAAATACCAAGCCATTCCCTCATTCATTTCATTCAAAAATACTACTAAACTAAGTTATATCCTTTTTACCTCCCATTGAGTCCTCCCAAGGTTCCCTCAATCCTCCCAAGGTCCCAAACTTCAAGCTTTGGAAGTTACTCTTCGAGGTAAGGGAACATTTTACCCTCCTCTTTTAAGTCATGACTTCCTTTATGTTATGTCTTATAGTTCCATTTTATTATGTGGGGGATTGTTATTATATATATTTACTAATCTCAATTTTATTTCCAAATTTTTTGAGACCCTTTCCTCTCCCATAAATTGATTTTATGAATATTTAAGTGACGCCGTTAGGCTATATAATTTTTGGTAAAAGAAATCACATCTTCTCATTCATTTCAAGTTTCCTTTTTAAGTCGAATGGCAATCAAATATCCATACCATGTTCTTATCTCCATTTTATTCTACCATTATACTATATTATGAGTAATTTATGAGTGGGTTACCCTTGTACTCTCTCTTTTTAATGTTTTCTAAAATGATGTTACATAGCTGTTGTGTTGTAGAATTTTCCTCTCAAAATATCTCTCTTTTTCTCAAGAAATTCCCTTGTATTATTTATGTGGATAGCCAAATATATTTTCATTTCTTGGGTAATTCATCAATATATAGAATATATCTATTTTATTGTAAAAGATACATATATATAACCCTCATTCCCTTTCCATGGGATATAAATGAACTAATGATCTTATTTTCAAGAACTTTTAAAACATCATAATTTTGAAATAAAACCCATTTATTTTGTTCTCTATGGGTTACTTATGAAATTTTTGATTATGATATTTTTAGCTCACATGAAAATAAAAACATATTAAGGGTGCGGCCTGACAGTGCTCTAATGCATTGGGTAATGAATTTAATCTCTAGAGATGACAAGTTTCACAATAGCTTGGTGAATAACCTTGGTAATTTTTATGACACCTTGGGATGAACCTTGGAGATATGTTAATGAATGTATAAATTAAATTTTATAGCCACATATTCAATTTGTGATTCATTTTATTTTTATTATGATATGCCTATTTTTCCATTGCACATGTCTTATGGTTTTAATCACATTCTTATTGATATCATAAGTAAATTGATACCCTTCTTTTCCTTACTGGGCCTTCAGCTCACCATTTCCTTTGATGTATGTCTCTAGGTTATGTGATGTAGTAATTATACATAGGATCAAATTTTCAAGAATATTTTAATGTTTATTTAAAATAGTGTTTTATGTTTTCATTTTTTATTGTTCCTCATTTCCATGACACTAGACTTTAAAGATCCATAGTTTGTAAAATGTAATGAAAAGTTATGTAACAAAACAGTGGGATTCCATAGTTGGTACCAAAGGATAGTTTAATTATTTATGGAAATTAGGCTATGAAAACTGTAAGAATAACCCTATAGAAATATTTAAATATAGTAATACTTCCTTGTATTTTTGTGAGTATGGAGTAAGTGGTTTATCAAGCAAATACATCCCTATCTGGATACGAGAAGGTAGAGGCGGCTGTGGAACAAACGTACCTTGGAATGAAAAATCTAACAAGTATTTTCAGGCTTGACCTGGGGTATCCTGGTACATGACAACATACCTTTCTACACTCTTGGTTATGACACTCCTGGGGGATATGTTTGGTTAATCATAATCTTTTTATGAATCATTCTGAAGGATTTATAGAAAAATGTAATTTTTGTATGCATAAATTTTAAGAGATAAAATAATTTATTGTTAAAATATTCATAAATCAAATGATATTCTAACTATGGTTTTATTATTTTAGAAAATGGTGGGCACTAGGAGGAACCGTTCCAATTGTGACCACAATGGACCATGCGCTGACGACCCTCCGATGGAAGCTAGAAAGGAAACTTTCATGTGAATAGTGAACCAAATAACTCAAGTTATGGGAAATAACTCAAATAAAGCTAAGATACTGATCTCACCATGAAGGGAACAACATTATGTTGAGTCCTTTATGTGTCAACGACCACCAACCTTCAGTGGATCGACTGACCCACTAATTGCTGAGTAGTGGATAAGCTCTATCGAGAAGATCTTTTCTATACTCCACAATTCAAAGCAAGAGAAGGTCACCATGGATGTCTATTTCTTCGAAAGAGAAGCTGATAAATGGTATTAACTGATTAAAAATAGGAGGCAAAGAGTGGAGGTTGAAGTTATGGAGTGGGAATAGTTCAGTGGGATCTTCTTTAGTAAGTATTTCCCTTGTTTAATGAGAACAAGAATGCAGAAGGATTTTCTCGAGTTGAATCAAAAGGAGAATGAATCTATGGGAAGCTAAGATATGAACTTCACAAGGCTTTCACATTACACCTCTATCTTTTTCATGGATCCAAATGGTAAGATTTATATATTCTTTGGTGGAATGAGGCCACATCTGTGGAAGAATCTTGCCAACCGAGACTATGATAGCTATGAGGAGACTGTGTAGAGTGCAATGAATGTCAAGCTAGAGTTTGGTGAGATACGATGGTCTCATAAATCCAATGAAAAGAATAGATTGATGGATCCCATCTTAGGGATGACCGTTGATCATGGAAGTCGAGGAAAGAAAGTGAAATGTCCCACATGTAATAAATGTGGGAAGAAGCATTTGGGGGAACTACCATCTTGAGAACGAGAAATGGTAAAAGTGTGGAGGAGACGGCCATATTGCGAGGAATTCTCGTAGTGAGGTGAAACCTAAAATTCAAAACACTAAAGACAAGGGGAAGATGGTGCAGTCCCTACATGATGTCAAGGTCTTTATGTGTGGAAAACTTGTCCACTTTTCCAATCACTATCCAAATTTGAGGGTAGTGGAGGGAACCACCATCAGCCTCAACAAAGGCCAAGGGAGCGAGGTTGTGCTTTTGTTATCACAACAGCTGAAGTTGAAGCTCCGAATGATGTGGTGGTAGGTACTCTTTTTGTTCTCTCATATCTAGAAAGAATATTGTTTGATTCTAGTTCTACCCATTCCATTATTTCCTCCAAGTTTACAAAGAATTTAGAATCAACCCCCGACTTTCTAAAAGTAGAGTTATCAGTCAAGACTCCTGGTGGGATTATCCAATCATTGTCAGTGTTTAGAAACTCTAGTGTTTACTTATTTGATCACAATATTATCATAAATCTAGCTTTCATTACCATGTAGGAATTTTACATTACACTAGGGGTGGACTATCTCTCAATGTATAATTCTAATATCAAATACAAAAGTAAGGAAATCTCAATAGTCTTCAATGGAAATACTATAGTTATCTTCCAAGGAGAGATATCTCAACCTGATGTTTGTCTAGAAGAACCACTTATATCCTTCTTCATGGAGATGATCAGTGAAGAAGAAGAAGGAAATGAGAGTTTGAGGATAGAAAATGTCCCCATCCTCTAGGAATACATTGACGTATTTCCCAAGGAGTTACCTATACCTCCCCCAGAAAGAGAGGTAGAGTTGTCTATTAAACTCATACATGTATCCCATCTGATAACTAAGAACCCATATAGGATGGAAAATGTGGAACTAGAGGAGTTAAAGTAAGAACACCAAGTTCTTTTAGAGAATGGGTTTATCCGACTGAGTGTGTCTCCATGGGGAGCACCTGTTCTCTTTATGAAGAAGAAGGATGGATCGATGCAGCTATGTATTGATTATAGAGAACTAAATGAGATCACAGTAATGAAAAATACCCTCTTCCATGAATTGATGACTTATTTAACAAACATTGTAGGGCTCAATTATTCTCTAAGATTTCTCTTCATTTTGAATGTCATCAATTGAGGGTGAAGAAAGAAGATATTCCAAAAACTACCTTTTGATCAAGATATGAGCATTATGAGTTTGTTGTTATGCCCTTTGAACTACCTAATGCGACTTCTATTTTTATGGATTTGATGAATAGAGTCTTTAAGGGATACCTTGATAACTTTGTGGTAGCTTTAATTGATCATAATATGATATACTCTAAAAGCCATAAGGAGCATGAAGACTATCTAAGGGTTATTTTGAAAACTCTACAGAAGGAGAGGATTTTTGGGAAGTTTAGTAAATGTGAATTCTGGTTACAAAAAGTTTTTTTCTTGGGGAACATTGTTACCAATGAAGAAATCATAGTCGACCCTGCAGAGACAAATGATTTAGAGGAGTGTCCTTAGTGTAGAAAAGAATAACTGAGATTCGTAGTTTCCTTGGACTAGAGGGATATTATAGGGGTTTTTTGAAAAACTTTTCATGGCTTTCTTATCCATTAACCAAGTTAACTCAAAAAGGGGTCAAGTTTATCTTGACAAAGGAGTGTGAGGAATGTTTCCCCGAGATGAAGAACAGATTGGTCACTGTACCTGTATTAAATTTTCCCTCAAGTGGAGAAGGATTCATTATTTGTAGAGATGCATCTCAGAAAGGGATTGGGTGCTTCCTCATGAAAAATGAAAAATTCATTTCTTATGAATCTTGATAGTTGATGCCACATGAGCAGAACTATCCTACACATGATCTGGAGCTGGCTGCGACTGTTTTTTCTTAGAAGATATGGAGGCACTACCATTATGGGGAGATATGTGATATATACACTGACCATAAATTTTTAAAGTATATTTTCACACAAAAGGAATTTAACATTAGACAAAGGAGATGGTTGGAACTTCTCAGAGACTTTGACTGTTCAATTCATTATAATTTCAAAAGTGCAAACAATGTCACTGATGCATTAAGTATGAATGACCTAGTTGTTCTTTATATTACGAGGATTAAAATAGATCCTTTCATCAATGACTAGTGATGATGGGAATGGTAATTATAAGGGATGGGACATCATCAACCCCAACCCAAATGATTTCTCTACCATCATTACGAGAGTAGATCAAGAAATATCAGAATGAAGATCCTTTGTTACAGAAGAAGATTGAGGCTATGAAGGTCGGGAAGCTTATTGATTTTAATATTTATCAATATGTTGTATTGAAATTTCATACAAACTATGTGTTCCATATATTTCGGATATAAAAAAGTAGCTGATGGATGAAGCTCATAATTATGATCTCTCTATACATCTTAGAAGAACCAAAATGTATAGGGACCTTCACGATCATTATTGGTGGGATAACTTGAAATGGGAGATTTCTAACTACACTTCAACGTGACTAGTATGTCAGAAAGTGAAGGTAGGGTGACAACTTCACTATAGACTTCATCACTGGTCTTCCGAGAACTTCCAAAGGAAAACAATGAGATATGCATTATTGTGGACTGTCTCACCAAGACTGCCCATTTAATCTGCATTCGAAAATATTTTCCTCATGATCAAATTTCCTGGATTTATGTGAAAGTAGTGGTAAGGATATATGGTGTTCCACTTTCTATCGTATCTTATTGTGATCCAAGTTTGACATAATAATTCTGGAGAAGTCTTCAATATACTCTGAGCACTGAATTGAATCTCAGTATGGCCTATCACCCATAAATTGTTGGCCAATATGAAAGGACTATTCAAACACTTGAGGTCATGCTGCGAACATGCTCAATAGAATTTAAAGTTGGATTGGATCAACATCTCCCTTTATTTGATTTCTCTTACAATAATAGATTCCACTTGAGCATTCAAATGAAACCCTATAAAGCTCTATATGGTAACCGATGTAGAACTCATACTCATTGGCATGAAGCTAGTGAGAGAATGCTTCTTGGGCATGATCTTGTGCAAGAGATGACATAAAAGGTCCATGCCATCTAGCAACCCATTAAGGCTAATTAGAGTGGGAAAAAGAGCTATGCCAACAACCATAAAAGGGACTTAGAGTTTGATTTTGGTGACAAAGTCTTTCTTCAGATTTCACCTTGGAAGCGAGTCATGAGGTTTGGAAGAAAGGGAATCCCAAACCTTGGTACATTTTCCCGTATTAAATCTTTGATCACGTGGGAGCAGTGGCCTATTGGCTTGCACTTCATCCTAATCTATCAAAAGTTCATGATATCTTCCACGTTTCCCTCTAGAGGAAGTACATACCCGACACTTCCCATGTACTAAATCCAGAGGTGGTATAACTAGAACATCACCTCTCTTATGAGGAGCATCCAGTGGAGATCTTGGATTATAGAGACAAGGTTCTACGCAATAGGACTCCCGGCCTTGTTAAGGTGTTTTGGAGGAACCACAAATGCGAAGATTCCAAATAGGAACTAGAGGAGTCTTTTAGACATAAGTACCCACACCTTTTCTCATAATATGGTAGTAGAAAAATTTTGGGGACAAAATTTCTTACGGTGGGAAGAATGTAATGACCCAAACTTTTTAATAATATTTATTTCCTAATATTGTGTGTTATTTTACTTTATACTCAAAAGAACTATATCCTTTAATTAATGATGTGAGTATAATTAAATGATACTATTTTGTTTTGACTGTTATATGATCGTTGGTGAATATGACCATTGGAAACTAAAACTCCTAAAGTTACAATAATTTTTTATAAATTCAACTGATCTTGGTTAATTAATAAAGAAAGAAGGATCGATGGAATCGTCCAGTAGACTCGGGCTATATAAATCCCATCTGTCGGAGCATGAGAAGGAGGTAGCATCACTGGGATTTGATCTGGACCATGTCCAATACAAACTTTAACATGTGAAGCTTGAACGGAATCGCCTAAGGGATAATTTCAAGCTGATAGAAATCACCACTCAGGTAATGTTGTCTGAGCAACCCCAAGATTCTATCACCATAGTACACCTTACACATAGGTCCTATGCAGGTGTTATAAGGGGCTATATAACAAAGCCTTAGATAATTTTTGTAATCCCTTTGTATAAATAAAATATTTATTTCCTACTATGGTAAAATTTGTGCTTTTCAAATGTTCTGATAAATATAGGATGAATATTATTGATGAATTTTGGAAAAAGGGGTATTTTAGAATATTTTTTTATTCTTTAAATAATTAATAATATGAATTGATTTTCAAAACATGTTCTTTTAAAGTTGTGTTCATTAAGAAATTTATAGTCTAATAAGATCAAATTATTTTTTAGTGAATAGTAATGTATGAATAGTAACATACCTGTATGAATAATAATGAATTGTGATGAATAGTAAATCAACCAAAAAAATAGAAACTTCACCCATGAATGTATAAATATATTTTAGACATCTTAAAAGTGAAAAAACGAATATAGTATAAGTTTTGGTATTTTTGTATGTCATAAATATTTTATTTAAAATTTTAAAATTATTTTAATAATTTAAAATGGGAATTTATTTTAATAAAATTTAATCATATATTGTTACTTTACTATATTATAGTTATAAGATAATGTTATGGGACCTTTATTACTTTCATATGGTGTTATAAAGTGAGTTATTGTTTTAAAGTTGTATTTTTGGAATAAATACTTATTTTATTTAAAAATTAAATTAAAAATATTTAGAAAATTATTTTTATAAAATGGAGTTAATTTTTTAATTAAGAGTATTGATATTAGGTTATAGTGATTATTATCTATAGGTTTATCCTTTATTACTTATATAGATATTAATATTTGTATTTTCTATCAATGAATAAAGGAATATGGGTTGACACTTTTCCGTTGACCTAATGGGGATTGTGTTTGAATGACAGAGGAGCTCTAAAAGTATTTAAACTTAATCCAAAAGTTTTTTGTTTGTGTATTTACAATTTATTTCATATAATGTGATACAATTTAATGTTAATGATATATTTATGAAAGGATTTTTGGAATATATCTAAAAGAATTTTTGGATATGTTTTTAAAAGTTATTGTATATGATACAATATAAAGGAAAATGTCACAAAGTCTTATAGGATTTAGTGAAAGTGGGAGATTAATGGGAATATTCCCTCATAACTTATATATATATATGTGTGTGTGTGTGTGTGTGTTTGTGATATATATATATATATGGAATGTAAATTATTATTTCCATGCACAAGGTATATTATTATGCAACATGAAATAAAAACAAAATGATACCTAGTTATCATTTTATGTTTCCCTCATTTAAGCTATCATTAAAGTATATAATTTCATATTTTATGAAAAAAATGTGCTAAATGAATTCATATAATATTCATGAACCAAACATGGTATTTATTCGTGTTTTTATCTCATGAATAAATAAGATTATAATCAAGGATCCCTAAATTATCTACTTAAATACATCTATGAAATGAAATTTGATGGGTATTTCATTAGGTGTGGGAAACCTCCCTATACCAGAAAAGCATTATTATCCTTCTTCCTTCACATTTCATGATTTTATCACATCATGGGAGAAAAGAGAATCCTATCCATTTGATGGATTATTCAAATTGTCAGGTGAAAACTTATGGAGGTGGGATGGTTATGTTTGATAGTTTGTGAGCTTTATCAAATGCATATGAAGATAAAGATGATGTAGTGTGTTATTTGGTTAAAGGTACACCATTTTTATAGTGTTCTTAATTTCAGTTTTTATATGCAGGTTCATGTTATATTTAATGGTGATCCTTGGATAAGGTTTTATATAATTTATTACACTTATGATATATTTTATTAGACACTAACAAAACCCATCAAGGAGAAACACGTATATCAAACTAACTATGAGGAATAGAATATATTTTTATACTTAAATAAATGGAAAATTAATAATCATATTTCTTAATGTCAGATAGCAAATAGGATTTTAGTAAATTTTTAAATTACACACTTTAGAACATATAATGTTTTGGAAACTATAACAGTGATGTTTTTACATGAATATTAGGAATTTATATTTTCATTTAGTGAATTATTGGAAATTAAGGGCCAAAATTTTATGATAGTAGTGAATTGTTAAAATATTTGTATGGGAAGAAAATTACTAATGAATAGCTAATGGATTAAAATATTGATATTCATTTGAAGTAATTTTTATCTAAGAAGAATGTGATTGATGATAATAAGAATCATATGAGGATTTGTTTAGATGAACTTTTTGGGACTCACATAGAATATGAAAATATTATAATGAGAGATGCTGAAAAGGATAAGATAAAAAATAGAGTAGAATTTTATTTAATATCCATATCTCTAAAATCCGTTGATTTAAATTACAGAGATAATATATCAAAGTCTACTATTATAAATAGAAAAATTAATCATCATTCACATAGTAGTTTTTTGAATCATAGTGAAGCCTAACATATTCATATTTCCAGGATTATGCATATGATTCATGGAAAAAAGGACTTTTAAAAGGATCATTAGAGGTACCAAAATGATAATTATTAGATGAAGGAATCTTTAAAAGATGTCTATTACGAGTGTAAGAAGCCTAAACATGTTCAAACAAATTGTATGAAATTTAAAAAGAGGGAAATAGAATCAAATAAAATTTATAAGAGTAAATGAATGTTGGAATTTAGAGCTTCGAATAACACAAGGATTGCTATTGAATATCCATCATCTTTTTTTTAACATAAATGATTTAGAGATTGAAGAAAGATGAAGGATTTTATGATTTTAAGATGAAGTTTCTATGAAAATTTCTTAATGGGAAATATAATAACTAAATATCATACAAATTTAACTTTAGATATTTATTTTTATTATACTTTTTAAGATGATGATGATTCCCCATAATTTGGGTAGACAGATATATATTAGACTTTTCTAGAGAATAAAAATAATCATGTTATAAAAGAATATAATTTTGATAAGGATGATCGTTCAAAATTTGAAGATAGAATTTCTAAAAGAAATTTTTAGTTGGATTAATAATTTAATTTTGCTTAAAATAATGATTATAGAAACTTACTTTTAAAACTAAATTATTAAGGTAGTAGTTTACAATGTTTCTTTATAATTTTACTTCAAAAGAGATAAGTTTTATAATATCTTTTGGTAGTTTAGACTTACGCATAAATCTTATAGAATAAGTTTTAATTGTTAAAAGTCACAATTTAAATAAAATAATTTCATTATAATGAGTAAATTTTTTTTACTAAAAGTCAGAGATGTGTTTAATAGTGA
This sequence comes from Viscum album, assembly GCA_963277665.1. Classification (NCBI taxonomy): domain Eukaryota; kingdom Viridiplantae; phylum Streptophyta; class Magnoliopsida; order Santalales; family Viscaceae; genus Viscum; species Viscum album. The sequence continues at coordinate 1,783,948,242 of OY728121.1, read as the reverse complement.
CAAATTCATTATATAAACAAGGATAAGTCAATTAGAACCCATAAGGTTTATATTTATAGAGAACTACTAGCTATAAAAAACCATATGTCTGAATAGATGTGAATTATAAATGTTCTTTTTTGTAAAATTAATGAACATAAGGAAGATCATGTACTAAAATTTTTACCTTTATTATTTTTAGAAGAAAATATTATTACTATTAGTTGAAATACTTGTTATACGGACTAGGGTTGTTCTCAATACATGATAAGAGAGAATTCCAGCTTTTGGACGTTAAATAAAGTGAGAATTAGAAATTCTATAATTGAAGGTAATGTTCTTAGAAAAATTGTTGTTATTAGAAACATCCATTGCCAGGTTTTCTCAAATTTAACCAAATAAAGTCACTATATAGTATCAAGCATGCCTCTCTATTCGCAAGCAGTTGTCCAATAGTGGAAAGGGTCTAAGAGGAAATCATGGGGAGACTAAACTATTTGGTTATAGTATTAATAATAAAAGAAATAATTAATATTTAATCTATCACATACAGTCACAAAAAAAACATCATGAAATGTTCCAAATAATCCAAGTCTTATGACTATGACGAAAAAAATGAATGTTATATTGTATCCATGCAAGAACCAAAAATAATACCAAACAGGAAAAGAAACCCAATCTCATTCCGAGGCCATGATTGTTTCCATAACCCATTCCATAATCCCAATAGGGTACATCACCCATCTATGAGAGGGGACATTATCTTATCCAGACCTATAATAATGATGAATTTTCAGGCACCATGAAAAATTGAGCAAACTATGAGTACAAATCATTAATCCATCTCAAATGGTGTCTAAATAATATCTAGTTGATGTAAAACTATATACTAATGTGAAAGTAAGAAATAAAATATGATAGAAAACTCTAAAATAAAATATACCATTAACCATCAGGTATATAGTGGCACCCCAATTCAACCATACTTGTAATGGACAATACTACTAGAAAACAACCATATATCAATGGTTTTCCCAAAAAAACATGTCTATATAGGATACCAATAACATTGTATTTCCTAAAACTGTGGTACTAAATATTTGTTCAAAGGAAATAGCCATGATTTTCAAAAATAATTGCTATAGTGTGTACTTATAGCCATAATTCAGATTAACCATGGATATAGAGTGTACCTATAACCATGGTTCTGGTAAACCGTGGCTATAGGTTTCCTACTAAAGTGAAGGAAATTTTTTATTTCATAGAAAAATGGTGGGAAAATCTATTTATATTGTTTTTATCACACATCAACAATTTATAATGATATATATAATAACATATTTATATATACCATAATGTGTCCATAATGTAGCAGTTAGGTGCCTTATCCAAGAGAGAAGAGGTATACAGATTGAATATGGATGACCTTATTTTTATTTAACCCTATAGCCATGATTTATACAGTCTATATCCATGGTTTTATATAATGAAAAAAAACCTAGAGCCACAATTTAATCTATGTCTATAGACCTATAGCCTTGATGGACAATTGGGTGGGTTATTTCAAAAGTTAAAAAACCATGGCAATAAATACTATTTTTATACCAAAAAACCGTATCAATAACCAAAATAATCATATCCATATATTTTGGCTTTATCAATGTCAATAGGATCCATGGTCTAGTAAACCACGGCTATTAACTATATCCACAATTTTTTCAGCAATAATCATGATTTTTTTCCATGAATATATGTTATTTTTTTAGTTTTTTAGTGATGAATATCTATATCCACATTACTATAGTTATGGTATATGTATACCACTATACCAAATCCTTGTAACAAATTTCAAGATCCCCATTCATTATAATCATAATATTGGGCATACTAGATCCTTTGAATCACATCAAGATCCCCCAATTATAATAATCATGATATAGGAATACCAAAACCTTATAATCACATCACAATCCTACAATAATAATAATCATTATATTGAGCATACCAAATACTTGGAATCATGTCAAAATTTCTTAATAGTAATAATCATAATAATGGGAAAAAGGTCAACAGAAATACATTCATGGACGCTTACAAATATTCTAATGGGAACACCAGATCCATGGAAATACATATATATCCCCACATAATGAAAATAATAATAACTTTAATATAAATTAAATAATTATGAGTTTATCATTTCACTATTCAATCATCCAACAAATTCCAAAGACAAATAATTTATTAATTAAAACATTTAATTAGCATTCATCAATAAATAATTTAATTTAATTCTCTTTTATTAAGAGTCCACCCTAATCATATTTGAAAACCCATTAATCTTAATTGAGGCTATAACAATCATAGTTTCATAAAATTAATTACCTTTAAATTTTCAATGTTTGGTTCCCCTAACATGGTGGCCGATATCTCGATCTTCAAACAACAAGAGAATAGTCGTGGTTCATGGGAAATTCAAACCCATATAATTAAGGGTCTCAATTAAATTATTATTTTGAAAAGGAAATACATGAATTATATTGTGGGGACAAGACATCAAATAAAAATGAAAAATCATCAAGACTTCATGTGATATCTCGAGACCACCTAGTTGAAATTTAATGAAATCAAAAATAATTTGTTAATGCTATAATAAGAGATGTTTCTTAAAAACTCATTAATAAAAAAAGTTTCATCTTCCTCTCATTGAGATGAATACAACCCCAGTGATAATTCATCATTATGATCAATATCAATGGTTATAACAAATAAATAAATAAATAAAATAAAATAAAATTCAAATAAAATAGTTTTTCACCTATGAAAAAATATAATTCATAACTTCCACTAATTAAAAAGACACCTATACAACCAAAAAAATGTCATTATTATCAATATCAGATTATATAGCTAAGAGACATGTTATGAATTTTTTTAGATGAAGTGTGGTAGTACATAAGAAAGGGAGGCATGGGATGGGTCACTTTTCCCAACTTACATGGTGTACACAAAATGATGATTCTCTTTTTTCCTTATATATAAATATTCCCACTATTTTTAATACCATTTATTTATCAATTTTATTTATTTAATTTATTACACTTTATTATTCTTTTCTATATCTTTCCCTTTACCTCTTGTGCCTTATGATTCCCAATGCCCAAATATCCCCCTTTAATTTATTTTATTATTTTTGTGATAATAATAATAATAATAATTTTACTCTTTTCTCTCATGTGTAGTGAGTTCCCATAAATCTGATATATATATATATAGATATTCATTTTTAACCCCACTTTTAAACATATTTAAATATACTATTATGTATATATATATATATAAAACAAAGTGACCCATAAATATAAAAACACATATATATTTCGAGAAACATAATCATATATATGTATATATATATTTTTAAATGTACCCATATATCTAGTTATCCATATATATATATATAAATGTTCCTCATATTCATATATATATATATATATCTTATTAAAAGTTACAAAAAATATATAAATAAACATACCAAAAATAACTTTCATTAATTTCAAATAATTATAATAATTTTTATTATTTATGATACACACTTCAACTTATTTAGTAAAAATAAGAATATGACTATTTTACCTAGACCACCCAATATATATTTACCCATGGAAGAATATCTCTTATTAATAAAGAAAATTCTAAATTATTTAATAAATTTCTTCACCACCATATGTTCTATCTTTTAATAAACATCTTAAACAGAAAATTTAAAACTAAGGGAATGTGTTATTCCAATATCCCCTCTAAAATGCTTCACGTTTTTGAGAATCATTTAGAATCATAGAACCATTATTCTCAAAACATAGTAGTTTATAGATTATAAATAAAATTTATGAAAAAACCATAGAGTTGAGTAGATGTTAAAAAATTCAGATCGTGAGAGAATATATAATTGAACCAATTCTCATTATCTACTTATTTTAATATATTTTTTAAAATACATAAAAAACTACTAACCCCATTGGCCTTGGTCAATTTGGGAAATGTAATGGGTCACCCTCTACCCAGTATAAAGAGTTATTTGCTTTAAATAATAAATTGATGCTTCAGTCCCAACCTTTTAAAAAAAGAATAATAATAATAAACAAAACTGAAAATTTATATACATAAATACTAGGGGTCAAATCATTTATTTTAACTATGTTCTTTTTATTTTGAATCATTTTCCAAACCTTTTTTTATTTTTTATTTTACAATCAATGAATAGTTTCCTATTTCAAAATTCATGTTCCTTTTTCAACTTCAATCATATCCCACACCTTTTCTAGAACCATCCCCTACATGTATTTTGAAGATTAATGTGTCCATGTATCTCTCTGATGGTGGTTCTTCTGATGTTGGAGTCATCACTTGTTATTCTCTTGGATCAGTTGTCACGACAAACCAAAACTCATTTGCTGAAAAATAGGTGCCACTAGTGGAGAAGGCAAAATCCATTCTTGTCGTATTTTATTATTCTTCTAAGATATGTTAGAGTATTATCATAATAGAGGAAAATTTACAATCCATTGTCAATAATATATATTATTAAGATACTGGTCTTCATCTCTTCGGTTTTCCTATCATGATGATTTACTCTCTTTACATTCTATTTTATTTTATCCCATTATACTTCATTAAAAGGAGGGGGAATAGGGAGGAAAATTTTATTTAAACCCATGGAATTTATGAAGATTCTCATGTTTATTTTTATGATTTACCTTATTGAATTTTATCTCTTCTATCAACTGATCTTGAATAATTTAATTAAATATATTTTCCATTCATAAATATATATATATATATATATATATAAACATGTTTTTTATTTGAATTTTTTTATAACACATAATTTGATAATATTATGTTAGAAAAATTTATTAAATGTATGATTTTCATCACACATTTTGACTTTAAACTCTCTATTAAATATTTTAAACTGAATTAATATCATCAAAACAATACAACTCATAAATTAATAAATTCTTTTCAATAAATAATAATATTTTTAAAAATTAAAATAAATAATCATCTCCAAAAAAAATTACATTCATAATATTTATAAAATCAATAATAAACATAAAATATTTTTTTTATAAACTATGTTTATCAAAGGAAAACATATATTAGAAATAATATTTTTCCCACTCATCATAGAACATGGTATCAATAAATGAATCTAAATGATTATAAAAGTGAAAAAAATTCCAGAACATGATTAATCCACACATAAAATTTCTTTTAATTATTTAATTATTATTCCATGAAATAAAGTATTAAAATGTAATTTTCATGAATTCCACATTTTACTCATATTATATCAATTAAACGTGGTTGAACATCATAACCAAAATTCAAGAATTATCATGGTTCATCAGTAATTATGTCTTCATAAACATGCTTTTAAAATAATCACAATAAAGAATGGTATTCAAATAGATCTTTAAATAAATTAAAAAAATTCAAAAAAAAATCAATATTTTTGAATTAAATACATCATTTCAACAATATTTTGACTAAAATTAATATTTCTTATATATTTATTTTTCTAATTCTAGATTCTTTTTTTCCTTCATAAAATCATATAATAAACGATTTCAAAATTATTTATAATTTACTAAATACTCCACTACTATTTTTCATACTTTAAAATTATATGATATCATCATTATATAAATTAAATAACATTAATTTTATTACATAAAATACCAATAATTAAAAATTTATTATTAAGGCCAATTACATCCTCCAATGTGGAAGAAAACACAAGGAAAGAAGTTATAGTAAATATGCAGGTCTGGGGACTTGACCTCATGACATTACCCCCACCCCCAAACCCTTACCACCCCACCACCTATGGTGAGAAAAAAAATATTTTATTAGATTTATAAAAACATTTCCAATATATAAATAAAAATCAAACAACCCAATTAATAAATTTTACTACAATCATAAATCCAACAATAATAAAAAAATAAAAAATTCCAAATAATATTTAATAAAGTCATTTATTATTTTGAATAAACTAAAAGTAAAACTTCCACCATATGGAATATCTATTAATATATCCTACATACATTTTTTTAATTTCATAATGAATATTTTATTCACCAAAACATTAACCTGCATTAACCAATCATGAATAAAATCCATCATGTTTCCCATTTTACAACATTAAACATTTTTCTTTCTTCATGTTCAATAAAAACAAATACAAAATCATCCTATAACAGCTCTATAAATAGGATATGTCAGCATAAAATGAAATAAAAATCAGAGAACCCATAATGTGTAAAACCTTTATCATCATTAAAACTAAAGCATTGATAAATAATATCTTTATCAGTTCGTTAATTTTAATAATAATGAAGGCTATGAAACAGATGCACGGATGAAACTATGTAACAACCCTATAATAACAACTAAAATTAGAAATCATAATACGAATAAACATATACAAAATTGAAATAGAAATATAAAATTGCACTATAATTTCAATTCACGATTTATAAAAAAATTTATAGTGATGCAGCATTTTCAATTAATAAAAAAAATTAAACCCAATATAAAAAATCATTTCCCTTATTGCATGAATTTTCTAAAGATCAACATCCATAAAAAAGTTTTTCTCTGAAATTAATCTAATATTGATTTTAGTAACAGTAAAAAAATATGATTTTAATTTTATATAATCCACATATGGTAAATTATACAATTAATTACTATATATAAATGATATAATAATTTATACTATTAATTATATTATCAATAATTATATTCTAAATTTAATATTAATTATTAACTGTTAATTATTTTATTAATTAATAAATATATTATGAATTATTAATAAAATTGTAAATTAATAATATATATATTAATTTTTTATTATATTAGTGATATTAAAAGTTATTAATTATCTTATTTACTTAAATATTTATTAATAATTATACCATTAAACTAAAATGAAACCTTTATAATGAAAACTCACATTTCACACCAACCACATTATGTGTCAGATTGACACATAGTAAATTCTTACACAACAGAAAATAAATATGGATTTTTTTCCTAAATTGTGAAAATATCCAAGCTCATTTTATTGGTTTTGAAAAAATGACATGATTTTTAAACATCAATGACACTTTTATATTAAAAACACATATTTTAATTCATTCTAACCACATCGTGTGTCAGATTGCCATGTGGTTGATCCGAACATGTCACAAATTTTTTATGTATCGTTTTCCAAATGTTTGAATATAATTTGTTTTTTTTTCATTTTGGGAAATGTGAAATTCCTTATAATACAATATGATACTTATATTTTAAAAACATTCCGTTTGAGTCATACCTACCACATAGTGCATTAAATTTATATGTGGCTAATTTCTTCACAGAAAAAATGAATTATAGTTTGTTTCCATAATTTTTGAAACCAATCAAATCTCGTTTCATAGGTTTTATCTATGTAACATAGATTTTAATCTTAAATGACACTTATATATTGAAAACAGTTACTTTGAGTCATACAGGCCACATCATGTTTCAGATTAACATGAGTAATATTCCTATAAATCACAAATAAATTATGTACCATTGAAATAAATATTGAAAATAATATGAGCTTTATTTTTTGGGTTAGGATACGTGACATATGTTTTAAACCTAAATGAAAAATCTATATCGAATACATGCACTTCGATTCATACATGCCACATCATGTGTTAGATTGACATGTGGTTTATTCCTTCACATCAAAAATGAATTATCAATCATTTTCGAAATGATTAAATACAATTAAAGATCATTTCTTTAGTCTTGTATATGACATGTGGTTTTGAAGTTAAATGACACGTATATATTTAATACATGAACTTTTAGTCATACTAATGAAATCATGTGTCTGATTTATGTGTAGATGATTCCTACACGTCAAAAATGAATTTTGGACAATTTTCCTCGTGTTTGGAAATAATGCAACATCATTTTCTCGGTTCTAGCTATGTGATGTGAATTTTAAACTAAAATGATACATTTATATTTAAAAATTAACTTTGATTCATACTAGCCACATCATGTGTTTGAATAATATGAAGTTGAATCCTATACATAAAAAATTAATTATAGAAAATTTTAATAATGTTTGAAAACAATAAGAGCTCGTTTACTCAATTTCGACTATGTGATGTGCATTTTAAAATAAAATTGAACTTATATATTGAAAAATATTGTTAAATTCATAACGACCACATCATGGGTTGGATGGATGTTCTGTATATTCCTTTATGTCACGAATAAATTATAGACTGTTTTATTAATGTTTGAAAATAATAAGATATTTTTTTCATAGTTTTGGCTTTGTGACATGAATTTTAAAATTAATTGAAACTTCTATATTAAACAAAATCACTTTGAGTCTTATCATCCTCATATTGTGTTGGATTAACATTAGTTTAATTCATAAATGTAAAAAATTAACTATGGATATTTTTCCTAATGTTTGAAAGAAATTTGAGATTGTTTCCTATGTTTTTGCTATGAGATGGGCATTTTAAACGAAAATGTCACTTCTATGTTGAAGACATGCACTTCAAGTAATATCTAGCATAATTTTTGTTATATTTATATACAATAGGTTCTTATATGTCAAATATGAATTATAGATCTTTCTAAATATGTTTTAAAAAATAAAGGCTCATTTTATTGGTTTTGTTAATATGGAATACATTTTAAACATAAATGACTCTTTTATATTTAAAACACACACTTCGAGTCATACCAAACACACCATGTGCTAGATTAACATGTTGCTAATTTATATAGGTCAAAAACGAATTATCAATCATTTTTCTATTTTTTTAAAACAATTGGAGATTTTTTTCTCAGTTTTAGCTATGTGATGCGTGTTTAAAACTTAAATGACATTTTGTATTGAAAACACAAACTTTGAGTCATATCAGCCACATAGTGTGTTAGATTGACATGAGGTCAATTCCAACATTTCAAAAAATAATTATGGATATTTTTCATATTTTTTTTTCATTTTATCAGTTTTGTCTATGTGACAAATGTTTTAAACAAAAATTAAACTTTTTTATTGAAAACATGCACTTTAAGTTAAACTGACCACATCATGTGTCAGATTGATGTGTAGTTGATTATTATATATCAACACTTAATTATGGATTATTTTTATAATTTTTAGAAATAATATGATCGTTTTTTCTTGATTTTGTTAATGTAATTCATGATTTAAACTTAAATTACATTTTTATTTTTAAAACAAACACTTTTAGTCATACTGAACATATTGTTTATCATATTTACATTCAATCAATTCCTACATGTAAAACATTAATTATGGATTATTTTCTTAAATTTTGGAAAGAATATAATCTCATTTTCTCAGTTTTTCATTTTTATAATGCATTTTAAACTAAAATTACCCTTTTATATTTAAAACACACAATTCAAGTCATACCTTCTACATCATGTATATGATTGATGTGAGATCGATTCCATCATATGAAAAAACAATTATGGATCAATATCATAATATTTAAAAACAGTCCATGTTTATTTTATTAGTTTTGGCTATGTGATGTGTTTTTTAAACTAAAATGACACTTCTATACTGAAAAACAACTTTATGTCATAATAGCCACATCACGATTAAAATTTTTCTGTTGTCAATTCCTATACATAAAAATTTATGTATGGATAGTTTTTAAATATTTTGAAAATAATACAAGATCATTTTGATGGTTCTGTTGACATTAAGTGCATATTAAACTAAAACGACACTTCAATATTTAAATTATTAACTTTAAGACATATCTATCACATCATGTTCAATATTGATGTGAAATCGATTCCTACACATAAAAACTAAATTAAGTATTATTTTCTTAAATTTTGAACACAATACAATCTCATTTTCTCATTTTTGTCTATGTGATGTGAATTTTAAACTAAAATGGATCTTTTATATTGATAAAATATTTTGATTCATACCAACCAAATTGTGTGTTAGATTGATTCATAGTCAATTCTGATACATAAAAAATAAATGATGGTTCATTTTTATGTAGTTTTAAGATAATCTCAGATCTTTTTTTCATTTTTGTTTTGAGTAACATTCATTTTAAACTAAAATGGAACATTTATAATGAAGACACACACATCATGTTAAACTGATCATATCATGTGTCATATTAATTTGTTTTAAATTAATAAATGTCATGAATGAATTATGGATAATTTAATTAATGTTTGAAAATAATAAAAGTATATTTAGTTGGTTTCGGATATGTGGTACACATTTTAAACTAAAAAGACAGTTTTATGTTAAAGGTAAAAAATTTAAATGATGTGGCTATGATCATGGAAGTACCTTCCCCAGTAATTGGTAGCATGTATTTATATTTGGGGGTATAAGTATCCCTAATCCATTTAATTATCACCATTATCTTGGTTTTAGATTCGATGCCCAATATATCTAGAGCATGAGTAGCTTCAGACTATTACTAGCTCTGTAAGAATCCATAGAGCATAACCCTCTATATCAAATAACCTTAAGAAATAGGTCAAAAATAATAAATGAGTTTTATAAAACTAATGAATTACATGACAAATATATCTCTAAGGATATATCAAATACTATATCACAAATATAATAGGTAATCACCTCAAATTTATGTCGACAAACATTCTGACACCATGTACTCTTCCCAATCATCTCTAAAAAAAATTTAATTCTTATTTAGAGTACATAGATTGTTGGAAATCGTGGGGGCTTAGATAAAATGTAGAAAAAAATGATTAAAAAATATTTGAAATGAAATTTATATTACCTTATGAAACATCCTATTTAGGGATGATAGTCTTTTGATGATGTATGATATCTTTAATAAATTTCCAAACATAATATTGAATGTGTTTGTCATTATTTATTTTCAGACACTAAAAAATATTGAAAAAATAAGTTCATTGTTTTGAAATATGTTTTGATAGTTAAATAATACTATATATACCTTAACTTGTTTCCATTTGAATAAATCCATATTCTTCTTATGTTCGATAACCAACCCTATAACATGATTGTGCGTATATTTATAGATATCCATATCATAACAAAATTATCAATAAAAACAACATTATAAATATAATTTGATTTGTTTTTTTGTGAAATGTTGATTGAAATGAATTGAAAATTCATAATAGAAATCATGTGTGGTCATTTTTATGGAAATCCATGCATTGGATTCAAAAATAGATATTTAGTGTATCTAAAATAATTTTAAGGAGCATCCAGTTCTTATGAAAACAATATGTAATAAAAAAATTTAAAATACATTTTCTATGAATAGATTCTATATATTTACCCATATATTGTAGGAATCATAAAGTGTTTTTAATCTACTATTTTCTTTTTATACTCCTCACTTAGTCTATATTTTTTCATTTCAATCTGTTTCAATTCCATTGACCGTTTTCCATAGAAATGATAAATTGATTATTGAATCCAAATATTTCTTCATTGTGTTTTCCCTTAATATATTAGTAATACATATTCCTATAGAAAATTTTAATTTTAATAAACTGTAATGATTATATTTTAATTTATTTGGACATACATATTATGATAATGTACCTTATGTATATATTCAAAATTGATACTACCAACCATTAAATGTTGATAATGTCATTTATACTATCCAAACCAACCATGTATGTAATGAAATTTCTAAATATTTATTCATCATATTCAATGTAGGAAATATTTATAACTATGAATATTTTTATACATGAACATTAATTATTAATATATATATATGTGTAACTGGTTGGGAAAAGGTATTCTCAGAAGGTCCTTTTGATTTTTTGGTTGATTAATCGAATTATCTTTATTTGACATTGCATTCCACCTTTGTTTGATCAATATATAAAACCATACCATATTTGAGACCCTTTTTAATAAATTGTTAAAGGTTTTTAATTTGAATTTTTTAAGGACATACCTCATGTATCATTATATGACTACAAAAACATGGTAAGAAATACCCCATATCATTATTGACTAGGGTAACATCTAGATCATTAAGAAGAATAGGAAACCCATTTCTCAACCTATGAGATACTTCAATGTACACTATTATATGATCTTTTGGTAGTTATTTATTATTTAGAATTACTCTAGGGATATTTTACCCCATAATCCTTACAACAAGGCCATTCCTATGTGTTGATAGTTATAGATCATATATAACATCACCCTATAGAGTTTTAGAAATATTAAAATATAAAAAATTGTTTAATTAACATTTAGTAGAAACTATAATAAGATTATTGACTACATAAGGTAAGGCTCGTGGTTGAAGGTAATTGATAGACTCAAATCTAGTGGGGTCATATGGCTCCTCATGGACTAATTTTTATTCCAATTATTGTTTTATTTGATCCTATTACTTATATTAGTCTGATAAACTAGAACAAAAACTAATATACCTAAAATAATATATATATATATATATATACATATTTGAATTTAATCCTATCATATGTATCTCATTTTATATTTATCTTTTCAAAATATATCAGAGGTGACACTCCAAAATCTATACCTCTGACACTACCATATTGTTCTGGACTGCGTTGAAGCTACTAGAAAAAGTTTATAAGAAATTACACTTAGTGGAGATTTTTTTTAAATCATATAAAAACATAGGAACATAAATAGATATTTTTATGTAATACTATTGTAAATCCTAAATAATTACTATTATTTCATACTTATAAATGATTCATATACATCTTAGGTGTTTCCATCAACTATTTCACCCTCTTTGTTTATATAAGACTCCTTCTATTACACATGAAATTGGATGAAAGTAGCTTAGTATTTGGATTCTTAAATATTCATATAAATTAAGGAAGATAAGTTATTTCAAATCAAATAATACAGTTCTTGTAAATTTAAAATACATACCGTTTTCATATCAAGGGAAGTGTACCCCATCCTTTCTTTATGGTATGGGTAAACGGGTTTTTATGCACAACTATTATTTTTATAACTCATTTAATGTTTCATAAATGGATTTTTTTGAACAAAAGTGGATAAAGAAATATTTTCCAATAAGATTTTATTTATTATAATGTAGTTGAAATGGTTTATCATTATAGCGACTAATGAAATATGTCGATGTTTCTTAGTATATAATGTGTTAATACGTAACTAGTGGGTGGAGGATTACTTTCCCTCAACATCTTATAGATGATGATATATAAGAAGTGTTTGGAAGCCTCTTTGATTTTTCATGAATCCATTAAGATGTTTTTATTCTATAAATCATCTAATATAAACTAAATCTGTAAAGGATAATGAAATATAAATCAACCTTTAATTTTTTTATTAAAATAGAGAATGTATATTATACCATTACCCTAGTATCTTCCCATATAGTTTTCTTCAATACAGACAAGAAATTATTCCATGTAACTCTATCAATTGCAACATTTATTCTCTTTGTGATCCCAATAAAACTAATAAAAATTTAATTTTTGGGATAAATAGGTTAGTCCCATTGATTCCACCCAACCTCAAATTATATATATTTTCTCATTACATTGAAAATTTTAGTTAACAAGATGATTCTATGTTATTCTTGTTTTTTCGTCAGTATGTTTTCCATCCCTTAATAATTTCACGGTTTTAGTATTAATCATATGTTATTATTTAGGATTAGTAACATCACTATGTGGATAAGTTATTATCTACATTATTAGTTAAACATTTAATTTAGATTATGTAAATTTTATATAAAATAAAAAATATTATGAGGAAAATCATATTATATTAAAAAATACTTTAACCAACTCATTGAATTAAATTTTTTTCTGTTTAAATGTTAAAGGGATATTTCTCCTCAATCAAGTATCTAAATCCCATATTTTGTCCTTATAATTTATAATACATTATCTACATTAGGAATACCATGAAATGATTATGAACATTCAAATAAAGGGTTATCTTCAATTTAATTTTCATATGAATGTATAGTTTTTTTATTTTCCAACAAGAAGATTGAAAAATTCTTATTTTTTGGATTCAAGACATAAAATACTTACACTTCTTGTGATGAACATATGAATGGATCATCCTCATAACCCCCCACACTAAAATTCACCATAAAAAATGAAAATTCATTGACTTTTAGTGCAATATTGTTGATAACCAATTTTATAATAAAATTTGAATTCGAAATGTTTTATAATCCTACACATATATATGTATGATGATTCCAAAACATGATATATTCTGATAAACTTAATTTCTACCCTTGAACCATATACATAGTTCACTTCCACCATAAGAATAACTCCACAGTTTTTCATTGTACATTGGTAATCTTTTATTCCATGAATATAATGTATAACAATTAATTACAAAAACATTGTAAGATAGAACATTTACATTTGGTCCCCTGAATAGCCATCAAATTCATTTGGTAATTTAAATCATATTTTCCAAATAATCCTTAAAAATATGAGTTTAGAAGAATATAATAAACAATTGATTATGTTTAGTTGGTATCCAATCTTCATCCCTTGATTGATTCAAATGTATAAGAATTAATTTGTTGGCTCCCACATATTCAGAAACCTCTGCACCATTATATATAATTTAAAGGTGAAAATTATGCTTCTCTATGATGGTAATTGTAACAACATATCTTTTGGAAATCACTTATCCCATAAGGCATATGGTGTTATGATATTTTGGGAGACTGAAGCTATAACATCCCAGGTAAATAAATAATATTACATTCTAGTGTTTATCAATATTTGTGAATAAAAAGTTAATACTACTTTAAAGAGAATGCAATTCTTGATGGCATACCCAATACACAACAACGAGTTTCATTGAAATATTACGTCGCACACTAATAATATAATAATATTATAATAGTTAATGCGTAGCCGTTGTAATGGTGGGAATGAACATAAATAACTATAAAATGATTAAATATGTTTGTTAAATATTTTTACATTTAGCCAATAAATGTTAGAGGCTTAAAATGCAAATGAATCCAGTTTTAAGCATAAATCTTCTAATATTATTTAAAAGGTAGATTAACCACATTTTGATGGAGAAACCTTTTTAAATATACTTTTGACAATTTTATATGGTTTATTTGACAAAATAAAATCCTTCTTTAAAATCTGGACATCAAAATTTACTTTGTGTACATATTTGTTATTTTTCCGATAAAGATCATTTTTAGTGAAAATGTTGCATTTTAATTCAAAACCCCCTTTTAATCTGATTTATTTATATGGATAGATTATATTTTTAATTGAGATTAATGTGTATATATAATATATTTTTACAATTTAATCCAATTTTGGTCATTGGAATTAATTTCACTTTGAAATTGGACTTAAACTACTATCAATCTTTTAATAGATATTGTTTCTTAAAAACACGTTATTTATTTTGAAAAATCCTACATACACGGTTGTCATTAGGAAGTAAAATGTGGTTAAATGAGATTAAAATAATTTTTTTGGTGAATAGTAACTTTTATGTTTTATTAATCGTGATTAGAGGTAATTACTGTAATTTAAGGTAAATATAATATTATAATAATATGAAATGAACATGAAACATTTCCTACCCTTATTAGATGAGTTATGGATGACCGAGAAAATCCATGGGTCAACTTGGGGACCCCATGGAGCCACTTTTATTGGAAAATAACATTAATAACTTTTTATTTAAAGTTAAAATTAAAATGTCACAAACATGTATTGTTTTACTAAAACAATTTTTACATGGGGTTATTCAAGACATATTTTTGACTATAAATATTCATTAAAAATATAAAAATATTTCCTGCATCATGATACTTTTTTTATTTTTATACATTAAATAAATTATTTTATTTATGACACCGCGATGATGCAGTGATTACCCCATAAATGATCGATTTAAATAAAATGGGAAGATAGGGTGAAATATAAGTCATAAACTTGTCAAAAACCTATTGGATGGGTGTATTTAGAAACCTTATCACCATAGCCTCGAAATCTATCTTTTTGGGACCTTTAAAATCTGAAAAGCATTTTATAATAATTTAATATTTTATAACTTTCCAAGAGTGCCCCTCCTCTTTTCTTATAAAAGGCCCACACATTTACCACCATACCCACACCTCTAAACCTTTTTGGATCGGCCAACCCCTACACATTTCATCTATCAACATCCCTCTATTCATCATTTAAGCCTAACCTTTGGCAGAAGGCTCTTCAAGAAACCCTTTTGATTCAAACCAAGAGAAGTTACCCGATTTAAAGGTAATATCTTCACTTGTGTTCTATTGTTTTATTTGGCTTCCCCAAACCCCTAAACTATTTTAATTTATTTCTTTTGTAACAAAAACAGTATATTAAATATACTAGGATGTTGTTATGTTAATTATTAGAGCTACAATTACACACACCTCCATCTAATGGTTAAAGAACATATTGTTTCTGTGGATGACGAATTACTGCCTCACGAAACGATGATTGTTCAATATTCTCTTAACACCTTTCATGATGGCCATTATGATGTCACTGTATTTTATATATGATATAAATGGTATTTATTTTTTTCCATATGCTTCTGTATTTTATATTTAAAACATTCCTTTATGCTTTTCATGTTGTGCAAATGCGATAATTTCATACGAGGAAGTGTGGACTACCGCCCCCGCAAGTGATGTGACTCGTTCATGAAATACATGGAATGTACAAATAATGTAATTAATGAACTTATGTGACATAAAAAACATATATATTATACTGGAATTTTAATATATATATATATATCTCAATTAATTTTAATTCCATTAATATGTCAAAGAAATGAAAGTAGCGTTCATGCATACGTACGACCTACCCTCTCCATGAACGGTGCATTTCATTTATTTTTACCTTCAAATGTTATGGAATAGTATAAAATGAATATTTACTGGATATATATGATATTTAAATCATTAATTCTATTCGGGAGATGATTTACTTATAACTACATAGACAATCATTTTCAAACAAGTTCATTTTTGACTCATGTACTAAACATCGACAAAAACGTCAGATATGAACTCACATTATTAACAAATTATTATAACATTATAATATGTGATATTAACTGAATAATAATATTTAAAGGAGGAACTTAAGCAATTATAAATTAACCAATATTTATTATTCAGGAATATAAAGAAACGAACAAGAAAAGTCGGACTTGAGGTAAGGGATCCTACCTCTCTCTTTATTTTTAAGTACTCTTTTTATTTAACTTACTTTAAAATTCTCTTTCTTATGTTGGGGGATGTTCTTTTATATTCATATTTCTTTAAATTTTATTTTAATATGATGAGAGACCCTATTTGATCTCATAAATCCATTTTTGTAAGTTTTATGTGGCACTGTCAGGCTGCCAAATTTTTCATAAGGGGATTTTCAACTCACTTTTTATTCTCGTGAGATTCATGCTACATTTGCCATGATTTCCTTTTTTGTGGTGTATGTAATGCCTATTATTTTACTATTTGTATAATATAATCTAATTTATGAGTATTTAAATCTTTATTGTATGACCCTTCTTTCATGGGGTGTACGTTTCGAAAGTTTCCCAAATCGGTAAGGGAACCTTTCACACTCCTTTTTCAAAGGACTTATTTTGTTATGTCTTCTAATTTACATATTTCTATGTTGGGATATGTTCTTATATATCCTTATTTATGTAAATTTTATGTCCAAGTGATGAGATACCATTTTATCTCTCATCAACTGATTTTATGAATTTTGAAGTGATGCTGTTAGGCTGTCGAATTTTTCTAAGGGAACTTCTTAACCCAATTTCGATTTCTTTGGGTTCAACTTGTAGTTATTCAATATGTCATCCCATGAATATGTGTGGATGTCCTCTGGTTTATTTACACTTAATATCCATTTATATTGGGTGTATTTATATTTGTCACACATAATTATGATATTGATTTATCCTTAATTTAAGGATACCTTCTTTATAATGGATTTCATCTCATTTTACATTTCTATTGCGACTTCATTGTTTTTATGCACCTGTTCACTTTTATATGGTGTATATACCGTCCATTGGAATATTATATCATGAATCCCTTTATTCTCATGATATTATAAAGTTCTGATTAATTTTTATCCCTCAATTATTGTATTCAAGTGTCTCTCAATTTCATAAAAACCCTTTAACTAAAATATCACTTTAAATGTTTCAATGATTTGTTCTTATTAATATCCATGTTTTCAAAATGGTTTTAATGATTTATCTATATGGATATTAATGGGTTAAAATGTTAAAAACTTCAAGGTGGTATGGGAAACTTTGATTAAAAAATCTCTTTATTGAATGTTTTAAATGGTTTTGAAAATTCTTTTTTTGAATGGATTAATTATTTCAATATCTTAAAATGTTATATTTTTATTGAAATGTGGGAATGTTATATTTACTTTATGCTTAAGTTATATTCTATGATTATGTTTTGTTTCTTGAGAATTTTTTATGAAAACGGGTGGTTCCGTGATAAACTTAGGGCGGGTGAGCCCGATATAGCTCTCCAATGCATTGGGTAACACAGAGGGGTTAAACGCTAAGGTTTCTCCAAAGAGATTTAGGGAATATACTGTGATGGGTATTCCAAATGTAACCATGAGGGTTACTCCCTACGTAAGATTGTTATGAATGCCTCAAGTTACCTTTATGTCTTATGATTTCTATGAGTTATATGTAAATCTTATGATTTCATGAGGTATATTAAATTGCTTATGCTTTATGAGTAAAGTATGATTTCATTGATTCTTATGTATACATGGACTAATGTTTTCTTTCCGTAATGTTATAAACCTTACTGAGCTTTTTATGCTCATCTCAAGTTTTCTTTTTGAAATGTTTTTCACAGGACATAAAGTTGAATAGGGTCAAGGATGGGATCAAGGAAATGTCAAGCTATCTAAAACAAGGAACTAGACATGGATCTTCTGTTAAAGAGTTTTTTTGTGAAAAAAATGGAAGCTGAGTAGATGTGTCTACTTTGTAACCTATGAGATGTAATAGTTATGTCCTAATTCTCTAAAACTCTAAACTTGAAAAGATCCTCAATGTGAATTATTCATTTAATTAAATAATAAGTAATGTTTAAGGCTAGGTCCTTATAGTTGGTATCAATGGATAGTTTAGATAACTTTAGAGGTTAGAGTGTTAAGTGACAAGTTTTGTAAAACCACAATGGTTATTATATTAGATAGAGTCATTGTTATTTTTGAATATTGGAATGAGTTTGAGATAAATTGGATAAGTATATCTTATTGTTTATCTTCCTCTTTAGTACATAATGATTTTGTTGATATACTCACACTGACATTTCTAGTTTTAGTAAATGAATGGATCTAGAAGGCACCAAAGTGACAATGGGTTTGAAGGAAACTGTGGTGGTTCTCTGATTAAGAGACTAGATGAAATGGGGGATTCAATGAGAAATCTCGTGGTTATTCTAAACCAACTATCATGGGACATGATCAACCGATTGAACCTTAGTGAGTTCTACAATGTATCATGTACGAGAGAACCAAATCAACATGGAAGTTTAGGTAATAATTATAATGGTAACCATTAGGGTTTATATGATCCTTACTTTTGAGGTAATTATGGGTTACTATACATTATGATGGAATATGAATGACATGAGATAAACATGAGGCTAAATTATGTTATGG
The DNA here is from genome assembly GCA_963277665.1 of Viscum album. NCBI lineage: Eukaryota > Viridiplantae > Streptophyta > Magnoliopsida > Santalales > Viscaceae > Viscum > Viscum album. Next base: position 1,783,928,430 of record OY728121.1, on the reverse strand, counting down.
TTATTTTTGAAGATTTTATATCGTTTTGGGGAATTTTTTAAGAATTATATAGTTTTGGGAAAAGGACAACACACAGACCGTGTGACAACCCGTCACGTCGGACGAAGCTGCAGGAATAAAACCCACAACCAAAGTGCGACTGGTATTTATCACCTACCACTGGACTATGTGAATTCCCTAGTTAGTTTGACTAATTATTTTTAGTTAGATGATTTTATGAATCAAGAGTACGTTGATTTTGGGTTATCTATGGAAATTATTAACCTATCATGGAGGATATGTGATTAGGTTAATTACTTTTCAGTATGAGACTTTAAGAGAAACTGATGTTATTTGGAGATAAAGGTAACTTTGTACCTTGGGAGACTATGTGATTAAATCTTTCAAATATTTGGGTTTCAATCTTAGTTGGGTTTACTTCTAAGAGTTTTATGGAAAAATTGTTTATTGAATGGTCTTCATTGAACTTGGGGTTTTTTAACCAATTTTGGAGATTAGGAGTTGTTTTTCTTTTAGTAAAAAAATATCCTTTTTGGGTATTATCTGATCTCGTACTAAACTTTTTGGTTTGGTTTTGGTTTAGATCTAAAGACATGGGAAATACATAGTTCTCTTTTGCGGATTAGGTGATTCTCAAGAAGTTGATTATAGTACTCTTAATGCGAACAAGTCTTCCTAAATACTCGTCTTTTGGAGAAAATATGAGTTTGATTAAGGAATCTAGTAAAAGTTGAAAGTCTACGTGACAAGTAAGTACGTTTCATTATGATTTAGTTAAGCACAAAAATAAATTCCTCAATGAAGAGTAACTTAAAACAAAAATGTTGTCTGTTAACTTTTCCTACTGGGAATCGAATACCATTTAACCCATCACAAGTTTGTAATTTTATTGTGGTTAACTTTCTCCTAGACATGTTTACTATCACTCTCCAATAGAACATGACCCTTTGTTTTCTCCTCCATATCCATATTTTCATTCTTATAATCCTATTATGGGTTAACTCGGGTGACCTTTGTACTTATCTCCCTTTATTTTAAAGTGATAGTTTTACTGACTCTTGTTCCGATGTGGGACATTCAATGAAGTTTCCAAGCCCAATTTTGAAATTATCAGGACGCAATTCCCAAAAGGGGGGAAGGATGTAACATCCTAGGTAAATAAAAAATATTACATGCTAATGTTTATCAATATTTGTGAATAAAATTTTAATACTACTTTAAAGGGAATGCTATTCTCGATGGCGTACCCAATACGCAACAATGAGTTTCATTGAGATCTTACATTGCACACTAATAATATAATAATATTATAATAGTTAACGCCAAGCCATTGTAATGGAGGGAATGAAAATAAATAACTACAAAATGATTACATATGTTTGTTAAATATTTTTACATTTAGCCAATAAATGTTAGAGGCTTAAAATGCAAATGAATCCAGTTTTAAGCATAAATCTTCTAATATTCTATAAAAGGTCGATTAACCACCTTTTGAAGGAGAACCATTTTTAAATATAAATTTGACAATTTTTTATGTTGATTTGACAAAATAAAATCCTTCTTTAAAATCTGGACATCAAAATTTACTTTGTGTAAATTTTTGTTATTTTTCCGATAAAGATCATTTTTAGTGAAAATGTTGCATTTTAATTCAAAACCTCCTTTTAATCTGATTTATTTATATGAATAGATTATATTTTTAATTGAGATTAATGTGTATTTATAATATATATTTACCATTTAACCCAATGGTGGTCATTAGAATTAATTTCACTTTGAAATTGGACTTAAACTAGTGTCAATCTTTTAATAGATATTCTTTCTTAAAAACACGCTATTTCATTTGACAGTGGGAATGAATTATTAAATTAATTAATGCAATTTATATATTTTGAATTTTTTAAAAAAGGCATCATTTTTGAATTCAGAATATCAAATATAACTTAGGGTGATTTTTTGGTATTTTTGTGAAAAACTTCTATTTTTGATAAATAGTGAAACAACTAAGTGGTAGTTAAAGAAACTGATTTTTCATTTAAATGAATCTTTAGCACTTCTGTGATTTTATTTTCAAAATATCTGAAATACATGGTTGTCATAAAGAAGTAAAATGTTGTTCAATGAGATTAAAATAATTTTTTGGTGAATAATAACTTTTAAGTTTTATTAATCACGATTAGAGGTAATTTGTGTAATTTAAGTAAAAGATAATGTTATAATAATATGAAATGAAATTGAAACATGTACTAACCTTATTGGATGAGTCATGTGCGACCAAGAAAATACATGGGTCAAATTGGGGGCCCCATGGAGCCACTTTGATTGGAAAATGACCTTAATAACTTTTTATTTAAAGTTAAAATTAAAATGTCACAAACATGTATTGTTTTACTAAATCAATTTTTACATGGGGTAATACAAGTCATATTTTTGACTATAAATATTAATTAGAAATATAGAAATATTTCCTAAATCATGATATATTTTTTATTATTTTTATACATTAAGTAAATTATTTTATTTATGACATCGTGATGATGCAGTGATTACCTCATAAATGAACGATTTAAATAAAATGAGAAGATATGGTGAAATATAAGTCATAAACTTGTCACAAACCTATTGTATGGGTGGAATTAAATATCTTATCACCTTATACTAGAAATATATCCTTTTTGTAAACTTTAAAATACGAAACGAATTTTATAATAAAGTAATATTTTATAACTTTCCAAGAGATCCCCTCCTCTTCTCTTATAAAAGGCCCCCACCTCTACCACCTTACCCACACATCTCAAGCCTTTTTCTCGGCCAACCACTGCCCATTTCATCTCTCGACATCCCTATCTTCATCATTGAAGCCTCAACTTTGGCAGAAGGATCTAAAAGAAACCCTTTTGGTTCAAAATAAGAGAAGTTACCCGATTTAAAGGTAATGTCTTCACTTGTGTTCTATTGTTTTATTTTGATTCTCCAAACCCCTAAACTATTTTTATTGATTTCTTTTGTAACAACACCAGTATCTTCAATATACTAGGATGTTTTTATGTGAATTATTCGAGGTACAATTACAGACACCTCTGTCTAATGGTTAGAGAACATACCGTTTCTGTGGATGGTGAATTACTGCCTCACGAAACGATGATTGTTCAATCTTCTATTAACACCTATCATGGTGGCCATTATGATGTAAATTTATTTTATATATGATATATATGGTATTTATGTTTTCTATATGCTTCTATATTTTATATTTAAAACATACCATTATGCTTTTCATGTTGTGAAAATGCAATAATTTCATACGAGGAAGTGTGGACTACCGCCCCCTGAAGTGATGTGACTCGTTCATGAAATACATGGAATATATAAAGAATGAAATTAATGAACTTATGTGACCAATAAAACATATATATTATACTTGAAATTAATGATTTAAATATCATATATATCAACTACATATTCATTTTATACTATTCCATAACTTTTGGAGATAAAAATAAATGAAATGCTTTTCATGTTGTGAAAATGCAATAATTTCATATGAGGAAGTGTGGACTACCGCTCTCTCAAGTGATGTGACTCGTTCATGAAATACATGGAATGTATAAAGAATGTAATTAATGAACTGATGTGACCTAAGAAACATATATATTATACTGGAATTGTAATATATATATATATATATATATATCTCAATTATTTTAAATTCCATTAATATGTCAAAGAAATGAAAGTAGCGTTAATGCATACATACGACCTACCCTCTCCATGAACGGTGCATTTCATTTCTTTTTATCTCAAAATGTTATGGAATAGTAAGAAATGAATATGTAGTGGATATATATGATATTTAAATCATTAATTATATTATGGAGATTATTTACTTATAACTACATGGACAATTATTTTCAAACAAGTTCATTTTTGACTCATGAACCAAACATCGGCAAAAACGTCACATATGAACTCACATTATTAACCAATTATTATAACATTATAGTATGTGATATGAACTGAATAATAATATTTAAAGGAGGAAATTAAGGAATTATAAATTGACCAGAGTTTATTATTCATGAATATAAAGAAATGAACAAGACAATTTGGACTTGAGGTAAGGGATTCTACCTCTCTTTATTTTTAAGTACTCTTTTTATGTAACTTACTTTAAGCTTCTATTTATTATATTGGGGGATGTTATTTTATATTAATATTTATGTAAATTTTATTTTAATATGATTATATACCCTATTTGATCTCATAAATCCATTTTTGGAAGTTTTATGTGGCGCTGTCAGGCTGCGGAATTTTTTATAATGGATTTTTCATATCACTTTTTATTCCCGTGAGATTCATGCTACATTTGGCACTATTTAATTTTGTGTGGTGCATGTACTTCCCATTATTTTACTATTTGTATAATATAATCTAATTTATGGGTATTTACATCTTCATTGTATGACCCTTCTTTCATGGGGTGTACGTTTAGAAAGTTTCCCAAATCGGTAAGGGAACCTTTCACACTCCTTTTTTAAAAGACATATTTTGTTATGTCATTTTATTTACAACTTTTATGTTGGGATATGTTCTTATATATCCCTATAGGTGTAAATTTTATGTCCAAGTGATGATATACCATTTTATCTCTCATCAACTAATTTTATGAGTTTTAAAGTGACGCAGTTAGGCTGTCAACATTTACCAAGGGAACTTCTTAACCCAATTTCGATTTCATTGGGTTCAACTTGTAGTTATTGAATATGTCATCATATGAATATTTGTGGATTTCCTCTAGTTGTTTTACACTTAATATCAATTTATATTGGGTGTATTTATATTTTTCACACATAATTATGAGATTGATTTATCTTTAATTTAAGGATACCTTCTTTATAATGGATTTCATCTCATTTTACATTTCCATTGAGACATTATTGTTTTTATGCGCCAGTTCACTCTTATATGGAGTATATACTGTCCTTTGGAATATTATATCATGAATCCCTTTATTCTCATGATATTATAATGTTCTGATTAAATGTTATTCCTCAATTATTGTATTCAAGTGTCTCTCATTTTGATAAAAACCCTTTAAGTAAAATACCGCTTTAAATGTTTTAATGATTTGTTCGTATTAATATCCATGTTTTCAAAATGGTTTTAATGATTTATTTATATGGATATTAATGGTTTAAAATGTTAAAAGTATCAAGGTGGTATGGGACACTTTTATTCAAGAATTTCTTTATTGAATGTTTTAAATGGTTTTGAAAATGTTTTTTTTGAATGGATTCATTATTTCAATTTCATAAAATGTTATATTTTTATTGAAATGTGGGAATGTTATCATTCCTTTATGCTTAAGTTATGTTCTATGATTATGTTTTGTTTCTTGGGCATTGTTTATGAAAACGGGTGGTTCCGTGATATACTAAGGGCAGGTGAGCCCGATATAGCTCTCCAACGCATTGGGTAACACGAAGGGGTAAAACGCTAAGGTTTATCCGAAGATATTTAGGGAATATACTGTAATGGGTATTCCAAACATAACCATGAGGGTTACTACCTACGTAAGAATGTTATGAATGTCTCATGTTACCTTTATGTCTTATCATTTCTATGAGTTATTCATAAATATTATGATTTCATGAGGTATGTTAAATTGATTATGATTTATGAGTAAAGTATGTTTTCATTGATTCTTATGTATACATAGACTAATGTTTTCTTTCCGTAATTTTATAACCCTTACTGAGCTTTTTATGCTCATCCCAAGTTTTCTTTTTGAAATGTTTTTCACAGGATATAAAGTTGAATAGGGTCAAGGATGGGATCAAGAAAATGTCAGGCTGTCTAAAACAAGGAACTAGACATGACTCTTTTGTTCAAGAGTTTTTTTGTGTGAAAAAATGGAAGCTGAGTAGATGTGTCTACTTTATAACCTTTTAGATGTAATAGTTATGTCCTAATTCTCTAAAACTCTAATCCTAAAAAGATCTTGAATGTGAATTATTCATTTAATTCAATAATAATTAATGTTTAATGCTAGGTCCTTATAGAAGCTACCATAATCTGATAGGTAATCATTATAAAATTCTACATCTTCTTTAATAATATTGTATTCAACAAAAAATACTTTTGAATGACTTTGACTCTTGATGTACCGTTTCAAAATATTTAGAAACTATTTAATGGGGAACATCTATTTGAAATAGAATTGTCCACTTAGATGAATTTATATAACCAAATTAACCATCAAGTGGACCATTATATAAAAGAATTAACGTGGGAAGAATATCTCTAATTTACAAAACATGACTGCAAAATATTGATTCAAGACTAGAAACATCATTGGGTATAAAAATTTATAGCATATGTATTTTCAAAAGAATAAATGAATGGTTAATATATGACATAAATTTTTAGAATAATTCAATATAAAGATACATACATTAAATCTTGCATCCAAACATGAAAATGATGTGATTTTAGACCCTATAACTTCTAATTAGTCATTGAAAATTGATTCTTGATATTTTATGAATACCCCTATGTAAATTTGACATGATTAATGAAATTAAACAATTGAATGTTTTCTTTTAGGGATAGAGAGTAAGATATTGGAGGATGAAAATTTCATCTGTAACCCTTACATTGTGTCAACTCTTCCCATATCACCATGCCATCCATTCTCATCCTACCATTCGTTCCATATTTTGGTTTTTTAAGAAAATTTAGTAATGTGCCTATAAAACTATAAAATATTTTTTTCAACATTCATGACATCAATAAAACATCACAAGCATATAGAATTATAGTATAGTAATTCTGATAAAGTTGATGTCTTTTTACAAATTGGATTTTAAGGTTCTTAAGAAATGGTTTACCAAACAAATTGTCAATATATTTTACTTTATTAAAAAATTGATCACTTGTTAGTGGATATGGAGTTGTATCTTGTTCTGTATTTCCATCAAATGATGTCATCCAAGTTCTTTTTTATGTTTTCAGGGTAAAAAAAATTTTATGTAAGAAAAAAACATTGAGGAATGTTTCAATATAACTGAGTGTGAATTTTCTGCAAATGGGACACCCCAAAATTCCTTTAATTCAATATCCTCCAAAATTTCCACAAGAATTAATTTCATTTATGTTCCCATATAAAATGGATCTCAACATGAACTCTTTTCTTCTATAAGCATCATACAATGTAACACATGTATCCCACATTAATTTTAGATCTTCAATCAATGAATCCAAATTGAAAAATGTCACGACCCGTCCTCGGGGCCCGTGCCGCGACTACCCCAAGCCCGCCTTCCATAGGCCAGGGGCTGGCGACTAGCACCAAGGCGTAAATAACGAAAAAAGGGAAGGCATTGCCTTTGAAAAGTAAACAAGCACCACAGAGTAAGCAAGCGGAAAAGTAAACACTAAGTAAAAACTGTAACAAGCTGTGCTGAAAGTAAAGGGGCCAGAAATACAAGCCCAACTATAAAGCACAACTGAAAGGGAAAAATAGCAACTGAAAAGAAAAGCCACAGCGTCGAGCTGTCCTCTGGAAGTCCCGCCAGAATGGTGGGTACAGATAGCCTCCACTGCTCCTCGGGTCCACCTGATCGCTCCAAGTACGTCTCGCCCAGTGGTCCACCTTCAGGTACCGTCCTGCTCTGCAAGCCTCCACTATGATCAGCGCTGTCCGTCGTCTGCAACCAACACAACGAAGTGCGGGCATAGCCCGTGTAGGGGTGAGTATAAGCTACTCAGTAGGGACCCTGAGACCCCCGAAGGTCTCCCAGAATCCACAAAGGATAACCACAAAGGAAAGATACAATCACGAAGTAACAACCGACACTGCTTAGGTATATGCCCATACATATACCTAAGTCATCAATTCCCACTCGGCTCCAACGTCCGAGCTCAAGCACAACCCAGTCCACACAGGAAAGAAAAACGTATACCCACACATGATAGCTCAACACAATCCACAAAGGAGAGTAAACAGTAAATCCATAGAGGATAGCTCATCAAAATCCACAAAGGATAGTAAACAGTAAATCCACACAGGATAGCTCAACACAATCCACAAAGGAGAGTAACACAAGATTCAGCTCACACACGTATTCTTTTTCGGATGACGATAAAGATGATCACTGATCGATCTAAGTCGTCGGACCCAGAAAGTAGCGAAAGGTACTAACACCCGCAATGACCCACATAGGATCAGACCCACACAGGATCAATAGGTAACTAACCCCCGCAAAGACCCACACAGGATCGGGCCCACACAGGACCTGTAGGCGCTGGCTCACACAGAACCGCTGAGCGCTGACCCACACAGGATCGGATCCACACAGGATCTGTAGCACTGATCCACGTAGGATCGCGGAGTGCAGTAGTCATCGCAGTCCACTAAGGATCCCTGCACAGTCGTCGTCGCAGTCCACTGAGGATCTCTGCACAGTCGTCGTCGCGGTCCACTGAGGATCTCCGCACAGCCGTCGAGTCGCAGCCAGCACTAGGGTTCCCGCACACAGGAAGCTCGTTTGGGAGGGTCCTCTCCACGAGCCAAGAGGCGGATTCATCAACTGACACAAAGTCCGAGGTTGATGTATCCAAAAATTCCGTATCGTCAACAGGAACTCAACATCGTAGACGGCACGTCAATCGGACGCTCGGTCTGAGAGTTATTGGCTTTTTCGTCCTAGAGGCCCGGTTGGTTTTTAAGGAAGAACCAACCCGACCATACTCCACCTGCGTCCGAACCTCGGGCGGAGTAAGCCAAAAGATCTGCCTCACTTAGAGGAATCCCCCAAAGCCGATGGCACGTCAATCGGACGTCCGTAGCTCAAGATATGAGTGTTTCCGCTCCGAGGGCCCGGTTGGTTTCGTTTACGAACCAACCCGGCCGAACCCAAAGTATTCTGAAACCTTGAGTGCGATATACCAAAACGACCGTCTCAATCCAAGAATCGTGTTTCCACTGACGGCGCATCATTCGGAGGCCCATAGGTCATGTTACGGGCAAGAGACTGAAAACGGTCTGGTGACGGGGGGTCCGGGCCCGGGCCGACCCGGTCCTACCCGGCCGGACCCGATCCGGTCCGGCCGGTCGGACCGTTCTGGCTTGGCTCGGCCGAGCGGCCGAGCGTGGCAGCCGTGGGGCACCGCCCCTACGGGTTGAGGAAGCCGCGACCCTCGAAGGGCCGCACTGGACAATCGGACGTGGCTTCTGCTGCATCCCGTGCGGGCGAGCTGGACTCGCGCGGCCGCGGGTCTGCTGGCCGCCGCCGCCGCGTCTTTAGCCGCGGCGGCCCTGTCCAGCGGTGTGCCGCCGCCTCTGGCCGCCGCGCCGGCGACCAGTGCCGCCGGCGCGCGGGCCACCGGAGTTGCTCCGGTGGTCCGTTTTCCTTCCCGTCTGCGCCGTTGCCCCTCCCGGGTTCCGTTCTTCACTACGATATCATCAAATTTCCCTTGCGTCATGTTTTGCCGTCGGCCTCCAAATCCGCACAACCACGAAGAACGACAGAGGGTTTTCGGGCCGTGTTCGTTTGGCCCGCACCCTCCGCGTTAGTTAAGAACAACGGGAGAATTTATTCAACACATGAAACAACAATTTTAATAAATTAAAATTGTTAATATGAATCCGGTTCATTAATTTTAAAGAAACGTTCATGGGAAAAATAAAAAAGGGTATTTCCAAAATAAAAATCCCTACCTTGTCAAGTCGTCGCATGCGCGTTCTTCACGGAACATGATCGCCGCAGAAGGAGGAGATCGTCACGTCGCGGAAGGCGTCGCATCGTCGCGGAAGGATGTCGCGTCGATGAACTCTGAGGTTCAATAACAATAAGATTTAATTTTTAATAATTAAATCCTTCTTGAGTTAAAAACCACAAAGGAATTTTAAAAGAAAACCGAAACTCTCACCTCAATGGATGATCGAAGGTTTTTGTTGCGGATTAAGGAACGTCGCCGAAGAACGTCGCGGGAGAGGAAACGTCGGCGTCGCAGCACACGACGTCGCGTCATCGATTTCCACGGGTTCGGCGTTCTTCGTCGGAGGCCGGCGTTCTTCGCATTCTCCACGTTCTTCGCGAAGAAGGGTGAAGGCACAAGAATTCTGTCAAAGCCTCTCAATGTGTAATCCTCCAAAAGTCGGTGTTGGTCTTATTTTATTATTACGCCAACAAACGAAAAAGAGGTAAGTAACGACCCATTAATTTGTAGAATTAATTCAATGAAAGAAACTACCCATTTAATTCATGAATAAAACTGCCCAATTAAATGGTGCGTTAAGAATCTATGAAAACGCGTCAGTTGACTTTCATAATGATAGGTTTTCGCGGGTGTGTTACTTAGCGGAAAAGAAACGGTGGGGCTCGTGTGGGCCCACCTCACAAATATCCTACCAAGGGGGTAGGATATTTTTGGATAGCACCCTATCCGTATCAACTCAGCTTAAGACACTCTAAGTGGCTTCAAGTGGCTTCAAAGTGTCTTAAGTGAAATAAAATAAAGTTTGTCGTACAATTATTTTATTTCTTAACTTTAAGCCCGAAAATTAAAAACCACACCTGAGAAAACGAAACTCCGGAAGAGGAATTTCTAAGAAAGTACCGGCGCTGTGATTTCATCTGTGCCCTCAGAATTCGATTCCGGGCACCAGTTCAAAAGTTAGAAAAACCTGCTCGTCCGTTCACTGAACGTACCTGAGCCAAACTTCGGAAAATGATTCCGGGCACACCGGGCCTCGGAATCAGGTGCCGTTAGAAACTGAATTCTTGTAAAATTCCAAAGAAAATTACGAATAAAATTTCTTTGAAATTTACAGGTCTTTACATTACTCCCACCTTAGGGCTTTACGTCCCCGTAAAGATACATTATAAACTAGGGAAACAAATGTGGGTACTGAGAACGCATCTGAGCCTCCCGCTCCCATGTGCTCTCCTGGAGGTTCCTGTGCTACCATCTGATGCACATAAGAGAAATCGATCGCCCATGTAGGACCCGCTCCTGTCGATCCTCTATCTCCACCGGGACCTCCGTAAAAGTCGCCCCATCATCCACGTCTAGCTCCCCATGGTCAATGATGTGTGTCGGGTCGTGCACGTATCTCCTCAGCTGAGATACGTGGAAGACGTCGTGTACCCGGTGCAACTAAGGTGGTAGATCCATGCGATAAGCCACCTCACCAATCCTGCTGAGGACCTGGAATGGTCCAATGAAGCATGGAGACAACTTGCCGCCTCGACCAAATCTCCGCAAACCACGTCGAGGTGAGACACACAAGAAGACGTGGTCGCCATCCTCAAACTCTAGTGGCCTCCGCCTCCTGTCAGCATATGACTTCTACAGGCTCTGAGCTGTCCTCATCCGCTCCTGGGTGACCTGGACCATCTCTGTCGTAGCCCAGACCATCTCTATTCCCACAAGTGCTGACTCCCCAGGGTCTGTACATCACAAAGGAGATCTGCAAGGTTTCCCGTACAACGCCTCTTATGGTTCCATCCCGATGGTGGAGTGGTAGCTGTTGTTGTACGCGAACTCCACCAAGGGTAGGTGATCCTCCCAGCTGTGACCAAAGTCGAGGACACATGCGGAGAGCATGTCCTCGAGAGTCTGAATGGTCCTCTCCATATGACCATCCGTCTGAGGGTGAAAGGCGGTGATCAGACGTAGCTGCGTCCTGAACGCCTCCTAAAACCCCTTCCAAAGCCGGGAAGTAAAATGAGCATCCCGATCGGAGACAATAGACGATGGAACACCGTGAAGCCGTACAATCTCCTGAACGTAGAGACACCCCAAGCTCTCCACTAAGCCCTGCTCTCTGATGGGTAAGAAGTGTGCCGACTTGTTGAGTCAGTCAACAATCACCCAAATGGAGTCGTGACCTCTGGAAGTGCGTGGAAGTCCAATCACAAAGTCCCTAGATATCCCGTCCCACTTCCACTCCGGGACCTCCAAGGGTTGTACCAAGCCTGCTGGTACCTGGTGCTCTGCCTTCATCTGCTGGCAGGTGAGGCATCGAGAAACGAACTCTGCCACAACCTTCTTCATGCCCGGCCACCAGTGATGTCGTCTGAGATCCTAGTACATCTTTGCCACTCCAGGATGTACCGCTAAAGGAGAAGTGTGAAACTCTCTCAACACCTCCTCTCATAATGAGACTGGTACAAAGGTACGTCCTCTAAAAAGGACGTCGTGCTCTGCTCCAAGGGAGAAACCATTAGGTGCCTGTCCCAAGGATATATGTGCATGCCGCGTCTCACAGTCAGCATCCTCACGCTATGCCTTTCTGACCCTCTGCAGTAGTGTAGGGGTGACTGTGAGATACTGAAGGAAGGCTGCTCCATCTCTATCCACGAGGGATATCTACAAAGTGGCTAGCTGTTCTGTCGCCTCCTCAAGTAGCAGGATGCCTGTCCTCCTGCTGAGGGAATCAGCTACCACGTTCCCCTTCCAAGGAGTATAGACTATCTCAAAGTCATAGTCTTGGAGGAACTCGATCCATCGCCGCTATCTCAGGTTCAGGTCCTTCTGCGAGAAGATATACATGAGACTCTGGTGGTCAGAAAAGACTGTAAAGTGCTCACCCATCAGAGAGTGCCGCCATGTCTTCAGAGCGAAGACCACTGCTGCTAACTCCATGTCTTGGGTAGTGTAGTTCTTGTTCATGCGGCCTAAACTGATGTGATCCATAGGCAATCACGGCCCGCTCCTGCATCAAGACACATCCGAGTCTGGTCCCTGATGCATCACAATAGACTATGTATCCAACTCCCTCCTCAGGCAACCTCAAGATAGGTGAGCTGGTCAATCTCTGCCTCATCTCCTGAAAGCTCTGCTGACATCTGTCTGACCACACAAAGGGTTTCCCCTTCTTCGTCAAAGCTGAGAGTGGCTGCGCAACTCTAGAGAAGTCCGACACAAATCTACGATAGTATCCGGCTAGACCCAAGAAACTCCGCACCTCCATCACGCTCCTGGGTGGCTCCCAAGCTAGCACTGCCTCAATCTTCGCGGGATCCACAGCAACTCCCGCCTCAAAAATGACGTTCCCTAAGAAGTGGACCTCACGTAACCAGAACTGGCACTTCGAGAGATTTCCATAAAGCTGGTGCTCTCAGAGTGTGTCTAGCACAACCCGCAAGTGGTAGGCGTGCTCCTCCTCGGTGGTCGAGTACACCAAAATGTCATCGATGAAGACCACAACAAATCGATCGAGGTATGGCTAGAAGATCCTGTTCATGAGGCTCATGAACACTGTTGGAGCGTTGGTTATGCTGAAATGCATAACCAAGAACTCATAGTGGCCATACCGACACCTGAAGGCTGTCTTCTGAACGTCCTCGTCTCGAACTCTGAGCTGATGATAGCCTGACCTAAGGTCTATCTTTGAGAACCACCGTGCTCCCTTGAGCTGATCGAAGAGGTCATAAATCCTCGGTAGCGGATACTTGTTCCTCACTGTCACCTGGTTCAGGCGACGATAGTCGACACACAGTCACAAGCTCCCATCCTCCTTCTTGGCGAACAATATCGGGGAAGCCCAGGGTGAAACACTGGGTCAGATGAACCCCTTGCCCTGCAAGTCCTCCAACTGTACCCGCAACTCTCGAAGCTCAGCGGGGTCCATCCGATACGCTGGAGTGCATATCGGGGCTGTCCCGGGGTACAGATCAATATAAAATTCTACCTCTCTTCAAGGAGGTAGCCCTGGAACGTCATCGGGAAAGACGTCCGCGTACTGATCCACCACTGCAGGAAAACTAGGACTCCACACGTCAACTGCTCCAAGGATGAGGCTATCCAACTGATGAGTGATGGGTTGTCCCCTCCTCTTCGAGAGTTCCTCTGGTGCTGAAAAGGATCCCTTCTCACTGGTGAAGGTGAAACTGCTCTCGTCGGTGCGTACACATCGCACCTTGCGCCTAAAACAGTCAATTTGAGCATGGACTGTAGATAACCAATCCATGCCCAAGATGACGTCGTAAGGCCTCGACGCCGCTACAAGGAGATCCCAGCCAATGCTCTGGCCTCCTAGAGTAAGCTCACACTGCCGGAACCAGTGCATAATCATCGAGTCTTCTCCCGTAGGGGTCTCTAGCCGTAAGGATCGAGCCAATGGCTCTGTCGGAATCTCCGAGCTCCGAACAAGGGTAGCGGCTATGAAAGAGTGACTCTCTCCTGTGTCTATAAGAACTGCAGCAAGGGTGGAATAGACACAGATCGTACCTAGAATCATCTCTGGTGCGCCGAGGTCATAGGCCTCCACTGCTTGGAGATGTGCCTGTCTCTGCCCGCCATCTCCCTGTGGTCGCGGCGGACCTCCTGGTGGTGGTGGTGGTGGCAGAGCCTCAAAGCATCGCCCACCACCTGCTGCTCGGCCAGCTCCTCTACCTCGTCCGCCTCCTCTCTGCGGACCGCCACGGTCGACCCTCTACCTCTGCCTGGGTGGCCCCTCCACTGTCTGCTGCTCCTCGGTATGGCGGGTCGGGCAGTCACGAGCCATGTGGCCCTGCCCGCCGTAGGCGTAGCACTGCCTGCCTCTCGAAAGACTGGCTCCGCGCTGTGTGCCCCACACTACTGAGCCAGTGTCTTGAGGTCGTCTATGAGAGGGTCTGGTCTGCCTGGAACCCTGAGTCATCCGTCAGCTACCTGCTGCCGAAGACTCTACTACCTGCCGCCATGCGGTAGGTCTCCCTGTAGACTCATCCAGAAAGCTCTCGATCCGAAGGGCTCGCTCCAGTACTCCTGCCTGGGTCGGGATACTGAGGGAGATCAGCGATGTCCTGATCTCGTGTCTCAATCCCTGCTCAAAGGTCTGGGCCCAGACGAAGGGGTCCCGTACCATGTCAGCCGAGTAGCGAGAAAGATCGGTGAACCTCGCCGAGTACTGGGCGACCGTCAAGCTGCCATGCCACAGCTGAAGAAGTTCCTGGATGTGCACCGCACGGAGGGTGTCCTGGACGAACTCTGAGCAGAAGAGGCCCTCAAAGTCTGTCCAGATGAGAGAGGCCTCATCGTGAAGCTGGAGAATCAAGCTCCACCATCGCCCTGCTGAAGCATGCAGTAGGCTCGCCGAGAGGATCACCATGAGGTCTGCTGGTGTCCTCACTAGCCTGAAAACTCGAACGACCGCCTCCAGCCAGTCCTTGGCTGCCTGGGGGTCAATCTCCCCATGAAAACTAGGTGGTCGCTGGCACTGGAACTCGTGTAGAGCTCCGAGACGACGTGCATCATCAGCGGTCGGTGCTGGAAGCATCGGGGGCTCGGTGGGTAAAGGTACCGCCGTTGCCTCTGCTGTCAACGGGCCCTGTACCGAGGCCTCATCGCTCGGTGGGCTGTCGTCGCGCTCTACTCTCGGAACCCTAGCTGGCTGCCGTCGTGGGGCCATCCTGAAAAGGAAACAAGTGCGCCACGGTCAGAACAGTATACCTGGTGAGCTGACACAAGTAATCACAAAGAAAACATGAAACACACATGCAATCAATGTTTTGGTGCATTAAGTCGGAAATCAGATGTCCGGGTCCTGGTGTACGGATACGTCAGCCACCACACCAACACTAGACTCCCTGGACTGATAACCACACTCAATAAACTAAACACAATTTCTTCACATAGAAGAAAGATCAGAGTCTGCGGTAGAACCGACCTACTCTGATACCAATTTGTCATGACCCGTCCTCGGGGCCCATGCCGTGACTACCCCAAGCCCGCCTTCCATAGGCCAGCGGCTGGCGACTAGCACCAAGGAGTAAATCCCGAAAAAAGGGAAGGCATTGCCTTTGAAAAGTAAACAAGCACCACATAGTAAGAAAGCTTAAAAGTAAACACTAAGTAAAAACTTTAACAAGCTGTGCTGAAAGTAAATGAGCCGGAAATACAAGCCCAACTGTAAAGTACAACTGAAAGGGAAGAACATCAACTGAAAAGAAAATCCGCAGCGTCGAGCCGTCCTCTGGAAGTCCCGCCTGAAGGACGGGTATAGAAAGCCTCCACTGCTCCTCGGGTCCATCTGACCGCTCCAAGTACGTCTCACCCATTGGTCCACCTCCAGGTACCGTCCTGCTCCGCAAGCCTCCACTACGATCAGTGTTGTCCGTCGTCTGCAACCAACACAACGAAGTGCGGGCATAACCCATGTAGGGTTGAGTATAAGCTACTCAGTAGGGACCCCGAGACCCCCGAAGGTCTCCCAGAATCCACAAAGGATAACCACAAAGGAAAGATACAATCACGAAGTAACAACCGACACTGCTTAGGTATATTCCCATACATATACCTAAGTCATCAATTCCCGCTCACCTCCAATGTCCGAGCTCAAGCACAACCCAGTCCACACAGGAAAGAAAAACGTATACCCACACAGGATAGCTCATCACAATCAACAAAGGAGAGTAAACAGTAAATCCACACAGGATAGCTCAACACAATCCACAAAGGAGATTAAACAGTAAATCCACACATGATAGCTCAACAGAATCCACAAAGTAGAGTAACACAAGATTCAGCTCACACATGTATACTTCTTCGGATGACGATAAAGATGATCACTGATCCATCTAAGTCGTCGGACCCAAAAAGGATCGAAAGGTACTAACCCCCGCAATGACCCACATAGGATCAGACCCACACAGGATCAATAGGTAACTAACCCCCGCAAAGACCCACACAGGATCGGGCCCACACAGGACCTGTAGGTGCTGGCTCACACAGAACCGCTGAGCGCTGACCCACACAGGATCAGATCCACACAAGATCTGTAGCACTGATCCACGTAGGATCTCTGAGTACAGTAGTCATCGCAGTCCACTGAGGATCCCTACACAGTCGTCGTCGCGGTCCACTGAGGATCTCTGCACAGTCGTCGTCGCGGTCCACTGAGGATCTCCAGACAGTCGTCGAGTCGCAGCCATCACTAGGGTTCCCGCACACAGCAAGCTCGTTCGGGAGGGTCTGCTCCACGACCCGAGAGGCTGATACATCAACTGACACAAAGTCTGAGGTTGATGTATCCAAAAATTCCGTATCGTCAACAGGAACTCAACGTCGCAGACGGGGCGTCAATCGGACGCCCGGTTTGAGAGTTATTGGTTTTTTCGTCCCAGGGGCCCGGTTGGTTTTTAAGGAAAAACCAACCCGACCGTACTCCACCTACGTGCAAACCTTGGGCAGACTAAGAAAAAAGATCCGTATCACTTAGAGGAATCCACCAAAGCTGACGGTACGGCAATCGGACGTCCGTAGCCCAAGATATGAGCGTTTTCGCTCAGAGGGCCCGGTTGGTTTCGTGTACGAACCAACCCGGCCGAACCTAAAGTATTCCGAAACCTTGAGTGCGATATACCGAAACGGCCGTCTCGATCCAAGGATCGTGTTGCTGCTGACGACACGTCGTTCGGAGGCCCGTAGCTCACGTTACGGGCAAGAGACTGAAAACGGTCCGGAGACGGTGGGTCCGGGCCCGGGCCGACCAGGCCTGACCCCCCCTGGGTCGGCCAAACCGGGTCGACCCGACCTGGTCCAACCCTGCCGGTCGGACCGGCCTGGCTCGGCTCGACCGAGCGGATGAGCGCGGTAGCCACCCCCGCGGGTTGAGGAAGTCGCGACACTCGAAGGGCCGCACCGGACAAGCGGACGCGGCTTCTGCCGTGTCCCGTGCGGGCGAGCTGGACTCACGCGGCCGCGGGTCCGCTGGCCACCGGCGCCGCTGCGCCGGCGACCCGCGCCGCCGGCAGCTTCCGCGGGCCACCGGAGTTGCTCCGGTGGTCCGTTTTCCTTCTCGTCTGCGCCGTTGCCCCTCCCGGGTTCCGTTCTTCACTATGGGATCATCAAATTTTCCTTGCATCATGTTTTTCCATCGCCCGCCAAATCCACACAACCACGAAGAACGACGGAGGGTTTTCGGGCCGTGTTCGTTTGGCCCGCACCCTCCTCGTTAGTTAAGAACAACGAGAGAATTTATTCAACACATGAAACAACAATTTTAATAAATTAAAATTGTTCATATGAATCCGGTTCTTTAATTTTAAAGAAGTGTTCACGGGAAAAATAAAAAAGGGTATTTCCAAAATAAAAATCTCTACCTTGTCAAGTCGTCGCACGCGCTTTCTTCGCGGAACTTGATCGCCACGGAAGGAGGCGATCATCGCGTCGCAGAAGGCGTCGCGTCGTCGTGGAAGGATGTCGCGTCGACGAACTCCGAGGTTCAAGAAAAAAAATATTTAATTTTTAATAATTAAATCCTTCTTGAGTTAAAAACCACATAGGAATTCTAAAATAAAACTGAAACTCTCACCTCAACGGATGATCACAGGTTTTTGTTGCGGATTATGGAACGTCGCCGAAGAATGTCGCGGGAGAGGAAACGTCGGCGTCGCGGCACACAGCGTCACATCGTCGATTTCTGTGGGTTCGGCGTTCTTCGTCGAAGGCTGGCGTTCTTCGCGTTCTTCGCGTTCTTTGCGTTCTTCCCGAAGAAGGGTGAAGGCACAAGAATTCTGTCAAAGCCTCTCAATGTGTAATCCTCCAAAAGTCGGTGTTGGTCTTATTTTATTATTACGCCAACAAACGAAAAAGAGGTAAGTAACGACCCATTAATTCGTAGAATTAATTCAACGAAAGAAATTGACCATTTAATTCACGAATAAAACCGCCCAATTAAATGGTGCATTAAGAATTTAAGAAACGCGTCAGTTGACTTTCATAATGACGGGTTTTCGCGGGTGCGTTACTTAGCAGAAAAGAAACCGTGGGGCTCGTGCGGGCCCTTCCTCACAAATATCCTACCAAGGGGGTAGGATTTTTTGGATAGCACCCTATCCGTATCAACTCAGCTTAAGCCACTTTAAGTGGATTCAAGTGGCTTCCAAGTGGCTTAAGTGAAATAAAATAAAGTTTGTCGTACAATTATTTTAGTTCTTAACTTTAAGCCTGAAAATTAAAAACCACACCTGAGCCAACGCAACTCTGGAAGAGGCATTTCTAAGCAAGTACCGGCGCTGCGATTTCATCGGTGCCCTCAGAATTCGATTCCGGGCACCAGTTCAAAAGTTAGAAAAACCTGCTCGTCTGTTCACTGAATGTATCCGAGACAAACTTCAGAAAATGATTCCGGGCACACCAGGCCTCGGAATCAGGTGCTGTCAGAAACTGCTTTCTTGTAACATTCCAAAGAAAATTAAGAAAAAAATTTCCTTGAAATTTACGGGTCTTTACAAAAAAAATATCATTACCATGTTTTTTTGGCCCTTATATAATAAGAAACAACAAAATGTGTTTATGCTTAATGCATAACTATGGTTGAAGGTTACAATTTACCAAAATAGCTGGACATGTATTGTGAGTAATACTATATAAACCAAATGGATTTATTCAATATATATATAACACAATATGGAGGGTTATCATCTCATTTAAAAATTCCGGATACTCATAATCAATTTTCTACCACTAAGGAGAGTCTGCTAGGTGATACAGTTTCCCATCATCAGTTATTGTATCTGCATTCCATGTTTATTGTCTAGTGATTTCGTGACATCCATGGATTCCTATAGACCCTGTAATGATAGGAATGTTACATAAAATGTTTTAAGGGATTGATTCAAATTTCTTGTATCGATTAGTTCCACACTGAGGGAATTTTCTAGGCAATTCATGTTCCTTTAAAAACAATAATAAATAAATTGGACAAGAATGTATTTTTTTAGAGATCATGAAATTTGAACAAAACATGCATATAATGTAATATAGTCGACATGAAAGATCATTTTCTTTAAGCGTGATATCATTTAGGAGACCAAGTAGTTCTGTAAATATGATGTCCATCCATCAACTTCTTTAATTTAAATTATATAACATCAATATAACTAATAATGATATATATTTAATACAACTGGTACACAATAGTCTCATAGCATGTCTATTTATGTAAGATCCCATCATTTTCTAGAGTTATATTAGGTGTGATTTTAGGTACTTTTCATTCTTATTTAATTAACTTGGTTTGGATTATTTACTTTGGGTGTGTTTGGGTGGAGTTTTTAAGAATATTTGTGGAAATGGGTCTTTCCATAGTTGGCACATGGTTAGGGTAAATCGTGCACCCAACCTAGCTAACCATGTGAACTTAGGTAGAGAGGTTCGCATGGTTGGTGAGTAGTTTTAAAAACCATGCACCAAAACCTAGGAAAATATGCAACCCTAGACAGTGAGTTCCATATGGTGGGTGCACATTTTATCCTAACCATGTTCCCCTACCTCGAAAACTGTGTGCGTAGAGTTATTCACCCAAAAATTAGTTTTATAAATCCATGAACCCCCGGAACACCTCTTATTCAACCCTGGATCTAGAATTGATAATTTTTGGATATCCTAAATCTTTCTTGAGGGGTTCCTAGGCTGTACGACCTCCGTCCTTCATGATTCAATGCCCACATTGAATATCTTCTCTTCTCTTGGTAAGTTGATCTCACCCCGATGCCCATCCTCTATCTTTCCTAGATCTTTTGGAGGATTTTATTCTCTTTTTCATTAGATATAAACATAATTATTGTGATCTAGATCTAGGATTATATATTTATATCTAGATTGTTAGGATCAGGATATATTTGATATTGATTTAGGGATTTAGGTCAGGAACTAATATCTATGTCGTTGAATAGCTTGGATTTTTAGGATTTCTATTGAGAGAATGCCCATCAATGAATTGAGGTAGGTGGTCTAAATAATAATTACCATAGTTGTGGATTATATATATATATATATGAAAAATTGTATAATTCCTAGCATCCTTTAGCAATTTATTTTTTTAAATTGGGTTAACTAGGTTGACCTATTGATTTATCAGAGAATTGTTTAATTAAATGATTAGTCGAGGAATTAATCATGAGACTAAGGGGATTACCTATTAGATATTAAATTTGGGAAATTGATTATGATATTCAAGTACTATAATTAGATAATTAACTAATGTATTAATTATGATATATCAAAGTGACTAGATTGAGATTATAAATTATTTTCTTTGAGATTATAACCTAGATAATTAATTGTGTGATTAATTATTAAGAGTTTATATTTAGAATGAGATAATTACTTATGGAAAATTAATTATTGAATAATAATTGTGATATTGGTTAATTAATTATTGAATTAATCAAACGGATTGAGTCATATAGTTAATTGTTGTGTAAACTAATGGGTTTGATATATTTTACTAATTGTTGGATTAATAATGGTATTGATGTAGATAATTAATTATGAATTAATTATGTGTGAATGAATGAGAACATGGTCATTCAAAATTTTTAAGTACACATGGTAACATTGTAATTATACTTATATTTAAAGATAATAGGAACATGGTCATTATACTGAGGAATAATCATGGAAACATGGTCATATTACTTATGAGTATAGAGAATGGGAACATAGTAATTATATTAAGGAGTAATCATGGAAACATGGTAATATTAATTTTTATTTTAATTTTGGTAACTATGAAAATGTATCTTATAAATGTGAAATTAATGAATGGAAATAATGGGACTCTGAGTTATAGCCTCACATGGGAATATTTCAAACTCTCGCATGAGTTGAATTAGGTAAAACTACATGAAATATGGTAAATTCCGCCCCATGATTTGGTTGACTGCCTATGGAGGCCGCAAAGGTTAACTAAAAAAAAGCTTTCCACACCCCCTCATGCTCTCTCCCTATCCCTTAAAAACCCTATGCCCCCACCCATCCCCTCCCTATCCGCACCACCTCCACAACATAGCCTCCATCACACCAACTCCACCTCCGCCACCAATTCACATATGCTACCCCTCCTCTCCCTTACCGTACCCACCTCCACCTTCAGCTCACATGCACCACCCATCCTCTCCCTCGCTTCACCGCCTCTTCCTCCATCACACCTCAGCCCACATCCTCTCCCTAACTAGCATACAGATTCTGTCTGGATAACCTCTTCCACTTTTCTCTCCCTTGCTGTAGGATCCAGATCCCTCTCCCTCCCTGAATCTCCTTCCCACCTCCGCCTCCCTTGCCCCGAATCCCCCTACTCATGCCTCACTGGTCCCTGTAACCGACCAAAGCTATGTTCCACCCATCCATCCTCACCAATGCCTCTCTCTCAGATCTCTTTGGTTCTCCGACTTCTTCTATGTGTTTACTGGGTTCTATATTTGTCGCATTATAAGGTACTTTCTAATTTTTATTTTGATTTTGGGAACTTTCCATCACAAATTGGATTTTAAAACATCAACTTGATGAGTAAAATAATTTTAGAGAAGGGGGTAGACTTTGATAAAGCATGATAAGGAATTATCTCGGTTAGTATTAATGAATGTAAGAACACTATAATTTTACATTTAACTTTACAATAATATGGTAATAGATTTAATTTATCGATCATATGAATACATTTTAGAATGTTGGGGTTTTGAAAAATTTAGTATGAAATCCTTGGGGAATGAATACTTCCACTTTGTTTTCGCTTCTATGATAATGATAAATGGAATTTGGGTTCAGGTTTGATAATGTAAAGCCTTTAATTTTAATAATTCAAGATTGTTACATGATTTTCAACCCACTGAATGTGAAAAAATATATCACATGGGTATAGATTCTCATTTTAGGGTGTGAGATGGTTCTTCTAGAACCCCCAGATATTGTAGGAAAAATATTTTTAGTAGTATTACCTATAAAAATAGAATTTAAGACATTATTAACTAACCTTACAACCTTAATAAAAAGTGATGTTACTATCCCAAATATCCCATAAGATCCCCAAGGTGACACACATTATGTCATTGACGATCAAAACAACAATGACGTAAGAATAAAAACAAAAATACAAATAAATCTCAAATATAGTTATTAATGGTGCGCCTCATGCCATGGAACACACCAAGTAACTGAGTGCCACACCATGGATTCACCATTGAGCATTTGGGAAGGTGCATAGTTGCACATGCTATGGTGCACAATGATGTAGAGTAGCATGGTGCGTGCCACTGCGCCAAACTATTTGGTTGTTTCATTTCCAGTTTCTTATCTTGTGTCTGCCAATTCATATCCCAATCATGATTGAAAATACCTCAAACAGACCTCACACGCGACCTCTCGTACTACACACCACTATCCTCTTCCCATAGAGGCCATAACCCAGCCCCTGCATGACCAAGTCGAGCGGTACTAGTCAACTCCCTCGACACCCACTTCCCAACCGAGACTGACCAACCACAATGACCCTTCTCTCTTAGTTTAGGGTTGGCACACACATGCAACACACATTGGGTGTGAACCAAACCCAACAAATATATTTTATTATTAAATTTTATTTATGTTTTTTTCTAGCACTAATGTCGAACCCCTCTGTCTGTCTAGGGCAAATTAGGGAACTTCAATTATTTTTTATTTAATGTTTTCTTATTTTTTGTCCATTTTTCATATATGCAGTTTAAATTATTTAATTGTTTGTTTTAAATATTTTTGGAATTGATATTTATTTCAAAAGTATATAACCTCACTCATTAAATTTTGTATGTTTTAATCTGTGTATGTATTCATATTTTGTGTGTCTGATGGATGAAATATGAATTTTCACCCTAATATTTTATATTTATGTTATTGTTATATAATTTATTATTTTTTATTGTTGATATATGTGTACATACATTTTATGAATCACAAGTTAATATTTCCATGCATCATCCGCCGCACCGTGAAATTTTTCACTGGGTGACCTTATCGCAGTTGTGTGCCACGCTCTGCAAATAATTTTGATCTAAAATTGAAAATTAAATCACAAATTGAAAGAAAACTCATACAGAAAGGAATTAAAGTTTATTTTTGACTCCCCTTGAGCCTAAATCATGAGTTCCAATGAAAAATTATTACTTGATCATACCATGAAACCCAAAACAAAAAAGGGGAGATCGAAAGGCCAACTTTCCTATGGAATAAGGGAAACCAATGATCTGATACCATTTATAATAAACCAGTATAGGTAGTCCCTTCTACGGATGCTCGAACCAGCCCTCCACACACCTGAAGGGAATTTCCATTCCATGTGAGCTTAAATCTAGTGCATGGGAATCACAAGAACACACTTGGAAACCGTTTCCTCTAATAATCATAGTTAATGTGATAATAATAATATAATAAAAATTTAGCAGGACCCATATTTACATTATAAATCCACTCTAAAAAAAATTAAAGAAATAAAATAAATAGATAATAATAAAATTATTGAATAACATAAGCTCTAAAAACCTTTCCCACAACCTATCCTCCCTCTTCTACAAGGAAAAGATTCCCACCTAGTGGATTTGATTTACCTACCATTGGATATATATAAAATCTATCCATAAAAAGTATTAAAATAAAAAATTTCTAAATACAATTACTTAATGGGAAAATTTTTATAAATTTTAGGAAATTAGTGGTTGGTCATACCAAAATCAAGTAATCAGTAAATCCATATGAGAATAATAAAAAAACAGTAACATTAGGATGATAAATTTACTCAAAGTAATCTATGTAGATTAATATGGGACCCATAAATATGATAATATAAGAATGAGAAAAATAATAACCCTTTTTGTGACCACTACTAGCTAGAACTATGGAATTTCCTTAGTAATAAAATTCATAAACTTTATAGATTGAACATAAAAATATAAATAATTTGTTTCACACGATTGACAAACCCAACCACAAACCCACTTCCAATGAAACAAAATTGTTAGAAATTTAATTATAGGACATGTGTACCATTAAATTAATACTTTAAAAGGGTAAGGAAACCGAAAATCTTTCCCCACTTATTCCATCATTTCAGGAAGTTCTCTTTCTCATAAAAAATTTCAATAAAAAACCATTAATTTAAACTCTAATTGAAATAAAAATCCTTTATTTTATTAAAAAATACATTGAAAACATAAGTAAAATTTCCTATTTTAATGTATGAAAAATAAACAAATAATTTAATTCCATAAAATTCATAATGAGCTTCAATACCATCATAAGGAAATCTACATAATGCTGATGACCAGTAATTAAATCAATAACCTAAAAACACATGCATAATATTACATATAAGATATTTAAATGTTCAATATATAATATGTAAGTCAAAAAATAACATACATATCATGATTCAACACCTTAGGAACTAATTGGAAAAGTACATGAGATGCAAGGTTGACCAGTTTCAAATTGGTTATTGATCACACATTCATCTCCTGAATCACTCTAAACAAACTTAATCTGCGAACCTCCGCATTGACATGAATATGTAAACCTAGGGGTGACTAGATATTGCATAATTTCGAGTAGCCTAAGTGTAACAGCCCGAGATTTTAGGAAAAATATTCTTTTTAATTTTATTAATGTCTTGTGTTGTACTCTACACCAAAAGGAGCTTGCAAAACACACATCCTTGACTTGCCTTGCATTACACGCAATCACGACCTTCCTCGATAGCGTGTGTAGTACGCAATACCGAGTTTCACTAAACAACGATATACTATTAAAATATTATTAAAACTAGCTGTTATGAATAGTAATAACCACTTTTTAAAATTTTATAAATTTTAGCTCTCAAAATGGACTTCATTTTTGGATTCGGAATATCGAAATTAGCTTAGGGTGAAATTTTGGTAATTTTCGGATAACTTTCATATTCTGATGAATAGTGAAAATTACTAAATTATAATTAAAAACAACTTTTTTAATCAAAAATAATTAATAGTGATAAATTATTAATTTGAGTGGTTTTAAAGTATATTTAGAATATATTTTTACAATTTAATACAATGTTGGTCATTGGATGTAATTTCACATTTAAACCAGACATAAACAAGTGTCAATCTTTTGATAGATATTGTTTCTTAAAAACATGCTATTTGTTTTAACAGGGGGATTTAATTGTAAAATAAATTAATGAAACTTCTATGTTATGAATTTGGTAAAATAGAATTCATTTTTGAATTCAGAATATGAAATATAGCTTAGGATGAAATTTTGGGATTGTTCTGAAAAACATCAATTTTTGATGAATAGTGAAACTACTAAGTGGTAGTTAAAAAACTGAATTTTTCATAAAAATTAATTTTACCGCTTCTGTGAATGGGATTTCAAAAATCCGAGAGACACGGTTGATGTCAGTAAGTAAAATGTGGTTCAATGAGATGAAAATAATTTTTGGTGAATAGTAACTTTTTACTTTTATTTACCACGGTTAAAAGTAAATAGGGTAATTAAGGGTAACAATGATATTAATATTACCCTAACACATGTCCTAATCCTATTGGACAAGTGTAGCTCGACAAAAAACAACCTTAAGTGTAAAATATTATCATTTAGGCCCACTTGGATTAGATTAAGACATTTATTATTATTTAATTCAAAGAAGAGTTAAAAGAGTTAAAATCAAAGTTTATTTACTAAAACATTTTTAATATAGGGTTAAACATAAGATAAATTCAATTGTAAATATTCATTAGAGATCTAAACATATTTCCTACATAATGGTTTTTTATTTGTAATTTTTAGACATCAAATAAGTGAATTTATTTATGACACAAAGATGATGCAGTAATTATCTTATTAATGAAATATTGACATAATTGAGATTATAAATACCAAAATAAATGCAATTTAAGACTTTTTATGAATTCCACTAATTTTATAGGTTACTATGATATATTAGTGTTGATTTAATCAAATTGTTTCGAACATATAATTATGTTATGACTTTCACAAAAATCATATATCAAATAGTGTCAAAATTTACACAAAATAGTTTTTAAATCAAATATTATATTATTAATTGTTATTTTATTCCTAAAAATCTAAGGTTCGGCCAAATGACTTAGATAAGGATATATATATTAATAATAAACAATTTGGGGTTCGTTTGGCATGTTATAATAAGTTTATTAACCATATAGTGTAAGAAAACAAAAAGACACGGTAAAAGTTAAATTATTTAACTTAAAGTTAAATCTAATTGATAAGGTTAAAATAATAACCTAAACTTGTCTAAATCCTATTGGTTGATAAAGCTTTCGACCCATACCCACTTTATCTTCTAAATAAGACCCTTTGAAACCATTATAAACCAATTTTGACTTTAATATAAAATAATATTTTGAGATATTCCTAAGGTGCCCCTCTCCTCCCTTATAAAAGGGAACCTCCTCCCTCTCTTCCTCACACAACTCTGAGCCTTAAAGCTCGGCCAATACCTGCCAAAATCTCTTCTCCACTTCCCTAGTATCATCCAAGAGGTCCTGGTCTTCTTCAAAGACCATCCTTAGTTCATTAAGTGGAGGATAAGTGAAGGCGCGTCAAAAAGAGGTAATATCCATTACCGATCTTTTTCAATTTCTTTCTTCTTCAACTTCTTCTTCTTTAGTTGTTTCATGATAAAGTAATAACATCAGTATTTATTATATACTGATATGTTATTATAAATATGAAAAAACTATAATTAACCTTCTATCCATCCTACGGAAAAATGAAATCACCGCGCGTGCGTACGTACGGAATACCATCTCCACGCCGTGGTGTAATCTATTTTCCATCACCACCTTAATTGGATGGGTATAATGGTGTAATGAGTAACTATATATGATTATTATAAAGTGATATTGATACTGAAATAGTATACATACACTTCAACACAATTCCACAACCATGGAAATGATATCATCGCTCGTGCGTACGTACGGACTACCGTCTCCACGACGCGATGAGATTCATTCTCAATGATTGACCATTCATGAATGATTATAAAGTATATATAATAAGTACTAATGAAATATATGACATAATAATGATACTATATTTATGTATATTTATATTTATGTCATCTACTTAATTCTATTCAATTAAATAAGGAAACGAAAACAGCGTTCATGCGTACGTACGGACTACCGTCTCCATGAATGGTGTATTTCATTCCATTTATCAATATATTATATATATGTATATTCTGAATATATATGATATATAAATCGTGTTTTACATTCTGGATATAAGTAATCATGATCCAAGTAATCATATTAATAATTACAAGTTAAAAACACCTACGATAAATGAAACGATTTTACCCAAAACGCTTCTTTAACATGAATTTACAAAAGAACGGGTAATATAAAGTCATAAGTGGACCATATATGATATAATAACAATGAATATAATTCTGGAATAAGTCAATAACATGATTTAAATCATTATACAGGAGGTTCGGACACGTACAAAGTAAGTCGGACCTAAGGTAAGGGAAATATCACAATCTCATTTTTATCCGAGATTGTTTATACTTTGGTATTTACTGGGGTGTATTTTATCATCCACATACATGTTTTCTCAATATGTAATATTATTTACATCCACCTACAATTGTTTAAATTCAATTTTTCCCTTCAATGAGTTTTTAGTAAAGGATATGAAATGAATCTTTTGTCGTTTTTCGTACGAGGTACTTTTTGAGTTTTCCGACAAAAGTACGAAGAATGTTTTTCTTAACTTATACGGCATGAATGGATTTTTAAAACATTATTTCCGAGAATCTTACTTTATAAGTTTTAAAGTTTATTTTTAATCAGATTCTTTTAGTTTATAATTGTACGACTTGTTATGAAAGGAAAGGTGTTTTTGAAGTAGAAAGGATATTTTCCTCAAGAATGAAGTTCAAGTGTTTTATAAAAATTATTTTCCATCTAAGATGATAAAGGGTTCTGTTTTTATCCCTATTATTACATTGATTTGATTATTTTGTGATGGAAATATTTTTATGGATTCCTTTATCTTATATGAATTGTTTTATGATGTCATGTTGTTTAAGAATCCCATTTTTATTACATGGGTTATGCAATGATGTATGATTTATGAATTTGTGGCACACATAAGAATGGTATCATTATGAGATGGGTGGGACCTATATCTCCCTCCAATGCATTGGGTAAAGATTTTATATCTCATGAGATAGACATGGCTGGAATGGTAGGTTATACCGGTTCAGTGAAACAGGACTGAAACGAGGGTGACTCGGTTCAGAAAGGGAGTTTGTCCACTAAGATAGTCTTGGCAATGGGTCTTGACTAACAAGAAATGATTCTCTATGATTATGTGTGTATTCCACAAAGTTTCATGTTTTAAGTTATGCTTATTGGGATTTCATTTCACTACTATGATTTATCCCATGATATGAAATTATGCTCTCTTTTGCAGGTTAAGATTTCCAAAAGTTATGTTCTTATGAATATGATGTGATTGATTTTTCTTTTGCTTACCCTTACTGAGCATTTGAGCTCACCCTTTTATTTTTTCTTTTCCCCAGGATATAAAGAAAGGTTTTAGGTAAAAAAAAGGGAAGATCTTTATGGGAGATATTGAAGATCTTTCACCATAATTAGAAGATTATGTTCCGAGTTTCCAAAGACACTAAACTATTATGATCCTTGTGTGTGTGTTTTTGTTATGTACTAAGTATTCCGCAAAAGAAATGTAATGTCCATGTACGATAAGCATAGGGTCTTTACAGTTGGTATCAGAGGAAAGGTTTAGTCAACCTTTGGAAACTAGGATGCGAAAACGTTAGTGAGATCCCTAGAGATATTTCTACGGTATGTCTAGGGATGTCCCTAAGGCTAAGTATACGTATAGGTTATAGTACTAGTACTACGCTAACGATCATAGAATTAAACCTAAGATGTTAGATATTGAAGGTACTCCCCCTTTATTATGTTGTTTTCCCTAGCATGATTTTTGCCTCTCACACTATTCTTTTTGGGTTTTAGACGATGGCTGGAACCCGAAGGAACCGTGTTGATCAATGCAATGGACAATGGATTGATTGTCCTCCTGAACAAACAAATGTTATGAGAGATGGAGTGAAAATTCTTATTGCTATCCTTACACAAGCTATGAATCATTCTGGACTTCCAAATGAGCAGAGAAAGGAACAATATTCTATTGAGTCCTTCATGAGGCAACGTCCACCTTCTTTCAGTGGGACTTCTGATCCACTTGTTGCTAAACAATGGATCAATACCACTGAAAAGATATTTTCAGTTCTTCAATGTTCTGAACATGATAAAGTCATCTTAGCAGTATATCGTTTGGAAGGTGAAGCTGATCAA
This sequence comes from Viscum album, assembly GCA_963277665.1. Taxonomy (NCBI): domain Eukaryota; kingdom Viridiplantae; phylum Streptophyta; class Magnoliopsida; order Santalales; family Viscaceae; genus Viscum; species Viscum album. Next base: position 1,783,898,260 of record OY728121.1, on the reverse strand, counting down.
TGGTGGAATCTTATCAAGAATACGAGGCCAAGAGATGAAATTGAGTCCATGGAATGGGACGAGTTCAAGAACTTGTTTTTTAGTAAGTACTTCCCTCGTATTCTTCGAACAAATATGGAGAAGGAGTTTCTTGAACTAAATCCAAAGGATGATGAATCTGTTGGTATATACGAAGCGAATTTTACAAGACTTGCAAGGTATGCATCTGGCATTATCATCCAACCTGAAAGTAAAGTTGATCGATTTTTCAGTGGCTTAAAACCAAGTCTTCGAAGGGCATTATCTATAAGAGACTTCAGTAGCTATGAAGAAATTGTGCGTTGTGCTATCAAGGTAGAAATGGAAGTTGGTGTTACATATCTATCTCATTGTTTTGACAAGAAACGAAAGATGGAGTTCAAGGAGAAATCTCAGAATAATGGTGAAAAGAAGATGAATGTTTCCTTATGCACAAAGTGTGGAAAGAAGCATGGTGGAGATTGTATTAAAGGGACTAGAAAATGTTTTAAGTCTGGAAAAGAAGGTCATCGTGCAGCTGAGTGTCGAAGAAATGGAAAAAGGGTTTCTAATGATGTGAATAAAGAAAACACTACAGAGAATGCACCACCAACACTTCAATGCTTCATGTGCAAGGAAATGGGGAATTATGCTAATAAATGCCCTAATCCAAGGGTTAGTGATGATCAACATGACCAACCACTGAAGGCAAAGGACAAAGGGAAGTCACATGCGATCACTATTGGCGATGTTGAATATGAGAACGATGTGGTGGAATGATTAAGTGTTTAAGTAATGGGATTCCAAAATAATATTGTATCATGGAGTATTGGAATATTTATGTATTGGTCTAATATGGTATTCAAAGTAATTGAGATATTTTTGGAAATAAGATGATATGCGCATAATGAAGGGAAAACGAGAGAAAAAAATGTTTAACAGTATTCATGAGCTCATGATTGATATAAGGACTAAGTGATATCATGGTTTGAGTATATAGAATTTTGAGGATTTTGGTATGTGGAAAGTGTAAACTTTTAACTGCATTCATGTTTTCACTAAGGTATTCAAGAGAATACACGATTAAGGACTTTGAATGTTTGGAATGTGACCAACAAAACATACCTTATGATATATGGGGATCGACGATGGTGTTAAATCTCATGTAATCATTTTCACTATGTTATGAGAGTGGACTGTAGTATAATGGATAAGCCTAAATATTGGAATGGATTATGTTGGACATAAGTTAGTATTGTTTAAGGATAAAAGTTTTTTTCGATATTATTGATGGGATGTTATAGTAATATAGTTTTAGAAAAAGGACAACCTGCAGGACGGGCGACAGCCCATGGCGTCGGACAAGGCTGTGGGAATCGAACCCACAACTGAAGTGCGACTGGCCTTTATCACCTACCACTGGCCTACAGGAAGTCCCTGTTTAGTAGAAACTAGTTTTATTATATTAAGCAGTATGATATATGAAGTATAAGTCCATTTTAGGAACCATATATGATTAATCTCACTATAGATCGACCTATGTATATAATTTTTGCTAACCATTTGTTTGAGACAGATGGAATGACCCGTCATTCTATCACATGATCTGCTAACACTTCACGAATAACAAATTCAACTTCATTTATTTAAGAGATGAAGTGGAAATTGTTCAAGGCACAGACAACAATGAGATTGTACCAAAATAAAGCAAGTATTTATTCTAAGCAAATTTTCAACTTTAGGGAAATGATCTTGAAAACCAAAAATGTTATCCTAGAGATCATATACCTGATGAATCAGATGGTACCTTATATCATCACAAATCTATGGATTTGTGATTACTGGCCTTTCCATAGCCAGGTTCTCTACCACTCTCCATCAGAACATGATGGTTAGATTTCTCTTCCATATAGATATTTTCACCTATGTGGAAACCCAGCGATTAGTTTATTTGGGTAATCGTTACATTTCATACTTTAGTTTTTAAAGCCAAATTTTGGTATTCTTTTTTACGATGTGGGTTTCTATTAAAGAAACTTTCGAATAGTAAACCATTTATAACCCCGACGAATTTCGAGGGCGAAATTCATTTTAAGGGGGGTAGAATGTAACAGCCCGAGATTTTATGAAAAATATTCATTTTAATTTTATTAATGTCTTGTGTTGTACGCTAAACCAAAAGGAGATTGAACAATACACATCCTTGACTTGCCTTGCATTACATGCAATCACGACCTTCCTCGATAGCGTGTGTAGTACGCAATACCGAGTTTCACTAAACAACAGTATGCTATTAAAATATTATTAAAACTAGCCGTTATGAATAGTTATAACCACTTTTTAAAATTTTAGAAATTTTAGCTCTCAAAATGGACTTCATTTTTGGATTCGGAATATCGAAATTAGCTTAGGGTGAAATTTTGGCATTGTTCTGAAAAACATCAATTTTTGATGAATAATGAAACTACTAAGTGGTAGTTAAAAAAATGAATTTTTCATAAAACTTAATTTTACTGCTTCTGTGAATGGAATTTCAAAAATCCAAGATACACCGTTGATGTCACTAAGTAAAATGTGGTTCAATGAGATGAAAATAATTTTTGGTGAATAGTAACTTTTTACTTTTATTTACCACGGTTAAAAGTAAATAGGGTAATTAAGGGTTACAATGATATTAATATTACCCTAACACATGTCCTAATCCTATTGGACAAGTGTATCTCGACCAAAAACAACCTTAAGTGTAAAATATTATCATTTAGGCCCACTTGGATTAGATTAATACATTTATTATTATTTAATTCAAAGAAGAGTTAAAAGAGTTAAAATCAATGTTTATTTACTAAAACATTTTTAATATAGGGTTAAACATAATATAAATTCGATTGTAAATATTCATTAGAAATATAAAAAGATTTGATACATAATGGTATTTTATTTGTAATTTTTAGACATCAAATAAGTGAATTTATTTATGACACAAAGATGATGGAGTAATTATCTTATTAATGAAATATTGACATAATTGATATTATAAATACCAAAATAAATGTAATTTAAGACTTTTTATGAATTCCACTAATTTTCTAGGTTACTATGATATATTAGTGTTGATTTAATCAAATTGTTTCGAACATATAATTATTTTATGACTTTCACAAAAATCATATATCAAATAGTGTCAAAATTGACACAAAATAGTTTTTAAATCAAATATTATATTATTAATTTTTATTTTATTCCTAAAACTCTAAGGTTCGGCCACATGACTTAGATAAGGATATATATTAATAATAAACAATTTGGGGTTCTTTTGGCATGTTATAGTAAGTGTATTAACCATATAGTGTAAGAAAACAAAAAGACACGGTAAAAGTTAAATTATTTAACTTAAAGTTAAATCTAATTGATAAGGTTAAAATAATAACCTAAACTTGTCTAAATACTATTGGTTGATAGGATTTAGATCCATACCCACTTTATCTTCTAAATAATACCATTTGGAACCATTATAAACCGATTTTTACTTTAATATAAAAAAATATTTTGAGATATTCCTAAGGTGCCCCTCTCCTCCCTTATAAAAGGGCACCTCCTCCCTCTCTTCCTCACACAACATTGAGCCTTCAAGCTCTTCCAATACCTGCCAAAATCTCTTCTCCACTTCCCTAGTATCATCCTAGATGTCCTGGTCTTCTTCAAAGACCATCCTTAGTTCTTTATGTGGAGGATAAGTGAAGGCGCGTCAAAAAGAGGTAATATCCATTACCGATCTTTTTCAATTTCTTTCTTCTTCAACTTCTTCTTCTTTAGTTGTTTCATGATAAAGTAATAACATCAGTATTTCTTATATAATGATATGTTATTATAAATATGAAAGAACTCTAATTAACCTTCTATCCATCCTACGGAAAAAGGAAATCACCGCGCGTGTGTACGTACGGAATACCGTCTCCACGCTGTGGTGTAATCTATTTTCCATCACCACCTTAATTGGATGGGTATAATGGTGTAATGAGTAACTATATATTATTATTATAAAGTGATATTGATACTGAAATAGTATACATACACTTCAACACAATTCCACAACCATGGAAACGATATCATCGCTCGTGCATACGTACAGACTACCGTCTCCACGATGCGATGAGATTCATTCTCAATGATTAACCATTCATGAATGATTATAAAGTATATATAATAATCACTAATGAAATATATGAAATAATAATGATACTTTATTTATGTATATTTATATGTATGTCATCTACTTAATTCTATTCAATTCAATAAGGAAACGAAAACAGCTTTCATGCGTACGTACGGACTACCGTCTCCATGAATGGTGTATTTCATTCCATTTATCAATATATTATATATATGTATATTCTGAATATATATGACATATAAATCATGTTTTACATTCTGGATATAAGTAATCATGATCCATGTAATCATATTAAAAATTACAAGTTAAAAACACCTACGATAAATGAAACGATTTTACCCAAAACGGTTCTTTAACATGAATTTACAAAAGAACGGGTAATATAAAGTCATAAGTGGACCATATATGATATAATAACAATTAATATGATTCTGGAATAAGTCAATAACATGATTTAAATCATTATACAGGAGGTTCAGACATGTACAAAGCAAGTCGGACCTAAGGTAAGGGAAATATCACAATCTCATTTTATCCGAGATTGTTTATACTTTGGTATTTACTGGGGTGTATTTTATCCTCCACATCCATGTTTTCTCAGTATGTAATATTATTTACATCCACCTACAATTGTTTAAATCCAATTTTACCCTTCGATGAATTTTAGTAAAGGATATGAAAGGAATGTTTTTCCGTTTTTCCTACGAGGTACTTTTTGAGTTTTCTGACAAAAGTACGAAGAATGTTTTTCTTAACTTATACGGAATGAATGGATTTTTAAAACATTATTTCCAAGAAGATTCCTTTATAAGTTTTAAAGTTTATTTTTAATCAACTTCTTTTAGTTTATAATTGTATGACATGTTATGAAAGGAAAAGTGTTTTTGAAGTAGAAAGGATATTTTCCTCAAGAATGAAGTCCAAGTGTTTTATAAAAATTATTTTCCATCTAAGATGATAAAGGGTTCTGTTTTTATCCCTATTATTACATTGATTTGATTATGTTGTGATGGAAATATTTTTATGAATTCCTTTATCTTATATGAATTGTTTTATGATGTCATGTTGTTTAAGAATCCCATTTTTATTACATGGGTTATGCAATGATGTATGATTTATGAATTTGTGGCACACATAAGAATGGTATCATTATGAGATTGGTGGGACCTATATCTCCCTACAATGCATTGGGTAAAGATTATTTATCTCATGAGATATACATGGCTGGAATGGTAGGTTATACAGGTTCTGTGAAACCGGACTGAAACGAGGGTGACTCGGTTTAGAAAGGGACTTTGTCCACTAAGATAGTCTTGGAAATGAGTCTTGACTAACAAGAAATGATTCTCTATGATTATGTGTGTATGCCACAAAGTTTCATGTTTTAAGTTATGCTTATTGGGATTTCATTTCACTACTATGATTTATCCCATGATATGAAATTATGCTCTCTTTTGCAGGTTAAGATTTCCAAAAGTTATGTTCTTATGAATATGATGTGATTGATTTTTCTTTTGCTTACCCTTACTGAGCATTTGAGCTCACCCTTTTATGTTTTCTTTTCCCCAGGATATAAAGAATGGTTTTAGGTAAAAAAAGGGAAGATCTTTATGGGAGATATTGAAGATCTTTCACCACGATTAGAAGATTACGTTCTGAGCTTCCAAAGACACTAAACTATTACGATCCTTGTGTGTGTGTTTTTGTTATGTACTAAGTATTCCGCAAAAGTAATGTAATGTCCATGTACGATAAGCTTCGGGTATTTACACTAAGAACATAAGAAAACTTCTATCATCGTATATTAAGGTTCTTCATGAATTACTAAAGGATGAAAGCCTTGTTCTAATCAATTATTAACCAATGATAATTTAAAATCCCAAATAGCAGCATCACAATCCTATACTTCCTACATCACAAACTTCAATTATAAGTATCTCCAACCCATAATCACATCATTAATTACAAATATAAATCTAGCGCGTCGATATACATAAACATATAATTAATAAAAGTGGCTAAAATATTGGATAATTAACTAATCACTAAATAATCACCTTCCACAGTTCCAAAAAAATATATTTTATTCAAGAACATCATGGTTGAACCAACATTTTTTACGTGAGATGATGTTTTAGTTGATTAGGAATGTGATGGTTGTTCTCTCTAGGGTGTCTTGATTGTTTTTTGGTTGTTCTTATAATATCTAATTTTGCATTCATAAATCTATTAAATCTCACCTGCCTTCATTATCTAGTATTTTTTTCTTATGATATCATTTTATAATAAATTTGTCTCCAACATGGAGGTGTGGTGATAGATTCTCCAATAATAGAAATAGAAAGTGTGTGTGGTTGGTTTTGGTATGTTCATGGGATTTCACTTCCATTCCATTATCTATTATCCTGTTTATTACTCAGAGATATAAATTGTTTATTTTATAAATGGTCCACATGCAATTGATCAATCATTATTTTAAATGTATTTTTTGATATGAAAAATCAAATTAATATGAAGTCTTGTTTAAATGTTACTACATGTTATACAAATATTAATATGGATAATAGTTGGATTTATTTTCCAAATTGAAAATCTAGAATATATTTTGAGCGAATTATGATGTTTATTGAGTTAACTGGAGGATTTCAAAGTTACTATATTAGTGTTCCATGTAGAAAATGTGCAAACAGATATCAATTCACACTAGATACAATGAGGGAGAACCTATTTATGAATGGATTTATGAAAAATTATAAGAGTTGGACTCGTCATGGTGAAGAATATATTTGTTGTCAAAATATAGATGTAGTTCAGATGTATGTTGATGATAGGATGAATGATACAATGCATGAAATAACTACTAAAATGGTACGTTAGTTGTCTCCTGAAGGAATTGATAACTAGAATGTTGAGATCAGTGAGATAAATATGCACTCTGGTGCAGATCGTTATTTAAGGTGGTTTTATGAAATACTTGATGATGAAAAATTGAATTATATCATTGATGTACTTCATAAAAAAACTATTGTTTATCATCTGTTGTTGCATTTGAAGACGTTGAGTCAGTGGTCAGACAAATCAGTCAACATGCTATTAGTGTTATTGAAAAAGGTACTTCCTTTTGATGTTTTGATTCCTGAGTCATATTACAATGATCGTAAGTTAACAGAGAACTTAGGATTTTTATTTGAGACTATAGATGCATGTGTAATCAATTTTATGTTGTTTAGAAAGTAAAATTCTATTTGGATATTTTTATGGTATGTGGTGCTTCTAGGTATAAATATAGTAGGGGAAATCAGACTCATCAAAGTTAGACTGCGAAATAGGGAAAAATGGTTTCCGTAAAGAAAATGGGTTACTTTCCCCTAAAGTTGAGGTGGAAAATATTTTTTCTGTCATCTAAAGAGTCTAATTTAATGAGATGGCATGCAAAAAAAATTATGAAATTGATATGCTAACCCACAAGGAAGACTCTCATGCATGGATTTATTTCCATCAACGACACCCTAGCATTACTAAAGATGGTCTTACTATCTGATTGGGGTTGGAAGAATATGGTTTCAATCTATTCAAGTATATGGATGGTGCAACATATAACATATGGCCCACGGTGTTGGTTCCATATAATATTCCTTTATGGATTTTTATGAAACAATAGTTCATATTAATTTCAAATCTTATTGATGGATATAGATGTCTGGGGGATAATATTGATGTTTACCTTCATCCATTGATTGAAGAGTTGAATGAATTTTTGGGTGATGGTGTAATGACTTTTGACTGTGAAACAAATTAAATGTTCAAAATGTAGGCTGCTTTATTGTGGAAAATCAATGACTTCCTGGCTTATGAAAATTTATTAGGATGGATTATGAATGAACAATTTTTTTTCCCTTATTGAAATAAAAGTAAAAATTATATACGGCTTAAACAGTTGAAAAAATGGGCATACATGATTTACATAGGTTTTCTCCCCCTCATCACAGGTTTAGAAAGGAAAGACTGACATTTGATGGTTCTAGAGACTTCATACTAGTACCAAATATCCTATAAGGAGTATAATTATTATCACATATTGAGGAAGAAAACATCTACATGGTATATTAATTTCAAGATTTAGTGGCTCATCCATTACCTAATATTCATGGTGTGGGTAGACAACACAATCACAATTGGAAAAAGAAATTTATTTTTTAAAATCACCCCTATTTGAAAGCTAACATGTTATGTCATAATTTGGATTTCATGCACATTGAAAAAAAATGTTTGTGATAATATATTGTGGACCATTTTTGGTGTTAGTGGAAAATGAAATGACCATATTAATGAACCTTGTGATTTGGAAGAAATGGGTTTATGGAAAGAGTTTCATTTACAGTTGGCTAAGGGAAACAAGGCATATATGGCTAATGCACAGTATAAGATGATGAAAAAGTAGAAAGAGACATTTATTCCATTTTAAAGAGGCTCAAGGTGCCTGATGGTTACTCTTCTAATATTTCAAAGTGTGTGAAATTGACGAACATGACATTTCACGGGTTGAAAATTCATGACAATCACATACTACTTAAATAGTTGATTCTAATTGCAATTTTTGATTGTTTATACCCCAATTTTGTTCAACCATTTATTGAGTTAGGTAATTTTTTAGATATATTTTTTTAATAAATCAATGAATGAGTGATTCAAAATTTTAAAGGACTGAATTGTACATACGCTTTGTCACTTTGAAAAACAATTTCCCCCATCATTTTTCTATGTAATGGTTCACTTTATAGTGAACCTAACTGATGAAGTAATGGGTTATGTTCTAGTTCAATTCTGGTGGATGTATCTTATTTAGTGGTATCTACAAACATTGAAACGATTTGTATGCAACTGAGCTCATCCGGATGCATCAATAGCCAATGGTTTTTTGATGGATGAGTGTACTCTTTTTGTGTGTGGTGAAAATATTATAGATGTTGAAAAAAATTAGAGAATCCCTGTCAGATTCATGATGGTCCAGTTGGAGAAGGAACCATATTTGATACAGACAACCACGAGTGGATACATGCTCATTGACATATCTTGTTCAATACTCCATCAGTTACACCCTTAATATAGTAAGTGTCTTATCAATTTTATTGTTTAAATTTTACATGTTTTTTTGAAAACTTTGATCATTTAAACATCACATTATCATTTATAGTAGACACATTAATGAGCTAAAGGAATAGATGTCTCGTGCGACTGAGTATCAAATTCAACAATATCATTATGCGTCATTTCATGAATGGTTAAAGTATTTTGTACATATAAATTGATTTTGATTATGAGTGAATTAAAATACCAATTTTTTTATACATAAATAACTATTGAATTATATTGGTTCATAACATGAGAGAGGTAGGTGACACCACCCTAATAGAATAATTTAACCAACTAGCTCAGAATTCATTTATAGCGGTTCACCGTTATAAACTATAGATGCTAATGGATTTCTATTTTTCATTAAATATATTGATAAAAAATGATCAAAAAAATATTTGCATCGTTTTTCCATTCGTTGATTATAGTTATTACTATGGTCAATTGACAAATATCATTGATGTTTTATATGCACATGGGATTAAATACATATTGTTAAAGTTTAATTGGGTTGATCTAGAGTGTGGAAATAAATTCGACCAATATCAGTTTACATTATGGAATATTAATTATATTTTATACAGAAATTATGTATTTGGTAATGAACCATTCATTTTGACATCACAATAAGAACAAGTTTTATTTGTTACCTTGCCATCTAATCATAGTTGGAAAGTTTTTTTGAAAATGTCCCGGAGAGGACTCTTTTTATTTGAACAAGATGAACCCGATACTATTGCCTTTGTTGGACAATATCATGATCAACAAACTATAATTAAACATGAGGAAGATATTTATGGGATAGGGTGACCTTTTAGGGAGAAAAAACCAATTTTTATGTTTAAGGAATAGTATAATTGTTGTCCTTCTCTTTAGTTTAAATTGTTTTTTAAAATTGTTTAACTTCTTATCAACAGTGTACCCTTTTTTTAATTTTTTAACATTGATTCCTTAAATAAATATTACAAAATAAATTACTGAATTGGATAATCTTCAATATAAATCCTCAAAACTAATTTGGTACATAATCATTTTTATTTATTATTGGTAAGAATATACCCAAAACTAATCTGGTACATAAGAAAATTTTTTCCAGGTATGTGACTTAATTTCTATTTGGAACTCAACCGATTCCCCTTTCATATATATATATATATATATATTCCTATAGAATTAAAAAATGTTTCCACTGACCATTCATTTTTACTTGACCTCCAAATAACTTATCTATGATGGGTAAATATAACTGCTAATATGAGGTAATCTTTATTTCATCCAAGAAATCCAAAGGTAGTAGTTCATTCCGTAATCTTCTTACTATAAGGGCCTTTAATATGGAATTAATGAAATATAAAGAGATACTAATAAATTAGATAATTCTATTTCAAGGTTTGGATTTTTTTGATTAGAATAAATCAAGATTAATGTTTGATAAAGTAAATATGTTTTTGAGAAGTATTGATTTCTAATTATCTAGACCATAGGATGCAATTTCATGAAATGTAAATGGTAAGGTTGTGTCGATTTCATCCATATTGTTGGATGAGTACATCAAATATGCACCTGTAATAGATTTTGAAGTGTTTTTAAGACATCAGATGCTTAATCTTTTTCTGATGTACTATTTTAAAAACTTATTTTTGGAAAAAAATATATAAAAAATCACATTTCGAACAATTACAAAAAATATTTCAGAGTATGTACTATTCAATTTGTACAACAAATCACGCAATTTGAACACCACAACATAATATGATGTGCTATTTTACATAATTTTTAAAATGTGTAATGTGAAACAACACATCTCAAATAGTACATACTATTTCATCCCTCAATAGAAAGACTCTATAAGAATGTGATGTGTTGTATTAAAAAAAAATTAAAATCATTTCTCATTTTTAATATTTTTGAACAACACATCAATGAAAAATAGAACATCAATACTCTATAAAATGTATAGGTATATTTATTTTTATTTTACATTTTTATAGACATTTAAGAGTATTTTTGTTTCACAATTTCGCAAACAACAATGTAAATAATATAAAACAGTGCATCAATCATTATGTGAGAGAACAATAATTACGTAAAAGTGATATTTTTGAATAGAAATAGTTTTATTTGAATGTGAAAACAATAATACTCTAAGAAATGTGAGCAAGAATACTCTTAAAAATGTTTTTATTAATAGAAAAACAATACTCTGTTTCACAATTATTGTAATATATTTTGATGTGTATGTAAGAGTATTGATGAGAAACATGATACAAAATTTATATGAAATCCATGAAAAAGTATGTACAATTTGTGTACATCAAAAAAATACATTGTGATGTGTTGTTCTACATATTTTTTTAACAACAATACTTTATAAAAACATGTTCTGTGCTTATTTACATGTTTTTTTAACAGTACATACTCTTACTTATTTAAAATATGTTTTAAAATTTATGATGTTCAGAGATAGAGTTAATAAAAACTTATTTCTATTTTATATACACCTATAACAATGTGTGATGAGATGTTTTACATTATTTATATGCGATTTTATTCCATAAATATTTATATTTCATTATCAGTAGTAAATAGAGTTTTTTAGTTTTTTTTTCATTATTTAAATGTAAAAAAAACATATTTATATGTGCATTTATTTCATAGATCTGCGTCATCACCTGATTCTATATAATTGTGAAAAGAATATATTATTATATATTTATATGTGATTTAATTTTATAATGTGCTATTTTACAATATAAATTCTAATATATTTATATGTACTTCCCTTACTAATGTTTTCAACGATTGCGGATATGTGAGGGGAACATACAGTAGAGCCACATCATTTAGTAGAGCCATCTACATCTCAGGGTCGAGGTATGTCTGAATGTAACTGTGTTTATTTTTAAGTAATATATATATATATATGCACATCTATATAATTATGTATAAAATTGTTCTCAACGAGATCTTACTTGACTTCTTCTTCATCTCATATGATAGGCCATGGTCGTGGCATTTAAACATAGAATTCTAACACGATATTAGATGTTTCATATAAAAAGAGATTTCCTTCGATAGGATTGACTAAACCTACATTTATTTGTTAGCTGGTTCATATCATACGTGACCCAAAACAATTTCTATTGACCACATGTGACTGGGCTTCTTTCCCTCAGGATACATCAATGTGGCTTTAGAGGGATGTTTAGGTAGGAGTAAAAGTTTAGTTTCTTCTCTATGTTTAAAAAATACTATCATGTGTCATTTTATTCCTAAAAATATTAATATGAAGGTGTAATGTGATGAATTTCAGCCAGGGTGTATGGAAAAATGTCATAATATTTGGAAAGATATAAAATGTAGAGTCCATATGGAGCACTGCGTACCAAATGGTGGTGCCCCAGATATTTTGGGAAAAGTCCCGAGAGGTGTTCTTCCATATTAGTGGAATGAAATAGTTTCATATTGTTCTAATGTGTCCATTTAGATTATTATATTTATTTTAAGTATTGCGTGATATTTTATTTCTTTGAAAATTGAATTAGTTGATTATAGGATGTGTCAGCACACCATCTTGGGAATCGAGTGTTGAAGGGACCACCTCATAGGCACGAGACTCATCACGTGTCCCAGATCCAAAAATATTTATTTATTATTCATTTTTTAATTTATTATCAAATATGGTTTTCTGTTATATTTTTTATATTTTATTGATATACAGTTACGAGAGCAAGGTGCACCAACTGATAAAATGTCAGTGTGGATGAGAACTCGTGATCGAAATGATCCAGATGTTGTAGCTCTTATAGTAAGTTGTTATTATCATTACCAATAATTACATGCATATATATATATATATATATATATAATGTTCAATTTTATACTGTGTTAGAATAACATCCAGAGGACCAGCGATGACTTCCAAAGAGATGGGATGAGATATTCCATCGCATTATTGGTCGTGACAGGAATTGATATATTTTGACCTATGGAATGATGATTCCTTATTCTATTGTATCACACACTGAGGTTTTCAGTCTAGCTGTTACTAGGATGACATAATATCTGACAGATTTCGAGGCACAATTGCACAATTCTGAGGAGGTAAATGTGAAACTGATCGCTGAGCTTAGAACACTGCGGGATTCTGTGCATTCAGGTGATGGTTCATGGGATTATACGATATAAGTTTATACCAAATTTGTTTATCTACTTACTATTATTGTAATTATTAAAATATTTATAATTATTATTTGTTGTAGGCCCCTACCACACCGGATGGAGGTAGTATCCATGGCATCACATGACGCATCAGATTCATGAGGTGTGTTTCTTTTATATTTATTATTTAATTAATATTATATATTGATTTAGAAATTAAATGTAGAATTGTTTTAGATTAGAAAAATTTATGTTTTAAAAAACTATAATGTTTTTTAATTTTATGACTATGATTAATAATTTCATAATTTATTGCGATAGATAATTTTTTAGAATCCCCATTCAAAAAGTATTAGGATCCAAAAACCTCTATAAACTATATAAAATTGTGGGAATTCCTAGAAGAGTAACCATGGTTAATTTATATGGAAATCATAGATAATATAGTTTATAGAGGTTTTTGGATCCTAATACTTTTTGAATGGGTGGCTGGGGGTGTTATACCAAGGGGGATGTCCAAGGGGAGTTGGGGGGGGGATGTTCATGGTGGAGGTGGGGGTTTTAGGGGTTTCGAGTGGGGTTTGTCCAAGGGTTATGGGTAGAGGTGGGAGGTGGGAGCTATATAGGGGTTTAATCTTGGGGGTTTTTGTCCAGGGGGTTGGGTGGATTCATGTGGGGTGGGGCAGGGGGGGGGGGGTTGACTGGGGGTGGGTGGGAGTGTGGGGGCTGTAGGGGGTGAGAGGGGGGCTGTGCAAGGGGGAGGGGTTAGAGGGGTGTTCTGAGTGGGGGTAGGAGTTGTAGGGTGTTGGGAGTGGGGGAAATACAAGGGTGAGGGGTGGAGATGGGAGGTGGGGTCTATATGGGGTTTTTTCTAGGGGATTTGGGGGATTCAGGTGGGGTGGGATATCTTGGGGTTGTTCGGGGGGGGGGGGGGGTGGTGTTCAAGGTAAAGGTGGGGGTTGCCTGGGGTACAGAGTGGGGGATGTCTAAGGGGTTGGAGGTAGAGGGGATTCAGGTGGGTGGGGGAGTGCATGGGGAGTGGGGGGGGGGGGTGGGCTGTTCAGGGTGGAGGTAGGGGCTGTAGATGGGATGTCTAGGGGGAGGGGGTTAGGGGGATTCATGTGGGGTGGGGGGATGTTTAATTAATTTAACTTAAAGATACCAAATATTAAATCATTATATAATTGAAACTTCTTATCTATTATTTGATGCACAACTATCTTAGGGAGTGGAAAAATAAATTTATTTTCCTAATGCGTCACAGTGGCTAACCCAGTTCTTCTCACTTGAGGAGTGCTGCATTAAGTTCAATCACAGAATCTAGTTCACCTATATGAATTATTTTTGTTGGTTTTTATAATTTACTAAAAATTATGGTTTTAGGGGTTTGGGAAAATATTGAAATTAAAATCATAAAATTAAAACTTTAAATCTAAATGTAGATATAGATGGGGACAGAATGAAATTATAGAAGAAAGCTCTTGGTCATAGTGTTGGATAACAAAAGTTTATTCATTATTAATTTATTTTTTAATTTCGATTTGATAATTTATTTATTGACACCTCATTAATGAATTAATTTCCCTTGATCTATTGAGTGTAAACTTTTAGCATGCGTCTGGCACACCAGACCACACCTCCTCCAATAGTCAAATTGGGTAACACCTCAATTGAGAATATTATTCCTATAGGACCTGACTCCACCGTATGTTGTTTCATCCCTTATGGAAAGCCAAACTCCACCGTATGAAGAGTTTTCCTATGATAAGGGAGGGAAATGAATTAATCATGGAAAATAATTGGATTTGGAAATAGTGTCTTGGTGGATAACCGCTGCACCCATGCAATATTCATGCCTCCACCACAAATATATTTAAAAAAATTTCAATTTGAAGTGAAATAATGAAGAACACCATGAAAACCTCTCCCAGGTAAAAGCCTCAAGTTAGTCACTTTCCATAGAGAAGTGCATAGAGATCACGATGGAAGGATGGAAGAGAGATAATGATATTTAGATTGGAAGAGAAAAGGAGTGGAAGAATAAAGGGGAACACTTTAATTTAAAAAAGATTAATGCATTTCATGAGAAAATAACAAAGAAAATAAAAATAAAATAAAGAAAGTAAAAAATTCTAAATGGACCTTGGCATCCTCTCCTTGGTGACCCGGATGGTGTGGGGATGGGAAGAAATGATTTGATACATAGGAGCTCCTATTATATTATAGGACGATTTATATTCTCTGAATAATAACAGGTTAGTGACCCATTATTTTTTCAATTCACATGTGTCCCCTCCATAAATGTTTTTAATAAATGTGTTGTCTGTTCACCCTCCGTATATCAGTTCATTTGGACACTACATGTATGAGTCATAATTTTATAATTAACGATTTCTTTTTCTGGACGAAGGTTCCAGGTAGCTGCATTAAATAATATGTTGTTAAATGAACACCTTAATGGATTAAAAAATATATGAAATATAATGGAGAAACACCCCTATGTATCCTTGTTCCATTATAGGAGGAAGAACCTATATTGACGGATTTTATGATGAAATGTGCTTCTATAACGGTGGTGGGGTCCCTGCTGTCCTCCTTGAAAAATCTTCAACTACATCGATTTTTTAAGGCCTCTAGATGAAATATTCAACCCTTATTCTATAAGATAATGTTTAATGAAATTAAATAAGGATTGTAAAAAAATAAATCAATCCATTTGGAATTAAATTTTCCTCGAAATGACAAAAATACCCTTGATGTAAAAATAATTAAAAAATCCTGAGTAAATAACTTTTCACAATTTATCTCATTTTTCATTCTATAATCCAAATTTCCCATTATTCTAATAAAAAAATTAAATAAATAAGTTTTATAATTTAAAAACATTAAAAATTTATTATTATAGGCTAAAAATATGCACATAAATTTTCTCCGTCAAATACCCCCACTCTTAAACCATGTTTTCCCTCAAGCATAAAATCTAATCATAGAATTCAGAGGGCACCAATGTTAACAATATTCAAATTTCAAAGTAATAAAAAAATAATGTAAAATAAAATTTTCAAAAATCCATAAAAAATATAAATTTAATTTCCCAATTTTTAAAGAAACAATTAATTTATATATTTTACTTTTCCCCATTGAAAAATGATGGATCTTCTTCTTTCCTTCATTCATGCTTCTCAATTAATAATTTTTAAGCATTAAACATCATGATTTACCTCACCTTTGAATTTTTCTTCCATATCTTTTGATAAAATTGGAGAATAGTTATGATCATATCAGGGGAACATGCACCTTATCCCTAAGCTTGTAAAATAAATACTTTCACAACTTTCTAAATATAAAAGACACATAAAATAATGAGGACTTTCAATAAAGGTTCAAATGAATCTAAGGCTTAATGTTGGTAGGATTTGATGTTTTAACAATTAAAGCTCAAGGAGGAGGTTTATCTATTAATTAAAATACATGATTTAAAAATGTTTAATGAGATTATCCTCTTCAAAGTAGCAATACCCATTTACCCAAAACTCAATGTAATGTCATGATCAAAGTAAAGCATAATGAAAGATTAATTCACCCTCTTTATTTTTTATATATTATAATTTTTTTTCAATTTTTTGAATGTTATGATTAGATCAAGCCTCACATCAATCACCAAACCAAATAAGATTAGAAGATTGTCAATCTAAAAAATTGTGATTTTTTTTCTCTCCAAATCACAACCCTTTTTTCTCTTCTTTTTTGGTTACTTTTATCATTTTTTTATTTTTTTAATTAAAAATGGGAAAATAATTAAGTAAAATGAATGATTCCACAACCTTTTTATATTTCCAAAAATTGATCCCCCACACTTTTTTGTTAAAATTTATAACATCCCTTACACCATGATTCCATTCACCCCCACACTTCATCTTTAAAATATCACAAAAGTACCAAGAGTAGGGTAGGGATAGATAAAAATGGCTCGGAACATGGATCATCCCTATAAATGTTAATCATGGTATCTATGGGCTCAAATAAGGATTGATGAGAGGTGGTATTTAAGAATATTGGATTTTCAAAAGATTCCTCAATCATTTTAAAAATGTTTTTGTATAGTCATATGTTTGAAAAGTTCAAACACAAGTTCTTGTTGGTGAAATGTCCCAAGATCACTCTATAAATATAATCTAGAATAAATAAGAAGTACTTAGTCTAGAAATAATCTTAGTAATGAGACATAAGAAATGGGACAATCCCTTAAGTCATGATTAATAACAAAAAATAATTCACATGAATTTCATAAATTCAAATCATAAAAAATGGTTGGGAAATTTCATTTACATAAATCAACTAATTCCCTTAAATCATGAGTCGTCAGTTCAATATCCATGCTTCAATTTAAAAATTAAGTGTTTCCATTTTACTCATTCAAACTCATTAAAATTGAAATCTAAAACATGTAATCACATGATTCCTAAGAAACAAATGTCTCCTATATAAGTCATGTAAATAAATAATTCAAGTGTGGGCATGTAATTTTTATCTATAAAGATAATATAATTATTTGTACAAAATTTAAGGAGTTTATAAGTTAAAAAAATTAAATATGAACCCCATTTTGGAATAAAGATTCAGTCCTCTTCCACCAATGTCTGGGGATTACATCTCCATAATTATCCTACAAAATAAAAGTACTCAGTTAATCATAATGATCATTTCATTAATGCTCAAAATGATAAGGAGGAGCGGGTTGTACGCTAAAATAATTCATAAAAAATTAAATTAAAAGGTAAAAATCATGTAAAGATAAATCTTGGTATAATCCCCCAAGAGGGCCCTGACTTTTTTAATTTCTCTAGTGGGCAGTACCAACTGTTATCCGATGTCTGATGGTGGATGGAGCTGCTTTGACTTGATCCACCACATGTGGATTTTCTCAGCTAGTACTTCTTTATTCTTGCTGAGGAGGACTCAATGGATATTTTACACTAGATCCTCCCCCTTTGTAATGTGGTACAACCTGCATGGAGGGGGTATGATGATGTATGGAAACTCCTCCACTTTTTTGCTACTTGTGAAATGTTCTCCTTCCCTTATTGTACTCCCTATAGTGAATATTCATTATTTTCTAGGAGATCCAAGTGTTCTTAAATAGGTGTATCTTTTTCTAGTCATCTTTCAAGGAATAATAAGAGTCCTCTAATTATAAAAATTAAATATAGTTGGGTTTTATACACAAATAAAATTCAATAAAATTAAAAGAGAGTGAGATTAAGATTGTTTCATATCCCCAATTTGGTTTAGCTTGAATCTTTTCATCAGCGGAGAGAGCCTCGTGGATTTGATCTTCAATGAATAGAGGTAGGTAGTTTGGCTACTCCATCTTGACTTCAAATTAAAGAACTTTGGTGGTGTCTTATTTTAGTGGTGTTGGCTCTTCTTATTTGCAAGGCTTGGGGAGATCAAACATTTCCTCACATTCATTACAAAATTCATCCAACTCCTATTGGTCTCCAACTTGTGGCTTAGTAGGAAATTAATCCTCCTTTTCATCTACCTCTTATAGAATTGGTTGAGTGATGATGAATGAGTTTTCAGGTACCTCCACATTTATCTCCTCGGGTTCTTCAATTACAAGTGGTAAAATTTCCTCCACCACTACCTTAGGGTTTTTTTTTTCTGGTTTAGGGTTGGTTTTCTCAAACAATTCTTGAACATAGTCAAATGTTACTTCATTATTCCTCCCCAAGTAATCCAGAGTATTGTTCTTCCTATCCAACCCATCATTTAGATCTCTGTAATCCACCTATGGTTCTTGATATTGCACATATGAGTAATATTACCATGCATAAAAATTTGAATTTATATACATCATAGAAAATGAATTATATATATATTTATTTAGAAATATTACAAAGAAAAATATTTACCAAATTTGAATTTAGAATATGTGATCGAAGTAACTACTTATCTCCAAATAAATGGTGCCAGTTTTAATGCACGCCTATCATAGGTCATTGAAAAAGAAAATTTATTTTCCGAATGTAGCACACTAGTAGACCAGGGTCGTCTCACTTGAATAGCATTTCAGTCGGTTCAATCATAAATTCTAGTTCACCAATTCTAATTATTTTCTTATGTTTTTATAATTTACTAAAAATTATGGTTTTAGGGGTTTTGGAAAATAGTTAAAATAAAATAATAAAATGAAAAAAATAAATATAAATGTAGATATATATATAGAAAGAATGAAATAATAAAAGAAAGGTCTTGGTCCTAGGGTTGGATAACATGGGTTCATTCATTATCTAATTATTTTTTCTATTCGATTTGATAAATAATTTAGTAAAAACTCATTAATGAATTAATTTCCCATGATTTATTGAGTGTGTGATTTTATTATACATCCAATACACAAACCCAAACCTCTTACAATAGTCAAATATTGTAACACCTCAACCAAGAATATTATTCCTATAGGACCTGACTACACCGTATTCCATTTTATACCTTATGGAAACCCCAACTCCACTTTATTAAGGGTTTTCCTAATTTAAGGGAGGGAAATGAATTTATCAAGGAAAAGAAATTTATTTGGATATATTGTCATGGTGGATGACTACCATACTCTTACAATATTCCTACCTCCACCACAAATAGATTTAAAACATTTTCAATTTGAAGTGAAATAAAAAAATAACACCATGAAAACCTCCCCCAGGTCCAAGCATCGAGTTATTCACCATTCATGGCGATGTTCATAGAGATCATGATGGAAATATGGAAGAGAGAGAATGATAATGAGATTTTAGGTGAAGGGTAACACTTTAATATAAAAAAGACTAATACATTACATGATGAAATGCATCAAAAACTAAAAATAAAATAAAGAAATGAATAATTCTAAATATCCCTTTATTTCCTCTCCTTTGTGGCCAGATATTTTTTTCATGGGAATGAATGAATTTAGAGGTAGGAGCTCCTCTACTTTTATTGGATGTTTTATTTCCTCCAAAAATTGACTCATTTTGACCCATTAATTAGAGGATTCACACATGGAATAGTTCATGAATGTTTTTAATAAATGTTCTAGAAAATCACCCTCAAAATTTCAGTTCATTTGGACCCCAGATGTATGAGTTATAATATTTTAATTAATGGTTTCTTTTTATGGATGATAGTTCCAATCATCTTCTGTCAACAATATGTCATTCAATAGACACCATAATAGATTTAAAACAGAATTTAATTTAATAAGGAAATGCACCTATGTATTCTTTTTTCCATTACATGAGGAAGAACTTTAATTGAAAAAGTGTAGCCCAAGTCGTGATTCTATTATAGTGGAGAGGTCCATGTTTTCCTCCTGAAAATATCTTCAACATCATTGATTTTTAAGGCCTCTATATGACTGATTCAGCCCCTGGTCTAGAAGAGAATGTTTAAGTAAATAAAATTAGGATTCTAAAAAAAGAATCACTCAATTTAGAATTATTTTTTTCATGAAATGACTAAAATACCATTGACGTAAAAATCTATGAATCATCTATAATTAAGACTTTTCTTAATTTAGCTCATTTTCATTCTATAATCAAAATTTCTAATTATTTTAATAAAACATTTAAACACATGGGTTTTGTCATTTAAATTAACAAATCAATTTTACTAGATTAAAAATATGCACATAATGTGTATCTGTCAAATACCCCCACACTTAAACCATTCTTTCCCTCAATTATAAAACAACAACATGGAATTCAAAGGACACCAATGTTATAAATATTCAAATTCCAAAGTAATAAAATAAAAAAAATCAATTTCAAATAAAAATTTCAAAAATACAAATAAAATAACAATTTAATTTCCATATTTTAAATAAATAAATAATTAATATATTTTAATTTTTCCCTTTTAAAAATGATGTAACTTCTTCTTTCATTTATTCGAGCTTCTCAATTTGTTATTACTAAGCATTCCACATCATGTTTACCTCACGTTTGAATTTTTTTCTCATATATCTTGATAAAATTCAAGTATTTTTATGATCATATATTGAAGACATGTACCTTATCCATAAGCTTTTAAAAGAACTACTTTATCCACCTTGTAAAGGAAAAATTCACCTAAAATCATGAGGATTTGTAATAATGGTTCAAATTACTCTAAGGTTTATGGTCAGTAGGATTTGATGCCTTGAAAATTAAGTCTTAAGGATGAGGTTTATCTCTTAATTAAAATGAATGATATAAAAAAGTGTAATGAGATTCCCCTCTTCAAAGTAGCAATTCACACTTCCCCCAAAACTACAAGTAAGGTCATGATCAAAGTAATGCATAATGAATGATTAATGTACCCTCTTATTTTTTTTATATTTGTAATTTTTTTATTTTTGTTTCAAAATTTATAAATAAATTAAGCCTCACATACATCAACTACCGAAATATGATTAGAATATAATCAGTCTGGAAAATGGTGATTTTTGGTTCTCCCAAATCACAACCCATTATCTCTTCTTTTTTAGGTTCTTTTTGTTCATTTTTATTTTTTAAATTCAATAGGGGAAATAATTATGTACAATGAATGATTCAAAATCCTTTTACAATTGCCACAATAGAACCCCCACAATTTTTCCTTACAATGTCTAACATCCCTTCCACCATGATTCTCTTCAACCCCACACATCATCATTAAAATATCATGAAAATACCAAGAGTAGTGTAGGAATAGATAAAAATGGTTTGAAACATGTCTCATCACTATTAATGTCATGCATGGTCCCTATGGTATAAAATAAGGATTGATTTAAATGTGGTATTTAAGGATAAGGGCCTTTATAAAATATTCCTCAATCATTTTAAATATGTTTTTTCATAGTCATAGCTTCGACAAGTTCAATTGAAAGTTCAGGTTGGTGACAAGTCCTATGATCACTAAAGAAATTTTATCATGAATAAATAGGAAGTAATTAGACTAGAAATACTATCAGGAATGAGACATATGACATTGGAAAATCACTCATGGCATTATTAATAATAAATAATCAATTCACATGAATTTCATAAATTCAAATCATGAAAAATGGTAGGGAAATTTCATTTACATAAATCAACTAATTCCCTTAAATCACAGGTCATAATTTCAATATCCATGCGCACTTTAAGTAGTAAATTTTCCATTTTACTCATTCAATGTCATTAATATTGAAATCTGAAACACTTAATTACAAGATTCCAAAGAAACTCGTGTCTCCTAGATAAGTCAAGTAAAAAAATAATTCAATTGTGGGAATGAAATTTTTATCTTTAAAGATAAAATAATATTTTGGATAAAAATTTATGGAGTTTATAAGTTAAAAATTAAAAATTGAACTCCATTTTGAAATAATGCTTCAGTCCTCTTCTAGAAATGTTTGGGGATTCCATTTTCCATCATGATACTAAAAAATAAAATTACTCAATTAATCATAAGGACCATTTAATTAATGTTCAAAAAGATAATGAGGTGTTGGATGTATGCTAAAATAATTCTTATAAAATGTAATTAAAATGTTAAAATTATATAATGATAAATCTTGGTATGATCCCCATAGTGGGCCCTGAATTTTTACTACCTCTAGTTGGAAGTACCAACTGTTATCCAAAGTCCGACGGTGGATCAAACTTCATTGACTTGAACCACCACATGTGGCTATTCCCATATTTAACTTCTTTATTCTTTTTGAGGTGGAATACATGGATTGAGTACACCAGATCCACCCCTTCTCAATGTGGTAAAACATTCATGGAGGTGTTATGATGAATTATGGAACCAGATCCTCCTTTGTTTCTACTTATGAAACATTCTCTTTCTCTTCTTATAATACCTCTAGTGAATATTCATTATCTTGTGGAAAATCCAAGTTTTCCTCAATATGTTTATTTTTTCCCAATCATATTCCAAGTCATAATAAGAGACCTATAATTCTAAAAATTCAGAAAACATGGGAGTTATACTCAAATCACATTCAACAAAATTAAAAGAGTGTGAGTTCAAAATGGTATCATCTCCCTAATTTGATTCAGCTGAAATATTTTATTCATTGGAGATTGAATCTTGGAGTTGATCTCCAAATGGATGGAGGTATATAGCCAAGCTCCTCCATCTTGACTTCCTATTCCACCTCTTTGGTGGTGTCTTCATTTAGTGGAGCTTTCTATTCTTCTTTTTAAGTCTTTGAGAGATCAATTAGTTTCTCACATTGATTTAGAAATTCGTCTTACTCTTGTTGATATCCCACATGTGGCTAAGTAATAAATTAATACTCATTTTCATGTATCTCAGGTAGAATTGGTTGAGTGATGATGAATGAGTCTTTATGTACCTCCACATTTATCTCCTCTTGTTATTCAATGACGAGTGGTGAAATTTCTTCCACCAATACATCAGGTTCTTTTTCTGGTTCCAGGATTCATTTCTCCATCAATTCATGTACATAGTCAAATGATCCTTCTATTTTCTTGCTCATGTCATCTAGAATATTGATCATCCTATCCACCCGGTCATTTATATCTCTATAATCCACTTTTTGTTCTTTATATTACACCTGTGAGTAATCTTCCCATGCATAAAAATTTGAATTTTTATACATCAAGGAAAAGGAATTGTTTTTTATATTTTTTATAAAGAAAAAAAAATATTAACAAAATGTGAATTTAGAATAAGTGATTGAATTAACTTCTTAGATCCCTATCAATGGCACCAGTTTTGACACACACCTATCATAGAGGGTGGAAAAATAAAATTTATTTTCCTAATGTAGCATAGTGGTTGACTAGGGTCGTCTCACTGGAGGAGTGTTGCAGTCGGTTCAATAACATATTATAGTTCACCTATTCTAATATTTTTTGTTCATTTTTATAAATTATTAAAAATTATGGTTTTATGGGTTTTGAAAAATTGTTAATTTAAAATAATAAAATGAAAACATTAAATCTAAATTTAGATACAGAAGAATACATAAATAAATTTTGAAAAAATGTTCTGGGTCCTAGGGTTGGATAACACGGGTTTATTCATTTTTTATTTGTTGTATATATTTGATTTGATAATTCATTTAGTGAAACATCATTAATGAATTTATTCCCTTGATCTATTGTGTGTCTTATTTTAACATGCGTCCGACACACTAAACCTCACCTACTCCAATAATCAAATAGGGTATCACCTCAACCGAGAATATTATTCCTACAAAACCCAACTCCAACATATATTGTTGCATAACTTATGGCAACCCCAACTCCATCATATGAATGGTTTTCTTAAGATAAGTGCGGTAAAATAATTAATAAAGGAAAATAAATGGATTTTGAAATAGTGTCGTGGTGGATGACCCCTACAGCGGTGAAATATTCCTGCCTCCACCACAAATAGATTTAAAAAAGTTTCAATTTGAAGTGAAATAATGAAGAAAACCATGAAAAACTCCATTGGGTCCAATCCTTGAGTTAGTCACCTGTCGTGGAAAAGTACATAGAGATCATGATGGAATGTTGGAAGAGAGAAAATGAGATTGAGATTATATGAGAAAAGCGGTGGAAGAAGAAAGGAGAAAACATTAATATATAAAAGATCAATGCATTACGTGAGAAAATAAAACTAAAAAAAACAAATAAAGACAAATAATTATAAATGGCCCTTGGCCTCTTCTCCTTGATGCCTCATATGGTGTGGGGATGGAGAGGAATTATTTGAGAGGTAGGAGCTCCTCTCCTTTTATAGGTAGATTTCTGTCCTCTAAATGTGGACTCATTTTTGACCCATTAATTTGAGTATTCAAGACGGATACCTTTATCCAATATGTTCATAAATATGTTGTCCATTCACCCTCCAAATGTTATCTCAATTGTACATCAGATGTATTAGTTATCATTTTTCAATTAACGGGTTATTTTTTATGGATGAAGGATTGAGGCGGCTTCCTTTAACAATATGTCATTCATTGGCTATATTAATGGGATAAAAACTCTATTAAATTTAACAGAGAAATGTGCCTATGTAACCTTGTTCACTTTCAGGTGGAAGAACTTAAATTGAAGTAGTGTAGGCCAAGATGTGCTTCTATTATAGTGGAAGTTTCCACGCTATACACCCTAGAAAATCATCAAATTCAATTATTTTTTAATGCCTCTAGATGACCGATTTAGCCTTTGGTCCAGAAGAAAAAGCTTAAATAAATAGCATAAGGATTCTAAAAAAATAATCCATTTATTTGGAATTATATTTTTCAAGAAATGACTAAAATACCCTTGATATAAAAATCTATAAAAAATCTATAATTAAGCACTTTTCACAATTTATCTCATTTTCATTCTATAATCCAAATTCCCCATTATTTTAATAGAAAATTTAAATACATGGGTTTTACCTTTTAAAAACCCAAAAAATTCATTATTATTGGATTAAAAATATGAACATAAATTTTCTCAAAAACTATTCAAATCTAAAAACCTTTTTATCTCATTATTTCTCCAATTAAAAACATACAACACATTTAATTCCCTTCAAAAAACGTGAAAAAATATACATGGGAATAAGTTAAAATCTATAAAATCCATTGAGAGAGAAATAAGTTTTAGGGATACTTCAAAACCACGACAATACATTCTTTTTAGCTCTAATTTTGAGTGATCTCTTCTTTCCTTATTTTTAGATTTTTTATCATGAAATCCTCTTTTGAATCATGGTTCTTTTATTCATTCAAAAAATTGTTTGTGTGGAATCTTATTTATTTTATAAAGTCTAAAAACTTCTAGATACTAGATTTATTTTATTAAACATCTCTTTTTAAGCATGTAATATATTCAACAGTGCAATATTGAAATCTACACTATGCATCAAAATAAAACTAGTACAATCTTGATCTATACTAGCATCAAAATATCACTTATTTCACTCGATATGAATGAAAATAATAAGTAGCATTGCTTAGTGTTATTAAAAAGACACATCTCCCATGAAGTGGTAGAAATGTCAAAAAAATTCTATTTGATGTGAAAATTTAGGAGAAAATTTCTCAAAGAAGCTGTGGTCAATTGAAATCAACCGCCTGTTAATCTGATGTGCAGATTGATCGGTATAATTAAAAGTTCATTTTAAGATTTACTATATTGTTGTAATAATGAGAAAATCATGTGTGTTGGGGTCAAAACCAACCAAAAGAGCACCAATTATCAAGTAATATTAGAGAAATGATACATAAGTCATTAATATTCAATAGGAAGAATTGGTACGTGGATCAGATAATGGAATTGCTCAGTATGATCAAAAGTGGTTTTTCCCCTCAGATTAAGAGTTAACTGATAAATTACATAAAATATTTATAAAATAACCTAATTAAATTGGGTTTTAGTGAAATAATGGAGAAAAATCATCGGTACAATTTGGATATGTAGTAATCCAAGCTTAATCATTCAGATGCTCATATCGCTCGGTATGAATGAAAATTATAAGTAATGTTGCATAGAGTTATTAAAAAGACACATCTCATGTGAAGGTTTCAAAATGAAAACAAAAACTTCTATTTGATTTGAAAATCTTATAGAACATTTATCAAAGAATTTTTAGTCTATTGAAATCAAACACACATCAATCCGATGCATGGATTGATCGGTACAATTAAAAGTTCATTTTCAAATTTATTATCATTGTTGTAATAATGAGAAAATTATTTGTGTAGGGGTCAAAACCTACCAAATGAAAACCGATTGACCTGAAATCTTAGGAAAACAATATTCAAAACATTTCTATTCTATAGGATGAATCAGTACGTGGATTGGATACCTAAATTTAATGGATTTATCTTTATTCGGTAACTTGATTTAATTTTAAAAGTCATTATTTAACTATAAATTCTATAAAAAGATATTTGATGTTAGATTTGGAATTGTTTTTATTTAATAAAATATAAACTATTTTGATTATTCTATATATATATACTAACTGAATAAATACGACCAATTTATATTTTATTTGTTTTTTGTTTCTTTGGTATCTTATTATAGGTTTATTGAAATAGAATATTGGAATGGATTGGAGCTATTTGGATCACTAGATATATGAGGAAGTATGTTTTTCATTTATTTTTTGGATGATAAATCTTGTTTATGGTGTTCCTGCTAATTAGATTTGATTTTTTTGTGATGTTTTCTCTATTTCTAGTGTTTGGGAAGTAGAACTATAATTTTTTTTGAATTTTTTTTCCAGGATAGTGATTGCTATAGGAGGGAGCTATTTGATCTTTATTTCTTGAGGTTTTAGTAACTTCTAAAGGTAGTCCCAATAGGTATATGCAATAGAGACCACCAAATATGTCGCGCGATAGTATTTATATAGAGACTATCAATGGAAGTCACTAAAGCCCTTCAACAATGGGCCAACTATGAATGCCATTAGTGGCCACAAGGTGGTTAGTAAAAACCATTAGTGACCTCCAATGGCGGTCAATAATGGAATTAGTTTTATCAAATTACTAATATATTATAGCACCTTTGAATACATCGAGCTCTAGATAGACACATGTATTTGGATTTGATCTTACATAAGGAATACTTCTGAACACCGTATGAGATGAAGTTAGTGTTGGGGTACATGTCTTCTTTGGAACCCTAGAGTTAATGTAGTTAGATAATAATTAATGATAACGTAATAACTAGTTATTGAGGTATTTTAATTATTTCTTATAGATCATCCTATACTATGTTTTGACTGGAATTGTTTTAGACACTATTAGTGGTGTCCTACTGAGTTGTACTCACAACCTACTCATGCTACATGATCGGTAATTGAATAGATTATATTGTTGTAGGACATGATAAGGGAAAAGGCCCAGGGATGGATTACCAATTTGTGATGGAGCTAAGAAGAGGGGACCAAACACAGAAAGGAACCTTCTTGGGGAGTTTTAGTGTGTTTAAATTCAGTTTAATTATAGACACATAATCTTTATATTGACATAGAATGTTTTCTATTTCAGTTGAGTATTTTATTTCTTATTTGGTTATCTTGTGACATGAGTATTGTTCTGGTTATATATGCTTCCGCATTTGTTAATTTATTTCTACGGTTGTTTTACTATAAAAAATGATGGTATAGTACCCACATTAATTACTTATTAGACTCTCAATTCTAGTCTCCATCCTCTAGTATATGGGGCGGTGTGCTTGATGTCACATAGAGAACTGGCTCGGGCACCGTCGTGTGGTTCCCTGGTCATGTTGTTACAATGTGGTATCATAAGACTTTCTTTCTTCTTATTTTTACTTACTATTTTGGGAAAGGTGTAGCTGAGAATAGGAAGAGTTAGGGATTAGTAATGAGCTCATGCAAGGTAGTTGTGAACCCATGTATGGGGGAAAACGCAAGTACTATGGGTTGGATTGTTGTTATTGTTGTTCACAGTTGCTGTTAAATATCATTTCACCTTTGGTGACACACTTGTTGTGTGATGTGATTATTGTTTCTGATAATTATTTTGAGTATTGATTCATGAATTATATTGTCATGAGATTTGATTCCGCTCACATCATTCTAGGAACTCAGGGTTATTGTGTCGTAAATCATTTTTGGCACGTATGATAAAATGGGTTATGGGTATGTTGTTATACTTAAACTTTTTTTTTGAAATTAAAATGAAAGATAGTGCCTAACATGAATTATGAAAATGGTAAAATGATGAAAATGAGAACAATTGGGTGTTTCGATGAGAAAATTAATTATGATAGTGTGTTTACCATTGTTAACCAAACCTAGAAGTAGGATGGGTAAGGGTAGTGTTAGTGCCTCAGTTTTGACCCTGTGGCGAGTTATAGGGAAAAACCTTGTTTTGAACTATTGTTGTTATCCCTCTTCCATAAATTTTATAAAGTTGTGATATAAGACCCATTAAATTATTTTTGGAATTATAGAGAGTTTTCCTCTATGACGCTTGTTGATGGGACAACCGAGGGGCATTCCTTGGAATGATTTTTCAGTTAGGGAACCTGAGGCACTAATCATGAAAATTGAAGATAAATGGGAGCAGTTTTGGGAGAACATCACTTGCTTCCTGAAATTCATGGAAAGAGAACCAGGGAGTGTTTTGAAAAGTATGTTTTAGTTGACAAGGGAGTTTCAATTATATCACCCTCCAAATTTTACTAGAGATGGTGGAACTGCGGGAGATGAATATTGTGTTGAGTCCATAGAGAGAATAATTGACCATTTGGAGACTCTAGTTGAGAGGGGGCTCAAGTTGGCTACTTATATGCTATGGGGATCAATGAAGCATTGGTGGGATATTCATGTGAAAACTGGACATACATGCAATATGTTGTAGAAGGAATTATTAGGGAGGTTCTTGTAGATCGTTTATCTAGAGATGCTGAGACATGATAAATTTGTTGAGTTCATGCATCTGAAACATGGGAGCTTTTCGGTGATGGAATATGATGGATGCTACACAGATCTGTAATTCATTTCTCTAATGTTAGCAAGAGATGAGGAAGCTAAAGAAAATCCTTTTCAGGATGAAATTCAGTGTGATATTATGTCCCAGGTGAATATCTTTAGGCTAAGTAACTTTACATAAGTTGTGGATTATGATCTCATAGTAGAAGGGAAACTGATGGAGGATTCTAGTGCTAGAAAGGTAGTTGTTATTAGACGATCACGATGTGCGACTTCTGGGAGTAGGGAGCACTGTTATGGAAACATTAACCAAGGTAGTGGGAAGAAGATTACATAGAAAAGAGGTTCAGTTGGATAAGAACTTACTGGAGTGATCTTCTTCATTGTGGTAGGACATGACACTATCGTATACAATATTCCTGACCACCAATAGAGTGTCAATCTTGAAGAAAAATATACATCTATAGAAGTTCTTCAGGTCATAGTGATAGAATAGTATTGAAGGAGCAGCTGGGCAGAGTCAGAGTATGGGAAGAGGATATTCTACACCATATCAGGAAAGGAGTTGGAGTTCTATTGTCCAATGCAGCAGAGGTAGTGGATGTGGTGCTTCTATGAAGGAGCACCTGCATCAGCAGAGTGGTTCTACTCTGGGGAGTCACAAAAAATCATAGGGAAGAGAGGCATCACAATTAAATGTATTACAACCTACACTTGTGGATAACAAGGATATTCCATTGACAATGGGAGGTACTGTTATTGTATCTTCTACTTTAGCTAGTGCCTTGTCTCATACTAGTGTCTCTCATTCCTTTATATCTATAAAACATATTGATGGTTTGATCCCGATAGTGTAGTTTTTGAGTGGGGTAATGACTATAGGTACACTGTTGGGAGTATAGTCCAGATATATTTGTCTCTGTAAGGGATGTCCACCAGATATTGGGGAATATCATTTTTGATGGGATCTCTATATTCCTGATAAGACAGGCTTAAACATGATTACGAGTATAAAATGATTAGTTTGTTATTGATACCATATTGATTGTTACTGTAGGAGAGTGTCTTTTAAATCTTCAAAGAGTGACAATTATATTCACTGGGGAGAGCGGGATATCTAAGAAGGTCGAGCATGGCCAATTAATCAGAAACTGGGAGAGATCATAACCGATGTTACTAGTTTATTGTTAGATGGAGGGGGGTGATAGAATTGATTTACTTCCACCAGTAGTGTAACTATTACATAATGTCATTCTTGAATGATTCTCAGGGATACTACCTGATGGAGATATGGAATTCACTGTTAATCTCATGCCACAAGCTGGGCCAATATCTATTCCACCGTACATAGTGTCAATAAATGAGCTGAAAGATCTTAAGATTTAGTTGTAGGAGTTTTAGGATAAAAAATTTATCCATCTAAGTACGTCACCTGGGGGATCAAATATTTTTTTTGTAAATAAGGCTGATGGGAATTTTCATTTGTGTTCAAATTAGTAGAATTTGAACAGAATATCTATAAATAAATGTTATCCTCTTATGCATTTCAATGATCTTTTTGACTAGTTGAAGGGAGCATGTATGTTCTCAAAGATCAATTTGAGACTGGTGTATCCTCAGTTGAGAGTAAAAATGTCTGATATACTGAGTACTACTTTCAAAAGCAGGTATGGAATTTATGAGTTCATCAAAATGCCTTTTGGGTGGACAAATGCGGCATCAGTATTTATGGATTTGATGAAAATGATATTTCATCCATATCTAGATTAGTTTGTGGTGGTTTTGTGGATGACATATTGGTGTGCTCCAAGACTCATCACAATCATTCCCAACACCTTGACATCATCATGGGTACACTGAAAGAGCATCAGTTATATGACAAGCTATCTAAGTGTCGGTTTGGATTGAACATGTATACCTCTTGGGGAACAACATCTCAGAGGAATGTGTGTCAGTGGACCTAGATAAGGTTCAGGTAGAGGCTTTATTGGAGCATCCCAAGAATTTTTTCGAGATCCAAATATTTTTGGGATTAACTAGATATTATAGGAGATTCATCAAAGACATTTCCTATTTGGAAGTGACACATTTAGGCTTTCCAAAAAGATAGTAAATTTTGAATGGAGAACATCTTATGAGAGATATTTTTAGGAGTTAAAGAATAATTTATAATTGACGCCAATTTTTATCCAACCTATGTCAGGTGAGGAGTATATGATTTATTGTGATGATTCTGGGATCAGACCTGGATTTTTTCTGATGTTGGGATATTGAGTTGTGGTGTATGTGTCTCGCCAGTTTTGGAATCCTGAATGGAATTCACCTGTGAATGAAATTGAGTGGGTAGTAGTGGTGTATGCTCTTAGGTGTTGGTGACACTATATTTTGGGAGAAAATGTCATTGTTTTTAAAGATCACAAGATCTTGAAGTATATATATTCATAGTGTGATTTGAATATTTAGAAGCAAATATGTGTTGAGTATATGTAGTATTTTGATTTGGAACAAGCACATATGCTTGAGAGGGGAAATAGTCTTACTGATTCCATGAGTTGGAAAAGTCATACTCAGATGGTTCAAGAGTCGAGTGAATAGTGGAAGATGACGACCTTACTAGATGAAATACATGTAGTTGTTCAAGAGACTCAGGAGATGTTGACTCTGGTTTAACTTTCAATGGATTCTAAAAATTTGATATAGACCAAGGATCAATAGTATGAGGATATATAATTATTATCCGTGAGGGAAATTAGTAAAGTTGGGGGGAAATATTTGGACTGGTTGATAGTTGGGGATGAGATCATCTATTTGAATATTCAAGTTGTGGTACCTATGAGCATGCAAGAAGAGCTTATGTGGGAATTTCATGACTCAAAATGGGTGGTGCATCCAAGAGTAACCAAAATGTACTGTTACCATTGATGAATGTTTTTTTGGCAAGGAATGAAAATGGATATGCCATGGTTTATGACAAGATGCTTCACCTATCAGCTAGTGAAGGCGGAACATCAATGACCTAGAGGTTTTCTACAATTATTTCCCATTATAGAATGGAAGTGGGATGAGATGAACATGGATTTTTTGGTGGGACTTTTGAATATTCCTAGTAAGAATGATTCTATTTGTGTCATTGTGGATTGAATAAAAATGGTAGGGAATTTACTTCCTATAAGGTAAACATTTAGAGTATAACAGTTGGGAGAACTATACGTTCAGGAGATATTCTGTCTGCATCGTGTGCCATAGACTATATTTTAAGATCGTGATTCAATGTTTAATTCACATTTCTATTAGGTATTGTATAATGGTTTTGGAACATATGTATTATTGAGAGAAAACTTCCACCCATAGATATATGGGTAGTCAGAACGTACTATACATGTGCTTGAGGATATGATCTGGGAATGTGTGCTTGAATTTGGTGGATATTGGGAAATTCAATTGGATTTAGTGGAGTTCTCCCATAAAAACAGTTATTGTAAAATTATACAAATGGAATCAAATGAGTCTCTTTATGGTAGGCCATGTAGATCACCACAATGTTGGATGGAAGTAGGTAAGTTAGAGTTGTTTGGGATGAGTCTCATGCAGGAGACATTGGAGTAGGTACAGTTGATTCAGAAACAGATGGATATATCTCAGAGTAGATAGAAATAATATGCTGACAAGTAGAGATAACTTCTAGAGTTTATAGAGGGTGATCATGTGTTCCTTTGGGTATCAGCTAGGTTGGGTCACCGCAAGATTCAGAGGAAGGGGAAGTTGGCACCCATGTTTATTAGAAAATTTGAAATAGTGGAGAGAATCGGGATGGGGTAATATTGATTGTCTCTTCTATAGAGATAAAACGTTATGCATGATGTTTTCCATGTATCAAAAATTAGGCAGTATCACTCAAACCCTTCTCATTTGATCGATGTTGATGAGGTTGACCTCGAGATAGATGAATCCTTTGAGGAGAATATGATATTTGTGTTGGATCACAGTGAGAAACTGTTGTGGGGAAAGATTTGGTTGATAGTTCATGTGTTATGAAAACAAGGATGTGTGAAAGAGGAAACATGGGAAATAGAGGAAAATATTAGGGCCCAATGGAACAATCTTTTTGGCAAGGAATCATAGAATGTATTATATGTGTAGCTCGAGGATGAGCTGTCAAATGGTGGGGATATAGTAAGATCCTAAACATTTCTGGATTTATCTAGACATCGATTTCAGGTACTTTTCCTGATTATTTATATACCTTTGTTTGAAGTTATGACTTGGGGTGTGTTTTCCTGACGTTTTTATGAAAATTTAAGAAAATGGGTCTATTCATAGTTGGTGCATGATTAGGGTAAACCATATACCCAGCCCAACTAATCATGTCTACCTAGGTAGAGAGGTTCACACTATTAGGGTACGGTTTGAAGAACCATTAACCCAAACCCAAGAAAGCATTCAACCTCAGACAATAAGGTCTTCATGGTTAGTGAACGGTTTTACCAAACCATGTGCCCCTTCCTAGGACACAGTGTCCAGGGATTCTTTTCAACCAAAAATTTGTTTTAAAATCTTCTAAACCCCTGGAACACCTTCTATTCAACATTGGATCTGGACTTGATGATTTTGAGTGATCAAAAATCATTTAGGAGGGGTTCAATGGTCATCCAACCTCTTTTATTCAAGATTAAAATCCCAAATTGAAGATCCTTTGTTCTCTCACTATTCAAATCTCATCTCAATGCCAATCCTCTCTCTTTCATTGACCTTTTAGGGGATTTTATTCTCTATTTCGTTAGATATAAACCTAATCGGTGAGATCTAGATATATGATTATAGATCTAGATATAGATTGATAAGATCTTGATATCATTGATCTTGATTTATTTATTTATATCCGGAACTCATATCTATATCGTTGCGTTGCTCAGATTATAGGGATTTCCTTTAAGAGAAATTTTGTCAATGAATTGTGGTGGGTGTTCTATAATATAATTCCCATAGCAGTAGATTTGATATGCCTATGAAAAATTGTAGAACATCCAGCATTCTTTAGAAATTGATTTTCTTAAATTGCGTTAACTAGGTTGAACATTTGATTTATCGAATAATTTTTTAATTAAATGATTAGTTGAGAAATTAATCTTGAGACTAAGGGCCTGCCCTATTAGATATTTAATTTGTGAAATTCACTATGATATTTAGGGATTGTATTCTAGATAATTAATTATGAGATTAATTATGAGATATCAAATTGGATATACTGAGTAAATTAATTGT
This sequence comes from Viscum album, assembly GCA_963277665.1. Classification (NCBI taxonomy): domain Eukaryota; kingdom Viridiplantae; phylum Streptophyta; class Magnoliopsida; order Santalales; family Viscaceae; genus Viscum; species Viscum album. Next base: position 1,783,863,126 of record OY728121.1, on the reverse strand, counting down.
GAGTTAATTATTTTCTTTCAGATTATATCATAGATAATTAATTATAGAATTAATTATATTGATTTTTTATTTATAATGAGATAAATAATTCTAGAAAATTAATTATGAAATATGTATTTTTGTATTGGTTAATTAATTATTGAATTAATTATTGGGATTATGGAATTTAGTTAATTAGTTTGTTAACTAATGGGTTTAATATATTTGAATAATTTATGGATTAGTAATGTTATTGATATAGATAATTAATTATGAATTAATTATGTTTGAATGAATATGAACACGGTCATTATAAATTGATAAGTACACATGGTAACATGGTCATTATACTTATGTGTAAAGATAATGGGAAAATGGTCATTCTATTGACGAGTAAGCATGGTAACATTTTCATCTTACTTATGAGTATAGAGAATGGGAACATGGTCATTATATTTTGGTTTAAATACAGTAACATGGTCATATTACTTACGTTTGTGATATTGGAAACTTTGGAAATGTAGTATATTAATGTAAAATTAAAGAATGGAAATAATGAATCTCTGATTTATTTCCTCAAATGAGATTATTTTGAACTCTGGAACGAGTCGAATCAGGTATTGAGATATCATAACACATTTGAATTATTTGAGCTCCAGCTAGAAGAAGGTATTAAGATATGATAATACATAGGGAACAAAATAGGCTCAAGTATGAGAATAAGATAGTATTGGGGTATGGGTCTCCATAAGAAGCATAGAGTTAATATAGTTAGATAAGAATAAATGATAATTTAATGACTAGTTATTTATGAATTTTACTTATTTCTTTGAGAAATACATACAATATCCTTTGAATAGACTTAGTTTAGACACTGTTGGTGGTGGCCTACTATGTTGTACTCACACCATACTCGAGCAAATTTGTAGGTACCTAAATAGATTATATTATTTAAGGATAGGATAAAGGGAAAAGGAGGTGGGATGTATTACTAATTTGGGAAAAATCATGGATGGGGGGACCAACCATGGTTTAGAACCCACTTTGGGAGTTGTCGTGTATTTGATTTTAGTTTCATTATAGACACTTGAAAATTATATTGGAATAACATGTTTTCCAATTTAGTTGAGTATTGTATTTCCTATTTGGTTATCTTGTTACATGAGTATTGTTACCGTTATATGTGCTTCCTCATATGTTTATTTATTTTTGCTGGCGTTTTACTCTAATAAATGATGGTATAGTCACCCCATGAATGACTTTTTGAACCCTAGCTACTGGTCAGTATCCTCTAGAATACGGGGAGGCATGCTTGAGGTCACGTAGAGAACCAGATCAGGGAAACGTCACGTGGTTCCCAGGTTTGGATGTTATAATTTAACATCTAAAATATCTTTGGAAAATCAGGAAGGTTATGTTTAATTTCCATTTCCGTTTCCTCAATATGACATCTGTCATCATTTACACTATTCTTCATATCGAATGATCCTTAAATTTCATTATCATCCCAATAAGTATGTACTTTATGTTTCTCCCCATTTATAGTAAAAAATTTATATCTTTGATATATTCTGTGATAAATCAAATGTTCTTCCAAATCTTATGGATAAATTACTCTTGAATAAAAACCACACAAACACAATAAATGGATTTGAGAATGGCCTTATTCATGCTCTATTGTAAACATGAAGAACACTTTATCTCCATATCCATACACTTTTTTCACATGATTAGTGTCTATATATTTTCAATTCAAACCCATATTGTATTGTTTAATAATATAAATTGTGTAAATAAAATAAATAAATATAGACAAGGTATGCATATAATGTACATATACATTTATATGAAAACAAATTATCATAATTTAAATGTACGCATGCTCTATTTGGGGAATTTTTAAACATCTGGAAAATTTTTTTGATCAAGATATAAGATTGTTTTAATTTTTTTTAAATATTTTGGTAAATCCGATTTCAATTTTATTAACTAAAAAGTTAATATAGTTAATAAAAATTAACTTTATTTGGGGGTGTAGGGATAATTTAAATAGAGTATATTAGATACCATAAAATAAGTTCAAACATTCTTTCAAGAGATGGATTTTTTTCTTGAATAAATTCTACATGTTTAAATGGGAAGGTAATTTTATGATAGTTGTCAAATATTTATTTTAAGGGAATAGAATCAATGATATTTATGATATTGTTAAAAATAAAATATTAAAAAAGGGAATAATTAATGAATTAAATTACATCAATGATACAAAAACTCTAAAACTAGTTATCCAACCAATTAAGCCATTCATTATCAAAATAAATTTATTCTATAACGGGAATAACAAAAACACAAATTATAAGACACACATTTTAGAAAATATGTTTTCTTGGATCAGATCATAACTTTCCTTTTCCCCAAATAATATATATCCACACATTATTACACAAATACTACAAAAATTTCATTATATTAATTTCAACTATGATTATTCTCATATTTTAGCAATTTAATTTAATAAAATGAACAGTGAAATTAAAACATAAAAACTATTGACTTATGAGATATAACTATATAATACACTATTTATTTAAAAAATGGATAATTATGAAATATAATTCATAATACATGATTTCAAATGAATGTATCAAAATTAATATATTTAACCATCAAAATATCATACAACAATAATATGATTTGTTTTGAGATTTTACAAAGAAAATAATAGAAAAATAAATTGTCTAACCAATTTAATCTATTTCATTGAGAATTTATATTAATAATATATATATAAAATACCTAAAATATTTAGAATATATATATATATATATAATAAAAAATAAGAAAATAAAAAATGAAATATAATGTATATTCAAATTTAAGAAAATAGAAAACAGTAACATATAAAACATTAAAAAATATATAATATATTAATATTTAAAAATAATTCTATCAAAAATGAAATTAAAAAATATGAATTATAATAAATGGTTGCATAAATACAGAGTAAAAAAAATAATAGAAAAAAATGAGATATATTTATTAATCATTAAAGTGAGTTTAAGACAACAATATGTTATATCGTGAAAAAAACACATTAATAAATGATACTAATTACCCAAAATAAACTAATAAAATAATCTTTTTATAATTGGTGGAAATGAATTAAAATTAAATTGGCTATGATGTAACCTAAAAGGTTTCTAATATTGAAAGTGGGACTTTCCCATTTGGATGATGTGTCGGTGTTCTGTTCCTAATAGAGAAAAATCATTCTAAGCTTTTGTTAATATTGTTCTCATAGTATTTAGCATCCTTCCATGTAAAAGACATATTAAATATAATTATAGAATATTATTATCTATATGTACTAAAATATTAATGAAAATTTAAGAAAATAGGAAACAAAATTCTATAATCAGCTTTCTCCATGAAAGCATTGCAAGCAACGATCCAAACTTGATGTCTATCCAGTAGTGTCAAGAATTAATATTCATGTTCAACATCTTAAGATATGAGACATGGAAAAAAGGAGAACAATGGATAATTGGTATATTTTATTGAAGTCTAATATGTATCCCACTTCAAATATGAGTCATTCTAGTAGAAAGAAAACTAAAATAATTCCATGGGAAGAATAATTTTTATATTGGTGATGAAATTATTAGCATGAGGGTGGGTAGAAAAAGGAATTGTAGATTAGTGGGCCATAATATTCATTAAGTTTCATTTTTCACATGAAAACCATTTTTAAAAATTAAAAAGATGCAAACAATGAAAGATAAAATAAAAAAGAGAAGGAAAAATCACATACCCTGGTTTTTGAATATGTCGATCTGTTTGAGATGTTTGAGGATGAGTGGCGTTGAAGGTTCATTTTTGTGAGTTATTTAATGGAATAGGTGACAAGGATCTCTATTAGGGATTTATATAAAATAATGGAATGTTTTTTCAAGGATTTCCAAAAATCACCGATAAAGATTGGTTTTGTCAGTGCTAAAATAAGAAGCATTAATAAAACAAGTCTTCATCAGTGAAAACTCTTGGCATTGATAAAACACATCATTATCAATGCTCAATGATAGTGATGATGATGATAGGTTTTATCAGCACTTTAAATTTTAGTACTGAAAAAGAACTGATAAAAACATTATAAAATAAATTGAACAAATTAAACAAATAGAATTAAAAGTGAATAAATCATAAAAAATATAAAATAATTAAATTATTAATAACTGAACTATCTTAAATGTTTGAATGTTATAAATGAGTGTTATTTAATAAATAAAAATGAATATAATTTCAAAACTCTTTTAAAAAATTAAATAAGTTTTATTAATTATATGAATTTTTAAAAAATTTAAAATGAATATAGATTCAAACTAAATATGTATATTAATTACATATTATAAATATTAAATTATGATGAATAAATATGTATAAAAATATTAATAATGAAAAAATCCCATAAATATTAAATTAATAAATATTAAAATGAAAAAAAATTAGAAATTAAAATAAAAAATAATTAGAATTATGAATGAAAAAATAATTATAAATAATATTAAATGAATGAATGTCAAAAAAGAGTAGAATTTAATAATTTAAAAAATAAATTGTTTGAAAAAATATTAAAAAAATCAATAAGTTTTATTAATTATATAAATTGTTAGAAAACAAAAAAATGAATATATGTTAAATTAAAAATGAATACATATCAATTATATATATTACAACCATATAAAAAATTTAATTTTAATGAATAAAATATATAAATAAATTCTAATAATTGATAAAATTACAAATAAAATAAACAAATAAAAATTTGAAATTAATAAATTAATAAAAAATTCAAAATAAATAGGATTCTCAATGAAAACCCAATATTAAAAATGAATAAATTTGATAAATAATAAAATGTAATGAAAAATATATATTGAATGAAAAATAAAAAATAATAAAAAGTTTCTAATTTTAATATAATATATTTTTAATATATTATGTTTTCAAATAAAATTCAACAATGAATATTAAAAATTGAATAAATTATAGAAATATTATATTTGTGTGATTCTATATAAAATTTTATTAATTAAATCCATGTGTCTGTGAAATTAATATAACATAAGTTTGATATATGTTATATTTTTAAAAAATAAATTTTATTAAATATCTATTACTGGATAACAATATCTCAATATATCGAATTAATATTAATTTTTCATTATAAACCATTTTCACTAAATTAACAACTTATTTATTATAAATACATATTATTATTATATATGTCACATGTTAGGAAATATTATATGTATTGATATATATTTATATATGGATATAATTCTAAATTAAAAGTAACAAATATATTAATGAATAACTATGTATAAAAACATTAAAAATGAAGAAATTATTAAAATATTAAACCAATATTTTTTAGAAAAAAAATTATAAAAAAAGGAAAATAAATACTTTACAATATTAAGGAATAAATAATATGAAATTAATGAATGTTAAAAATGTACGAAATTTAATTAATAGGTGAATATATTGAAAAATATATACCAAATAAATTTGAGTTAATAATTATGTAAATTTTTAAAAATAAAAATGGATATATGTCTACATGGAAATGAATACAAATATTAATTATGTCAATTACATCTTTATTAGAAACATATTAAATGTCGCTCAATAAATATAAATAAAAAATAAAAAATGAATAAAATTAAAAAATATAAACATAGTAAAAATTTAAAATGAAAAAATTATATATATATTTATATATGTATATATTTAAAAGTAATAAATATTATATATTAAATATAACTATTAAAATATAATAAAAAATAATAAATTAAAATATAATATATTTAATATTATATATTAATAAATAAATATATAAAATGATAAAATTAATAATTTATTATTTGTGTGTGTGTTTGCCTTTATAAAATTGAATTATTTTCGTTTGTTTAAATGAGAAATTATTGTATGAAATATTATGTGTAACATATTTTGTCAATTTTTTTAATTAATAATAAAATATTTATTAATTGATATATATGTTAAATTGAAAAAAATAATGTTAATAAAATGAAATGTTATTAGATGTCTATTAATATTGATTAGTCAATATTTTAATTAAATTATTAGTTTTTTTCACTAAATATATGACATATAAGAATGATTTTAATAAATTAATTAGATTTATAAGTATAATATTTCAAAAAATTACATACATATACATATCAAAATATATTTCTATATTAAATATTTTTTTAAATAATTAATATTTTTTATTCTAAGTGCAATTTTAATTAAATACCTTATATATTAAATGTGAATGTATATTTATTCATATATAAATCATATCTAATAAAATTTAATATATTTTTATCAATATTAATATATTAATATATTTACATATTAATTTTAATGATACTTTTTATGAATATATCTTTTTTCAGTGACTTTTTGTCACTAAAAAATTCCACCATTTATCAACACAAGAAATCACTAACAAAGGGTTGCCTTATAAGAGCTAATAAAATAAATGATAATAGCCAATATTTATCTGTTCTTTTTAAGGTATAATTTATAAAGGATATCACTATTTATCAAAGGTTTGTAATTAGTCACAATTTTTTACTATGGGATCAAAAAAATTAAACTTTTAACACATTAAAAATTATCTTATTATGTATATACATCTTTCTTAACATAAATTATATTTTCTATGTTTTATCATTTAATACCTTAAAATCACATTTATACCCATTTTCATCTTAACTAAATCATTTTATCACAAATTATATTTTTAAGAATACTAAAATTAATACACATAGTTCAGAATATCGTGCATTTAAATACGCATTATAATTTTAAACAAACCAACCCGTAAAAAATTATACACAATTAAGAATGTCATCCAATTTACTCAAATTCCATTCATTCATGCATCATGTTAAATTAATTAATTATATTCAATAATAATATTTTCTTTACAAATTTTTTTGAACTAAAATTTAGTTATTTCAAACCATTATGAGTCACAAGAAATGACAATCATGTCCTATGAACCACATCTCCTATCTATGATTCATGAAATCACCCCGAAATAACATAAACTATAACATTCCCACAGAACATCCTGAAACTGTAATCACAAAACCTGTCACATCTTGTTTTGAGGTATGTTATTTTCAAGCATTGGGATGGTTTCTATTGGGTCAAGATGTTTTAGTTTGTTCTTAGTGGATTAAAAAGTTTCTTTGAAAATCCTTAGTAAAAATTTAGCTAGACCACACCATGGTCTATGACATATCGAGACTGTGAATCACCTGTGTACCATGGGTATGTCCAGAATTTCCAATATAGAGCATGGTCTTTAGTGTTGGACTTGAGGAGAATCCATATGAACCAGGACTAGTTTGGTCTCCATGACACCATGAATTAGGGTGTGGTGATTCCAAAATAGGGAGTGATTCTATGACACACTATATTCAATTAGTGTGATTGGCTCCTGGGTGTGGCAATCATAATACCAATAGGGGTGTTGTGAACACCCACAAGGACATGGTGTTGATAGTTTCAGATTTTTTAATAGAAAATTGTCTAATTGGTATTTCGAAAGGGGTTTATTCCCATTTACAAGGACCCATGAGATCATTATGAGATGATATTTAATTCCTTTTTACATTTTAACCTATCTTAAACCACAATTACTCATTCCATTTATAGTGTTATTGATTAATACATATTATAGGGTGTGATTCGTATGAACTCTACATCATTAATATTTTTCATGAGTCATTTCTTTTATTTTATTGGGATTCATACTGTGTGATCAGTCTAGAGGTATGGAATATTTATTTCCCTTTATTAATATAGATATCATTGAATTTGGGATTCTTGATTGGGGTTTATTGGTTTATGTTTCAAGCCTTGTTCCTCAAACTCTCATTCTTGTTAGTCATAATCTTGGGTGTTTGATAGAAAACTTCATGAAATTAGATGTAATAGTCTTTATAATGAAACTCTTACTTATGAACTATGAACTGTTTCCCTGCATATGTTGGTTTTTAAACTGTTAAAGGTATGATTTATAAATTTTGAAATGTGAATGTTTTGTCTATTTTCTTGAAATAGAATTCCCCGTCAATTTTTAAAGGAATTTGATTTCAAATAATGGTGTATTATTAGGGAATGGGGTTTCAAAGGATGTGTTTTAAAAAAATATTTTCCAAGAATGTCCTATTTTGATGACAATTAGTTTTAAAGCATGATATTTGTAATTTAAATGAATCCATGTTATTTATTTGAATTTATTAGCCTATGTATAAGAAAAAAATCATGGGAACATTGGGTACTTAGGGGGGGTTTTAGAAATGGGACAAACACTCTATGAATGTCATGTTTTTTTAGTAAGGATATACCATTAAAACTCTAAATAAACCGTGTAAAACAAAAATAAGTAGGGGGTTGCTTATTAGGGTGTTATTCAACCATGTTTAGTTTTCCGGGCTAGGGAATTGTGGTGTGAACTAGTCATCACTGTCAACTGAGATCGTGTGAGGATCCCAACTAACCCAGACCTATTATCTATTTGGAAATAATTTAAATATTATTGTTCTTTGTGAAATTATTTTTTATTAATGATTTAGACATTTGACTTTTTTTTTAAATTCACTGTAATTATTAAATGATTTAAATATAAAATTAGTTTTTTAAATGTTCTTTGAAAATTGGTTTCTTTAGAATGTTTTGTGTAAAACTGTTAAAAATGGTGAATTTCCATGTTTGGAGGTAAAGTGTGAAGATTTTCTTTCATTTTGTTATTTTTGTTAAATTAACATAATTTGTTTATCTTATTAACACTATTTACAAAAAAACATGTAGGGATTATACTGGATTTGTTTTCTCACATACTTCACATACCATTGAGTGTGAGTAGATCTCAATTTATCTAATGAAGGTAATAACACGACATCTTATGTAAAGGTTCATGGCAGAGAGAAAGTGAAAGTAGGGATTTACCAAATCATATTTTTTCACAATGGAGGATTAATATAAGATTTAAATGTCAAATAACTCTATGAACAATGGAATTTAATGAGATATTAATTGAAATGAGAATACTAGAACAAAATGTTGGATCATCATATAATGATTTATAATTAATTTTGGAAGATAAAGAATTACCTTATGATGAATTATTTTTTCATTAATGAATATAATGTCTCTACACTGTATCATTATTACAACATAAAAATCGAAGGTATATTCCCTCTATCAGTGACTCATACATGCATGATTAACCTTTGAGTAACACCGTAGGTATCTCTACGTTCTTTTAGGGAAGATCCCATTGCTTACGTTATTCATTTATGATCTCCATGAGAGTCATTCAAAAGAAGGATTGTCCTTTATCACTGTAGAATTGAGTGGGGTTATGGAGGAGGATTTCTGTAGATTATTGAGAGAATTTATATAGAAGATATCTCTAGGGCTTGATAGGATTTTCCAGATATCATTTTTCATAACCAAAAAAAATGGTTACCATTAGGGTTGAAAATGATATAATTGGATTTAAATAGTGTGTGTGTTAGAAAATAATAATTCCATATTTTCAATCATTTTTTCTTTAATCCCTGAAAACCCCTGTATATATTAACAATAATATTTATTGACAAGAAAAAAATTAGCAAATTAATTAAATATTATTTATTGAATAAATTATTTGAAAATTATTCAAATAATATTTATCATATATTATTTCTCATCAGAACATGAAACTCAGTCCTGTATGAATCCATATTTATTTTTGATACTTGAATAATAATTATTTATTTAATAAATAAATATCATTTCATTATTCACCAATAAATAAAAAATATTATATCCACTAAACAATAAATAAATATTTAGTAATATTCTGATAATAAATATTCTCTCAAATAACCAGTGACTAAATAAATGTGATCAAGAAAACAAGAATAATTATTAAACCACATGAAATAATAATAGTTATGTATCATGTTAAATAATAAATAATATTTAATATTTAATATAGATACTATATACACTTAGTGTGTGACCCTTAAGGTCTTTTTCTTGATATCATTTGGCAGAGCCACCCAATATCCAATGTTAGCATCTTGCAACACTCCAAGACACCAATAGAGAAATAAGTTAATATAGGAATGACATAAAACTACATATTAATTCTTATTAATTAATTTAACTCTTTTATCAGGATATCTATATTCAGACAAGTTTCATGCTAGTGTAATCTACCTTTGTGCTAGATTTATCATTCTTGGAAATTCTAGAATTTAACCTACCAACAAAAAATATAGATATAGATTTATTTTGGATATTTACATCCCATAATTGGTTCTAATATATCTACTTCCATTAAAAAAATAATTAAAAATCAATTTCTCACATTATTCATCAATGAAATATATTTCATGACACACCCAATATATACTACTTTTCTAGAATAATATGTTATCATAGTTTTGGTCAATAATTCAAAGTTAAAAATTAATAGTATTCATTAATAATAATATTAAAGTCTAAGGAAAAATACACACATCCATAGATATGAACTTCCAATGTGACATATAAATGTGGATTTCTTACTTGTGGGTCATGTTATTATAATCACACACAGAAAATTAATATGGGCATAAACCATGATAATGTTCCTCAAACTCCTTTGAGTCTCCACCCCTAATAGACTATATCATTTTCCTCCTACCAAATGATATCATCCAGTTGTATAAAATATATATATTAAGAATACTTTCATGACACTTCTTGGTTCTCATCATAGAAGGTAACTTAAATGTCTTTTGAGTGAAATCGTTACCATTATGACATCATAATATACTAATTCAAACAAGAGTACAATAATTATGTGCAAATATGTTTTTTAACATCCAAAATAATGATTATAGGTAATCATAATGTATAAAAAGTTGATTTTTGGTTACCAACTCCAACATCATGGAGGTGGAAGGTATCTATGATAGTAGAGTGTGGGAGTTTTATGGTGACATATTTCACATAGATATGGGTTTTATTTGATTTTCAGTACTTAGTATTAATTGTTTTTGTTTGGAAGATGTTTTTTTTCTTTCACTCATTATATTATTCCATTATTAACTCTTTATTATGATAATGACCTTCTTTTATATATGAAATTGTTGATAGCCTCTATTTTATTTTCTTTTACGGGAAAATTCATTCCAAAAGGTAGTTCCCAATGCCTTGTAACTATTAACGAGCCATTCGATATTGGGAATGTCCTATTAGCTTTTCTATAGGCTGGATTCAATGTTTGGTTCAGGGATGACTCTACCTAGGTCATTAAAAATTTGTATCAGATTAGATTTTACATTCATGTTCATCATTTCCTTTTCTTGGGATATTTTTGGTAGATAATATATCAGATTTTATGAACATAAGGGGTGGTCTATGGGTGAGTTCTAGGACAGATATGAACATAATTTGGCTGAATTTTCCAAGGGATATTTAGGATTGTGTCTTTAATATTGTGTTTTGATATTAACCTAGTTTGTTGATTATGTTCTCTTAAATCAAACTAACATTACTCTATTGTCTGATGATCTCTTTCCATTACTTAGTGAAGTACCATACCCCCCAGAAGAATTCATATAATTCTAAAAGAGGATGATAGGGATACAGTTCTGTGATGTAACCCTCTAGTCGACTAAAATATTTTTGATGAGATTGTGTGAACAATTTATGCCATGGACCAGAATGTTGTCCCTACCCAAGATCATGCTAGAGGGATATAACCAAGAACTGTAGGTGTCAAAGATTGGGAAAAATATGTTTTCAATACCCATCCTTAAAAGGGGTGAATGATCCTCAGGAACTAGAAGAATAGTTGGGAATGATCAAACATATTTTCAAATTTGTAGAAATACAAAATCCGGTTTAGATAAAGTGTAAAACATTACAATTAAGCCCACTAGTAAGAGAGAGTGGATGTTATGAACTAGTTTGCACATACATCCAACCCAACCCAAAAAACAACCTATGGCATGGTGAAAAGGGAATTCCCATTCTCCATGGGCTAAAAACTACTACTTAGGCATTGAGTATCTCTTTTGGGAGTGTTTTTTCATATGAAAATAATTTTGAAAAATACACCAAAGCTACATCACATTATGTCCACTATTCAAAACAGGAGTGATTTAAGGAAAACTATACTAGAATTATTTAACCAATTAACAATTATATCAAAAATCCAACAAGGATATGGGAACCATCTAGAAAAGTCAAATCCTTAATGTAGCACGTGGGTTGACACCCAATTCCACCAAAATTGTAAGGAACCAAAAATTACATATAATATATTTTTTAATTATTTGGGATTGTTATGAGTCAATGAAAATTGGAGGAACGTGATTCCAAGTCCTAGAGAGCATGGAACCGAATTTTGAACTTTTTTTACGTACATTCAGTCAACGTGTGGGCCAAATTTTCCATAATTTGAATCGGTGCTCGGATTTAAAATTAGAGGGCACCGTTGAATCTACAGCGCCATGATTCGCTTATGGGAAACGTAAATTTGACCTACAAGTTCAGATGAAATTGTTAATTTCTTCTAATTTTCAAAAATAATAATATAATAACTAAAGGTTATTTTATTTTCTTTTTTGGAAACCGTTAGAAAAACGCTGGTGGGACCACAGTTCAACGTTAGACCATTTATTGGCTTAAACCTTAGGTTGTGTAACCACAACACTATGATAATTAATAGGTTGAGTAACCACACAATTGGGAGAATTAATAGGTTCATTAATTAAACTTAGTAATGAACACCACTAATTGTGCAATAAATTGTTCCACTCTTTTCTTCTATTTAACCAAAGATCGTGCTTGGGTTTTGGGAGAGCTATGAGAGGAAGATTTGATGAAATGACGATGAAATTCCACTCTGATGAAGAATGGTGATCGAATGATGGTAGTTGGAGGAATTGATGAATGGCAACAAGCACCAACGGACACCTTTATACGCAGACCCTACTTCCTCACCTGCAACGTCATCTAATGGAAACAAGGTAGGGGTTTCATTTTTTACCTAAGAGTTGTTTCCTTCATTAAATTCTTCCCATGTTATTTTGAAAATGTGGAGGGCATGGGAAAAATGAACAAGGACTAGACCCTCTATTGAACTCGATTACGGTTGAGTTCTTGATGGGCAACAGGAAGATATGGAAGCAAGCTGGAACTAAGAGTCGCACATCGTATGCCTCATCTCGGGAGGCCCGTAGGCATGGATGAGAATAAAAACAAACCATCAGAACTACACCGGTGTCCCATGGAAGCTATGCTGACACGACAACATCAATGAGTGAGGGAGGACATGATTGGAACTGAACAACTGTGAAGGCTCCATGATAGACAATGCAGCAGCTGGCCATCATTGGCGTCGTTGAAGCGGGGCAGTGCGCCGCAAAGGAAGGTCACAGCTTCGACCCGCGGCAGAGGGCAGACCTATGCCTGTAGGTTCATGGTGGGCTGGCCAACACAGACCAGCTAATAGGTGTGGCACCAACATGCACTACGACATTGATGGCCTGAATGGACGGATCTGTTCAAGAGTGGAGAAGCCCCCCCCGTGCTTGGCTACCGGTCAGAGCGGTTCCACGGCCTAGTGGGCCACACCTATATGGTGGGGCTAGGCCAGGACCATGGTCTATCAGGCCTCTCCTATGGCGCAGTAGACCTAAGGAGGCCCAAAATTCATTGGTCGAGCCCATCCCCTTTCGGGACAGGTCCGTCCGACCGGGTCAGACCGTACCTAGACCCCCTTTTCCCACTTACGCTTAAAAATGAAAAATCTTCTAAACCGGACGTCTGTTTGTTGAACCGTATACAACTTCAGAACCCTTAGGATTATGCAATCATTTTGATATTATTTAATAGATACTTAACGAAATTTTCAGTTTGTCTAGGTTAGATCATACCCGAATCCAACTGGACCCTTGGCACTAAAATGCCAATAACTTAGAGACTGAGCGTCCGGTTGACGCCTCATCTGTGGAAATAGAACCCTTATGACATGGCGGATCATCAGGTTAATTGTTAAAGGAACTTCGTCCTAGTTGAAATATGACTGATGTCTTGAGGACCGGTTCTCCCAAGCACGCAACGTGGAGAACCCTACGACTAGCTAATACCTGAAGACTACTAACTTTTGACTCTATGTGACTCGAAAGCCTATTAGGTAGCACCTCTGTGTGACTTTGTCGGCCCATGGTGGGGAGAGACTCTGTGTGACCCGAAAAAATGATGGTACTCGACAGGAGGAGTAATTTAGTAGGCCACAGTGGGGAGTGGATCTGTGTGACCCGGCAGAACCGTGGTAGGCAATGTGGTGGAGTACCTAAGAAGTTCAAGGTTAGTGGGAAGAACCTCTATGTGACATGGAAGGCCTACTATACTCGATAGAGGGGTATTTATCCAGCAACCAAGGTGTTCAACGATGAGACTGATTGTGGTACTGTTACTACCATAGAATATACCTAGTGTGAGATGTCTTTTTTCTTGTGCTTTGTGATTTAGATACTTCTTTGTGGTTTTACTTTGGGGAATTCTTAGAGACCTTTAGGGGTCATGGGTTCATTACTGAGTATTGCAATACTCACCCCTACACGGGCTTCACCCTCACCTTTTTGTGTCTTATGCAGATGATAGACAACTTTGACTGAGTCACGAGGAGCGAGGACTTGATGGTGTATGGAGGTGACTGGTGGACTTGGAGAGCCATAGTGATGGGTTTTACCTACCCTCTAGGTATGATACTTGGTGTAAGACCTCCAAAGACATTTTTACATTCTGTTATATTTCCATTGCAGTTGGGATTGTATTATATCCCCTTTACTTCAGTACATACTTTTACACTCTGTTGTGGTTTTTAGTTGTAGTTGTAACCTTCTCCTCACGTTGTGTATTACTTGTGTGCAGTGTTCCCTATCTGTGTGTGTACAAGTCTTGAGGCAATGCCTTCCCATTTTTGTGAAATTCATTTCCAGTGATAGTTTTGAACCCCTATCCTATTGAAGGCGGTCTGGGGGTAATACGGCATGGGCCTCAAGGAAAAGGTCAGGATAAAGAGGTATCAATGGGAAGTCAGTTTACCCTCAAATACTAGGAGTCTGATGGTTTTTGGGGAAAAAATGTTATGTGTTTCAAGTAAAACTATTAGATTCAGGGATTCTAGTGTCAGTGTGGCAGCCAAAATATCCATAAACCAGGACCTTGAATTCTGTTTTGGGCTCAATACATGAAAAAACTAGTTGCATAAGTACCTCCTTTATTTGAATAAATGTCAGATGACCTGCTATAACCTTATAACCGTGGTACATCTTGATTTATATTAGGACTCATCCACATGGAAGACTAGCCAGGATCCCGATATGAGGTCATGAGGATAGCCTTCCTAGAGAAGATGTGTTCATTCAGGGATCCGTGCTTGAGATAGCCCCACCAGGTGGTTCACCAGTGTTGCAACCAACCGATGGTTAGCATCTACTATCGGCGGTTCCGGTAGAGGATGTTCGTAGGTTCAGTTCCCTTCATCAGTTTCAAAGATAGAGACCTCCCATGTTTAAGGGAGAGATGGATCCCTTGGTCACTGGGGACGGTCTAGAGGCTATGATATGGGTCTTATGCTTAGTGAACACACCGCCTTACCAGAAGTAAATCGTTGAAGCAAGCCTTATATAGGTATCAACAGGGAGATGGTTGAGTTTGACCATCCAGAATCACAATGAGGTGACCCTCACATGGGATGACTTCGAGTAGATTTTCTGGGAGGATTTTCCCCCGTGACATTTCACTCTATGTGAATTCAAGAGCTTCTCCACCTACAGCATGAGAACATGACAGTGGATGAGTACTCAGAGAGGTTCACAGAGCTTTCCCGCTACTCCACAAACAGGGTGTGAGACCCTTTCTATAGGGCTTGATCCATTGAGCAGGGACTCAAGTGGGAGATCCTAGCTTCAGTGGTGTCTCTCAGCATCCCTACCAAGGATGGGGTGCTGGAGAGAGCCCTTCTAATGGAAATATTCTTGGAAGAGAATGCACATTCAATTAGAGTTTCCAGAAGACCCCAGACAGAAGTGTCTTCAATAGGCAATAGATAACAGACGCGTGGGACCAAGTGGGATAGGTCTTTCTGAGGCTGACCCCAGGACTCAAGGTCATTAGTGCAAGGCTCCCAAGCCGGAGAGAGTAAGACAGGGGGCTAGACATTTCTTTTCATGCGGTGGGCATAAACACATGGCGCATGACTGACCAAACCGCCGTATGAATGACAAATAGATGGTTGAGGGGCCCCATGAGATAGTAGCAGTGGTTCAGATGAGGAGGTCTACAGGTTGGTAAACATGGTAGGGGAGATGGAAGAGTGGCATGCCTTGGGTGGTGGTTCGATGTGTTACCACCGCCACCCCCAGGTGGTCCATGCCGACCTTGGGGAGCAGCTGGATAGGTTCAAGCTCAGCTTCATGCAGCAGAGTCTTATGACCAAGGTGCTCTAGAGATGATTAGAGGTACTATATGGGTCTATTACACCCTAGATATTGTTATTATATACACATGTTCCATTCACTCTTTCATTTCCACACTACTCATTCAGAGATCGAGGATTCCGATGGAGTCGTTCACTCGATCATTATGATTAGAGAATCTTATGGTAGATTATTAAATTATTAGACATTGGTACAGACAGTATGAGATAACTCAAGGAGGTGATAGCTTCGACTAAGATCTCCTAGTATTAGCATTGAGGCCTTATAACGTCATCTTAGGTATGGACTCACTATCCAAAGTCCATGCTCAGTTCTACTATTTTAGGCAGAAAGTGTGGTGTATCAGTGAGGGTGCGATCTGGTTTTTCTTCACCGGTGAGAAATAAACCTTTGTAGCAAAGGATGGAATTTCTCAGAGGAGGGTCCAACCAATCACTCATCAGTTGGATAGCCTCACCATTGGTGTAGTGAATTAGTTGAGTCTGAGCTATCCTATAGTGGTGGACCAATATACATATGTCTTCTCTGATGATGTTCTGGGACTACCCCTTCTTAGAGAAGTATAATTTTACATCGACCTATACACTGGGATGACACCAATATCTACACCAACATATTGGATAGCCCCTATGGAGATTTTTGAGCTTAGGGTATAGTTGGATGACTTGTAGAGGAAGGGGTTTATATCACCCAATTTTTATCCTTGGCCAACCCCGATTTTATTATCCATTAAGACAGATGGGAGTCCGAGGCTTTGTGTGAACTATCGAAGCCTGAAATAGGTAACCATGAAGAAAAATTATCCTCTTTTGATGATCTATGATCTCTTAGACCAACTGAAGGAAGAACAATGGTTTTCAAAGATAGACCTCATATCAGGCTATCATAAGATTAGGGTACTGGATGAGGACGTACCAAAGACAGCCTTCAAATATCAGTATAGCCATTATGAGTTCCTGGTGATGCCATTTAGCATTACCAATGCTCTGTAAGTGTTCATGGGGATCATGAACATGGACATCTAGAATTACCTCGATCACTTTGTGGTAGTATTCATTGAGGACATCTTGATGTACTGGATGACAGAGGAGGAGCACGCCACAAACTTGTAGATATTTTTGGATACACTCTTTGAGCACTAGCTTTAAGGATAACTCTCTAATTTCCTATTATAGAAATGAGAAGTCCACTTCATGGGGAATATTATATCAGAGGCTGGATTTTCAGTGGATCTGGAAAATATAGAGGCAATTCTTTCTTGGGAGACACCTAGGAGTGTGACCGAGGTGCGGAGTTTCCTGGGATTGGCTGGGTAGTACTAGAGATTTATACATAAATTTTCATGGATAGAGGTTCCCTTGTAATATTTGAAAAAGAAGGGGAAAATTTTTTTGTTGATGGAGAAGTTACAGAAGAATTTCCTAGAGATGAGGTGGAGACTGATGAGTGACCCCATATTGAGGCTACCAAAAGAGGGAATTGGGTTTCTAGTCTACTATGACGCATCAGGGAACATACTAGGTTGTGTCCTGATGCGGGAGAGATCAGTGATCTCCTAAAACTCATCGAAGTTAAGAGAGCACAAGTAGAACTACGGTACCCATGACATGAAGTTAGCAGAAGTGGTCTTTGTGGTGAAGATGTGGAAGCGCTACTTGATGGGTGAACAGTTCTATGATTACTCTAATCAAATGAGTCCAATGTATATCTTCTCATAGAAGTACTTGATCTTGAGATAGTGGTGATGGATGGAGTTCCTCCAAGACTAAAACTTTGAGATAGTCTGTACTCTTGGGAAGGGGAATATAGTAGCAGACACACTCACCAGGAGGTCTGTACTGTAGTTGCCGAGTGAGGTGACCAAGCAGCTAGCCGCGTTGCAGATATCCTTAGTGGATAGAGATGTAGTAACTTACCTCCAGTATATGGCTATCAATCCCCCACTTATTCAGTGAGTTTAGGGGGGTTATCTTAGGGACGTTGACTGTGATGCCCAACGTGCTATGATATCGTCAGGACAGTGTCTTGACGGACATTCTGAAGGTGGGGAGCACGTCGTCCGCTTTAATGGATACACTATGGTACTAGTGACACAATGAGAGGAGGTGTTGAAGGATCTCCATAAATCCCATTTGGTTGTACATCCATGTGTGTTGAAGATTTAACAGGACCTATGATATTTGTACTAGTGGCTAGGGGAGAAGAAAGCAGTGGCATAGTTTTTATCACGATGCCTCACTTGTTTGCAAGTGACGATTGAGCATCAGGTTCCAACAAAATTAACTTATCCACTTGAGGTATCAGAATAGAAGTGGGATGGTATATCCATGGACATCATGAAAGGTCTACCACGTACGTCTAGGGGCCATGATTCATCCGAGAGAAGGATCAGTAGAGGGATAGAGACCTCTCTATGTACAAGAGATTGTACGTCTTTACAGGGAGCCATCGACGATTGTCTCATATTTCGATGTTCATTTTACATCCTTCTTGTGGAAGGGACTATAGGAGGCATTTAGGACTCATCTATGCTTAAGAACCACCTTTCACCCTCAGACAGATTGTCAAAAAGAGAGAACTATATAGACACTTGAGAACATGATTTGTGCTTGTGTCCTTGATTTTGGCTGTAGTTGGGAGGGACAACTGCCACTGGTGGAGTTTACATTCAACAATAGTTGTCACTCTACCATAAGCATGGATCCGTTTGAGGGCCTGTATGGGAAACCTTTTTGATCACCTCAATGCTGGACAGACCCAGGGGAGTCTGCACTTATAGGTCAAGAGTTGGTACATGCTACCATAGAGATGGTGAAGATCATCTGCGAGTGGATGAAGACCACACAGAGCCGATAGAAATATTATTCTGAATGGAGACGAAGACCCTTGGAGTCTAAGGAGGGAGACCATGTATTTCTACGGGTCTCACCCCGAAATGTATTACAAAGGCTTGGCAGGGGAAGAAAGCTATCTCTGGGGTTCGTTAGACCTTTCTACATCCTCAGCAAAGTAGGCAAGGTGGCGTACCATCTAGATCATCCCCCACAAATTCTCCAGGTGCATAATGTTTCCCATGTGTTGTAGCTGAGGAAGTATCTGCATGATCTATCACACATTGTCGACTGGGGAGATCTAGACATTAATGATAGGGAGCCATTTGTGATGTTCCCGGTGGTGATAGAGGATCAGTAGGAGGGGGTCCTTCATGGGAGGTTGATTCCTCTAGTGTGAGTCTGTTGGCAGCACAAGAATCTCTAGGAGAGAACATATGAGTGGGAGGCATAGATACATGCTCAGTATCCCCATTTTTTCCGTAGTCTTGTTGTAGATTTTAGGGATGAAATTCCCTAAGGTGGCAAGAATGTAAAGACCCACAAATTCCATAATTTGTTTTAAAATATTTGGGATTATTACGAGTCTGAGAACATTGGCGGAACCTGATTTTGAGGCCTGGAGAGCCTGAAATGGATTTTTTACCTTTTTTTAAGTACGTTCAGTAATCGTGTGGGTGACATTTTCTATCTTTTGAACTAGTGGTCGGATTAAAAATCTTAGGGCACTGTAGGATTCGTATTGATAGGATTCGATTAAGGGAAGTTTAACATTGACTGAAAAGGGTTGGACAAATAAGTTATTTTCTTTTACTTTACAATAAAATAATAAAATAACTAACTGTTATTTTTTTCCAACCGTTGGACAAAGGATAGTGGGACCACAATGTAATGTCAGACCATTTAATGGATTAACCCTCCGGTTGTGTAACCGCTGTGATGGGAGAATTAATAGGTAGAGTAAATGCACCATTGGGAGAATTAATAGGTTCATTAATTAAAAATTTTAATGAACCCCATTAATTTTGTGGTGTGTTATTCCCATATTTTCTTCTATTTAATCAATCCTTGGGATTGGGTTTTGGGAGACCTACGAGATGAATCTATGATGAAAATCCGATGAAAATCCTCTTCGATAAAGAATAGTGATCGATCTATGGTCATTGGAGGAATCGAAAGACGATGTCAAGTGCTGAAGAACACCTTCAGACATAGACCCTACTTCCACATTTTCATTTCCTTCCAACAGAAACAAGGTAGGGGGAGGTGGGGTTCATTTTTTACCTATGTTTTTTTCCTTCTTCAAATGCTTCCCATGTTATTATACTAACGCAGAGGGAGAGAGGGAAATGAACAAGGCCCAAAACCTCTTCCTAACATGGTTATGGTTTCATTATTCATGGGCAACTGAATGATATAGAGGAAAGGTTGATCCAAGGGCCGCGTATTGTACTAATCCTCTCGAGAGGACCGTAAGTGCAGATGGGAATAAAAATGGACCACCAAAGCTTTACCAGTGTCCCAAAGAAGCTATGCCGACGCGGTGACACCGGTGAATGAGGGAGGTGGCGGCTGGCACCCATAGCCCCCAAAGGAACAATGACAGCTGAAAGTACCACGTCGGACAAAGGAGTGGCCAGTCAGTGATGGATGCATTGAAGCGGGGAAGCATGTCGTGAATGATGGCTGAAACTGTGAGCCATAGGGGTGGGAGGACCCATGCTTGTGAGTCCTTTGTTGGACGGTCTGCACTGGCTGGCCAGGTGGTGCAACACCATCTGGTGCCTCTTCTGAGCTGGACGGTGCACTGCAGTAGCGCGCCATGGAGGAGGGCCATGACGGAGGGCGGACCCACGCCTGCGAGTCCGTAACCAGTTAATCCACGAGGACCTTCCCAGAGGTGCGGTTCCAACTGGTGCCGCAGCATTGATGACCAGAATGCCCAATGCTGTTCAAGAGGGGAGTAGAACCCCAACGCTCGCCCAGCGGGCCGAGTAGTTCCACAAACCGGTGGGTTGTGGCCCAACTGGGTGGGCCGATCCAAACCCACGGTCCATCAGACCGAGAGCACAATCCAGCAAGCTGATCCAGTGACCTAGTGGGCCAGACCAGGACGAACCATATAGGGATGAGTTGGGTCAGTCTAACCGGGTCAGACCATACCCTGAACCCTTTTGCACAGTTATTCATAAACGTGTGTATCTTCTAAACCAGAAATCCGTATGATGAACCATCTATGTTACAAGAACCCTTTGGATGAGGCAATCCTTTTGAGAAGCTCCATGAGATACTTATAGAATGTTAGAGTTTGGTCAGGTGGGATCATACCAAAATCCAACTGGGCCCTCGACACTAAAATTCCTATAACATACATACTAGGTGTCCGGTTGACAAGACGCCAAATGCAATGGAACACATATGACATAGAGGATCATCGGGTTACTTCTTCAAGGGACTTCATACCAGTTGAAATATGACCTATGGCTTGAATAGGGGTTCTACCAAGTGCACTATGTGAGGAACCCTATGATTGGATGAGACCAGAAAACTGCGGACTTTCAACTCTGTGTGACATGATGGACGAGTGTGAAGAACCTCTATGTGACTTTGCATGCCCACAGTGGAGAGTTGATTTGTGTGACCTGGAAGACCCATGGTATTCGACAGGAGGAGTACCTCAACAGGGCACTGTGGGGAGCAGCTCTATGTGACCTAGCATACCCACAATACACGATGAGGAGGAGTACCTAAGTAGTTCAAGGTTATTGGGAAGCACCTCTGTGTGACTTGGGAGGCCCACTTTACTCGATAGAGGAGGAGTTCTTTAGTATCCAAGGTTTTCGACAATAAGACTGATGATGCCACTATAACTACCCTATAATATATCTGGTGTGAGATGACTTTTTCTTGTGCATTGTGACTAAGATCATGATTTGTGGTTTTTTCTATGTGGAATTCTGAGAGACCTTCCGGGGTCTTGGGGTCCCTACTGAGTATTGTTATAATCACCACTACACAGGCTTCACCCACACCTTGTTGTGTCTTGTGTAGATGACATGAATCATTGAATGAGTCTCGAGGAGCCAAGACATGACGGTGTACAAAGGTGGCCGATGGACGTGGAGAGCCGCAATGATGAGCTATACCTACCCATCAGGTCGGATCCTTGACGGATGACCTCAAGAGTTGTTTTCCCTTTCTACTGTATTTCCATTTTAGTTGGGCTTATATTCTAGCCCATTTACTTCAGTACTTACATTTACAATATGTGGTGGTTTTAGTTTTGGTTGTACCTTTCTCCTTCCATTGTGTTTTGCTTGTGCATAGTGTGCCATGTCTATGTGTGTATAGTTTTTGAGGGAATGAATTCCAATTTTAGGGAAATTCCTTTCTGGTTCTAGTCGTCAACCCCTGGCCTATAAAAGGCGATCTTGGGTTAGTCACGACACGAGCCCTGGGGGATGAGTCATGAAAACTATAAACACAAAACAAAAAAGGGTCCTCTAGTACATAAATCCACCACCATCACCATTGAAGGACATTACTTTATGTGGGTCATAAAAAACAACATCTACATACAATATAGGGTGTATATAGTGTGTGATTTAGATTACCCAGTAGGATAACAAAAAATGTTTCCATTTAATAACATTAAATAACATATTAATAATATAATTTTAGAATAATAAATTTAATTTTTTTTGAAAAAAATGATTTTAATTAAATAAAATGTTATGTAATGAAAATGAAAATTTTGAATAGTTAAATCAAAACCTAGAACCATGGGAATATCCCTATATAGCTAGGTTTTTAGGGCCCTTGGATATTCTTAACTTAGTAATCAAACCATACTGAACCTTATTGTGAACATGCCATTAGAGAGGTCATAAAAAATATTATATAGGTATCAAATTCATCATCATTATTTAGTTAGTGTTGTAGAATGAGCTTTTCATAGAGCCTAGGTAATTTCCCAGCCAACCCAATTGGCGTACTAGTCTGTAGTAACCCACCTAAAATACATATGGATCCCAACCGATTTATTCCAATTCCCATATCCTGTGAAATACCTTCCATATTTTCAGACTTCAAATAATTGAAACTAGATTTTAAAAACATCCATTTACAAAGTGAAAATCACCTTTCAATAATGAAAATATACCAAAACCCATTTAAAACTCCTTTCACCCCACCAACAAAATTCATAAAACCCATTTATTAAATAAATAAATCATAATAAAATCTTCAATTAAGGTCAATGAATGGAACCACCTAACAATTTCTTGAAATCTACATGAAACCATTTGTAATACACAAACACTAAGGATGTAAGAGAACACCATATCAATCAATTTTTAACCCAATGAAAATAGATTAGACCAATCAATGGTCAAAATCCTTGATGGATAAATGGGATCTCAAGAAGAAAGGGAAGTGTAACAAAAATAAGAGTGGTAATAAGGAGAGAAAAAATTTCATGATGATTAGTTGAATATCCAAGAAAAAATCCACCAAAAATTAGAATCTTAGGGAGTGGAGGTGGATGGGGGATGACAGTTGGAGGGTTGAATGGGATGAAAGAGGGTTAATTGAGGAATAAAATTGGGGAGTGAAAAGTTGAAAACTTTAAAAGGTTTAAAGATTTTACATGATGCATGTATTGGCCATATGGTTTTCTAAAACATGCGCCAATCATATAGATCCCATTTCCAAGAGGAATGGAGGTTAAAAATATTTACCAGAAGGGGTGAAAACCTGTGTGAGTAGTCGTGAAGCCTAGAAAGTGCTGTTGTCTTGGTCACACAATTATCCCTAGTGTATTAATCCAATTCCTTTTTGATGAAAAAATATTATAATTTCAATTAATTTTCAGTTTAAATGTTTAATTATGGAATTATGTGAATTCTTGTTTGGGTGATGGAGGTATCAGTGGTATTTGAGTCTTGTGCATATCCTAAAAACAAGAATTTGGGAAGAAAAATTCTTTACACAAAGTTAATAGAAACCACATAGGGAAGGCAATATGGTTACATATAACCGTGAGAAGCTGGATAGTTGGTTGGGGGGACTCTCATGGTTTGAAAAACCGTATGATTTGGGGTGCACTCCCCTGATGGAATGTCTACTGTTTTTGATAGTAGGATGAGACATGGTATGTGCATGGTAGTCCAAACATTCATAAAAACTATGTGAAGTGGCCCATCATACAATAGATGGTGCATGGTTGCCACACGATTTGGAAAATAGTGTGGAAAAGGCATTCCACCCATAGATTTTAGTGAATTTTCCATTTACACCTCTTTTAATATGTTATTTCAACCTAATTTTTCTTCTTTCTTCACATTGGAAAACAATGGCTTTTGAGATATCTCTTTAACACTTAATCTAGAAAGAGGGAGGTCTTATCTATACGAGATCATAATCTAGATCTTCTAGAAGAATCAAATCCATATTTGTATCATGTGAATTCCATTTGATCCATTACTCAATTTTTTTTGTATTGGATGTGATATTTAGGTGAAATATAATTTTACTAATTTTAAGGCTTTGTCTATTCATCATATTTCTCCCAATCTATGTCAAACCCAAAGATGACACTCTATGATACCTCTACTAAAGACATACAGTTGGTTTTATCTTGTTTTTTAATTCAAATTTGATGTGTTTATATATATACCATTGTTCTACACTCCCATTTTTTAGAGTTAAGACCTTGAATTAATGTTTAATCCTTGATTTAAATTGATTTTTATGACCTATATAATTAATGATACCCATTGTAAATTGATTAATGGTAATAGAAAATGAAATGGAACCACACCTCAGGTGTTTTGTGTATTTCAATAGACCATAATGGGTGGAATATTAATTGGATTACCTTCGAGGTGTGTTGTTTACCCTTTTAGTAGGGATGATAAATGATAAACTGTAAATGTGGATTGAGTTGTAATTGTAATTTAATTGATTAATATAAGGGAATGGAATTCTATGTAGCTAGGATATTTTGAACTAATTTCTTATTTATGATCTAGTTTTCCTTATAATTAAATTTCCATGTGAAAAACTTAAGTGGTTAATCCTTCTAAGATTAGCGATGCCACGTGCCACCGTCTAAGGTGCTATTTATATGAAATGATAAAAGTGGTAACTATTGATTTAATTAAATTTTATTTATTTAATTAATATATTCCTTGAGTGATACATGGGTTCATATAGAAGTTCCATGGATGGAATCATTTGGATACTACCTTGATTACATTAGAGTGACCCTTGGACTCTCTATTAGACTGCCAAGGATGGACTCATAGGGGTTAGATGAAATATTTCCAACTGATACTTGGACCCCCTAAGGATTTACAGGGACAATGATAGAGGGATTATGATTATATATGTCATGGGTGGTGCTTGGGCTCCCTTAGTGGACAACCAAGGATGAACTTGAGTGATATTGATAATACACTACACCTAGAACGACACTTGGGTTCCTATGAGGATCACCATAGAAAAGATTGATTAGTAATTTGTTTATGTTATGCCTCGAGTGACATAAGGAATCCAAATACGAAATACCAAAGATAAGATCAGGTTCTGAATTTAATAATTATAAAAATGTTTTATATGATGCACCTTCCAATATAGTTCATATTCCTGGATTCAGTCTGTGAATTACTTCTATTAGATGTCTTTTTTAGGAATCTATTGATCAAAAACCTATATGGGGGATGCTGGGATTTGTGATTGGTATTGATTAAATGAAATTTATTATGAATTTATATAGAACTCACTAACTATTTTAGAGACATTTCATTTAGGAAGAGAATGTAGCCGAGGATGAGTGCCAATGGGAACCTCAACCTTTATAGGTTTGTTACTTTCAGTACTTACATAAATTATAACTTCTTGCACAATATTATTATTATATATTCACTGATTGGATATAATTATAACTTTTGGTGGTTGAATAAAATGATTTTATCTCACACCGTATTCATGCTTCTATTGGGTTTCCAAAGAGACTATATAGATGTAGGTACAACAATGGAAAAAAACCATCCTACAGGTTTTTTATTGGTTCTTCTGAGTGTGGGAGCAGAAGGCCGAGTAGAGGATCTGGAGACCAACTAGATTCTTTTTTGGGTCTTTTTTCTCTTTTTTTATATGCATTGTAAACCTTCGATGTATAGTTATTTTTGATTTTTTTGAGACATGAGATGTGTCATAATCACTTGAATATAAGATTCCTTCTAGTTATTTATTTATATCTATCTTGGATGTTATATATTTTTCGATTGATTTATACCTTATTTTAATTATTTATTATTTAATTTCTCTATGTTACAATTTTGTAATGAGGGAAAACTCTTCCAATGGAAACACCCTTTTCCCTCATCAATAATGTATTTTTATTAAAAGAAAGTGGATCACGAGACAAAAGAAAATAAGGCTCATAGAGGCCTGATGTAGTGAAGGCCAATGTCATCCCCTCAGATCAAATTTACCCCTTCGAGTTTCAGGGACATCACATTGTGAAGAACCCAGGGGCCAGGGAAAATAACTTTTAAGGAAGAAAGGTAGCCTACTACTTTGTTTCCCTCTAACCAAGTGTGCATCACCATGATATTACTATCGAGAATCCCACTACACATTCTAATAATGTAAAGGATCAACCAGGGGGGACAATAGGCCATGTTTCCAATTATGGAATGTTGACTGTTGGTCCTTGAGTCTCATTAAATGGAACATTTTATGTTGTGAATTAGGTGGATTCCAAATTTTTGTTCATGAAAGGTATAATCCCTTATGGATCAGAATTTTGTAAACCATTTGGTTGAACCATTTAAATTTTTTTGTGATATAATGGAAATAAATATGAGAATAAAATGGGATCTAATATTTTTTATAGTAGAAAACATGAACCAAATCAAACCATAGAAGTGGGTAGTAGGAAGTATCTACTAATTTTTTATTTGATATGTACTTTTCCTATAAATAAAATAAGGAGAAGGGGGATGGGTGTTTTTTATATTGGAAGGCTTATTCCTATCCTATTTTAGTATCTACGATTTGAGATGAAAAATTTGATAATGATATTTGTTGAGATTTATGCTTGAAATTTATAGAGGTATGCCACTGTGATGTACTCTAGTCATATTATAGGATATAGAAATGACCACACTCTAGAGAAAGTGGGACATGAGATACCAATGGATCTTTTTTATGTGTCAGCTGCAACACTAGGAGTTGTTCCAGATAGATGTGATGAGGCATAATTCCATGAAGGCTTTATGAATTTCATGAATACCATTCAGGGAGCACCGTAACCTGCCCCGACTATAGAAGAGTTGAAAAATGAATTACAGTAGTAGAATTAACGCACATTTTCAGGGGATGGAATACCATAGGTTTCTGATTCATGGCTAAAGGCCATGCTATATATCTCCGACCATCTCAAGAAACCTCCTGAGAAGAGGGTAAATCTCACTATATAAATGCAACATGATTCATCCAAGAGATGGTTGGATGTCAATAATTAGAAGGATCATCATCAGGAGATGAATTAGAGGGATTTTCATATATAATTATATGACTAATTCAATCCCGAGACATTATGGAATGATAGATCTCGATATTTCATGCACTTGGAGTGGGGCGTGTCACTAGACATGGATTTTTCAGCTTGTTTTTTAGAGCTCCAACATTTCACACCTATTCTGTTGGGTGATGAGTTATGTAAATTTACATGATTTAAGGATGGTGTCAAGTACATCCTCAGATCATTGGTGAATGCATTTCAACTAACTACCAATTCTAGAATAGTGAAACTGATGCTTATCACAAAGCATAACCTGAGCGAGGCCGAGGGTGTCATCTAGGGAGGTTAATCACCTAGATCTGGAACTACATCGAACATTAATAGGAATAATCTTATAGAGCTTTCACAAGGTGATATTAGCAGTCAGAGAACATACATAGGTAACTAGGTGAGGTGGAAATAGTGTGGGAGACTAGGGTATATGAGACATGAGTTTATGAGAGATCTAGTCGAGTTCCCATTCTACTACAAGACGGGTCAGCAATATTGGTTTTGAAAAACATCTCCTCTGATAGTCAATGGGAGAGGCTCAGCACCAACTCCATGTTCAGAATAAGTGCCAATAGCTTCTCATCAGTTAGGGATTTAGAGTAAAACTAGCCACTCAGGTTGAGGTGATGGTCATGGCCATGATAGTCAGACTGTTGAATTTCAGAAATAATTTGAAAGATCTTATTAGGGTAGCTAGGCTATATCATAGGTACAAAAATCAGGACAGATATACACAGAGAAACCGACACTGGAGGAGCCTAATCGCATGCCTTCTATTGTGATATGTAATATTCTAGTATCCTTTACATTTTCATATTTTTCTTTTGATACAATGTACTATGGTAGACTTTTATCTATGCATGTTGTGGAGATTATTGGACCCAAATTTCAGTATTTATATGGATTTATTATTATTTATACTCTTTTGGTGATTATAATAGAGGATGTACGTTAGGGTAGAAAGTCCCCCTTGATATTGTTGAGTGTCACTTTTTATGGTATCTATTTATCCTCCTGATGAAATGTTATGATATCATTTTTTTAGATGGACTAGTTGGTTCCCTTTCAGTATTTCATTTATATCCCTAATGGGTGACCTTCACATCACTAGTGGGTTGAGATTTTATTAAAAAGGGTATATGCGATGTCCATGTGAGCCAATATGGATGACAACATTGTAGGCTCGGTGGGATGACAACCTAGATTGTGAGTTTATATTTGGATGATCAAGGAATATGTGAGGTATATTTCACTCCAGTGGTTGACCGTTTCAGGGATGTTTTCCAAGAAAACATATTAGGAATACCTCAAGAAAGAGAGGTATTTTTCTATATCATGCTAGTTAAAGGAGTTTTACTACTATCCATTCCTCCTTATAGGATGGCTGCTAATAAAATACCTGAGCTCAAGAGAAATATATAGGATTTATATGATAATGGTTTTACCTAGTCCAATACATCTCCATGGGTTTCACAAAAACTTTTTGAAAGAAATGGGGACAAAACTCTCCGGATATGTGTGGATTTATAGAATTTGAACCAACTAACAGTTAAGAACTAGTGTCCTCTACTATGGATAGAAGGCATTTTTTTCACCTCATAGGATCATGGGTATTCTAAAAAATTCATTTGAGATTGGTTTGTCCTCAGGTGTGTGTTAGAATATCATACACACCTTGAACAATATTTCATAGAAGGAATGGTCTCTATTAGTATTTGGTTATGCTGTTCAGTCTTACACATACAATAATAGTATTCATAACACTGATGAACTATTTTTCTCCATCAATATGTGGATTTGTTTGTTGAGGTATTCATGGACGATATCTTGGTGTATTATCACACTTAATAATACCATGAAAAACATCCTATGTTTTTATTGAATACACTAAGAGATCAAACATTATTTTCTAAAATCACAAAGTGACACTTCTGATGGATCAAATTCATTTCCTGGGTCAAATAATCGCCGAGACTAGAGTATCAATTGACATAATGAATTTGAGAGATAATGTTTCCTGGGAGAATCCCAGGAACTCCATTTAGATATGAAGTTTTTTGGAGGATGTATTGATATTTGAAGAATTTCATACCATATTTCTCATTATTATTAGATCCTTGGAAAATATTGACTAGAAGGGTACAAATTTTTTATGGTAACATGTGTGTGATTCAACCTTTAAAGAGTTGAAAGTGATGTTTACTTAAGTACTAATATAGATTTTATATATCTAGAAAGAAGATAAATTGTATACTTCAATACACCAGGTATAAATTTAGGAGTAATATTTATATAGGTGATAGAGTACTGTATATGGTTTTCAGTAGTTGAGGCCACTAGAGAGGAATTACCTGACACGCAATCTCGAATTAGTAGTAGTGGTTCATGAATTGTGCTATTGGAGACTTTAATTTCTGGGAGAGTGTTTTGTGGTGTATATATGCCAAAAAATCCTCAAGTATATTTTCAAATAGTGTGATATAAATCAGAGTCAGTGAATGTTGTTTGAACACCAAAAATATGTAAATTGTGAGATTTCCTACACACTTATAAAGGGAAATGCAGTCGAAAATGTAATGAGAAGGAGGACTCAGATATAGGCAATTCAACAATATATTCATGAGTGATAGATTATAGATTTGTACTATGAGATGTACTTGGATGTGTAGTATAGTATGGGGAAAAATTTTCTATCATCCTTAGATATTACCTCTACCCTTCTGAATAGAGTTACGATGAGGAAACTATTAGATTCCAAGGGATTAGATCAACGAGAGAGTGTCAAAGGTGAGGAACCTCCTCATGGTTGGATAGTTGGTGAGGATACTACTTTATGAATACATGGTTATGCATGGGTTTTACCATACATGTGTGGGGTGATGATGTGAGATTTTCATGATTTAGCTTGGTCAGTGAACCCTAGTGTCACCAAGATGTATAATGATTTACGTCAACAATACTATTGGATGGGTATGAAAGGTTATGTATCTTTTGTTTTCTTGAGGTGTTCCACCTATTAGTTGGTGAACATGGAACACCAGTGAATTGACTGAATTTTACAGTAGTTACCCATTCATTTGTGGAAGTGGGATGATGTTACAATGAATTTCACTACTAGGTTACAGAGGAAACCATGAGGTAATGATGCCATATAGGTTGTTGTCGATAGGCTAATGATGGTTTCCCATTTCTTCTTGACCAAGGATGCCTTCAATGATGATGATCTTGAGCGGTTGTATATAAATGAGATTGTATGAATTCATGGGGTTCCATTTATTATCATTTCAGATAGGGGTTCTTGTTTTACTTTAATGTTTTGGGAAGGGATATAGAGGGTGTTAGGTACGTGGGTTCTCCTAATCACAATATACCACTATCAGACTGATAGAAATTCTAAGTGCTCGGTATAGGTTCTTGAGGTAAAGCTGTAAGTGTTAATCCTAGATTTGGAAGCTCTTAGGAGAGGAAGATACCCCTGGTTGAATTCACCAACAAAAATATTTTTCATTATACTATATAGATGGAACCCTATAATGATTTATACAGTAGACCATGTTGACCACCCCTGTATTGGTTGGAGGTTAGAGAGGCAGCCGTGCTTGGACCTCGTACTATTTAGGGGACCAAATAGTAGGTATAGTTGATTAAAAATGGATGGAAATTGAAAAGTCCCAATCCAAATTTTATGCCAGTCTCTGTAGATTCCCTCAAGATATTGAGTTATGAGATTGGGTATTTTTACTTGTTTTACCAAGGCTGGGAAATTAGAGGACTAGGATATAGGGTAAACATTCCCCATGATACAATGGGTCATTTGATATTTGGGTGATAGATAGTCTAGTAGACAATCTACTATAGTTACCTCAGAGGCACTTGGACACACATGAAATCATCCATCTATCTCAGCTACACCACTTTCATTCATAATTTTCTCATGCCCTTAACTAGGAGGAGGCTAAGTTATTGGTAGATGCGTACTTTGAGGAGAATCCTATATATATTTTTCATTGTAGCACAGATGTTCTCTTATTCTAGTCAGTTAATATAGTGTAGGTTCTTTGGAAGAACTATCAAATACATGATAAAATA
Source organism: Viscum album (assembly GCA_963277665.1). NCBI lineage: Eukaryota > Viridiplantae > Streptophyta > Magnoliopsida > Santalales > Viscaceae > Viscum > Viscum album. The sequence continues at coordinate 1,783,831,066 of OY728121.1, read as the reverse complement.
TGGGATTTGGTGACCTATTTAGGATAATAATGGTTGGATTTGTTCATATAATAACCTTTACCACCATTGGAAGTGAAATTCAGGGATAAGTTTCATTAAGGTAGGATGTTTGTAAGATAAAAGATCTTTCTTAAGGTACAATAACCTTTAAATTTAGTTAATTTTTAGTTTAAATTCTTAATTATGTACTGATTTGAAACCACATTTTGGTAATGGAGGTATCAGGGGTGTTCAGGGCTTGTTTGGAGCCCAAAACCTAGATTTTGGGAAGAAAAAGGCTTGCCTCATGGTTAGTAGAAACCTTTCAAGGCATATAGCATGGATACTTCTAACCATTCAAGGATAGATAATGGGATGGGGGAGCTTTCATGGTTTGGAACGACATGAGATTTAGGGAACACACCCATGTGTGCACTTCTTCAGTTTTTTATAGTAGGATGAGACCTGATTTTCACATGGTTAGTAAAAATATGGAAACAAACTATAAAATGTGCTAATTCCTACAGAAGATGCCACACAATTGGTTCATGGGTTGGAAACCCTTGTGACCAAACCATGCGACCGAGGTATTTTTGTGAATATATTTTTTTTACCTCATTTAATCTATTATATCATCCTAATTTTTATTCTTTCTTTATGCTAGAAAGAAGTAGATTTTGAGAGCTCACCATGACCACTAATCTAGGTAGTGGGAGATCATCTCCATCTAATCACAGTATCTTGATCCATCAGTTGAATCAGATCCATCCTAGTACGATTTCCATTCCAATTGTTCCATTCCTCATTTAGTTTGTTATTAGTTGTGGTATTTATTTTCATTCTAATTGGAAGTATTTTTAGATTCTTTTTCCGTTATTAATTTTTCTCAAGATATGAGTTGAATAAGGAGATGATATTGCGAGAGCACTCTACTATATAACTATAATAGGTTGTATAGTGATTTTCCATAAAATTTAATGTGTTTATATATATGGATTTGTTCCACATACAGATTTATTAGAGTAATGCCCTTGAATTATAGTTTAATACTAGATTTAAATTTCCAATGTAATTAATGATACCCATTGTAAATTGATTAAATGTTATGGAGATTTAAATGGAACTACCCTATAGTTGTTTCTTTTATTTAAATAGGCCACCATGGGTGGGATATAAATTAGAATACCTTTTAGGGTTCTCATTTTCCCCTTTCTTTGGGATATTAAATGATAAATTGTAAATGTGGATTGAATTGAAATTGTAATCGAATTGATTATGGGAAGGTAACAGAATGACCATGTACCTTGTCTCTTTAAAATAATTTTTAATTTAAGCTTGTGTTTTCCTTATAATAAAATTCTCATGTGAGATATTAAAGGGATTAGCCTTCTAAGCTTAACCATGACTTGATTCACCTTTCGAGGTCGGACTTAAATGAAATTATCAAGGTGATGATCTTTGATATAATTTAATTTTATTTAATTAATAAATATATTCCTTCAGTGATGCATGGGTTTATATAATAATTCCATGGATGGAAGAATTTGGAGACTTCCTTTCTTATTCTTGAGTGACACTTGGACCCCATAGTGGACTAACAAGGGCATATTCATAGGGGATGAATGAAATAAGCTAAGTGATACATGGGTTCCCTATGTGATGAAATGGATGGACTAAGAGGGAAGTTGATTATATTTTCCATGGGTGACCCTTGGTATCCTTTAGTGGACTACCAAGGATGGACTTGAATGTAAGTGATGTTATACCACCCATAGAGCACTACCTGGGTTCCTATGAGGATATCCATTGACATGCATATAAGGTGATCAGTTTATGATATGCCAGGAGTGATAACTAGGTTCCAAAAAAACAATTCTAGTATGGGCCTAGTTTTTGAATTGAATAATTAATGAAATGTTTTATATGACTCATATTTCAAGAAAAATCACATTCTTGGATTCGGTCAGTTAGTTACACCTATTAGATGAACCATTTAGGCATCTATTGATCACATAAATATATAGGGGAATATGGGATATGTTCCAGGTCCTGTGACTTAATAATTAAATGAACTTAATTATAAATTGATTCAAAACTGGATATTTATTTTAGACACATTTGTGCTAGGAAAAAGTAGATAGCAGAGGATGGGTATCCATGCGAACCCATAACATTAACAGTTGGTTACTTTCAGTACTTCCTTACATAATCTATTACTCTTGAAGTTTTTTATTATTATATATTCACTAACTAGGTAACATAATTCCTTTGTGTGGTTGATTACTGGGATTGTATCTCACACCATGAAGAAGACGTCATTGGGTACCCAGACAGACTATATGGATGCACATATAATCAAAGGAAAATTCCATACTATTGGTTTTTGATTATTTATTAGGAGTAGAGAATAATATGATTTATCTAAGTATCATGTTTCTTGTTAGATATTTTTTTTGTATTTTTTGTGTTTTGTTACATGTGTTGTATGCCTTCAATGTATACATGTTTTGGCTGTTTTGTAGAGACATGAAATATATCATCATTAATTTTATATGAGATTCTTTCTAGTTATTTATATTTATATTTAATTGATGTTATATATTGTCTGATTGATTTAATTCTTCGTCTACATATTTGTTATTATATCCTATAGTGTTACAGTCTTGAAATGATGACATAGTCTCCCTATAGACACAACCTTGCCTCTTGTAGCTAGTCAACATACTTGGACATTCGTTGTGATTCTGTTGATTCCATGAGGGCAACCGAGCTTAGGGAACCTTCAATGACAATCAGGTTTGGGACATTGAACTCAATGGGCCACACACCTGTGCACTAGGACCTGTTTCATGAACAACACAAATTTTTAGGGAATTTTTTTTTTCACTGGGATGGCGTACGGTTTCCCTATCAATATACCAACCATGAACCTCCTTCTATCTTGATTAAAACAACATTTTTTTGGTAAAAACACTCTAGAAATACATTTAATGAAGTCAAGATAAAAATTAATTATAAAATACTCAAAATTACACCACAGATGTGATAATTCTCCACCTAATGAGAACTTTCCACCCTTGGAAAGTCAAACTACCATTTGATCAGAGATTAAACAAGGATACTACTCCCCTACACAAGACATCCATTATCATGTATTATGGTCATTATTTCTATGATACCAAGAAAACTGAACCAAGGGTATGGATTCCCCCCCAAATCACATTGATTTGAGAATCCACAATCCATACTGGTATCTTGAATACCAAAAAATCTGATTCTATCTCGAGATCTTCGCAATTCATCACATGAGATATTCCATAATTATACTTATTTAATTGTGAGACTTGGAAGACATCAAGGATCAATGTTAACTTATATGACAAGGCTAAACCATAGGCCAATTTTCCAAATACTTTATTAATATTTGATGGTATATCATACCTCGGTGTAACCTTCCCATACTTACCAAGTCGATAGAGACCCAGGAATGGTTCCATATTTAGAAACTCCCAATCACCCACATAGAATTCCAATTATCAAATTTTCTATTTTCTATAATAATTATGTAGGATATTCTCTGTAGAATACTGCTTCTTGATCAGTTGAGCTTTATCAAACATCTCTTGCTCAATGATCAATCCCAACAAGGAAGTATCACCCACTTCTATCAAGAATAATGGCGAATGACATGACCGACCATAAATCACTATAAGAGGATCCATTTTGATCATGTATTGGTCTGTATTATTATAAAACAATTCCAAAAATCCCAAATGGTTATCCCATGAGCCTCTGAAATATAACAAACATGAACGTAGCATATCTTATAAAATTTGATTTTCCCACTCAATCTATACATCCATTTGAGGAGGATATTCCATGATAAGTATTAACTATCAACCCATTTCCTTCTAAATTCATTCAATGAAATGAGATGTAAAATAGGGATCCTTAAAAAAAAGATAAAAACACAGCATGATGCCCCATAATATCTTGTATGTACAACAATCCAAACTAATACATCTTGGTAAAATAATTTATCGAAATGAAATCGGTAGAATTGGTCAGATGATAAATGAATATCCAAATGGATTTACTATCCCAGGTCATAGATGGAAATCCAACGAGGAAGTGCAGGGAGACCTCATCCCACTTCTGTGTAGGAGTGGGGAGTGAATAAATAGAACCAAAGGTTCTCTACTACTCATCTTTAACCTACTGATAACTATATCACCTGTATAAAAAATCAACTATATCACACATCACACCTTTCCACTAAAATCTGCCACACACATTGTAAAACATTTCAGTGGTCTATATGAATGAACCTATGAGATTGGTGACTATCATACATAACCAACTTCCATAAGGATAGAGGAAAAAATAAAATGACCCTTGAAGTAATTTATTCCCTCTATGATAATGAACACTCATTGGGTACCTCCCCACCAGTTAGAAGCTTCCAAAAGTGATGAAACAACTCATTGTTAAGATATTATTTTCGAATCATCTCTAGAAGGGATGGGGTTAATTGAATGCTATCCAAGAACGTGCATCCAATAGGATACATGTTTTATAAATGCATATGGGAAAAAATCACCATCAAAGTACATTAATCACTGGTCTCTTTCACATATTTCACCAACATCTTCCTTCTTAGGGTGTTTGATACATCCTTGCAGGTAGAAAATATCCTAGTCAAACCCCTAAAGGTATTCAAACAATCAAAACTACCTCATATTTAGTTCCTTTTGGGAGAAAATATAGGGAAAAATATTTTGGTCTGAGTAGAACATAATTTTTTCCTGATGATATAGAGACACCTCATATTCAAGAAATGAATTACTTATTCTAGTTCTAGGTAATGGGTTGGGTAATTCCTTTTATGCGGAAATAGTTGATGGGAGTTGAACAATACCACATGGTCGTACTCAATCAACACACACCCATGAACCATACATGAATAATCATTGGAGACCACACATCCCTTTTCAGACCTCTATAATATCAAAATTGGGGTAGTGGTCAACTACCACAGAAGATTCTGAAAGCATTCCATATATTCTGGGCCCCTATCAAAACATTCCCCTATAAAGGTGAGTGTTGTAATAGGAAAATAAATATGAGAGGAATCCCATAAAAATTTCATATAATACCCTCCATGTCCCATAAATCTCCTAATCATGAAGAAGATCCACGATAGCCCACATGACACTACTGCCCCGAGTTTCTTAGGGTCCAATGATACCCCACATTCTATGATCACATGAACTAGAAAAATAAATTCTTAGATCTTGAATGTTCACTTGTAAATATTAACATAGAAATGGTTTCCTGAAAGAGTGAGTATAAAAATACCAAGGTACTTACCATTCTCTTCATATATGCCCGAACAGGACTGGGTGTCATATAAAAAACTCAAATATGAATTCTAGGTACTGATGAAACCCAAAGATCATAATATCCTTGAAAAATACAGGATAATTTGTTATAAATAATGCCAGGAATAAATAATCAATGTGGCCATACATGATTTAGAAGAATATATTGGAAATTTCTTCCTCTCTAACCCAAATGTGGTGATAGGCAGAGAGAAGTTCAATCTTGGAAATCCCACTTTATTCCATTATATGATGAAAGAGTTCATCAATGAGGCACAAGGGATTTTTGTTCTTAATTTTATCCTTATTCAACATGCAATAATCACTACAAAACGAGTGAGATCCATAAGCATTTTAGTAAATAACATTAGGTCAAACCAAGGTGAGAGGCTCGGGTGAATGAATATTTCTGATTCCATGTTGTCTAGATATATCATTAATTCCCTCAATTAGGTGGGGGACATAAGATATAAGGGAAGATATATCATTTTTTTCCATATTCCAAATCTATGGTAAACTAAACATCCCAATTTGAAAGCAATATTGATAAAAAAATATTGACCTACCTTTGGAATCTCATCTACTATAGGAGGAAATCCAAACTAAGTAACTCTAACATCATCATCTAACATGAGAAAAGTGAATTGGAAGACATGGTTACCTAACCGAAGAAGTGGAGTTCTAGTTCTCCCTAATTGTGGATCCCATTAACCTTGAAATTCCCAAGTAATCCCATTAGGGTCCTCATAATTTAACAACCAATGATAGAAATCGATATGTGTGCTAAAACACACCATCAAATACATGCCTTGAATCATGTAAAATAAGTCCATTTCAAGAACCAAGAAGACACATTAAAATTTTACACCTAATAGAGTGAGAGAATAAGATTAACATATGAAACCATGTTCCCTCTTCTTACAAAGTGGGGTACCCAATTCCATGGTATAAGGCACAATATTATTGGAAAGATTCAATAGTTCTCCAAGATCCACATAAATAAAATAACTAGAAGAACCAATATCAAATAATACGATGGATATGGATGATGTAATAAAAATGATACGTCAAATAGTTAAAGGAAAGTATCTGATTCTGTTGGTGCCTGATCCATAACATGAAGGTTCCTTGTGTTATGTCCAAATGGCTATGAAGAAGACATAAGAGGGGGGGGGGATAAATTTATACCTTTTAGGAATCTTTAAAAACAAAAAATTTCATCTTGAAATGAAGCGATACTTTCCTTATCTCTTAAATTCGAGTGCGTAGTGAAAATAAATAATGAAAAAACATGATGATGTATAGTGGTTCGAGGCACATAAACCCAATAGTCCACTCCACCAATGTTATACTCCACAATCATGGTGATTTCTAATAGTATACCTTGTTTTCTAAAGACCCTTAAAATTGATTATTGGATGTTGAATCTTTATAAGGAACTTGCAATGAATTAATGTTATTTTAATGGAAAAAATATCCACAACATAGTACAAGAAGCTGAAAAATATCAAAAACTGTGATGGAGTTGAAGAATCAAAAAATCTAATAAATCAATAAAGATTGATTTTATTGAGAACACGTGTGTTGTTTCACAGTTACATTAATAAACGATTTATTTATATCTTCAATAATTCACATAACCTAATAAGTCTTCAATAGTGAACACTATTTATTAAAAAGTTTTAAAGAAAACACTAGAAAAATGTGTAAATACGTATGTCTCTGAAGTGTATCTCTGAAACATGACATTTCAATCTTTCATGAGAATATATAAAAAGTAGATGATGCAATAGATCAAACAATGAGTTATTCAAGTAGATAAAAACATGTATGTCTCTAAATCATATTATTGAAGGAAATGTAATAGTTGTTGTTTTTAAAAATTAGATCTTCATTTTCAATGTATACATTTAGTGTATATCTCATATCCCTTTTCCAAATGAATATTATCTCTAAATTTATACATTCGATGGAAAAAATCCATAAATATCACATAATAAATCTGGAATATTTTAATTCAAAATCAATTAAAAGAGTCATAACTTCTCATAAGAATAGAAACGATTTATTTCATTGAATACGAGACTTTGAATCGATCATAAAACAGATTTGAATAAATATTTTCTTTTGGAAAAACCCTTTTATAAATCATAGATTATATATTGAATTCAAAAAGATATTGTTTAATAGTCTTACATGGGGTTCCTATAACACCTTGAGATATTCTTAATTATTTATATTAATTTAATGGTGTGATATTTTTCATTTCACCCAACACTAAAAATAGGATTTTATATTAAATCACTATTTCAAACATTATTTTTACACGACACTGAATCAATGTATTTTACACAAATCATTGACTTCACATATGTTACACACAACAATGACTTGCCATATGTTACATTCAACACTGAGTTTATACGAAACATCATTTTATTATTATAATTATTAAAATGAGATAATTATAACGTAGAAATTAAACATAATAATATGAATAGTTAAAATTACTTTTCAAAAAAATTTAATGATTTTTTTATATAAATAAAACATATTGATAAAAAAATATATAATATTTGTTAATGTCCATATATGTTTAAAAATACTATTTTCTCAAATGAACTACTTTTCAAGTCCTTCAATGAAAAAAAATAAAAATAATTTTAGAAACATTTGAAAATTTAATTTGATAAAATAATCTTCATTTTTTATTTTTAATTTCAAGAGTAGATTAGGGTTGATTTTTGGGAATTTTTGGAGAAACTTCGTTTTTGGATGAATAGTGAAAACATTGAATTTTAATTAAAAATTATTTTTAACTGTTTGATTTATAAAGTTAAATAATATTTTAAATTGGATTAAAATTTTTGGTTATATAATATTTTCAAAAATTAATTCAATCCAGGTCATTGGAATCATTTTCACTTTGAAATTTAATATAAAAACATTACAAACTTTTGAACGTTTTTACTTTAAAACACTATTTTTCAACCTTAATATTGGATTAAATTTAAGTTAATTTCTGAAACTTATGTGATTTAAAATTGGAAAAATGGATTTAATATTTAGAATAAGAATAAGTTATAATTTTTAATAACTTCCAATTATATTTTAATCGGAAATACTAGTGAATGCAATTAAAATAAAAAACAACAATTAGGGTAAGATTAAGAATAATACGGGACTAAACATTAATCTTAAGGTCCCAAAAGACCTATAAATATTACAAGAGCCATTTCATGGAAATATTTATACCCAATAATACCATTTATATAATTTTTCCTTTATAGGATCCACTTGACATGGGAAAAACATAGTTGGAATCCATTTTCCCAAAATTTACAAGAGTGCCACTCCTCCTCCACTATACAGGTCACCTATCCTCCCACATCCACACACATCTCATGAAAATTATAACAGAACATTATACGATGAAATATCACTTCAAAGTCATTACCCTCATCCTAGAAATTTCCCTTTTGAAAGAAATAAATCCAAGGAATCTCGTTAGTGAAAACCAAAAGGAGTTATCTAAATAAGAGGTAACATTCTTCCTCTTGGTATTTTATTTTATATCAATTCTCCACCCCTAAACAATTTTTATTCTTATATTTTAGAAAAAAAATCAGTATCCTAAATAAACTAAGTTGTGTTTATGATAAGGTTTCTATATCCGCTTACACAACGTTCTATCTAGTGAGTAGAAAGCATACTCTTTACATGTATGGTGAGCCACTACCTCACGAAATGACCATTATTCATTTTCCTTTACCGCATATAATGGTGGAAATTGTGATGGAAAAAATATTTATATATGTTATAAATTTTATTTATTATGTCTTTAATATTCAATAATCCTTTTACATTACATATCTTTATACTTTTATTTTTGTATAAATACGATAATTTTGTTTGAGGAAGTGTGGACTGCCGCCCCCTAAAAGTAAAGTGATTCATTCAAACACTACATAGGATGTATTAAGGGTGGGTTTAGTGAAATTATATTATATATATAATATGATAATTATAATTTAATAATTATATATATAAACACATATATATATTTATATATTTCATTTACTTAGTTTCTTTAAATATGACTATTAAATGGAAACATCGTTCATGATTACGTACAACCTACCATTTTGAAGAATGATGTATTCCATTTCATACTTATATATTCTATATATTATTATTATAAAAACATAATAAATAATAAATATATTTATATGATGTTTTCCATTTTTGAAATCATTATATAAGTAGAAGGACAAAATATATAACAAATTATGACACATGAAAGGAACAAAGTAAATATTACCTAAAGTGATACCTTAACATAGAATTATTAACAAGAGGGTGAAACAAAGTTATAATAAAACCATATAAGTTATTATATATAAGAATATATTTATGTGATAGATTTATAATAAACTTATATTTATTATATAGGATGTTTTTTGAGTACGATGAGAGTCAATACACAAGGTAAGGGAATTTCATCTCACTTCTTATTTCCGTGAGATACATTTTTTATTCATCACCCATTACTGTTGTGGTGTGTGTATAATTCCCATGGATGTATCATATTATTCACATAATTAAAATTATGGGTATTTACATATCCATTATATGTTATTTCATTCACGAGGATTATTTTTTAAAAGTTACCAAATCGATAACGTATTTTTTTCTCAATTTTCTTTCTTTGATACATAGGCCATATTATGCACCTATATTTTTACATGAGGTGTATATACTAAATTTTAAATGTTATATCACTAACCTCATTATATTAATGATATTTTAACAATTATGTAATTTAATTTTCCTTACATAGGGTGTATGGTTTAATGCTTCCACGTTGTAAGATTTCATTGAAACTATCTCATTGTTTTTTTGAGATTGTTTATGTTTATGATTACTTCGATGAAATATTATTATCCATATCCCAAGAAAATTAATGAATTTTGTTATCATATGTTAATTCATAATATATTCTTGTTTTGGTACCAGTTTTCTATTTTTCATTCATAAGATAGTTAATAATGTTTTTTAGGAAAGAATTACTATACCCTCTCTTCGGTCATAAATCTATATTCCTTGGAAATAATATTTCCTAAAAATATTTTACAAGAATATTATACTATTATCCTATAATATTGAAAATAATTTTTTCCATTTTTATCTTTTACCAATTATTTCAATTCTTTTCTAACGATTTTTTCTAGTCAGAAATATATGTTCCTTTGATACAATATCATGTTTTTCTAACCATTAATTTTGTAAAAGGATTGTTTTTCCTACCTCATTTTAAATGTATAGATTTACCATTGCTATTTTTATGAATCATCTTCTTCACATTTAAAAGGTTAATTTTCTAAAAAATATTCTTAAAAATATTTTTTAAAGAAATTTCATTCAAAATATTTTAATTATTTCTTTGTAATTTTTCAAAGTATTTTTCAACATAAGTGGTTTTCACATGGGTTTTAAGGCTATTTTATATGTTTTTAAGAAAAATTGTTTTAAACATGTTTTCAAGCTTACATTATATTTTTTCAATGTTTTTTTTCAAAATGTTTTCAATTATTTCTTTATAAATATTCTACAAATGGTTTTTTCAAAATGTTTTCAAGAATATTATATATGTTTTCAAGAAAAATTGTTTTCAAAATGATTTCAAGAATTATTTATAAATATTCAATGTTTTTTCAATGAAATGGTTTTCAATTTGTTTTCATTATCCTTTTATTAGTTTTCATGGAAAACAGTTTTGAGAATTATTTTAAGACTTATTTATATTATTGAAAATTATTTTCAAAGAAATGGTTTTAAAAACATTTTCATACTCCCTTTAAATGTTTTCAGTGAAAATGGTTTTTCAAGTTTTTTTTAATATTTCTTTATGTGTGATGAAATAAAAATATTTCCAAATTTTTATTTATAGTATTTTGTGTTTATATTCATGAAAGTGGGTTTCACATGGATTTTATGTTTGAGAGATACTTCTTTTTCAATGAAGAAATGATATTTTCCTCAAAAAGTATTTTAAAAATATAGTTTAGTGTTATTTTTTTATGTAAGATTAAATTTGTTGATGTTACTTATGATATTATAGGAAATGATCCAAATATTCCATTCATATTATTTCTTGATTAGGTTATTATTTGATGTAATAATTCTTATGAAAACCATTTCTATTACCTGAGTTATATGATTTGAAACCATCATACATTCACAGGTTATGCACTGATGATTATGAAACCTGTATTTCTCCAAAGGTTATGATATTATTACATGTTTATGATACCAATTTCATTTCATGGGTTATGATATTATTTTTTATGATTTTATGGATCAATTATGTATGATTTAATTTTTATATGTACGAGATATATATCTCCCTCTAATTCATTGGGTAATGATTTATATCTCCTTGGATAGACTTGGATGGAATGAAAAAGTAACATCGATCAGTATTATTAGTATAGAATGAGAAAGGAACTTAGATCAGTATTATTGGTATGGAATGAGAAACTAACTTAGGTCAGTTTTACATGGATGAAATGAGGAGTGAACTCAGTTATATAATATATGGTTGGAATGCGGTGTGAGCCCAATTTAGTAAATGACTTTTCCACTAAGATGGGATTGTTAGGGATTCCTTTACTACTATGGAAATAATTATACATGCTTACATTTCTATCAAAATTCCATGTATTATTCCTATGTTATACTTTCATGTATTATGTTCTATATTTTCTTATTTTTCATGTCTTATGAATTTTTATGCTTTATGCCATGACTCATGTTTATTATCTTATGATATGTAGGGTATGAACAGAAAATTTTATGATCACAGTATCATAACCTTATTCTCATGCTTATGATTAACATCCTCGTTTACCCTTACATAGAATTTCTGATCACCCTTATTTATGTTTCCTTCACCAGGTTATGAAGATATGTATTAAGTATGATGTGTCTAAGAGGGGTGATAGTCATGAATAACACAGTGGGAGATAATGTAGCTCACATATGTAAGGATGTTTATGTTTCCATGTTTACAAAGGCCCGAGACTAATACTGACTTTGAGAATATTTTTGTTTAAGGTTTTAAGTATACCATAAAATTGATGTAATGTTAGTGCATAAAAATAAAAAGTCGTTAAAGTTTGTATCATAGAAAAGGTTTAGTTGTACTTTAGAAGATAGTATGAGAAATCCTTAGTGAGAACCCTAAGGACATGTATACAGATAATTCTAATGATTAAAAAAAGTATATGAAAATTTCATGGAATGTTGGTAAAGGATAGAGATAGTGGTTTCCTAGAAATACATCCTTATCAGGATACTACAATTGGATATGGATATAGCATAGATGTACCTTGGGGTAACAACTCCATGGTAATCTAGTACATGAAAATAGGCATTGATGCAAACATGGTTTGAAAATCCTAGGGGATATAATTTGGGAGTTCCCAAAATCATTATGAAAAATAATGTAGGTTTTAAATATATGTTTCCTATGAATAATGTAGGATAAACGAAGAGTAAGTAGATCAATGAAGGTTTCATGACTTAGAAATCCTTTAAGTATCTATTTTTTTTGATTATGTGGTTCTCTACTTTTACAAGTAATGTTCACACTATGCCCCTGGTTTTAGTCAATGGCTGGATCTAGAAGGAACTAGTTTAATGTTGAATGTGATGGATGATTTACTGATGACCAGTCATGTAGGATGATCAGTAGAGTGAAATATGTTGTGATCATGCCTAATCAGGTTTCACCGAACATGATTAATAACATGTTCCCTAACCAACTATCAAACTCACTAAGGAAGAGAAATAATAATTTCATTGATAGTTCAGGTAATGGAGAACATAGAGGAAAAATGATTCGAATTTATTTGTGTTAAGAATGAGGAAATAATCACATACTTGGATGTGTCATAAGAACAAGAATATGTTTTGACAATGGAAAATAAGGACACAAATAAAGTGAATACAAATGAAAAAATGAATAGTTAGGTTAACACAGTGGATGAGAATATTGGACTCCCTAATGCACCATCAAAGGTTAAGTGTTTTAAGTTTGAAATAAATAGTCTTTATAAAACCCAATATCCTAGGAGGAATGATCTTGAAGAGAATTAACAAGGTGGTGTGAGTAATTGTTATATTTCCGATGATCATTTAACTATAGATGAAATTTTAAAGGAAATAAGTATTAATTAATAATAAGAGGTAGCCTTATTATGTCTTATGGATGATGTAGAATAATAAAAGATTTTATGTATTTGGGTTTCAATAATTATGTTCTATGAATCATTAAATAGAAATGGACTGACTAGTTTATGTTTTTATATGAGGATTTAAAAAAATATGTTGAATGTTTCTGATGGACTGGAAAAGTGATTCGATGACAAGGAGATATTTTTTATATGGTAAGATGACCCCTAATATATTAATTAGGTAAAAATATTTTTGTTTTCATAAATATATGTGGTATATGAATAATTATATTAGACTACCCAAATTATCTTGCAACTAATTAAGGAATTTTTGACAAGTAGTTCATGATATCATGGATGAAGTTTAAAAATTCTTGGATTTATGGAATATTTCCAATAAAATATGGAATACGAAATCATGCATTTTTTCCAAAAGGATTTATGGTAATTTAGGTTTTTAACATGTTCTAAGAGAATTTACCGTGATGGTATTTACATGTTTGAAATGTGTCAACCAAGAGATAATTTGTGATATATGGGTGATCAATGTTAAGATAATTTCATGACCTTCTTTCTAAAATGTTTTATTTTAATAATTTATAAGTGTTATAAGGTTATCCATCGATGAAAAGTCTAAGTTCAACATTGGAGGAAGTATTTATGTATTGCTATTGTATTGAAAACCTTGGTTTAAAGGTTATTTAGTGACTAACATTATTTCAAGGATGTCCATCATATTTAATTTGGAAATTATATTATTGTGGTTTTTGAAAAGGAAATCATGTGTGTTGGGTGAAAAAATAAATCCCATTAAGTCTATTGGTATTGAATCTATAAACAATGTACGATAAGGTTTTCCTGCATGCCACTGGCCTACATGATATTCTGGTTAATGTATTATAATTTTTTATGGGTAAATATTTGTGATGAAATAGTGGTGTTACTTTTTATGTTTAAAGGTTAATGTATTAACCATATTTATTTTTATTGATATAAAAGTCAATTGCTATATTTTTTATTCTTTTATGGTCCTTAAGAACTACTAAAAGTGTATTTTAGTTCTTTCAACATCGAAGTTAATTTCTAGACATCCATTTATTGAAGTAATGAATGAAATTGAAATAGATAAAAGAACAACTATAGAATAATATTTTATATATTTTAATATATCATATAATAATATTTCCTTACATTCTCGGTCAATAAAATAATTACACAACATTACTATAATGAATAAAATTTGATTTCTTAACAGCATACATTTTTTTTGAGCGGATGGCCTATAAAATAATCATAGATTTAAGAATTTAAGGCCCTCAAATTTTATAACATCATTAAATTGTTTTTTAATGATAATTTCATTCACTCCCTATAAATATTTATGTTTTAATCTATGTATAATATTCACTCCCAATCAATGTTCTCCCATGTGGAAACCAAAATATATTTTAATTTGGTTAACCGTTATGGTTCCAAATTTCCATTTTAAGGGAAGTTTCGTATTCATTTTTATGATTTGGGTTTATATGAAATGATATTTAAAGCATTAAAACTTTGATAATGCAGATGAAATTTGAGGGAAAAAATAATTTTAAAGGGGTAGATTTTAACACAATGATATTTTGTGAAATATAATTTTTCTGAATTAATTTATTCTGTGGATATTTTTCATTTTATGAAACACTGAAAATAATTTTTTATATTAAATAACTAAGATAAAAATTCCATTAACATGATACTAAATTAGTGTATGTTACAAGGAAAATTGACTAGTATTACATTACATGCAATACCAACTTCGTGTACGTTACACAGAACACTTGGTGTACGTTACACGCAACACTTCGTTTCTACAAAACATCATTTTATTGTTATAATTATTAGAACGATATAATTATAATATAGCCATTAAAATAGTAATATAAAAAGTAATAACGAATTTTAAAATATTTTTTATAGTATTTTTTCATAAATAAAACATACTGATAGTGAAATATATAACTTTTGAGAAATTCTTTATATGTTTAAAAATTCTATTTTCTCAAAAGAACATATTTTCATGTACTTTTATGAGAAACCATAAAATTAATTTTACACAGTTTTATAAATTTAATTAGATAAAATAAACTTCATTTTTGGATTTATAATTTCATAATTATCTTGTGGGGATTTTTTGGGATTTTTCTATGACACTTCAATTTTGAATGAATAGTGAAAAAGATAGAATTTTAATTCGAAACTAATTTTTAACATATTTTATTTATAAGACTAAATTATATTTTTAATTTTTCTTAAAGTTATATTAGAATTTTTTTTTTCAATTAATCCAATTTGGGTCGTTGGTATAAATTTTACATTGAAATTGAATATAAAAACATAATAATCTGTTCAATGTTTTTACTTTAAAAATCCGCATTATCGACCCAACTTCCAGATTAAATTTTATTTAATTTATACAACTTATGTTATTGGAATTAGGAAAATTGCATTAAATACTTTTAATTAGAATAATTTTTAATGTATAATAATGTCAAATTAGTTCTTAGACAAATTTATTAGTGAAATTAATTAAAATTAGTTAAACCATTAAAGTAAGATTACATTTAATAAATGAGTAAACAATAATTTGAAGGGTCCAAACGACCTATAAAATTGTAAAAGATCCATTTTATTGCCACATTTATACCCTAAACTCTATTGGATTGAATTTTTTACTTTATTTCATCAACTTGAGATAGGAAAAACTTTGGTGAAATTCCTTTTCCAAATTTTTACAAGAGTGCCACTCCTCCTCCACTATAAAAGGGATCCCCACCTCTTCTCCCACTTCTCCAATCCTATCAAACCATTTTTTCTCAAAACATATCTGAAAAGATATATCATAAGAATCCCAAACCTCAGCTTATAATTATCCCATTGGATATAATGAAATCTATGTAACTTCTTTGGTGTAAACCAAAAAGAGTTACCAAAATAAGGGGTAGCATTCTTCCTCTAGTTACTTAATTTTATTTCAATTCTCTACCCACTCAACACATATTATTACATGATTATATAATTAATAAATTAATATAAATATACTATAATTATTTTATGAAATGTTTTCAACTTTTACATACACACACTTCCATCTAATGAGTAATGAACACACTGTTTATGTGCCCGACGAACTACCAGCTCACAAAATAAGGATTTTTCATCTTTTTACCACATCTCATGGGAGAAATTATGATGGAATATATGTTTATAAATGTAATATATATTATTTATTATGTATTTAATTTTATTAAATACATTCAAAAAATATCTTTATACTTTCCTTTTTTTTAAATACTATAATTTCGTTTGAGGAAGTGTGGACTACTTCCCCCTCAAAGCGATGTGATATGTTCATACAGTACATAGAATGTATTAGATATGATATTAGAGAATTTATATGATATATATGATATAATTATTCAACTGTAACAATTATATATATACATATAAATAAATATATGTCATTTACATACTTTCTTTCAATATGTCTGTTAAATGAAAACAATGTTCATGCATATGTACAACCTACTGTCTCTAGGAATGGTGTATTCAGTTTCATACTTATATATTAAATATATTATTATAATAGAAATATACTGAATATAAATGATATTTATATCTTTTTTTATATTCTAGAAATAATGAAGTAAGTATAAGGACCAAATATATAAAAAAGTAAGACATATGCGAAGAACAAAGAGGATATTTCCTGAAGTGAAACCATAAAAAAGAATTATTAACATTAGGGTAATATAAATTAATAATAAACACATTTATATTATTATATATAATAATATGGTTCTATTATATATTTACAATAAACATATATTTATTTTAAATGATATTTTTATGATTACGACGAGAGTTAAGACACAAGGTAAGGGAATTTCATGTCACTATTTATTTTCATGAGATACATGCTTTATTCACCACCCATTTTTTATAGTGTATATACTAAACATGGATGTATTATATTAATATTATATTTTAAATTATGGGTATTTATATATCCATTATATGATCTTTCTTTTATGGGGATTATTTTTCAAAAGATACCAAATCAATAATGTAATTTTCTTTTAATTTACCTTCTTTAAGACACATACCATGTTATGCACCTATATTTTAACATGAGGTGTATATACAAACATTTAAATGTTTTATAATTAATATCAGTATTTTCATGATATTTTATGATTCATATAATTTCATTTTTTTATGTGGGGAGTATGGTTTAAAGTTACCAAGTGGTAAGAGTTTATTGAAATAATTCATTTCTTTTAGAGATTGTTTATGTTTATGATTCCTTTGATGAAATATTTTGATCCATATATCAAGAACATTTATTATTTTTATTGTAATATAGTTATGAATAATATATTATTGTATCATTAAAATTTTTCTACTCTTAGATACATAAGATAGTTTGGAAATTGTTTCTAAGAAAGACCAGCTTTCCCTACTCTTCGGTCAGAAATATCTGTTCCCTAAAAATCATGTTTTCAATGGAATATTATTGTAACATTGTTAATAAGAAAATTTTCTAATATTTTACCATTAAAAATTAATGTTATTATTATCTTGTACAAAATTTATTGATTTAAACACCCAAATTTTTGTTCATATTCTCTTGCATATTTTAAGGTTAATTTTGATGAATTTTTGTATAAAAATAACATTCCAATAAATCGTTTTCAAATTTTTTTCATGATTTAATTATAAGTTTTCAAATTATTTTTCAAGGATAGTTTTTTAAAAATGTTATTTATAAATATTTTATATGTTCTTATGAAACATTTTCTACAAACTTTTTTCAATATTATTTTATAAATTTTTATGGAAAATTGTTTTCAAAATGTTTTCAAATATTCCTTTATAAGTTTTCGAGGAAAATTATTTCATTTTTTTAAAGAATATTTTATATGTTTTAAATTAAATTGGGTTTCAAAATTATTTCAATCCTTATTTATAAGTTTTTAATGTATTTTAAAATCATTTTCAATATCATTTTAAAAATTTTCATGGAAAATAGTTTTCAAAATGATTTCAAGCATTATTTATAAGTTCGAATAGTATTTTCAAAGAAATGGTTCTCATGATCCTTTTATAATTTTTCATGAAAAATGATATTCAAATTTTTTTCAATGCATATTCATATTTTATCAATGGAAAAGGTTTCAAAATTGTTTTCAATGCTTTATTTGTAATATTTAATGTTTATTTTTGATAAAATGTTTTTATAAAGGTTTTTATTTTCTAAATAGGTTTTTTTTCAAAGAAAAAAGTATATTATCCCCAAGAAATGTTTTCCTAAAATATATATCCATGTTAGTTTTACATATAAGATTAAATTTGTTAATTTTAATCATTTTATTATAGAAAATGTTCATAATGTTACTTTCATATTATTTATTGAATGGTAAATTTTTCTAACGAATGATGCTTATGAACCCCATTTATCTTCCATGAGTTATATGATTTTGACACCAGATTCCTATCATGGGTTATGCTTTGATGATTATGAAACCATTATTCTTCCACATGATAAGATACTATTACATGTTTATGATACCCATTTCATTTCATCGGTTATGATATGATTTTTTATGATTTTGTGGAACATGTATGTAGGATTTAATTATTAGATGGGTGGGACCTCTATCTCCCTTTAATGCATTGGGTAAATATTTATATCACATTATATAAACATGGAGTGAATGATAAATGAAATCTATTTTATATTATAGGGCTATAATAAGAAACAAACTCATCTCAGTATTATAGGGATGTAATGAGGAGTTAACTCAGTTAACTAATATAGGTGTAAAATTGGGTGTGAACCCAGTTCTGTAAAGGACATTATCCACTAATATGTCCTTAGAATCAATTTTTTTTGACTACAATGTAAAATCTTATATATTTCTATGTGTCTTCCCCAATTACATGTATTGTTACTATGTTATGATTTCATGACTTATATTATTTATTTCCTTATGATTCAAGTCATATGAACTACCCGAATTTATTCTATAATTCATGTTTTTGATCTTATGAAACGTAGGGTATTATCTTCCAATGTTATGATCATGTTCTCATACGCTTATTCTCATGCTTATGATTACATGTATCCCTTATTTACCCTTATTTGGATACTAAGCTCACACCTTTTTATGTATCTTTCTATAGGTTATGAATATATGTTTTAAGAATGATGTTTCTAATATGGGTGGTAGTCTTGAAACATATAGTGGTATATAATGTATCTCACTTATGTATCAGTGTTTATGTTTTAATTTTTCCAATGGCACTGGACTAATATGATCTTTGGGAATTTTTTTGTTTAATGTTTTATGTATTCCAAAAAAGATATGTAATGTTTACGTATAAAAATTAAGGGTATCAATAATTCTTTAATGTGATTAGTAAATACAAATGTAGGGTTGAAAATGTATGATTATTCACAAATAAGGGTGGATAAACAACACTATACTTTTCTTAAACATAGGGTTACTTCTAAACAAAGGTTATATTATCATCACACATTCTTCCAAATTTAGTGTTTCAAAACCATATTTAACACTTAAAAATATAGGGTTTGGATAATATTTTCAGAATAAAAAACCTATAGAATGACAAAAAATATTTCATACAAATTAATGGCATGACTATATGGAATGAAGAGAATATTCCTATCTTTATAATGGAAGAAACTCTTTAAGAATCCAATCATTATTTCTTCAAATATAAGATAAAAATTGTCACATAAAAAATCATAAACACTTACAAAAATTATTAAAAAACAATGAATAATGTGTTGAATTAATTATCAAATCTAAACCAATATGATAATGGAATGGATCCATTGAACATTATACCCATTTTTGATAATTAAATAACACTAATTCTCTACAATTATTTTATTCCATTTTATATAAAGCAAATGAAGATGAGTTATTGAGTATATTAAAGGAGACAATATATTTATACCTTTTTATAAATAATAGTAATTTTAAATTTAAATACGAATAATGTGAAAAAGGTTTAATGTTTGAAAAAAATTTCTTCCCTCATTTTTGAATATAAACGATTTGAGAAAATGGGAATGCTATGAAAAATATTATCTTAATACGTGTTGTAATAAAAAGTCCCACTAAATTCATTCTTAATTTAAAAATATAGAAATATATAATCAAATAACGATTGATAAATATATAATATTATTCAATGAATAACTGTGGATTTAAATGAATGTATTAAACTATTTAATTCAGACCATAATAATAAAGAATTTAAAATAATTCTAAATATTGAAAACAATTCCCTTTAAGACATAGTATAATTGTAAAATTTATTCAAGTAATTAAATAAAATATTTTAATGGAATTTTATGTAAATGAGAGCATTTTCAATGAATTTAAAAGAAAGGATTTAAAAATTACTTTTTCAAATTTTATAAATGATCAGAACAATTTAATATAATAATTTATAGAATACATTAATATTTTAATTTGTTAAATGAAACTAATTTAATAGTAATACATTAAACACATGCTTATAAGAAATACAACCATTTACAAAAAATCTAAAGAGTATTCTTGACGGTCGTTGGAAAATAAAATAATTCAATGAATTAATTTATAACACAATAGAGTAAGAAAATTATTAAATATTTAAACATAATTATAATTAAATATTGATAAGTAAAAAATAAAAAAAATAATTTTTTACCCCCTATATAAAATAATTATCATATTTAGAATATTAAAATGGAAAATAAAATAATTCTTAATTTGTAATACTTCTAGTTTGATGAAATTTTTTAAATAAAGAGTGACTACAAAGATGTTCGTCCTTTATAGAGTATTTAAAATAAATGTACGTGTATTTTTTCATGAAACCTCTTGATGATATAATGGTGATTTTTATTGGTGAAAACCTACGAAATATCAAATATAAGTTCCTTTTGGTATCCATATTTTTTTGGGTCTAACAGAGTTAGAAATTAAATACATAGATAAATAAAAACGTTTATTTTGTTAAAAAGTATTATAATTAAATATAAATAATTATTTAAAATAATTATCAATATTGGAAAAAAATACTGAGGTTTTATAAAATAACATCTATTAAAATAATTTACATTAATACCACAATAATAATATTTGATAGTAGACGTTATTTTTCTATTTAATGTAGGGAAAAAATAATTATTGGAAATTTTTTGATTTTCTACTTTACTATTAATACTATGTTTAACAATGTGAATTTTATTTTTACCAAGAATTTGATTCAAATAATTATCTCCCTTAATAATCATACTTGAGTCTTACCTTAAATCATCCACTTTGAAAAATAATTATATAATTTTATTTTTATGATGGTTACAATAAATTTTTGAAGAAATTGATCTGAAATATATAATCTATTTCGAAAATATTTCATTATCAATTTAAATAACATCATAATATTTTCTATGTTTTCTATTCTATTTATTTAAGGATTAACTTTTTTGTTGATGCATAAAATAATATTTTTCACGTTCATCAATAGAAAAGTTTTAAAATATCAACTTTTATTGGAAGATGATTGTACCAAATTAGAATAATCTCTAAGACAAATGTTTACAATTTTTATTTTTAGATGAGATTCCAAGTTTGAATTAGATTCATCATTTGAACTCTAATGACTATAATTAGAAAATTCATCAATTGAATCATTGAGTTTATAATTTTCCTTTTTGAAACAAATATGATTTCCTCTTTTTACTTGAATCTCAACATCATACTTCTCGAACAACTCCTTTAACATCTAATTTGTTTTTGAACTTGTAGTTATTAAGGTAGAAACATGATTGAAAACTTCTTTAAATTTATCACTTATTTCGGGAAAAATTGAAATTTTCTACCACAGCTCAAGGATGTTTCAAATTGTGAAACATGATTAAATTTTTCATGACCAAGATCTCATATAATTTCATTCATGTATTCTTAATTAAATTAATATTCAAAATCATTATCATTATCTAATTTATCTTGATCTCTAAGGGATTTTTAAGGTTTTATAGTCTTCATATAAACATTGATCCAATATTCATTAAATAGATAGTCATGCGATATTTCTAACATTAATTATTATTTCCATTAAAATAAGGAGCATATATCCTCAACATTTATTCTCTATGATAATTAATTATGATTTATCCTCATCTAAATCTTTAACACTGGTTTGTTATAGCCAAAGGAAGTCATCAATATTCTAAAAGATCCCAACCACTGATATAACTTGTTAGGTATCAGATATAAACAAAATAATTTTCAAGGATTTAAAGAAAGATAAATTTAGTTATAGAGAACTTCATCTAATACCAATTATTGTTATCAAGTGGAAGGAAATTTATAGAATTATAAATATCTATAATACATTCCAACCTTTGATACCACTTTTTATGTCCGCATGTATATGATAAAGACACAAGAGGGGGGGGGGGGGTGAATTTTTTCCTTCTAAGAATCTTGAAAAAAATAAAAATATCCCTCTTTAAATGAAGTGATACATTCCTTATCTCTTAAAGTAGAGTTAGTAGAGGAAATAAATAAAGAAAATAAAATGGTGAAATATAGTTGTTAAGGGAACACAAATCCCATAGTCTACTCCAATAATGATTTACTTCATGCTCTTGGTGATTTTCACAAGGAGATCCTCTTATTTAGAGACCAATACAACTGAGTACCAGAATTTGAAACCCTACAAGGATTTTACAGGGCCTTTTAGTTCTTTTATAGTGAACAAAAATATCAATAGATTTGTATAATAACCTGACACTTCACCAAAACCATGACGGATTTAGAGAATCCAAAACTATTTTAAATCATTATATAATTATTTTTAATAGAGAACACATTACTTTTTACACACTTTCATCAACAACTAATAGATGTATTATGATATTTAATAATGGAAAACAAGAAATAATTCTTTAATGCTTCACATTATTTATTCAAATAATAAGAGAGAAAACAAAAGACAGATGTGTAAGCATTTATGTCTCCAAAGGGTGTCTCTGAAAAATTATTCATTGATATTTCAAAAGGATATATAATAATTATATGAAAGAATAATTACAATAGTGAGTCAATCATTTAGATCAAAAAAAATTTGTATCCAAAGAGTAGCTATGAAGGCAATGACACACTTGTTTTTTTCAAAAATAGATATAAGTTTTCATTGTATATATATGATTTATATCTAATTTTATTTTTTAAAATGAATATTATCTCAATATTAATACTCCAGGATGAATAGATCTATGCCACACTGGATCTAGAAATATTTCAAAATAAATCATGAAAATTTGAATTCAATAATTTTCAATAGATCCATAACTTCGCACAAGGATATAAATGACTCATTATATTGAATGTGAACCAATATATTGATAAAAAATATCTTTTAATAGATATTTACTTTTAGAGAAACTATTTCAAAAATCATGATTAATATCTTCAATTTAAATCCCCTTCATTGGATAGTATATCATAGAGTTCCTTCATGTAATGAAAAAAAATCCAAATGTGGTGTTGAAAATATATGGGATTTCACAAACATAGGGTTTATAAAAAAAACAATATCATTTTATCAAGAGTAGGTTTCCTTCCAAATGTAGGGTATATGATCAGTACAATTTATTAAAAACATAGGGTTTCCATACATTATGTTATGATTATAATTAACAGTTATGCACAATGTTTCCCGAAAAACACAACAAGAAAAAATTAACAAATATTTCCCATGGGTTAATAAAATGAATATAATCTTATTATCATTAAAATGGAACAAAATAAATAAGAAATCAATCAATATTTATTTATATATAAAATAAATATTGTGACATACTAAATATAAAACAATTAAAGAAAATTATTAGGAAACAAAGAATAACGGGTTTATGTAATTATAATAAAAACCATGATGAGAATGAAAAAGAGCCAATTTAAACTATATCTCTATCTGGGATTGGGAATGAGTACTAAATTATGGATATATCATGATTTGACTCTGTATAGTTGTAGATCCAACCCTACCACCATGACTTCCAAACCGAGAACCCACAGTCATAGACGGTTATGACTGAGATGTCATCCCACTAGAGGATGATGAACCTGCACAAACATGAGATGGGGGTACACTTATACAAAACTACTATAGGTTCCCCATGATTACAAAAAAGTGGAATCAACGAGGTGGATCCGTGCTTGTAGTTCATATGATTCTGGGGGTCTTACCCTAATGACACATGACTGAGACAGTACCAATGGTTGGAGAAATATTTTTTCAGGATGGGTAACTAGAGCTACCATATCCCTTCTTCTTATGCTCACGAAATTTACACTTCTTCATAGATATTCCATTAATATGTTGTCCCACTTCAAAAAATTCCCGAGAGAATCCATATTCACTAGCATGATCAATCTACCCAATCAGTGTTTAGTAAACATCATCATCATATGGGTTGAACATAAATAAGAAAAATTGATATTGAATATCTGTTTGCAACCCCATTTCAAAATTCAGAGTCATTAACTACTGATTAAATAACACATCATGAAAATAAACTATTTTTTTTTGAAATGGATGGAATATTCTCACATAGTACGACCCCCCTGATGGATATCTAGAAACACCCAGGTCATAGAGAGGTTATAGGTCTCAGGGAAATATTTTTCATTGAAGGTTTCCTTGATATCTTTCCAACCCATTTGATCATTCTTAATGGAATGGACATATAAAACCCCCAATAATGACTTAGTCCTTCCAACATGAACAAAGCATATTTCACCGTGACCAACTTAGGATTCATGAGAAACTCAAACATTCTCTCAATAATTTACACCCAATACTCCGTTTAATGTGGGTTTGTACTACCCAAGAAAGAAGGGGTTTATTTTTTAGGAACTCCAAGGACATATCTTTTTACAGACCTGGATTGGTTCCCATAGCCTGTGCAGGACAAGATATTACTCCCTAATCCAAATTTTTGACAAACTAAACTACAACTTCCAATAATCTCTCATCAACTTATGAAGGGTAATTCTCCCTTTCATATTCCCATAGTTTAATAGGAGGTATCCGTGGAGGAATGTTGATACATCATTAAAAAAGACGATGAAATTATCAACATATCACCCACATGGGTTTTCTATAATAACATTATTTAAAAATCCACATTAATCAGAATGTGATAATAAAAAAATCAAACAACAAATCCCACCATCACAACCCAACTCGTGGTTGATACATAGGCTACTACCTATGAATCACACCGAATAGAGGAGTCATTCCAAACCCCAATCATCCTATGGTGACCCAAGGCCTGTCACAAGGTTTGTTTTTATGACACCCCAATCGTAACTAGATCCTTAATAACTGACATTTATAGATCCTTTCTATCCATCCACCCTAAGAATCATAACCTATGAAAATGGAAAAAATCCTCTGATAAATTCTTTTCATGAATAGGTGCAAGCTACCATCCAACCGGACACCCAACCAAGCCCGTGGCATGGCTCAAATGGAATACCTGATCCCCATGGGCAAGAAAAAAGTGCTAGGGCATTGAGTAAAAACATTGGGAATAATTTAACATGTGAAAAAAACTAGGAAATATAATAAAAATCTACGTTCATCACATACATTAACCATAACCTGAGAAATAAAGGAAAACACTACATCCATAATTCAACCAATTTAAAATTATAATCAAAATCCAAAAAGGTGAGGGGAACCATCTAGGTAAGGAAAATCCTCTATGTATTATGTGGGTCAACACTATATTCCACCACCATCGAAACCAGAATAAAAAGGAACCACTAGAACATATAAACACCATCACCACCATAGGATGCATTGGATTTACCTTGGTAACAAAAAACATGATCTATATACACTCGAGGGTTTATTTTGGGTGGTAGATAGATTTCACATTAGGATAAAAAAGAAATATTCCATGTAATGAAATTAAATTAAAAAACAACAAGAAAATTTTAAAAGAATTAATTTTAAAATATTTGAAATAAAATAGGTTTTAATTAAATAAAAAGTTTGATAATAAAATAAAATCGTGAATAGTTAAAAAACACCCAAGAACTATGGGATAATCCCTAAGTAGATAGATTGTTCAAGCCATAAGATCCTTATAACTAATTGATTTAACCATATAGAAATTTCTCTTGAATGAGACGCTAGAGATGTCATAAGAAAAGTTATAGTGGTACCCAATTCATTGTCATTATTTATTTATTATTGTATCATAAACATTTGAGAGAGCTATTGTCAATTCCTAGGTGACCCAATTGGCGTACTAGCCCATATTAACCCCGCTAAAATACTAAAGGTTCCAAATTTGTCTCTTACAATTCTTATATCAAGTGAAATACCTTCCATATAATCACAATTTCAATAATTGAAACCATATTTAAAAAACAACTAGTTACAAAGGACAATTAAAAATTCAAGCCTAAACAGACACCAAAACCAATGGGAAAAATATTTTTCTCCAGCTACACAATTTTTAAAACCATTTTAGAAACTAAATGAAGAATAATAAAATCATAATTTAACATCAATTAAAAGAACCACCTACCACATTCTTGAAATATTCATTAAAATGGTTGGAAAACAAAAATTTCAGCATGGAGGAACCCTAAGGAAGAAATAGCACACCATAGTTATCAATATTTAACACAAAGAAAAGAGATTGGGCCTAACAAAGGAAAAAATTCTTTTTAAAGATAGGGGAACTCTAGGAGGAAGGAAAGAGGAACCAAAAGTAGAGAGGGAATAATGAGAGGAGGAACATACAAGAAGATTCATAGAAGATCCATGAAAAAATCTACCAAAAATTAGATTCCAAGGGAGTGGAGGAAAATGGTAGGGTGCGCCTATGGATAAAAGTTGAATGGATTTAGAGAGGGGTTATTGAGGGTTAAAATAAAAAGGGGAAATGTTGGAAATATTAACAGTTTTAAGGATCTTGTATGTTGAACTAGTTGACTAGAAGGCTTTACAAACCATTCACAAATAGAGGAGCTACTCTGTCTAAGAGGAAAGGATGCCGAACGATTTAAATAGAAGGGGTGTATTCTCGTGTTCCTTATAACATATAGAATTTTAAATAGGAATTACTTATTTTATTTTCATTAGTATCTCTATTTAATACTAAAAATAATAATATTAATAATTTTTTTTAATGAATATTAATTGATCAATTAATAAAGTAAATGAAAAATTTATAGTCCCAAAAATTATATTATAATATTATTATTTTAATGAAATAAATTTTTATTAATATTCATAATTATAATTTTTTTATATGTGGTTTTTTTAAAATAATAATTTCAATATAAATATATTTATTTGATTATTATTATAAATATATTTTTTGAATAAAAAAATCAAATTGTTTTTAAAATTATTATTAAAATTTATATCAAATAAAAATATTTTTTAATATAATAGATCATTTTTAAAATAAAATTATTATCAATGATAAGTATTGATTAAAAAATAATATTATAAAATATTTTTTCATGTAATAATATTTCTAAAGAAATTGTTTTAAAAAAAATAAAAAAATAAAATGAATTATAATTTAAAGCTTTATAATAATTTTTTATAATTATAAATGATTAAATTAATATAAATTAATTTTATCTAAAATATGTTTAAAATTTTATAATTATGATTTTATTGTTTGAAATTTAAAGGTAATATATTTTACTCAGAATATATATATAAAATTAATAAATATATAAGTATTATTATTATTTATTTAAAAATATCGAATCATTTTTTGATAAAAATTTGAAATTAGGAATAAAAATTCATTATAGTTATTATTTTAAAAATTAATAATAAATTGATATACTAATAAGGGGTATCGATTTGGATAATCCCGAGGGAGGGTTCTTTATGAAGAGTTGACCAAAAGAGGGATCATCATTAGGATACTCTTAGTTTAGAAGGGGATTGAGAACCTTTATGTTAAACCTGGTACTGATAAAATTTGTTTACGATGAGGGTATTCACTATAGATGAGGGCTCAAGCCCAGTTGAAGGAGATCATTTAATGGAGAGGGAGTCTGAGTGAGGTTCAATCGGTTTAGGTTTTGACTATGAAGGGTTTTCAACCATTAAGCGGTGTTTAATGCAGAAGGTAATATTTTTTTCAACATTGTACACCTATAATCATGATCTATAGGTATGTATTTTACTTTTGGATTTAAAATCTTATTTTAGATCCTATTTGAAATATCTCGTTCAATATGAGAATGATTAATTTATTTTTCCTAAAAATTTTCTACATCAAATTCCATTTGTTTTCCCCTGTTCATTACATTTCCAGTTATATAAAATATAAATACTTGATTTGTGTATCATATTTCAAAAAATAATCTTCAAAATGTGAAGCTTCATAGATAATATCAACTTAATATAATGAAACATTAACCTCAAATGTAGTGCATTATTTTTAGACCATTTATTTCTATCTAGATGCACAATATATATATATATATATATTCAATAAAATTTTATACTTGATCAAAAAGAATTATATATGAACCCAATATTTTATAAAATCATGATTAATCCCTATTTCCATATCAATTTTATGTGAATATATATATATATATATCAAATAGAAAATTCGAGATTTTAAATTGAGATATTCCTTCCCTTTTCTTTCTATTATGGAGTAAAGAATGCCTACATGGGTACAAAATGATATGGTATTGTATGAGGATTAAAGCCATGACCTATAAGGGATACTGTCTTGCAATTGATATAGCTATGTGGCCACATGGTTTTTCATATGGTATGGTATGTATCATAAATAATACATAAGAGATATTGTCTTTCAAAAGGAGAAACACCATGAAGTATTTCAAAAGGTTATTATTTTGAAAAATAAATTATTTTTAAAATAATATATACTTATAATGGATAATTATAAATTTTTTTTAATGATTTTAAAACCATTTTCTATGTATTTATTCTATAAATTTATTTATTTGATAAAAATATTCAAAATAGATATATAGTTTTCAATGAAAAGTATTTAAAAATAATTTTCTAAACTCATAACGGATAAAATTAATATTTTACCTATTTTTTAAAATAAATTTTATATTTTTAGTAGAAATTCATATGATTCTTGATTCAATTAATGAGGTTGCGTATGGGAAGAAAATTTAATTATTTTTACTAAATTTTCAAAATTGTCGATAAATTTTAATTTTTTTCACTAATTATCCAAAAACTATATGAGAAAATGTCTTAAAATGTAAACATTTCTATTTATTTTTTAGTTTCATTATATATAAAAAATACACATTATGTATTAGTAATGAATCTATAAGTGTGGGTTTAGGGATTTTCAATTGATATCAGAGAAACTGTTAAATAACATTGGAGAATAGATTTTCTTGTTTAAGGAAAATATAAGGGATATAATTTTTTTTAAACATATATATATAAAATTACATTTAGAATATAGAAGTTAAACTTTTCTTGTTTGTATTATTCTGAATATGGAAATTTATAATTTTACAAAATATGGAAAATAAATTATGAGGGCATAATTAGTTTAAAATGGGAATAATGTATTATCCTAACTTTTAATTTGGAATCAATTATTTTTATTTTTAGTAGTATCTAGATTCAATATTAACAATAATAATACTAATTAAACTAAATTCTAATTAATATTAAATTATGAATTAAGAAATTAAGTAAATAAAATATTTGTATTTTCAAAACTTATGTTATAATATTATCA
This sequence comes from Viscum album, assembly GCA_963277665.1. NCBI lineage: Eukaryota > Viridiplantae > Streptophyta > Magnoliopsida > Santalales > Viscaceae > Viscum > Viscum album. The sequence goes on along the minus strand of OY728121.1, from coordinate 1,783,800,596 downwards.
TTTTCAAGAAATAATATTTTATTAATATTCATAATTATAAAAAAATAATGTTTTTTATGTGGTAGTATTTTGTTTAATAGAATAATTAAAATATAAATATATTTATTTGTTTATTATTAAAAATAGATGTTTCAAATTAAAAATACAATAGATTATTATGATATTATTATAAATAATTATATCTAATAAAAATACGTTTTAATATTATAAATCATTTTTAATGTTAAATGATTTTCAATGCTAAATAATGATTAAAAAAAATTATAAAAAAAATTATCCATGAAAAAATAAATTTAAATATTTCTTAAAATATATAAATTATAAGAATTATAATTTAATAATTTATAAAATAATATGGTTTATAATAATAAATGATAAAATTTCAGGAAATTTAATTTAGAAAAATTATTTTTTAAATTCTATAATTTTGATTTTTTTTTCTGAAATGTAAAGGTAATATATTTTACTATGAATATATATATATATATATGAAATTATTAATATATAGAACTAAAATTTTAATTATAATTATAATTATTTATTATTTATAAATATATATTATAAATTGTTGAATAAAATTTTGAAATTATGAAAAAATAATACAATGATAATAATTATTTAAAAAATACAATAAAATGTAGTAAAATTACGGGGTATCAAGTTGGATAAACCTAAAGGTTGGTTTTCTCAGAAGATTCAAATAGAAGAGGGATCAGTTTTGTGAAGCACTCTGTATAGTTGAGGATAGGGTTTCACCAAGTTTCCTTGGGTCAAATATTAGAACATGAAGAATAAATTTTGGATGGAGGTATCAACTGGAAACAAGGCTTTGATCCAAGATAAAGGAGATCGGCTACAGAAGAGGGATTTTGAGTGAGGTTTGGCCTATTGGGGGTTCGACCATGATGGTTTTTTGACTGCAAAGCAGTGTCGAACATAAAAGGAGATCTGTTATTCATCTTCATCCTCTTGTAACCATGATTTAGAGGTATGCATTTAATTTTCAGATGTCAAATATTCTTTGATATCCTATTTCAAGGACCGATTTCAACGTGAAAATGACTTATTTATTCATTTCAACAAATTTTCTACATCGAACACCATATTTTGTCCCCTGGTCATCAATTTTATTCTTATATAAAATATAACTACATAATTTTTTTTTATTTTTTTAAATAAATTATCTTGAAAGTTAGAACCTTGAACAAGAAGATTGATTTACTTTAATGAAATATTAACATCAAACATAATTTTTTGTTTTTAGATCATTTATTTATATATAGTTTGAAAAAAATATATCTTCAATTTGAGTTTATTATTGCTCTACATGAATTATATACGAACCCCATGTTTTGAAAAAAATGATATTTCTATTGATTGACCATTTTATTTCATACAATTATATATCTATATGTACAAAAATAAATTTTACATTATAAATTGAGAAATTATCCACCTTTTTTCTATTATGGATTGATGCAAACCCGTTGAGTGATAAATAGCCTTTTTCATACCTTTATAGATTGTTGCACAACCTACATGTCAGAAATAAGAGATAAAGGGAGCTTGAAGAGAGAAATGAATCTTTTTCCCTCGTTCTTTGTAGTATTTCTAGGCTCTGGTAATTCTATTTTTCTTCTGGAAGTAGGTTTCCTTTGAGATAAGGGGATTATTTATCATTATTTTTTCTAAATTATATGTTTCTATAACATCTTATATAATGAAAATGTTCCTACTATTTATATTTTTCCTGTATTATGATTTTATATTTTCAAACGCGTAGGGAAAATATTAATATTTCTAAAAAATCCTCTATTCAAGACTTTTATATTTGTATTTTAAAATTTGAAAATATTATTATTAAACAGGAAATGAGTTATTACTTTTGAAGAATATATAATTGTTTGAATTTATTCCAAAGAACATTGTTAGTATTATTATAATTTTAGACTTTTAGTTTTTCATAATTCAATTTTCAAGATATATTATAGAATTATGAATAGAAAAAATATTAATAATTTATTGTTGAACTGTAATTTTAATTTAGTTTGATTTTATTATAATTTCATGTTAATTATTATAATGTGAAATGTTGATATTTAAAACTATCACTTTAAAACATTCAAATAAGTTTGGTAATATATTATTTGAATAAAAAAATTCATTCATATTTCAAATAACAATTATTTTGATTTCAAGACATCTATATTTATGACTTATTATTAGAATTATTTCATCTAGATAAAGGGATATCTCCAAAAATAATTTTTTTCTAGCAAAGATACCATAAAATTATTTTAATTAAAAAAATTATCAATGATTTTGAATGGTTTTTGTGAAATGAGTGGGAAATCTAGGGCCATTAGAAATGATTTCGTGAAATTTTGAACTAGAGTATCAATGATATGATATTTTATAGGGAGTATACCCATGAACACAAGGTGATACAATCCTAAGAGTGATATGGCCTAGTAACTAAATTAGTTTCTTATGCACTCATTAGTATAACAAATTATCGATAAAAGATATTATTTTGATGAATAAAAAATCCAAAGAAGAATTTCAAAAGATTTTTTTTGGAAAATAAATGTTTTTCAAAATAATATGTAATTATTATTAATAATTAGATAATTTTCGATGGTTTGAAAATCGTTTTCTACATATTTATTATATCAAATTATTTTTTTGATAATGTTTTTCCAAATATATTTATAATTTTGAAGGAAACGTATTTAATAGTAATGTTTTAAACCCATTACTTGGGAAATTATTTCTCAAACTATGTCGGAAAATACTTTTTACTTGTTTAGTATATATTCAAATGACTCTAACTTCATTTAAGTAGCTGCCACATGAAATGAAAAATTAGTCAATTGAATAATTTTTTTATAGATTTAATAAATTGTAATTTTTTTGTCTAATTATTTAAAATCTTGATTGGAAAATGTCCAGAAATGAAAATTTTGACGTTTATTTTTTAATTTTGTTCAATGTATTAAAAAATACATAGTATGTTTTAGTACTGAATCCAGAAGTGTGGGTTTGGGGATTTACATGCCTATCCATGCATCCTAGATAGTGAAACTCTCATGGACTCATAGTTATCCTGGGAGGGCCTCATGCCCATGGGATGGGTCCTGTGGCCTAGATAGTGCCACTATCATTGTTGCTCAGTTTGTACTGGGCTGGGTCACTGTTTCCTCTAACAATGATTTAAACATATGCCTCCTTCTTTATAGACCAAACACCACTATTTTTTCTCAAAAAAAACATGGTAAATCCATGTAACAAGGGGAATACCAAAAATGAAGGATAAAATACCTCAAGATAACACCAAAAATACTACAGCAAGACACTATATTTCACAAAAAATAGAATGATGTCTTAGAGTGGAAAGAGTTCAAGGCTATTTTTACTATATTTATATCATAATTTAGAGAAAATAGAATATTATAGGGTATTCCAAACCTTTAAATAGGGTTTCCATGATGTGACGGAGTATACCAACCCTTTCCATGAGTTAGTTAAATTTTCTCCTAAGGTTGTATAAAATGATAATTTGAATGTGTAGGGGTTATTGATGTGATCTGGAGAATAAATCTATTACATTTTTTGATGCTATACCATACCAATTTTTCTTAGTATGTTGAAAAAGTGTTTATGGTTGATATTGAGATGGTAGAAAAGTTAGGATTAGTTTTAATTTCTCTTCCACTAAGTGAACATTTCAATATCTCCCACTAAGTGATAGGGATGTGGAATAATGAATTAAATTGAGTTGGTAGTGGTTCTCAAAAACACCCATATTCCACACCTTCAATAATATGTGTTATTTTTCCATTTATTTTCTACCTGTGTGAACAAAAGGAATAAAAAAAAGTTTTCTGCACACCTTCAAATGTTTAGAGATCATGTGGACATTATGACCATCTATAAAAGATTTTTCAAGGACCTTTTATCACCTTATTATAGAGTAGGGTTTTCAACCACTAAATATTCTGAGGTTCTATTTGATGATTAAAATTCACTAGGGTTCCAAAAATATGTCACTAGAATGAAGCATTTACACATTAAAAAAGAATCCATGAGGTAAATTGATTTGAGTTCAACAAAAGTGGGATATATTATATTTATTGCATCATTTTTAGAAACATGATTATTTTATACTAGTTCCTCCCAATATATTATACTGAACTGCCTTGTGAATATATTAAAACTATTAATTGAACTCATTCCATATGAGATGGAGCTGGGGATAGCTATTAGGAAGAAGAGAGGGTATGGTTTCTAAAGTCCCACATTTTCTTTCTCCATGTACTATGTTTAGATAAACTGTAATTTTCTAGTTCGCAATATATACCACATTGATTCCATCATCAGGATAGATTGGTTGATCTCCCATAAAGTGAAGTTTGATTATTATCATCGACATGCGTCCTTTACATCCTCTGATGGGAGATCCTATGTTTTTCAGGGAGAGTGTGATATGAGTTCTAGTTGAGATGGGCCTCCTTTATTAGAACATAGAGAAATGATATCTTATTTATTATTTGATCAAAGATATGACCCTTCAGTTTTTATTAGTCAGGGAATAACCCAAGATATTTCCTTATAATATTTTTGGGGTTGACTCTAGAAAGAGAGGTTGACATTATTTTCAATTTGGTGTATAGAAGTCAACCAATATCTATATATTTTTACCTCATGGAACAAAATAAACTTAAATATTTTAAAATTAAATTAAATTATTTAAATGATAATGGTTTTATTTTTCCTAGTGTATCACCTTGGCTAAAACCTATATTTTCTTTTCAATTAGGCTAATGTAAATCTTCATCATTGTATCAGTTATCAAAAGATTAACTATATAATTATCAGGACTAAGAATCATTTTCCTCATAATGATGACATGTATGACTATTTAAAAGGATCAAAGAATCTCTAAAAAATAAACATTTAGTCTAGATGTCACTATCTCATTGTTATAGGGTTATATATTTCAAATACCACTTTTAGGGGAAGTTATAACAAATTTTAATATCTAGTGATTCTCTTTGACCAGACTACTACTCCCAATGTCATCATGGATTTTATAAACCATATATTCCACCATTAAAATTAATCATTTTTTGTAGTATTCATGGATGATAATTTGGTTTCTTTTTAATCCAAGTAATATGATAAGTTTCAATGGAAATATTTTTTGAGAATAATGATATATCACCTTATTTTTGATACATTATCTAAATTCCATTTATATATTCATGAATTTAAGTTCATAGGAAATGTGGTTTCATAACATGGAATATAAATTGATCCTAGGAATGTGAAAAATATTATTTATTGTGGAGATCCATGAAATATCATTGAGATTCAATGCTTCATGGGATTAATTGGATATAATCAATAGTTTATAAATTATTTATTTAATCCTTTGTTAGAATTTATTATCCATACCATGAATGTATAGAAATTCATATTGGATTATAAGTGACATAATTACATTGAAAAATTAAAGTTAATTCTAAAATAAACTACTATTTTGATATTTCTAGAATTTGGAAATGGATATGTGGATTATTGTGATACTTAAAGTTTAGTCTTGGGAGGTTTTTTAATGTATAGATATTTTTTAGAATCGTAGGAATCTCAGAGGATTAGAACACATGGTAATAATTACCCCACTAATAACATTGACCTACCAATGATTATGCATGCTCTTATGTATTGGGGAAACAAACTTTTTGGGGAAAGGTTCACACTCTATTTTGAACATAGGACCTTGAGTTATATATTTTATTAGAATGAAATGATCCTTTGATAGAGGCGATTGGTGTAGTACCATAAAAACATTTACCTCGACATAACCTACACCATAAGAAATAAGAATTTTGTGGATAGTTATATTAGTAGATAATTGGATGAATAAGATTTAGTGGACTTGAAGAATGAATGGGAACTCAGGGAGCCCTTTGTTGAGATTTTCCAAGATGTGATAGAAGAATAGATTGAGATTGTTTTGTATAGTGTACTGTTGACACAATAAAATCTCAATTATATTATTCCAGAGTAGAAATAAAATAATGGGGTGAATTTTATCAAGAATTATTTATATTGTGTTTATTCCATCAGTTAGTGGTATCTTTATTTTGAATTTCTTATTTGATTTAGAAGCTGACATATTGTCCAGTAACCATGGGGAGGGTTGTGATGTAAGATTTTCGTTATTATCAGTGATCCATTTACCCAGAAACTAAAACGTTTCATCATGACATGAAATAATAGTTCTATTTTTTAGGTATAAATTGTGACATAGCTTATCTTGTGTATCATTTCTCCAATTTTTAATAAATCAAGGATGTGCACCTAACACTTCGAGTTTTCTTCAAAATATTTCTATTTTAGTGTGATAGTGGGATATTTTATCCATGGATTTCACTATTATAATACCTTATAATCCCAATGAATGAATTATATTTGGGAAGTTATTGATATATTGACCATGTATAAAAATTAAATTTTTTCTTTAAGACACCACCACTCAAGATGATTAGAGAAAGTTACACAAGATAGATATTGTGAGGTTGAATGGGGTGCCTTACACTGTTATCTCAAACAGGGACCACAATTTATATCTCAATTTTGGAAGTTATTCTAAGAGGTGATGGGTTATAATGTCCACATGAGTACACCATACCATCCTAAAATGGATGAACATATGGAATGTTGTATTAAATTATATGAGGAAATGCTTTGTTTCAAGGTCATTAACTTTAGATGATCTTGTGACAACCATTTGGGACTGGTAAAAATAATTTATAAACAAATTTATTGGTATTCCATTAAAATGGATCCCTTTGATGGCCTTAATGGTTTGAATTTAAAAGAAGATATTTGTTGGTATTATGTGAATAAATCTTCTCTTTTTGTTCCAAACCATACTTAAGAGACATTAGTGAAGGTTCAAGTTATACGTTGACAGTTGGTGGCTGATCAAAATTGGTAACAATCATATGTGGATCATCGATGAAATATTTTGGAATTCCATATTAGTGATTTGATTTTTTATAAGTTTATACTTGGAAGATTTATCCTTCGATTGGGATATAAGGAACGTTATTTCCAAGATATGTGGGGCCATTTGATATCACTAAGTAGATTGGAAAAGTTTCTTATCAATTAGCTTTTCTATTTCATTTGTCATATATTCATGCTTTTTCCATATATACCAACTGATAAAGTATAATAATGTCACCTATAATTTTTTTAATTGAGATTATCTTGCCTTAGAACTAAATGTGTTTGTGACTGAGAAACTGGTTAATATTTTTGATTATTAGGAGAAGTTGTTGGGTGGAAACTATACTTCGTTAGTTCATGCATTATGGAAACAAAAAACGGATTATCACTAGATGTCATAATGGAAACAGTTGATTATAGGGAAATAATATAATCTATTAATGGAAAAACATTCATCATCTTAGCTTTCTAGAGACATAATGTTTTGTGTTGGAGATATTTTGACAATTTTGTTTGATGCATGTTATTTTTTAAGCATTAGGATGGTTATTTTTGGATTGGTATGTGTTGGTCGGTATGTGTTGGGTTTAAAATGATATATGGATTCTCTATGTGTGGAAAGGGATAAAACACACCATGGTACAAGATGTCTTGATATTAGTAATCCCATTGTACCATGAGCCAGAACAACACGCTTAGTATAGCTTGTGCTTTCGTGCATGGGGAACAATGAGACACTATGTACATCATGAACAGTTTTTCCTCCACCACACCATGAATTAGTGAATGGTGAGTATAAAATTGAACATGAATCTACAATAGGATATAGTCAGTTTTTATATTGGGATAATTGGTTTGTTGTACTAAAGAATGCCATAATCATAGTGAATTTTCGCCATTTGATGGTGTAAGTAGTTTTAGAACTTCGAATGAAAAATAGGCCCCCATATTTTAGAGGGGGTTACACCCATTAAATGAGGAATATGAAATCATTAATAGATTATATTTAAAACTTTTTATACATGTTTATTCCCTATCTTATACCCTTATTACTCCTTACCTTTCTTGGGTAATAGATTCATACAATATTTAGGGAAAATTTTAGTTGACCTCTCATTCATTAAACTTTGTTATTAATCCTTGGTTTCCTTATGTTAGAGTTCATGTTGTGAGATCAATGTAGAGGTATGAGGTATTTATTTCCCTATTTTAATATTCATATAATTTAATTAGAGATTCATGTTTTGGGTTTATTATATTTGGGTTCTTCCTTGGTAAAAAATAACCCCATTATTAATTTTTGTGGATCCCTTGTATTTGTTTTGGAAAATTTCATGTTTTTTGAGTTGGGTGGTTTTATAATGGGCATTTTACTTAAGAAAATATATGATTCACCTTAATAATTTTTTTAAAAAAATGTTAAATGAATTATTTATAATTATTTATATGATCATGTCATTTATATTGGTATGAAATGGAATTCTACCTTGGTTTGGTTGGTGCAAATTGGGTTTAAAAGATGTTGTATTTTTATGGGAATTGATTTCAATGTATCCAGAGTTTGGATGAAATGTGATTTAAAAACATGTTGTATTTACATGATAAATTGTCTCAAATCATGGTGTGTGAAATTTTATGGCCTCTAATTATAGGAAATTTTTTTTATTACTTTTAATTGAATAACCTTATAATAGGAAGAGCATATGGGAACCGTGTGTACTTAAGAGTGGGGTTGGAATTAGGGAAAACACTCTTGGAATAATATTTTTTTTCATAGAAATTAAATATGATTAAAAATATAACTAAAAAATATATTTAATGAAATTTTAATAGAGTTAAATTTTTGGGGTTTTCTTCCACCCCCTTGAATATGTTCTATTAAAGAATTTTGGTTCACATTATTCTTGACCTTTCACAAATATGGTCTGAGGATCCTAGCAAACCAAGACCTATTGTATCCTAGGGAATTTTTTACATATTTATTATCTTTTTGAAATATATTTTTATTCATGAATTTGATATTTTAAATATTTAAAATTATTTTTCATACTTTAATATATTGAAATAAAAATTTTTCATTGTAATTTTTTGGTGAAACTGTTAAAAAGGGTGATTTTTTGTGTTTTGATATAAATTATGAAAATTTAATTTTTTTAATTTTATTTCATAATAAGAGTATAATTGGTTTATCTTATAAATAATACCAATAAAAAACATTGTGGGATCTTACTAGGATTTTTTTGTAACACCCTACACATACTTTTGGGTGTGTGTAGATCTTGTTTTATCTAATGTAGGTAAACTCCTAAAACTTCATAGAGGTGTAATGTACCCATTATAGTGGGTTGTGGGATTTTTATAGTGATGTTGTTAACATGGATATGATATATATTTTGTTTTGAGTAACTGGGTTTACCTATTTTGGTTGGGAACATATTTTCCCTTGCTCTCATTGTAATCTTTCATTTTATAATCTTTATTGTCATGTTGAGCTTATACATATTCCATTATTGATTCCCATGATATTATTTTCTTCTTTTGGAAAATTAATTTGCAAAGATCATTCTTGTTTCCCAGTAACATGTTTCAAGTTCATTTTGATAAAGAACCCCCATCAATCCTTTCTGTGGTCCTACACAGATGCCTTTTTTTGGGTGACCTAGGGTGGGTAATAACACAACTTGTAAAAAATATCCCATTTCCGTAGTAACTCATTGGCCTACTAAAAAAGTGAAATAAAAAACTATGATAGATATTCTATAAAATATAAAATCATCCTAACTCCTATTTACCAAATACCATATTAAAATAAATGAAAATATAATCTTTAATACCACTTTTAATTTTCAATGAATTGGTTCACTAAGAATTCATCGAATCACATCGCTACACGGCCTCAATATCAAATCCCCATACAATATATGATACTTGATATTGAATATTGTCTAATAAGACATCATTGAGAGATTATAAAACTTTTCCAAAGTTAAAATAACAATAAAAATCATAACAATAATATATATCACATACCATCATAAAAATACATCATAGAATGTTCAAAATAATCCAACTTGTATAACCATGCCAAAAGCCTGTAATTCATACTGATACATGAAAAAACCCAACAAAATACCAAATAGGATAATGAAACAAATCTATTTTCAAGTCCATGTTGGGTTCCACTACCAATTCACCAATACTGACATTCCATATCACCCATTTTCCATAGTGGACTTGGCCTTATTCTGACCTACAACCATAATGCTTCCATAGGTACCATTGAATCCTAAGTAGGGTTTGTGTATCACATAGTAGTCCATCACCAAGGGTATTTGAAGAATATCAGATCAGGTTAAAAGTATATAATGATGTTCTTGTAAGAAATAAATCAAAATATATAAATCATTATGTAAATATACCCTTAACCCTCATGTCCATGGAGGAACCCTAAGTCAATCATACTTACATCGACCAGTGCCAAATTACTATGTCTAAAATAACATAATAATGTTTATAGGTGTAAATAAATTCATGATATTTAGAACTAATTCCATGGCCCCCAACCATAATAATTATAATAATAGGCATTCCATATCTTTGAAAACATGTCAAGGTCCCAAAAAATAAACATGATTTGAGCATTCCAGATACTTTGAACCACGTCAAGGTCCCCCAAGAGAAATTATCATAACAACAAGCATTCCAAATCATTAGAATCACTTCAAGAACCCCAATAATTAGTAATAATAATAATGGGAACATCAAATACATTGAAATACATCCATAGTCTTCAAACAATATAATTATAATAATAACCATATAATCAATTTCATAATCTTGAATTCATCATTTAATTATCCAATTATCTAAAAAATTATAATGATAAAAAATTTTCAAATTTAAATATTTAACAATAGGTTATTAATAAATCAATCAATTCAATTCTTTTATATATAGGGTACACCATATGAATATATAATACCCATTGATTATTATTTGTTTTCATGTGAAACTTGTTGTGAAAAATTTATTTTTCTTTATATTACAATTTTTTTCAAACCATACATATAGGCCAATGTCCCAACATTTACATGCCAACGAACCACTTAGAGTAAATAAAAAAGTGTAAAAAATTAAGTTAGTGTTGAAATTCAATTAGTAATTATATATGGACAAGATCTCATTGTGTTCTCATAGAAACACATTACATATATATAGAAGAGAATCAATAATTCAAGGGATAGATTTAGAAAACCTACCCATAATATAGTGAACAAGAAAACAAGGTGTTGATCCTATACTAAGAAACATTTCTAAATGATGATTTGAAAAAAAAGTATTTTTCATTCTGTCGTTGAGACACATACAACAACATTGAAGGTTCCTCATTATAAAAAATATTGAATGAGATATTAAATAAATAAGAAAATTGGATTTAATTATATATGGAAAAAATGCACTATCACCTAGGAAAAAAATTTACTTTTACCTTCCTCTCACTAAGAATAATCCAACGCCACCAATGATGATTCAGTAAACTCAATATCAAAGGATATTTTAAAGATAGAAGGAATGATATATTTTAGTGTTATATGGAGAGGATATAAGTGATATGATAAGAGAGAGGGAGGCATTAGAGGGGTCTCTTTTCCCCACTCAAACGTCATTCTTTTACTGGTGATTCCCTTTTATCTGTAAATATATATTCCCATTTCATTTAATACCAATTATTTATCTATTTTATATATTAATTTTTTATGATTTATTATTCTTTTCCCTCTATATCAATTTCTGTCTAGCACCTCAAGGTTCCGAACACCCCACAAGTCCCCCTTAAATTCTTTTTATTGTTGATAATACTATTTCCCTCTTTAATCTCCCCTGTAGTGACTTTCCATAAACACCATATATATATATATATATATATTTTTAAAATAACCCTTTAAACACATTTAAACATAATATTATATATATATATATAAGACATTAACCCATATATATAAACACATATATTTTCAGAAGTATACTCATATATATATATATTTAAATATACCAATATATGTATATTATATATAATATTATCAATATATATATATATATTAATAATCTTCATATATTTATATATTTAAAATTCACACACACGAAAATATTAACAAACAGACATAGATTATATTCATTAATTTCAAACAACAACAATTTTTTTTCACAAACACATTAACTTATTTAGTATAAATATTAATATCCCTATTATTACCTAGCCACACAAAAAATATTGAACCGTAGTAAAAAATTTCTTATCAATTAAGAAAATTAAAAACTATTTAATAAATTTATTCATAGTCATATGTTTTTCCTTTTATTAAATATATTAATATTGAAATTTAAAAATAACAACATAGATTAATATATAAATGGAGATGTTGTATCTCAATCAGATTATTATTTATAATGTAATTAATGTTTTAGGAATTATGCATAACCTTATTTGTAGTATCTGATTTTATAATGAGGGTTACTCCATGAACATTCAAAATGAAAAACTTAATAAGAAAAGTTCAGAAGGTGTCTATATATTATATTTAAATAGGCATGATTATTTTTACATTTTTTACTTGGATAACATCATTTTATAGAAATTACATTTACTTAGTGCAATGAAGGATTATTTTTAAATATGGAATAGATGTTTTGGATATTACTATTTTTATAACATATTAAAATTTTCTATTAGAGGACTAGTGAAAGATATACAAGAATATTGTTTAATTCTTTCTTAATCTATGACCCAAGAAAATATGTGAATAAATATATTTTGGACATTAAATCCTTTGGTAAAGTCTCAACATAGGAAACTATAAAGCTGGTTCACATGGATCTTTTTAGTCCTATGAAAATTAGAAGTGTTAGAGGAAAACAAAATAAATATATACTAATTAATGACTACACATGATTCACTTTATTTTATTTTCCTTCACTTAATCATAATATCATTAGTATTTTAAAATAATATATGATTTTATTGAAAATGAGAAAAACCCTATCAATTTTCACCATAAGAGGTGATCATAGTGGTGAGTTTTTAATTCAATTTTAATAATGTTTATAGTGAAAATAAAATGACTCATAATTTCTTGGAACTAATAAATTCACAAATAAAATTTTTAATTGAAATATAGAATATTAAACTTTGTTAAATTACCCAATTTTTTTGAGTGGATATTATGTTATTAATATTTTTTTGAATCCATTTTTACTTACTACTGTACTATTAATCATGTTTTTTATTATCTAGGTTTAGAAAACATTCTTTATAAATTATATAATAAAGGAAACCGAAACATGGTTACTTCAATGTAATTGGATATAAAGATTTCATCATTAATAATAAATACAAATTTCATAAATTTGATCCAAAAGACAATGAAGGTATTTTTATTACTCACATCACCACTAGTAAGAAATATTGTATTTTACAAACATGAACATATACCATTGTATAAATGTATCATGTGATGTCGATGAGAGAGATCCTTTTATGAAGCTAAATTTTATAAATTTTGAAAGTAATATAGATTATATTTTGGAAACCCTGATTATTTAATTTTTGGTATTTGAACTATATTCATTGAATATTAATATTCTAGATGATAGAAAATTAGAAGATAGTACAAAATCTGTTAATCTACCAACAAATGAGGAAACACATAACATTTTACCTAGGAACCACATGATATTATTGGACCATACCTCTAATAATATTATTGGTGATCTAATTATAATATATAGAATAAAAATTTCCCTATTAATTGATTGGGTGAATATTAAATTTTTATCACAATTTGAAATTAAATTGGAAGATAATTACTTGGGTTAAAATAGTTGGACAACTAATTTCAAATAAGGTCTCAATAATTTGAATGAAACATGGTTTGGAGAATGGTAAAAAATTGAAAGGATATTTTTATTATATGAGTCAAATGGGTCTTCTGAAATAAGTTTGATTATAATGGATTAATTATTTAGAATTCATATAGACTAGTTTCTAAGGGATATAATCAGGAAGACATAATTGATTATGGAGAAACATTTTCATCCATAGATGGATTTCAATCCATCGAAATTCTATTATCATTAATGATTATTTTGAACATTACTCTATTTTAAATGGATGTAAATAGTTCCTTCCTTAATATATATATATATATGTATTAATGAGGAAGATTATATTGAAGAACCCAATAGTTTCAAATATGATAATGTTTTAGAACATGTATTTGGAATTAGAAAATCACTTTATGGACTTAAAAAAGACCATATAGATTGATATAAAATATTGTTTAGATATTTGAATAAAAATGATTTTTTAAATGAATGTTAATTCTAACTATTTTTATCATAATTTTTTTAATGAAAACATAATTGTAAAAATATATGTTGATGGAATTGTTTTGGGGTTTTCCCCAAGACACATGAAAATTGTTTATCGAATCTTATGAAAACTAAATTTGAGACTAGTATGATGGGAGAACATAACTAACATATGGGAATCCAAATAACCCGTATACTATAAGGAAATATTTTAACTCACTGAAATTACATAAGAGATTTTTTTAAATGTTTTTTTTATAATTCCTTTATTATTAGTACTCTGATATGTACCACTTGAAAACATGACCTTGAAGAATCTGGGAAAATGGTTGATTGGAATTTTTTGAATAATTTTATGAAATTTACTATAAATAATGGTTAGTAAAATGAAAATTATATAATGTATATTTATGTGGGTTAGAATCTAAGATAATCAAAAGTAACACCATCTAAATGATATGAAATAAATTTTCTATAACCTTAAAGAAGCATTAGAAAATTTCCTTTTTTATTTTTCCTGTTATTATGTTACTTGGAAGATATAATATGATATTGATTTTAGATGTTTTTTATTTGATTATAAGTGTTTTTTTTGAATTTTTCACATTCGTAGTGATGTTATAGTTTCATGACCTAGTAAAAAATATAATTTTTCGTAATTTTCACCGCTGAAGCCAAATATGTGGAAGCTATAATTTTTTGTGCTCATTTTTTGTGGATAAAATACACAATCAATAATTTTGGAATTATTTTTTACAAATATTAAAATCTCTATGATAAAATTAGTTCTATTTATTTATCTCTAAACCAAACACACTATTAAAAAGAAAAATGTAATTATATATTACACCAATTTCATCCCGACCAATAAAAAAAGAGATATTCCAATGGTTATTGAAACCAAAGTACATATTTTAGTCACTTTTATTAAACCTTTCGATTATAATAAATTTGAATATATTAAATTGATGATTTGAATGATCAATGGTAAGTGATTATAAGTCTCTGTTATTGTTTTAGTATCTCTTGACATTGAAAATATCTTCACAAAATGGGGATGACATTATTTTTCGAGGATTGAAAATTTTTCACATAGGTACATTATATTTTCTATAAGTTCATTGAAATAAACTTATTAGACATATTTTGAGAATTTTCTAGTAAAAATATAATGAAAACTAATAATTTTAATTAAATATAAGAGAAATTAACTTATAGAAGGTATCATGTACTAAATTTATTTTATCTTAGGTGAAGATCCCCTTTATGAATCTTGGTTTAACATTCGAAAAAAATTATTTTACTTTCATGCTTTAAACAATTTACTATTATTTATTCCCACTATATTGAATTTACATTTATATATTCTTTAATTTAATATTATATATGGGTGGTTTTAATTTTTAAAACATATGAAATTATTCTTACATATAAACAGTTCCCTGAATATTAATTTGTTACATAGGAGTTTCTTATTTATTTAAACCTATGCATGTAATGTTTTTTTACTCTTATTTTTAGCTACTTTATTTTGAATAAGTACTTGTAAAAGGAAGATTTTATGTTTTTATTAGGCAAATGTAAAATGATATATATTTTTTTGAGAGTTTATTTCACCTTTAAGCTGATATTTGTTAACATGATATCTAAAACTATCCTATTTTGAATAAGTTTGTCAATACACAAAAAAATATAACTTCTATAAGGGGATTTAACTTTTTTTTTACTTCGCCAATTAGTTTTCTACAACCCAAATATCTTTTCCGTACTTTCTTTAATAATCCCAAAAGGAGGAAAAAAGAATTGTTGATTTATTATAATATTTTATTAAAGAGGAAAAATTCCTCCCAAGGTAAAATCAATGTTATGGGGGGAATATGTGTTCAGAAAATTAATTTATAAGAATAATGATTAAGTAAGAGTAGTTTAATGTAATATATTTTTTCTTTATCTAATACAGGTGTAAGATTTACAGAAATTTCTTTTAGTTTCTCTAATTATTTACATTGACCTATATATATCTATTATTATTGAATAAATTTCTATGGCTATTATTTATTTTATAATTTTTGAAAATCACAAAGGGGAAATATTTTTTGAAGAGTACTATATTTTTTTCCCTCATTAGATTTGTTTCCATTACATTAATTTTAATAAGATTAAGAAAATACTTATTTATGGGGAAGGTTTGTTTTTAATAAATCTATACATTTTTTAAATTATAATTTTAGTTCATTGGATGTTATATTAAGGGAGTTATTTATTAAAAATTATGGTTATTTTTCCTTTTTAAATTCCAAACAAACCTATCTTTTCATTTTTGTTGTATGATTTTCAAAAAGTTGGATATTGTTGAGTGAAATTACTCTTCTTCTCAATGTTTTGAAAAACAAATGTACATCAATTTAATTTTTATCTGACATGAAGATTTCATAAAAGTTATTCTATGAATGGTTTTTAAATTTAGAAGGTATAATTTATTATAAATTGAATATAACCATATAATTTCCATATTTTTGGAAATATATGATGAAATACATCATAATAAGGGTGAGAAGAACTCATCAACAGATATAATTTTACTTATGATGTTGTTATAACCAAACCCTAAGAACGTGGTGAATTTAGTTACATAAATTTCAATAAATGGATTGAGACTTTGAGGAATAGTGGATGATATAGTTTTTAATCTATCCATGCATCATTGACCTAACTTGATAGACACTATTGTATTTTTTTATAATATTTTGAAATGAGATACAATTTATAAGGATTCATTGTAAAAACTATTTTTTTCGTTTTATAATAATTCATATTTTGATTTTTTTGGTAAATAAAATTATGGATATAGAATCTATTTATTACATAGTGTTTTTTGATGAAGTCTATGATAATTATACTTATTATTGACAATTAATAACTAAAACAGTGTTTTAATTTCATTTTTTCATCAATTAAGTTGGGAATGTTCTATTATATATTGTTTTTATACAATTAATTCTATAATACATATATCAGTTCATAAATAGTATCTATCAAACAACATACATTATGGGAGGGAAAGAAATTTAGTTTAGTTTTATATTTAAACTCACCCCAATTGAAAATAAAATACATTTATTTAATTGTAAAACACTCTAATGATTACATGGGGGAATTCTTCAGTAATTTAGAATAGCACAATGAGACTACTCAAGTAAGAATATGGTAGTGGTTTATAATATTTAATAGATTCATGGTTCCAATTTAATTATAGTGTATCCTAATTTTCTTAGAAACACAACTTTTTAAATTCCTTGAGATGACTTTAATTCCTTTATATGGTACAATTATAGATTTAAGATGGTCAAATATCATATATTGGTTTCATTAAAGGTGAGGTATGTATTAATCCCAATGGATTTTAGGAATAACATAATAAAATGTATCCATTGTCTAAAATGTGATAGGTATATTTTATTCAAAAAACTAATTTTATATGATAATATAATCTTTCTTATATTTGATAGATGGATCATACAGTTTTTTGAGCAATAAGGATGGTTTTATATTATTTTATCAAACGAAGAATGATAATTTTGATTATTTTTAAATATATACATAAATTCATTATCAATTGGAAAACTAAATGAGATCATTCCCTAAAATTACCCATTTATTTATATGAGTAACATTCAATTGATGGTGGAGTTCCTATTGTATCTAGATTTGGTTTCATCATTATTTATCTATAATAATGATTCTTTGACATGATTTCAATATGGGAAGTACCCGCATATTGAGTACATAGGGTAATAACTCTAGGGTATTTATCTTCGTCACTATTGGGAGGACCTATATGGGTTTTAGTGAAGATATTTATGGGGAGGTCTTTTTTGGTTTGAAATTACTTTTTCCCTAATGGGACAAACGTTGTTAGGGGGAGTACCTCCACTTAACATGAATTGTCTATTGCGGGGAAAAAATTTATAACAAACAAGTTTGGGAGGGTGTCTTACTAATTATTAATTTGTTAGTATGTGGGAAAAAAACTTTTCATTTTTTTTCAATGGGAGGTACTCCATTGATAGAACAATGGGGAGGACCTATATGATTATTGAAATATGATTTACAATAGGGAGGAAATCATAACTATTATATTTATTAGAAGATGAAGGACCTATACTTCATGGGATCCAGGGAGGACCTCCCAAGTTTGACTTCTCTATTTGTCCATGTGGATGTCCTATGTGGTTACAAACATATTAGTTGTAATCATGTGGAGGACCTCCTATAGAAACTAGTTAATGTTTCATGTGGAGTACCACTATAATGTGTACCCTATGGAGGACCTCCAGAGTCTTCCATTTGATATATACAATATTGAGACTACATATGGATAACATTGATGTTGTTATAGGGAGGAAAAGTATAGTGAATAATCTAGGGAGGACTTATAGAGTCATTTACAACATAATTTTGGGGAGAACCACCAAATATTTTGTCACTCTCCCTCATCGGTGAGGATTTGAAAAAGGTTGTCACTGGTTTAGACGACAATAATCATTGAGGAATCTTGGTAACACTGAAAAGGAATTTACCATAAGAAAATATCGAGATATAGTGACGAGTCTAGGTTATATTAGTCAATGAAGTCACATGGTCCCACTCTTAGACTAAAATGTATTATTTCCCTTAAAGGAAACCTTTTTTGGGTGCTATATCCTAAGTTACCAGTTTTGGAGCTACTTCTTTCAAACAATCCGTCTAACTATCGATACACATAGATGATGACAACCATAGTGAATATGATCCCCTATGATTGTATTATGAGTGTTTTTTGGATGTGGTTGACAATATTTTATAACTCTCTAAGATAAGTATGGTAAGTATTTCCCCAATTTGGGGAAAGTCTCTCAAAATGGTTAGATACAGTGATAGGATCCCCTATCACAAAATTTTGAAGACCCAAACATAAAAATTACATAATATTGAGTTTTAATTCAAGAATTAATTCTATTAAATTAGAGGATATTATCTGGTTTAGAGTTTTCAAGAAATAGTTTATAACTTATAGATAATAAAAATAGGTATTAAAAAGTGGATACTTCCAATTTGCAACCAGTTTTCCCATTATATGAAACATTTAATATAAATCATAAAAAATATTTATGAATTTAAACATGAATTATTATTTTACTTTAACCATACTTAAACCATATAAAAAAATATAAAATTGTGGGATGAGAACAAAAGTCTCAGTAAGAAACATAAAAATAAGAAATACATTAGATTATTTAATACATGAAAATACATGAAAAGACATTCCGTAAAATTAAAAAAATACATAGAAATGTAATCATATTTATTTAAAAAAATAATTTATCTTACATTGTGAAAAAATATAATTTCAATGAAAAATCATTGGAAATCATATAAAATTCATGTAGGTTCCTTCAGAAATCGTATTAAAGGATCCCTTTTAGAAAAATATAATATTTGAAAAACTATATGTACAACATCTAATATATTTCTCTGGATAAAATTAACATTAACCAATGTATTGGAGTGAAGTCTAATAACACCCATCATATAAGATAAATTGGGCTCACTGGTGAGACATAATGGGGATCAACCCATTGAATAAATAATGTAAATGTACTATAACATGAATAAAACAATTTCGTACTGAAATATTTCATCATAAAACCATTAAAAAACTCTTATAAATCCTTATTCAAAACTCTTTCTAATATCAAAATATGTATTTATTTTAAAAATTAATTTTCAATACCAAAATCCCCAAAAATGTAAATCGTTTATTTCTTTAAATAAAACATGAAATCTTATAAAGGGCTCCAAAAATAAAATGATGGTTTTGGATGTGAGAAAATTCATTATCACTATATCTAAATAAATAGAACATTATTTTAATATTTTGTAAAGAAAGTCAAACATTCCATAAAAATATTCATGTTTAAATAATATTTCTATAAATTAAAAAATACACAATTTTTTTTTAAAATATTTAATTTCCATATAAAGAGATCCAAAAAATTGTTTGAAAAACATGGACATGGAGGAAAATTAGATGAAAAATAAATAATTGAAATAATATTTTTTTAAAAATAAAGTACCTTACATAAAAAATTAAAAATATTACTCTTTATAAAAAAGTTCAAAGTAATTGAAATACAATGAAACAATACTTTATAATTCATTTAATAATAAATAAAAATGTTCCTTAAAAATTTATAATAACATGTAAATAGAAGTGAAAAGTTTATAAATTAAATCTCTAAAACTTTTAAAATGAGGTTTTTAGTTAATGTTTACGTTATATTGAGTCCAAATAATCTCATATGTTCTTTTTTATCCTTAATAATTAACATATGTAAATTATTTTTTTTCTTAAGAACTTTTTTATAGTTTATTGTTCTTTTTGTTTTATATCTTACCATGTTATAAAAAATTAGTTAATAATTTCAGTTCACTTATGCTGATTTTATGGTATTCAACTTATATATCAAAAATGAATTTGTTAAGTTGAATATGGTAAAATTGGTAATTATTTTAACTTTTCATTAATATTAATAACGAAAAATTTACAACAATTACAGATTAAATATAATTTTAAAACCAAGAAATATGTATGGTTATGAGAAATTAACTACGTTATAGTTTTGAGGATAATAGGATGTACATACACATGAGTAATATTTCCATTATTTAATGATTATTATAGAAAGAAGGTAAAAATAATTTTATATTAATAAAATTATTATAAAATTATTAATGAAATTATTTATTTAAATACACTTATATATTTTTCTATGTGATGGAGTGATGAAAAAATTACATTACAACATAGAGGCGGTAGTCTATATATTCATTTGAATGTCATTATCATTTTTAGTGAATATAAAGATAAAAATTAAATGGTATATTATCAATTAATAATAATAATAGTTTCATGAATATAAAATATAAATATCAATTCCATAATTATATGAAACAATGAGAGGTGATGATGGAAAATTAATTATATCAGTTCACGAGGTGGTAGTACGCCGTACACAAGAACGATGGAATAATTTTCAATTTAAAGAAAGATGATATGGATATAGGTTATGAAATTAATCTAATAACATATCATTATTTGAGATATATTGATGTTATTATATTATTATGGTTAAATAATATTTTTAGGGGCTAGAAGAAGAAAAAAGATGCTCGGTTAAGAACACTACATCTTCTTTAGACATCCTCTTCAGGTTTACCCCAAAATCCATCCTAGGAGGGTTTTATAATGAAAAATTTCTTATATGAAATGAGTAGGGATATTATTAAGGGTTTTGGGAAGTTATTGGTTGAACCAAAGAAAATTGTAACTGTTTAGTGTTGAGGAGAGGGGTGGCCTTTTATAAGTGGGGATGCGTCGTGTACTTATAAATACCCAAAATTATTCAATAATGAGGGGTCAATCTCAAACCAAGTACATCCAAAATTATAAAATAATTTATTTTCGGGAATATGAGGTCAATAAGAACCTCTAATACAAAAAAGTAATATATTTTAATCATTATAAGCCTTAAACTATAAGGTTCCTTACTTTTACCTTTTTTGTTTTCACATATGATAACTAGTTTTTCAGTCATTAAGGATAATGATATATAATAATAAAGGAAAATTGACATGAAATAAGACCATGAATGATATTTTAAACAATATAATAATAATTAGGATGAATATAGGATTTTTAAAATTTTTAAATAATTTAATAAAACATTATTTATTATAAATTATCATTAAGGTTTAGCTTGACACTTTTTACTTAATTTGACATTAAAAATACCAAGATAAGAACTAAATTATAATATAAAACATATGATATAACTTTATAAAATATTCATGGATCAGAATAATTTATTTAATCTATTTTACTTTTAATATTGTTAATATAGTTTAGTTTATTTTCCTTCTAAATAAATTATCACTACATCACCATTACATGTTCATTAAAGGTAATTATTTAATCAATAAAATTTTTAAATAAATTACCATGATAAATGAGAGTAATTTATATTTAAAATAAATAATTATTACCAAACATAGTTTTTTTATCCCTATTATAAAATATTTTAGAAATTAAATATAATATTGTGAGATTTTTGAATTTTCATTATGTAATTTAATATAAAGGTCATAATCATGGAAATTTGACAGAAAATGGTCATATATTATAATTTTGCATTAATGTGGATGAAATACAATCATGAAATAAAATTGATTCAATTTTTATGGCCATTCTTCTTCTTTATCATTTTATTTTTAACCTTAATAAACACATTTTTCTTTTACCATGGTAAAAAATATATATGAGAATTAGTATTCATAACTAAAAACAACTAATTTAACCATATTAAATAATATTAAATATTATAATTGTAAATATGTAATTTTTTTTGCAAATTAAAATCATAAAAGTAGAATAATTTAATTTAAAATTAAACACATTGTTGTGATGAAAAATAGTGTTTTCCAGAATAAAATGATTTTATATTAACTCAATGACTAGTAATTAACATTATATGAATTTAAATTAATATGTATATAAATTTTATATACGCAATTCATTTAAATAATTACTTGATATGGGAAATTTTAATTAATTAAAATGTTGGAATATAATATACATTAAAATATTTTTTAGAAAACTATTTTTTAAAGCCAAAGATTAACATATTCTAAAATCAAGTGTAAAGATGATAATAATGTAATTAATTATTTTAAATATTAATAAATAATAATTATATTAATTTATATATAATTACAATCATAATGATACTTTATAATTAAATTATTTATTGAAAATAAATGACTATTTTTTTAAAATAAGAATTCTCCCTATTCAATAAAAAATTAATATTTTATGAAAAATAACATAATGTAACCGTAATTTTAATATTGATATGGTTATTTTAAATATGAAGTTTAGTTTATCAAATACATTTTACAAAATATCGTGAAATTATATTTAATATTTTCTCACTAAAATTAATAAGAATCATTTTTGAAAAAAAATGTATTTTGATGATTCAAATAACTTAACTAAAAATTGATTGATTTTTTAATAAGAATTTATCATTAGATTTATATTAGGTAGGATATTTATAAATATATATATCATAAAAAATTTAATAATATTCATACCCTCTAATTTAATTGAAGATTTATAACATTAACATTTAAATTATAATATTTTTGGGTTTGATTATGTTGGGTGTTGCATATCTTGTAACCTATATAAAATAGTTTAATTTTCTAAAATCTCAGTGTGTTACACTAATTTCATATCATTTATTTGATGAACTATGGGGATTAAAATAATCTAAGATTTCACATGTTATCAATAGAGTAGGGACGATGAAATTTGTAAGGTACTTTCAGATAATGGTTTTCACTACCCCATCATGAAAATTTTTAGTGGGTGACCATGTTTGTTAAGGTTATGGGATGTTTTTTTCATCAAAACTATAATGTACATCCAATATTAAATCGGTTGATGTATTATTCCAACCTAGACTATCTTATGACATCCCCAACAAAAATTATTATGTATATAGATTGTGGAAACTCACCTGAGGAAGATATTTGGATTTTTGGGGCGAAAAAGAAACTCATTAGTGTAGCAAAACAAATGAGAACAAATGGTAAATCAATTCCTTTTACATGTATAAGATTTCTAATCAGGTTCCCTAATTTTCCAAAAAAAATTCTTTCATTGGCCCATTTTTTCTATTGATAGATCTTATGATTTTCCAATTTTTCATTGATGGGTGGCCTCTTGGTCACCTTAGGTGGTAACAATGACAACATTTTTTAGATAAGGATATGGCTACTTGTATTTGTTTTTTAAGGAGATTATAACCTATTAAGTGAATCTATTATATAATTATTAATTTTTTATTAAATCCTTCCAAGTAAAAATACCAATTACCCTAATGTGAATATTATTGATTATGACTTAATATTTATAAGAAGAACCTATCTATGAGAGGTTTACCATCTTTCTACCATTAATTAATTATACCACTGTATATATTTTAATAGAATGAAAATCATGAATTTATCACTATTTAGGGAGAGGGAAGGTATTGGGGAGTTGGGATATGCCCATGAGAGGGGATTCTTATGTATCCCTATCAATGGAATTAAAACCCATTCATTTTAGTAGTATTTAATAAAGAACACCATACCTTTTAAAGTCTTGTGATATAGACTAGTGTAGTTCCTTTTATGGTTTTACAACCATGACCAATCATTCACCTTTTATGATTATAATACTAGGACCATTATGTCTTAATGATTATGTTTATACAATTACCATATAATTTGAGTAGTTTAATGTCAAAAATAATTTATTTATAGGTATGTGTTCCAAGAAAATGTTTCATGAGATATATATACATGGGAAACCTTTTCTGGGTTATTATGGAAGATGACATATACGAAGTTATTTTTGGAGCCTAAGAGGAATATCTCGACCAAATGTATTTTTGGTTATAAAGGAAATTATGATCATTTTATGATGTAAAAGGTGGATATGAATAGGTTTGATTAAGGCTTATACATGATCTTCCCATATCAGACCTAAGTATATGAGTTTATGTAAAAGGAATATTTCACAAAAACAGGTTACACTTTGTATAAACTAATGTAAAGATAGAACACAATTATAAGGGAAACATAGGCTTCAATAATCTTATATATCATATAAGGTTTTAAATTTACATTTGTTCATGGGAATAAAAAAGGGATAGAATACTTATATAAGATACCATATTGGATTTATGTGATGGGGGGTATTATAATATCATCTGGTGATGAACTTTGAGGACTAGGACATGTATACAATGTAATCACATAGGGTGGATAATTATATGTAATTCATATAAGGATTGTGACTACCCATTTTAGATATGTATTTATAGTATTATAATAGGATATCATCTCTCAAGGTGCCCTACACAAAATAAAATTTCAAACAATGTGACTTATTGATGTTTTTTCATCTTAAAATCCTAATTTTCTTCAAATATATTCCAAGTAGGTTATTTATTTGTAAATATTGATATCCAATGAATTGGTAGGATTCAAATTTTTCAAAATTATCTTAGGAATACATGGTATTGGATTCAAAATAAAATTATGGAAATGCAATATAAAATCCTCTGGTTTATAAGATAATCCCACCTTTAAATTGAACATGAAATCAAGATACAAAGGATCTTTGTGATCACATATGATTCCCCCTATCCGAATATAAAAACTGATGGATCTATAGAATTTTAATGTTTCCAATATAAAAATCTATTTCTGCACTATAAATGGAAACATAACTAATAGAAACAATGCTCCCAATAAAGTCTTTAATCTTCGAACTTAAATATTATGAGTAGATGTATAAGTTCCTTATGGGGGATAGGGAGATCCATTTAAATCTTTAATAATTTGGTAATATATTCATGACTTTTAAAAATTACCCATGTTTTAATGAAATTTATTATTCATTTTCATACAAATATTCTCTCAACAATGAGGAAAATGTACTTATCACCTTGATGAATATTAATAGTCATTTTAGAGACAAATATATTATTTCCAGAGTAAAAAATGAATATAGTAGGCCTAAGAGAGAATATAACACAAGGTTATATAGTGACCTAGGTGCACCTGTAGTGGAATCGTAAGCATGTCCAATGATTAATGGTAATTATAGGTATATATATAAGCATCATCGTAGGATATTTTCACATATGATGTTGATAACACATCTTGGGGATGAGTTTCTATATCATAGTAACATTGTAACAATCCAGATAAGATAAATAAAAATTTCTATTATTACAGACCAAACCGAGTCCTTCCTTTATCAGACCCATGATCTATCTTAGAAAATACCTAAGGTGCATCCCCGATCCCCACATGAAAATGATAAGCATCTTGGACAACAAAATCAATAAATAAGGATGATGTTTTCCATAAAAAAATTAATATTGGAAAAACTGACATGACCCATCTATATGTTGGGTATCCTCCCAAAACTAAAATAATCAATTTTAAATTAATATTAAACATAGTAAGTAGAATAAATAAAAATAATACAAAATAAATTTTCTCACCTAAACATTACATGAAAAAATTGAAACAAACCCTCTGATCCATTAACGATTCTTCACATATGTATTGCACGATTGATTAATGAAATGAAAATTAGTAGAATTATTAGGATAATGTAGAAAAGAGATTATAAATAAACACTCACATACCCACTGTGACCCAATGTCACTATCCACCAAACATATCAGGAACCCTACTCCAAGACACATATAGAGAAGACTACCATGAAGTGGAGATCATCATAATTGTGACATAAACCCAAAATATAAACTCGTGACTAAATGAACTAAGTGGTGTGAGTAGGATGTGATATAAAATACCATAAGGTAACCACAATTGAGTCAATTTTCACCCCTTTAAATAAATAAAACAAGAATTATAGTTTAAAATTCACAATAATAAAATAAAGCTTTTCTTTTACATTAAGAGAAAGAGTCCACATGTATTCCATAAATTCTATTTAAATTTTAAAACCAACAATTTCTTAAAAACTAAAGTATATTGTCCCTATCATTAAAAACACATTTTTAGAACATATTTTTAAAATAAAATTTCAAACAATAATTATTAGAAAAATAACTCAAGATATACTCACCCAACTAAAATATAAAAAATACATCAACTAAATAAAACAAATATTAGTGGTCATGGAAATAAGGTCAGGTTTTAATATATTTTTAAAAAACAAACAAATCATACTAAACCCTGAATGGAAATAATAAAGTAGACCAAGGAAGTAACAGTAAGTAGAAGTCAAAGTAATACATGTCAAACATGAATGATAATATTTGAAAATAAAAATCTCAATAAACTACCATGGGGAGAGTATAAGGTATCTTCATTCAAGGGAATCCTATGATCCTCATACTATATCATTTATTATAAAACACATTAAAATTACTATGAACAAGACTCTAGGGAGGGAAAAGAAAAATCTATATCATAACCACACCCATATCATCATGTTTTTTTGTAAAGAATTATTCATAGACTAAATGATATATATAGAGGACCATTTTGTTGTGTAATTTTCCTAAACATCCCACTTAGGTACACCAGGGTTCCCATGATTCTAGTTAAGGGAATTAATAAACTATTTAAACACTAATGTTAACATGTGATGTTTCAAAACATAGAAATATCACATGTTTTGCCCAAGAATTTTTTTTGATTGTATTAGATGGATCATTCACATATTAGAAAATAATTAAACATCATGACCATCAATTTTTTTCTAAATAATATTGAAAATATAGGATATTAGAACCAAAATAATACCTTTCTTTGTTAAATTTATACTCAATTTAAATAGATCATAGGAGAGAATACCATATTTTTAAGATATATTTTCATTGAATTTATTGATCATTCAAAATCCAATTTAGTCACCCATCGTTAAATTTGTTAGAACAATGTGTGAAATCCATCTAGTAGTGACCTACACAAGCTTATTTATTATCCAAACAACACTAATGGATTTATGGGTGATAAGGTGATAAATTGATCATATTGCAGTAAAGTTATTAATTTTTTTTTATGATTCCTTCAATAATTAAGTATCGATATTGAACTCTAATTCTTTAGAAAGTGGAGGACGTAGGATAATCTATAGGGCCTACCTTAATCTTGAGAGAGGTCTCTGGAATATTTTGTCCACAAATATTCTCAACCATGATCTATCCTGATTGACTTAAGTAATATAGATGTAATTTTATATTTATTGAGATATAGTTAAGGTTACAATAATATTTAATTGAACAATGACCCTTAAATAGTATATCAAACAATATCCGATCCCATGGAATGTAACAATAATAATATTATTTTGTGGGATGTGTACAAACTAGAACAATGATAAATATTATATTACTATATTTCAGATTAAAATTTATCACTGGACACAGTGATGGTCTTCTCGTCCACCTTGAAATTTATTTAATAACCAAATAAATATTTATTTAAATAGTTATTTCAAAATAAAATAAATATTATATACACATTATGGTAAATGAATACATAGAAAATATTAAAAAAATAAAATAAATATTCTATTCGTAGTATGAAGAATAAATATTTCTTAAATATTCTTATAATTAAATAAAATATTTATTAATAAATATATAATTATTTATTTCCATGTAAATATAAATAAATAAATAAATACCATATATTCATTTAAATAATCAATTACCTTACAAGTAAATATTTGTTTAACATTTACTATCAATAAGTCCTGAATAAAATTATTCTTTGGTATTGAGAATAATTATTATTAGAATAATTAAATTAAAATTGGATTTAATGAAGATCAATGGAAAAACATAGTGTGTGACCCTCTAGGAGTCAATCTCATTGGAATAAGGGAGGATTTCCTAAATTCCAAGATTATTATATATTAATGGGTCAAGGAACCCAATAAGAAGAAGTAAATTTCACAATGTTCATAAACACACAAAAACACTTCCAATGTATTATAATCCCTTTATCAAAATATATTATCATGTTGGTTGCACACTCATGTGATCCAACTATCTTTTAGATATGTATTTCTCTAACTATTACATGTAAGCATGTCACTATACCATGGACATGAAATTTAATGTATTAGTTCAATTTCAATAAAAGGTATGAGTCATAAAATTTCATAAAATTATAATGAAATAATCATTCCTCATTTTATTTCTTATGAAATTTACATTAATGATGGTACAAAATCACCAAACTTTTCCATGAACAATTTTGATCATGTAGTACAGTAATACATATAAGTGCATGAGTAATGAAATGAATTTATGACAATATAAATGTATAGAAACCATTACACATTATCACATATAAGAATATATAATTACCCATAATGACACATAATTTGTACGATTATTCCTATTCTCATAATATCCCATCTTATATTTTACTAGAGAAGAACTCATATCCAACTATATGTTCTAAAACTCGACAGTCAACATACAATGTTCCCTATCATAAAATGTTTTTCAAATGTATAAATAAGATTATGAATATCATCATGACATTTGGAGGTTTTCATTATAGAGGGGAACTTTGATGAACTTTTTTTGGGGAAAAAAACCTAGGACATTATAACATTAATAACATATAGAAGAATAGTAAATAGTTGATAAAATATCTCTTAACATTAAAATTCATGAATATAAAAGAAATATAAATTATTAAGTAGTTATTTCTAGGGAACAAACTCCAAAAAAATCCACATGCACTAGATCCAACTACTAACAAATTGTTATTTCTCACATGTTAAGCATGCTTCGGCAAAGTGTGGACAATGATGTTAGGCTTATCAGGTTTCCATGGCTAGGTTTGGAAAATCCAAATGTCTATAAAATGAATTTTGTTACTAAAATATTACTACCCTAATAAAATCCATCCAATAGTGATATAACCAAGTCTCCAACACTTTTTTCGATGTGAGAATCTAAACACCCTAACTAATTTCTTTGTCAAATAATATCATAATTATGATAAAAATCTTTCCTTTGGTATAACTCAAAATCATAACAAGACATTTCTCTACCACTTCATAATCTAAATTAAAATCTGTAATATATATGGATATTAAAGCTATGGAAACCACTAGTTGTAATAGATTTTTTCAATTCACCTTATCCTTTTCGATGATAAGAGATCAAAATTAATAAATTGTAGAAATTTTCTTGATTCCCTTGACTAATAGTAGTCACATTTCTCTAAAAAATATAAACTCATCTAGTTATACTATTCCCTGTACTGTTGAATAATACTAATAGAAATTCAATGAAATTATGTTAGATTGGTTTTTTATTCACTTATTATACATCACTAATCAGTAATTTCAAACATTTATACATATCAGGGAATATAAGATAAATATTATGCACTTAATCTTATTAAATTATTTTAATCTCAATAATATATTCTTATTTCCATGAATTTTATATTAGAAGGATTCTATAAAAACATGTATTTATTGTTTAATTTTATAAAAACAAATTTTTCAATACATTTTTAATATATTTACTTTGAATAGATTTAGTAATCCCATGGATCTATTTTATAGATCAGGTTCCCTAGAATACAATTTTTGCTATGTATCATGCTTGGATAAGTTTTATTCCTTAGTCTTAAAAAATTGGTATGAAACAAAATTTGTTCTCCATATGTTATCAACATATCTTTTTAGAAAAATTATAGCAGCACCATTGACCAATTTGAGACACTTTTCACACATTCGTTTCAAAATGAATATTATATGATCACTATGAAATATTTATTCACAATTTAATTTATGTAATATGTATATATCAATTTAATTTTCTAACATCACCAACCATTTATAGTTATTACTTGTAAAAATATACCATTGGGTTTCCTTATAGTCACTTAATATACAATATTCCAGAAGTATTTCTCCAAATTATATGGCCTTGAGTATTAATATACCAATATGATGTTTATAAAAGTAAGCTTGGAAACCTTTAATTTTAAACAACTTTTTCCATGATAATTGGTGTATATGTTATTTCATGGACTAAAAATTGCAATAATTAATCACAATATATTGGCACCATCTGGTACCACCCATGTCTAGTTTATCATGAATACTTTCCAATAGTATCATGTCTTTGAAACATTCAAGATATGGAGACCATTAATCTTGTTACATGGTGTCCATTTATTGAATTCATACATACTTTTCATCTGAATCATGTTTCAATTTAATGATTATTATCATGAGTATTTATTCTAAAATTATTTTTTTTATCACCCACCATAGTGAATATAAACCACTTGTTTTATTATGAACTTATACTTAGTATGTGTCTCTGGAAGTACACCTTCCACTATGATTAGTAAATTCCAACACTCATATACCAACCCCTGTGAATCTTGATCCTTAGACAGTAAAAGCCAATTCTTACCCAACTTCTTAAAATAAATTGGCTTCCATTAGGTCAATATTTTCTAACTTTCATAGATTTTAATATTCTTATTTGCTATATTATTATTAACTCACGCACCTTAGTGTTCAATGTTTGTTAGTAGCTAAATACATCTTTCGACAAATAGTCTCAATAAACATTTGTGGTAGTGTCTTAATATATTCATATCATATTTCCATAGATATGATATCTATTAGAAAATATAGTAGGCATATGGTTAGTTGTTTCACATACATTTTCAAAACATGTCTTGAAAGAAATTATGGTTTATTTTCAATATATATATGTGTCATCATTGAAATTCCTTTTACTTATATAATGAAATTGTTGTATATAATAAAATATTTTATTTAGAATACCTTCACTCCATATGTATGATAAATTATTATTTAGATATGATGCTCTCTAAAAAGCATGCATGGTGATTTTTCAATATTTACCATGTTCACTCACTTACTTCAATGATCATTTATAATGTTTCGTAATAGAATATCAAAAAGTATATAAATTCACCTTAAACATTAGAATAGTTAATGTGGATAAGTTAACTAACCCTTAATTTTTTTTGGCATATATTTATTTATAAAGGTTTGTTTTTTTAAACATTATAATTACATTATTTTTATATCTAGTATCTCAGCTTAATTGAGAATAATATTTTTATTTATATATTATGTCTACTATATTGTGTTTAATTTAAAAAGGTATTTTCTTACCAAAATAAAGTAAGAGTCTAATATTTTACATTCACTATTCATTGTAAAAGATATCTATGATTCAAGACATACTAAAAAATTAATTTATTGTTGATGTACAATTAAATAACATAATCTAAATGTGAAATATTTTCTTGTTTTTTCTAGTAGGACATTGAAAAAAAAATTGTGGTATCACTAATTGAGAAATTTAGTCAATTAATTTTTCAAATGTGAATTAGTGATCTCCCCTTGGCTGATTTAGGAATATCCAATTCTTAAATATTTTTGAGTTATAATAACTAAATTCATACACATTTCTTCTATTTAAATATATGTATGTAGTAGGCATATGATATTTTAATACATATGTTATAGATAAAAAATATTAATATAGATGAATTGAATGCCTATTAATGCTTCTTAAATTAGTTAAAATTTATTTTATGTCATTAATTCTTACCACATAATAAGAAAATAGCCTAAATTCTCTTCTTATCCCTTGTAGTTTTTGTCTCTTTAATTTATACTATAAATTATCTTTTTTATTTATATTATTCATGCCGTATTTAAACATGTATTTAAAATACATCACAATAAGGGTTTAATAAACTTGCTTCAACTAATCCTTATCTACATGGTGAAGTAGGGTTTAATGATTCCCAAGAGACTTATGTATTTCATTTATCTAGACATGGAGAGATAAGGATGACATTAATGGTAAGATAACACAATAATATTATTGGAAAAATTCTTATTCAAGCAGAAGACCACTTATTCTAACTGATCAATATACCCCAGTATTTTGAAATCATGATCAGTACCTAGATTCCCCTTTTCAAATTTGTAATTATATAATGAATTGATAATTTTATTTATTTCAAGAATTTTTATCTATTTATCAAGAAGAACATGATGATATATTTTGGTGTAAGAATCTATGATCTTATGTTGTATCATTAATCCTATAATGAATATTGATTATATAATACATCTGAGATATGAATAAACTTATACATGTCTTTGGTAGTAATATTTTTCACTTTTTCTCACCTTATAGGGTGGACTAACAAGAATAGTGCATTAAAATAATCTGATATTTTGTTGGCCATCGACTATTTTTATTCTTTTGAAAATCCCTATTTTAAGGGTTGAGGGAGAACCATTACATGACCCATAGGCCCAGAGGCAGAATAATTGTTTTTGATAATAATGTATTATATAAATGAGTATACCATATCTAAAATTTCTTATTTGTAAGTAAATTCCCATATATAAGTAATTATAATTGTTCATTCAGGGTTTTTCTTTCCATTTTTATAGAATAATTAAAATAGGTTATTATTTCTTAAGCTCATTACAAATTATGTGAGGCATAATAATTTTTATTTTTATTCAGTTTCATGAAATTTTATTAAGTCTCAATGATCCCCACCATTGGAATTATAAGGTCTATTTTTATATATAAACTAGTAGAAAGGGTACATATTTTATTTTTTATAATCATAATAGATTCCATCATAATTACAATAATGCATTTAGGTAGCTATTCTATCTAATAATAAACTAACAACTCATTAAACCATTGAGTGAAATCCCCAATCAAGAAATCTGGACACATATTTTCTCATCATTTTCATTCAAATTTTTATTGGAGAAAAAAAGGCCATTAAACCAAATACTCATTTTCTTAAGTCAACCAACAATTTTAATCAAGAATTTTTGATAATTAAAACTTCCTCTGATTGAAGTTGAACTGAATCTATAACTATGGGTTCATCTTAATTAAAATGATATAAGGGAAATATACTTAATATTAAAAAGAGTTAATTTTAGGTTTATTATGTGTAAATATTTCTTATTTTATATTTTACATGTATTATTAATATAATTTTCATTTTACTTTTGGTATTAAAAATGTTCTAAAAAAACATTTACATATGACCCATTCATTTAATTATATCTTTTCATATTAGTCTATTTATTTTTGTGATCATGGTCTTTCATCTACAGAATAAATCATGTATAATATAGACATAAAATAAAGTAATAAATGATGTGATCATGATCTTAACTAATGGTTGGTTTATTTAGAGTACATCAAATCAACCTATGACCCTAGGGTGAAACTCCTTGTACCTATATTGGAATGAGTTACAACATTCCACCCATCCACAAATTTATCATTCATGTTTGTTTTACCATAGTTCTTTCTTGAACCACCTCTATGCACCTTGGTATATTCCCTTTATTACATATTTCTTTAACTCACATAATGGTGTGGGGAAATAATTCATTAGTTTAGGGTAATTACAAAATGAACCATTGACTCGTAGGTCCTATATAATAGTAGAGGGAAGGATGACACACATACTATCATATTTTATTGAATAATAAATAATTTCAAAACCATAAAATAAAATAAAATAAATTAAACTAACACATATATAGGACTGGTAATTGATCAAGATTAGCTATACCAATGAATGAATATAAAAAATTATAGGGGCTAGTATTTACATCAATTATTTTTTGTTATGAAGACAAAAATTATTTTATTGATTCAATTTATTAATCAATCCATATATAATTTTCCTTTATATTAATGGCCATTATAAGTCTCCTAAATATACATATCATAATTGAATTAATGGAAAATAAATGACATGAAAAATAATTAAAAATAATTTCATAGAATAAATTGAAAATAATATAATTATTCAAAACATTATTTCATAGTGAAAACTTGTAGTTCCAACCATTTAATTAATATTTCAAGGTTGTAATTAATTATTTTTAATGTAATTTAGTTACGTTATATCCATGGAGACTACATATCTTGTACAAACGAGTTACACAATATGTTTCTTTCTTAATGTGTATCCAATATAAAAACCTAGAGACAAGGTGTGTATCATGTTTGAATCAAATGATATATACTAACAAGATATAAACTGTATATTCCACTTTCCTTATGTCCACATAACCTACCGAATGACTCAGTGTGTTCTTCAAATGGTGTAATTAATGGTCACATGATTTTTACACTAGATACAGACCATGTGACTCAATAATTATATTTGTTTTCCATCTCATGTGGTGTAAAAATTATATTTGACCACATGGTTAAAAAATGTCTTTTCTAAACTGGGTAGACTACCTGACACTTACACCTATTACTTGCCATGTAGTCCATAAAATCACGTGTTATGTTATCCCAATCTGCACATTGTATATACGAAATGTACGAATTTTTATTACTAGAGAGTATGTTGTGTATTCTGTGACACATCCTAGTGTATTGAACCAGGGTACATGATGTGTACTCTAGTCACACGCCGTGTGTCCCGATCTACCAGATAGAATGTTCAGCACCCTCTGTGGACTTCATTGAGCATTATTTAACTTTGTATTGAGATATTTAAAAAAAATATGAAACTAGAATGTTGAAAACTATTATATATATATGATGTTAATTAAAATTTAAATTAAAGAAAAAATAAGCTAAAAGTGAAAAACTAAACACAATTTCAAATATTTGATCAATAATCATATTTTTATAAATTTAAATGTCACTACTCTTATATAACTAGATGATTCTAGATACAACCTAATAATGTGTTGGGATAATGGAAAACTCGGGTTTTATTGGATTTGAGGGATCATTTTCATATTTTACAAGGCATAAAAATCCAGAACAATATTGTTTTCCAAAGAATATTGAAAAAAAGTTTACAAAAGTTAAGAGGGAATATTTTCACTTTTAATTTATAAATAATTTAAATAAATCATATGAAAAAATAACCTGGTTTTAAAATATTTATTAGATGAAGATATTGATAATTCAAAATGATTTTCAGTCTATATTTGTTGAGTTTTTAGGATCTAATTGTAAAATATCTATAGATGTGATACATACATGCTCTTTTAATCTACAAACAACATTTTTGGATTGTCAGGTGATAATACGATCGATCTACACTCATGTGGTGTTTGTCTTGATCACTTTGGCGATTCATTTATGCTTGAAGTATCATCTTATCACTCTTACTCTTGTGATAGTGGAGTATGGCAGAGAGTCTGTAGAGCATTATTCAGTCATAATTAAGGGCTCTAAAATTCATTTTTCACAACAATTTTCAATATTTTTCTATCACAATCATCCTCTACACAATAAGAATAATGATATATTTATAGAGATAGGTATAGTGTAGAAATAGTTATTCATTGCAAAAAGGACCTTAAATAATATATTAAACCATATCTGACCCCAGTCACATTAATGTAAATAATATTAATATTTTCATGGTGTGCACAAACTGGAACAATAATAAATATTATTTTATCAACTTAAAAATTAATATTTATTACCAAACACAATCCCGATCCACTCATCCTACTAGATATTTATCTCATAAATGAATAAATATTTAAATAAATTTTTATTCATAAATAAAATATATTTTCTATTAAAAATCATGGGAAAATAATTTAATTAAATATTCAATAATTCTAATAAATATTCTATTTATTTTAATTGGTATACAAAAGTATTTAACATTCCATTAATTTAATAAATTATTTATTAGTGAATAACTAATTATATAATACCTCAAAAATAAAAATAAAACTATTAAATACTATATATTTACATAATTAAAAAATTACCTTTAATATAAATATATATTTAATAATTGTAAACATTGAATCCTAAATAAAATTACTCCCCAGTATTGAGAATAATATTTATTACAATAAAAAAATTCAAATATAATTTAATTGAGATCAATGGAAAACCATAGTGTGTGATCCTATTAAATTCATTCTCATTTTCATTATGTGGGATTACCTAAATTCCCAAACTAATGTACAGAAATGGGTCATGTCACCCAATAAAAATAAGTTAATGTTATAATATTGACCACCGCAAAGAAATGCATACTCTATAATATATTTACTTTGTCTCAATATCTCTTCAGTTAGGTTGTACACTCATTACATCGACCTATATTCTTGATATATATTTCTTTGACTGTCTAAAATAAACTTGTAACTACAACTTTTCCATGAAATTTAAGGCACTAGTATAATTTCAATCAATGGTATGTGATATCATCTTCCATAAATATGGAAGGGAAAAATTATTCATATTATTTTTATTTAATAAAAAGTCAATTGTGACACACCCAATGTATCCCACTTCTCCATGAACAATTTTCATCATGGTTTATGAACACACATCTAAGGAAATGGGTCACGAAATATATTAATAATAATATTAAAATATAAGTGCTATTATACATGATTGAAAATTTGAATATCAAATGACACAAAATAATAAAAATCTCCTATAGGTGGGTCTATTCTCATAATCACCAATCGTGGAGATTAACAAGTGAAACCATAATGAGAAGAAGACTCATATGTAAGAACATGTATCATCATTTCGAGTATTGATCTTTATTTCAGGTTTTTTTAGGATAAATGATGAAATGAGAACTTTTATAAGTACACACTTGAAATTTTGAGTACACGTCGTGTACCCAGTTGCCGCGTGTATCCATGTATTGGCCAGGCAACGGCTTAATACATGGTCTTATAGGTGACTAGGTAAACCACCATAAGTGTGGCTCAGTTGAGGCTCGAACACAGTGTGCACATTAAATGTACACACCATGTACTTTTTTTAATTGATGAATTAGAGTAGGGTCGCGTCTTATCTCCAGAACACACTTATCCCCCCCCCCGGTGTCTCACACAGGAGAGTGGAAGACGTCGAAGAACTTAATTATCTTCCCAAATATTTTTATGATCTCTGATTAAGTCGCCATCAGTTTCATTTAGTTCCAACTGGTATGTTCTCTCTTTCCACATACCATTTATTCATAATTCCTCCTCTCCCATGAGTTATCGAGGGTTAATCTTTTTTACAATTTTTGTAGATCTATATCTTTCTAGGTCGATACAAGGGATGACTTTCAATAGTGTTCTTTGTAAAACATCATAGTAGATGGTTTGTTCCATTCTTAGATTCTATATGGACTGTACAAGATTAAAGTGCCAAATACCCATCCTTGTGTATTGTTTATTTTGGAATTTGAACCTGTTTAGTACCTGGTATGGTTTGTTTGTTTGAGAAAGGGTGATTTCTTGTGCATAATGTTTTATACCTTGTTATGGGACACCACATGGGCCCGTTCCCTTGTCTGATTATTTATGGACATTTGGACTAGGTTTTTTATAAGGCACACCTTGATTCCATTCCTTGAATTGTTTAGGATGGAGTTGGTTGATTATATTAATTTCATGTATTATGCTTGAGAATGTTATCCACATAGTAGTTAAAGATTACATGTGCTCTATTTTTATGATATATGAACTATTTTTCCAATGAACTATGAGAGACTTGGAAAAGGAAAACTGTGGAGGCTTCCATGTTTATTTACATATTAATGTGAGAGCCTTAGTGTAGACATTGACCCAGGGGTATTGACTATGAGAGCTATTCAGGATCTCATTTATGATATATTGTGCTATGTTTACCCAGGGGTATTACCTGTGAGAGTGACCGAAAGTTCATTTATAATTTATTGATTCCATGTTGACCCAAGGGTATTGATTGTGAGAGATTCCCAGGTGGTTGTTTATATTTTATTAGTGATATGTTAAACCAAAGGGTTGTGATCAAGATAGATTTCTCAGAGGGTATTTTTAATGATTGAATGATTTTTGTGAGTCATATAGACAAAGAAAAACGTTAGACTTAGTCTTACAATATTTATTATATGGTCTTTTGAGAAGTATATTTTTACTATTACATGGAGGGATACATGGCTTAGGATAGATCCCATGATTCATTATTCAATGGTTTGAATAATTAGTGAAGGTAAAAAAATATAATAGAAAACTATAGGATTGTTTAGTTTTATATAATTACTAGTTTATTGCTTCCTTTCTTCATATTACCTGTTATATATATTCATTGATAGTTAGGGACAAATATTTTGGTGGTTTCCTACTAGGATTAATCTCACACCCTATTTGGGTCGTGCTTTTGGACCCAAACAGAATATATAGTGGATGGTGTAGATAAGGGAAAGATACCTTCTTCATGAGGTACATGATTTCCATTGGAGGTGGATAGGATTGGATTAAGATGAGTCTTATTACCCTGTTGGAGTTTGCTAATTTTCTATACATTGGTTTAGTATTTTATTTCAAAATTTTTGACTTGTTTAGATTCTTACCCAGACATATGCGACATGTATCATTTATATATGTGCTCTAGTTGTTTTATTTGTATTAGCATTTTTCTATTTACATTTGTTGTATGGTATTACTGCTTCGCTATTGTTTACTACTTGTTTTCTTCTGTGTATACTTTTCCAATGTGGGAAGAGTTTCCCCATTATCATACCTCATCCCTCGTTGTTAGTCTGAAACCTCAGGAGTTTGGGGAAATGCACTTGATGTTATGTGACCAACTGGGTTCAGGGAACTTTGGTGTGGTACCAGGGCCTGGGATATTAAAAATTGGTATCAAAGTAGTTTCTTTTCAGATTTTTCATACTATTTGTAGCCTATATACAAGGATATGAAGGAATAGGTAGTTGGTAATAAGCTATGCATGAGAGTATCTAACCAATTTATAGGGAAATACAAAGTTACATTGAATACTGTATGTTTCCTGGTTTTTCAATTGTTATAGTTGATTCGATTTCACTTTTGGGTGACACACATGTTTTTTACTTTTATTATTGATATCATTGTGGTTCAATTTTTTTTCATCCCAATGAGATGAGGGTATTCCATATTTTACATCCTATAGGCACTAGATAGTGATCACATGTCATGGATTTTTGTCATGCCATTTATGGTGCATTACAGATTGCATTCTATTGTGATAGATGTTTCACTAGATATGAAATTTGTTGTGATATATTCAATGATATAATACCTATTATTTTGATAGGATATAAGAAATTGAAAAGATTCATTGGGATGGATGCCAAATATTAGTCCCTAAGGAGTTTTTGGACCTCTTGTATCAGAGTTTTCTGGATCATGTTTAACTGTAATTGAATTTTTCAAAGTTATGATGTGAAATAGGATGAAAAAAATTGGTTATCAGGGTGTATGGGCTTCCATGTGTCTGAATTTTTCAGGCCTTCGACAAACTTATATGTTTTTAAGGGTTTTAAAATTGTTTTGGAGGCCTATTGTTTGGAAACCCATAAAAAATGGCATGTGATATTATGAACACATATCATGTGTTCTTCTGTTTTTGAAGAAATAATTTTTTCATAATTACACGCCATTTATTGGGAGTACACATTCTGTAATGCATGATCATGTCACAGACTGTGTGAGAAAAGACACGTGGTTGGGAATCTTTTAGTAGAACACGCTGTGTCTTGATTTTACACACCATGTTGTAAGGAACAGTGTATATGGCTGTGTGAACAACAACATGGGTGGATGAATCTTAGGTTGTACACACCATGTCTCGTTTATGAATGAAGTGTAGAGATGATTTTGTATCTGACAGTGTGACGAATGACACAATTGGATAATACTTAAGTGGTACATGTCGTGTGTAGGGTGAATATGTTGTGTAGTGTTACTTGGGAGAGAATCGTGTATTTCTAGCCATGTAAAAGAACTTGGGTATGAGGGAAAATTCAAGTACACTCCATATCTCAGGAGGAACATTCCGTGTGTAAGGGTGCCTCATGAATAGGATTGGTAGAATAAGACACCTTATTAAGGCTTAAAGAGAACACAACGTGTGGTTGTAATACATGTTGTGTAACCCAATTTTGTAAAACATGAATGTTTTCCTTATCTTGTTAAATTATTGAACTTTTATGTTTATTTCCCTGATAATACATTACTTATGTGTGTGCTTGACCATGAAGATTCATGCCACCACGATGTCCTCTGATTGAACTCAAGATACAAAGAAATGAGCAGAAATCAGAAATGGTAGATCAGGGACTACTAGTAGATCCAAAAATTGTTCCCGTCTTGGAACCAGATAATATAATGGACACAGGTGATGATGTAAAGTACTATGAAGAATTTATGAGGATGATGATGACTTTCTAGGAAACACCACATCCAGCCCCGTTTATGATAGAGTTAACGCATGTGTTCCTGGAGCAACATCCTGCCACATTCTCATGGGATGGATAAACACAGGGTGCAGAGTCATGGTTAGAGGCCATAATTTCTATATTCGACCATCAAGAGATGAATCTAAAGAGGAGGGTGAAGCTTGCGATGTACATGCTATGTGATTCCACCAAGATATGGTGGTATGTTATCTCACAGGCAGGACGTCATCAGGATATGGCTTGGGAATAGTTTCAAAGGACCTTCTATGATTACTTCTACCCTAATATATTGAGGGATGATCGAGCCCTGGAGTTCATGAATTTGGTGTTGGGTACTGTTTCAGTGATTGATTACCCTTCCCTCTTTAAAGAGATTCAACACTTCACACCTGCTTTGGGACGTGATGAGTTTTAAATGGATAAGAAGCTTGAGGATGCTCCCAGGTATGAATCTGATTACAGGTTAATTCTTTCCAGATGACTTCGGTGACGAATATAATGAACTAGGCACTGATTATCGAGTGCAATATGAATGATTTCAGAGCTATGATCCTGGAATGTTCAAAAATCAGGGCTGGTACTCCTTTGTTTTATATCAGTAAGTGTCATAGTAATCCCTCACATGGTGATTACTATAACAAGGATTAATCTATAGGAAGCCAGGTGAGGTGATACATGTGTAGGAATAGTGGGAACATGAGACAGTAGTGATCAGGAGACCCAGTTGAGTGATGATCTTGCTGAAAGATGGGTCACCTTTAGCATTTTTTTCTGGTTTTTCACAACAGTAGCTTGTGACATGGGAACATCTATGACTCCACGTTTAGGAGAATGGCCACCAGTTTCAACTCTGTTAGGGTAGTGATGTTTGTCAGGACGTTCTGGATGAAGAGGTGGTCTTGGCCATGTAGCCAGACTACAAGTTTTTGGCGATAACAGGGTGGATCAGCTCAGGGTAGTCAAGTAGGGTCACAGTGTCGCAGTACAAGTAAGACTTTTGCAGTGGAGTAGACCCAGCCAGAGCAGGATCCCAGACCCTCTATGGTTAGGGCAATGATTCTAGTTTCCTTTGTTTTATCTTATTCTTTTTTGATATAGGGGATTCCCATAGAATTAAATTTTTTGCCTTTGTGGAGAGCCTTGGTATTTTGATCATTACTTTTGAGGGTTTTATGATGATAGACACTCCGTTGTGGCTTAGGAAGACTAGTAAAAATTAGTGCAAGGAGTTCTCTCTTGAGGTTGGTGCGTGTAACTTCTTGTTAGACCTTTATGTCTTAGAGATGATAGTAATCAATGTCATTATCATAATGGACTGGCTGGTCTTTTTCTAGGACTTTCATGACTACTATTGTTGTAGGGTGTGTTTCACGTCACCAGAGGAAAGGTCATTTCTACACAAGGGTGAATGGGATGTATAGGAGATTAGATCTATGCCCGAGCTTCATTGGTTGGGAGGAATCACATCCCATATTTTTAGTTTATTTTTGGATGAATAGGGGGATTCATAGATGGAATTTCCTCTAGTGGCGGATCATTTCAGAGATGTCTTTCCAAATGAATTTTCCAGATTACCTCTAGAGAGAGGTATATTTCTCTATTGATCTTGTTCCAGGGGAATCACTGTTGTCCATTACTCCTTATAGGATGGATCCACCAGAGTTACAGGAGATCAAGAAGCAGTTTGGGGTGTTGCAGGAAAAGGGTTTCATCTAACTCAGTAATTCTTCTTAGGGTTTTCCTATTCTTTTTACGATGAAGGTGGATGGTACCCTCAATCTTCGTGTGGATTATCGAAAGAAGAACCAGTATAAAATTAGTAAACGGTATCCTTTGATGAGTATTGATGATCACTTTGATCAACATTGAAGAGCCCATGTTTTCTTGATGTTTGACATAAGATATGGTTATTATAAGTTTCACGTTAGATTATCACATATGCCTCTTAAAACCTTTTGGATAAGGTATGGTCTATACAAGTATTTGGTTATGCTTTTTGGTCTCACAAACACACCTAAATCATTCATGTAACTAATGAACTGAGTGTTCCATTCTTACATGGTTTCTTTTGTGGTAGTTATCGTTTACAATATCTTGGTGTACTCTCACAATCGACATGACCTATCCACCCATCCTGAGATCATATTGAGTAGAATGAGAGAGAATAAATTATATGCTAATCTCTCAAAATTCCACTTCTGGATAGACCAAATTCACTTCTTAGGTCATTTTAGCTTAGAGAGAAAAGTATCGGTAGACCTAGAGAAAGTTAGAGTAGTATATTCATGTGAGCATCCAACAAACGTCTTCGAGGTAAATGTTTTCTACGGCTGGATGGTCAATAAAGGCACTTTATTTAGGACTTTTAACACATAACAACGCCAAATAAGGGATTGAATAAGAAGGGTGCAAGGTACATGTGGATAGATTCTTGAGATTCGGACGTTCGTGAGTTGAAATGGAGATTGAATTTAGCATCGATACTAGTTTTTCCATATCTGGGCTAGAGTTACTCCATTTACTGTGATGCATCAGGTATCAGGCTACAAGATGGGGTTATGTAGGGGGAAGGAGTCACTGCAATGGGTCTCAATATTTTAGGCCACATGAGAAGGATTACCCAATGCACGATCTAGAGTTAGCTGCAGTTGTACATACTTTATGTTGTTGGAGACATTATATTTTGGGAGAGCATTTTGTGGTATACACTAACTGCAGAAGTCTCAAGTAAATCATTACATAGCAAGATCTAAATTTGAGACAATGAAGGTGGGTTGAGTACTGGCAGTCTTTTGACATCGAGATTGCCTATAAACCTGGTAAAGGAAATGATATGGACGATTATTTGAGTAAGAGGAATCAGATACTTGTACATCAAGAGGACAGTGGTAATTGGAATCTTTTGGATCTATTCTTTGAGATGCATTCAGAGGTGAATGATAGATAGGGGGAGATATTTATTTCTTCTATATATGTTACCTCTACTTTTCTGGATCGAG
The DNA here is from genome assembly GCA_963277665.1 of Viscum album. Classification (NCBI taxonomy): domain Eukaryota; kingdom Viridiplantae; phylum Streptophyta; class Magnoliopsida; order Santalales; family Viscaceae; genus Viscum; species Viscum album. Next base: position 1,783,756,281 of record OY728121.1, on the reverse strand, counting down.
TGGGAATTAGATAGCTATCAGATTTTGAAGGCCTAGTCCTTTATTAGAGTATGTTAGGAGAGGATCCTACTCTAAGGTGGACGATAGGTGACAATGAGGTATTTCATTTTCATGGATGCGTACGGCTATGGGCAGACATACATAAGGATTTGATGGGAAATTTTTATTCCTCAGTTTGGGAAGTTTATCTTGGTTTCACCAAAGATGTATCAAGATCTACACCATATGTATTATTTTCTAGGTATAAAGAGGTATGTAGATGGGTTTGTTATTATATGTTCCACCTATCAGCAGGTGAAGGCGGAGAATCAATGTCTAGGAAGGATTTTGCAGCAGCTACCCATTACTGAGAGGAAGTGGAATGATGTTGCAATGGATTTAATGATGGGTTTACTGAGGTCACCTTGAAGGAATGATGTGGTTTGGGTTATTAATGAGAGACTCACGAAGGCTGAATATTTCTTACTGATAAAGTAAACCTTAAGTATTGGAAAACTTGGATGGTTGTACATCTGAGAAATTGTACGTTTTTATGGGGTTCCATACTCTATCATTTCAGAAAGGGATGCATGATTTACTTGTCGTGTCTATTGGGGACTACGAATAGCTTTGGGTATACAAGTACTTATGATTAAAACATACCATCTCCAAACAGATGGCCCTTCCAACCACACAATTCAGTATTTTTGGACATGCTATCTTGGGAAAGACATATACCCCTAGTGGAGTTTTCCTAAAATAATAATTTTCAGTTGATGATTCAAATCAAACATTATGAGGCTTTGTATTGTAGGATATCCCGATCACCCCTATGTTGGCTGGAGGAAAGAGAGGTAGTTGTGCTAGGACCACGTCTAGTCTAGGAGACCATGGAGTAAGTGGAGTTGATTCTGAAGAGGATGGTTACTGCATAGTCTCGGTAGATATCTTATGATTTTCAATAGAGATGGACTATGGAGTTCATGTTTAGAGATACGTTTTTCTTACCTGTCACACCAAGGTTGGGACACATAACAATTAGAAGGTAGGGGAATCATTAACTAAGATACATCGGGCCGTTTTGAGGTTTTGGAGAGAGTCGGGCCTGTTTATTGTTGGTTGCAGTTATCTCATAGGTACAAGGCTATACATGATGCCTTTCATGTTTCTTAGCTACGAATTTAATTTTATGACCCATCTATTGTTTTCCAACCCAAGGAGGTTGATTTGGGGATGTATTCATCATTTGAGGAGCACACAATTCAGAATGTGGATTTCAGTATAAAGGCTCTCTATGGCCGGTCTGTTCCTCTAGTATGGGTGTTATAGAATCTCGGGTGAGTATAATATGAGACCTGGGAGTGAGAGGTCGACATATGATCACATTGGATAGATTTGTTTGATGTTTCTTCTTTGGCACCCATAGAAGGGAAATTCAGGGACAAGTTTCATTAAGGGGGTAGTTTGTAAGATATTAGATCTTCTTTTCAGGTATGGATCTTTATTTCCAGTTGTATTTGAGGTAGAATGAAGGAATGAGAAATTTTCTATGTACACTCTATGTACTTTTGATAACATGTCGTGTACTCAGTTGTTGTGTGTTTCCATGTACTAGCCGTTTAACCACCATGTACATGGTCGTGTACATGACATGGGAGACCGCCTAAAGTGGGGACCGGTTGAGGCTAGTACACAAAGTGTATGTTAAATGAAAAAACAATGAATTTTTATTTTTAATTAATGAATTAGAGAGGGGTCACATATCATCTCTAAAACAAACTTCTTCCCCCCGTGTCTCATACAGGAGAGTGACATAACTCTGAAGATATTCTAGCTCCTCCTAGTTCTATGTCTATGCTCTAATTAATAGGCATTCAGTTGTTTAGGATTACCACCATTTAGTTCTATCATTCCATATATCCTTTATTCCTGATTACTCCTCTCTCATGAGTTATGAATGGTTGATCAGTTTTACCCTTTTCAAAGATCTACATCATTCTTGGTCAATTCAAGGGAGGACGTTCAAGAGTGTTATTTGTACAACATCAAGGTTAGTGGTCTGTGCCATTCTTTGATTTTCCTTGGATTATAAATCCATAAAGTACTGAATAACCATGTTTGGTGTATTTGGTATTTTGGAATTTGACCCTGTTTAAAACCTTCTATGGTTTGTTTGTTTGAGAAAAGGTGATTTATTATGAATAATATTTTATACCTTTCTCTGGGAGACCCCATGGGTGCGTTTTCCTATATTAATGTTTATGGACATTAGGCCTAGGTTTCCTAAGAGGCATAACTTGTATCCATTCCTTGAATTGTCTAGGATGGAGTTCATTGATTTTATGAATTTCTTGTATTATTCTTGATAATGTTATCTATGTATTATTTATATATTACATATACTTCCTTGTTATGAAAAGCTTTCTATTCTTCCAATGGACCAAGAGAAACTTGGAGAGGGAAAACTATGCAGGATTCCACGTTTATTTACATAGGAATGTGATAGTCTTGTTGTAGAATTTAACCCAAGGTTATTTACCCTAATATCTTCCTAGAATGTTGTTTATGATTATTTATTCTATGTTGACCCTGAGGGTATTGGATGTGAGAGATACCTGGTGGTTGTTTATAATTTATTGACATCATGTTGACCCAAGAGGATACATGGACTAAGTCAAGGATCATGCATTGACTAGATAATAAATGGATTTATTATGGAATAATCCAAAAGGGGATTATTTATAATATCACATGGCCTACATCTTTCTATGAAAATGAGTCCTTAGATAGAATAGGTGAATGATGGGTTGAGTAAGATCCCATACACATAGGTTATATGATCTATCATGTATTCCATGTTATGTACCACAATTGATGTTACCTATGCAATGATCATGGTAGGACGATATCAAAAATATCCAGGAGAACAATATTGGACTGCAGTTAAGACTATCCTTAAGTATCTGAGAAGAACTAAGGATTTGTTCTTGTTGTATAGAGGAGACGAGGATCATTCTATCAAATGGTATGCTGATGCTAGTTTTAAGAAATATAAAAATGATTTGAAGTTGTAATATGGATATTTTTTCTCTCTCAATGGGGGAGTGGTGAGCTGTAAGTGTTCAAAGAAGCCAGTAGTTATCGATTTTATAGTAGAGTCCCAATATATAGCATCTTCTAATGCAGCCAAGGAGGCCCTATGGATTTTCAACATTATCCAGGTTCTAGATGTGGTGCCTAACAATATATACCCTATCACATTGTATTATCATAATAATACAGTGGTGACTCGTTCCAAATAACAAAGGACACATCAACAGACAATGCACATTTTTCAGATGTATCACCCTTTGTGGGATTTCTATCAAAGGGGTGAAGTTTCAGTGAGTAGAGTGTCCATAGAAGAGAACATGGAAGAACCCATGACTAAAGGACTACCTCTACAGAAGAATGAATATCATGTGAGAGCTAACATGATAAAGGATTTTATCAGTTAGCTCTAGTCCAAGTATGAGTCTTTTGGAGTTGGGTGGTCTAGAACCAACTAATTTGTACTTTATTCATTAATAAATATCATATCATATCTCAACTATTCTTTTGCATGATAATTCATGTGATAATATCATAAGGATAGCTATTCCACCTAAGGTTCATAGTGGATCCCTACTACAATGAGAACCTGGATGTGCCGCAACACTATTCTTGAATTTATTTTCTATGGTTGGATGATGTTTTTTGAGGGACACAAATAATACATGCCATTAGGGATGAGGAATCATAAATCTTTGAGGAACTTTCCCCTGGTGTGTGCCCATAATAATATATAGGAGGATATCATGAGAACAAGACCCACCAGTAAGAAATCCACATTTCCTAGTGTTATGGGATGTTCCTATCTGTGGATGCTTGTATTGTTCCTTAGACATTAATATTATTATTAATGGGTATTAAAACTATCACACTAAGACGTATTGACGAAAACTATAATGAAACACTATTCATAATGACATTGGATTTGTTGGGTGCATCACGAGTAATAATGCATTAATAGATAACATGATAATGGATTTGTCCTTTCTGTTCCATAATGGCAGTTGATAACTCAATCACTTTGATGTAATTGATATAGCCTAAATAAATCTATGGTCCTAGTATGGAATGGGAAAGTTAAATTCCAAGAATTCAAAGAATAAATAATAAAGAACAAGGGTTGATGCCACTATCATGTATCCCGCTTGATTTGAGATATTGTGACAAAGGGATTACATTGCATGTTAAGCATTCTTAGAAGGTGACACGTCATTGCAGAATTAAATTATTTATCTATGGGTGCCTTATCATGTTAATAGATTCTAACCATGTAATTTAGGTGTTTTCTACCTAATTCCACTGAGAAAGAGGCCTAGATGGTCACATAATGAGTGTGTCCAAGTATCCCAGCTAAATATTCATTTAACCAGTTGAATAAAGACTATTCCCAATTGTTGGTTAATAATTTTTCAAGGATGTATGATCAAATTTATTTTGACACCAATTTTTTGAAAGAATATATTGTGGGTGAAATAATATATTTATTAGAAAGTAATAATGTGATATTTATTTAAGAAATAAATAGTCATTATTCAAGGTCAAATAAATGTGGTAGAAGAAATAATGAATATGAACAAACAATAGTACACAATATGTATAATAATATAAACATTGTGTCGTTTCTTTGGGGATTTGTGAGAAAGAATTATATTTAATTAATTAAATAATATATGGTGTAATTCTCTTGGTGCATGTCAAGTAATAATAATAGTCAACTATTATTATTAGAAATTGGATCTTACAAAGAATGAAATAAAATTAATAATTGATTTTATCTAATTAATTCATTTTCTTATTCTATGTAATTAAAATCCCAATTATATTATTCTCAGGAGTATAGCCATTGCATTGGTTATTCACAAAAAATCTAGAGATATCTCTCAAGCTAGGTGAGAAAAACATTTCCTCTAAGAACACTCTCCAGTTACGAGAGAGATCCTCCTCCACAGTATCATGGATAGCTCTTTGAATGCATCTCTCAAGGAGATCGATGGTGGATATCTCAAGTGAAGGATATTCAACACTAGCACCTGGATATCCCTTCGGCATCTTCATGAGATATGTGGAGCACCCATGGATCACCTCTAGGGGAGGCCTAGACTCGGATACTATGATGAAATGATGGATCACATTGGATTATGACCCAAAACATGAATGAAGAGATAATTCCATCAAGGCAATTATTGTAATTAAATTAAATTAATTATAATCATCTTATGATGATCCAATAAATGGTTTGGGCCTCCCCTCATTTTCTTTTCTTCCTCGTTCTATATTGAAGATATGATGTTTTAATATCATGATGAATATTGGATTGATTATTTTTAACGACAAAATTAATGATGGGTACACCCATCCACGCACATCCACTACACCAAAAACCTATATTCACAACATCACATCTTCCCTTTTCAAGTGAAAACAGACCCTTTGTTTCAAAAATAATTGGAATATTATTGTATTATATATATGTAATATTATGTAGTTTAATGTGTATGTGAGTAAATATATATGTAATTAGAGAAAAAATGTATATATGCATATATACTTATGTACTTATGTATATAAACACATAGTTATACATGGATTCCAATACACACCCACATATACATACATATATACCAATATATATACATAAATAATTGGTAATCCAATTGAAACCATGTTATATTTGAAAACATATTTTCAAACCAAATAAAAAACATTCTCTTTATATCTTTGGTGACATAAGAGAATAAAAATTAATGAATAAAATATTCATTAAATCATTATAAAATCATCAAAATGATGAAAAAATATTAACATTCTATAAAATAATTCTGGACACACTAAAGTCTCATTAATGTAAATTCCTATCAAACACCAATTTGACAAACAATCTATAATTGTAAAGAATCCAATTTCAATAATAATTACCATTTATATACCTTTCCAAAATATAAAAATACATATATATTGCAATATTTATTGAGAAAATATTCTTGGAAAATCCTATGAACACATGGTTTGTTATGAAAATAGGAATACATGGTAACAACTACCTGGAACAAGATTAGATATTGAAAAGCCCTCAATTACATAGAGAGGCGGGTCCAAATAGGTGGATGTATGTTGAAATCACATGGTTTTAGAACCTCAAAACCCCAATGAGTTTAGCCTAGGGTAGGCCAAAACCTGAGAAAAAATAAAGTATAAGAAGGGGAAGGAAGATAAGGGGTGGAAGGAGGAGGAACCCTTACCTAGAATCATCATAATTGATTTCACAAGTATTAGATGAAAATAGAGGAGGCAGTGAAGAGGAGAGATTGACTTGGAGTGGACTCAATCTTGCATCGCATGAGATAAGTAAGAGGATAGTGATGGATAACCAATTTTGGATATTAAAAAAAGGGTGAAATTTTTTTTTGGGTAAATTTCATGATTAATGCATGGTTCACCAAAACATTTTCCAATCATTGGCCCTTAATTGGACACAATAGGGGAATACACATGTGTTTTACAGAAGGTTGAGAAAACTATAAGTTAGATTTGTGATATGAATTTTTAAATAGTAGACCATATCCACATAGCTGCGGTATTGTTAATACTAAACTTGTTCTGATTATGGGATAAAAAAATACATTAAAAATGAAAAAAATACCAAAAATATAATACCAATACGTTCTAATAAATGAATAAATAATGAAACAAAATAAGCATGAATTTTAGGTTTGGGGAGTGAAAAATCTCCATACCATGACCATTTCTACACAAAAAAATATAGGGAAATAAAGAATTAACATACCTCAAGAGGAATTAATTCTAAATAAGAATAAACCGAAGCATCCAAATCTATACAAAAACACTTATGAATCTAAACAAGGCATAAAAAATGTCACTAAAATATTCAACTCATTCTCGATGATCCTTAAGAGGGATCACATAGCTAAGATCATGTTAGGTTTCCCCCTATATATGAACCATTGAAACTGGACATTTACATTTTAATGGAACATAAGGAATCCAATATAAAATTCCAACCCACTAATAACCAAGAGGTTCATATAGAAATATTCATCTACTTTCACATCAACAACACCATTTAAAAAATATTTCCATACCCAAAACAACTAGTGAGAAAAAAATACAATTGTCAAAGAAGGACCAAGAACCTAGAAGGGATAAAAACAAGAGAGAGAGAGAGAGAGAGTAAAGGGGATATAAATCTCCTAATGATGTTTACCAACACCCAAGGATCAACAAGTGAAATAATAAAAAATCGATGTTTGTAGAAAAATAGGAATCTACTCACAAAATAAACCAAATACTTGATATCATATTCAAAAATAGCATAAGTGTTACTTCCTCAAATGAAGAAAAACCTGAGTGAAAAAAGATAGATTCCACTAAAAATTACTTAAGAAAATAATGTATCAATAAGATCAATATTGAACCTAGCCTCAGGTTGAGGGTGGGATAACCTCAGATGTATCCCTCAAAACACAAAAAAACGATGAAACCGATAGGGTAAATAGAAAAGAGAACCTATCCCTGTTACACTAAAAAAATCACCCAAGACATTCCATATAAAACATTCTTAATAATAAACCACGTCACACAATTATTATAACAAAAAAAACACAAATACCATATATATTTAGGTAAAAATAGAATCAAAACAACCCACATACCCCATGTAACAATCAAGGAAGAACGTAATGAAAAAAAATCACCTCAAAATTACTACAAAACTTGATTGATCAAGGGCATATAATACACGGTAACCAAGGTCCAATAATACCCAAGAATATTTTATGAGGAACATTCAAAAAACATGAAACACAAAACCATGTTAATAAAAACCTCATTATGATAAAAACAAATAGAAATATATATTCACAAAAAACCATAAACCCTGGTATTAAATCAAAATCATTTCATAAGATTCATTTTTATTTCATTAAAATAAACATTTCACCACATCAACCTAAATAATATACAGATTAATAAACTCAAGTTTAAATAATTCACATAAAAATTATCATGAGAGTAAACCACCATAAAATACCAAAAAAATGAAAATCCAAACCAAAAATAATAAATCCTTCATTTTAAATAATTTTTAACCACATAATAATTTCTTAAATGTTATAACAATAATAAAAATAATTTTAATGTTTGTACCATAAAATAATAAAACCACAAATTACCTTCTGAAATCAATTTAAAAATTTATATGTTCAATTTTGAAATCAATTAATGAGACTAAAAAAAATTCAATTTTTTTAAAAAATACTCATTATAGAGTTCAAGCTTGATTTTATTATTAAAAATTAGAGTCACTTTTAAAAAAATTTCAGAAGACGGAAAACCAAATGATATTCCACTTGAAATATTCCCAATTCTAAAAAACAAATGATTTTTTTGATATAGGCTAGTGGTAGTGTAAGATTTATCCACCTAGTTTTATGGACCGTGTGCCAAGAAGAACACAACTACTAAGAGTTTCTTATAAAAACATTCACACGATCCATACGGGGTTTCAATCCAGGTGATATCATAATGAACCACTATTAGCACTCATAATTTTTTCTATAAAACATGATATGACATTAAAGAACTATAATAAAAAAATAAAAATAATTGAAATAAAAAATTCAGCATGAAAAATAAAATTAATACTTAAATTTATCCCTAAAATTATTATTTCCTTGGAAACTCATCTTTTATTTAGATTTGTGGTAATCAGGAACCCACTTGTGACCTACATCCTGAGCTATGAGGATCCTATATCCAGTTTAACATAATTCCAAAACAAAAGGGGTTATTCAAGAACCAATTCTATCATCAAAAACTAGGATTTGATTCTAGTTTTTATTAAAAAAACCTTATTTTCCCATCAAATAGATACACATGATGGCCTGAGAAATAACTAAGGGGTATTGTGATACCCATGGGCTCACAAAAAGTGTCATTGGCCACAAATTAAATAATTGGGGATGATTTTCAATAAAAAATGAAATGAAATTTAACTAAAAATGGTAAAACTGTCCTAAAATTTCTATATATTAGATGTGCCTACAAAAATAAAATAGTATTTTTATATAAATATGAAACATAATATGATGTAGAAATAATTGTAATGAAAAATATATTCCATCATCTCACCTCAAAACCCTATCAGAAAATAGTAACTGGGATCCATCACCCTATCTTTACATATATAGTGCACCACAAGTTAAGGAAAAGGAAAACAAGAAAGGATGATTATGATGATACAGAAAGGAAACAAAAAATTGACACTAATGAACATAGTTGATTGAAGGTCACTCTCAAACCATTATCGTAAGAACCACACTTCAAGAGAGGTCTAGAGAAGATTCCCATAAAGTGTAACTCTTAGTAATTAGGACCATAATATGGAAGAGACACTGGGTATATAGAAATTGAGTGTTGTTAGTAGCGTTTGAGATAAAATTATGACAACCCTGCTTTTTAATACAACTTAAACATGGTTTATTACATAAAACTTCACTTGATACAACAAAGAAGATCGAGAGGTTTAATGTCTTGGGGGATTAGTATCATTACATAAAAACTTTAAACTTTAAATACAACATCTTTATTGAAAACATCCTTTACATGACCACGTCATTCCTTCGTACTTAGCATTGCATGGGATAACCTGAGGACATGCATAAGAAAAGGGTGAGCTATAAATCCCAGTAAGGGAGTACACAATGAATAACATTAGGAGAACAATACATGTTAGGCAATAGCAACATCAATAGAGCATTAGAGTAACATGAACATAAAGGCACGATAAAGCATGATAACCATAACATGGAAATGTGGCAACAACAGTTAACATTGAATTAGCATGAGCCAAGGCTCATTGCACATGGAGCATGAGTAAACCCTCATTGAACATGAAGCACGAGTAAACCCTCATTGCACTTGAATTAGCATGATTCAACACTCATTGCACATGACGTATCATGATACTATACTTTACCCAATGCATTGGAGCGCTATAAGGGTGCACCCTTCTTAAACATTTCATTTCATGCATAGGTGTGCCACATGGATCATAAAACATGGATTCATAAAACATAAACATTTATTCCACGATAAAGTAATGTGGAATTCATACATGAAACTTTATAATAAATAAGTAAATGTGCATAAAGTTGAATACCCTTGATGGAGAAATGGGCATGGTATTCACTACACAATGATATTGGCTTAGAAAATCGGTGTGATTTCGACAGCGTAACAGCGTGACATAAGAATTCATAAAAAAGGTTGATGAGAGAGAAAGGGATTCCTCATCATATTTACATGTAATGGACAGTAACGAGGTCATATAGATACATGTCCCTACAATTGAAAAGGAATTTAGACTCATGATACAAAAGTATTACTTGAATATAAATGAGGCGAAAAAGGTTTCTTTTAGAATTTCGGCATAGTTACGGGTGTACATGGGAGGATTTTAATGAGGGAGAAAGGGGTCTCCCATCATTCAAACAATAAGAGGGTAGTATGGGAGAGGTGAAAAACCATACCCCAACATTCATAATTGAAATTAAAAGGGCAATACAACTTAAATAAAATTGACAAAAATGAGAAAGGAATAAAACCCCTTACTTGGAAGTGTGCTTCCAAAGGAAAGAGAGAGTCTTGTGAGAGGCTTCTTGGGAGCATGGGGCACCTTGGGAGGATTCTAGAGAGAGCAGGGCAGAGGTTGGACGAACTCCAAGGGATTTTAGTGAGGAGGAAGTGGGAGCTTGGGTGGGTTTATATTGGAAAGGTGAGAGAATTCTTTATTATTTAGGTTTGGGACCCCTTATATTAAAATAATCCAAACCACAAACCATACCATTGTATTTGCCCATGGTTTCTGGAAAAGGAAATAGGAAAAAAATATTTTACAAGTCCAAGGTCCGATCTTATTAAAAAATTAGGGTTGCTTATGTGGAGGTGAGTCACACTCCCATGGAAATTAATTTAAAAAGCCAAAGTGTTGAATAAGTCTTGAGGGCTCCATTAATGCTTTGAAAAGTAAGTCAAACAAACCCAAAAACTCATTATTTTAATGCTAAAACACATATTGGCCGAACATAAGGATTATGTTATTTTATTACATCACCATTGGTTCATTATGATGTCATAAAACACATTATATATTTAAATTGTATTTAATTTTTACCCAAAAATTTGACTGTCTCAGAAAATTATGAAAAATTAACCGTTGGATAATTTCGACGTCCTGATTCCAAAAATAATATTTATTTTATGAAAATAATTTTCTAAATATGTGAATTTTCACTTTTAAAATAAAAACCGACATTTAAAAAAAAAAATCACGGGTTTTGACAGAAATGGGTTTCGAACCTTAATAAAAATTTTAATTACATTCATAAAATTATAAGATAATTTATACTTAATAAAAAATTAATTTAATATCAATAATAATATTTTATTAAAATATTATTTAATTCAAAAATCCTTTAATTTAATAAAATATAATTCTTAATTAAATAATAACTAAAAACACCATTTGTACATTAAAAACTAATTACAATGTATCAAAAATGACTAGAAATTATATTCATTATTATATACAAAAATAATGTACATAAACATGGTGCTACTTATTTGTTACATAACCCCTTAAAATAGCTGAATAAGACCTAAAGGTAAGGTGCGCGATGGTGACAGACTCTTGGGGCGGCTTGGATAACATCACTCGAGTGGTAATTTCAATCAACTTCCACTTTTCCCGTAGACGATCACGTTCAAGCGTGACTTGATGAAGCTCAGCTTGGGCTTGGTCAAGGGAAAAGCCCAAAGACGCCACCTCTTTTCCGAGCTCTGACAAATGGGCTTCGTAAGGGGCAATTCTACTAGATGAGGCCATCGCTTCCTTTGTCTGAGTAGAAATGGGTTCGTTAAAGCCTTATTTTTATACTACTCAGATGATCACTGCTCAACGACTAAAAAGTAACGGTCACAAATCTTAACGTAAAACTAAAGAAGTTGACATCTTATAAAAACATTTTTCATAAAGAAACATTTAACTCGATCAAGAGGGATTTTCCATTAATGAAACTTTGGGTCGTTACAACATTCCCCCTTAAGAAATTTCACCCTCGAAATTTTCCTTTTCCCACACTAAAACAAATGTGGGTAACATAGCTTCATCATTTCCTCCGACTCCCAAGTTGCTTCTTCAAACTTTTGGTTTCTCCACAACACCTTGACGAGGGGCATTGTCTTATTTCGTAGAACTTTTTCTCTACGATCTAAGATCTTCACTGGTTGCTCCTCATAAGAAAGATCGAATTCTAATTGTACCACCTCATAAGAGAGTACATGTGAAGGGCCTGGTATGTACTTCCTTAAGAAGGATACATGGAAGACATCATGCACCTTGTCCATTGTAGGTGGATGTGCTAGTCGATAGGCCACAACCCCAACACAATCAATAATCTCGAAGGGGCCGATGTACCTTGGACTTAACTTCCCTTTCTTTCAAAACCTCATGACCTTATTCCACGGAGATATGCGTAAAACACCATGTCTCCGACTTTAAACTCAAGGTCTCGTCGACGATTATCTGCATAACTCTTCTGTCGACTTTGGGCTGCCTTGATATGCTGCTAAACGGTTTTCACCTTCTCCACCATTTCTTTGACCATTTTTGGTCCAAGCAGCTTACGTTCACCGACCTCATCCCAACATGCCGGTGTTCTACACCTTTTCCCATACAGGGCTTCATATGGTGCCATTTGGATGATCGAGTGGAAACTATTATTATAAGAGAACTCAACTAGAGGAAGATGTTGATCCCATCCTCTTTTAAAGTTCATTGAGCACGCTCTCAACATATCCTCAAGTGTTTGAATAGTCCGCTCGGATTGGCCATCAGTTTGAAGATGATAGGCCGTAATGAAGTTCAGTTCAGTATTTAGAGCATGTTGAAGACCCTTCCAAAACATAGATGTAAATCTTGGATCTCGGTCAGACACAATAGATAGTGGTACTCCATGAAACCGTACCACTTCCCTGATATATATTCGTGCCAATTGATCCAAAGAGAAATCCTCTCGAATAGCAATGAAGTGCGCAGTCTTTGTAAGACGATCCACAACAACCCAGATTGCATTGTTGCCTTTGGACGTCCTTGGAAGTCCAGTGACGAAGTCCATGGTGATGTTCTCCCATTTCCATTCTGGTATGGGCAATGGTTGCATCATCCCCTTAGACTTATGCCTCTCTGCCTTCACTTGCTAGCACACCAGGAACATTGATGTATATTCAGCGATCTCCTTCTTCATATTATCCCATGAAAAGTTTTCTTGGAGATCTCGATACATCTTTGTGCTCCCTGGGTGAATAGAGAAATTTGAACTATCTGCATCATCCAAAAGATCCTTCTTCAGCTCCGAACTTGATGGAACACATAGTATTTTCCCAAACCGCACAATTTCTTCTTCATTAAAATTAAACTCTGAGGATTTTCCCTTTTTGATAGCTTCCACTTTTTCTTGGATTCCTGCATCATCCTTTTGAGCATCCTTTATCCTTTCCAAAAGAGATGGTTGAGCAATCATTTGTGAAAGGATTGATGATGTTCCCTTATTTATGATTCCCACATCCATCTTCATCAAGTCTAAGAAGATTGGATCCTTCTCAATTCTCATCATTGATAGAATAGCTGGATCCTTTCTACTTAGGGCATCCGCCATCTTGTTCGCTTTCCCAGGGTGGTAATGTATTGAACAGTCATAATCCATGATGAGCTCTATCCATCTTCTCTGGCGCATATTAATCTCTTTCTGTGTGAATATATATTTAAGACTCGTGTGGTCAGTATATATCTCACATTTCTCTCCATAGAGATAATACCGCCAGATATTCAAGGCAAATATCACCGCCACCAACTCCAGATCATGAATTGGATAATTTCGCTCATGGATTTTCAACTGCCTTGAGGCATATGATATCACTTTATCATTCTGCATCATCACACATCCTAAGCCCTTCTTCAAAGCATCACTGAATACCACAAAAAGCTCCCCACTTGTGGGTAAAGTGAGCACGGGTGCAGTGATAAGCCTCCTTTTCAACTCCTTGAAGCTTTCTTCGCATTCATCACTCCAAGAATATTTTACTCCCTTTCGAGTTAGATTGGTAAGTGGGTTGGACAATCGTGAGAAATTTCTCACAAATCGACGATAATATCCAGCTAACCCCAAGAAGCTATGGATATCCGTTACTGATGTTGGCCTCGGCCATCCCTCAATAGCATTTGTTTTGGAGGGGTCCACAGATATCCCATTGCTTGTGATGATATTGCCCAAGAATGAGACCTCCTTCAACCAAAACTCACACTTGCTGTACTTGGCATAGATCTTCTCCTTGCGCAATGTCTCCATTACAGTTCTTAAATTCTCCTCATGGTCCTCCTTGGTTTTGGAGTATATAAGAATATCATCTATAAAGACTACCACAAATTTTTCTAGGTAATCTCTAAAGACTCTATTCATCAAGTCCATGAATATTTCTGGAGCATTGGTGAGTCCAAAAGGCATTACTATGAATTCATAGTGCCCGTACCTTGTACAAAAAGCTGTCTTGGTGATATCTTCCTTCTTCACCCTTACTTGATAATATCCCGACCGCAAGTCCACCTTGGAGAAGTATTGTGCTCCACGCAACTGATCAAACAAGTCATCGATTCTTAAGAGAGGATACTTGTTCTTTATCGTGATTTTGTTAAGTTCACGATAATCGATGCAAATCCGCATTGACCCATCCTTCTTCTTGATGAAGAGGACTGGTGCACCCCATGGTGATGCACTTGGGCGTATAAACCCTTTATCCAGATTCTCCTGTAGTTGTTTCTTCAGCTCTTCAAGCTCAACAACAGCCATTCTATATGGAGTCCTGGATATTGGTAGTTCCCCAGGTATAAGTTCAATTGAGAACTCAACATCTCTTCTTGGAGGAAGACAAAGAAGTTCCTCGGGAAATAATTCAGCGAATTCCCTCACAATAGGAATTTCTTCAAGGGTGGTTTCTTCGTTGGACTTAATCATCTGAGCCAAATATGTGTGCTCATAAGGTAGTAATATCCATGCTTGAGATGATTGAGCTAAAGGAGATTCATCTTCCTCCTGACACTTGTAATGAATCGGGGGTCGATTCACCATATGGAGTGTGATTTCCCTCTCCCGACAATTTATGTTGGCTCTATATAAGGAAAGACAATCCATGCCATGAATTGCATCAAATTCCACCAAAGGGAGTATGACGAGGTTCTCCGGGAAATTCAATCCACATATTAAAATAGGGGAGGACTTATACTCATGGGATGCAATGATTGCCCCATTTTCTGTACTCACCAGCATCTTTACTTCCATGATTTATGGTGCTGCAGGGATTGTTCTACTAAACTTTTGAGATATAAAAGAATGCGTAGAACCTGAATCAAAAAGTACGTTCGCTATTATTGAATGAATTACTAGCGTACCTGTCACCACTTCGTTTTCGGGGTTCACTTCGGCAGAAGTGATGGAAAAAGTTCTTCCTTGATGTCTTGGAGGTTGCTGGTTGCCTCCGATAACCCTTGGATTAGGGCACTGATTTGCAAAATGACCCGGTTCTTTGCATTTGTAGCATTGAACAAGGCGTTGAGGTTCGAACGGAGCGTTCCTATCCTCTGTCGCAGCCGCAGGTCCTTCTTGCTGACAGTTAATAGCTAGGTTCCCTTCTCTTCCACACTTGAAGCATTTTCTTGTCCCCCTAAGGCAATTTCCAGGGTGCTTCTTTCCACACTTTTGGAAAGTGGGGTGCTGGAATTTCTTAGCGCCATTGGATTTATCCATCGGACCACCAGCATTGAAGTCCACCTTATGATTCTTGTCCCCATGATACCCCTGTGATTCTCTGATCTCCATTTCAACCTTGAGGGCACATCGGACAATTTCCTCATAGCTGTCGAAGTCAGGGATCGCTAATGCTTTCCGCAAGCTAGGCTTCAGCCCACCAAAGAAGCGGTCAACCTTGCATTCGGGGGTAACGACAAAGCCGGAAGCATATCGTGAAAGCCTTGTGATGTTTTCCTCGTACGCTCCCACAAATTCTTCATCTTTCTGTTTGAGGGAAAGGAAGTCCCTTTCCATCTTAAGACAGAGGGTCCGTGGAAATTTTTTATCGAAAAACATCTTCCGGAATTCCTTCCATTACAAAGCCTCGATCTCCTCCTTAGGCTTCGTATTTTTGATCAACATCCACCATTGATCGGCTTCACCCTCCATACGATAAGCCGCCAGGAGAACCTTCTCTTTTTTAGAGCATTAGAGGATGGAGAATATCTTTTCAATGGAGTTGATCCATTGTTCAGCGATCATGGGATCGGATGATCCACTAAAAGTATGAGGCCCTTGTCACATGAAGCTTTCAATAGAGACTTGTTCTTTCTTAGGGGGGGTTGAACGTTCCTCTTGACCAGTTTTTCTATTCAAAACTTGAGTTAGCTTAGAGAGAAGCGTGACAAAGTTCACGATTCCAGCTCCCATTGGATTGGGCATCTCATAAGTACAATCATCACACTGATCTTCACAACAGTTGTTAGCCTGAGTTCTCCTATTACCGGCCATTAGCTGGAATAAAAGTAAAGTTAGGGGTAACACATAAAGGGTAATCCAAAGACAAAAGTTGATGACTTATAAATAAACTTTAATCTCTTTAACTCATGAGTCTATAGGATTCAATCCAGGCTTTTCATGATCTTCCTTCTAACATATATTCTTACGGGCATTTTTCCCTTAATAAGGGTTCATACTAAGATTGTGAATTTATCAAAACATATCCCCCAGGAGTGTCATAACCAAGAGTGAATCAAGGCCCGTTGTCGTGCACCAGTTCCCGTTCGAGTCTAGATCAAAGCGTTGTTTTCGGGTTTTACCCCTAGGATACATCTGTCCCAGAGCCGCCTCTACCTGCTCGTATCCAGACAGGGATGTATTTGTTCAATAAACCACTTACTTAGTATTTACCAAAACTTAGGGATGTTTTTATTATGCTTAGTCTTGTATCTAAGGCTTTACTAGGGTTTCATAATCCCAAAAATAACTAAACCTATCCTTTGATACCAACTATGACAACCCTGGGTTTTAATACAACTTAAGCATGCTTTATTACATAAAACTTCACTTGATACAACAAAGAATATCGAGAGGTTTAGTGTCTTTGGGGCTTAGGATCATTACATAAAAACATTAAACTTGAAATACAACATCTTTATTGAAAACTTCCTTTACATGACCACTACATTCCTTCATACTTAGCATTGCATGGGATAACCTGAGGACATGCATAAGAAAAGGGTGAGCTATAAAGCCCAGTAAGGGAGTACAATATGAATAACATGAGGAGTACAATACATGTTAGGCAATAGGAACATCAATAGAGAATTAGAGTAACATGAACATAAAGGCATAATAAAGCATGATAACCATAACATGGAAATGTGGCAACAACACTTAACATTGAATTAGCATGAGCCAAGGCTCATTGCACATGGATCATGAGTAAACCCTAATTGCACTTGAAGCACGAGTAAACCCTCGTTCCAATTGAATTAGAATGAGTCAACACTCATTGCACATGACGTATCATGATACTATACTTTACCCAATGCATTGGAGTGCTATAAGGGCGCACCCTTCTTAAACATTTCATTTCATGCATAAGTGTGCCACATGGATCATAAAACATGGATTCATAAAAAATAAAAATTTATTCCACGATAAAGGAATGTGGAATTCATACATGAAACTTTATAATCAATATGTAAATGTTCATAAAGGTGAATACCCTTGATGGAGAAATGGGCATGGTATTCACTACACAATGATATTGGCTTAGAAAATCGGTGTGATTTCAGCAGCGTAACGACGTGACATAAGAATTCATAAAAAAGGATGACGAGAGAGAAAGGGGTTCCTCATCATATTTACATGTAATGGAAAATAATGAGGTCATATATATACATGTCCCAACAATTGAAAAGGAATTTAGATTCATGATACAAAAGTATTGCATGAATATAAAAGAGGAGAAAAAGGTTTCTTTCGGAATTTCAGCATAGTAACGGGTGTACATGGGAGGATTTTAATAAGGGAGAAAGGGGTCTCCCATCATTAAAAAAATAATAGGGAAGTCTGGGTGAGGTGCCAAACCATACCCCAACATTTTTAATTGAAATTAAAAGGGCAATACAACTTAAATAAAATTGACAAAAATGAGAAAGGAAGAAAACCCCTTACTTGGATGTGTGCTTACAAAGGCTAGAGAGAGGCTTGTGAGAGGCTTCTTGGGAGCTTGGGGAACCTTGGTAGGATTCTAGAGAGAGTAGGTAAGAGTTTGGACGAACTCCAAGGTATTTTAGTGAGGAGGAAGTGGGAGCTTGGGTGGGTTTATATAGGAAAGGTGAGAGAATTCTTTATTATTTATGTTTGAGACCCCTTATATTAAAATAATCCAAACCACAAACCATACCATGGTATTTGCCCATGGTTTCTGGAAAAGGAAAGAAGAAAACAATATTTTACAAGGCCAAGGTCCTAACTTATTAAAAAATTCAGGCTGCTTATGTGGAGGTGAGTCACACTCCCATGGAAATTAATTTAAAAAGGCAAAGTGTTGAATAAGTCTTGAGGGCTCCATTAATGCTTTGAAAAGAAAGTAAAACAAACCCAAAAACTCATTATTTTAATGATAAAACACATATTGGCCGAAAATAAGGATTATGTTATTTTATTACATCACCATTGGGTCATAATGATGTCATAAAACACATTATATATTTAAATGGTATTCAATTTTTACCCAAAAATTTGACTGTCTCAGAAAATTATGAAAAATTCACCGTTGGATAATTTTGATGTCCTGATTCCAAAAATAATATTTATTTTATCTAAATAATTTTATAAATATGTGAATTTTCACTTTTAAAATAAAAACCGACATTCACAAAAAAAAATCATGGGTTTTGACAGAAATGGCTTTCAAACCTTAATAAAAATTTTAATTGCATTCATAAAATTATAAGATCATTTATACTTAATAAAAAATTAATTTAATATTAATAATAATATTTTATCAAAATATTATTTAATTCAAAAATCATTTAATTTAATAAAATATAATTTTTAATTAAATAATAACTAAAAACACCATTTGTACTTTAAAAACTAATTACAATGTATCAAAAATGGCTAGAAATTATATTCATTATTATATACAAAAATAATGTACATGAACATGGTGCTACTTATTTGTTACATAACCCCTTAAAATAGCCACATAAGACCTAAGGGTAAGGTATGCGATGGTGACAGTCTCTTGGGGAGGCTCGGATAACATCGCTCGAGTGGTAATTTCAATCAACTTCCACTATTCCCATAGACGATCAAGTTCGAGCTTGACTTGATGAAGCTCAGCTTGGGCTTGGTCAAGGGAAAATCCCAAAGACGCCACCTCTTTTCCGAGCTCTGACAAATGGGCTTCGTAAGGGGAAATTCTACTGGATGAGGCCATCGCTTCCTTTATCTGAGTAGAAATGGGTTCGTTAAAGCCTTATTTTTATACTACTCAGATGATCACTGCTCAACGGCTAAAAAGTAACGGTCACAAATCTTAACGTAAAACTAAAGAAGTTGACATCTTATAAAAACATTTTTCATAAAGAAACATTTAACTGGATCAAGAGGGATTTTCCATTAATGAAACTTTGGGTCATTACAAAAATCCCAATAGGTAATCACCACAAAGTCTATATTCCACTCTTTAACTAAAAAGAACAAGAATACTTCTTTAAAATATAATATATTAACCATAAAACATAAACTATTTAAAAAACCATCTCAATGAAAAACTATAGATAGAACCAAAGGTAGATAAGGTTACGGGAAACCAATGATCCTTATACTATATCAATGATCAAACCATATATAACCATTCCCCTATACGGGAAGCATGAGAAGAAGAATACAATGGTCCTATAGTAATAATATCATTGTAATCATTTTTTTAATAATGTTATGTTATAGACCCAAGGATAAGGAAGGTATAACATTTACTAATATACGTAATCTATTTATTCCACCTAGGTACCCACTAGTTCCCATGACACTGGTTAAGAGAAGTAATAAATAATTCCAACACTCATGGATCACACACTCCACCAATATCACACAAGGCCAATTTTAGAACGTCACATCTTCTCCCTTTCATGTTACAATAGGGCCTTAGGTATCAAATGTAATTATAATAAGAAAATTTATATATATGTAATATTAAGTATGGAAATGATTCTAATGAGTAAAAATATATATGTAATTAACAAAAAACGTGAACATGTGTATATATAAATACATGACTCAATATATATACACATAGTAGTACATTGATTCATATATATATAAACTATTATAAATCTAATTTAATCCTTGAAAAATTTGGAAAAATATTTTCAAACCAATGAAGGAAACATATATTTAAAACCAAAGTGTATTAGAAGAATCAAAATAATTGAAAAAATATTCTATTAAATCTTTATAAAATAATCACAATCGTGAATAAATAATAAATTACAATAATATAATTTAAGTCACACAGGCATGTCTCATAAAAGATAATTTATGAAAAAAATAACATTGAAACTCTTTGTCAAATTGAAATAAACAATTTTTAATGCAAATAACCATTTAAATACATTTAATAAAACATATAAAATTAATAATATCATGATAAAATATTTTAGGAAACACTAAAGTATACATGGTTTGTTAAGAAAATATGAACACATGGAAACACCTACCTTGTACTAATGTAAGTGATGAAAAACCCACAAATACATAGATAATAGATTCATAAGAGGTGATCAAATATACTAAAAATTTAAATGGAAAGGTTCTAGAACTCCTCATCCATATAGTGTTCATAAAAGGTCATTCCGCACGATGAGGAATTAATAAAAGAGTGGGAAGAAGATAAAGGGAGGATGAGAAATGAACCCTTACCTAGAATGATAATATTTTAGACTATAAGAAGTAATGGATGAAAAAAGAGGAGGTGAATAGGGGAGCATGTATTGGAGGGGTCTCATCCATTTATCAGATGAGAAAAGGTAGGGGAGGAGATGAGATACTCTATTTTGGTTATTAAAATATATAGGGGATTTGAATTTTAATTGTATTTAAAACTAGGTGAATCACAAAGATGATTAATGAATTACCAAAATGTGTTCAAATTATGAATTCCATATTAGAAACACATGGGGCCCTCACATGGGTGGTATACTATATTAAGAGAACTATGTGAAACCACACTGTACTCTATAAACCCTGTCAACTTGTCTTCCACATATTAAAACTAATAATGGGATAAACATGTGAAAAAAAGAATTAATTAAAATTTTCTGTACTAATAAAATAAATGACCCAACATATTGGAAAAAATAAATTTAATCAATAAATAAAATAATCATGAATATAAGTAATAGGTTGTGAAACTATTATGTAGTTCTCTATAGGAAAAATATGCCCCTTAACTTCTCCCTCTTTTATTATTCTACCAAATATAGTATATTCTAAATTTGATGGTAGATAAATGTGTTTTCAGTCCAAGATGATCATTTTAGGAAATTGTAATAAATTTTTTTCTAGTATTTATATCACTTGTTGTTTCATCATACTACATAAAAAATATGATATTTAGAGTTTTATTTTTTATTTTTAGATTCAATTTGATGAAAGATAAATATCTTATAGATCTTTGATTAGAGGGGTCTTATAACTACATGTTATGTGGTCCCTAAAAATTCCAATTGGTTTATAGTAGTTTACATTATATTGTGATCCATGAGTTTCGGTACGTATGAAATAATTTATTGTTATGAAACCAAATCGTGATTCTCTATGACTTGTGGGTAGAAAAATGATATTAGGGTGATGAGAGGTCTTCCTATGAATATATTTGTATTCTATAGTCATCATTGAACAAAAGGATAATGTAAAGTTATATGAATAGAATATTTGGAAACCAATATTGGATATATTTTATTATGATATAATTTTTCAGACTATGATTGGTGCCCTTGATGTTCCTTTAATGATAGAGGACCCATTTATTTGATGAGATAGCATAAGGTCTATCCTTGGGTTGATTTTCTGTTTTAATAGAGAGATATTTATCATTTTCATTATTTGGAACAAATGAGAGGTATTCCCACTATTAGGTTTCATTATATGGGGTATTAAGTTCCTTGGATAAGGGATAGAGGGAAGAGGTTCTGTATATGATTCTGAGGATTATATTTAATATAAGTTGGAATTGTATAGTATGAAAACCCATGTTATGTAAGGTGTGAAATGTATTATTTTGTGTTACGTGATGTTCCTTGGATGTTTTGTGGATATATAATTACATTATCAATTTTCATAGTTTAAAACATTGAATAGAAAATGATACCACATACTTCTAATATAACCTTAAGCATAGGATTATTTTTTCATTTACATAATGTTACCTATGTAATGGGGAAATAGTCCTGTTTTTTGATGTTTATTATAATATGGGATTATATGCCCTCTATCCTTGGTATTATTTTTGGAAATGGAAACTATGCCCACTTATGTGATGTTTCCCATGGTAGGAGAAACCATAACCACATATTAATATTTTCATATAAGGGGATGATATTCCCACTTGTGTAGAGATAGTTATAGAAATGGTATGATATGCCCACTTAACCGTAGTATTGTAATTTTCATGAGATAATACACCCATTTTCCATGATTTGGTATAGGTATGAGACAATATGATCACTTATCCTTGGTATTGTATACATAATGGTATGTTATTCCCATTTTCTTGATATTTTTATTGTATGTAATATTATTCCCACTTACTAGATATTATGATTCTATGGGATATATTTCTCTTTTATTGCAATGATGTTGGATATTATTACAATTTTATGATTTGTTAGGTCACATGATTCTATGTCCAATCACTCATGTTATTTATTACATTATGGGATTCTATTACCATTATAAATTTAGTTTTTTTATTAGGAGGATTATATTATGACCCATATTTTTGCATGTGTGATATAATCAAAACTATATCAATAATGGTTGAAGTTAGAATAGTCACTTAGTAGGTGTCTTGAACAAAATTAGATGATATGAAAATTATAATTATTTCGAATATTATATATTTATATTATATAAAATTTCATATGAACATCAATTTTTTTAGGGACACCATTGGTAAAGTCCTACTCAGTTGTATTATCACCTTGAATTTTTTCCATAAAGCATGTGCATACTTTACGATTAAGGATTCATGTAAGGTAAAGAGACTTGTAAATGATGGGTGAGTTGGTTGGATGGTTAGAGAATGATATATGATTGATTGGAGACTTTGATCTAGCCATTTTTATACACATATCCATTCTTATATATATTTGGTATGAATTTTATATTATCTTCACATGTTGGTCTTATTTAATTATATGTAATTTGTATTTCGTCAGATTTTTTCACCTTTTTTTAGAATGTTGTATACTTATTTATAGTTAAATCATAACTATGATGTCCATATTATGTTATTAAATTTTGATAATGGATACATTTTTTCTGATAATTATTATTTATTATAATTGGATTATTATTGAATAGCCACCCACCATTACCCATGGTCCCTCCCCACTAGTTGAAAACCTATTGTGTGGGGGGATCCATTCATGAGGTGATGTGGGAAACAAAAATTGGAACTATTTAATTACTAGGTCTGGTGTACATTACATTTCCTATACCTATAATAAATTTCAATTACTAAACTGATCATTTAGTTGTTATAAAACCTCAATTATTAATTTTTACCCTTCTTTTACATCATCAAATTCTATGAGGTTCCACATACAAGCACTCATGGGTATGATGCTAAAAACACTTTCTTTAAAAATTATCATTATTATTTAGAGATATTATCCAATATATCAATATGTTTATTTTTCATCATTACCTTAAGTTAAACAATACATCCCAAAAAATAACCCAATAACAAGAAAAATGATTTAGTGTCCCTGGGGATCAGCTACATAATAATCTTATATTATGATACCTTTTAAAATTTATATATAATTCATCCAAACATACTCCCTTCTACACTTCTCACATGATATAATCATCTTCATAACCTATGTAATGAAAATATAAGAAATGGATGATCATAAATTCTATGTATGTGAAAAACATTACAACATGTTCTAAAGGGGAAGATCAAAAAAATACTTGAAAAAATAATAAGGGGAGAAATATCATATTGAAAAATAATGAATAATAAGAGTTGTCCATAATTCATGATATATAAAATATATAAAGGAAAAGGGTGATGTAGAAATCCTAGTATGGAAATAATTGTGGAAAATAATGATGGTGAAAAAACACATATAATTTAGGAGGTATAACATGATATCATAAAGATAATGATAATAATAATAGAATCAATACATAAGGAAATGATAGAATAAGATAATTAAATAATAAATATTTTGAAATAAAAAAATGACATTATAAGCACAATTCACGGCTGCCATCCAAGAAAATATATCATAATGTGGTAGGTTAACTACTCTTTCCCCATACGTGGTATCTAATGAGATGAAAAAATTACCCAACGCACTATAGTGATATATAATTGTAGAATCACTCATCACATTATAATATGTACGACCATATGTCTTCCCCAGGAGGAAAAGAATCTATACATTGGCTATATAGATGATCGAACCCATGAGATGGATATGAGTTTCATAATATTGTCTTAAATAATTATGAAAGTCTATACTATAAGTATTTATAAGATAAGAATAAATTAATTAATTTTGGGAATTAATATTTATAAAACAAAATAGGTCTTTAAAAAAGGGTTCCATTTTATCAAAATTTAAGATAAGGATTATAAATTTAGGGATAAAAAATCCACTTATGTGGCACATTATAAAATAAGTAATGTATCATTTAAAAGAGGGAAAAGATTATTATTTACCTTTAAATTTTAATTTAACTAGTATAGTTTTATAAAATATAAATAGGGTTTCCATAATGTATTCATTGTTAGTAATATTTTATTGGGGTCAAACATAACCTGGAATAGGAAATTTGGAAGTTTCCTTAAATTATGTTTATTTAAATGAGGAAACTGTGAAGGGAACATAAATGATATTTTATTACCATAAAATAAAGGTATAGTAAAATATGTATATATTTTTAATAAAAACAGTACAATACGATAGAGGAAAAAGGAGAGAAAAGAAAATGTATACCCCAAAAGTAATGTGGGATGTTTAAAAGATCCCTTAGTTTGGGTCTTGAATCACTCTGTACATATACTTAACATCCTTAAAAATAAAATTATGTTTATTAAAATAATAATAATATTTTTTTTCATATCTATTTTTTATATGGTCTATTTATTATTATGAATTCTTCATTTATTAAATAGTCTTCACTTTTGTCAATTGCATCGGGTGGTTTGGTCAATTTTTATAAAATATTCAAACTAAATAGATCATGACAAACAATTTTGTATAATAGAATAAGAATATATAAAATTTTATAGTTTTATTTATTTTATTATTACATTATAACACAAGTTATATATTTTCATGGGTTTTCCCTAGATGGACTCAATTGATGAATAATTCCATGACATATTAATTTAAGTTGGTAAAATTTAATATGACTATTTATTTTTAATATAACTTATAAAATGTTAAAATACTGTCATTAAATAATTTTAATAATTTAATAAATATAATTTTTATAATTTAAAAATATTTTTAAATTCATCTTTGTTAGGAGATGATGGAAATTAAAACATGACATTCATAGAGGTAGTTGTCCGAATGTACGGATGGTGAAATCTTCTTTTTTCAAATGGTTTTAGAGAAATACAGAGATTAGAAATTCAATTAGGGTATTAACATTTTATTATATTAATATAATTAATTTTATGGGGTATATTTATAAATGAGTTTAGGGATATAATTTTTAGAACATTAACTCACCCTTTAGATGATCTTCTTTGGGTAACACTTTAATGCCCCTTAGCTTGTTCTTTTGGAAAGAACACAGATTCAATGATGTGGGGAGAGATTTGATGATATATTAGGGAAGCTTTTTTCGATGTAATTTATTAAATAGAGTATTGGAATTATGTGTACGTGATTTCCTCTTATAGGTTAATGAAATGAAATTCTTGTAAATATAAAATTTAATATAAAGAGGGCATATGTTTCACATTTCAAGTATATCCAAAGTATAAAATAATGGAGTGGGGAATGAGATAAGGTCTATTAAACCTCAACCATTACTTTTAAAATATATTTTAAATTTTTTTAATCCTATTACTCATTGAGTTTTTACTTTTACAATGTTTTTTACATGAAAATAGTTTTTTACCAATGTAATATACTTTTAATGAAATAAATAAAAATATCCGGAATAAATAATTATAATATACTAATTAAAAATATGAAATATATTATATCAATTAAAATTTCTATATGTAATGCTAATTAATTTTAACATTAGTAAATATAACGTGAAAAACATGTATTTAGAAGGAGTGTATTTTTAACCATAAATGTTATGTTTAGGAAAAAACTATTAATGTTATATTATTTTTAATAAGATTAATTGGTTTATTAATAATCAAATAAGAGTTATGTTTCTTACAATGTGGACCTAAAATAAAACAATAAATTTTGATATCATAATTAAATAAAATACATAAAATAATATTTTATTATAAAGATTACTTATGTATCAAAATGTCGAACATGGGTTTTATAAATTCAATAAAAATATTAGATAAATATTTTAAATTATTTATTAAATTTCTTAACATGAAAAATGTTTTAAATGTTTTAATGATATAATTATTCTTAATAAAGTAATAAACACTATGATTTTAATAAAAAAATATTCTCTCTTTTAAACTAAAAATTATTTATTTCATAAAAATTATAAAAATTATCCTATGATAATATTAATAAGATCTACTGAAAATGAAGTTAATTTTTTAAAATAAAAAACTAAATTTGATTATCTAAGTTTAAAAAAAAATCATAATATATATTGATAATTTTTTTATTAGAAAATTAATTTTCATAGTATTAATCAGTCATATTCATATTTCCTATTATTTAATATTAATATTAGGGTTACTATATTATAAATATCACCAAAATATATATAATATATTTATTTTATTAATTCAATGAATATAAAAAGATAATTTTATAAAAAAATACATTTTAAGCATAATATGGTTTTATAATTATATACCATCCCATATTACATTTTTTCAATGCATTAGTATTAGAAATGAAATTTATTTTTATTTATACGTATATTTAATTTAGAGAAAAATAATCCTTAGAAATATATTATTTTCACTCAGAAAAGGTTAATCCTATTATTGAGTTTTCTGAAATAATTTGAGATAAGTCTACCCCATGATTATGTTTTATAACATAAATAATTGATTTAGTTTTCTATGAGTTATTTAACAACCCTTAAACCACACTCTCAGAATTTGGTTATGAAAATAAAATCTGTATGTTTATTTCTTTGATACAAATAAACGAGACCCAATTTCAACCAGAAAAAAACTAAAAACATAAAAAATAAATTTCGAATCACTTACATATGCAATAATATTTTATATTTAGTGTTTTATAGAATTAGGAAAAATACTTTAAAAAGTTTCACTTCCACACATTATTCATTTCCATATAAAATAAGTTCTTTACAAATGCATGACTATTTTATCCAAGGTTACATCCATGTATGAAACTCTAGCTTTATATACTTTTATACTCATCCTTAATCACTTGTATATTTTTTTTAAATGTGTTTTGAGGAATGAAATGTGCAGTAGGGGATATATAAAAAAATATAATAAACCCTATAGTCTATTTATAAAAATGAAGTTATATAACAGTGTTTTTATGTTAACATAAAAAAATTCAAGATCAAATAATTATTTACTTACACGTTAAATTATCTTCACTTCCCAAAGTATTTGAAATATCACTTTATGAGTAAAAAAATGAAAAATCATGATCATGATAGTTTATTTAGAAATCTTGATAATACCTGAAAAACATTTACTAAAAAAGATACATTTTTACCTAAAAAGGATGTAGTAATTCCTTTAAAACAAAATATAATCATACTACAATTGGAAAACGAAATATTTTCATGGAAAATTTTTAGAAAAAATTGTAAATTATATTAGGTAAGATGTGATATCATTTTATATCACTCATACAATAACTTCTACAAAGACCGAATGCATTGGATAGCTATATCGAGCTCACCCATTCTTTTTTTATAACAGAATAACCCAACCGTTATATATAATAGAACTATTCATTCTTTGTTTATAATAGAAATAAAAATTTCAAGTTCATAAAAGAACCAAGCATCATTAGTATATAATATAACTAAGATTATTCATAATAAATACTAATAATCATTACATAATCATAACACAAGAAATATTTTACAAAAATATTATCCACACCAATAAAAAGAACACTATCATATATTAAAGTATATATTTTCTTTAAAATACATTTTTAAAACTCTTATAACAAAGGTACACATGGTTTTTTTAAATAAATACTAAAATATTATAAGGGACACCAAATATCAAATAACTATTATAGTGGTGGGAGAAACATTTGAGTCCATATACATTAAAATAGAACAGTCCCTATAACTTATTGTTTATACATCCCATATAAATATTTAAATATAAATCTTTTTAAAAACATTGAAATAAAGTTTAAATTTAATTAAAATCCATTTATAATTCATTTATTTCTATATAATGACACCCATAAAATAGTTTTCTCGAATATGCACTGAAAGAAAAGAATTTATAAAATTAAAAATGAAAATATTAAAAATGAGAATTTGAAAGTAAAGTGTCCATTACATTGAGATAGAAATATCATCTATATTACTTATCTACATGAATAATAAAATTTTGATAATTATTTTATTTTTGATGAAAATTATAAAATTTTATTATTCTGTAAGTCTTATATATTACCATTTTATTAAAAAAATATATAATAAGTTTTGTCCACATGGGATATTTTTATTATATTATGATTAAATATTCAAAATGACATTGGTATGTTGAATATGGAAAATATTTCATAAGTACATCATATCGAAAATAATATTCATGATATAAGTATAATTTTAATACATCAATTATTTTTACACACTAATATTTTATGAGAATAAAATTATTTTTGATATATTTTTAGACACACAATACCAAACATAGAAGAAAGTACAAAACCCCAAGATATAATGAGTTTTTTATTTTTTAAAATAAATTTAAACTCTTTATTAGATTTCGTTACACACAACATTGAGTTTAACTTGCATAACACAAAAAACTAAGTTTAAACTAAACATTACATATTATTAAAATATTATTTTTTAATTTGATTGTTATCAAATAACCATTAGAATGGAGGGTATGAATATGATAAAATAAATTACAAAAATATATAGCTTATACATATTCATTTGTTATTTATTTATTAAAGATAAAATTATAACCATTTGAAAGTAAAAAAATGTTTTCTGAAAAACAATATTTTTTCTAAAAGATAGTTCCGATGGACTTCGCACACATAATTCAAAATTAATTTTTACCATATTATTTAAATTTATATAAAAAATAATAATTTCAGGGAAATAAGAATTTTAAAAATAACACAAGGTTAATTTTTGGGACATTTTTAAATTGTTTTGTTTACTGATGTATAACAAAAAATAATGAATTATAAATGAAATATACTATTTTATATTATTTATAATGATAAATTATATTTGTAATTTTATTTAAAGAAAAATTAGTTCAATTATATACCTATTAATCCAATTTAGGTCATTTTAATATATATTTTATTTAATTTTGATATATAGGAATTCTAAAATTTTAATCATTTTCTCATTAAAAACCCACTTTCTCATCAAATCTATAGGATTAATTTTTAATCAATGTTTTCCAATTCATTGAATTGAATTTTGAAAAATTAATTCCTTATTTAGAATGAGAATAATTTATATTTTCTTATAAGGTGAAAATATTTTTTTACCAAAATGAATTTTGAAAAATATAAAAAGTACATACCATGGTTAAGGTAATAATAGATTTACTAGGGGGTTAAATTGAGATGATAAGGGTTAACAATAACCTATTTTTTTGTGCAAAAAGTCATGTAATGTATATATTTCACCCGTATAACTTATAGGTTAAATAATTATCCACGTTGAATACTTATAGCATCATAATAATTATGGCATGATTGATTCTTTTCCAAAAATTACAAGTATTCCACTCATCTCACATAAAAAATTCCTCCCCCTCTCCTCTCTTATTGCAACCATTAAAACTTGTTTTTTTTCATAAAATACCAACACAAATCAAATAAAAATTCCCTAAAATAATCCTAAAATCCATATTTTGTATATAAAATAAATCCTAGGAATGGTTTTTATGCAAAACTAAGGTGGATACCAGAAGAATATGTATTATTATTCATCAGGTATTTTTAATATATTTTTTATAAACCTCCAAAAAAAAAATAATTAATAATGATTATATAATATAGTCATAATAAAAAATGTAATATGATATTTATATAATATATTAATGAACTAAAACCATCTATACTTAAATAAAACGGGTTATGAAATCATCATTCGTTAGTACGGTGCACTGCTGACTTGAGAACCAATGTCATGCATTTTTATATGACCACCTCTCAAGGATGGGAATAATTATGGATTTAAAGTATATATAGAATATTTATAATATAATAATACATATGGAGTCAAATATCATATATAAAATTTTAATTTCAGTTCTTTAGTGGATACAATAAGGCCACTTGTGTGTATGACAGACTACCACATCAGGAAGTGTTATGATTCATTATTCCTTGACGCTTTACATAAAATGAAACAATGGTAAAGAAAATGAATATATGTTATAGAAATTTCATAATTATTATATTAAAAACATATTTATAAATATTAAATTGTAATATATCATTTTTTTCCTACATTTTCACTCACTAAAAAAGAGATAATGTCATTCATGTATGTGTGGACAACTACCTTCATTGAGTAATGTGACTCTACATTAATCAACAAACCACATAGATGATATAAATATAAGAATATTTAAATAAATTTAATGGTATATATTATATTATTATAATTATTAAAATATAAAATATTAATTAACTCCTTTACATAATGATTTTAGAAAAATGTAATCATTACTCATGCATATGTATGACCTATATTCTCCATGATCCAATCGGAATTCATTGCACCAAACCAAAATCCTTGATTGATCTTAAAAGTATAATTTTTATATAAATATGATAATTATTTCTTTATTATTAATTTTTTGAAGATTAAATAATGACCCCTTTGAAGAAAGTAAATGTATAAACCATTGTAATAAGTGAAATAAAACTAATAATAAACCACAAAAAGGTTATGGATAAAGTAAATATTTAACATAGGTTTATTATTTAGGAATATAAATAAGAACGTGATAAATAAGACTCATGTTATGGTAATTCATCTCAACTTCTTTTCATTGATCTGTATTTTGTTTTTATGTACCGATGTTCTTTTAGAAGATTCATATACAGACCCTTGTAATGTTATATAATGAATTAATCTATTCTCATGGTTTATAATGTTTTTTCACATGTTATTCTTTCATGGGGATTATGATTCAGATATTTTCAAATTTAAAAGGAATTTTATATAAAAAATTCTCCTTTAATGTTTTCCTTCCCAATCCTTATTTTCCTTGCCAAGGATTTTAAAAATATTTATGAATTTTTTTTATAAAAATAAAATATTGATATAGTTAATATTATGTATTTTATTAATTTATTTTCAAATTTTTTCGAAAGGAATATTTTTACATTTGTTTGATAGAACATTTTGATAAACAATAAAAATGTATGATTTATTCTTAATGTAGATGATGGCAATGCCTTTTCTTCCACCATGGAAATTATTTTATTTATATATTACTGTAAAATAATTAATGTTTTATTCAATTATATAACTATTTATATTTTTTTGGGTATTTGAATATTTAAAAAGTGTCTCTGATAAAAAATTATATTTTTATCTGATTGTGTTTTTAAATATGTTTACTATAGGTTTTCAATGGGCTTTATTATGAAATTTGTTTATTCATGACATGGTAATTTAGAATTATATGAAATGAGTGAGACCGATATAAATTATTAAAAATGGTTGAGCCCCATTATAGAGTAAGGGTGGGCCATGTATAGATTATATGAAGGGTTAACCCAATTAGGGCTATCCAATGAGTTGGTTAATTATTATATTATAATTCTATATTATTTCCATTTTAATTAAAATGGTCTGAAATATATTTATGAATATGATTTTATAATTATTTTAAAAAGTTTATTTAATTTTCTTCTATAGGGTTTAAAGTATCTATTTGAGATAAATTTGTGGGTGTTCTTTAATTGAAAATTTTAATTTCATATACTCAAAAAAATGAAGGTAAAAGTAAAGGTTGTATAAGTTTTCATATTTTTCACTAGGATAATGGTTTTTTTCGTTTTTCATTTCCCATACTTGGTTTTTTGAGATCATACCATAGTTTGGAATGTTTCTACTAGTGTTTTATTATGGGTAAAGGAAAAGGGGAATTCATGTTGAATGTTATGGAGATTTACAATGAAAGAAATCATTATTTTAAAATAATTATTTTTTTGAAAAATTGAATGTAATTTGTTGTGTCCAATTTATATTTTATGGTTTTGTAGTATATGAGTTATGCCATAATTCAATGAAAATATAAACCAAAAGATAACCCCAAATGAAATAGATTGAATTCATGACGTAAAACTCATTATTATGTGATATATAAAGATCTATCATTATAGATACTATAAAAAGATGGAATGGATAAATTTATAGGTTAGAATAATGTTAATAATGTCCCCTTAAAGGATTATAGAATATGGATAAGATGAAATGATGTATCATTTTAATATAACCATGTTTCTTCATATAATCTAGGTATGCTCATAATTTTTTTCTATTGAGGAAACTATAGAGCCATAGTGGGATGGAACTGGGAGGAAAATATCCTTCTAGATCAGTATCCTAATATGGTTTTAATTGGAAGAGAACAATTTTTTAGTGATGTCTTAGAATAAAGAAACAATAAATGAATGTTTTATCCACGCTAGAGAGGAACCTGATATACCGCAACAGAACATGTCTATAATGGAGTGTTTCATTAGAAAATATCCCCCCATCATTCAGAGAATCATCTGAACTCATGCAATCATAAGGATGGATCAACACTTTGAAAAATATATTTGATTTCATGGGATATTCAAAACAAAAAACGTAAAGTCATTCCATATAGAATTTTAACGGTGAATATGATCAAAAATTATGTTTGGTTATGAATATATGAGATAAAGATGATCTTGATGATATGAAATGGTAAAAATTAAGGATTATTTCCATTATTATATATTTACCTATGGTTTTAATCTTGGGATATAGAAATAATTATTGGAATTAAGGTAAAAAGATAAAGATTCAGTGTCTGCATACGATAAAAATTTAATAATGTTGTACAGGTACGTACCTCACTTTTTTTGGGGACTCTGACAGTTAAATTTATAAATATTAATCAACATTAAAACAATGATTACAAAGATAGTTTTCCACAGGATAATTTTAATGTTATGAAAATGTTTTTAATTGTGATGATGAAGTTGAGATGTAGTTTTCTAACATTCACAATCCAAGAAATAAATTGAGTATGAAATAATAAAATAGGAAGGAAATAGAGAATAAAAAACTAATAATTGTTGAGGTAAGACCAAAAAATTCTTAAAATTCATTAAAATAAATTTTGGGGAATGTATGTAAGGATCATTAAAGTGTTGCCACATTGGTAAGTTTGGTCACAATGTTTGTGACTATAATAAAAAGAGTCTGGAAAAACCCATGAATGAGGTAATAGATAGCCATCCAATAATGAGATTTTTTATGTGAAATGAGTTAGGGAATTATTCTAAAATATTTTTAATGTTACTTATTTAGGTGGGAAGTTATTATGATCAGAAGAAAAAAATTGGTGGAAAAATCATTTCCTACTTCTTCAATTAATTTTCGGCTATCAGGTGAAATAGAGATATCTCAAAGGAGATAATTATTTTTAAAATATTGATAATAAGATCAATGTACTACGAACCAATATTTTTATGTTTTATATAATGGATATACATTATGATACATTTATTGGGTTTTTATAAATATCTGAAGTATGCATTTTAGTGGAAAAGTTATTTGAGGAATAATTAATTTATATTTTATAGAAATAAGGTAAAATGTATTGATAATACTTATTGCTAATATATCATTAATTATATTTTAATAATATTCAAATAATATTAATAGACATTGTGAATAAAGGTTTGTTTTGAAAACTGTACTTAAAAGGTTATTAAATGTTTTTTTTATTTTATGTATATCCATAACTATTTTCAGAATGTTATAAGAATAATATTAAACTGTTTTAGAAAAAGGGAGAACTAAGTGGTGGGTGAAAACCTATTGCATCTAGTAAGTCCATAGGGATTGAATCTAATACTGAAGGATGATAAGGGATTATCACCTACCACTGGTGTACACGATGTCTTGGATAATATGACATTTTCCTTAGTTAAATGTTTTGAAAAAATAAATATTAATGATGAACTATTGGTGTTAAATTTGAGGTTTAGAGATTAATATAATATATTGTATAATATGTGATAACAATATTATTTTTTATAAGTATTTAGATATATATTGAAACATGTTTCAACATTTTATGGATCTCATGATTAATTTAATGTGAATTTTAGTGCTTTAGGCATAAAAAATAAATTACTGGATATTAAATTCCTAGAGTAACGGATGAATTGGAAATTGATAGAAAAAAAACAAATGGATTAAATTATTATTATTTAATATAAATATATCAAACATTTATATTTTATTACATTCATAACCAATAAAATAATCCTTGAATTTCATGAAAATGATCATGAAAAATTGTTATAATAATACATTCATATCCAATGAATCAGATAATATTCTAAACTATACAATATTTATGTTTTTGAGGCACTTAATTTTTCATTTTTAATTCACCTTTCTATAACTAATTACCTTAATAACACTCTATATTTTTTTCATGACCATATATTCTCTTTCTCCCAATATTCTACCACTTAGAAACATAGTTATTTGTTTTTTCACATGACACCTCTACATCACTATATATATATTATTAAAAGGATGTTTTATTAACCCTTATTTTGATTTGTGTCTACAAAAAAGTATTTTTAATTTTCTATCCATTAATTATTGATATAATGTTAAAATTGTGGGGAAACTATTTATTAAAGAGGTAGGGGATGTAACACCCCATGATTTTAAAAGAAGAAAAGTATGCTTGATAATGTATGAGACATGAAACAAAAATCATAGAATAAAATTTAACACCCTAATATTTTATGATAAATTTATTTATTAATTAAATTAAATATCTTCCAGAGATTTTATTATATGAAACACTGAGTTGATCATGCATTACATGCAACACTGAGTTTAAACGAAACATAAAATTTTATGAAAATAATTTTATTTATTACAATAGTTATCACCTAGATATTAGAATGATAAATACGAATAGAATTAAATAAACAATGAAAATATATTTTTTACAAATGTTCATTTTTTATTTATTTATTATAGTAAAAATTTGAACCATTTAAAATAAAAAAGTTATCTAATTAATTTTCTAAAAGTTAGTATAGACATGCTTTGCACACATAATTTAAAATTATATTATTTACCTATTTTAGAAAATTTATTTTAATAAAAAACAATAATTTTTTAAATAATTATATCAAAATTATTCTAGGGTTAATTTTTGTTTTTTTAGAAAAAATTCATTTTTTGCTTACTAGTGAAAAATTATGAATTATGTATTGAAAAAGTCATTTTTGATAAATTATTTATAATGTTAAATATTATTTTGAATTGAATTGAAAGTAAAATATTTTTAATTATATTTATATTTATCTAGTTTAGAACATCTTAATCCTTGTCATAGCGAATCTTGATATAAAATATATAATCATGTGAAAATTTTCTCTTTGAAAAATCACTTTATTATGAAGTCTGTGAGATTAATTTTGTATTATATTTTGGAAAATATGCGAATTTAATTTGGGGAAGTGGATTAAATATTTTGAATCATCATAATTCATATTTTATGATAAGTTAAACATAATTTTTATCTAAAATGAATAGTGGAAACATGAAAATGTAATTACCATAGTCAAGGTAAAAATGGATTTACCAGTGTGTTAAACTGAGACTATAAGTGTTTAAAATGACATAAAAACTTCAAAAAAACCAATTTTTTTTTAAATATTTCAACCATTAATTGTTTAGATTCTATAATTGACCTTTTTGAAGCTTTTGTGATGATAAAAAATCAGTTCTGATTGAATCAATCCAAACAATTATAATTCTTCCACTAAACTCAATTTTAAAAGGATACACTATCCTCTCTTTTCACACCATCAAACGTATTTTGTTCATAAAGTAACTACTAAAAATCAATTCCAAATTTCCCTAAAATAATCTTATATTCCTTTATTTGGTAAGTGTTGGACTCCTCATGTGTTAATCATGTTTTAATGATCACAAATCTCATTACTGTTAATTAATATTGATCTTTAGTGCACATCATGTTTTTATAATAACAAATCTTATGGATTTTAATTACTCTTTACAAGTCTTATACATGATCACAATTCTCTCATATATAATCTCTAATGATTAACCTTATCCCATATTCTGCATACCACTGTCTTAGTCCAAATACAGATATTTGTCTAAGTATGGAGACACCGTGAAGGACTCACCGTGACTCAGACATCGTGAAGGACTCACCATGACCCAGACACTGTGAAGGACTCGCCATGACCCAGACACCATGAAGGGCTCACTGTGACCCAGACATCGTGACCACTCACTGTGATCAGACACCGTGACCACTCACCGTGACCAGACACCGTGACCACTCACCCTGACTAGACACTATGATTAGACACCGTGAAGAAGACACCGTTTCCATGATCACTGTGACACCGTTTCTTAAGCTTTTGCCAATATAATTTTAAATAATGCTAATTGTCATATTTGTTGTTTTTAATGCAATTAATGTTATTTAATGTTAGTTGTTGGCATGTTAGTAAACCGTATCTCATACCTATGAAAAAGTAATCCTTCCTACTGCCAGAACTCGTGGAATATAAGAAAGACTAAGATGTAATACACACAAAAAAAAACTTAACTACAACAACGTGAATATACAACATGAAGAACTTATGTACACACGAGTGCACTGTGCTGAACAAGAAGGATATTACAAGACCTTCAAAGAACTGTCATGAGTGAAATCCAATACTACTGAAGAACACACGACGAATCAAGACATCCTTCTCACTTCTGAAGAAGACAAGCTGAACTACAACACTCTGTTTTTCAACAGAAAAACCATAGACTAACTCAGAAGAATTCCTGCTGAATCCAACGAGTCCAGAGCTACATTGATAATCACTAGAGCTTTCTAAACTCTCATATATCTTCTCTACGTGATTTATTTATTAACGTTCGAGCAGTGTGATGTACTCTGTATATCTTTACACAAACTGTCTCCTGCACTGAACTGAAGGATATCAAAATCCTCACTCAAATTCTCTTAAACTTTTTTTACCCACGTCAACTGTGGAAGAGGTCATTGTCTGACCTAGTCTTTGTTTTTTTTCCACAAAGTACAGTGGTAGAGGTCCCTGCGTGGCCTGGACAGTTTTTTAAAACTGTTGTTAACCCCGATCCAAGGCGTGGATCAAATTTATATATATATTTGAGAGGACTTAGTCTCGGCTTGAGACTGAACCTCTTGTTTTATCTGCTGTGCATATTTTATTTAAGTTCAATGTATACGACATATATAATATTTATTCTGCTGGTATTACTTTAAAATACAAAATTATTTTGAAGCTACATTGATAGTTAAATTATAAAGTGTTTACACTTATTGTAAATCATTAGATTAGTTTCAAAAGTTAGTTTGATCTTGTGGTTAAAATAATTGAGATCTAATCAATATTTGAGAAGCTAAGTGAACATTTATAATCTGTATAAATTCACTACAGTTTAACTTATTTTATAAATCGTGGGATTTTAACTAGACAATATTTTAATAGAAATTTTAATTGGAACTCAATTCACCCCCCTCTTGAGTGTCCACTCCGACCAACATTTGGTATCAGAGGATTAGTTTTTTGTTCAATGATTTTTGAAATAATCCTTTTTTCAACTGTGATTTTAGTTGCATCTTTAATGATCTTAAATTTCTGTTTGTTCTAAATTGTTATCTCTTTAAATTGTCTTTGTATAATCTAGTTATGGATAATAGACTAGAGGGTGCTTCTACAAACAGGCCACCTTTCTTCAATGGTACAAACTATGCTCAGTGGAAACTTAAAATGAAAATTCATTTATAAAGAATTGGTTTTGATATTTGGACTGCCATAAAATCAGAATATAAACTTCCCTCTACTGGTAGATCCACTTGGGATGAACCTACAAAGACTGCTTATAATAATAATTGTAAATCCCAGAATTCCCTATACAGTGCTTTAGGAGATGAAGATTTTAACAAAATTTCTGCTTGTAAAACTGCTTTTGATATTTGGGATACCTTGGGTCTTTCTCATGAAGGAACAACCAATGATAAAGAGATGATATTAAATACTTATACTATTAAATATGATAATTTTAAAATGAAAACTGATGAACCTATTTCGGACATGTTTCATAGGTTTAATGAGATAGTCAATACAATGAATTCACTTGGAAAAGTTGTTCCAGCAAAGGAACAAATTATGAGAATCTTGAGAAGTTTACCAGACCGATAGAGAGGCACATCTGTTTCAATCAGAGAGTCATGTGACATTGCTGCTCTAACTCTCAATGAACTCATTGGTAATCTTATGATGTATTTGGAAGAACTCAAGGTGAATAAAGAGGAAGATGATGAAATTAAGAGGAAATCAGTGGCTTTCAAGACTACTACTTCAAAGATAAAGGAGAAAGATAAAGCTCAACAACCTACTGACAGTTTAACCAGTGAAAAATTGGACTCTGATAGTGATGTTGAAATGGATCAGATAGCCAGAAGGTTTAAGAAATTTTATAGGAAGAAGAAATTCTTCAGAAAATCAAATTACAAAGGAATGTATGAAAATAAGGGACATTGGAAGAAGGATTGGAAAAAGCCAGATAAAAGTGATGAAGTTACCTGTTATGAGTGCAAAAGAAAAGGACATAATAAAGCAGACTGCCCAATGATCAAATTCATGTGGAAATATGATTACAAGGATAGTAAGTACAAAAAGGCTATGAAGGATACTTGGAGCGCTTCTGAGGATAGCTCTAGTGAATCTGAATCTTCTGAGACTGAAACCAGAAATAAGGTAAACATGTGCTTTATGGAAAAAACATCTGAGGTAACCCTAGATACTCCTGCTTTAAATTCTTATTATTCTAAATATAGTGCAAAATTTGATTCTGACACTGAAAATATGACTAGTGAGGAATTGTTTGAATATTGTAATATGCTGGAAGATACATGCAACGAACTTAAGGACAAATACAAATCATTAAAGAAACATCATGCTCTCACTACTACTTGTAAAACTGAATTTACTATTGAAAAAGATAAAAATGCTCAACTGTTAAAGGAGAACACTGAACTGAAAATATCTAATGAGCAACTCAGAAAGGATTTAGAGAAATTCACAAATGTAAAGGATACACTAACTCAAATGCTAGGAAATCAAGTTTCACCAAAATACACTACTGGAATAGGCTACAAACCTGGACATAGACAGTTTATTAAGAATAGATTTATTCCTAAATCTGGACAGAATGATGCTAATTCTAGTTATGGACATTTATAATCTTCAACTAGTTATATTCATAGTTATGGGTCTAATAAGGTTTATCTTTCAATGTCTTTTGATTCTTAAAATTTTATGAGACCCATAAGACAAATTCGGGTACCAAAAGCTTTGATTACTAACCTGTCTGGACCCAAGAAGATCAGGGTTCCAAAATCATTTCCTATCTAAATCTTTTTTGTAGGAAACCTACTTAAATAGCTCTTGTAGGAAGACCTGGTACTTGGATAGTGTATGTTCAAGACATATGTCTGGAGACTTCTCATTCTTTAAAATCATAGTTAAAATTGATGGAGGTTTTGTTACCTTTGGTGATAATTCTAAAGGGAAAATCATCGTCTTAGGCCAGATTGGTAACACTGACTCAGTTTTAATTTTTGATGTTTTATTTTTTGATGGACATAAATATATTCTGTTAATTATTTCTCATATATTTGATGATGGTTTTAATGTTAAATTTGAAAATGATTCTTGCAATGTTTTTAATTCTAAAAATGCTTTAGTATTTTCTGCCCTGCGAAATGAAAATGTTTATGCTGTTGATTTAAATTCTTTAGCCATGCAAAATATTAATTGTTTAAATTCTTTTCATAAAGAGTATTGGCTTTGGAATAGAAGATTAGGACTCTGTAATATACAATCACTTATTAAACATACTAGGAAGAACGTAGTTAGAGACCTACCCAAACTTGAGTTTCCAAATGACAAAGTTTGTAATCCCTGTCAAAAGGGAAAGCAACACAAAATCTCTTTCAAACCAAAGAAAGAAGTATCAACTTCTCAACCTCTTGAGTTGGTTCACATGGATTTGTTTGTAAAATCTAGAGTTTTTATCTTAAATGGGAAGCACTATGTCTATGTCTTAGTAGATGAATTTTCTAGATATACTTGGGTATATTTTCTAGCTCACAAAAGTGAATCTTGTTCATACTTTGTTAAATACTCCAAATCTATAGAGAACCTTAGTGGACTTAAGATTAAAACATTGAGAAGTGATCATGGTTGTGAGTTTGAGAATCATGAATTTGAATCCTATTGCTCAAACAATGGCTATTGTCACATTTTCTCTACCCCTAGGACACCTCAACAAAATGGTGTAGTAGATAGAAGGAATAGAACCCTGCAAGAAATTTCTAGAACCATGCTTAATGAGTTTGACCTACCTATTTATTTTTGGGCCAAAGCTTTAAATACAGCTTGTTATATTTTCAATAGAGTCTTAATCAGACCTGTTTTTTAGAGGACCCCTTATGAGTTGTGGAACCATAGGAAACCCAAGGTTAACAACTTCAAAGTCTTTGGCTGTAAAGTCTTTATTCTTAATACCAAAGGTAATCTTGAAAAGTTTGCATCCAAGATTGAGGAAGGAATTTTCCTAGGTTATATTATTTATAGTAAAGCCTATAGAGTTTTCAATAAGAGAACCAAGTGTGTGGAAGAATCTATTCACATCAAGTTTGATGAAACTGGTCCACATGAGCCTAAAATCTCTCTAGAAAATATTGAAGAACATTTATCTATTCTGAACCTTAATGATGAATCAAATGAACCTGCTATAAAGACAACATGGTCTGGAAATTTTCCAGAACCTGCTTCTGTTGATTCCCAACTTGTTGATGAACCTGAAATTTCTAGTCCTACCTTTACTAGATCAACTAGAATTCTAAAGAATCATCCTTTAGATGATGTTGTAAGAAATCTTGATAGAGGTACACATACTAGAGCTTCTCTTAGAAATCAGGTTGAACATCAAGCCTTCTTGTCACAGCTTGAACCTTAAAACATTGATGATGCTATTAATGATGAATTTTGGGTAATTGCTATGCAATAAGAACTCAATTAGTTTGAAATAAATAAAGTTTGGAATCTTGTTGAAAGACCTAAGGACACTTTCACAATAGGCACAAAATAGGTTTTTATAAATAAATTAGATGAATCCGGAAACATATTTAGAAATAAAGCTAGACTAGTTGCACAAGGCTATAGTCAAGAAGAAGGTATTGACTATGAGGAGACTTTTGCTCCAGTAGCCAGATTAGAAGCTATTGGGATTTTACTTTCTTATGCTGCACATTTAAATATCAAACTATATCAAATGGATGTCAAGAGTGCATTCTTAAATGGATATATTGCAGCGGATGTTTTTTTTGAACAACCACCAGGTTTTTCAAACTCTCATTTTCCAAATCATATTTTCAAACTATCAAAAGCTTTATATGGTTTAAAGCAAGCTCCAAGAGCTTGGTATGATAGATTAAGTACTTTTCTAATTTCTAAAGGTTTTACAAAAGGAATAGCTGATCCTACTCTTTTTATAAAAAGAATTTCAAAAGATGTTTTATAAGTACAAATTTATGTTGATTATATTATCTTTGGATCTTCTAAAAATTCATTATGTACTGATTTTTCTAAAATGATGCAAAATGAATTTGAAATGAGTTTAATGGGTGAACATAAATTCTTTCTTGGTTTTCAAATTCTTCAAAATGATGATGGAATTATTTTAACTCAAAGTAAATATACTAGAGATATTTTAAAGCGTTTTGGATTGGATAGCACAAAATGTAGTGACACTACCATGAGTACCACCTGTAAGATGGATCTTGATGAAAATGGTAAATCTAATGATCAAACCACTTATAGAGGAATTATTGGAAGTCTACT
Organism: Viscum album; assembly: GCA_963277665.1. Lineage (NCBI taxonomy): Eukaryota > Viridiplantae > Streptophyta > Magnoliopsida > Santalales > Viscaceae > Viscum > Viscum album. The sequence continues at coordinate 1,783,713,263 of OY728121.1, read as the reverse complement.
CTACCTGACTGCTAGTCGTCCTGATATTATGTTTAGTGTGTGTATGTGTGCTCATTTTCAAGCAAAACCTAAAGAGTTACATTTAAATGCTGTAAAAAGAATTTTCAAATAACTCAAGCATACTCCCAATCAAGGACTGTTCTATCCCAAAGGACAATCATTTGAATTAGTTAGTTATTCTGATGCCGACTTTACTAGATGTAAGCTAGATAGAAAAATAACCTCTGGAACATGTCATCTTTTAGGCAAGTCACTAGTATCATGGTGTGGTATGAAACAAAATTCTGTTGCATTGTCAACTGCAGAAGCTGAATACATAGCTACTGGAAGTTGTTGTGCACAAATTTTGTGGATGAAACACACATTACTAGACTATGGATATCAATTCAGACAAGTCTCAATAAATTGTGACAACACAAGTTCTATTAATATTTCTAAGAATCCTGTTTCTCATTCTAGGACAAAACAAATTGATGTAAGACATCACTTTTTGAGGGATCACTATTAAAAAGGTGATATCCATTTGGAATTCATTGGTACTGAATATCAACTTTTCTGATATATTCACTAAACCATTAAATTCTGAAAGATTAGACTACATCATACATGATATTGGTAAGATTAATCATAAATGAATATCTTACTGATATTAATGTTTAATACTTTACTATACATTACCTTACAGTTTCATACTTACTGTTTCTAAGTTACGGTTTTATGCTCGTGGTCTGAAAACTCACTGTATCACCGTGACTATATAAAATGCTCACTATCTCACCGTGATGACTATAAACTGTCTCACTGTGATGACTAGTTTTTGGTCTCACTGTAATATCTAATCATGGTCTCACCGTGAAAATTATGTTTTTTTACCCGTATTGCGGTAATTTTTATTTCACCGATATTTTATTTCCCGCGTTTGTGTTGGTATGACGTTTGACATTCCCAAATGATAAAACATAAGGGTTTCATTCAATTACTTACCCGAATTCTCTCCTAAACCATCTCTTCCCTCTCGCCCGAACCTTTAGTGAATGCCAAGGATGAAGCGTCCATCTTCACCCTCGTCTGAGAAGCACTGCTCTAAGAAACAATAGAGGATACCGAGGATATATCCAGAAGGACCTCTAAACCCAAACCGGGTAAGCCGTACCGTTGTAACTGAAAAAGAGGTTTTCCTTGAATGGTTGCTGTCTAGAAGATCATTAGTTTTGAAAGTTTTAAAAGAACAAGGATGGCTTGAATGGTTCACTGGACAGAATAGATCGATTTACCTGAGGCTTGTATCTCAATTCTATCAGTATGTGAAGTTCTCTTTTGAGTTTGGAGAATTCTTTTTGGTGACCAGCTGGATTGATGGTCATAAGTTCTATTTCTATTCAATGTTGTGGGCTTCATGCCGAAGAATTCCACATGAAGGAGTGTGTGAAGATTACCAGAGAGACCCTCCTCCAACAACCGACATCTTTTACCTGGAAACCGCTTTGGAAAATCTAACTGGAAATGGCACCAAGCGAATGGCCATAGCTTCTGAACTGGATGGGGAGACAAGACTTCTGTTCAAGTTCATTCAGAATTTGGTTAGTCCAAGAAAACGAGATTTTGCTGTGATGAAGTATCAGGATGTGTTCCTGATTCACCTGTTGAAGAATGGCCATAAGATAAATCTGTGGAAGTATGTTATCAACCATATCTGTGAGCTGATCAAAGTAAATTCCAAATACACCTCCCTATTTTATTCAAGGATGATTTTATCCATGTTAGTTTCAAAAGGGATGGTTAGACCGAATGAAGAAAAATTAGAGGACCTTGATTTCTGCCTATCTATGCCTATCATCAGAAGGATGAAGATTAGCTGGAATCCCTAGAAAAAGAAATGGGTTGAGGATAGTGATCAACTATATAAAAACTTTAATCCTATTGACTATCCAAGAAGGCCTAAGAACCTAGCTGACCTTGGTTTGGAACCAGATGAAGTGGCTTAGTATTCAGAAGAAGAAGAACAAGAAGAAGTAATAGCTGAAGTTCCACCAAGAGAAGAATCTGTAATACCTCCAATGGAAACAGTTCCTATTGAAGAGGAAAGGGATGTTATCCCTGCTGAAATACCTCAAGGAGAGGACGTTTTTGTTGAAAAATAAAAGGACAAAGGATCCTTCAGTTGTTATTCATGAGGAAGAAGCTCATCCCAATGCTACAAGGAAATTGGTTTTTCCTGGTTTAGAACAACAAGAAACCATTGAGGCATATTTTGTTGAAGAGACTATTTCTATTGAGAAAGAAGCAAGTCTGGAAGCTTATCCAGTGGAACAATTGGTTCCTGAGATTATTCCATCTGCTGAAGAAATAATGGAAATTTCCTTTTAGCTGGAAAGGAAGGAGTTTGCTGAAGAGATTAGAGATAATCTTATGGATCATGTCCATGTTCCTGAACCTCAAGAATCTGAAAGGGAAGCACAAGTTGAGGGGGAGGAAACTCGAAATCTTGATATTTTGGAAGCTGGATCTGCTGAATCTTCTCAAACTTCTGTCACATTCTCTGCACACTCTCGGTATGAGTTCCCAAGCTTTTGTGATGTGAATGTGTCACAGCAAGTGACTGAAACTGGAATGGATCTTTCTTCTCTGTTTCAACTGATGTCCTTAGCTCATTCAGAACCAGAACGAGAGCCCCAACCTCAATCTGGATCAGAATCTGAGTCTAAAGATGACTCTGACCCTTAACCAGAATCGGAACCTCTTCCTTTAACTGCATCCTTACCTGAGCTTCACTCTTTTGTAACCAATGATGATCTGAATGTTTTTGGCGAGACTTTGTTAGCTGGATTTGAGAAAATTGTCTCCACTAAACCTCGCCCAGTGACTCAATTATGTCAAGAAGATTCTTCAATTCTCTTGGAAAATATTATCTTTCATATTCAACCATGGATGATCCGAGAAGTTCAGGAAGTCAGAGTAGAGAATAAGCTGCTAAGTGCTGATGTTGCAAATCTGAAAAGTATGGTAGAAAGTATACAGAATGAGTTATCTTTGAGATCAGAGCCTGCTCCTGTTTCTGCCCCGGCACCTGTTTCTCTTTCTCATGAATCTTCTGATTCCCTCCTTGCTAGGTAGATTATGTCTCAAGTTCATCCTTAACTACATTATTTTGATGAGAAGATTGGAAAAAGGCACACCAAGATGCTGGAATTCATGAGAGAGCTTGTGGAAACTCTGAATAAGCTTACAGATGAATACACTGAATGACAGCAAAAAGTTATGAAATAGCTCATAGTTCTAAACGAATCTGTCAAGGCTTCAACTTCTTCTGGTCAGACCTCCACACCTTCTTTGGATGATTCTATGCTGAGATTCATAATTAAGGAAGAATTTCAGAATGCCATCAGTGGATTGGATCTGTCTTCTTTGTCAGAAGTAATTAAGAATAGTGATAGAGCATTGGACATGGTTAGGATTCATTCTAAGATATCCAATGATGATAAAAAAGATATCTCCAAGAAAATATATTTGTATCTTTCACGGATTTTCTCTAAAAGTGACATGACAGATCAATTTAGATATCTTGTGGAAAATATGAGAATCCCTCTGGTGACTCATGATTTTAAAGCTCATGTTCAGAAACTTTCGGAGTTCACCAGATTGTTGGAAATATTTCTAGAGAATAAGGATGATTTTGAAAAGGCTATGCAGTATAGTGGTGAAATCATTAATGATTTCATCAATCTTTTGAAGTCATATCTTCATGTGCAGAGTACTCTTATAGTTTCTCCAGCTGCTGCACCCCTTAGACCTGGACTCCCTGCCTTAGCATCAACTGCCATGATAGTTAGCCAAGCCCTTTCTCAGATACGACCAGTCATTATTGACCAACTTAAGCCTATATCTTCTACTGCTCATTATTTTGCTCCATCTGTTTTTGAAGGTCTACCCTTACCCTCATTTTCTACCACATCTATACCTTCTTCTACTTCAGCACTAGCTCCTGCTACTGATAATGTCAAGGAAAAATGGATCCCTAAAGAGTCTAGAGACTGTTTTTCTTTTTGATGGGATGTCATTTATTGTTAACAGTTTGTACTTCTCTTTTACTTTGTATTCTGAATCCTTTTTTTAATGACAACTACCGAGTTTCATTTCCTCTTATCTACTTTTTGATAATCCCAAAAGGGGGAGAAAACCTACAGGTATCAGTTCTATAATAGTATAAATGGGGGAGAAAAACTACAAGTATCTGTTCTATAATGTTTTTTCTATGTTAGTATCTTTAATATTACATGTCTTTTATATTCTTCCTATATATTATTTTTGATCATAAAAAAGGGGGAGATTATTGGACTCCTCATGTGTTAATCATGTTTTAATGATCACAAATATCATTACTATTAATTAATCTTTATCTTCAGTGCACATCATGTTTTTATATTAACAAATCTTATGGATGTTAATTACTCTTTACAAGTCACATGCATTATCACAATTCTCTCATATATTATCTCTAATGATTAAACATAACCCATATTCTGCATATCACTGTCTTAGTCCAAATACAGATATTTGTCTAAGTATGGAGACACCGTGAAGGACTCACCGTGACCCAGACACCGTGAAGGACTCACCGTGACCCAGACACCGTGAAGGAATCACCATGACCCAGACACCATGAAGGACTCACCGTGACCCAGACATCATGACCACTCACCGTGATCAGACATCGTGACCACTCACCATGACCAGACACTGTGACCACTCACCGTGACCAGACACCGTGATCAGACACCGTTTCCATGATCACTGTGACACTGTTTCTTAGGATTTTTTCAATATTATTTTAAATAATACTAACAGTCATATTTTTTATTTTTAATGAAATTAATGTTATTTAATGTTAGTTAATGGCATGTCAGGAAACCGTATCTCATACCTATGTAAATGGAATCATTCCTACTGCCAAAACTCGTGGAATATAAGAAAGACTGAGATGCAGTACACACAAAAAAACGTAACTACAACAATGTGAATATACAACACGAAGAACTTACGTACACCCGAGTGCACAGTGCTAAACAACAAATATATTGCAAGACCTTCAATGAACTCTCGTGAGTGAAATACAATAATGTTGAAGAACACATGACGAATCAATACATCCTTTTCACTTCTAAAGAAGACAAGCAGAACTACGACACTCAGTTTTTCAACAGAAAAAGAAGAGACTAACTCAGAAGCATTCCTGCTGAATCCAACGGGTCCAGAGCTACATTGATAATCACTATAGCTTTATAAACTCTCATCTATCTTTTCTATGTGATTTATTTATTAACTTTCGAGCAGTGTGGTGTACTCTGTATATCATTACACACACTGTCTCAATCACTGAACTGAAGGATATCAAAATCATCATTCAAATTCTCTTAACCATTGTTTACCCACGTCAACTGTGGAAGAGCTCCTTTTGTGACCTGGTATTTTTTTGTTTCCCACAAAGAATAGTGGTAGAGGTCCCTGCGTGGCCTGGACAGTTTTCTAAAACTGTTGTTAACCCCGATCCAGGGTGTGGATCAAATTTATATATATATTTGATAGGACTAAGTCTCAGCTTGAGACTGAACCTCTTTTTATATCTGTTGTGCATCTTTTATATAAGTTTAATGTATACGACATATATCATATTTATTCTGCTGTTATTACTTAAAAATACAAAATTATTTTGAAGCTACTTTGATAGTTAAATTAGCAAGTCTTTACACTTATTGTAAATCAGTATATTAGTTTAAAAAGTTAGTTTGATATTGTGGTTAAACTAACTGAGATCTAATCATTCTTTGAGAAGCTAAGTGAACATTTACAATCAGTATAAATTCACTACAGTTTAACTTATTATATAAATTGGGGGATTTTAACTTGACAATATTTTAACAGAAATTTTAATTGGAACTCAATTCACCCCCCCTCTTGAGTGTCCACTCCGACCAACAGTAAGCAATCAATACTATGAAGGATTTTGATGCAAACCTAAGGAGCATACCTAGAGAAGTGGTAATGTTATTCAATGAGAGTTTTTTATTTTATTAATGTCTACTTATCATTTAATTATTTTTAAAAAATTAATATATAATAACCTTAGTATAATATATATAATTTTATCTTTTTATAATAAGGACATTACCTATAATCATTTATACTTTCGTCAAATGGGTTACAAAATAATCTGTCATATGTAAAGAGGACTACCACCTCACTAACCTATGTCATTCATTTTTTATTACCATTAACCATTATTGGGAATGATGATGGAAATAAAGTATATATATTGTATTGGAAATATAATTAATCCTATATTGATAATATATTATATACAATCATAAAATTTTAATTCCATATGGGATAAAATAATGTCGCTCATGTTTACGATAAACTACCACCTGGTGAGGCGATGTGAATGGTTTTTCACTAATGCTTTACTTGGAAGCTAATATGGGTAAATATATAAATATATGTGATATAAATGAAATTTTTATGATATTGATGACATATTTATCATTAGCAATAGGTAATATATCATTTTATTTATTATCTATTCACTCACTAAGAAAAGTTATAACGTTGTTTATGAACATGTGGACTACCACCTTTAGGAAGTGATGTGAAAATACTTTCATCACCAAAAAATGATTATATATATAAATCAATAACATAATATATCTGATATTTTTGTCATTCATTAAATATAAAATATTAGTTACCAAATTTCCATATTGATTATTTTAAAAAGGAAAAGTAACTCATGTGTATGTATGACATACCGTCTCTATGATCATAGCATACTTCATTAATCAAAACGAATATTAATGATTGGTATTAAATGAATAATTTATGTATATATATAACAATCATGTAATTTTTATTATGGTAAATTTTCTTGAACAATTACCTTTTGGACCATAATCAACATATATTGTTAAATTTTGACACACCAAATGAATGTGGTCAAAACAACCAACATTAAATTAATTATTTATGTAAAAGTATAAATAATTTTAATAAGTAAAATATATGTAATAATATAATTTTAAAAGGTTAAAAATTATTTAAAATAATTAACATAAGTTTATTATTCAAGAATATAAATAAACACGAGACAAGTCAGACTCAAGTCAAGAGTTTTCATCTCAATATCCTTTTACAAAGGCATATTTTGATTTCATGTACCTATATTATTTTTTTAGGTGTGTATAGAGACACTTTTACATGATATATAATAAATTACTCTATTCTCATGGTATTTAATGTTATTTTTAATGTTATTATTTCATAGATATTAGGATTCAAATATTTTTAATGTGATAAGGGCCTTTTATTTAAAGAAATACACTTTTTCAATTTTCATTCCAACTCCATATTTTCCATATATATGTTTCTGAAATTATTTTATAAATTTTTTTTTGTTGAAAAAATTATTTATAAAGTAAATTTTATTTTAATTTATTACTTTATTATCAATTTTTATTCAAAATGAATCCTTTTATGTGTTTTATAATTAATGTTTTGACGAATGAAGAAAATAAATGTTCTATTACCAATGTCTATGATAACAATGAATTTTTTTACATTATGTGTATAATTGTATTTTTGAATGCCTCTGAAATTTGGTGCGCTTGATATAGCTTTTATGAAGGGTTGTTCTCCATTATAGCCCATAAAAATTGGTGATCTTAATATTGCTTATACAAAGTGTGAGACCCGTTGTTTCTCTCCAATGCATTGGGTAATGATTATATTTTAATCTTGACAAATAATTATCAGAATTAAAATGAATTTAAAAGGTTTTAATTAATATTATTATATAAGTCATAAAATCTAGTTTTTAATTTCTTGATATGGGTTTTAAGTCTTTTTTTGAGAAAAACTTTTGTGAAATTTTCAGGTTAAAATGTTTTATTTTATACAGTCAAAGAAAATTAAAGTTATTGGAATAAATTTATGAGTATTCCTATTATTAGATGGAATAATGGTTTTATTTAATTTTTTATTTCCAATAACGATAATTTTGTTCTCATCCTTTTACTAAAAGGTTTATCACTATGTTCAATGATGGATAATGGAACAAAAGAAGAGAAAATAAAAGTCATGAACATTTTTCATGAAATGAAATCATTATTTATTTGAAAAAGTTTATATTATGAAAAATTGGATACTATTTGTAAGGTTCCAATTTGAATTTTATGGGTTTTTAATGTTTGAGTTATGGCCCAATTCTCTAAAACTCTATACCTGAATAGATAATCAAAAATAATAGAATGAACTATTGAATTAAAAATCAAGATTATGTAATGTTTAAGGTCATCTCTTTATAGTTGTTATGAAAGGATGGGTTATAACACATTAGTGGTTAGGATAATGCTAACCCCATTCCTTTTAAATATTCTACCTTATGGATATGTTGAAATAATTTAGCATTTTATCATTACCATGTTGATTCATCTAAACTATGCCTCTTCATAATTTATTTATTTAGAGGAATAAAAGGATCTATAGTGGGATGATACCAAGAGGAAAGTATCCTTCGAAATAAGAATTGTGAGACAGTTTTAATTATAAGGGGACAGATTTTATTGTGATAGATCATTTGACATAAACTATAAATGGTTGTGGTATGCATGCTAGATATGAATCCTATATAACAAAGAGGATCATGTATATAGTGCATCATTTAATGAGGAATCATCCTCCACCATTTAGTGTATCATCTGACCATATAGTGGATTAAGGATGTATCAACACTCTGGAAAAGATATTTGATGTCATGTGATTTTTGGAATATCAAGATGCAAAAAATTAAATTTATCATTTTTAAGGTGAAGCTAATCTATGGAAGTCATTATTTTTGAATACCAAAGATAAATATGATATTGAAGATATCTTAATAAGATGAATTATTGATATTTTACTTGTGAAATATTTCTCTAAAGTGGTTTCGATTACGATAGAGGTTCAATTATTCTAATTGATGAAAAACAATGAAGATTCAGTGTCCACATATGAAGTATATTTTACAAGGGTGAAAATCTATGTGTCGGATTTTTTGGGGGGCGTTAATAATAGAATTAATAGATTTTACTCAGGACTAAGATGATTCATGTGAATATATTTGGGAACATGATAAATTAAAATTTATGAGAAATTTTTCTATGATAATAAAATTGAGATATAGTTTTCTCGTAGTAATGTTCCATGTGATTAAAAGAGTATGGAAAAGTCAAATTGGAAGGAAATATAGAATAATCCTACTTGGAAACTTGTATGTAATCTCAAAACTTGTTCCATGTGTGGTAAAATTCAATTTGAGAAATGTATGTTAGAATCCAGAAATATTTACTAGTGTCGTAAGGCTTGTCACTTGGTTCATCAATGTAATGAAACAAGTCCCATACAACCAAAGCTAATAGTTATTAAATCAATTGATAGATGATATTTATTTAATGAGTTGTGAAATTATGCTATCTTGTGTATAAAGATACTTACTCAATGTGTAAATCATCATGATTAGAAACAAAAATTGTTTGGAAATTTATTTTCTACTTATATATTTGATGAGAGACATCATGTGAAGTAGTGATTACTCTAGGGAGTTCAGTTGTTTGTGTTTTTTTATCATAAGATCAATTTATTAAGAACCCCTCTTTTTATTACTTAAGAAATGGAAATATTTTTAAGTAAATTTATTTATTTTTTATTTATATATAATGTATATGTTTTAGTGTAATTTTTTAGGAATAATACCTTAACATTTTATATAGATAAGATAAATTTTTTTCATAAACATTAAGGATAATATATATTTAATGAAATTTTAATAATATTAAAAAAATATTATTAGACTTTGTGAAAAAATACTTGCAATGAAAACAATTATAAAAAAGTTATTAAATGATTAATTTTATTTCAAGGGTGTCCATCATTTCTTTGGGAATATAATATTAATTATATTAGAATGGTTTAGAAAAATGAAAACCTACATTCTTGGTGGTAACATGCCCTCTTCGGCTGGTCCACATGGCTTAAACCAATGTCCTAAAAATGATACGGGTTTAGTGCCAACCAATAACCTATGCGATTTATGGTTTATATGTGTGATGAAACAGAACCATATACCCTTTAAAAATTTTACCCAACCTAAATTTACATATACCTAATACCCATGGGTTTGAGACTAGTACCATGAATTCAATAAAAAATAGAGGGAACAATTTTTCATATGTTAAAGAAGACAACGTGAAATACACACAAATACAAAAATAAAAAGTAGAAGAAAACGTGAATATATAATTCATTAAAGATAAAAAATGTAGGTGATATAATAAAAGAGATAGAAAAACATTCTCAAAGAGATAAGTCTAACTACAAAGAATGAAAAAACAAAAATAGATACACCAGTAGTGTCCATGTGATAGCATAGGAAGACTCCCCCATACTAACACCAATTACCAAAACCCAGCTGATAGAAAACCTCACCCCTCACATTAGATCCATTCCTTTACATTCAAAGAAATACATAACGTGGTCTCTGCACCACCGAAGGGGTGTGTAGGGTGTGATCTAACTTGATCAGCAGGATCTGACCTAGGTGTTTTATAACAAGTCTCTATACAATAATCCAAACATTATCAACATTAAATAAAATTATGAATGATAGGTAGTTTAATAGTTTTATATAAAAAATGGGAACCCATTTTAATTCATCCATTTTTTATATTTAAAATGATAAACACGATGAAATAGTTTAAAATAATTTCATATACATATATGAAAATAGATAAATCAAATTTAGAAAAAATGTAGGAATAATATATCATATCAAATACATGGAAGTAAAACTAAAATTTTACAAACTAAAACAACCCAAATATGATAAAGAAAAGGTAACATCACACCAATCATAACAGTATGTTAGGATAGGTAGGACACTCATACATAACATATGTAATCACACTATCTCCAAAGCACTAGACATATGAATCGAATCTAGGTAGCAAAGTAACAACCCATAAAGAAAACATCCCAATAGATTCAACATGTCCCTAGAACAACATTCCTGGGGTGTAGAGGAGCACCCATGAATGAAACCCTATATAGTGGATGTGTCTTATTACTATAAATTACATTTATGTACCCAAGGTTTCCCATTTTCTCTATTTTATAAACCATTTTATCAAAACCTTGTTTCTAAAAAAATTTCATAAACACATTTTAAAATTCATTAGAAAACATTTTAATTTACAAAAATTAGGGGAAAACCATCATTTATAAAAAAAAATTACACATTGAAAAATAATTTTAGTTAGTCATTTCAATTCATTTATAAAACAATTACATAAAACTAGAGCTATAATGTTTACCCATTTATGAAAGAGACGGAACCACCTAACTGAAAACATGGGGTGACACATGCCTGGATAGGGATCCACCAAAAATAATAACATAATAAAGAAAACAGAGTCCCTAGAGTTAAAATAAACAACTTATAATTTATTCACTTTATAAATATTTTAGGATTACAGGATAGAAACAAACATACCATGAATAATTCACACCTTTCGTACCACAACTAGTAAAGGGATGACCTCTGAGGAAGATCACATAATGGATATAAATGAAAAAATGAGAATCATGTTATCAAATCAATATATATAATAGATTACGGTAATGGTGGTACCACGATCATTTTTAGTGAATATGCCTAAAGGATTACTCACCCAAATAAATTAAACCCAACCACAATTGAGATAAATCATGAAACTAAGTGAATTAAACACAATAGTGGTTCCCAAAATTCTTAAATAATAGAAATGGGTTAAGAATAAAAAGGATAAAAATTTAATAAATAAGTAATCACTTGTATTAGACCCTAAAAATAAACCCTCATTTGTAATACATGGTGTGTGATATATTTATATATTCCACATGGTCCATATATTCTGAAAAACACCTCACCATTTTTGGGAAACTAATCTTTTAAAATTACCTGTCAAGTAATCTCTCTTTATAGTGTGTAAATGTTCGCCCAATGTATTCATCTCTCAACATGATCCTTGAAAACAATAAACATTTTTTACTCCAATTACACAATGTGTAAATTCCCAATAGATTGTGAAAATTCTATTTTTCAATAGAAAACCTCAAACAGTCAATATGATTCATTGAACATGGATAAAATCCTATTAAGAAATTACATTTTTGCATACATACTCTATTACTTCTTAAAAACTAGAATCCCTAAACATTAATTATTTTCTATAGAAATTGAACCCCATCCTTTATATTCTTAAGGAAAATACTAATATATTGGAAAAAAACAAAGATAAGGGAAATTACAAAATTATGGGAACATGTTATTAAAAAATCCCCACCAAAAGAGTTTCCTTCCCAAGGATTTCATATAAAAGAATGGTTTAAGCTAATGAGATGAAGAGACTACTCCCCCATAAATTGCTCATGCTCTCACGATTCATGAGATTCCTACCCATGATTCCATAATACTCTAACCAAAAAAATATACTTCCCCCACAACACATTCAATTGAGAGTCAAAAATAACTATTAGATATTCCACAATAGAATTATTTATCTCTATATCAATATTTTCCCAAATCAGATTATGATAGGTATGAGGATGGTATTTTCTGAGCATAGATTTGTGTAAAACATCATGAATTCACATTTAATAAACTATAAATGATAACCAATATGAAAACTTCCTAAACCGTCTAGTGAAATAGAATTTTTCCAAAATATCTTAGAGCCATATTTCCCTATTTACCAAAAAAAACAGTGAACCAAGTGAGGAGAAACATTAGAAAAATATTAACAAATGGAAAAATCTATGGGATGATGTTGAAGATATATAAAAGATTTTTTTGAATCTGATATGTAACTAGAAACTGATGCATATTTTGAATCCTCAAATAAATATCCTAAACCAAACTTGTTCCCACTAAAGGAGCTTCTCTCACCTTTTCCCAATAAGGATTTGATCTAAATGGGTGACCATAAAAATATTCGAAATGATCTATTCAAATCATTTACTGATAACTATTATTATAATAAAACTACACCAGTCCCCAATAGATATCCCAAGATCCTCTAATATCCAAGACACAAGCACTCACAATGTCATAAAAAATATGAATATCATGTTCTATCTGACCATTTCTCCATGGATGGTATGATGTGATCAACCTATCCTGAGTCCCTATAACCTATTGAAAACTCATCTAGAAAATTTATGAAATCATATGATCTGTATATATTAAAGAATAATAAAGAAGAAAATTAAACCTCATAATATCTTTCACTTGTAGCTTACCGTGATCTTGAAATTTTTTAGTGTATCTAATCCAAATGAAGTGTGATGGCTTTGAGAACTATACAAGCAGCTCCCAGATAGAATTTCCCCCTTCTAGAGTTCATGTTAATACATAAACATAGTCTGTGTACACCTTGTCCCATCTACAAATAGTAATTGGTAGAGCCTAGTGAAAAACTTAAGGTTTCAGATGTTCTTCCTTTAACTATTGGAAGGAGTAAAAATGGGACCTATAATCAACAATGTCACAATTTCTACATGACCAACACAACCAAAATCTCTTTCAATAATACATCTTTATAGAGTTTAGATAAAAAAACCATTAATAACTACAATAGTAAAAAATATATATCCTCACTGTTGTTGGAATGAAAAATTTTCCCCTAAAATAGTGTATACCATTTGAAGAGTATGACCAACCCAAATTACTTACCCTGCTATATAGGGTGTCACAAATTTTTTTAAACACATCATCCTAAAGATGAATCTACATGAGAACATCCAGGAGATATGATGTTATCTAAACACTAGTCAGAATAATTCATGAATCATTCTCCTAAGTATCTAGATACAGTTGAGTCAAAATCACGATATGGTTTCACTCCACCATATATTCCGAAATAGCCTATGACAGATCTTTTCAACTAAGAGAATCTGCAATGACATTCCCCTTCCCGAATTATAGACAATGTTGATGTAAATTGTAAGAATCTATTCCACCCCACCTCCATCTAAGATTCAATTATTTCTGAGAATATATTTAACTCAAACCATTATAGTTATAACTGGATATGAACCTCTCTAAAAATTATAATTTCTCTAATACTAAATTGCATGCATTTAATTGTAAATCTCTAAACCATGAGTGGGGTAATTATTCACTTGATTTCGATGCTAAATAGAGTATTAATCCACCATGTGATCATCCAATATAAAAAGAAAACCCCAAAACATTTGATAATCATAATATAAAACCATACACCCCTTACTAGGATTAGGTATGATCAATATAGGACAATATATCAGAATGCTTTTGAAAATTTTTAATTAAGACCGAAACATTTCATCCTATATAAATTCTTCCCATTTCCTAGTAATAGAAGTCAATAGTGAAGCTATATTTTAAAAAGGATTGATAAATAGTATATAATATCTTGGATGACTCAGGAAGCATTGAATCTCAATGATATTATATTGTTCTTCAGATGAAAATACATCCTTCACCAACTTAGGATCAATTTATATTCCAATCACTAAAATCTTGTCCCCTAAGAACTTTTCTTCCTTAAACCTAAAGTAAAATTTTGAATTATTGCTTACAAATAGTGACTCCTTTGTATTTCTAGTACCAAACCAAAATTATGCTGAAGCTCATGATCAGATATCTAATAATAAAAATACCTTCCAAGGAAACTAGCAAAAAAATGTTGAGATACAAATTGAATATCCGATTCAGCAAATCCATAAAAACTACAGTAGATTTAGTCAGACTAAAAGGCATCACACGGTATTTGAAATGGCCATAATGGATCCAGAAATCCATTTTCATTATATTAGACTCATGATGTCAAAGATGATGATGACCCAAGTTAAGATCGATCATTAAATACAACATTAAAACCTTTAATTTTTCAAAAAAATAATCCACATGATGCATAAGATAGTTTTTCCCAAAAGTTACTCAGTTCATCTTCTAATAGTCCTCACAAAATCAGGGTGAACCATCTATATTTTTGTAAAATATCACTTAGGAAACCTATGGGAAAACACTCGGGTGAACCAAACCCTTTTCTATCAGACCATACAACTCAATATTATGTTATTTTATCTCCACTAGTGCTATAATATATGTAGGAATAAATACCAGATGCGTAAATGGAACCAAATCAATCATAAAATATACCTCCCTCTCTAGGATAATATAAGATAAATCATCTAAAAAACATTTGCAAAGTCACAAACAGCATGATGATAAAAAATAGAAAAAAATTCATTGGTCTAAACTACTAAGAATGAAAAACAACCCCTTATATCAGGGATAAAATATCCTACATGAACAGACATCAGATCCCACTCTCTTTGAAACATCCATGGTATCCCATTAGCTACATGAAATAAGATATTCCAATGAAAAAAATTAAACTAATCATGATGAGAAAAAATCCAATCCATCCTAATGATTATGTCAAAAAATATATATATAGAATGAGAAAATTATATACTGACATCATATCATCTACTCATAGCACAAAAGGACATAAAAACCCATACTCTTTCCTATTACAATTTGGTGTCCCAAAATCCATAAAAAAGGACATGGGATCTATTGTAATTTTAATAATATCAGTAAAAAAATAGATTTAAATTAGTGGGAAGCACTAATATCAAATAAATAAATTGCTACTGAATATTCCATAAATATAGTACATCTCACTATTTCTTGACACACATCTACCTCTACTAGAAAATCATATAATCAATGAAGGTCTTTTATTTCTAAGGCATTTGGTTAAGGCCTATTGTCTGTGAAATATATGAATTCCGTATAGTAGCCTTTGGAGATGATGATCCCTGAGCATATCGTGGTGTGGAAATATCTTGGACGAAATATTGTAAGTGGGTACAATATCCAAAATTGTTACTCATATTTGAAGGTGAAGTACAAAAACACTGAGTGTGTTTTGCCCTATCACACTAAGAAGAATTAATAGGCATGCACCTAACATCAATTGTCGGTTTTGAAGAAGCCTTCTATTGAGAACCACCTCCACCACTCCTCTGATGATTTTGAAACTGACACATCTTCCTGAGTGTTACACTAAATCTACCAGTAGGTGGAAGAAAATGGGAAACATATTGATCCTTTCCTACCATTTTTATCTCTAATGTAATATCCATATCCAATGAATATGAATAGGTTAAAAGAATTAGCATAAATACCTGTGATATTATATCTAGTCACAAAATTTACAGCTGCTTTTGAGCATCCAAATGGCCATTCATTTCATCCTCTGGTGAAAAATTACCCAGATTAGTAAACCATTTTTCTACTCCATAATTGAATTCTCTTTTTTGTGGAAAATATGTAAACTATAGAGACTTAATCAATATCAAAGACTCTAGAAAAAAATATTTGAAGAAGGGAGTCTTGAAACCCATCTAGTATAATTCTATTTGCCAATTCACCTATACCATAAAATCACAATATCTTTATTTGACCCTTGAGTCTGACAACCACACACTTCAACTTGATCCTCCTAGGATTATCTATGCAGTTATAGATCTAATCTGCCTTTTGAAGACAATCCATCACCTCTTGAGGTCCATTCATTCCTCAAATGGATGTTGATTTCTCATGCAAGAACTCCAATGATCATTCCCTATCTGATAAAAATATTGTATATACCTGGATAATTACCTTCTAGGAATTTTTTACATTCTCATCGATAGAAAAAACTATCTATATAATAGTCCCAATAAAATTATAATCCATAGGAAGATTTTCTCAAGGTGCATCAACTACACCATCTCATGGCACCCATGGACAACATCATTGAGGCATACTACTGCACACTTAATAAGAAGAAAATTATTAGAAATTAGATTAATCTCAATTCATACAAGAAAAATATAAGAAAAAATTAATATTATGATCATGAAGTCAAAATAGAATACCAATATCCCAAACATCCATAGAAAATTGAGTCTCATTAGGATAATAGTTGGATAAGTACTCACCACAACCTAATTCTCAGGGCCAAAAAATCCAATATCAAGTCTTCCAAATGTCCCAAAATAAAGAAACCTAAGGAATCACCACCTATAATACCAAACTGTGACAAACTTGACCTAGATACTCTTCAATCTAGTACACAACCTGAATTTACATATGTCCAAAATGCATTCCTGATCCCCAAGATATGGAAACAGACACATAGGAATAAAAATAATTGTTGAGAACAATTTAAACTAACATAAAGTAGATAACCTGAGATATATAAATATACAGAATGAAAAAAATTAAGATAACATGAATATATATGTCATAATAGATACAAAAAATGGAATTTATATAACCGAAATGGTTGCAAAATAATCTCTAAGAGTCATGCCCCACATCAAAGTACCAAAAAACTTCAGAAATACACCAGTAGTCTCCATGTGATAATGTGGGAATAATCACACCATCTCACCACTAGAAACCCAAAAATAGATTACAGTAAACCTCACCACTTCAAAGAGGTAAATCTCCATTCCCTACATTAAAATACAAAATATGGTCTATGATTGACCTAGGTGGTGTACATGGTGTGAAATAAAATGATCGGTAGGAGCCCACACATGTTTTCCATAAAAGGTACCTATATAATAATTCATGTATTATAAATTTTAAATAAAACAATGAATGATATGTATTTTAACAGGTTTATATAAAAAATTATAGAAAAATAATTTATTTCCCACTTTTCCTCATTTCATAAACAAAACAGGATAATCCAAATAATATTATTTTACATATATATATAAATTAATATATTGATTTTTAAAGAAAATGTAGGTATCACATGTCATATCAAATCCATGGTAGTAAAACTAAAATAGTAAAAGACAAAATTTCCCAAATCAGCAAAAGAATAGGAATTATCTCACCAATGATCATAATAGGTGAGAAATGCTTGGACAATCTGTCATAACATTGACAATATCATGCATCAAAACCCTCAATATAATCATTTAATTAAATTACTATATGAATAACATAAAATTTAAACCTCCCAATAGGTTTAAATGTCCCAAAAACAACATTACTCTGGAGTATAGGAACATCCCATGAAATAATACCCTCATTGTGGATGATTCCTATTTCCAAAAATTCTGCATATATATTAAAGGATTCCCATGTGCTCTATTTTCCAAACAATTTCATCAAAACATACCTTGAAATACCATTCACAATTTCATTTAACATTGCATTGAAAAACCCTTTTCATTTATCAAAACTATGGAAAAAAAATATTTTATCAAAAGACCATTTACACACAGAAATATAATTAGTCAATCATTCCATTTGATTTAGAAAAAAATTAATGAAAACCCATGAAATTTTATTCAAAAACATAGGTTGGAGATGGAACCATCTCTCTCAAAAATTAGTGTCACACACACCTAAAAAGGGATCCACAGAAAATATGAATATTAAAAATGAAAATGCAAACCCATGAATAAATATACCCATATCAGAATGGATTTTCTTTTGAAAAAGTTTTAGAGAATTAGATTGAAAAAAATACGTTGAAGAAAGAACACCCACCGGACAAAAACAATTATGGGAACAAAACATGGAAGATTACATGAATAATATTGAGTGGAAATAAGAGAATAAACATATAATATCAATATATATGACAGTGAAATGAAATTATTCTTCCATGATCAAAGGTAATAAATAAGTAGAATGTATTACTCATCCTGAGAGACGCAACCCAACCACAATGAAGATCAATTGATGAACGAAGTTATTCATACAAATCAGAGGATCTGAACTTTCTAGAGAAAAGATATTGGTAGATATGAAGGAGGATAAATGTTTAATGAATAATGAATCACACGTATAGTTCCCTAAAATTTGACCATAATGAGTATTTCATGGTGTTTAATCCCTTTACTGGTTGTGTAATTCACGGGGTCCATACAAGCCATGAAACCTGTTACCTTTTTACAAAAACATATATTTACACATTACACATCACTTTAGAACTTTTCATGTTGTGTAATTAATAATTCTATGTAATCAAGTCACAAAAGGAGCTTTGAGAACATACACATCATGTAATCCCATAACATGATGTGTAAATTATGAGTAGATAGATAAAACACTAATTTTCATAAGAAAACCTCCAAACTTCCTCAAGGATTCTCTGAACACGGGGAGAACCATGTTAATATACTAATAGTTTATACCTTGAGTCTATGAATTTAAAAAAACAATACATCCTATAACATTAGATAATTTTCCCTAAATAATTATCTCAAACATCAGGAGTCCCAATTTTCACCCAAATAAAAATGAAAAAGAATAAGAAAAAGTTAAATACCAAAAAGATGGTAATGGGATGTTACAATATCAAATTATTTTTAGTTAAATGTTTTGGAAAGGTAAATATTATTGATGAACCAGTGGGGTTACATTTGTGTTTTAGAGATTAATTTTTTATAATGGATAAATTTTTATAACCATATTTGTTTTGGAAAGTAGTTAGAGATATAAATAAAGTCTTTTCACTCTTTTATGGATAATATAACCCATAAAAAATAAATATTAATTCTATAGGTTTAAAAATATCATTTTGGGACATTAATTTATTAGATTAAATGACGTATATGAAATTTATTGAAGAGAAACCAAATGATAATGCTATTATTATGAAATAGAAATTCATTAAGTATATTTTAGAATATATTTTGATAGTAAATGAATTCATCAATTTTTAAGAAAATTATCTTGAAAAAAAAGTTATCATGTAACATTAATATCCTATGAGTCAGATCATCTTTAAATCCTCAATGATTTACGAATTTTTGGCCCTTAAATTTCTAGGGTGAAATAAATTTATTGTGATCAATGACCTTAATCACAGTGTATAATTATTTTTCCATTTTTTTCTATGTCCATATCTTCACTTTCCACCAATGAACTTTTATATAGAAACCCAGTTATGTGTTACTCCATATAACCCATATGCTTTCTGTTATCTCTTATTAATAAGAACATTTATTAAACCTTTATATTTTATGTGTTCAAAATAGTTTATTCAAATTTCCATAATTTTATTACCAAGATAAATTTCAAATTGTGAGGAAACAATTTATTAAAGGGGGAAGGATATAACAAAATTATATTTTAAAAGAAGAATATTATGTTCAACAGCGTTTGAGACATAGAAAAAGAACCTTAGAAGAAAATATAACACCCTAAGATATTATGATATATTTATTATTTTTACATAAATTAAATCACATCAATATCTTTCATTAGACACAAAATAGATTTTAGGTTGTTTTACATAGGACAACATGTTTAAGTGAAACCTGGAATATTGTTAAAATATTCAAATTTAAATGATAGTTTTCACATAGACATTATAATATTGGTTATTAATAGTTTTAAATAAATTATGAGAATATATAGTTTGTATATTTTTGTTTATTATTAATTTATTAAAGGTAAAATTAGATTCATTTTAAAAGAATAAATGTTTTCTGAAAACCTTATTTTTTCAAAATTATTGCATAGATGTTCCTTGAGAAAGTATAATAAAATTATTTATCAAAATTTGTATAAAAAATAATTTAAAAAATAATTTTATTTTTTAAAATTATAATATCAAAACTATTTTCAGGTTAATTTTTAGTATTTCCCTGAAATGTTGGATTTTTTGAAGAATAGTGAAAAATACTGAATTTTAATTAAAAACTATAATTTTTATATTATTCAAAATTTTAAATTATATTTTGAATTGGATTTAAATTAAAATACATAAAATTATATATATATATATATATCCAATTTAGGTTATTTATATTTTTTTTTATATTTTTCTTTGATATAAAAAAATTGTCTACTTTTGAACAATTTCCCATTAAAAAACCAATTTCATGTCACTGTTGTGGGATTAAATTTCAATTGAAAATTTCAATTAAAATGAATTTAATTATTAAAAAGAGATTAAATATTTTTAATCATCATAATTTATATTTTTTAATATGTTTTACTTATTTTTTTTGAATACGAATTGTGAAGATAGTAAAACACTATTACAACAGCAAAGGTAAAAATAGATTTACGGGTGGGTTAAACTGGGAAACTAATGGATATAAATGATCTTAAAACATTTCAACGAATGGTTTTATAGAAATATTTCAACTGAATATGTTATAGTTTAAAAAATGACCATATTTTTATGATTTTTTGATGATGAAAATGTGGGTACGATTGAATCATTTTTATAAATTAAAAGTGTACGACTCATCTCACTTATAAAAGGCCACCCAGTCTCATCTATTATTCACAAATTAAATTATATTTTACTAGGAAAATATATAAAATAATGACTTAATAAATTCACTTCCATCAACCTAGAATATATAGTTTGGGAATAAATCCATCCTAGGAAATATTTTGGGGGAAAAAATAAAGAAGGACACCTAAAGAAGAGGTAATGTTTTTCAAATGAGCATTTTTATTTTATTTGATCCTCCAACTCATTAAATTATTAATAAACCATTTTTATATAATAAAAATTGTATATTTCATATTATAGTTTTATTTTATAATAATTTAATGTTCTTCAACCATTTCCACTTTTATAAAATGGGTTACAAAAGCATCATTTGTGTGTATAACACACTACCGCCTCACAAACCAATGTCATACATTTTTTCCATTACCACCTACCAAGGCTGGAAATGATGATGGGTATAAAGTATATATATTATATTTATATCATATTTATTACTATATAGTAATTATACTATATGTATCATTTTTTACCATCATTTATTAGGTGATACAATAACATTTCTCA
The DNA here is from genome assembly GCA_963277665.1 of Viscum album. Classification (NCBI taxonomy): domain Eukaryota; kingdom Viridiplantae; phylum Streptophyta; class Magnoliopsida; order Santalales; family Viscaceae; genus Viscum; species Viscum album. The sequence continues at coordinate 1,783,691,316 of OY728121.1, read as the reverse complement.
TGAATACAATTGGTTTTAGATTCATGATAAGATGCAATTTGTTTTTCAAAAATGATTTTTATGGAAGGTAATAAGGGTAAATGTAAATAATATATGTGAAATAAATGAAATAATTATGATATTAATGCCATATTTATGATTCTGATAATATAATACATCATTTTATTTTTTTTATTTTCACTCACTAGAAGAAAGGGATAACATCATTCATGTATGTCTGGACTACCACCTTCACTATGCGATGTGACTCCCATTTCATCAGAAAACCACATGAGAGATATATAAAATTATATATAATGAAATTATATTTTATATATGATATTATGGTTATTATTTAATTATAAAGTATTAATTACCATCTTTCCATAATTATTTATGAAAAATTGAAACGTTACTCATGTGTACGTACGTCCTAATATCACCATGATCAGAAAAACGTTTATTTATCAAGGAAAAAATTTATTATTTGTATTGAAAGTATAATTTATTTATGAAAATGAAAAATATTTAACGATTCATATTCTATATATGGTTATAAAATTACCTCTTTGACCATACCAAGCTACGAAATCCATTTCTGAAAAATAAGCCGGATATGATGAAAATATCTGATGTAAAATTAATTTAATATGTAGATGTATAAATAATTATAATAAGTTAATTAAAGTTAATAATAAAATTTAAATTTTTATCAATCACAGAAATAATTAACATATTTTTATTATTCATGATCATAAAGACAAACATGACAAGTCATACTAAATGTAATGGACTTCATCTCAATTTCATTTCGTTGTGTCATATTTTGATGTTATTCAACATTATTAGTTTGTGAGGTTTATATACATCCAATTTGACATGTTATTTTGTGAATTTATTTATTATAATGTTTTTTAATGTTATTATTTCATGGTTATTATGATTAAAATATTTCCAATTTTATGAGGTGTTTATCATTAAAATAATTATCTTTCAATGTTTTGTTTCAAACTCTTAATTTTCAATTTCCATTTATTTAAAATTATTTATGTAAAATTATTATATAGAAATTAAAGATTTATATGTACATTTTATGTCTCATGGTACTTTATTTTCATGGATTAATAAGAGTATCTTCTTTGTTGTTTTATACAGTACATTTTGACAAAAGGCAGAAAGGAATGATTTATTATTAACAAGCATGATGACAATGAATATTACAACAACAAGTAAATTATTTTATATATCATTTAATTTTTAATATTTCATGTTGTATTAAATGAAAACCCCTAAATATATTTTTTCTGGTATTTCAGTATTGAAAATGATTTTTAAAAACTGTATTTTTATCATATAGTGTTTTTCATATTGTTTTAAAAGAAATTCTTGAAATTGTTTTATGATGAATGTGTTTTATTCATGGAATAATACATGGAAATTATATGAAATATGTGATCCTGATATTTCTTATATGTGGGGTTTATCCCCATTATATATTACCTATGAGCCAAATATAACTTATACGAAGGGTTGATCTCCATTATAGCTCACAGAAATGTAGTTAGCCCAATATAACTTATAAGAATGGTTAGTGACATTATAGATCTCAAATTAATTATATAATTATTATACTATATGTTGAACATATAGTTACTACAATGAAAATTTATTCGAAAATGTTTTATTAAATTGATTATCTATGTCACCAAAATGAGGTTTTAACTGAATTCTATAGTTTATAAAAGATTTATTTGAGAAAAACATATGTTTGTTTATCATATAGTAATTTTTTATTTCATAAAATCATCGAAAATTGAATGTGAATTTAAAAATTATAAAACATTTCTAATTTTTCACTAGAATAATTGATTTATTTATATTTCTATGTCACTTAATGAGCTTTTTTTGCTCATCCCCCATTTTAAATTGAATTTTCATAGGGTTCAAGTATCGGTAAGGGAAATGAATAATTTTAATTTAATGTAATGAATATTTTACATGAAAGTAAATAATTATTTATTTTAAAAGTTTTATATTTTGGAATATAGATACTAATAATATATTTTCTCTTTTTATTTTAATGTTTTTTGTACGATTTATGGATGAATTCACAAATACTCTAACCTGAAAAAATAATCAAATGTTAGAGAATTAATTTTTGACTTGAAACTCAATATTATATAAGTTATAAGGCTATCTCCTTATTATTATATTTTAAAAACTCACCATGAATGGTTGTTATGAAAAATTAATTACGTTACAATCATGTAGATAGTAGGACTTACATACAAATAAGTAACATATTAATTTTTCAATGAATATGATATGAATAAGTTAAGAATAATTTTATTTTTACATAATGACTATTATATAAGAAATATCATATTATTTATTTAATTTAATTTTATATAGTATCAATTTGATGTGTTCAAGGAAAAGGTAATGACATCACTTCATGGATGTAAGGATCCAACATTTTCTAGTTTCCCTCTTTTAAAGTTTTATATAATAGGTGGATTATGCTTCAAGAAAAATAGAGTCTAAAAATATAGTATACTAGTAAATACAACTATTGGAATAATAATATGACCATTAGGAATAATTATATGATCAACAGAATAGTAACTTTACCAATGAAATTATAAGTAAAATTTGGGTATCTTATAGATGGAAATATGGTATATTTATAACAAGGAGTATGTAAATAAATGTTTTAAAAATGATAAATTAAGTGTTTATATTTTTTTATGTCATAAATATTTAATTACAATTTTATAATTAATATAATTCTTTTGATGAAAATATATTTCCATAAAATATACTCATAAATTATTATTTTTTTCTTATCATAATGATATTATTTAATGAGACCATATTTAATTTTTCAAAGTGTCATAAAATTAGATAAAATTTTAAAATTTTTATTTTTCAAGTAAATAGTTATTTTTTAATAAAATAAAATTTATCAAATTTATAAAATTATTTTCATAAATGGAGTTTATTTTATAATTATACTCATCAAAAAATGGTAAGGGCGCAATTTTGTGATTTTTAAAAAAGAGTTGAATTTTTAGTGAATATTGAAATATGGTAATTTAGCGTATTTTATAAATAAATTAATTATTGAGTCATAGATGATGTATGGAAGATTTTATACAATAATATTGAAATATAATTATTTATATTATTATATTTACTAATAATTCTCAAATAATTTGTTATCTTGGGCTAAAATAATAACAAATCTATTCAATATTAAAGAAAATCCCTTTCCTCCAATATAAATATAACCCCTGACCACCCATTCCCCACACACCTACAAATACTTTAAGCTTTCTAATATTATACCCATTTAATATCACAAAACTCTCCTAAACATTATGGTCTTTATGGTCTCACCCAAAAGACCTTTTAAAATTCTTTTAAAGGGGTTATCAAGGAGAGAAATTGAAGAGGTAAAATCCACTTTCATTATTTTAAATTCCATTCAACTTATTTTCCTTTATTTCCTTATCTCACCACCCCTATCCAAAGTGAAATGCAAAAAATATATATATTATATACTTGAATGTTATTATGTTAATGGTAAATTCACCATCATGTACCGTCTCGACTTCCTATTATTTTAAAAATGAAAACCTCATTTGTGAGTTGCTGATTTACCACCTTTGTGGACTACATGTTTCTGTTTTTCAATTTCACCTTCAAGTCTTGTCATAAAACCATTTTTATTGTAAAAATAGGTTATAATTTATTTATTAAATATTATATGTTGTTTTGGAACCTATATAAATTTGTAATATTTATTTATGAAACAAAACTAGAATGTGGTGATAAAAAACTTCCAAAATAATCTCAATGATATTCAATATAATCTTAGATAATGATTCATCCTCATCCAAAAGAAAAAAATGAATTATATAAAAATAATCTTATTTATGTCATTAATATCATATAATTTCAATTCTTGACAACAATTTTCATTTTACATGGTCTTCTATATGTGTATAAAAGTTAACAAATCATGAAAACCAAGGAAAAGAGCACACCCAAACAATAAATTTTAATATTATAACTCATCAAAAATACCGTAATTGAACACAATAAAATTATAATAAAATAAATAAATGTTAAATAGGTTCAAAATTATAGTATTAATGAATTTAATTTCATTATCCAGGACATTAATCTCAAGGGAAAAACACTTTGTGACATAAGGTAGGGGTTTTTCTCGGAACCTGAATTTTTCATTCGAGTTATGATTTCTCTATATCCTTACCCTATCGTAATCATTAATTATTTTTATATAATTATTATAGATTACTATTATATGTTCGAAATTCATGTTTCTATATCAATTAATCTTTATTTGGTGGGAAAATATATATTTTACAAGGATCCTTTCTCAATTCCTGCCGACAAGAAAGCCTGATTTAGTGGAACATCCTAGTTTCCTACCCATTTTCAAGTGCACTACATATTTTTTAAGAAAAAATTATTAATATAAATTAAACAATTTTCTCTTGAAAAAAATTATAAGTTGGTGTTTGGTTTTATCTAAACATTAGTCCTTCTTTCCACTTTAGAGAATACTATATTGTTTCTTAAACCACACAAATGTGGCCAATTTCAAAAGTTTCTTTGAAACTCTTGTTACACGTTTTCACATAAGTTAGAAATAAATTGTTCCGAAACAATGATTTAATTGTCCTTTACTTTTCTATGTTATACATATATAATATTATTTTATGAAAAAATACAACTTATTTTTCTAAAATAACTCTTCTTTGTAATGTAAAAAGGGTAAATCTCTAATGAATTACATGATGATTTTATTAGAATATTATTTATTGATTTATAATCCATTAATTAAATGTTATTATTAATTGGTATTGATATTTTATGATATATACTGCCATATTTTATTAAATGGTTTATGATCAGTATGATTATGGTTGTGCTATCTTGATACCGTTCACCATATTACTCAGAATGATTAGTAACTATATTTACTAATTGGGGAAAGTGATTTACATTTGTTATGTTTATTTTGTTTATCTTTGACCCCATTCTTATAAGGAAATAATTATAATTATTATGTTATGTAAGAGGACCACTATACCCCCTCTATTCACAAATAGGTCTCAAGAGATGAAACATATATGGATTTTGGACGAGGTGTTAACAATTTATTTTAACATATATTTCCTGAGACCTCAACAACATGTTTTTGATGTATGAATTTGTGTATTCCTTCATTATGATATTATTAATTGATAATATTTGTGATTTTATCAATTATTATAACATCCATGGTTAATATTCATTCTTATGTTATTATTTATGGCATTATTTATTCAATTTTTATTCCTTCCATAATATGCTCAATATTATGTTTTAATGGAATGTGTTTTAATTTATTCAACATGCCTTATTGTTTATGATATAATCCACTATATTTATTAACCTTATCAAGAATATTATCTCACACCTTTCTAATTATTTATTTTTCCATAGGGTATGATGATTTTTATTATTAATTTTTTGTAAGGATAATCCAGGAGTTTATGAATGTTTCCAATTTTTTTGCTTTGTTGTTAATACTTTCAAGATGTGATGTAAAAAATATGTATATATCTGGTTATAAAAATATTATAAACTATTCAGCCCTTTAGGATGTGATCTCATATTCATTGTACAAATTTAATAAATCAAGGCACCGACTCTGGGCTATTGGGGTCAGAGACATTCCAGTTGGAATCAGATAATGTTTAATAGAAAAATTGGAAACTAGAAAACATATATTGCATAACATAACCCAAATATATACTTTTTGGATCATCACAGATGATCATCCTATAATTTTTTTAATTTAGAGATTATGTGTGACTTCCCAGCAATACTTCTCTATCATGATACTACTAGTGTGGCAAGAAAGGAAATCATTCTCATGATTGGATGGGAAATAGAGAAGCTACCAATTAACAATGATACAATTGTAGGGAGATAGGATATTATAAAAATGATTGTCCGATGCATCATGGAATATTTCCTTATAAAAGGCCATTGCATTAATGATAAGATTACATGATCACAGCAACTGAGGTTGATGTTCCTAATGATGTAGTGACATGTACTTTAATCATCTATACAATTTTATATAATTCTTTATTTTATTTTGGGTCATCACCTTTCTTTATATCTCCCATGTTTTGAGTAACATTTATATATTTACAATTCACCTTAATAAGGTATTAGTCCATAAAGACTCCAAGTGGAAACCTTATTAAAACAATGATCTTTCATGTAGTTCCTATAATAAAACATAAACATGCTCTAATTGATGGTGTTGTCCACATACCTTTGGTATAATTTGATATAATCTTTAATATGGATTATATTTCAAAATATAACAAAAAAAATTATACCAAATATAATTAAATTATGAGTTTTGATCAAGGTATATAATTTATCATATTTATAAGGAAAATTTATCATCAGAGTCATATATATATTCACCTATAGTAGATTTTATAAATGAAAATCTTGGGGTTGAATAAAAAATACCATCAACGGACGAGGAAAAGAATATTAAAATTGATGATGTACCAATTATGAATGAATAAAATGATGTATTTCTAGAGGGTTTTCTTGGTTATCCACTGGAGTTGGAAGTGGAGTTATCTATTGTTTAATTCTTATTTCAAGACCTATATAAAAGACTCCTTATATAATGGAAACTGTGGAATTAGTGAAGTTGAAGAAACAAAAAGAGTAATTAGTGAAAAAGTATTTATTTTTCCTAGTGTTTCTCTTATGGGAGGGCCTATTATCTTTATAAAAAATAAATATGGATCAATGGTGATTTTAATTTACTATAGAGAAATCAATGCTGTTACAATATAGAAAATCTATCCTATGCTTTTAATTTTTGATTTATTTGACCAAAATCAAGGAGCTCAATATTTTTAAAATCTTTACCATTACTCATTTTATCAATAAATTTATGTGAGTACGGAATATATTGTAAATAAAACATTACGAACATTGTATGGACAAAATCATTTTATAGTAATGCAATTTCGACTAGATAATTCACCCACTATTTTTATGGGAACAATGGATAGAATTTTCAATGAATATCTTAATTATTTTACTGGTATTTATTGATGATATCATGAAATATTACAGAAATTATGAGGACCATGAAATCTACTTGTGGGTTGTTCAGGAAACACTAATAAGAAAAACCATTTATTGGATGTTTAGAAAGTGTGAATTCAGGCTTCAAATAGTTTCTTTTCTTAGCCATATTGTTTCTAAGGATGTTATCTTAGTTGATCATATGATGAAAAAGGTTGTCTAGTAACTTCTTAATCTGATGAGCATAACTATGGTTCGTAGTTTCACTAATTTATTAGTTTACATTTGGCATTTCATTTATAATTTTCTTGATTAGGTAACATGTTAATCAACAGTTCTCATAAAGGGGTTCAATTCATATATAAAAAAGATTGTGAATATTGTTTTGGATAATTAAAGAGAATATTGGTGAATGATCTGATCTTGAATCCATCATTAATAAATGGTGGATTTTTTATTTATAATAATGTATCAAAGAAAGGAATTAGTTGTGTTCTTATAAAGAATGATATAGTTATTTCCTATGAATCATGTTATTTAAAATCTCATGAAAAATACAATCCAACTCAATATATTGAGTTAGAAGATATAATATTTTTTATGAAGATATATAGACAATATCTATATGAAAGATGTGAAATATCTACAAATCATTAGAGTTTGAAATATATCTTTTCATAGAAATAAATCAACATGATGAAAATGAAATGGATCGTGTTACACTGGGATTATAATTGTTCAATACACTACCACCTAGGGAAGGAAAATATGTTGACATATGATTCAAGTAGGAAGGATCATGGAGTATTGAATGAAATGAGGATGGAAAATAACCCTATGTACATAGATCTAGTAAAAATGGATATAGTAATTATCAATAGAGGTGGAACATCATTACTTCTTCAAATGGTTTCGAAACCTTATTTATGTGAAAGGATTAAATGTTTTCAGACTGATAGTGATAATTTTCAAAAGAAAATTAAATATGTAAATGATGGGAAACTAATAGACTTTTATTTTGAGGATAAAATTATGATATTTGTAAATATAATCTATATTCCCTCAATTCCTGAGTTAAAAAAGAGAATTATTGAATAATTCCCTCATATAAAATTTATCTATACACCCTGGTATCACTAACATGTAAATATATTTAAATTAACCTTTCTAGTCGGATAATATAATGTGGGAAATTTCTGATATGTATAGTGATGTTTTGGCTGTCAGTAGGTGAATGCAAAAATTAAAAGACCATAAAGGATTCATGCAACGTCTACCTATTCCAAAATAGAAATTGGATAATATTTCTATATATTGTTTCACTATATTTCAAAAAACCCCATGAAATAATTACACAATATGGATAATTGTTGATCGACTTACCAAATCATCAAATTTTCCCACTGTAAGGGAGGATTTTCTATTGGAGCACCCTACATGACTCTATATTAATGAAGTTACAATAATTCATAGAGAATATATTTCAGTTAATTTTAATTGTGATCCAATATTTACATCAATGATCTGTAAAAGTATTAATTAATTTTAGGACAATGATCATTATTTGAGTACTTCTTATCACCCTCAATCTAAATGAAAATCAGAAAGGATGATCCAAAATTTAATATATACATTGAGATTATGACCACATGAATTTCCAGGCATGTGGGATAATAATTTATCTTTGATACAGTTTTCTTACAAAAATAGTTTCCATTAAAGTATACAAATGGAACCATATGAAGAATTATATAGAATGTGGTGTCGTACTCTAACTTGTTGGGATGAAGTTTATTTAATGAAGCTTGTAGGCATAGATCTTGTGGAGAAATCAATGAATAAAAATATGATTATTCAAGAACATATCAAGGAATAATGTTTCTTGAAAAAGATCTATGCTAATAACCATAGGAATGACTTGGAGTTTCAAGTGGGAGATCATGACTTCTTGAAGGTGTCTACATGGAATGGTGTTAAGAGATTTGGAACGAAAGAGAAATTGATCCCTATGCATATTGTACCTTTTTAAATCATAGATATAGTTTGAGCTATGGATTATTATTTGGCGTTTCCACCTTGCCTTTCTAATGTAAACAATGTGTTCCACATAACTTTCCTAATGATGTATATGCCAAACCCACCACACATGCTCACTTCAGAAGGAATATAATTAGATCAATATTATATTACAATAAATTACCTATCCTGATTCTGGACACTGGATATTAGGTGTTGAGGATTCATACAACTTTTCAGGTGAAGGTAATTTGGAAAAATCATGAAATTGAAGAGGTGACATGAGATTTGGAAGAATTTATGATTAAAAAAAACCTAAATATTTTCATTAGGAGAAATTCTAGAAATTTCAAGGATGAAATTATTTATTTATGGGAGAATGTAACAACCTATGATTTTATTTTACTCATATTTTAAAATTTAATATCTTTAATAGTTAATGGTTCATGGTACATCATCTTTTAAATCATAGTATACTATTAACAATGATTATTTGAATATTAACTATAGTGACCCACAATATACAAAAATTAACATTACACAACTTTTTATTAATACCAAAACATTACATAAATAAACACAAGAATATTATACTTGTCTAGTGCCTTTGGAAAGATTGATACATAAAAACTGGTACATAAATGAACTAACTTATGTCCCACTGGGTTCTTCTTGACTAGAACCCTACTTAGACACCAGAAACATAAAATATATCCTCATAACCTAGGGAAGGAAACATAAAAAGGTGTGAGCTTAGATGCTTAGTAACGGTAAACAAGGGATACATGTTAGCATATTCATGAGCACAAGGGTATGAGAACCTGATCATGAAGATAGAGGATCATACACTGCTTATAAATGATAATAATGTAGATCATGGAATAAATATTGGCAGTTTATAAGACATGAATCATAATTAACTAATGGGAATTATCCATGAAATGATAACATAGAAATAAGTCATGTAATTGTGAAAAACTCATAAGAATATAATGATTTCATTGTTGCAAAGGCATTTATGCGAAGACTATATTAGTAGTCATGATTCATTTCCATGGCCATTATGCTATCATGATTTCATTCCTCATACCATAATAGTTGTCATGGCTCAATCCCATGTCCATATTATTAGTCAATGTTCACCCCCAAGACCATATTAGTAACATGAGTTCACTCCTCATACCATCATAATCTACATCATGAGTTATAAAACATTACCCAAAGCATTGGAGGGAGATATAGATCCCACCCCTCATAAAAAGAAATCATGCATACATGTTCCACAAGATCATAAATAGACATACCATAAAAATTGAAATGAAAATGGTATCATAAAAATGATAACATATCATAACCTATGGAAGGTTATAGGTTTCATAATCATTTATCGTAATCCAAACTCGTGAAAAGAAGCAGGTTTCAAAAGAATATAACATGTGAAAGAGAAATTGGTTTCACAACACAATTCCATAAAGACATAATCCATTCAAATAAAGAATATGAATTTAAACATTGAATAATTTCCCCATAAACTAATGAGTAACACCAATGGATGTTATCTTATATGGGAAATAATTTTTAATGATCTTTTAAAAAAATTCTTGAGGAAAATATTATATATTCTTCGAAAAATGATTTTTATTACATAAATAGATTTGAAAACAATATTCTTTGAAAATATATTTGAAAACATAAAAAGGATTTTTTTTAAAAATATAACATTTCATAAATCAGTTTACTTGATAATTATCTTCATGTATATTTTGAAAACTTTTTTTAAAACTTTTTTTTGAATAAAATATATTTCTGACCAAAGAGAGAGGTGGTAATATTTTACTAAAAAAAATTTGTTAAGTACAAAAGAGTGAAGAAATGGTACTAAAAAATGAGTATATATTGAATAAAGAGAGGCGAAGGAAACATGTGAATATTTTTGAATGATGGATCTGATGATTTCATCAAAGGAAGCATAAACATAATCAATCTCATAAAAACAAGGAGAATGTCTCAATATACTCTTATTACATGGTGTCTTGGTATCATACTCCCCATGTAAGATAAGGAAATTAGATGAAGATTACTATATCATGAAAATAATTATATTCAATATATAACATGAAAAAATATATGTATATACACCTCTAAGAATAGTATAGCTGTATAAAATAGTAGAAGTGTCCTAGACAGAAAATTAAGACAAAATTGTTTTACCGATTTGGTAACTTTTGAATGTTAAACCCCTGGAAAACAGGATAATAGAATGGAAATGTGGATATAAATAATTTTCTGTACTGGATACATTTATTAAAATCATTGGTTGAACATACACCACACAAAATAAAAGAGCAGTGACCAATGTTTTTATCACACAGAAATTAATAGTGAGATGAAAATCCCCTTACCTTGGGTCTTGACTCTATTCACACCAATAAAATATTCCTATATAATAAATATATGTTTGTTATATATCATATATATATTAATATTCTGATATCTATAATGATTTATTCTTTAATTTTGACATTATATTACACTCTTGTTAACTATCCTATTTTAAGGTTTCACATCGGGGAATATTCATTTTGTTACTCACATGTGCCTTATTTTGTTATATCATTGATCCTTATAATTATATCATGATTAAATAATTTAAAAAAGATATAAATATCAGGTATATCTAGTATAATTATATTATAAATGCCTATAGCATAAAGAAGTATATAATGAAATACATCGTTCATGGAGACGGTAAGCCGTATGTACGCATGAACGATGTTCTCCGTTTTTATCGTCCTATTTAATGAATGAATGTAAATGAACCAAATATATATATATATATATATATATTATATTATCATTAATATATTATATATATATCACATAATTTCTCTAAATTCATCCTTAATACATTCCATGTGGTGTGTGAATGAATCACATTACTTTGAGGGGGAGGTAGTCCACACTTCGTCAAATGAGATTATCGTATTAAAACCAAATGGAAGGTAAAAATAAATGTGCTGTAAAAGGAATGAAGAAGATTAAATAAATAATAAATATAATATATTACATATATAAAAATATTATCCATAATAATTTCCACCATTATTGGTGGTATAAGAGAAATGAACAATCGTGATTCGTGAGGTAGTAGACCACCGTACACAGAAAAAATATCTTCAAAATCCATTATATAGAGGTGTGTTTAAGAGTAGGTCATACCCATTGAATAAAAACATCATAGTATATGGAGGATACTGGTTTTTTACACAATAAATTATTAATGTGAGTGTAGTGGGTGGAGAAGGAAACTAAAGGAAATGAGTTTGACAGAAGACGTTACCTCTAAATGGGGTAACAACTTTTGGTTTGTGCCAAATGGATTCCTTGAGAGGGTTTATGATGAAAGGATGGTTTCAAGGTCAATGGTAAGATTTTTGTGATGAATATTGGTCTTTTACTGTCCAAACAAAAATGGTTTGAGAGGTGTCAAGAATGGGTATAGGAGTTGGCCTTTTATAGGGTGGGAAATGGACCCACATGATGTTTTTAGAAACAAATTAAGTCTGCACATGTTCTTGCAAAATAGAAGAAAAAAAAACCAACACAACTCAATGATGGAAGGTTTATGGGTTAAATATGGACATAAAATGGATTTTTTACAAGTGTATAGTTCATTTTGTCCCTTAATCTTATGGTTTAGTCCCTAATTAATCTTAATTTGTCTTTAACTTCTGTGATTAATATTAATCAGTTTTACTAATAATTATGGTAAAAATGTTGTCATGTTATTAGTAAAATATAATTTTTTATATTAAATACAATGATTTATGTTGAAATTTTGAAATTCAGTTCATAGATGAGTAAAAATTATGATTAGTGGTAATCCCACAAACAAGATGAACTAACGAGGTTTTAAAGTAGGTAAATGTTCAAAAGTTTATTTTGATTTTAAATTCATTTACATCGTGAAATTAATTTTAATTAATTAAATTTTATTAATATATGAAATATATATCTCCTGTGACCTTAAAAAAATTTAAAATATCTTTCATCATTAATAATAAATTATAAAAAATGCAGTTTTGAAATAAAAGTAGTATTTTTCACTATTCATAAAAAATGACCTATCTTATAAAGAACAAAAAATTCTCCCTATGATAATTTTAATATTCTCAATTAAAAAATGTATTTTATTGCATAAAAGGTAAATTTTAAATGCGTCTAAAATTACTCTCATTATTAGATGTAGTTCATTCAATGTTTTTAAACATAGAAGGACTTTAAAAAATTATATCTTTTATTATCAATATATTTTATTAATGTAAAAAAATTAAATAAAATATTTTAAATGTATTTATTACTTTTTATATTAATATTTATAACATTAGAAATATATGTTTCATATAAACTCATTTTTGCGTGTATCTTATGCCAACCTAGTGTTTCGTGCATCGTATGCCAAGTTTGTGTTGCATGTAATGTACACCAAGATAGTGTTTTATGAAGAAGGAATCTTTGACATAGTGTATTGAAAGATATAAATGAATGATAGAATTTATTGGAGAAAATAGGTCTTTACAAATAATTAGTGTTATATTCTACCCACCCTTAAAATTAATTTCACCCTTGAAATTCGTCACTCAGGTAAAAACAAATGTGGGTACATCTTCATTATAATCTCCTCATGTTCTAATGAAACATCCTCTAACAAGTGATTTCTCTACAAAACATTGACCAGAAGAGTGGTCTTGTTTTGTATAAATTTCTTTGATCGGTCTAGAATTTCAAAAGACTGCCCCTCATAAGAGAGATAGTAGTCCCATAGTATGACCTCAGAGTTCAGTATATGTGAAGGGTCAGGTATGTACTTCCTCAAAAGGGATATATAGAACACATCATATTCTTGAGAGAGATTTTGAGGAAGTACCAAGAGATATGATACAATCTTGATACAATAAAGAATTTCCATGGGACCGATATACCTAGGGATTAGTTTCCCTTTCATCTCAAATCTCATTACTTTCATCTAGTTAGAGATTCATAGAAACACATTTTCACCTACTTCAAACTCTATATCACACTAACTATTATCAACATCACTTTTTAGCTGACTTTGAGATGCCTTGATATGCTACTGAATAATTCAATCCTTCTCAATCATTACTTCAGCAATCTCAGAACCCAATAGAATTCTTTCCCCAACCACATACCTAAATGTTAGAGCTCTACAATTATTCCCATAGAAGGATGCATACGAAACCATTTGAATTATTAAGAGAAAGATATTGTTGTAAGAAAACACAACCAAAGTGATGTGTTGATCCCAACCACCTTTGAAATCTGGAGAAAAAGATCTCAACAAATCCTCTACGGTTTGAATTGTTCTTTCAGAATGACCATCTGTTTGAGGAAGATAAGCCTTGTGGAAACTCTATTCTATATCTAGTATATTATAAAGAATTTTACAGAACATTACGATAAACCTCATATCTCGATATAATATAATGAAACAGAGTACTCCTTGATACCTTACCACTTACTTAATGTATATATTTCAATTAAGATCAATATATAAATATTTTATGATAGTAATGAAATGTTCTGAATTAGTAAGGGGATCAAATACCACCCATATAGCATTAAACTCTATAGAGGTTTTCGGTAGACCATTGATAAAATCACTATTATGTTCTCCCAGTTTTATTATTTTATGGTTAATAGATGCCACATCACATTATAGGTTTGTTTTTCAGCCTTAACTTGTAGGAATACCAAACACTAAGATACAAACTCCACGATATCTCTCTTCATTCTATCCCTCCAGATGTATTCTTTCATGTCCTTATACATCTTCATACTTCTTAGATGAATAGATAATGAAGAACTATGAGCTTCCTATAACATCTCATTCTTTAAATATATCATTTAAATAACACATACATGGTTTTACAACCTTATCATTCCATCCTAATCTAGATAAAACTCAAGAACATTTCTGAAATTCTTTTGTAGGTCTTAATCTTCATTCGACACCTCCTTAATCTTTACTTGGAAAGAGGGATTGGAATTAATTTATAAGGATATTATTTACCCCTTCATTTGGGATTTATAGATCCATATTGGAAAATCCATACATATTATATCTTTTGTGATCCTTATCACAGATAATCTAGTTTGATCATTTCGACTCAAAGCATCATCCACCTTGTTCGCTATCCCATGGTGGTAATATATTGATCAATCATAAAACTCAACCAAATCTATCAACATTACATGGTGTATGTTCAACTACATCTGTCTGAATATATATCATTGAATTTTATGATTGGTATATATATCACACTTTTCCCCGTAATGATAATGTCTCCAGATCACTAATTCAATGATTACCACTGTTAACTCCAAATCATGAATCGGGTAAATTTTTATCATGAATATTCTGTTTTGATGATGAATAGGTTTTAAACATGTTACTTTTATTGAGAAAAAATCACAATACCTTCTTGGATGCGTTGATACAAATTACCAACTATTCTCCACTATAGGGTAATGTAAGCACCGATTCCCGGACCAAACTTCTTTTCAGTTCCTTGAAATTTTACTCACATTCATCTATCTAGAGGAACTAAACACCCTTCCGAGTTAACATGGTCAGAGTATTAGATAGTCATGATAAATTCTAAAAAAATATAAATAATGTTTAGCTAATCCATCAAAACTATGGTTCTCAGTCACAGTGGTTGGTATTGGACCGCTTTCAATAGCCTCTGTTATTGATAGATCTACTCCTATATCATCTCTTGAGATTATGTGTCCCAAAAATTAATCCTATTACTATAGAAATTCACAATTTGTAAATTTTTCATATAATATATCATTCCTTGTGGTAATAAAAAAAAATTTCACGTGATATTGATGCTATTTATTTCTCTTTCAATATATAAGAACATCATCGATAATCACTAAATCAAACTAGAGGTGGTAATATCTAAATACCCTATTAATTAAATCCATGAAGATAGATTGGCATTAGTAATACCAAAAGGCATTACTATATATTCATAGTAACACACTTGGCCGAAATAATCTATTATCAAGGTTTTATTTTTAGTTTCTTTATTAATTCCCACAATTTAATATAGTCTATTGTATAAGGAGACTTTGATATTGGTGTTGATACATGTATAAGTTCTATCGAGAAATCAACATCATGTTTTAGTTTAATACTAGGAAAAACATCTGGAAAGACAACCACATAATCATAAAAAACATGAATATCTTCAATTTAGATCCTGTACCCAACAATTTGAGAAAAAAAATTTGAATGAAAATTAAGACCCATACACTAGAAGAAATATCCACAATAAGTTTATACTTGTCATCACATTGATGGATGATCAATGAGGGTTTGAAGTATCAAAATTAACATTTCATACTTGAAAATTGATGTGTGATTTATGATGGGAAATACAATCAATGCCTAGGATGAAATAATATTATACCAAAGAACAAATAACAAAATTTTTTAGAAGAAAATTCACACAAACTTCTACTGGAGTAGAATCATATAATTGATATTCAATCATCCTAACCTTAGGGGTTTTCACTTATAATCCCACATCTAATTATTTTGGAGGAATCGTAACACCCTTATAAAATTTTTTTAATATGAAAGAGTGGGATAAACCAGAATCAAATATTACATTAGAAGTTCATGAGTAAATGATATGTGTACCATTCATCACTTTTTTATCACACCCACATCAGAAATAGTGATTGCAGAAGATTTCCCCTTGTACCTCACATAGATCATAAAGGAAATATCATCTTCATTTTACTAGGGTTTTTATAGTCTCCTATAAACTAAATCTTCCTCTTATTGTCAATTCCATGAGATTGATACGTGACTCCAACATCCATTTAAACCATGATTTCACAATTCACAATCTCTTCATATCTACTGATGTCCCTTATGGTCATCTCCCTTCTACGACTTGGGTTTAATTCACCAAATAACCTATCAACATTACTTTTATGTTGGATGAGAATTCCAGAAGCATACCACACAATTATCATTATATTTTCTTTAAAGGTACTGAAAGATTAATCATCCCATTGATTCAACTCAAAGATATATTTATCAATATTGGAAAAATGAATTTTAGGAAAGTACTTATTGAAAAATATGTTCTTGAAATCATTCTAAATAATTGATCCAATATCATTATCCTACCTTATATTATTGATTGTAGTCCACCACTAATCTTCTTAGCCTTCAAATCGATAAACAACTAGAATAAATTTTTCATGCTCCATACAATGCAGAACATAGAATATCCATTCCGTGGCACTAATATATTCTATAGAAAAATGTGTATAAGTATACCCTATGAAATAAGGTGTACATTCTGTCATTAATGACCGAACTCAATGTTGTTCCCTCTACCATTCATTTGTAATCCCTCCATGATTCACAGCCTATGAAATACGGGTGAGCATAGCAATAAGATTCCACCTTCCAGCTACCACAAATTTTACTTTATCAGGAAGACAATCATTGAATTTTCCATCACAATCATCATTAATGCAATTACTTTGGGTTTATCCATTGAGTAAATCAAAAGCATAGATTAAGAAATATTTATCATAATGAGGAACTACATAATCGTGAAAAATCAATTAGATGATGTCTATCTTAGGAAATCTTACATAATCTATGAAAACGTAGGTTTATCATTGGTTATTCTTAGCCAAGATATATATAAATCCATCATAATGGTTTGTGATGTGTTTTTGAATTCCCAAAGCATGTCCCCCGGAGTGTCTGACCAGGTGTGCTGCAAGGCCTGTTGTCTTGTACTAGATTACCCTGATTCCAGCCCAAAACATCTTGTTAGAGTTGTTACCCCTAGGTAAATCTATGATAAAGCCAAATATAGTTGTAGTATCATTAAATAGATGAATTTCATGGAAACCATTCAATCTATCCTTCACGAAATTTATTGGACATTCTCCCATACTTTGACTCAACCCTATACTTATCCATAGACATGTTCTTATGGTTCTTACCATTATTTGGTCATCCTAATTTCTAATAGTTAACTAAACTCTTCAAATGTTTCCAACTATAGAGACCAGATATTTACAAATATTAACATTAAAACACATTTTTATAATACATATACATTATATAAATATACGCACGAAGACCATACTACTCTAGAACCTTTGTAAATATTGATACATAAACACTGGTATATAAATGAGCTACATTATCTCCCAACAGGTTCTTCATGACTAGAACCATTCTTAAAAACCTCAAATATAATGAATATCTTTACAAACTAGGGAAGGAAACATTAAAGGGTGATCTAATATTATCATTAAGGGTAAACAAGGGAGACATTTTAGCATAATCATGAACATATTATTATGAGAACATGGTCATGAAGATAACCTATCATACCCTGTATATCACAGATCATAACATAAATCATGGAACAAATATTCCAATTTATATAACATTAATAATAATGAAATAAATATAATAATCCATTGAAGCAAGACATAAGAATAAGACATGGAAATTTGGAAAACACATAAGCATATAATTATTTCCATAGTAGCTAAGGCATTGCCGCAGAGACCATAATAGTAGTCATGGTTCGTTTCCATGGTCATCACAGTAGCATGAGTTCACTCCCCATACCATCATAATGTTCATGTTTCACTCTAATGGCCATCTTAGTTGTCAAGGTTCACTTCCAAGACCATATTAGTATCATGAGTTCACTAATTATACAATCATAGTCTATCTCATGAGATACAGAACATTACACAACACATTGGAAGAAGATATAGGTTCCACCAATCACAATAATGAAATAATACATAAATGTGATAGAAGAGCATTAATAGATATATCATAAACCAGGAAATTAATTGGGTATCATAAATATGTAAACAAATTAGATCCTATATAAATAGACTAGTTTCATAATCATTTCATTGAAATCATTACCCATGAAAAGAAGCGGGTTTCAAAAGTATATAAATTGTGAAAGAGAGACGAGTTTCATAACATCATTCTATAAAAACCTAATACATTTATATAAATAAAATAAATGGAAACATTTAATTATTTTCCCATAAATGAATAAGTAACACCAATGGATGTTATATTAGATGATAAATAATTTTTAATTATCTTGGAAAAACATTTATTGCAGAAATTATCCTTTCTTCATTGAAGCTTTTTTATTACATAAAACATTTTAAAAACATTTCCATTGAAAATAGATTTGAAAAAAATAAATAAATCACTTAAAATAGTAGAAAAATTTTAAATCCATTTTACATGATTATTATCTTCGATAATCCTTTGAAAACATTTTTTAAAACATGGTTTTTGATTATAATAAATTTTTGACAAAAAAGGGAGGTGGTCATATTTTACTAAAAACATTATATTAACTACGATAGGGGAAAAAATGGTACAAAAAAATTATGATATCCTGAATAAATATGGGAGAATGAAAATTTTGAATATTCTTGAATTATGGGACAAAATATTTCATCAAAGGAATCATAAAAACAAATAATATCGAAAAAACGAGGAGTTTATCTCAATAAACTCTTATAAGTTTGAGTCTTGTCGTCATACTCTCCATGAAAGAAAAGAAACATACATGGAGCTCAATATATCATGAAAAGAATCATATTCATGATACAATGTGTAAACTGTAATTATATACACCTATAAGAATATCATAGGTGCCTAACAAAAACAGGAAAGAAAAAATGGCCCCCTTTTTCCTGGTCCTTTCTCTGGATCATTTTCTTCTCAATGTTATGGTTTCAAACTCTGGTTGTGGTGCGCTAATCTTGAATATTTATATTAGTCTCAATCAAATCTATGATTCTGATCCCTGTGTTTCCAGTTATGCTGTTCATTTATACCCCCTTGAATCTGGACTATTATTCATTTGATGGTCATGGTGTTGCTGTCAATTGTGGTTCATTGTGGAAGCTTCAGGCCGCTCCAGCCTACTATAATATAGAGTTCCACCACGCCTCTCTAGTTCCGATCATGTTCTAAAATTCATCACGGTTTTGGAATTTTTTTTGGCGGTCGACGTATTTCAGGAACGCTACTGAGCTGGATGGTCCTCTTATTGGGATCTTGTTTCCGCCTTGCCGGGATGTCATTGTTCAGAACCCTCTTCCATTCAATTCTCTACCCTGACCTCAAGTCCCTTAGCTTTTCTCCTAGCTGGATCTGGAGTGGTGGATTATCTGAGGTTCTTGGGATGTGATGTATAATGGCCGACAATGATCCTCATGCGGCCTATTCAGTTCTTGTTCATCAAAATTCATGTTTCTCTTCCTCTTTGCCGAGGGATGATTTCAGATGTAACTTCGACATCACAAATGCGATGAACCCATTTTTTGTTTTTTGAGTGGTTTTTTAATGATTGGTTATGATGGTCTACAAAACCATGATGAGTGTTTAGATATGGAGAGATCATGTGTACCGGTGTTTGGGATTCCTCTAGTTTTTTTGGGATGACGACGACATGGAGGTCTTCGGCTATCTCCAACATTCTGGTTTCACATTAACAGGTAAATGATGGTATTTTATGATATGGTGTTTGAGGGTGGAGATGTTTCTATGAAAAAGGGTGTTGTTATTGCGATGGTGTTATTTATGGGATGGCAAGATGATGGTGGGTATATGAGGTGACATGATGTGACCTTTGATGTTGGGATTCTTACGACTCGAGGACTCCTTGAATGATGTAAATATTTTTAATTATGAATTTGATTTTGGATATTTTGATTCTATATCCCATGCATTAATTTTGGTTATTGGGGTAACCAATAAATCCTTAAATATGTTTATTTTTTTAAAAAAATAGAATCATCAGTCTGTCATAAAAAAATAGTAGTCTCAAAGAAGGAAAATTGAGACAAAACTAATTTCCAAATTTAGTAACTTCTAAATGTAATTCCCGATTATGGAAGGATAATAGAATTTATTTGTAAATAAACATAAAATTAAGTTCAAAATAAATATAATACAATCATGTGATGTACATACACCACCCAAAAGGAATGATTAGAGAACATAGCTTGTATCTCACCAAAATTAATATTGAGATGAAAATCCCCCTACCTTGTGTCTTGAATCTCTATGTACTCATAAAATATTCTTGTATAAACAAATATGTTTATTATTAAGATTTTTCATTTTTATATTCTTATATATCTTTATATTTATAATTTTACCATTACTTTATATTTCCCTCTTATTAACGATCCTATATTATGGTTTTATATTAGGTTATATTCTCTTTGTTCTTCATATGTGTCTTAATTTGTTATACCACTGATCCTTATACTTATATAATGATTCAAGAATTAAGATCACGATATAAATATTAGGTATATCCACTATAATTATATTATAATAATCTATAGAATAATGAGTTATGTAATGGAATAAACCTTTCGTGGAGGTGGTAAGTCATACGTTCACTTGAATGATGTTTTCTATTTTTATGGGTGTATTGAATGAAATTATATAAATGATATATATATATATATATAATTGTTACAATAGAATTAATATATTAGACATATCATATAATTTCTCAAAATATATCCTCAATACATTCCATGTGGGGTGTGAGTGAATCACATCGCTTTGAGGGGGTGATAGTCCACACTTCCTCAAACAAGATTATTGTATTAACACCAAATGGAAGTTAAAAATATGAGTATTGTAAAAGTAATAAAGAAGATTAAATAGTTAACAAATATAACATAATACATATATAAATATAGTATCCATATTAATTTCCACCATGATTTGTGGTAAATAATAAATGCACAATCATCGTTTCGTGAGGTAGTAGTTCGTCGTACATAGAAACATTATGTTCAACATCCATTAGATGGTGGTGTTTGTAAGTGTAGTTCATAACCATTTAATAAAAAAATACTAGAACATTTATGATACTAGTTTTTTGACATAATAAATTAATAAATAGAGATTCTATGTAGATAAAGAAAATAAAGGAAAGGACCCTGAGAGAATACATTTCCTTTCAATCGGGTAACTCCTTTTGGTTTGTGTCAAATGACATCCTTATGAGGATTTCTACCCAAAGGGAGGATCAAAGTAAAGGGAGGATTTTTGGGATCATGATTTGGTTGGTCTTGGACAAACATAAATTATTTGAGAGGTTTGAGAAAATGGGTAGAGGTGGTGGCCTTTTATAGGGAGGGAAAATGACTCACATGGAATATTTAGAAACAAATTATGTGTGCACATATTCTTACCAAAAAAAGTCATAATAAACCAATAAAACACAATAATAGTAGGTTTATAAATGAAATATTGGAAAAAATGGATTTTAGAAAATATTCTTGGTAACATGGGCCTTTAATTTTAATGTTTCGTCCTTAATCACGCTTAATTTGGCTTTAACCGATGTGAATAATTTTAATCACTTTTTCTAATCATTTCGTTATAAAAATTAATATGGTATTATTAGACTATAAATATTATACTGAATAAATTGGTTTATGTTAGAATTTTGAAATTAAATTCATATAATTGGAATAATTAGCATTAGTGTTGATCCCGTAGATGGTACAAAATAACAATTTATTAAAGCAGGAAAACAGATAAATGTTTTTTAAGATTTTATATTCATCTAAAAAGTGAAATTAATTCCAATGAATTAAATTTTAGTAATAGATGTAATATTTATCTAATGATAACTAAAATAATATTTATAACATCATTTAAAATTAATAAATAACTATTAAAAGATCGTTTTTCCTAAAAATTTGAATGATCCACTATTTATCATAAAATGATGTTTCTTAAAAAAATACTAAAAATTTAACCTACGAAAATTTTGAAACTATCAATTCAAATTTTGATATTATTTTATCATATTATGTTTCTAAATATGTCTAAAATTAAATTCATTATTAGAAGCAGTTCATTAATTATTTTGAAACATATATAGACTTTATCATAGATCACATCTTTTATTAGCAATATGTTTTATTTATATAAAAAACAATAAAAATTATTTGAAAATTATTTATTTATACTCATATTACTATGTTTCACAATTAAATTTTATGATTAATTGAAACTCATTTTTTCATGTATCATACTCCAACTTAGTGTTTCATGCATCTTATGGGAAATTAGTGTTTCTTGTAACGTACACTGAGTCTGTGTTGCATGTAACATTCTCCAAGTTGGTGTGGCATGAAAAAGGAATAATTGAATTAGTGTATTTCAAGATATAAATCTAAATTTAAATTTATTCAAAAAATACACCCATAAAAACTCACGGTGTTGCAATAACTTGACCATTTAGAATATTAATATGATCAAAAAAATAGTAACTTCCCCTATGAAAGTATAATTTTTTTTGGGTTTTTATAAATGTAAATATGGTATATTAATATAGCCGAAGAAGTAAATAAATGATTTAATAATGATAAATTAAGTGTTTTATATTCATTTCCATCATTAATATTTAATTATAAATTTATAATTAATATAATTATTTAAAAGAAAATATATATTCATAAAATATACTCATAAATTAATATTTTATTGTGTAATGAATATAATATTATTTTATGAGACCTCAATTATTTTTAATATTGTTATAAAATGAGTTATAATATCCAAATCCATATTTTCCATGTAAATAATGATTTTATTTATAATTAAATTGTTTATATTAATAAAATTATTTTCTTAAAATGGAGTTCATTTTTTAATTCTAAAATTAGAAAAAACTAGGATTTTTTTGGATTTTTCTAAAATAGTTGAATTTTTGGTGAATAATGATATTTGATAATTTACCTTATTTAATAAATACATGAAAATTTTATTCATAGATGATGTATAGACGATTTAAGCCCATAACATTGAACTGTAAATCATTAGTTTAATATATTTACAAATAATTTCCAAAATACTCATAGTCTTTCTCTAAAATAGCTATCAAATGAATAAAATATTCAATAAACACCCTTCTCCTCCACTATAAATTCTACCGTCACCACCCTTTCTCCTCACACCTACAAATCCTTGATTCATGAATATATTCTTCCAATTTCATCTTGCAAACATATCTAACACATTTTTTCTTTATATTATCACCTAAAATACAAATTTAATTTTTTTATGTAGGTTCTAAAGGAGATGAATTCAGGAGGTAAAATTCACTTTTATTCTTGTAATTTACTTTCAATTTCATTTCATTTCTTATAGTACACTTGTTTCCCATGTACAAAGTGACATCATAAACACAGTATATTTTATATACCCTATTATTATTATGTCAATTGAAAATACACCATAATGTCACTTATATCCTTCCTTTTATTTTAATGATGAAAACATCATTTGTTAGGTACCAATTTATAGCCTTCATGGATGACATGTTTTCATTTTTAAATTCATCGATTAAGGCTGGTCATAAAAGTATTTTTATGGTTAAAAAAATAATAATATATGTATTATATCTTATATAATGATTTGGAATAAGTATATATATATATATAATATTAATTAATGAATCAACACATGTTTGTGATGACCGAAAAATCACGAAAGTAATCTAAACAATTATCAATGAATTCTAATCTAATGATTAATCCTCACCAAAAAAACTAAATGAATTATATAATGATT
This sequence comes from Viscum album, assembly GCA_963277665.1. Classification (NCBI taxonomy): domain Eukaryota; kingdom Viridiplantae; phylum Streptophyta; class Magnoliopsida; order Santalales; family Viscaceae; genus Viscum; species Viscum album. The sequence goes on along the minus strand of OY728121.1, from coordinate 1,783,666,442 downwards.
CAAAATTCTACAATATCATTAATGACATATAATTTTAATTCTAGACCACTATTTTCATCTTACCTTATCTTCAATATGTGTATAAAAGTAAACAAATCATGAAAACTAAGGAACCAATCACTAAAAAATGAAGATATTTAATATTACATCTCATTAGAAAGACAAAAAATGTATCGAATAAAATTATAAAAACAAATAAATGTTTTATAATTTCTACTTTAATTAATTATTTGATATAATTTCATTATCCTAGATATTATGTGCTAGTGTAGACCACTTTCGAACATAAGGTAAGGGTTTCTTCCTGAACTTCCATTTTTCATTTGTCTTCTGATTTATCTTTAATTTACCTAATGAAGTCCTTATTTATTTAAATATAAATCTTCTAAATTACAATTATATTTTTCCATATCATGTATCATGATTAATTAATCATTATTTTATGGGGAAATACATTTTGTTACATGGTTACCTTCTCAATTCTATCCGATAAGCAAACCTAATTTAATGGGAGTTCTCAATTTCAAACCCATTTTCAAGTGCAATCCATAATATTTTTTAAGAAACAATTATTATAATAAAATCACTAATTTTATCATAAAAAAATTATCTTAGTTTATATCTAGTTTTAGGTAAACAAATAAGCATTTTCTCCCATTAAAGACTTAAATTTTATCTTAAAGAACTAGAAAGGACCCATTTCTAATGTTTCATTAAAACTCATTTTTTATATATAAATAAAATAATTTCCTTCAATATTATATGATATAAATTTAAAATATGATTTTATGAAAAATATATATTATTTTTCCAAAAGAATTATAGTTTGAAAAGTAAAAAAGGGTATTTCGCTCATAAATTCCTCGATTATTTTATTAGAGTAATTTTCATTGATCTCAAAACCATTTATTGAATATTATGATTAATTTATATTTAAATTATATGATATAATATTCAATATTTCAGTAAATGGTTTATGATTAGTTTGACTATTGGTGTGGTATGTTGATACTATTCACTATATTACTCAGAATGGTTAGGGATTATGTTTACTAGTTGCAGAATGTTATTTTCATTTCATATGTTTATATTGTTTTTGTTTCAAACCATTAATTTTAGGAATTATTTGGAATTATTAAGTGATAGCTAAGGACCAATATATTACCTTGATTCTTTGATATGACTCATGCGACAAAACATATATGGATTTTGGTTGTGGGATTAACAATTTATTTTCAAATGTCTTGTGTGAGGAATCAATGGTATATTTCAGATATATGACATTATAGAGTACCTAATTATGATATTTGAAAATTTTAAACCATTTTATTATTCAACTAGTATAATAAAAATGTTCAACCTTATTTCTCATTTGATTATATATTTAATTATTTAATTAGTTTTTGGTCTTACACTAATATGCTGAAGTTTATATTTTTATGAATTTTGTTTTTAGTTATTCATTATGCCATATTGTTTATGAATTATTCCAAAATATTTACTTCCATTAAGGAGAATATAATATCAACCCTTTATTATGTTTTAATTTTCCATTGGATGACATTATGTTTATTATGAATGGCTTATAGAGATAATATATATGTTTTTGGATGTTTCTTGTGGAGTTGCATTGTTGGTTTTCCATTCAATATGTGATGTAAAACTTATGTATGTTTATGGTATTCCAAATATAATAAACTATTTAGTACTTTGTGATGCAATATATTTTTCATAGTACTAATGTAATAATATATGGCAACCACATTGGGTGACTAAGTTAGGGTCTTTACAATGGAGGTGGTCATCCACGTATATATAAAAATGAAGTTTCCATTTTTCAATGGATGGAAATGTAAGATAGTTATGATATATTATCTTTAAAAAATAATAATTATTTCACAAATATTATATATTTAAATTTATTTAAACATTATAAATATCCATTATAAGTGCTTATGGAAAATAATTTAAATCAGCTCACGAGGTTGGAGTCCAATGTACACAAAAAATGCTTTCATTCCCAATTTAATTAAAAAATAGATGGATATTGGTCAGGAAATTATCATAATAAAATATATGTATATGGAATATATTAATGTTATTATTTAATCATTTTTTAAAAAATTTAATGATGAAGAATACGAAATAAAACCAAAATATTTGGTTGAAATCTATACCTCCTCTATGGAAAACCTCCATTTCATTACACCATAATCTCAATAAAGTTGGTATTAAGCAAAAACTAATACCTGTAGAATTTGATAATTTACTATATGAATGATCTTTGTTATTTATTGGCCAAAAAATGGACATAATAGTGTATATGGGTGAGGAGAGGGAGAGACTTCTTATAAATTAGTGGAGGGGAATTATTGGAATTTCTTAAAGTATTAAAATAATATAATTTAAATAACATGTAAAAATGGTACCAATTTAATATAAATTTAAAATAATATTTTCATGTATAAAACTAATTTCACATAATAATATTTGGATATGTTTTTTCTATGTTTTCACCATTATCTATTTTTTACACCCGTTACCACTTTTAAAAATTATTAAAATATCATTTTTACACATAATGGGTCAATAAAGTTAATATAAAAAGAATAAATGACCCCTAAATGGAATATGGTAGATATTTTCAGCCACATAAAATTAATTTTTATTATTATATGATTTTTATTAATTTCCAAATATTTAATAACATAATGATTATTATAAAATCTCCTTAATGTATTTTTTGAAAATACATGAAAAATTATAGTATAATATGTGTCTAAGTCACGTGAGATGGTTAAAATATGACAAATATTAGAATATTAGGATTATATGTCATGAATATAACAATAAAATCAAATTATAATAGATTTATATATCATTTTAAACCCCATCATTTGGAACAACACTTTAATTAAGTGTTTTAACCATAATCACAATAACAACATTTTAAATACAAAAGGGATATAATTTTATATATAAAGTGAAAATTAGATAAAAAATTGTAAATTATTGAAATTTTAGACATATTATAATCCTAATTTTTATATTTAGTATTTCATTTGGTTTTTATAAAAAATAATAAAATATATTTTATATCAAATACTATTAATGATATTTTAAAAACATTCTTTATAATATTTCTATTAAATAATTATTATAGAACTATAACTCTAAAATAAACAATTATAAAACTATAATATGTTATATTAATCTTAAAAATTCGTTTAACACTTTAAATAACCAGTAAAATATTATTTTATTGTTTCTAAAATTATATACATGATTTGTGTACTATTTGCACAGGCATTGAGTTAGCATTCTCTATGAATTTAGAATAAATAATTCATTACTTAAAATAAAAAATGCACCATAGGAAAAGCAATAAATTAATTTAATTCCCTATAACCATTTTTATTCAATAAGTATGTATATTTCATCACATATATGTAATGAAAACTTATTTCATTTGTCAATTTTACCATTTAGCCTTACACAAGCCTTACAGAAGCATTTGGATAAGTCTATTGTTATATAATTCAAAATATTATAATATATCCATGAAAATAATAAAACAATAATTCATATTTATTATAATATTTTAAAAAATACTTAAAATTTCTCAAATAATTTCTTTATTATACAAAATTTTATGTTTCTTGTGCTACACAAGCACTACATAGGCATTGAAAATGATTTTCATGTTTATTATGAAATAAATTTCAATTTATATGTTTTGAATTATTTTTTTATTACATTTGTATTATATTATTAGAAAATATTCTTTCTGTATGTTTAATAAATTATTATATGATATTTATGTCTTGGTGATATCATAAAAGATATAGTATTTCATAAAAACTGAACTTTTTAGTATTAATAAAATATTTATCTTCTTCAGAGAAAAATAAAAAACTCATCCAAAGTTAAAAGTGACATGATGAATCTAAAAAATGATTCTATTTTTTAAAATTAAATTCCTAGAATTGAAAAAATTAATTTTAATATATATTTTTAAAATGAAATGAATTTTTTTTGGAACAATGTAATTTATTCCAAAAAATGAACTTATATAAAAAATTAGGCATAAATGAAATTCATATGGAAATATTTACATAATTTAAAACTAAATTATTATTATATAAATTTAATATAAAATTAAAATAATAGTGGTACTATTTATTGAAAATAAATGAAAATTTTAGAATAATTGGAATTTTTTATTATTCAATGAAAAATCATTATTTTCTGAAAAATACAATAAATATCACCTGAAGATAATTTAATTTATTGATTTAAAAAATCATATCAATTTTAAAAAGTAAAATATCTGAAATTTCAAGAAATTAATTATAATATCATATAATTAAAATAAATAATTTTTTAAAAAAAAAAGTATTTTGAAGAATAACTTTGCTTTACTACGAAATTAGTGTTTATTTCATAAAAATTATTAAATACATATGTATTTATTTGAATAATTAATTATATATATTTCATAATTTTTTTATTCTTATTTATACATAGAAATTCAATGGTTAGGTTTTTTGGAGGATATAATAATTTTTTTTGTTTCATTTAAGATCTTAATTATGTGTTGGATATGCTATAGAAAATTAATATTAAATTTAAAATATTAAGGTGCTACATTCATGAACCTTTAATAAATTTCACCCTAACAATATAAAATAGATCTCAATAATCAAGGTTCTAAAATTTAAAAATACATTTTTTAAAAACCCACATCGAAAATGGGTCAATAAGAACTCCTTTTGAAAATAGGTAATGGGAAATACCAAAGACATCTAGAGAAAAAAAAATAGTTTCCCAAAGTATAGAACAATAGTTGGAAGTGAAAATATAGAAATAAGGGAAAAATTAATTTCCAAAATATATAAAGGGATATATAGTTTTGTCATGATACAACTTATGTACATAAAACCATAATTCAATAAGGGATTAATTAGACCATTAATACTTCTGAAAAGGTAATAAGATAATTTTTTTGAATAAATTTCATTTTCGATGTGTTGAGAAATGTATTTACTTATCTAGTCCATGATCATATGGAAAAATAATTTCATTAATATTATAATTTTATCCTATATTCAAATTACACAATAATTACATTTTGTCTCTAATGTATTATTATTCAAGATGAAATTTTCATGTCTAAAGCACTAAAATCAACTTTTAATGGATAAAATAATTCCAAAAAAATGTTTAAAAATAGATTCCTCCCGTATTTATTCATTAACCGAAATGAAAATGTTTAACATAATATAATTTTAATAATGAATAATCCTTTATATTATGAAATAAAAAATTAACCTCTAAATCCTACTCAATAACACCAAATGATCAACTTAGATCATTGATAAATATATAACCATAAAATTATTTAAAATATTCTTGGCCATGTCAAAAAAATAAAAAATAGTGATTTAATCCCATATTCTTATGATATTAATTTAACATGTATCTAGGATCAACATTAGTCACTCTTAATTTATATACCAAAAAAATTTGTTCCCTAATAAAATAATCCCTAAAATATGATATTTAGTTCTATAAATAACATTAATCAGCAGAAATAATAATAAAAATTACTTATTATTATAAAATATTATTTAACCATTATACCATAAAAAATACCATGATATTATATATACCATAATCATATAATATTCCCTAAAAATATAGTGATCTTATTATAATATATTATCAACCACATAATCACTAAATCACATTCAAATCACATGTTTATCTATATTATAAAACATACATTCTTAAAATCAAATTAATCTTTATCAGTGAAATATTTTATGTAAAAAATTTCATACTAACTAGGTCATCACACATGGAATTGGTAGGTTATTCACCCTTATTTACCTTCTATTGTGGATTCAAGTCCCATGGCCTTTCTTGGTGTGAATAGTTATCAACCAGCCTATAGGTTTCCTTTTACTAAAACTATATTAATGTTTTTTGGAGAAAGATGAAGTTTTAAACAATTTTATTATAAACCAGAAAAATATTGGAACCCAAGAGATTACATGAAAAGAAATAAAAATACACAAAGAAAAAAAATAAGGATACCTAAAATTTTCCTCAATCTTTCACATATCATTATTTCTTGTTTTCAAATTATGTACCAATCATAACATCAGCATCCATGCCCTGACCTATCAATCTCTCCCTAATTGAAATAATATAAGTATTCCTATCATGTTGGGTCTCAAATTTAGTGATTTTGGAATTAAAGCTATCCTCTAGTGACTAATTGAATATTTTAGGAGAGACATCCATTATGACTAGAATAATCATCCCCACAACCTCCATCACTCCAACCTGTGAAATAATATCATGGTGGGTTTTCTATTCATTATGTGCATCGGGAGATCCAATAATTGTATACTCTATCTAAATGAAACAATATATATTTTTATTAGAGAATTTTTCCGGGTTATCTCTAATTGGTTTTCTACCCCTATTAGAGACACAACCAGATACTTCATCATTTTGTAGGAAACAAGATGAAAACCCTCATTATCCACAATGAGCTTTGGAGTATCATGGAAAAATTTAGAAATGAATAGAGAGTAACATTCTAAAATTTTCATACCCTTTCAGTTACCTGAAGAATCTATTCTTTCTTGTGAAAGCTGATGATTAACCATTTTTGTATTTCATCTACATTTACATTTTCATCCATCAATCATTATCATATTCTATCATTTGAGGAGTATTAACATTATTGAAATTTTCCTGTTCATAAAAGATAGTAGTGATAGGAACCATCATATTCTCAAAAGAAGAGTCATCAAAATTAGTTGAATCACTTGGCCCTCCACCATTCACATCAAACATTGGAAATACTACATCTTCAAGAGAAACTATTATTTCGTTTTGACATTATCAATAAAAATTTCCATTTACTCATCTTTCTTACAAGGGTCTTTATTATCCTCAGGCTTCTATATATGAGGGTAACATCAGCTTTATGAGAAAATCTATTTTCCTCTTCTTAAGATAATTGATCATGTCAGGTCAATGCAACGAGTATAAACTGTTTACTTTAGAGTACCTATATATTGATGAATCATGACCTATAACATTATATTCCTTGTATAATTATTGTACATTCTGATATATGATATTGAACCCAATAATATCATCTTATGTTTCACGCATTAACGTATCAATGAGATCTGATCCCAATTCAACTTACACTATGTACCTTGATAAGTGGAAATATTGATCCAATCTCGTTACCTTGTCAATTTTTATAAGTATGCTAATGGAAAATGAAATACCATGGAAAATTTGGAGTGATAGAATATCTAATTTAACACATAAACCCTAACACAAACATTAGTAGTGGTCTTTCCAACCTCAATTGGGTTGATTTTTTTATCCCATTCATGAAGGTGCATAATCCTAGGTTTTAGCACAATGGAACCAAATCCATGGAATTAGACTTTCATTTCTTCCATAGTGAAGAGCATATAGATGTATCCAAAACCAGCTAAGATTAATTTCTAGGTGACAAAAACCCAAATTGATGAAATTCGATCCATTAAATGAACATCTTTTAGTGTCTGGGAGTATTTAAGAAGAAATAATTGGCTTATTATCGAGTACTCACCAAATTAGAGCAGCTCTAAAACATCATCAGGGTTAAATTTAATTTGTGAAACATTCCATTTTCCTTTTATGGAAGAATCGATCAGACATTTGAAGCCATAAAAGGGAAGACTCGAAGAGGTTGTAGGAACACCACATGCCTGGTTCTGATACTCCAACCCTGAACTAGTTGTAGTAGTCTCATAAGGTTTTTAACTCCATGACACTTATTTATGTTGATCCCATAAAAGTTTTGGATTTCTAGACACCACAAAAAAAACAATATTCACCACCATAACACCTATAAAAAATCCACGATTTCCTCCTTCAGTGTCTCCCAAATCCACTAACGGTTAAAGTCCATCCTATACCTTGAGATACTAAGGTCCATCGACAAATGCATTAAATGAATCACACTTCGAAACATCCACTACATTATATTGAGGCAAGATATCCATTATCCGTTGAGATCCACACATCACAGGAAAACCAGATCATCAGGATGAGACCTCCTCACCAACTAGAGTGTTTGCTGAATACATCAACATCCAAACTCTATCCGATGGTGATCCCTTCAACACTAGCTTTTAACCGATGAAGTGAGGCATTATTATGGGAAGGGGAAACTCAAGACCTTATCACCACCCTATAAAGATTCCACTCGTACCCTCATCACAACACAATCCTGAAATACCCAACACTTCACTATAACTATGATAATGTAATTCCTATAAAATTACAGAAAATATGATGAATATACCCAAAATAATTTAAATAACTTCAATATCAATGAACTTTTTAACCTTGAAGGATTTATTATAGAATTCAACTTACATGCAAATAAAATTTATGAAAAAACATCTAAAATAATCCTATATGTTAAGCCTTATAATTAAATATACCTGAACATAATTAAAACATATCCAAAATATCATTAATCACTTAAAATTCACATCACTTAAAACCTAAAAAAAGAATTTATGTTTTTGAACTTATGATCGACCGTAAAATTATAAACACATGATGATATTTGTCACAATTTAATTAATCTCACTTATATAATGTCTTATATACCCTGATCTGATACTAACTATAATAGCCATTGACTTGAAATCCTCTAATCCAGTGCCTAAAACATAATCTTTACTTGTATGGATTCGATACCAATAAATGTGACCCAATTCCAACATTCCAAAACGTTCAAAATCAAAAAGAAATTTTGAATCTTTTAAATAAACATAGAACATTTGGGTTTATAGTATTATATAATTAGGAGAAAATAATTCAAATTATAAACTTCCACACACAATTCATTTTTCCCACAGAACATGTCTTTGTAAAGACATATTTATTTCATCCACGGTAACTTCCATATATAGAACTCCGTTGTTATTAACATTTGTACCCATCATTAATCCATTTGAAGACTCATTTGAAAAATGATATGATTGAAAAAAAATATATTTAAGGGACATATAAATAAATAAATGAAACCCATTAATCTATTTAAAACCCATGATGTTATACAGTAATGTTTTTCATTTAAAATAATAAAATTTGATCTCAAATTATTCTTTACATACAAATGAAATAAAATTTTCTTCCTAAATATATAAATAAATAAATTTATAAGAATACATAATGGAAAAATAAAAATCTTAAGGGTTTATTTTGAGAACATTGAAACCATTGATTTTATTTCTTAACACATTACTTTTTACACAAAAATTTCATAATCATTATTTTGAAACGAAATATCATTAAGTAACCTTGTGAAAACAAAATAAATTAATGAAAAATCATTATCAAGAATGTGAAATTAATGTATATAACATACTACGTCATTTCCATATAACACTTAAAATCACACATACAAAAAACCAGAGAATTGGAGAGAGATATCGGGATGACTCATATATGGTTTATAACAAAACCACTCAAACATAGAATATAATGGAACCACCAATCACGTGTTTATAATAGAAATAGTATTCCATGATTTTTAATAGAGCCACCAATACTTTTTAATAAATGAACCACATGTCATTATAAAAAAATATCATGAACTATCACATAATCAAAAATAATAATAGATTGCATAAAAATATTCTTTTCACCAATTATAATAACATTTCTGGATATCAAAGTATCAATTATTTTTGAAATCCTTTATGAAAATTCTTATAAAAAAAGATAAAGTGGGTTTTTCTTTGAATAAAATATGAAATATTGCAAAGGAATAAAAATATCAAATAGTTCTTATCGCATTAGGAAAATACAATTTACACTATACATGTCAAAATCAGACATTACTTTTTCCCTTTTGTCAATATATTCATTATAAAATACTATAAAATATTAATTTTTAATACCTTTAAAATAAAGTTAAAAGTGGAATAAAATTTTCATTATAATTTATTTATATACATATAAATATATCCATAATATAATTTCATGAATATGGATATGGATGAAAATTATTTTGAAAATAAATCGTGAAATTTTATAAATTGAGGTTTTAATAGTAAATTGTCCCTTACCTTATGTCCTAATAATCATGTACATTCCTTATATTCAAAAATATTAAAAATATGTTAATTATTTAATTAATTAAAAACTTTTTCCAATATTATTATCCAGTTTAATTTATATATTATCTTGTTAAATACAATTACCAAATCAGCTATGTTTATAATGGATGTCTTGATGATATTCAGCTCGTATGCTCAAAATGAATTTGGTGAGTCAAATAAAGTCAAAGAGGTAATTTTTACATCATCTCTAGAATAGTAATCATGAATTAATTTTCATTTTTACACATCAATTAATCTTTAAAAACAAAACATTAATGATGGTTATGAAAAATAATTTTTTTTACCATTTTAGAGCCTGTAGGCCATACATACACATGAAAAACACTTTAATTTGTCAAAGAACATGAAATAAATATTGTAGTTATCATTTTAAATTTCCATAATTATAATCATATAATAAATTTTATTTAATTTTTTAAAATAATTTATATATAATATCCGTAGAAAGTGGTCATGTATAAATGATTCATATCATTTCATGAAGGTGGTAATCCACACATATGCATGATTGATGTTTTAAAATTGCAATGGATCGAAAAATATGAAATTAGATCGTATATTAACTTCAATTAATTTTAAATATGTCATGAATATCATATATATACATTAATTCCATAAATAAAACTATCCATGACAGGCGTTGTGGGAAAATGAATTACAACGTTTCAAAAGGCTGTAGTCCGCCATACAAACAAATGAAGGTTCTATTTTTCATTTGATAAAAGGGGAGATATATATGGGTTATTAAAATAACTTAATAAAATATCTGTATATGGAATAAAAATATTTTATTAATTAAAAATGGATAAAGATAATTTTATGAGGTATAATATGAAATAAAACTAAATCATTTTGATAGAAGTAATACTTCTACTTTATACAAACTCATTTTCATTAGACTTTAATCCATTAAAGGATGGTATTTTTCCCAAACAAATACCACTATAATGTGTTTAGGGATTTTTTGAAGTTATTTTAATAGATATATACAAATAATTGATATTTATGTGTATAGGCGATAAGATAGGTGATACAATTTTATAAATCAGTGGATCATCAGTCTTGAAAATTTTGAATATATTAAATAAATATAAATTATTTTTTCCTAAAAAATCATACAAAATTGATATAATTATGTTAAAAAATTATTAATATTGGATGTAATATCATTCAATAAATTTATTAAATGTTTTTGTTATTTGTTCACCCTTATAACATTGTTTTAATCCATATTGAATGTTTTAACAATTATGATGATATCAATGTTTTTTAATATGTATGGATCACTAAGTTTACTATAAAATGAAAAATGATGAAAAAATAAAAATGTTTTATATTTTAAACTTTATTACATTTTATTGGCATAATAAAGGATTCTTATTAATCTTAATTCATTTAATAAAATACTATTTATTATTAAATATCATTTGTGAAATTTTTGGAAATACAAGAAACATTGTAATTTAATATGAATCTAAATCATGTAAAATAGTTCTAAAATGACATTTATTATAATATAAGAGGGTTATTTTTTCAAAATAATCATAAAATATTTTTCACTAGTTTAGATATCATTTCAAACCATATCTTTTAGAATAACTCTTATATTATACATTTTTAACCTTGACCTATGTAAAAAAATATTCAATATAAATGTATTATAAATTTACATATAATATAAAAGTTTGAATTTAAATGGACAAGAGAAGAAATTTAATAATATCTATTATAATATTATAAATATTAAAATATTTTTATTATTTTTATATAATTTAACAAAATATATTTTACCTATAATAATACTAATGTAATTTTAAAAAATATTCACATAATTTGAAATTGAATGAAACATGACAGTAATGGAATATGAATATAAAACGTCCATGAAAAACAAATATGTTATTTTTATATTTACTATTTTTGGGAAATATTTAAAACAAAAAAAAATTACTATTATAGTTCTCAAAATAATTTATACGATTTTTCTATTGCTTGCAGAAGCCCGAAGTTTGTGTTTCTCAAAACATTAAGGTAATTATTTTCTCACTAAAAATAAAACATAAATTAACTCCAAAAAAATAAATTATGTTAAATATATCCGATTTAATTGATTAAATATGTATGTTTACTAATTTCAAAGTCAAGAAATCATATTTAATATGATATTTTTCTTTTTTAGCCTTGTCCAAGTATTAGACAAGAATTTGGAAAATGTCATTTTTATATAACAAAAAAACTATAATATGTGAACAATAATCCTTAATAATAACTATTATTTATTAAAACATTATGTAAAATAATTATACCATCTAAAATATTATAATTAGGATTCTAAATATGACTTTTCTAGTTCTTCACAAGCACAATATCAATAAGGAAATGATGTTCATATTTATCATGAATTAAAGTACATATTATATGGATTGGATTATTTTTTTATGATATTTTATTTTCAAATTATCAATAATTATTCATTGAATAATTTTAAATTTTTTTACATTATATTTATTTCTTAGTGATATCATAGAATATAACACATCTCATAATAACTGTATTTTTTTACTATTCACCAAAGATTATACTTCTTCCGAAAAATATAAAAAATATATCCTTATATACATTTCACTTTATGAATCCAAAAATGAAATCCATCTCATAAAAATAAATTCTTATAGGTGAAAAAATCAATTTTAACATAAATGAGTGCATCACAATGAAAAACTATATTTTGAAAAATGTGTTTGAAATCCTCAAAATGAACTTATTCCAAAAGAAAAGTATACAATTAATTAATATGTAATTAATTATATTACTTAAAACTAAAGGTGTATTATCTTATGTTAATATAAAAATTAAAATCATAATGGAAATTTTTAAATATAATAAATGCTAGTTTTATAAAAAATCATTATTTTATCACCATTTACTGAATATCAATATTTTCAGGAAAACACCAAAATTTTACCCAATGATAATTATTATATTATAATTTAAAAAATGATATATTTTTGTAAAATAAATTTTCTAGAACATAAATAAATAAATTATAATATTATATCAGAAAAATGAATGAATTTGTTTTTGAAGAGGACATATTTTTATAGAATAGAAAGGATTTAAAAAAATATTTGAACTTATTTCTTAAGCATGTATCAATACATTTTTATTTATAAGGAACATTATATATATATATATATATTAATTTCAACTTTTCTGATTCTTATACATAATATCAAATTTAATGACATGTTTTGTAACACCCCACGATTTTGTGAAAAACTTTTTTAATTGATTTAATATTTTTGATATTCATTATTTCACAATACACTTAAAGAATTTATTATATATTTATGATTTATGTTTGTATTGGGTAACATTAAACAACAAGTTAATCAATAAATACATGCATAATAATGTTTATCATTCTCTACATAGATAATCGAGATTATATTACATTACAAGAAATACATACTTTCCTTGATAGCTTTTATAACCCCCTAGACTAAGTATTACCCAACAATAATATAATGTGAAAACAATTATTATATAATATAATAAGATATAATAAAGAAATAAATTTTTATATTATAAGATTAAAAATATTATGAATTTATATAGTTGAATTTGTTGGTTACTGATTAATAATAAATGAATATTGAAATCAAATGAATCTAAAGTAAATTATTTTATAAATGATTATATTTATGTAAAAAAGAAGATTTATCTTAATAATTTAAATTAACAACTATTAGTCAATGATATAAATCAAATTTATATGTTATAAATTCAGGAAAATATTTTTTATATTTATAAAATTTATTTTATATTCATAACATGATAAGAGGTCCAATATTATACAAAAAACCTAGATTTTTATAAAATCTATTTTACCACCTTAATATGGAGAACATATTTTAAATCTAAATTATTGAACTATTAGAAATTTTATACAAAAAACATTTGTTTTTGAAATATAAACATAAAAATTATTTTAGAGTGTTTTTGGGGTATTTTTCATACATGTTTTATATTTTAATAAATATTGAAAAATAATGAATTTTAATTCAAAACTATATTTTTGCCTAATTTATCAATAAGGATAAATTAAAATTTTAAATTGTTTTAAAGATTATTTGTCTCAATTTTTTTATGAATTAATAATTTCTATGTCATTTGAATATATTTTACTTTGAAATTGTATATAAAAACATTGCTATCTTTTTAATGTTTTTCAATAGAAATTGACTTTGTCATCCAGTCAGCAGGATTAAATTTAAATTAATTTTTGCCACTTCTGTTATTGGAATTTAGAAAAATTGGTATGATATTTTTAATTATAAAAATTTGTAATTTATAATAAATTTAACTTTGTTTTTGAAGAAAAATATTAATGAAATTAATTAAAATTAATTATATCAATTAAGGTAAAAATAAGCTTAGCAAGGGACTAAACATTAAAATACTTGGAAAAAATAACCAATAAAATTAAAAAAAAATTATGAATATATATATATACTCCCTTTTATATATTTTTACCATTGTTGGATCCACATGACATGGGAAAAATGTGGTCAGAATTCCTTTTCCAAAAAATTATAAGAGTGTCACTCTCCTCTACTATAAAAAGGTACTCAACCCTCCCATAGACTCACACCTCAGAAGACCTTCAGATTAGAAAAAATATTTCTAAAAATACTCCGATAAACTATAAATTTCTTATATAATCCTACCTTTTAGAATAAATATATCCAAGGAATCCCTTTGGTGAAACCCAAAAAGAGTTACCCAAAGAAGAGGTGACATCCTGTCTCAATCTCCTTTATTTTATTTTATTTATCCACCCCCTAAAATTTTCTGATTACAATATGATATAATTAAACCATTATCCTATATATTCTGATATTTTTTTAATATTATGGGTTAGTCCTATACTTACTCACACATCCTTCTAATTCGTATCGAATGTACCATTCTTGTGTACGACGAACTAATGCCTCACGAAATGATGGCGTTCATTTTTTATTTTACCACCATTCAGGGCTGTAAATTATGATGGAGGAACTATTTATATATGATATATATGATATTTAATATGTATTTGTTCTTATATAATTATTTTATAACAAATACCCTTATACTTTACATCTTGTGTAAATATGATAACATCATTTGTGGATGTGTGGACTACTGCCTCCTCAAAGAGATGTGATTCATTCACACTCTACAGGGAATGTATTAAGAATGGGTTTAGTGAATGTATATGATATAAATAAATATGGTATAATAATTATATTTGAATAATTATACCTATTAATGTATATAAATATATTACATTTAGTTACTTTTTTTCAATACGACAATTGAATGGAAGCAACATTCATGCGTAAGTATGACATACCATCTCCATGAACTATGTTTTTAACTTATTACATATTTATAATATAGATTACTATAAGTCACATATAATTAATATAAATTAAATTTATATCATGTTTTACATTATAGGAATAATTATTCATTTTTAATGACAAATGATATAACAAATTAAGACACGTGTAAAGAACAAATCAGATATTACCTGAAGCGTGACCTTAACATGGAATTTTTAAGCAGAGGGTTGTATAAAGTAATAAAAAAATAATATATGGTAGTGGATATAATAATATGGTTCTCTAAAATATTTATAATAAACAGAAATTTATTACTCATTAATCTTTTATGATTACAATGAGTGTCAAGAGAAAAGGTAAGGGAATTTCATCTCATTTTTATATCTATAACAGACATGCCATATTAACCACTCTATTATTTTAGGGGGGGTATATAAATACAATGAATTTATTGTATTATTGTTATTATTATTAAATTAATTGGTATTTACATATACATTCATTTACCTTTCTTTCATGGGGTTTATGTTTCAAAAGCTACCAAATCAGAAAGATAGTTTTGTCTTAATTTTCCTTCGTTGAGACACATATTTTGTTATGAACCTACATTATTTTTTTGAGGAATATATATATATATATATATTTTACATTTTATATCAAGAATATCATTATTTTCATGGTTTCATAAGCTTCATGTATTTTCATTTTCTTATATGGGGAGTATAATTCAATGATACAATGTGGTAATAGTTTGTTGAAACAATCTCATCGCTTATTGAGACTATTTGTGATTATTTTTAAATTGATAAATTCATAAGATAAATCATAAAAAAAAATTAAAATATTTTTTAAAATATGGTTATTAATGTTATATCCATGTAATTGTACCATTATTTTACTCTTTGCTACATAATATGATAAAGATAGTGTTTTTATGAATGTTTTACATTGCCTCTTACTTCTGTCGTAAATTTGTGTACCATTAAAACCATATTTTCTAAAATGATTAAAAAAATATTATAGGACTATAATATGACCATTAAAATAATATTTTACACATTTTTTAGCTTAAAAATTGGGTTTTAAAATGTAATCTTCTTATCTTCTTCCAATTGAGTCAGTTTTCTAAAATTTATACAGTACAAAAGGAAAGTTCGGCATATATAGATTATTCTATAGCTACGATCTAAATTCACTTGTAGATTCCATTATATGATAAGATTATTATTTTTTAAATAAAATGTTCACATAATATTTAAAAAAAATTTGTCGTAAATTGGGTTTCAATGAAAACGATTTTGAAAAATGATTTACTTTTAAAATGTGTTTTAAATGACACTCAAAACAACATTTATAAGGTTTCAAAAGGTTGTTTTCAAAGAAAATATTTTAAATTATTATGAAACTTCTTTTACATTTTTTCATTTTATTTTCAAATAATTGGTTTTCAATTTTTTAGGCTATTTGAATATGTTTTAAAGGAATATTGTTTCAAAAAACGTTTTTAGTCATTAATTATATGTTTTAAAGGTATTTTAAATTAAATTGTTTTCAAAAAAGTTGTTATGGTTCTTTTTATTAATTTTCAATATATTTTCCAAGAAAATGTTTATCATTTTTTTCAATATTCATTTAAATGTATTAAAGATAAAATATTTCAATTTTTTCAGGATTTTCTTAAAATTTATTAAAGAAAGGGGTTTCAAAAGATTTTACGGTTTCAAAATAGTTTTTTTTAAATTATACAGGATATTTTCCTTAGGAAATTATTATAAATGATCTTTCAGAAAATTATTTTCAATATAAAATGAAATTCATTGGTGCAAATGAATACTTTTTGAGAAATGATCGAATAGATCCATTCATATTATTTTTATGAATTAATTACTGTTTTTGGAATGATGTTTATGAAATCTATTCACTTTCATGGCTTATATTTTCATTAAATATATTTCTCTTTCGTGGAATATATGTTTATGAAATTCATTTCTCTTTTGTGT
Source organism: Viscum album (assembly GCA_963277665.1). Classification (NCBI taxonomy): domain Eukaryota; kingdom Viridiplantae; phylum Streptophyta; class Magnoliopsida; order Santalales; family Viscaceae; genus Viscum; species Viscum album. The sequence goes on along the minus strand of OY728121.1, from coordinate 1,783,648,832 downwards.
GTTATATTCTAATAAATCCCACTTCTTTTAATGGGATATTATTTGATTAAATTATTATGATACATATATATTTTCTATAGGTTATGATATGATCACATGTTTATGATACCAATTTCATTACATGGGTTATGAAAAGATTTTTTTATGATCTTATGACACATGTGTGTATGATTTCATAATGAGATGGGTTGGATCTATATCTCAATATAATGCATTGGTAAATATTTATATCCCATGAGATAGAATAATATGGTATTGGGAGTGATCCTCTTCTACTAATATAGACATTAGAGAAAACCATGACCATCCATATAGTAAAGGGAGTGAAATCATACAACTAATATGACCATGGGAGTGAACTATGACTTCCACAAAATTATGGGGATTGAACCCATACTACTATGATGGCCTTGGAAATTATTCCTTGATTAGTATGGAAATAATTTTATATGCTTATGTGTCTACCACAATTCCATTCCTTATTCAAATATTATGATTTCATGTATTTATTATCTCTATTACTATATGATTCATATATTTTATACTGCCAATATTTACATCAAGATTCATAATTATCATCCTTGATATACATGGTAGTAACTTTTAATGATCATTATCATGATCTCATACCCTGATGATCATGATTATTCTTACATATGTTCCTTTTTACCCTTATTGAGCATCAGATCTCACCCCTTTTTATGTCTCATTTCCTATGTTATAATGATATTTAGTATATATGATGTCTCTGAGAAGGGTGATGGGCATGAAAAATGAAGGAGACAATGTTTCTCACTTATGTAATAGTGTTTATATTTCCATGTTTCCAAACTCAGTATACTAATACATTCATTACGATTCTATTTGTGTAATTTATTATGTATTGAAAAAAATTTATATAATGTTATTGTTTGAAAAATGTGGGTTATTATAGTTTGTATTAGAGTGAAAGATTATCTAAAATTTGTAATATATGATGAGAAAAAATTAGTGAGATCACTAATATTATTTCTAAAGACATGTCTATGGATATATCTATGGAATAATTTAATTATGATGGAAATTATAGTAAAATGTATTAGAATATTTTTAAGAGATAGACTTAGTTGTTTCATAAGAATATATATTTTTCTAGATACAATAAGTGGATGTGAATATAGAATAGATGTACATGGGGATAACAAATATGATAAAGTGTTTTGGGCCTGACTCAGTGAAACCTGGTACATGTCAACGGGCCTTGCTGCACATCTGGTTTGACATTCATGGGGGATATGCACTACTGCAAATATAACCTATACCAATGCATCTGTTCCAAAAATATTGTAAAAACCATTGGAATTGGTCCCCTTTCCCAATGGTTTGGAAAAATAGTTGGGAAAGTCCCACTTTGAGGCCACTTTTCCCAACGAATTGCCAAAAACATTATGAAATAGTATGGTTTTCCCAACAGTTTGGCCAAACTGTTCGGAAAATCCCACATTGAGGCAACTTTTCCCAATAGTTTGGAAAAACTGTTGGGAAAACAACCATTTTGAGGCCACTATTCCCTCCGGTTTTCCAAAACAGTTTGGAAAGGGTGTCTATTTCCCCATGGTTTCGCCAAACCGTCTAGAAAAGGCCACCTTGAGGCCACTTTTCAAAATGTTATGGCCAAAACATTTGGTAAGGGTATGGATTTCCAAATGTTTTGGCCAAACCATTCAGAAAAGTCCACATTTTTTAACAGTTTGGCCAAACCATTGGGAAGGAGTGGGTACCTATCCCAATGGTTCCCAAAACTGTGGGGAAAGGCCTATCCCAATGCTTTTGAGAACAATTGGGATAGGTAAACTTATATTTTATGAGTAAAGTTATTGAATATTGTCATGGACCGTTCCCCAGGGCCCATATCATGACAACCCCAATCCCACCATCCATAGTCCAAGGGCTAGCGACTTTCATCAAAGGCGTTAATCCATATTATTGGGAATGCATTGCCTTTATAACTAAAAACAAAGACAACCAGAGTACAAGAGGAAGCAAACAATATTATAAAACTTTATAACAAGAGTACTGAAAGTAAAGGGGCCAGGATACAAGCCCAAATGTAAAGTACCAAAACAACAGAAAATAAGTACAACTAAAAAGTGAAAAATAGCTGGAAGGTGAAAGCATCTCTTGGATCATCCTCCGGGGTTCCTACCTGAAGGGTAGGTACAGATAGCCTCTTGAGTGATCCACTTCCATCTATCTCCTCCAGGCACCATCTCGTTGTGAGGTCCACCTCCGGGTATCATCCAGTCCTCATACACTCTACCTTGGTCAGCGTTGTCCATTGTCTGCATCCAACACAACGAGGTGCGGTCATAGCCTGTGTAGGGGTGAGTATAACGATACTCAGTAGGTACCCCGAGACCCTCATGGTATCACAAAAACCAACAAGGATAAACCACAATGTATGATTTCAACGGATAACCATTACCTAGTTATATGCCCATACATATTCCTAAGTTATCAAGTAACCCATCTCAATCATGAGGACAACACAAAGGTCATTGAATCATATCAAACCAAGATTTTTATTCATGAAGTTGAAACCATGGATGATGGAGAACTTATCCTCTATCGAGTATAGTGGTCCTGCAGCTACAACAAAGTGCTTCCCACTAACCCTGTACTGCTGAAGTACTCCACCTGTCGAGTATTGTGGGCATGCTGCTACAACCATGCGCTTCCCACCATGGGTCTTCCACTACAACCTTGTGCTCCCCCTCATAGCCTACAAAGGTAATGCTTATTTCGAGTACCGTGGGTCTGCTAATACAACCAAGCACTCCTCCGCCGTGGGTCTGCTGCTACAACCAGGTGCTTCCCACTATGCCATCCGAATCACATTGAGTCGATCAATCAGCAGTCGTCAAGTCTTACCCATCTACTAGTTCTCTACAATCTACTAGCATGTCACTAGGAGGGTCAGATCCAAGATCCTCAAGAAAATATTTCAATTGTCAGGAATTCTCACGAAGAAGTATAAAAAATAACTGCCTCATCATAGGGGTCTCCACGCTACAGACAGCGCGTCAATCGGAAGCTCGGTCTGTGGGTTATTGACTTTTCTGTTCCAGGGGCCCGGTTGGTTTTTATTCTCAAACCAACCAAACCATACTACAAAATCTTCCAAACCTCAATTGTAGTATTCCAAAAGAACCGCCTAACCAAAGGAAACCAACGTAGTTGACAACACGTCAATCGGATGTTCGATCCTTAAGTTATAAGCATTTTCGCTCCGAGGGAACAGTTGCTTTCGATTTTGAACCAACCTGGAATTTTTCCAATGTCTTCCAAAAATCTATAATAGTATCGCAAAAGTACCGCCTCATCGCGAGAATCCCAGGGTCACAGACGGTTCATCAATCAGACACATGGTCGTGATGTTATTCGCATTTAAGCGCAACAGGCTCGGACCGTTAAGCCCAGTGGCTGACTGGTCAGGTCGACCCCATTTTGGCAGGCTAGACCCGACTAGTGTCAGTCTGGCCTGGTGAAGCACATGACATAGCCTAGAATGGTGTGGCCTGGGCTGGCTGGCCGCGGCTCGACCCGACTGGCCGTGCGGCTCTGCCAGGGTGGCTGAGCGATGCATGGGGGGATTTCCCAAACCGGCGGTGCTACCCTTTTGCCCGGCCGGCGGAAGATGGCCTACATCTCCAGTGAGAGTGTCCCGCCATTGCAGTCCATTAACTCCTTACCATAGCACCCATGAGCATCACAGCTCGTTCCACCCAGCCAGTCGATGAGCCGACCATTTCTTCTGTTTAAGCGGCTCGTCCTGTGTGGGAAGCGGTCCTCCGCAGTGCGGTGCTGTGGGGAACCACAGTTCCTCTAGCCCATCCTGCTACGGCTGACCGGTTCTCCTTCAGCTGAGCGGCCTGTTGTTCCTCTCCACGTGGCCATAATATGGTTGCGACTTTCTCTGGTCACCGCCATCCCTTCATTCACTTTCGCCATCGAAATAAAACAAGGTTCAACGGAGGGTCATCACTGCATGTTCGTGTTGCCTTCACCCTCCACATTAGGCTGTATCATAAGGCATAATATAAAATAGGGTTTCAACAAGGGATGAAGAAAATTTTTATTGAATCAAAATTGAAACAATTCCCCTACCTTGATTAAGGTTCGTCCGTCGACGAGGCACGGAAGACGAGAGTTGCATTAGTCGGGCGTCGCAGAAGTTTGCATCGCGGAGAACAGACGTCGATTAAGTAGACGTCGGGGTGCATCCAAAGAGAAAGTGGAATCTCCTCTCCTGTCGTGGAGAATGTGGAAGGAAGTCATATCATTGTTCTTTGGTGGAATCGTCATTCTTCATCAAAGAATACATCGTTCTTCGTGGAAGGTAAAAGCTCTCTTTTAATTCTCCAAAGATTCCCACCACAATATTTGCCAAGCCAAAATTATATGAATGCTTCCCCCAATTTTTAATAGATATGCCATGCCATTTCAAATTAATTCAAAGGAACAAATAAATTAAGGGTTATCACTTAATTAAATTGATAAGGATGGAACATTAATGAAGAGGGTGGAATGTGGAGAGGCTCCACCCAATTAAATGAGGTGGAGTTGTCAAAATAAAAAAGGGCGATAAATGGGGGGGTTTCAAGGGAGTTGGGGGAGGTGATATGTTAGTGGATCATGTGGGCCACGTCACCCATAGTTATATACTCCCATGGGAAGTTAGGTGGTGTGTGTGCCCCGCCTACTACTTCCTTTTGGAGGAAATAACATCAATATAAATAAAATTGTAACACAACAATTTTATTTAATTCTTAATGAATCCCCAAATTTTAACAACCACAAAAGACAAAACGAAAATGCGGGAATGGTCCCCTTAGGAGAATATCGATGCCACAACTTCATTATTGCCCCTAGATTTTGATTCCGAGCACCAGTTCAAAATAAAGAAAATCCCACTTGTATGTTTACTGAACGTACCTGAACAAAACATAAAAAATTGATTCTGGGCACATCGGGTCATGGAATCAGGCGCCGTCAGAAATTGCAGACTCATAAAATTTCAAATTATTTAAGAAAAAACATTTCAATGAAATTTTTTGATCTTTACATTACTCCCACCTCAGGGATTTACATCCCCATAAAGCTACAACACACACTAGGGAAGAAAATGGGGGTACTATAACAACCCATACTTTACATACATTGTTAATACTTAAAAATTGAAGCGTACTTATTACATCATATAAAAAATCCACAAAAGGACCTTATAGGTATAGTGTCTTTAGAAACTGGGAATCATAAAATACTGGTTCATAAAGTGTCTACACTGTCTCCCATTTATTTCATCATATCTATAGTCACTTTTGGCATATCATACTTAATAACCTTCTTCCTGGCCTGGGGAAAGAAAACATATAAAAGGATGAGCTCAAATGCTTAGTAAGAGTAAACAAAAGACATATCAATCACATCATATTCATAAGAACATAACTTTTGGAAATCTTAACCTGCAAAAGTGATCATAATATCATAACATGGGATAAATCATAGTAGTGAACTGTAATCCCAATAATAATAACATAAAACATGAAACTTTTTGGCATACACACATAATCATAGAGAATCATTTCTTATTAGTCAAGAATCATTGCCAAGACTATCTTAGTGGACAAAGTCCCCTTCTGAACTGAGTTCACTCCTCGTTTCAGTCCTATTTAACTGAACTGGTATAACCTACCGTTTCAGCCATGTCTATCTCATGGGATATAAAATCATTACCCAATGCATTAGAGGGAGATATAGGTCCCACCCATCTCATAATGATACCATTCTTATGTGTTCCACAAAATCATAAACCATACATCATAGCATAACCCATGTAATAAAAATTGGAATCTTAAACATCGTGACATCATAAAACAATTTATATAAGATAAAGGAATTAATAAAAATAATTCCATCACAACATAGTCAAATCAATGTAAAAATAGGGATAGAAACAGAACACTTTATTATCTTAGATGGAAAATAATTTTGATAAAACGCTTGAACTCCATTCTTGAGGAAAATATCCTTTCTACTTCAAAAACACTTTTCCTTTCTTAACATGTCATACAATTATAAACTAAAAGAAGTTGATTAAAAATAAACTTTAAAACTTGTAATGGAATCTTCTTGGAAATAATGTTTTAAAAATCCATTCATGCCGTATAAGTTAAGAAAACATTCTTCTCATACTTTTGTCGAAAAAGTCAAAAAGTACCTCGTACGAAAAATGAAAAAATATTCCTTTCATATCCTTTACTAAAAACTCACCGGAGGGTAAAATTGGATTTAAACAATTGTAGGTGGATGTAAAAAATATTACATATTTAGGGAACATGGACATGGATGATAAAATACACCCCAATAAATACCAAAGTATAAACAATCTCAGATAAAAATGAGATTGTGATATTTCCCTTACCTTAGGTCCGATTTGCTTAGAAAGTGTTAGAACCTCCTGTATAATAATTTAAATAATGTTATTGACTTATTCCAGAATCATAATTATTGTTATGATATTATACATGGTCATATTATAAGCTTCTTAGTAGTAATATGTCATTGCCACTTGTTATTTGGGTGTTTATAACTTTTTGTTCATATGTGTGTTTTGTCGAATAAATTATTATTCTTCTCTTTAGGTTATAGATACCTCATTTACAGAATGGTATTAGTGTAATATATATCATATTCATTCATTCAATTCATTTATATAATAATTATGAAATGAAGATCATGAAGAACGAGTCTCATCACATCGTGGAGACGGTATTTCTACGTACGCATGAGTGATGATATCGTTCCTAGGATCGTGCAATTGTATTGGAGTGTATGTATACTATTTCAGAAACAATATCACTTTATAATAGTAATATATATTCATTATTTACACCATTATACCCATCCATGTAAGGTGGTGGTGGAAAATAGATTACACCACGGTGTGGAGACGGTATTCCGTATGTACGCACACACAATGATTTATTATTCCGTAGGATGGATAGATTGTGAAATAGGGTTGTTTCATACTTATAATAAAATATCAGTATGTGAGTGATACTGATGTTATTACTTCATAATGAAACAACTAAAGAAGAAGAAGTGGAAGAATAAATTAAGTTGAACGAATCGGTAACAGACATTACGTCTTCTTTGAAGTGCTTCTTTGAGACCTCATTTTAGGGCACAAAAATAGATCTTGGAAGAATACCAGAACCTCTAGGATGTTTCTAGGGAACTGGAGAGAAGAAATTGGCAGGGTTTGGCCGAGCATGAATGCTCAAAGTGGTGTGAGGAAGAGGGGGAGGAGGTGCCCTTTTATAAGGGAGGAGAGGGGAACCTTTGGAATAACTAAAAATATTATTTTATTATAAAGTCAAATGCGGTTATTAATAGCTCCAAATTGATATATTTCGAAGATAAGGTGGGTAGGGGTCGAAATCCTCTCATCCAATATAATTTAGACAAGTTTAGATATCAAGTTTAACCTTATCATTTAGATTTAACTTAAAGTTAGATAATTTAACTTTTACTGTGTCTTCTTGTTTTCTTATACTATAAGGTTAATAAACTTACTATATCAAGCCAAACGAACCCCAAGATGTTTATTATTAATATATATAACCTTATCTAAGTCATTTGGCCGATCAATAGATTTTTAGGAATAAAATAACAATTAATAATATAAAATTTGTTTTAAAAACTATTTTATGTCAATTTTTACACTGTTTAGTAATTGATTTTTGTGAAAATCATAACAGAATTATTAGTTCGAACCAAGTTAATTAAACCAATACTATCATGTCATATTAACCTGTAAAATTATTGTGATTCATAAAAAGTCTCAAATTACATTTATTTGGGTATTTATAACATCAATTATGTCAATATTTCATTAATAAGATAATTACTGAATCATCGTTGTGTCATAAATAAATTAAATTATTTAATGTATAAAAATTACAAATAAAATACCATTATGTAGGAAATATTTTTATCTTTCTAATGAATATTTATAGTCGAATTTATCTTATGTATAACCCCATATTAAAAATGATTTACTTATTAAACTTTGATTTTAACTATTTAACCCTTCTTTAAATAAATTAATAATAAATGTCCTAATCTAATCCAAGTGGGCCTAAATGGTCATATTTTATTCCTAGGGTTGTTTTTTGGTCGAATTACACATGTCCAACAGAATTAGGACATTTGTTAGGGTAATAATAATATCATTTTTACCCTTAATTACCCTATTTACTTTTAACCGTGGTAAATAAAAGTAAAAAGTTACTATTCACCAAAAAATTATTTTCATCTCATTGAACCACATTTTAGTCCTTGATATTAACTATGTCTCTTGGATTTTAGAAATTCAACTCACAGAATCAGTAAAATTATGTTGTTATGAAAAATTCAGTTTTTTTAACTACCACTTAGTGGTTTCACTATTCAAAAAGAATTGAATGTTTTCAGAAAAATACCAAAATTTCACCCTAGGATAATTTCGATATTCCGAATCCAAAAATGAAGTCCATTTTGAAAAATAAAAACTATAAAATTTCAAAAACTGTTTATTACTATTCATAACGGCTAGTTTTAGTAATATTTTAATAGCATATCGTTGTTTAGTGAAACTCGGTATTGCGTACGACGCAAGCTATCGAAGAAGGACACGATTGTGTGTGAAGCAAGCCAAGCTAGTGTTGTGTGTAGTAAAAGATTCCTTTGATGATTTATATAACATAAAAAAAAATATTTTACATAAAATTATCGGGTGTTACATTCTACCCCCCTTAAAATGAATTTCTCACTCGAAATTCGTCACTTTGTAAAAAACAGATGAGGATACATCTCCCTCATCATATCCTCAAGCTCCCATGTAGCTTCTTCTAATTGGTGGTTCCTCCATAAAACTTTCACCAATCGAGTGGTCTTTCTTCGTAGGACTTTTTCGCTACGATCCAGAATCTCTATCGGCGGTTCTTCATAAGAAAGATCTTGCTCCAGCAGTACAATTTCTGAGCTAAGTACATGTGAAGGATCAGGTATGTACTTTATCAGGAGAGATACATGGAACACATCGTGAACTTGAGAGAGATTCGGTGGAAGCGCCAATCGGTAAACTACCTTCCCAACACGATCTAGTATTTCGAAAGGACCGATATATCTAGGGCTCAACTTCCCCTTCTTTCCAAATCTCATGTCTCTCTACCAGGGAGATATTCGTAAGAACACTTTATCACCCACTTCAATCTCTAGGACTTTTCTTCGGTTGTCGGCACAAATTTTTTGTCGACTCTGAGCTTGTCTTATGTGTTGTTGAATAGATCTGACCTTTTCTGCCATTTCAACAACGAGATCAGGTCCTAATAGCTTTCTTTCCCCAACTTCATCCCAGCAAGTTGGAGTCCTACATTTCTTTCCATAGAGAGCTTCATAAGGAGCCATCTGAATACTGGAGTGAAAGCTATTATTATAAGAAAATTCCACCAAAGGTAGGTGTTGATCCCAACCACCTTTTAAATCCATAGAGCAAGATCTCAACATATCTTCTAGGGTTTGAATTGTTCTCTCAGACTGACCGTCTGTCTGAGGATGATAAGCAGTGCTAAAACTCAACTCTGTATCCAGAGTATGCTGAAGACCTCGCCAGAACTTCGAGGTAAATCGCGGATCCCGATCAGATATAATAGAAAGTGGCACTCCATGCAATCTTACCACTTCCTTTACATATATCCTTGCAAGCTGATCCAGATAGAAATCCTCTCTAATAGAAATGAAGTGTGCAGACTTGGTAAGACGATCAACCATGACCCAGATAGGATTATTGCCTTTGGATGATTTAGGAAGTCCTGTGACAAAGTCCATAGTGATGTTTTCCCATTTCCATTTGGGTATGGTTAATGGTTGTAACATCCCCTTAGACTTCTGTCTCTCAGGTTTAACTTGCTAACAAACCAATCATCGAGAGACATATCCAGCAACATCTCATTTCATTCCATCCCACCAGAAGTACTCTATCAGGTCCCTATACATCTTTGTGCTTCCAGGATGAATAGAGAATGAAGAACTATGAGCCTCATCCAGAAGCTCCTTCTTTAATTCCGAGATGGGAGGAACACAAACCTGATTCCTGAACATTATTATCCCATCATAATCAAGGTTGAATTTAGGAACATTTCTCACCTTCTTTTGTAACTCGACATCTTCTTTCTGTGCCTCTTTAATCTTCACAGGTATAGATGGTTGAACATTCATTTGAGAAAGATAATATTTTTCCCTTCCATTATAATTTCAAGATCCATCCTTTGTAAATCCATAAATATTGGATCTTTTGTGATCCTCATCATAGATAAACTGGCATGGTCTTGTCGACTTAATGCATCTTCCACCTTGTTTGCTTTCCCAGGGTGACAATGGATTGGGCAGTCATAATCCTTAATCAGCTCCAACCATCTTCTTTGATGCATATTCAGCTCCTTTTGTGTGAAAATATACTTTAAAGTTTTATGATTAGTATAAATCTCACACCTTTCACCATAAAGATAATGCCTCCAAATCTTTAATGAAAAGATTACCACAACTAACTACAAATCATATGGTGGGTAATTTTTCTCATGGATTTTCAATTTTCATGAGGCATAAACTATCACCATATCATTTTCCATAAGAACACACCCCAATCCCTTCTTGGACGCATCACTATAGATCACAAACCATTCTCCACTACAAGGAAGTGTGAGCACAGGTGCACTGGATAACCTTATTTTCAACTCCTTGAAATTCTCTTCACATTCCTCCGTGCAGACAAACATAACTCCTTTCCGAGTCAACAAGGTGAGTGGATTAAATAATCGTGAAAAATCTTTCACAGAACGTCAATAATATCCCGCCAAACCAAGAAAACTTCAGATCTCAGTTACTGTTGTTGGTCTCGAACAACTTTCGATAACCTCTGTTTTTGCGGGATCCACAGATATCCCCTCTTTTGAGATTATGTGACCCAAAAATGATAATTTTGAAGCCAAAATTCACACATTGTAAATTTGGCATAATGCTTCTCCTTTTTCAGAGTCTTAAATATAATTCTAAAGTGATATTCATGTTCTTCCTTGATCTTTGAATTGACAAGAATATCGTCTATAAAGACTACCAAAAATTGATCAAGATAGTCTCTAAAGACTCTATTAACCAGATCCGTGAAGATAGCAGGGGCATTATTAAGACCAAATGGCATCACTATAAATTCATAGTGTCCATACCTTTTATGGAAAGCCGTATTTGGTATATCCTCCCTTTTGACCCTTAATTGATGATACCCTGAACGAAGATCAATCTTGGAAAAGTATTGAGCTCCGTGTAGTTGTTCAAATAAGTCATCAATGCGTGGGAGAGGATATTTTTTCTTGATAGTGATCTTGTTACGTTCTCGATAATCAATGTAGAGTCTCATTGATCTATCTTTCTTCTTAACAAATAGAACATGTTCTCCCCAAGGTGACACACTAGGGCATATGAATCCCTTATCAAGATTCTCTTGGAGTTGCTTCTTCAATTCCTACAACTCAATTGGGGCCATTCTATAAGGTGACTTTGAAATAGGCAAAGCACCCGGTACAAGTTCTATTGAAAACTCAACTTCACGATTTAGTGGAAGACCCGGTAATTCCTCCGGAAAGACATCATCAAACTCCCGTAAAATGGGCATATTCTTAATCGTGAGTTTCTCACCAACCATTTTTGATAAATAACCTTCATTTAGTGGAATCAAGACCCATAAGATGGAAGAAATTTCCACTGGAAGGTTATGTTCATCCTTGCATCGATAGAAAATCATAGATTGATCTGGAATATGAAATGTGACTTCCCTTCTTTGTAAATTGATATGAGCTCCATATAAAGAAAGCCAATCGATGCCAAGAATCACATAAAATTCCACTATATGAAGGATCACAAGATTTTCAGGAATCACATTCCCACAAACTTCGATTGGAGAAGAATTATAAACTCTTGATGCGACTGTTGTGCCATTAGGTGTTGTCATAGCTAACTCAACATCTAATTTTTGAGTTAATACGGGGATACCCTTAGAAAATTCTTCAGAAATTAAAGAGTGGGTGGATCCAGAATAAAATAAAACATTTCCTACTTTAGATTGGATGGTAAGTGTACCTTTCACCACATCGTTATCGTACTCCACATCGCTGATAGAAATTGCATGTGAATTTCCTTTGTCATTAGCCTTAAGAGTTTGTTGATGTCGACCATCATCATCAACCCTTGGATTAGGGAATTTTTTGGCATAATGTTCCATATCATTGCACTTGAAACATTGAAGTGTAGTAGGTTCATTCTGTGTATCCCTTCCTTTGTTTGCATCATTAGACATCTTCTTCCCATCATCGCGGCATTCAAATGCCCGATGACCTTCTTTTCCACATTTGAAACATTTACTTGTCCCTTTAAGACAACTCCCTCCATGTTTCTTTCCACACGTTGAGCATAAGGGAAAGCTCATCTTCTTTTCAGCGTGCTCTTTAGATTTTCCTTTGAATTCCATTTTCCTCTTCTTATCAAACCTATATGACTAATGGGTTACTCCAATCTCCATCTCATCTTTGAGAGCACATCGAATGATTTCCTCGTAGCTATTGAAGTCACTTATGGCTAAGGCCCTTCGGAGACTTGGTTTTAAGCCACTAAAGAATCGATCGATCTTACTCTCAGGTTGGATAATAATACCAGAAGCGTACCTTGCAAGTCTTGTAAAATATGCTTCATAGGTACCAACAAATTAATCATTCTTTTGCTTTAGTTCAAGAAACTCCTTCTTCATCTTTGTTCGGAGAATATGAGGGAAGTACTTATTGAAAAATAAGTTCTTGAACTCGTCCCATTCCATGGACTCAATTTCATCCCTTTGCCTCGTATTCTTAATAAGATTCCACCATTGATCAGCATCATCTTCCAAACGATACACTGCTAGGATGACTTTATCATGCTCAGAAAATTGAAGAACTGAAAATATCTTTTCAGTAGTACTAATCCATTGTTCAGAAACTAATGGATCAGTAGACCCGCTGAAAGAAGGTGGACGCTACCTCAGGATGGATTCAACAGAATGTTGCTCCTTCCTTTGCTCGTTTGGAAGTCCTGCATGATTCATAGCTTGAGAAAGTTGTGTGAGCATGGCTACAAAATTTTGCATTCCAACTCCCATAATGTTTGGTTGCTCAGGGTGACAATCATTGCATTGCCCGTCGCATTCCACATTAACACGTTTCCTTCAGGTTCCATCCATTGACTAAAACCAAGAAGAATAGTGTGAGCAACACTAATTATAATAGGAAAACCACATAGTCAAGAATAAAATTTCACACTTAAGGTCTTATCCTAGGTTATTCATGGCCATTTCTAAAACACTAAGATTGTGTTCTATTCTTAGAATTATCCTTAGGGTTCTTACTAAGGCTTTCTATCCTAGTTTCCAAAGGTTGACTATACCTTTTCTCTGATACCAACTATAACGACCCATACTTTACATACATTGTTAATACTTCAAAATTGAAGTGTACTTATTACATCATATAACAAAACCACGAAAGGACCGTATAGGTATAGTGTCTTTAGAAACTAGGAAACATAAACAATTGGTTCATAAAGCGTCTATACTGTCTCCCATTTATTTCATCATATCTATAGTCACTTTTGGCATATCTTACTTAATAACCTTCTTCCTGACCTGGGGAAAGAAAACATACAAAAGGGTGAGCTCAAATGCTAAGTAAGGGTAAACAAATGAAATATCAATCACATCATATTCATAAGAACATAACTTTTGGAAATCTTAACCTGCAAAAGAGATCATAATATCATAACATGGGATAAATCATAGTAGTGAAATGTAATCCCAATAATAATAACATAAAACATGAAACTTTGTGGCATACACACATAATCATAGAGAATAATTTCTAATTAGTCAAGACTCATTTCCAAGACTATCTTAGTGGACAATGTCCCCTTCTGAACCGAGTTCACTTCTCATTTCAGTCCTGTTTCACTGAACCGGTATAACCTACCATTCCATCCATGTCTATCTCATGAGATATAAAATCTTTACCCAATGAATTGGAGGGTGATATAGGTCTCACCCATCTCATAATGAGAGCATTCTTATGTGTTCCACAAAATCATAAACCATACATCATAGTATAACCCATGTAATAAAAATGGGAATCTTAAACATTGTGACATCATAAAAAAATTCATATAAGATAAAGGAATTCATAAAAATAATTCCATCACAACATAGTCAAATAAATGTAAAAATAGGGATAGAAACAGAACCATTTATTATCTTATATGGAAAATAATTTTGATAAAACACTTGAACTCCATTCTTGAGGAAAATATCCTTTTTACTTCAAAACACTTTTCCTTTCATAACATGTCACACAATTATAAACTAAAAGAAGTTGATTAAAAATAAACTTTAAAACTTGTAAAGGAATCTTCTTGTAAATAATGTTTTAAAAATCCATTCTTGCCGTATAAGTTAAAAAAACATTCTTCTCATACTTTTGTCGGAAAAGTCAAAAAGTACCTCGTACGAAAAACGACAAAATATTCCTTTCATATCCTTTACTAAAAACTCACCAAAGGGTAAAATTGGATTTAAACAATTGTAGGTGGATGTAAAAAATATTACATATTGAGGGAACATCAACGTGGATGATAAAATACACCCTAGTAAATACCAAAGTATAAACAATCTCGGATAAAAATGAGATTGTGATATTTCCCTTACCTTAGGTCTGATTTGCTTCGAAAGTGTCCGAACCTCCTGTATAATGATTTAAATAATGTTATTGACTTATTAAAGAATCATAATTATTGTTATTATATCATACATGGTCATATTCTTAGCTTCTTAGTAGTAATATTTCATTGACACTTGTTATTCGGGTGTTTATAACTTTTTGTTCTTATGCGTGTTTTGTCGAATAAATTCTTATTCTTCTCTTTAGGTTATAGATAGATCATTTCCAGAATGGTATTAGTGTAATATATATCATATGCATTCATTCAATTCATTTATATAATCATTATGAAATGAAGATCATGTAGAACGAGTCGCATCACATCGCGGAGACGGTATTCCGTACGTACGCACGAGTGATGATATCATTCCTATGATCGTGAAATTGTATTGGAGTGTATGTATACTATTTCAGAATCAATATCACTTTATAATAGTCATATATAGTCATTATTTACACCATTATACCCAGCCAAGTAATGTGGTGGTGGAAAATAGTTTACACCACGGCGTGGAGACGATATTCCGTACATACGCACGCGCGGTGATTTCTTTTTCCGTAGGATTGATAGATGGTGAAATAGGGTTGTTTCATACTTATAATAACAGATAAGTATGTGAGTGATACTGATGTTATTACTTCATAATTAAACAACTAAAGAAGAATAAGTGGAAGAAGAAATAAAGATGAAAGAATCGGTAACAGACATTACCTCTTCTTTGAAGTGCTTCTTTGAGACCTCCTTTTAGGGAACTAAAATAGGTCTTTGAAGAAGACCAGAACATCTAGGATGTTTCTAGGTAATTAGAGAGAATATATTGTTAGGGGTTGGCCGATCATGAAGGCTCAAAGTGGTGTGAGGAAGAGGGGTAGGAGGTGCCCTTTTATAAGGGAGGAGAGGGGCACCTTTGGAATAACTAAAAATATTATTTTATTATAAAGTCAAATTCGGTTATTAATAGCTCCAAATTGATATATTTAGAAGATAATGTGGGTAGGGGTCGAAATTATCTCATCCAATAGAATTTATACAAGTTTAGGTATCAATTTTAACCTTATCATTTAGATTTAACTTTAAGTTAGATAATTTAACTTTTACCGTGTCTTCTTGTTTTCTTATACTATAAGGTTAATAAAATTACTATATCAAGCCAAAAGAACCCCAAGTTGTTTATTATTAACATATATAACCTTATCTAAGTCATTTGGCTGATCCTGAGATTTTTAGGAATAAAATAACAATTAATAATATAATATTTGTTTTAAAAACTATTTTATGTCAATTTTGACACTATTTAGTAATTGATTTTTATGAAAATTATAACAGACTGATTAGTTCAAACCAAGTTAATTAAACCAAAAATAACATTTCATATTAACCTATAAAATTAGTTTAATTCATAAAAACTCTCAAATTACATTTATTTTGATATTTATAATATCAATTATGTCAATATTTCATTAATAAGATAATTACTGCATCATCATTGTGTCATAAATAAATTAAATTATTTAATGTCTAAAAATTAAAAATAAAATATGATTATGTAGGAAATATTTTTGGATTTATAATGAATATTTATAGTTGAATTTATCTTTTGTATAACCCCATATTAAAAATAATTTACTTATTAATCATTGATTTTAACTATTTAACCCTTCTTTAAATAAATTAATAATAAATGTCCTAATCTAATCCAAGTGGGACTAAATGGTCATATTTTATTCCTAAGGTTGTTTTTTGGTCGAATTACACTTTTCCAATAGAATTAGGACATGTTTTAGGGTAATAATAATATCATTTTTACCCTAAATTACCCTATTTACTTTTAACCGTGGTAAATAAAGGTAAAAAGTTACTATTCACCAAAAATTATTTTCAACTCATTGAACCACATTTTAGTCCTTGATATTAACCGTGTCTCTCGGATTTTCGAAATTTCACTCACTGAAGCGGTAAAATTAACTTTTTATGAGAAATTTAGTTTTTTTAACTACCACTTAGTGGTTTCACTATTCATCAAAAATTGAAAGTTTTCAGAAAAATACCAAAATTTCACCCTAGTCTAATTTCGATATTCCGAATCCAAAAATGAAGTCCATTTTGGAAAATAATAATTATAAAATTTCAAAAAGTGGTTATTACTATTAATAGAGGCTAGTTTTAGTAATATTTTAATAGCATATCGTTGTTTAGTGAAACTCGGTATTGCGTACGATGCAAGCTATCGAGGAAGGCCGCGGTTGCATGTGAAGCAAGCCAAGCTAGTGTTGTGTGTAGTAAAATATTCCTATGATGATTTATATAACATAAAAACAAAATATTTGACATAAAAGTCTCGGGTGTTATAGGTACTGAGCTCGCATCTGAGCCTCCCGCTCCCAAATGCCCTCTTAGAGGTTCTTGTGATACCAGCGAATGCGCACCAGAGGAATTGACCGTCCACGTAGGACTCGATCATATCGATCCTCGATCTTCTCTGGGACCTCCATGAATGTTGCCATTTAATCGGTGTCAAACTCCCTGTGATCGATGATGTGGGTCGGGTAGTGCACATATCTCATAAGATGTGATACGTGGAAGACTTCATGCACCCGGTGCAACTGAGGTGGAAGGGCCAGGCGGTATGCCACCTCGCCTACTCTGCTAAGGACCTGGAAAGGTCTGATGAAGTGAAGAGATAACATGTCACCCAGACCAAATCTCTGTAGACCACGTTGAGTTGAGACCCGTAGGAAAACATGGTCGCCATCCTCGAACTCCACTGGTCTCCGTCTCCTATCATCATAGGACTTCTGTCTGCTCTATACAGTCTTCATCCTCTCCTGGATGATTTGCACCTTCTCCGTTATAGCATGAACCATCTCCGGCCCTGCAAGAGCTTCCATGATTTTTCCTTTTCTGAAAAGTAAAATATGGTCTCATCCCCTAGATGAACCACGTTATTTTCCAAATACCGTCAATCCAGACATGAACTTTGATATTTCATTCAATGGAAAATGTCGTAAGACCTCGACGCTACTACTACGAAATCCAAAAGTTACTCTCTCCTCCAAGGGTTGAGTCATACTATCGGCATCTGTGTGTGGTCACTGGGTCTCCTCCAGTAGAAATTTGAAAAGTGAGGGTCATGTAAATTGTTTTAACCAGAACCTCTTAGTATTAACCACACAAAAAGAAAGGAAAGAAATCGTCACAAGGACATGTGTCTTATATTATGCCAGCTCAATGTAAAAAGACACAAAGAAACCACAAAAATGACATTAACAAAGCTAGGATAATCATGAACAAAGGCATCTAGGGTTGGAACTAATCCCGCTCCTTCCCACCTGCTTCCGGAGCTCCATAGTCGTATGCTTTAGCTGCTCGAAGCTGTGCTCTCCCATGTCCACACGTTCTTTATAGACGGGGCAGACCTCATGGTGGTGGTGGTGGCAACACCTCAAAGCATCGTCCACCACCAGCTGCATTGCCAGCTCCTCTTCCTCGGTCTCCTACTCCTTGTGGTCTGACTTGATTGAACCTCTACCTCTACCTGGAGGGTACTTCATCTATTTTTTGATCTTATGTAATGTGGGAAAGAGAGTCACGTTCCATGTGACCAAGCCCGCTGAAGGAGTAACACTGTCCGCTCCTGGTAAGTCATTCTCCAACCAGGTGCCTCGTACACACGATCCTAAGTCATGCGGTCGACCACCTGTGGGTCTTTTCCTCTTGGACCTCTGCGTCATCTGTCTATTTCCATCTACAGAAGACACCACTTCATGTTGACTACTAGTGGGTCCCACTACTGGATATTTCTCAGTAATGAAACACTCCACTAGGAGGGCTCTATCTAACACCCCTGTCTGTGTCGGGATGCTATGTGAAACAACTGAAGCTCAAATCTATCTCCTAAGCCCCTGCTCGAAGGTCTGGGCCCTGAAGAATGGGTATCATACCACATATGTAAAGTAGCACGAGAGGTCAGTGAAACTCACTGTGTACTGTGCTACTATCATGTTGCACTGCTGCAGATGTATTAGCTCTTGTATACGCACCGCTCGAAGGGTGGCTGGTACAAACTCCACCTGTAATATTCTCTCGATGTCTGCCCATAGAAGTGTCACCTCATCGTGCATCTAGATCATCAGGCTCCACCATCTGCCTGCTGCTTTTTGAAGGAGGCTGGTAGCAAGGATCACCATAAGGATTTCTGGTGTCCCTACTAGTCTGAAGACTCTCGCTACAGTCACCAGCCAATCCTCAGACGCCGGTGGTCCGTCTCTCCCTGGAACCTGGGTGTCCTCTAGCACTGGTTCTCGTGTAGCACGCTCATGTGGCATGAATCGCCTAATACTGGGGTTTGTGGCATCGGTGGCCCAATGGGAAATGGTACCAATAGTGGCTCTGTTAGTGCCACAACTTGAAGAGGGCCCTATACTGAGGCCTCGTCACTCGACGGCCTGTAAATACGTACGACTCTCGAGGATCTAACTGGTTGTCCGTGGGGCACATATCGTGACATGGAATGATTCAGCTGTAGAATGTTTGGGCTTGATGAAAATCAAATTTCTAGGTGGAAATATTAGGATGACAATCAAGAAGGTCCATGAGAAATTCTTATAATACTAAAGACAAATAGATAGTTAAAACATGTGAATGTTGTGGGATGTTCATCTAGTATTATTTAATTTAAACGTAAGAATCATGAGTGGATTGATTTTTAGGAACTTTAATGCATGATTACTATTTTAACTTCTAGGAAATTAGTATTTAGGGATAGCTTGATGAAGCTCGTGTAATGGTTTCAGAATAAAGTAGGATAATTGATGTGTGTATGTCATGTAATTGAAATATTATGTAATATGAATCAAGAAATATATAATTATTTTTAGTGTTAGTTTTTCATTATGTATTTTAAAGGAAATTTTGAATATTTATGGCGAGGTACAATGGTTATTTTATGAAAAGGTGATATTTTTATTATGGGAGACTTACCCTTAAATTATTCTTGATGTCTAAATAATGTTGTTTGGATAATGATATTTTGGATAAGACTTAGTAAATTGGAAGATACTATTTACCTTAGAAGTGATAATGTAATCTTTGATAAATTAGTCAATGTTATCATGGATGAATTTTATAACTTCATGTATGTATGGAATATATATAGTAATATTTTGAATAAGGAAGAATGCATATTTTCAAATGGTATTTATGGTTATTCAGGTTATTACAATATTTCCCGAGAATATATGATGAGGTTATTCACATTTTTAAATGTTAGAACAAAAAGAAACTTTGTGATACATGGGGAAACAATGTTAATTTGATTTCGGGAATGTTTTCTAATATTTTTGATTTTATTCTTTTAGAAAGGTTATGATATTAACTATTTATTGGGAGGTTTAAGTTAATTAACAGATGAAGTTTCAATGATTAATGTATTATCACACCATATGAGGGTTTATAAATTTTTGATAACATGTGATAAAATTTTTGGTATTTTGATAACAAAATTAAAATGGAATGATTTACTATTCAAATTTATGGATCTTATGACATTCTAGTTATTTGAGTATGAAAGGTTCGCCTTCATATTTATAGTAAGGGATGTTGTAAAAATTGGTCAATAAACAACAAAACATTGATATTCATTAGAAATCAAGTTGGTATATCTTCTTGAGAATGTTTTTCCATTTTAGGAAAAGGATCCTAAAGCCAAAAAATTGATTCTAGTAACATCATTTCTGATGAATCGAATGGGCTCTTAGTTCATCACAGATTTATAGTTTTGCGATCAAATACTTTTACTGATAAATTTTATCTATCACTCACCATTAGGTAATGATTGTAATTTTTATTCCATGTACATGTTTTCACTTCCCACCTATGGTATCATATGTGGGAAACTAGATATGAGTTAATTTGGGAGACAGTTATGGTTCCAACATTCCTTTTTTAAAGGTGGTTATGTTATTTATTTTTACGATGTGTATTTCTATGACATGAACATTCATGTATTAAACCAATGATAACATGGATGAATTTTGAGGGTGAATTTAATTTAAATGGGGGTAGAATATAACACCCTAATATTTTGTTAAATATATATTTTTAAATATTTTATTCTTTTTGATATTTTTCATTTCACGAAACACTAAATGTAGTTTATTTCATATTAATGCAATAATTTTGGATTGTGTTACACAAAAAACCAAGTTAATTGTTAAATACATGCAAGAATTTTTTTATCTTAATCTATATAAAAAATATAGGCCAGCTTACGTTACACAGAAGATAGACTTTCCCGGATGGCTTGCGTAACATGTAAGACCGAGTTTTAAGAAATAATAATATATTATTCAATATATTATTATGTAATATAAAAAAGATACAATAAATAAATAAAATTATATATTATAGTATTAGAAATAATGTGATTTTATAAAGTTTATTTCATCAGTTACCGATTAATTAGAATTGAATACAGAAATAGAATGAATATAAATAGAATTATTTTATAAAAGATTATTTTTATGTTCAAAAAATGATTTATCTTAATAATTTAAATTAATTACTGTTAGTGAATGATATTAATTAAATTTATATTTTATATATTCAATAAAATATTTTTTTATTTATAATGTTTCTTTTATACGATTAATATGATAATAGATCCAATATTACACATAAAACACAATAATTTTATAAAACAGTTTTACGTCTGTAAAATGGATAACCTATTTTAAATCCAAATTTTGGAAATTTTAAAAAATAGTATCAAATAAAATATATTTTTTCAGACAAATAAAATTAGTTTGGGTTTAATTTTTGCTATATTTCATTGAAGTTTCATTTTTAATGAATAGTGAAAAATAATGAATTTTAATTCAAAAATGCATTTTCATCAAATTTTTCTATAAAGTAAAATTATATTTTTAAATTATATTAATGATTAATTATATTATTTTTTATCTATTAATCCAATTTTTATAATTGGTAATAATTTTAGTTTCAAATTTAATATAAAAACCTAGAAAACTATTGAATGGTTTTACATTAAAAACATGCATTGTCATCCCATCTATGGGATCAAATTAAAATTAATTTCTACCGCTTCTCTTAAAGGAATTCTCAAAAATGGATTCCATATTTATAATAATAATAAATAATAATTTTTAATATGGTTAACACTTTTTTTGACAAAAAATATTAGTGAAATTAATTAAAATTAATTACATCAATTAAGGTAAAATTATGCTTAACAAGGGACAAATCCATAAAATTATGGGAAAAAATGACCTATAAAACTTTCCAAAATACATTTATTCCAATATTTAGATAATATAATTCCTTTTATATATTTTTACCATTATTGGATCTACATGACATTGAAAAAATTAATGTATAGTCCCTTTTCCCAAATATTTTAAGTGTGTCACTACTCCTCCATAATAAAAAGGAACTCAACCCTCCTGCCTCCTCAAACCTCACAAGCCATTTAGATCAGATAATTTTTTTAAAAAATATACCACAAAAACCCAAAAATAATCCTTGAATATTCTCTTGGGGAATAAATCTATCCAAGGAATCCATTTGGTTCAATCCTAAAAGAGTTACCAAAAGAAGAGGTAATATACTTCTTCAAGATCCTTTCATTTATTTAAATTCCCCACCACATAAAATCTCTTTATTCCAATATTATATAATAAAAAAATATCCTAAATTTTTTTATTTTTTTAAAATATTTTGTTTAAGAACTGGAATTACTCACACCTACTTTTAATTTGTAACAAACTTACCATTCTTGTGACCGCTGAACAACCGCCAAACGAAATGATGGTGTTTATTTTGACATTAACACCATTCATGGATTTTCTTATGATGTATGATCTATTTATATTTTATGTATTTTATATTTATTATATATTTATGCTTATATAATTAATTTATAACATATACCATTATTGTTTTCATGTTGTGTAAATATGATAACATAATTTGGGGATGTGTGGACTACCGCCTCCTAAAAGATATGTGATTCATTCACACTTTACATGTAAATGTATTCAATAACGGTTTAGTGATAATACATGATATATATATATATATTATATTAATTATATGTTAATAATGATATATATATATATATATATTCATATATATAAATATATTTCATTTACACTCTTTCTTTTAGTACGACGATTACATAGATACATCATTCATGCCTACGTAGGGCATACCATCTCCATGAATAGTGTATTCCACTAAATACTTATATATTTTATAGATTATTATAAAAAAAATATATTCAATATAAATTATATTTATATTATTATTTACATTATGGATATCATGATGTAGGTATAAAGACCATATATATATAAAAATTATGACACATGCAAAAAACAAAGCAGATATTACCCGAAGCGTAACCTTATCATGGAATTATTTAAAAGGGTAATATAAAGTCATAAAAAATCATATATGGTAGTATATATAATAATATATTTCTATAAAATATTTAAAATAAAAGTAATTTTATTATACATGAATCTTTTAAGATTACAATGAGAGTCAAGAAAAATGGTAAGATAATTTCATCTCACTTTTTATATAGGTTAGAGACAATCCATGTTATGAAATCATTTCTTTTAAGTGGTTTATATACATCCCATGAATTTATTATATTTTTATAATTAAATTAATGGTTATATAAATATCTATTTTGTGATGTTTATTTCATGGGGTTTATGTTTCAAAAGTTACTAAATCAAGAAGGATACTTTTGTCTACAATTTTCTTCTTTGAGACATATATTTAGTTATGAAACTATATTTTTATGGTGTATATAGTTCCATTTGACATGTTATTTCATGAATCTCATTATTTTCATGATATTATAAGCTTCATGTAATTTAATTTTCTTACACGTGGATTATAATTCAATTCTAACAAGTGGTAATATTTTGTTGGAACAGTCTGATATTTTGTTGAGATTGGTTATGATTATGTATCTGTTGATGAAATATTATGATCCAAATCTCAGGAGAAGTAAAATTTTTTCAACCCATTGTTATTAATTTTATATCCATGTAATGGTACCATTTTTTCACTCTTTTGTAAATAATATGATAAAGATAATTTTTTTAAGAATGTTTGACTTTACATTACTCTTCGTTTGGAAATCTATGTTCCTTAAAAAACATAAAATATATAATGTTTCAAAAGAATACTATGATTTTCTTCTAATACCATTAAAACACCGTTTTACCCATGTTTTACCTTACAAAAATATGTTTTTAAAATGGAATCATTTTATCATTTTCTAGCCAAGTCACTTTTCTAAATGTTTTCTATAAAAAAGGAATATTTCCCATATATGATTTTACCCACCCCAAGATCCAAATACACTTATAGATTAATTTATATGATTAAAAAGAAAATTTATTAATATAATATATTTCTATAATATTTAGTAAATTATACATATTAAAATGGGATTCAATGAAAAATATATTAAAAAATGTTTTACATTTAAAAATTGTTTTTAAATGATTTTAAAAATATCCATGATATGTTTTCAAAAGGACGTTTTAAAGGAAAAGGATTTCAGTGATTCCAAATATTCATTTATATTTTTTCATATTTTTCTCGTAGAATAGGTTTTCAAAATATTTTTAGGATTATATTTACATTATAATAGAAAATGGTTTTAAAAATGTTTTTAGGTATTCATTATATATTTTAAAATTATT
Organism: Viscum album; assembly: GCA_963277665.1. Lineage (NCBI taxonomy): Eukaryota > Viridiplantae > Streptophyta > Magnoliopsida > Santalales > Viscaceae > Viscum > Viscum album. The sequence goes on along the minus strand of OY728121.1, from coordinate 1,783,624,221 downwards.
TTTAAACAAATTGTTTAAAAACTATTTTTAAAGTCCATTTAATATGGTTTAAATTTATTTTCAATGAAAATGGTATACAAATAGTTTTATAGATTATTTTATATGTTTTTAAAGAAATATGGTTTCAAAACGTTTACTGGATTATTTTATATCTTTTCAAAGAAAGGGTTTTCAAAATATTTTTTGTTTTCAAAATAATTTTATTAAAATTAGAGATGATATTTTTATTAAGAAAACTTTTAAAAAGATATTTAGGAAAACTATTTCCCCTATAAAATGAAATACATTGGTGATATCCAATCCTTTCTGGTTAATGATTCAAAACTTCCATTTATGTTCTTTCTATGAGTGGCTTGGAGTTTATAGAATGATGTTTATAAAATCCATTATCATTCATGGGTTATATTTTAAAAAAATATGTTACTCTATCAAATGATATATTTTTATGAAATTTTTTTCACTTTCATGTTTTATATTATTATGAATACTACATATTTTCATGGTATATTATTTAATGAAACTATTATGAAACCTATATATTTCTTATATATTATTATATTATTACATGTTTATGATACCCATTTCATTTCATCACTTATGATATGATTGTTTATGATCTTATGTAACATGTATTATTTATTTCATAATGAGATGTGTTGAACCTATATATACATCCAATGCATTGGGTAAATGTTTATATATCATGAGATATACTATGATGGCCTTGGGAGTGATACATTATTACTAATATGGATATGATTGAGAACCATGACCACCCATATAGTATGGGGAGTGAAATCACTCTACAAAGATGTCCATGAGAGTGAACCAAGACATCCAAGCTTGTATGGTGAGTGGACCCCTATGACTACGATGGCCTTGGTAGTGACTTCTTGACTATTTTGTAAATACTTTTATATTCTTATGTGTCTTCCAAAATTCCATTTATTGTTCACATGTTATGATTTCATGAATTATTATCTTTATTACCATTTGATTCAAGTATTTTATAACGCTAATATTTATTCCATGATTTAGGATAATGATCATTGATATGTAGGGTATGATATTCTAATGCTCATTATCATGATCTCAAACCCTCATGATCATGATTATGCTTAAATATGATCCTTGTTTACCCTTACTGAGCATCTCATCTCACCCCTTTTTTATGTCTCCTTTCCCCGGTTATAAAGATAGTAGTATATATGATGTGTCTAAGAAGGCTTCTAGTAAAGAAGGATCTATTGGGAGACAATGTAGCTCACTTATGTTATATTGTTAATGATAATAGGTTTCTAAAGTCATTAAACTAATATATTATTTGGGATTCTATTTGTGTAATGTTTTATGTATTACACAAAAATGATGTAATGTTAATTTATGAAAATTTGGGATTGATATAGTTTGTATCACAGTGAAGTTTTAGTCAAAATTTGGAATATATGATGAGAAAACTTTAGTGAGATCCCAAAAAATATTTCTAGGGATGTCTCTATGGATAATTTTAAGGAAGAGTAAATGTTTGTGAAAATGACATAGAATTTGGTTAAAGGACATTCTCAGTGGTGTCTCGGAAATATCTAATTGATTGGATTCTATAAGTGGATGTGGATATAGAATAGATATTCCTATGGCTAAAAAATATAACAAGGTGTGTCGTGCTTGACTTAGCATATCCTGGTACATGGAAATGTGCCTTGTTACACACCTGGTCTGACACTCCTTGGGGATATGCTATGTGAATTCACAAATTCTTAATGAACTGTCATAATGGATTTAATTATATTTTGACTATGAATATACTAGGATTAATATATCATGTCATATATTAAATGGGATTCATTATTTAGACATCAAATTACTAATTTTTCATCATTATGTAGATCCCCACTATGATAACAATTTCTTACACTATGATTTATGGTTTTAGTCAATTGTAAGAACTAGAAAGAACCAGGTCAATAATGAATGTTTCTGTTGTGGAATTATGGTCTTGATGAAAATCGGTTTTCTAGGTTGTAATATCATAAAAATAATCAATAAAATCTATGAGTATTGGTTATAATTCTCAATATAAATAGAAAAAAACATGTGAAAGCTATGGAATGATCTTATTGTATTATTTAAATTAAATTAAAGAAACATGATTGGATTTAGGTTGAAGAACCTTAAGATAATATTATTATTTAATCTTCTTGGAAATGAATATTTAGGTATAAGATGATGAATCCTTAGTAATGGTATCGAAATAATGATCGATAATTAAAGTGTGCATGTTTTGGAAGTGAAAGATTATCTTATATGATTCAAGAAATATATAAGTGTTTTTAGTATTAGTTTTTCATTATGTATTATAATGTACATGTTTATGTGTTATGGTGATGTAGAAAGGTGATTTCATTGAATGGTGAAATTTTGATCAAGGGAGGGAAACCCTTAATTTATTATTGACATTTAGATAATGTTATTTGGTTAAATATATATTGGATATGAATATGTAAATTGGATGGAAATTATTACCTCAGAACTGATAAAGGATTTATTGATAATGTAGTCTATGTTAACATGGATGAATTTTACAAGTTATTGGATTTATAGAATATATCTAGTAATTTTTGAAAGAAGTAAACAAGAATGTTTGAAAAAATTATTTATGGTAATTCAGGTTATTACCATGATTGAGTAAAATATATGATTAGGGTATTCAAAATTTATAAATGTGAAGACCAAAAGATACTTTCTAATATATGGGGAATAAATGTTAAGATAATTTAATGGCCTTATTTATAAAGTTTTAGATTTTATAGTTTTATAAGGGTAAGAGTTTAACCATTTATAGGACATATTACATTAAAAATAAGATGAGGTTTTAATTATTAAAGTATTATATCACCATATGAGGGTTTATACATGTTGGATAACATGTTTTAATCATTTTGTTATTATGATATCATAATAAAAATGGAATTATTTATCATTCTTTTTATGGATATCAGGATATTCTAGTTCTTCAGTTATAAAAAATTCACATTCATTATTTATAGTAAGGGATGCAGTTGAAACTAGATAGGGAATAACAAAATAGTGAGATCATGCTGGAAAAAAGGTAGTATATGATCTTGTAGTATTTTTTCAACTTTAGGAAAATGATCTTGAAACCAAAAAGGTTATCCAAGTAACTTCATAACTTATGTATCAAATGGACTCTTAGATCATCAATGATTTATAGTTTTGTGATCCCCAACATCATATGATCAATGTCACATATCAATCTATATTAGAATTTTTTATTATGATTTTTCATCAATGTCCATGTTTTCACTTTCCACCAATGTTCTCCTATGTGGTAAACTAGTTATGAGTTACATTGGGTGTCCGTTATAGTTCCAATATTCCTTTTTAAAGGATGTTTTATTATTTATTTTTACAGTTTATGTTTTAATGAAAGTAAATTTAAATTATTATACCATTGATTAAATAGATTAATTTTGAAGGTAAATTCAATTTTAACAGGTCTACAATGTAACACCTCGAGATTTTGTAAAATATATTTTTAGAATTAATTTATCCTTCGTGAAATTTTTCATTTCACGAAACACTAAAAATAGGTTATTTTATATTAAATTACTAATTTTGGATTTTTTTATAAAAAATTATATTTTTCATTAAATGAAACAAAATTATTATCTTAATCTATATAGAAAACACAGTTTAACTTAATTTACATGTAATACTTACTTCCCCTGATGGCTTGTGTAACTTGTAAGAAAACGTTTTACCAAAAAATAATATATAATTCAATATATTATTATGTAATATGTTAAATTATAACATAGATTATAAATTTTTTATTATAGAATTAAAAAACCTATGAAATCATGAAGTTTAATTAATTGGTTACCGATTAATTAGAAATGAATAAAAATTTAATTATTTTACAAAGGATTTTTTATGAGGAAAAGTATATTTATCATAATAAGTTACTTTAATTACTATTAGTTAATTATGTTAATTAAATTTATTTTTTATAAACTTATTTTTTTTATATTCATCAAAATAATTTTTTAGGCATAAGATAAGAACAATTGAAATATTACAAATAATAACCAATATTTTTATAAAACAAATTTTACCACCTTATAATGGATATACAATTTAAAATATAAATTTTTTATCAGTTTTATATAATTTATATGACAAAATAAACTTATTTTTTGAATCAGAACCATTAAAATTAGTTTAGGGTGAATTTTTTGTATTTTCTGTGAAGATTCTATTTATATTGAATAGAGAACAATAATGAAATTTAAATCAAAATTTATTTTTAATATAATTTATTTATATTGTAAAATCATATTTCCAAATTATTTTAATTATTAATTAGATTAACTTTTTTATCTATTATTTGAATTTAGTTAATTGGAATAAATTTTACTTTGAAATTGAATATAAAAACATAGAATTTTTTTTAATGTTTTTACTTTCAATACTTACATTATCTTCCCATATATGAGATAAAATTAAATTTAATTTCATCTAGTTTTGTTACTAATATTTGGAAAAATAATTATTTATAACATATAAAAAGGCTAACTATGTTTTTTTACCATACATATTAGTGAATGCAATTAAAAATAATTACATCGATTAATGTAAAATTAAGCATAATAAGGTACTAAACCCGAACCATTAGGGCCAAGATGACCTATAAATTTTTCAATGGGTCATTTTATTCCTTATGGTGACCCTATACACCATTTTTTTATAATTCATTATATTATTAGATTAACATGAAATCATGAAAACATTGGTGTACCTTTACCAAAAAAATTACAAGAGTGTCACTCCACCCCCACTTTGAAAAGGAACTAACCCCTCCTACTTCTTTACACCTCGCAATAATTTGGGAAGAAAAGAGAAAATATCCTCAAGAAATACTCCCTTATTAATTTAAGCCTCCCTTCAGGAATTAATTCATCTATGGAAACTCTTAGGTTTAAACCAAAAGGATTTACCCGAAGACGAGGTATTATTCTTCCTCATGCTCATTTATTTTATTTCCCTTATCCACCACATAAAATATCCTTATTACATGATTATATAGCAAAGAGATTATCCTAATTATTCTAATTTGTTTTTATATTAAGTGTTTTACCTTTAGTTACACACAATTACATAAAATTTGTAATAAACAATATGTTCTTTTGTACTGTGAACTTCCGCAACACGAAATGTGGTTGTTCATTTTTTCTCTACCAGCATTCATGGTTTGGAATTATGATGGAAAACATATTTTTATATTATATATATGATATTTATTTTTTATTTTTTCATATTTATTTTTTATAACACATTACATTATACATTCCATCATGTGTTAATACGATGACATTGTTTGTGGACGAGTGTACTAAAACCTCCTCAAGCGGTGAGATTCATTCACAATTTAGATGGAATGTATTAAAGATGGTTTTAGTGAAATTATATGATATATATTTTATATAATAATTTTCATGTAATTATTATATATACATATATACGTAATTATATTTTATTTATATTCATTAATTCAATTCTACAATAAAATAGAAACAACATTCATCCATGCATACGCCCTACCGTCTGCATCAATGGTGTATTACACTTCATTATTATATATTCTATAGATTTTATTAAGACATATATATTTAATATAAATTATATTTCTTTAATATTTAACATTATATAGATCACTATATAAGTATAATAACCAATGATGTAACAAATCAATACACTTGCGAAAAACAAAGCAGATATTACCTGAAGAGAAACCTTAACATGGAATTGATAATAAGAGGGTAATATAACTTCATAATAAAATAATATATGTAAGTGGATATAATAATATGGTTCTATAAAATATTTATAATGAACTTATATTTATTATATTGGATGGTTGTATGAGTATGATGAGAGTCAATACATAAAGCAAGGGATTTTCATCTCACTTTTTACATATATGAGGTACGCGCCATGTTCACCACTCATTTATTTTTCATGGTGTATACATTGACCATGAGTTTATTCTATGATTATTATTTTTAAATTTAGGGGTATTTAAATATTAATTATTTTATCATTCATTCCTGGGGTTTAGTTTTTAAAAGTTACCATATCGATAGGATAGTTTTGTCTCAATTTTCCTTTATTTAGAAACATGGTCTGTTGTGGAAGTTCATTCCTTTTCAGGGAGTATATACTACCATTTGAAATGTGATAACATGAATATACTTATTTTTTATGTTATTTTGAGCATCATTAAATTTAATTTTCTTACATGGGGATAATAATTGAATGTTATTAATTGAAAATATTTTATTTAAATAATCTCATCGTTTTTTGAAATTTTTTAAAATTATTGTTCCATTGATGTAATATTCTGATCTGTCTCTCAAGGACTCTCATGAGTTTACATAACCTTTGATTATTCATGTTATAACCATGAAATGGTTTTCCCTCTATTTTGTTCATAATATGATTAAGAGAGTTTTCTATGAAAGTATGACTTTACCACTCTCTTTGGTCAGAAATATGTGTTCTTTCAGAAACCAATTTTTAAAAAAGATTATAATATTATCTTATTATATTGAAAATAAATTTCTAACCTTGTTTGACGTTAAAAAATAGGTTTTAAAATGGAATCTTATTATCATTTTATAGTTGAGGAACTTTTCTAAACTTTTTACAGTAAAAACGAAATGTTAGACATGTAAGGTTTTTCATACCAATAACGTTAAAATTCCCTTTAAACATCCTTAAAAATATTAAAAAATTAATTTGTTTAAATGAAAATGTTTTCATAATATTCTGGGAAATCATTGTCTTTATTTTATTTTCAATGTAAATGTTTTTAATAAATGTTTTATCATTAAAAGGTATTTTAAATAATTTAAAAACATCCTTTAAAAATTTTCAAAAGTTTATTTTCAAAGAAAATGATTTCTAATATTTTTAATTTTATTTTATAGGTTTTAAAAATATTTTCAATGAAAATATTTTCAAATGTTTCTTAATATTATTTTATATTTTTTAAAATAATTAAGTTTTTAAACTGTTTTTGATATTTCATTATATATTTTCAATGTATTTTAAAATAAATCATTTAAAAAACATTGATGTTTATTTTTTAAAAATTTTAATGTATTTTCACGGAAAAAGGTTTTAATTTTTTTTCAAGGTTAAATTATACTTTTTCATCCAAAAAAGTTTTGAAAATGTTTTTAGTATTATTTTATATGTATTAAAAGAAAAGGTTTCCAAATATTTCTATGTTTTAAAATGTTTTTTTTTTCAAAGTTGAAATGATATTTTACATAATATATGTTTTTAAAAGAAATTTCAAAATTATTTCCCATCCAATATGACATCCATTAGTTCTAATAATTCATCTTTTGGAAATGATCCAATTGTTCCTTCTAGATTTTTTCAAATAGTGGTTTAATTTGTATGGAATGATTTTTATGAATTCCATTCTATTTATTGGGTTATATGTTTATGAAATACATTTATCTCTCATGGTATATAAGTTTATGAGATACATTTATCATTCATGGTTTATTTGTTTATTAAACCTGTAGATTTTTATAGGTTATGATTTGATGAAATGATTATGAAACCTAACTATTTTCCAAAATTTATGATTTGATAAAATTTTTAGGATGCCAAATTCATTTTATTGGTTATGATATGATTATTTATGATATTTTGGATCATGTGTATATGATTTGATTATCAGATAGGTGGGGCCTATATCTCACACCAATATATGGGTTAATATTTATATCTTAGAAGATATAATAAGATGTTCTTGGGCGTGAACCAATAATACTAAGATAGCCATGGGAGTGAACCATGACTATAAATATGGTATGGTGTGTGAAATCATGCAACTAATATGGATATGGGAGTGAACCATGACCACTAAGATGGTAATAAGTGTGAAATTATACTATTAATATGGCCATGAAAGTGATCCATGACATCCAAGACGGTAAGGGGAGTGAACCAATATAACTAATATGCACATGGTAGCGATCCCTAGACTATTATGGATGTCATTTTATATACCTATGTATCAACCAAAATTCCATGCCTTATTCATATGTTATGATTTTCAATCTAATGCTATTGATTTCCTTTTGATTAATGTTTTTTTAACTACCAATATTTGTTCCATGATACATGATTATGATCTTTGATATGTAGGGAATGATATTTTAGTGACAATTATCACATTCTTATACCCTATTGATCATGATGATACTGAAATATCTTCCTTGTTTACCAATAAAGAGAATATTGGATCACCCTTTATTATGTTTACTTTCCTAGGTTAGGAATATATGCAGTATATATGATGTTTCTAAGAAGGGTTTTTGTCATGAAGAACCTAGTGAGAGATAATGTAGCTCACTTATGTACTACTATTAATGTATCCATCCTTCCAAAGACACTAAATTAATAAGTTCACTGGGTGTATATTTTTGTAATGTTTTATGTATTTATAAAAAATGATGTAATGTTAACTAATAAAAATATAGGGTCACTATATGGTTATAAAAATCATATAATAGTATTCTGTGGGTTTTATGCATGTTGTTCCATGTTATACATTCCATCGAACATAATATTATTTTTAAAATATCACAGGTTTATAAGATATCCTAGTCACCCTTACACTGTTATATGATCACCGGATGATTTTAAATATGAAATGATATTTCCACACATCATTAATTTATGTTTATTATTTTTAGATATAGAGAATACCTTTACAAAATCATATTAACATTCATATAAACAATAATAATAATACATTGAAAAAGAACTTGTCTATAAAATTAAACATAGGATACAAAAATCATACCTGTATAATTTTGTATTAAATAACTAAACATCAAGTCATCTTGGTGGTGATTTTATATTCCAAGAAAATATACTAGGGACAAAGTATTGGTATGAAAAAGATAAAAATAAAACCCTCACATTTCATGAGTGGATGATTAATATTCCCCACTCTTATCATTTTCTGAACCCCCATCATTAGTTGGGGACATATAATATTTTCTATATTCCCATGTTATTAGAAATTGATGATTTATATAATCCATTTTATCCCATAGATTAGGGAATTAATTTGTGAAATGGACATGTTTTTGATGTTTATGACATTGAACTATCAGTGGTACCTCAAGACAAAATATTTTTTCATTTCATCATGTCCACTGAAAAATCTATCTTTATATGTAAATTACATACTCAATTCCATACATTACAACAGACAAAAAAATTTATAGTTACTTTTATACATTCCCTTTGGGTACCTTTTCCATTATTTTTAACATAAAAGAAATTAAATATTCTGTCCTTCATTATATTCATCAACCAATCTTCTATAAGGCTATATCCATATCTTGTTTGGTGTTTTTTAAAACTAAACTAATTTAATATTGTTCATAATAATCATTGATATTTGAGTTTTCATAATCATAAGGTCGATTAATCCAGTTCTTGTATCGTAATATTTCTTTTTTGGACAATCTCAACATTTTCCCAAGTAACCATTATTAACCAAGTTCCTTTGGGCTTCAGCCACTACTAATACCAGAAGGGGTCAACATGAGTGAATAATAATTAAATCATAATATAATTATCATAAATTATATTTTCTAAAATTACACCTTTAAAATTATTTCACTTTATAACCATCACATTAGATTTATATTTAACCTAAACCACAATAAATTTAATCATGTTTATTTAGGTTTTTTCTCATAATTCACGAGAGAATTAAAAAATATAATAAATATATCACAATGGATCATTAAGATTATTTTATTAAAAAAATAATATCCATTGGATGTTTCTAGAAAGATGTACTATTTTTGACCCACTCATCATCCACCAAGTGATGATTGAGTTAATTATAAGACATCCTTTTTCTGGGTGATTACCCATTGGTTTGTTTGAGTAAATTATATATCTACATACTAGTATCTATCTAATGATGCAATTTCTAGGAAATAAAATTCACAAAAAAATCTATGTTGTTTCCATACACTTATAGTTATTCCTTATACTTATCCATAAGGTTTAATTAGTGCTCTCTTATCCTAGTACACTAAAAAAATAACCAACATATACATTGATACCAAATTAGGTTCACCAAAACCACACTCCTGGGTCCTATAAAAAATAATTTTTCTTAAATTATATCATAGATATTATGTGATAGGACACCAAATATACATATCCTTATTTTACTTTATTCTTATAAGTTAAAAATCACATCTTACAATAATCACACAATCAAAAGGACAACATGTTTAATGTCTATGATGATTACTCATATATGAAAATTATTTTATGAAAAACATTCGAATTTCTCCATAATTATTCCATAATGGACTCCAATATATACTTCCTAAAAGTTATTAACATCTTTGTAACCCAGATAATTAAATCATAATAAAGGGGTGATATTAAACACAAAGTATGAGAGAGAATATCTAACATATCATTAAGGATAATATCATAAGTATATGAGAAAAACTATTTATAGGAGAAATATATAATTAAAAAGAACATTCAATAATAAATTTTTTCGATAACTAATCATAAAAAAACATAATAAAAAATGGTGAGCTAAAATGACTCGAAAGGGAATAATCAGGGTAAATAATGATGATGAGGAAACTGATATACATTTTGAGGGATAAATTTAGCTATATTGTGAATAAGGAAAATAAAGGGAACATGAAAAATGAAATTATATTGTAAGAGAATATAATTCGAGACAACATAAAGTTTGACATCGTAATGACAAGTCATGGATCACTATAAAGTCAAAATAACATAATGTGCCGGACTAATTACATGTGCACCATACATGGTATTTAATTAAATTAAAACATTACTTAATTCATCAGAGGTTTATATAATCTTATTATTACTCATCACATTAAAATATGTACCTGAATATGTCTTCCACATGAGGAAATTAAATGACATATAATTTATAAGGATGATCAATCCCATGAGTTGAAAGTGGGGTTGATAATCTTTTCTTACTCCACTAAAAAAAGCTATATCAATAAATTTCTGTGATAAAAATATATTATATAATTTTTTTCTCCCTATTTGAAAAAGTAATTTTTTTTAATAATGAGTTCTAATGTCGAAAAATTCATTATAAGGATTATAAATGTAGATATAAAAAAATTCACATATATGATAAATTATGAACTGGTAAATTATTTTTTAATTATTAGAAGATAATATTATTTTAATTTAAAATAGAATTGAACCAAGATGGTTTTAAGTACAATAATGACATATTTAATTAACTATTCATGGTTAAAAAAATTTGATAAGGGTTGAACGTGACATGAAATTACAAATATTGATGTTACCATATAACGGGTTCACCTAAAAAAGATAATTAAATATGGAACCTAAAATATGTGTTATACCAAAATGATAAATCTATCATAAAATATTTACATATTTAAGAAAAAATATATATAATATGTATGAAATATGTTATCATAAGATGAGGTAAAATGGTGAAAAACAAAGAGAACACAGATCCCAAAGGTAATGAGGGTGGTTCAGAAGATCTCTTACCTTCGGTACCGATTCAAACTTCTAATATACATATAATGAATAAAAATAAAATCATTTTTATTTAAATAAGTATTATGAACCTTAGTATATTTTTTTCATTTTATACGGTCTCTTTATTATCAATTTTTATTCATTTATTAATTTCTTTCTTATGTTGGTCATTTGAGGTTGTTCAGTCAATTTCTCTAACAAATCGAGATATATTGAACATGGTAAAATTTATTGAAAATATATTCATAATTTATATAATTATAAATATTTTTAACATTTATTATTCAATTAAAATATTATATAATTTCACAGGTCTTCCCAAAATGGAATCAAATCACTAAAGGTTACTTGATATGAAAATTTATTGTGGTTGAATTTACGATGACCATATATTATAAATATTAAGCATATAATGTTTGATATTATCATTACATATTGCTAACAGTTTCTTAAATATCATGATTATAAATTAAATGAAATTTATAATTCATCATTTATATTTGGTGATGAGAAATAGTAAATGGTGTTCATGGAGGGGGTAGTCCATATATACGGATGACGGCGTCTGAATTTTTGAGTGGTTTCAGAGGGAGGTATAAAATTAACATTGATTTAGTATAATAAATTTTAGTATATGAATAGTATTTATGTCATAATATATTCATGTACTGAAAATATTTTAGGGGGAAGAAGAAGAAACAAGTCAATGGAAATTACTTGAGAACATTATCTCTCTCTTTGGATGTTCTCACTTAGGTAAAACATTATGGAACCTTAGAGTGGTATTTTTCAATGAAACATGCTTCTAAGATACAAGAAAATAGTGTAATATAAACTATGAAAGATTTATGATTAGGTTATTATTTATAATTATTGGATAAATGGGGTAGATGTGAGCTTCTTTTTTAGGTGAATAGAGAAAAATTCTTATAAATAAATTTTTTTAACATAAATAGAGAACATGTTTCATATTTCAAGTGAATATGATGTAGAAAATAATGAACTGTGGGATGAGGTAAAGATAATAATACCTCAAAACTATGTTTTATCACATGTTTTATATCTGTTTTTAAGTCTTTTACCCTTTATTACTTTTATTGACATGTTATTTTTATCATGGTAATAGATTTTTACCAAGGAAATTTAATATCAATGCATAAAAATAAAGTATAATTATTATATAATATGAAAATAATTATTCAAAAGATGAATGTTTTGATCAAATAAAAATTATATGTATAATAAAAATTAATTTTAACTTTAGAACATGTAATGTGTAAAAATTAGTTTGTAGGAAATGTTTATTGTAAGGAATAAATGCTTTGTTTATAAAGAAATTGTCAAATATATTTAATATCACTAATTCATTTATTATTAATCATAGAATTTTTATATGGATTATCATACAGATGAAAAATAATTATACCTTGGGAAATCATAATTTAAGAAATGTTGAAAAATAATTTTTAATAAATTAAAATATTATATATGTTTTAAAATGTTAAATATGGGATTTATAAATTTATCAAAGTATTTTTAATTGAATAAAATTATTTCATAGATACATTATTGATAATGTATTAATTTTTATATGTTTTTATGTTACACATTCTTCATGATTTTTTCATAACCAATATAATTTTTAATAAAAATGAATTTATTTAATATTATTAAAAAATTTAATCATTAAAAAAACACAAAAAAATATCCTAAGATAATATTATTACAATGAATCCAAATATAAATTTAGTTTTTTCAAATTCAAAATTTGAAAATTTTTAGAATTTAAATATTAAATAAAATAAAAAATATTAATTATTTGTTCAAAAATAAATTTTCAAGGTATAAACCATTATTATTACCATTTTAAATAAAATACAAATTTGATTAGTGTTAATATATTATCCATATATAAATTATATTTATTACATTCTTTTTTTCTTAATGTAATGCCCATAAAATGGCATTTTTTGAAAAAGTGCATTTATTGAATAAATACTTAAGATAAACTTATTAGTTATCTATCCATTAAAATTAAATTTTATCAATGAATTAATATTAAGAATGAATATTATTTTAATTAAAAAATAGTTTTAATAAAGTGTTTTCATTTATTGAGACCAAACAACTTAAAAGATACATTATAATATCTATATTTTTTACTTATAATTTTATTTTAATAAAATGTATTGCATTTTTAGTACAGTTTTTCATGTGAGAATGATATCAATCAAAATAGATTTATTTAATGGAAATTATATTTCAACATCAGAAGGGTATTACATTCTCCCCCAAAAATTATTTCAACCATTAAATTTTTAATTTCCAATTATGAGTAGAAATAGCTATGGGTGTCTAAATGGTAGACATGATTAGTGATATAATTACTAAAAAGGTATCGACCTTAAATATTTATCTTGTAAACTCAGATAAAATCAATCCTAATAATTAGTTTTCTCTAATAATTTTATGGAAATTACCTTATGATTATGTCTCATAACACCTATAATAGAGTTTTTTTTCTAAGGGATCTCCTAATATTCCATTCACTAATAGATGACCATATGTAGGATTGAAATAAGAAATGGGATTTCTTGGTCCAAAAAGGAGGATAATATAATAAAAAAGAGTTGATCAATTTTTCATTTTAAAAAAAATTCAGGATTCTGTTATAGTTTTAATTTTATTTCAGTGGAAATTAAATAAATTTTCACAATATATTTTTGTAGTGGAGTAGATCAAATTTATCATCATTTTCTCTTCACCCCTCTCAAATATAGAGAGGGATGAAACTCATTAATAATGTAATCTTATAATGAATTTTTTCACATGTCGAGTCATAATGAAATAAAAAATACCTTTTCTCATGGAGGAAGACCCTAATAATAAGTTTTGTTTTTATAACTGGGGAAAAAATCCATATAGTTATGCCCTTTTCCCCTATTAGAATAACCTAAAAAATCATGCATATTTCTCATGGAGGCACAATCCAAAAAAATAGTTTTGGGGGATTCATAACCCACACATACATACATTTTAAAGGGGTATTATACTCTTGAAATACATTATAAAATAAGAACAAAAATATTTAAATCAGCATAGAATTCAATTTAACAAATTAATCTTATGAATGATTTAGAAATATAGACCAGTCTAGTAAGTGAAGGTAAAAAAATTAAGTGTTGTAAATTGATCATATCTAAAATGTTCAAATGAAATATAGAAATATTTCTGTGTTTCATAGTTCTCATTTTCTTGAAAAATAATTATCATTCATAGGTTATGTCAACTCTGTATATTGAGATTCTTCATGAACAAAATATTTTAAATAATGAATCACATTACATTTCATCTTACCCAATATATTTTTTTAATCCCACTGCAATTTATCGTTCAAAATAAAGCATGTGTCATCTTCCTTAAATGAAAACGAAAAATATACCTATATTGGACACTTTAATAATCAATAATTATAAAACCAATATAGAGAGTTATAATACATTATAAAAATTAAAATAACTATGAAAAAAATAATAAAAAACCTTATAGATCCTTGAAAAACTCCCATAATTTATAAGAGATAAAATATTAAATTCGAATAATAAAAAATTTAAAAATATTATTTTCTGAAGAAACTTGATTGAATCTTCAACCCATTGGATAATTATTAAATCTTACATAAAATTATTCTAAAAAAATGATTTAGTACTTAAATATTTAATAATTATTTAAGGAAAAAAATCATAACAATCCTGACAAAAAAGCATGTTGTGATTCAAAATTTTGAATTATACAAAAAATAATGCTTATTTTGACCTAAAATATAGAGAAATAATTTAGTAAACATAATTCACAAGGAAGGTTAAATAATTTTCAAAATATAAAATTTTGGTCACTTCATTTTTTTTCATGTATTCACTTCATTTTTGTTTATTTGGAGAATTAATATTTTCCCATGTGGTTACTTAATTTTTGTTCTTATAGAAACTTCATTTTTTTTCATGTAGTCACTTCCAGTCTTTATAAAATTTTCAGTCATATCCACGTAACATAATTTAAATTACATACTTTTTTAACTTTTCACGCATAATTACATTACTTAAGTTTTCATATAGACTTTGGAAATTTTTCACTCATGTTCACATCACTTAAGGTCAATTTATGAATTTTTTAAAATTTCACTCATGATCACTTCACTCAAGGTCACATCATTAGTTAGTCAAATTTTCATTCATGGAAACATTACATAAGGGTACATCCATAATTTTTCAAATTTTCACTCACATTCACTTAACTCAAGGTCACATACATGCTTTGTCAAAATTTCACTCATGTTCACTTTGGTCAAGGTTACATCACAAGGTCACATGACATGGTAACATCCTCAAATTCATTATATATAGTCACTTTACAAGGTCACTTGACAATGACACATGATCAATATAACATTTCAAGGACACATCACAAGGTCACTATAAAAGGCCACTCTACAGGTTTCAAATTACAAGGTCGCTTCAAAAGGTAACTTAATGAATTAACCAGAATATGTAAAAATTCAACGAATAGAAATGTTATAGTTTATGGGATTTTTTTTACTGAAATTTATAAATATACCAATTAACTCTATCAAGGTTCCAAAACATCATGATATTTATATTTCAATGATTAATATTGATTATTTATTGATATAACTAACTTATTATGAAAAAAAATTAAAATAAATTCAATATGATTAAGAAAATAACACATTCCGATAAACATAAACATGGGATACAATAGTAATATGATAAGAACTTTTTATTAAAAACTTCACATATTGTCATATAATTTCTAATTTAAAATTCCAAGAAAACATTAAATATATAATGGAGACAGTTGAAGAATATATAAACAAAATACATATTTATATTGAGTGGATGATAAATTTTACTCTGTCCACATCATTTTAAGAACCCACTTTAGTCATTGTGATTGATTATTATTTACCATTTTTCCTTTTTCATGGAAATTCATAATTCTTATAATCCTTTTAGCCAATGGATTGGGGATTTTTTTTCAGAATTTCATAATTTTAAAACATTTAATAAATTATAATAATAGTGGATACAAAAAAGAAACAATTTTTTCATTTCACCATGTCCACTGATATATTCATTTTTTATGGGAATTAGTTTCTCTAGACACTAATTTTTCACAAATAACAATTCTTACAAATTCTTTTAGATATTCTTCTGGGTCCCGTTTTCCAGCATTTTTTAAATGAAGGATCTTATATATTCTTCCATTCTTCATCAAACAAATGGGAACTTCCATGAAACTCCTTTATTCTATTCTTTGATGTGTTTGGATACTCATATATATTCACATTATTAAAAATAATTTTTGATAGATAATTTGAAATAACCATAATATTTCACTCAATATCTAATTTCATTAGGTTTCTCATTGGAATAATCATTGAATTTTCTATGGATTTTATTATTAAGTTGGTTATTTTGGGATTCTTCCTTTACTAAAACCAAAATGGGTTTGAATGACTGATGAATAATTAAAATATATAGGAGAATTATCATAAGTAATCTTATAAAATAATCGATCTTGGAATTTTTTACTCTTTAAAACCATCATATTAACTTTCAGTTAAAACCTAAACCAATGTCAAGGACACATGCATAGAGCATGTCCTCGAGAGTTTGAATGGTCATCTCTGTCTGGTCGTCCGTCTAAGGATGGAAGGCGGTGCTCAGACGTAGATGTGTCCCAAAATCCTCTTGTAACCCTTCCATATCCGGGAAGTGAAATGAGCATCTTGATCATAAATGATAGGTGATGGAACACCATGAAGCCGTACGACCTCCTGAATTTAGAGGCATCCCAAGCACTCTACTGATCTCTTCTCTTTGATTGGTAAGAAGTGGGCCGACTTGGTGTGTCGGTCTACAATCACCTAGATAGAGTCGTTTCCTCTGGATGTATATTGGATCCCCTTCATGAAATCCAGGGATATCCCATCCCACTTCCACTCTATGACCTCTAAGGGCTGTACCAAACCTGCTAGTACCTAGTCCTCCGCCTTCACATGATGACAAGTGAGGCATCGTGATACAAACTCTAATACAACCTTCTTCATACCCGGTTAGAAATGCTGCCGTCTGAGGTCCTGATACATCTTCGCCACTCCTGGATGTACTGCTAGAGGGGATGTGTGGAACTCCCTCATCACCTCCTCCTGTAGTGAAAATGGTACCATGGTACGTTCCCTGAAGAAGAGGATGTGCTCCCCTCCTTCAGAAAATCCATCGGGTTCTTGCCCTGAGGATATCTAAGCACGTTGTCTCTCATAGTCAATGTCCCCACGTTGTGACTCTCTAACTCGCTAACAGAGTGGAGAAGTGACTGTGAGGGACTGTACAAATGCTTTTAATTTTTCTCCTTTGTCGAAAAGAGAAATCTGGTCTCATCCCCTGGATGAACCTTGCCTATTTCCTAATACAGTCTATCATGACATGAACAGTGCTAATTCATTCCATGGACGTCGTCATAAGGACTCGACGCTACTACTTAGAAATCCAACAGTTACTCTCACCTCTATGGGTTGAGTCACACTGTTGGCATAAGTGTGTGGTCACTGGGTCTCCTCCAGAAGGAATCTTGAACGTGAGGGTAAAGTCAATGGTTTTAACCAGAACCTCTCAGTATCAACCACACAAAAAGGGGAGGAAAACAAACATTACAAGGAAACTGTCTTTTATTACAATAACTAAAATTACAAAGAAAAAAAATCACCCACAATCAACAACATCAACGAATCTAGAAGCCTCATAAACAAGGCCTCCATGACTAGAGCTAGTCCTGCTCCTGCCTGCTTACTGCTTGACCAGCTCCTCTTCCACGTCCGCCTGCTCCCGGCGGACCTCCACGGACGAACCACTGCCTCTACCTAGAAGGTCCCTCTACTACATACTGCTCATTTTCAGGATGGGTTGAGCCATCTCGAGCCATGTGACCATGACCGCCTCATGCATAACACTTCTTACTCCTCATATAACTGGCTCTATTTTGTTTGCCTCACACAACTGAACCTATATCTTGAGGTCTCAAACTCGTTGGACTAGTCTGATTGGACTTCTGTGTCATCTGTCTACTGCCGGCTGTAGAAGACACCGCTATGGTCGGAAAGCCCTATGGAAAGAGCAGTATATCCTGAGCCTGCACAGAGTGTAGAGTCGCTGGTACAAACTCTGCTCTGAAAAGACTCTCAATGTCTCACCATGTGAGGGTCACCTCATTTTAAAATTGGAGCATCACTCTCCACCACCTATCAGCTGCTCCCTGAAAGAGTCTAACAGCTAGGTACACCATCAAGTCAGTGGGTGTCCCAACTGGGTGGAAAACTCATGCAACAACCTGCATTCAATACCCGATAGTTTGAAAATATGTCTCGCCTCGAAAGCTCAGAGGCCTCTGTTGCAGGAACCCATGAAACACACTCAAGTGGCATGCACCCTATGCTACTGAGGATGGTGGTATCGGTGGCCCAATGGGTAGTGGTACCACTGGTGCCTCTACTGTGATGGGGCCCTGCACCAAGGCATGGCTGCTCGGTGAGATACCATCATGATCATCACTCGGAACCTATGCTGACTGACTAGGTGAAGACATCATGAAAAGAAACAGGTGCCCTGTGATCAAAAGATTATACTTGGTGAGATGACCTAGTTTTAACTAACCTAAAGGGAAAATTTTTATACACACATGCAATTAGTGTTTTCGTGCACTATGTCAGAAATCAGTATTCAGGGTCCTGGTGTACGGATACGTTAACCACCCACCAAGACTGGACTCCCTAAACCAAAAACCACACTCAGTACCCTTAGCACTATTTCTTCACAGAAATGAAATATCAGAGTCCTGTGTTCTATGGTAGAACCGACTCCTCTAATACCAATTTTTCATGACCCGTCCTCAGGGCCCATGCCGTGACTACCCCAAACCCACCTTCCACAGGCCAGGGGCTAGCGACTAGCACCAAAGATGTAAATCCCAATAAAAAGGGAAGGAATTTCCTTTATAAAAGTAAAAAAACACTATAGAGTACATAACAGAAGAAATAACTACGTAATACAGATAAAAAAGTAAGTGCTGAAATGAAAGTGGCTGAAAATACAATCCCAACAGTAAGTACAATACAACTGAAAAGCTATTACAATTGTTGTAAAGTAAAATAGAAACCACTGAGTCATCCTATGGGAATCCCACCTGAATGGTGGGTATATATGGCCACCTCAGAACCTCAGGTCCGACCGTCCGCTCTGTGTATGTCTCGCCAAGTGGTCCAACTCTTGGTACCGTCCAGCTCCACAAGTCTCCACCTCGATCAGTGATGTTTGTCGTCTGAATCCAACAAAACGTTGTGTAGGAATACCCATGTAGGGGTGAGTATAATGATACTCAGTAGGGACCTAGAGACCCACAAGGTCTCACAAAATCCGACATGGATAAACTAGAAAGTAATATTTCAACAGATAACCATTACATAGTTATATGCGCATAAGTATACCTATGTTATCAAGTAACCCATCTCAATCATGAGGAAAACAAAAATGTCATTGACTCTGCTCAAACCAAGATTTTTATTCAAGATGTTGAAACAACAGATGCTGGAGAACTCCTCCTCTGTCGAGTACAGTGGGCCAACCGCTACAACCAAGTGCTTTCCACTAACCTTGGACTGCTGAAGTACTATACCTGTTGAGTTCTGTGGGAATGCTGCTACAACCAAGCACTTCCCACCATGGGTCTGCCGCTACAACCAAGTGCTCCCCCTCATAGCCTAAAGAGGTAATCCTTCTTTCAAGTACCTGAGTCTACCACTACAACCATGTGATCCTCCATTGTGGGTCTGCTGTTACAACCATGCGCTCCCCACTGGGCCATCCTAATCACTCTAAGTCGATCGATCAACAATTGTCAAGTCTCAGCAAGATACTAGGTCTCTACAATATACTCACTCATCACTGGGAGGGTACACTCCATGAGCCTCAAGCCGATACTCCAAGTGTCACTAAGTCTCACGTATAAGTATCACAAAGGACTGCCTCATCATAGGGGTCTCAACGCAACAAACAGAGCATCAATCGGACGCTCGGTCTTTGTGTTGTTGGCCTTTTCGTTCTAGGGGCCCAGTTGGGTTTTAAGAAAAAACCAACCCAAACATAATCTAATCTCATCTAAATCCCATGTGGAGTATGCCAAAATAACCGTCTCATCAAAAGTAAACCAACGTAGTTGATGTAAAGTCAATCGGATGTCAGGTCCTTATGTGATAATCGTTTCTGCTCCGAGGGCCCCGTTGGTTTGGGTTTCAAACTAACCCGACAGTTTTTCCAAAGTTGTCCAAAACTCACTAAGAGTATTGCAAAAGGAACAATTCGTCACGAGGGTCCCAATGCCGTATATAGTGCGTCGAGCGAACGCACGATCTTAAAGTTATTAACATTTAACTGAAAAGGGGCCCGGCCTGTTAAGCCCAGTGGGCTGGTGGGTCGGCCTAACTCGGTTTCGCGGGTCCAACCTGACAGAAGGTCGGACCGGCCTGATGAAGCACGCAACCCAACCCAGTGGGGTGCATCCAGACCTGAGAGGGTGCGGGTCGGATCGAGAGTGCGCGATGTGGCATGAGAGGGCACAGCCCGGCCCGGAGGGGCGTGGCTCGACCCGGTTGGTCGAGCACTATGGGGGGGGGGGGGGGGCGTGGCCCCCCGGTCTCCTGAACCGGTGGCACCGCCCTCCTATCTGGCCGGCCAAAGATGACTGGTCATCTTGGTGTAAGAATCCCACACGGACCTGGCACAGTTCCTTTAGCGAGGCGCCCTCCTGGCGCCGCGGGTCTTCCCAGCCCAACCCACCCGGCCGGCTACTGGCCGGTTTGTCCACCGAGCGGCATGCGGAACGTGGGTCGTGGTCCTCCACAGCACGACGCCCTAGTCACACCACAATCTCTTTGTCCCGACCATCTTAGTCGGCCGGTTCTTCGTCGGACTTGTGGCCTGCGATTGTAGGCCGCGGTTCTTCTGCATGTGGCTGGTGTGCGACCACCGCCTTCGCTCCTCACTGCACTGTCCAACACGCCTTTATCTCGATTAAATTCATGAAAGTATCGGAGGCTCGTCAGGCCGTGTTCGTTCGGCCCGCGCCCTCCGCGTTAGGCGATACCAATTGGATGAAGTTATAACAAATAAATCAACACAAATGGGATAATTTATTCACTTATAAATTATACAAAACCCCTACCTTGAAATAAGGATCACATTAATTGGGTTTTACGGAAAACGGTGTCACGGGGAGACGGAGTCAACTCGTTGATTTCGGGGAATTATGATGCGATGATGATGCATCGTCGGCATTCTTTGTGGGTGGCTCCTTCTCCTTTTTCATGGCTGAATATCTAAGGAGACGATCATCATTATTTGGTGGTTCTTCGTTGCAAGGACAGTGTACTTCGTTGAATAATGAAGCTCTTATAATTCTCGAGAGGTTTCCCCACAAAAAATCTTTTCAATGAAAATATTATAAAAGACACCTCCAACTTTAAAGAGATTCCATGCAAATAAAAATAATTCAAAAGAGGTGATGTGCCAATTAATTAATAAGGATATTAATTAATAGAGATTGAAAATCATAATGAGAGGGAGGTGAAGAGTAATAATTTTAAAATATATGAGTTTTCATAATAAATATAAGTGGATTTAAATAGGGGATTTCATGGGAGTTGAGGGGAGGTGATAAGTTAGGGGCTTGTGTAGGACCCACCAACTTTAGTTACATTCTCCCATGGGAAGTTAGGTGGGGTGTGGCCCCCACCTTCAACTTCCTTTTGTAGGAAATAAATTCCACTTAAAATAAAATTGTAACATAACAATTTTATTTAATTCTTAATGAATCCCCATATTTTAACTACCACATACGACAAAACGAAACTACAGTAAAGGTAACCTTAAAAAAAATACGTGTGTTGTGACTTCATTAGATCCCTCAGATTTCAATTCTGTGTATCATTTCAAAAGATAGAAAAACCCACATGTACGTTTACTGATGGTACTCAAACAAATATTCAGAAATTCATTCCGGGAACACCGGGCCTCAGAATCAGGTGCCATAAAAAACTGCGGACTCGTAAAATTCCAAATAATTTATGAAAAAAATTTCCTTGAAATTTACGGGTCTTTAAATTACCCCCTCTATAAGAATTTATGTCCCCATAAAGATACATCACACACTAGGGAAACAAATGGGGGTACCGAGCACACATCTGAGCCTCCCGCTCCCATGTGCTCTCCTGGAGGTTCTCATGCTGCCTGCGAATGCACACCAGAGGAATAAACCATCCACGTAGGACCCGCTCCTATCGATCCTTGTTCTTCATTGGGACATCCATGAATGTTTCCATGTCCTCAGTGTCTAGCTCCTCCTGGTCGATGATGTGGGTCGGGTCGTGCATGTATCTCCTCAGCTGAGATACGTGGAAGACGTCATGCACCCGATGCAACTAAGGTGGAAGGGCCAGGCAGTGAGCCACCTCCCCTACTCTACCGAGGACCTGGAAAGGTCCAATGAAATGCGGAGTTAACTTGCAGCCATGGCCAAATCTCCGTATACCTCATCGTGGTGAGACAGATAAGAAAACGGGGTCACCATCCTCGAACTCCAGTGGTCTTCGTCTCCTATTAGCACATGACTTATGTCTGCTCTGTGCAGTCTTCATCCGTTCCTGGATGATGTACACTTTCTCCGTCGTAGTCACCACCATCTATGGTCCTATAAGTGCTGAATCCCCTAGTTCAGTCCAGCACATAGGTGATCTGTAAGGTCATCCGTACATCGATTCGTATGGTGCCATCCCGATGGTGGAGTGTTATCTATTGTTTTACAAAAACTCCACCAAGGGTAAATGATCCTCCCAACTGCGACCATAGTGAAGGACACATGCACGGAGAATGTCCTCAAGAATCTAAATGGTATTCTCTATCTGGCCGTATGTTTGAGGATGGATGGTAGGGCTCAGATGTAGCAATGTCCCAAAAGTATCCTAAAACACGTCCCATAATCGGGAATTGAAACGAGCATCTCGATCGGAATCGATAGATGATGGCACACCATGAAGCCGTACGACCACCTAAACGTTGATGCATCCCAAGATCTCTATTGATCTCTTCTCTCTGATTGGTAAGAAGTGGGTCAACTTTGTGAGTCGGTATATGGTAACCGAGATAGAGTCTTGTCCTATGGATATATGTGGAGGCCCCATCACGAAATCCATGGATATCCCGTACCCCTTCCTCTTTGGGGCCTCTAAGGGATGTACCAATCCTACTGGAACCTGGTGCTCCTCCTTCACTTGCTGACAAGTGAGGCATTGTGATACAAACTCTGTTACAAATTCATTATACTGGGCCACTAATGCTGTCGTCTGAGGTCCTGATGCATCTTTTCCACTCCGGGATGTACTGATAGAGGGTAACTGTGGAACTCCCTCATCACATACACCTGTATTGCAACTAATACCATGGTACACTACCTGAAGAGGATGACGTGCTACCCTCCTTAAGAAAATCCATCGAGTTCCTGCCCTAAGGATATCTGAGCATGTTGCATCTCATAGTCAATGTCCCCATGCTATGCCTCTCTAACTCACTGATGGAGTGGAGGAGTGACTGTGAGAGACTGTAGAAAATATGTTGAAATTTCTTCTTTGTCGAAAAGAGAAATCATGTCTCATCCCCTAGATGAAGCACACCCATTTCCTAATAGAGTCTTTCCTGACATGAACGTTGCTAATTCATTTCATGTACAACGTCGTATGGCCTCAACACTACTAATATGAGATTCAACCATTAATCTCACCTCCAAGAGGTGAGTCACACTGTCGGCATCAGTGTGTGGTCACTGGGTCTCCTCTAGTATGAATCTCGAACCCGAGGGACAAGTAAGGGGTTTTAAAAGGGACTTCTCAGTATCAACCACACAAAAAGGGCTAGATAGAAAACGTCACAAGGACAAGTGTCTTTAATTACTTTATATCAAATTACAAAGACAAAAAATCATACAAAAACAATGACATAAACGAATATAGACACATTATAAACAAGGCCTCCATGACTAGAGCTAGTCCTGCTCATGTCCGCTTGTTGCTCGACCAGCTCCTCTGCCACGTCCACCTGCTCCCGGAGGACCTCCACGATCGATCCTCTGCCTATTCCTAGAAGGCCCTTCTACTGCATGCTTCTTATTTTCATGAAGTGTCGGGTAGTCTCGAGCCATGTGACCTTTCCCTCCGCATGCATAGAAGTTCCTGATCCTCAAATAGCTGGCTCTATTTCGTGTGCCTCACACAACTGAACCTGTATCCTGAGGTCTCCCACTCGTTGGCCTAGTCTGCTTGGACTTCTATGTCATCTGTCTAATGCCGAATGTATTAGACTCAGCTACGGTTGGAAAGTCCTGCAAAAAGTGCAGTATCTCTTGAGAATGCATGGAGCATAGAGTTGCTGGTACAAACTCCACCCTGAAAAGACCCTTGATGTCTCCCCAGGTGAGGGTCGCCTCATCGTAAAACTAGAGCATCAAGATCCACCTCCTCTCAGTGGCTCCCTGAAAATGACTAATATCTAGGTACTTCATCAAGTCAGCGGGTGTCCCAATTGTGTGGAAAACTCGTTCTACAACCTCCAGCCAGTACTCGGTAGTCTGAAAATCTATATCGCCTCAAAAACTCGGAGGCCTCTATCACAGGAACCCATGAAATGCGCTCAAGCGGCACACACACTCTGATTCTGTGGATAGTGGTATTGGTGGCCAAATGGGTAGTGGTACCACTAGTGCCTCCACTATAATGGGGCCCTGCACTGAGGCCTCACTAATCGGTGGGATACCATCACGATCTTCACTCAGAACCCACACTGAGAGACTTGATGGAGACATCCTGAAATGAAACAGGTGCTACATGATCAAAAGATTATACCTGGTGAGCTGACCTAGTTTGAGCTGAATTAAAGGAAAACATTTGATACACACATGCAATCAGTGTTTTCGTGCACTATGTCGGAAATCTGTAGTCAGGGTCCTGGTGTATGGATACATTGGCTACCACACCAACAATGGACAACCATTACGTAGAACCACACTCGGTACCCTTAACACCATTGCTTCACAGAAAGGAAATATCAGAGTCCTATGTTCTAGAGGTAGAACCGACTCCTCTGAAACCTATTTGTCACGACCCATCCTCGGGGACCGTGCCATGACTACCCCAAGCCCGCCTTCCATAGGACAGGGGCTTTCGACTCAGCACCTCAGGTCCGACTGTCCACTCTCGGTACGTCTCGCCAAGTGGTCCACCTCCGGGTACCGTCCAAATCCACAAGTCTCTACCTCGATCAGTGTTGTCTGTCGTCTGCATCCAACACATCATAGTGGCGGAATAGATCATGTATGGGTGAGTATAACGATACTCAGTAGGGACCCTGAGACACTCAAGGTCACACAAAATTCAATAAGGATAAAACCGAATGTAATATTTCAACGGATAACCATTACTTAGGTATATGCTCATACATAAACCTCAGTATTCAAGTAACCCATCTCAATCATTAGGAAAACACAAAGGGCATTGACTCAGCTTAAAACATGATTTTTATTCATGATGTCGAAACCAAATTTCCTAGAGAACTCCTCCTCTATTGAGTACAGTGGGGCTGCCGATACAACCAAGAACTTACCACTATCCTTGGACTGCTGAAGTACTCCAAATATCGAGTACTATGGGCATGCTACTACAACTAAGTGCTTACCACCATGAGTCTGCCGCTACAACCAAGTGCTCCCCCACATAATCTACATATGTAATCCTTCTATAGAGTACCACTTGTCTTCCATTACAGCCATGCGATCCTCCACCTTGGGTTTGCTTTTACAACCAAGAGCTTCCCACTGGGCCATCTAAATCACTCTGAGTCGATTGATCGGTAATCGTCAAGTCTCAGCCAGCTACTAGGTCTCTGCAATCTGCTTGCTTGTCACTGGGAGGGTCCTCTCCATGAGACTCAAGCCGATAATCCATGTGTCATGACGTATAACATAGATGTATCACAAAGGACTGTCATGTCATAGGGTTCTCAACACAACAAATGGCGCATAAATCCTATGTCCGATCTATGAGTTATTGGCTTTTCTATTTTAGGGGCCCTGTTGATTTTTAATCTAAAACCAACCCGAACATACTCAAATCTCCTTTGAATCCCACGTGGAGTATGAAAAAAGAACCGTCTCATCAAAAGGACACCTATTTAGAAAACGACACGTCAATCGAATGTTCGGTCCTTAAGTTATAAGTGCTTCCACTTCGAGGGCCCGATGGGTTTCGGTTTCAAACCATCCCGTCCATTTTTCCAAAGTCATCCAAAACTCACATAGAGTATCGCAAAAGTAATGCTTCATCGCGAGGGTCACAGAGCCACAAACGACGCATCGATTAGACGCATGGTGCTAAAGTTATTCATGTTTAAGTGAAAATGGGCATGACCCGGTTCGGTGGGTCCAACCTGGCAGAGGGTCAGACCGGCCTGATGAAGCGTGCTACCCAGCCTGGTGGGGTGCATCCTGGGTTGAGGGGGCGCAGCCTGGCCCAGCAGGGCACGACCCGGGTGACCGTGCACTGTGGTGGTGGGGGGGGGGGGGGGTCTCCCGAACTGGCGGCACCGCCCTCCTGTCCGGCAGGCCAAAGCCGGTCGGTCTTCCTAGCACGAGCGGCCCATACAGGCAGGCCGCAGTTCCTCCTGTGTGATGCCCTCCTGGTACCCCGAGTCTTCCCAACCCGGCCGGCCGACTGCTGACCGGTTTTTCCATCAAGCGTCCGGCGGAACGCGGGCCACAGTCCTCCGTAGCACGACGCCCTAGTGGTGCCATGGTCTCTTCGCTCCGGTCGGCTTAGCTGGCTAGTTCTTCGTCAGACGAGCTGCCCAAGGTTGTGGGCTGTGGTTCTTCCACACGCTACTGGCGTGCGGCCGCCGTCTTCGCTCATCACCGCCCCATCCAATGCGCCTCATTCACGAATAAATTCAAGAAAGTATTAGAGGGTCATCATGCCGGGTTCGTTTGGCCCACTCCCTCCATGTTAGGTGGTAAAAATTGGACAAATTTATACCAATGAATTCAACAGAAATGAGATAATTTATTCACTTATAAATTATATGAAACCCCTACCTCTAAATAAAGTTCGCAGTAATCTGGCATCATTGAAATTGGCGTCATAGGGAGAAGGTGTCAACTCATTGATGTTTGGGAAGAAAAAGATGATGATGGTGCATCGTCATCATTCCTTGTGGGTGGATCCTTCTCCTTTGGCTTGGCTGAAGATCGAAGGAGACAATTGTCATTCTTTGATGGTTCTTCATTGGAAGGATGATGTTCTTTGTTGAAGAATGAAGTTCTTTTAATTCTCTAGAGGTTTCCCCACCAAAAATATTTTCTATGAAAATACTAAAAAAGTCTTCTCCAATATTAATGAAATTCCATGAAAATAAAAATAATTCAAAAGAGGTGATTTGCCAATTAATTAATAAAGATATTAATTAATTGAGTTAGAAAATTTTAATGAGAGGGAGATGAAGATTTCAAAATTTAAAAGATAGGAGTATTCATAATAAATATAAGGGGGGTTAAATGGGGGGCTTGAAGGGACTTTATGGGAGGTGATAAGTTAGGGGGACATGTGGGCCCCACCACCTTTAGTTACATTCTTCCATGGGATGTTAGGTGGGGTTTGGGTCCCACCTCCTACTTCATTTTGGAGGAAATAACTTCATCTTAAAATAAAATTTTACCAATTTTTTTTATTTAATTCTTAATGAATCCCAAATTTTAACTACCACATAAGACAAAACGCAACTGCGGTAAAAGTCCCCATAGGAGAATAATGGCACTGCGACTTCATCGGTGCCCTCATATTTCAATTCAGAGCATTGGTTCAAAAGATAGAAAAACAATCATGTACGTTTACTGAACATACTCAAACAAAACATCAGAAATTGATTCTGGGATCACCGGGCCACGGAATCAGGCACCATTAGAAACTGTGGACTCGTAAAATTTTAATGAATTCAAGAAAAATATTTCATTGAAATTTCTGGGTCTTTACATGAAATGTTATCATAAGGTCAGGTAAAAATAAATATATGGTGACAATATAAAACAGTACATCATAAGCACAAGTTAATGATCACTAATAAGGTAACCTAACATTGTTTTCCAAACTACCTTTCTATTACCATAAATGGTATATTATGAGATCAAAATGATACACAATTCATTAGAGAGCTATATATATTTTTCCCACACATCACATCATATTATCTAAAAGAATATGTGTGAATCATAAGGAATAGAAACCATATATATGTTTAATGGGTGACCAAACCTATGATATAGAAGTGAGATTATTAATATTTCCTCAATGAATTATGAAAGGATATATCATATGAATTCCAAATAAAAGATTAAATTAACTAATTTTGAGTGTCCAAATTTGATAACATAACTAGTTTTAAATTTTGAATTCTAATACATAAATCATCATGATATGGGTTAGATATTTATGGATAAAAAACAAACAAATTTTGTGATAATTTATAAAATGAGTAAATTATCTTTTATATACCGAATGTCTTCAAAATTTCAATTTAAAATATAAATTTACCAAGATAATTTTATTGAAATCATATTGATATTTCATAACTACTTAAGGATAATAAAATTACATATGGACACACTGGACATGAAACATGAAATTAGTTAGTCCCCTTAAATTGGGATCTCTTAAAGTATACAACTGCGAAGAGAGATTAATACATGTATTATCCCTAATTATTAAAGGAATAATAAACTAGTTATGTTGTAATTTAACATATATATATAATATATATTAAATAAATGAGAAAATATAGAGGAAAATAAATTGAATGCATAACCAAAAAGTAATGAGGGTAGTTCATAAGATCCCTTAAGCTACATTATGATTCACTATGTTCATGTGATAAGCGTATAAAAAATAATATCTATTTAAATAAATAAATTATTAATAACATTTTCCATGTATATATTATTTTCAAATGTGTATTTTCTATCATTTGTTATTTATTTAGTAACTAGTTTTTTATGTGGTTAGGTTGAGGTGCTTCAGTCAATTTCTCTAAAATAACCTTGATATATTGATCATCATCAAATGTATTGAAAAATAGATTCATAATATCAAAAAAATTAGTTTTATGTTTTTAATCATTAAATTAGAAGAATATTTATTCATTTTCACATGTCATCCCAAAATGTACTCAATTGAAAAAACGATACTTGATATATTTTTTAAGGATGTTAAAAATATTATGATAAATAATTATAAATATCACTTATACATTCTTCAATATTATCATTCTATACTATTAGAAGAGTCATAAATATCATGTTTTTTATTGGAATAAATTTTTTATGTTATCCTTTTTATGAAGACATGAAATAAAGAACACAACTTTCATGAAGGAGGCAGCCCACACATATAGGGGATGATTCCTTCTTCTGTTTGAATAGTTTTGTAGGAAAGTAGAAATTGGTTATTCCGTTACTATAAAAAATTTATTTATTTTAATAATAGTTATGTTATAATAAATAAATAAATTAAATTTTATTTGGGATAATAGGAAGAATTATGTTAAGAGAGCTCGATTGAGAATATAACCCTTCTCTTTAGATGTTCTCCTTGGATAACACTTCAATTCTACATAAAATGGAATTTTGGAAGTAAATTGGATTCAAGGATGCGATGTATGGGAGTGTAAGAGATAACATGAAAGTTAGTTTTCTAGAAGGAATGTAACAACCTCACCCCAGAAGCCCAGAGACTATGCATTATTACATATCATTGGCATGATCACAAAAGATCATGTCTCGAAAGACCAATTAATTTAGTATCCTTGGATGTACTAGATACATTCATAAGGTTTACATCACATCATAAAATGGAAAACTACAACAACATTTTTCCCATAGACAACACTGATATTCCATAGTTTATCCCTGCAGGTTAGTCATAATATTCTTCTTCACATCCTGGGAAAAAAATAAAACATAGAAATGGGTGAGATAAGATGTTCAGTAAGGATAATAATATAGAGGAAACATTCATAAATAATCATAAACATTTAACGAAATAAATATAACTAAAACAAAAGCCTTTTAAACACAAAATTTAGCATAATATGAAAAATATATATCAAAATAATTCCATTTACTTACTCGCATGGATATTATACTAGTGGAATAATCTCATGAAAATTCAATATCCACATTCATAATGATGGAATGCATAATGCCAGACTTTCATAGCCACATAGTCAAGGACTTATGCCAAGACTACAAATAAGATTCTGGCAAGGCCTTGTGACAAGACCATAGCTTGTCTCATGAGACCTACCAGGGCATCGCGGAGCTATAGCATGCTCCACTCGTCAATTACTAAGTCCATTTCATTTCTCCTATGAAAAGATTTAAACATAACATAATCATTTCTATTGAAACTACCATATTAAATGTCAATAATTTATCCACAAACCATGAATGTTATAAAGATAACACATCCACAGTCAAACATTACTCATTTAATACAGTATGAAAGATTTTATTGTAATAGATTTACCTCAATCGAGAATAATGAAGGATATTGAAATAGATGAAAATAATCATCAAAACTATTTGAGAGAAATATCCCCCTTTTGCATGAAAACATTTAAAAGTCACATTATTTGTCAAGAATCTGTTTCAAAATAAATTTTCGAATGAATGTGTCCCATACCACATTGATTCTTTTAAAAGGAATTTCAATTTTAAAAAACTAATTTACATATAAATAAATCCTTAAAACAATTATTAAAACATGGACATTAATGAGAATGATTTAGAATAATACATCATTAAATAATTTAAAATGATAATTTAGTTAGAGTTCCTAACCAAAAGAGAGACACATGAATAAAAATAATTCAGGTAATGAAAACATTATAATATCATGGGAATAATGGGATTCATGATATACTATGTTAATGTACATTATATACACCATATAAAAGTGAATTTCCATATAACAACAAAGACGTCTCAATGGAATATAAATTGAGATAAAATCTATTATAAATACAGTATCTTTAGGATAAGGATAAATATATGAAATAATTATGTGTGAAAAATATAAATAAACTCAATATTATTAGATATTCAGTGTAAATCAATCAGAGGACATTCACACATATTCTTGTAAAAACAACACCAATGAATTGGATGTTTATCACAATAAATGGATATTGAGTTAAAATTACTGTTATGAAGTTCATATCGATGACTTGAGAATTTATCGAAGGATTAATTATGTCTATAAAATATATATCCAAAGAAATGGGAGTGGAAATTTCTACACAAATAATAAATAGGGATTCCATACATATTCATGGAGTAAATTAATCAATGAAGTATGCGTAATGACTAATGAGTGGAATTTTAAATTTCAAATTCCCTTACCAATTTGGTATCTTATGAAACATACATCCCAAGAAATATTGATCATAAAATGAAGATGTAATTACTCATAAATTAAAGCACATTACACAAATAATTCAATCCTTGGGCATTACGAACACCACACAAAAGGAAATAGTGGCAGTATGGCATGAATCTCACGGAAATAAGAAGAGAGATGAAAACCCTTACTTCATTGTAATAAATCGATTCATATGGACAAAAGTTAATAAAAGAAAATTAATCACATAATAACATGAATATAAATAGAGTCATGATAATATATATATATATATATATATATATATTTCAGATGATAGTACACAATACACCACATTTAATAAATAAGTGGCAGACAATGGAAATCTCACGGAATTAAAAATGAGATAAGAAACCCCTTACTTTTTACTTTTAATTGGTCTATGGTAGGTTAAACTCATGTATACTTATTAAATAATTGTTATTAAAATATATAATAATCATATACATTAATATGTTATCATATATTTTCTTTTAATATTGTTTTGTTAATATTATTTTAGTGTTATCGTCGTTCCGGGTGTTAACTGATTCGTTTTCCTTTATATGCTTTGTTTCGTAAGTAGTTTTTGTTTTGAATAAGATGTATTTTATTCTTATTCAGAATGATATTAAATAATTAAACATTATTTACAATTATCTAATGAATGTTAGTCTTGAATGGATTACGATTGGGAATGAATCTCAACGCGTTCGTGGAGACGGTTATCCGTACTTATGCACGAGGGACAATATCCTTATTTTGATATTAAAATAATATATAATCAGATGGTATATCATATTTAAAGAATAATTATCATTTTATATTTATTATTTACATCAATTACACATCATTATTATACACATCCAAATAATTTTGTATTGAAAAACAATTACACCAGGACATGGAGACGGTAAACTGTACGTACGCACGTACGGTGACATGTCATTCAAAGTATGGATAGAATAATGAATATAGTTGTACCATAATTATAATAAAATCATAGTGTATAGAATATACTTCACTTATTATTTAATAATGAAAACAACAAAGAAATAGGAAGTCGATGAAGAAAGGAACTTGAAAGAGGTGATGAAATATTTACATCTTATCTGAGTTCTTCCTTTTGATTTGATCAAAAGGGCTCCGTAGATTGGCTTTATAACTGAATGAAGAAATCTAAGAATAAGGGAGGACATTTGAGAGTGTATTTGGGCAGATTTTTGCTGAGACAAAAGGCTTTGAAGGTGTGAATTTGAGGGAAGGGTGAGTACCCTTTTATAAGAGGGGTGAGGGCCACCTTAGGAAAAGCAAGAATTATTATTTTATAATAAAATATTTTTCTTTTTATAAAGGCTCCAAAGTGGATTATTTAATGGATAAGGTGGGTATGTGTCTAAAAAGACTCATCCAATAGGTTTTAGACAGGTTTGGGTCTCTATATTAACCTTATTTTAAGATATAACTCATAGTTAAATAGTTTGACATTTACTTTGTCTTTTTGTATTTTTATATTAGATGGTTAATAAACATACTATGTAATTCCACGCGAACCTCAAGTGGTTCATTAATTATACACCTATCATTATATAAGTATTTTGGATGATTGATAGATTTTTAGGAATAGAATATCAATTAAATATATAATATTTGTTTTAAAAACTATTTTATGTCAATTTTCCAATGATGTGGTATTTTATTTTTTATAAAATTATAACAGCATTATTACTTGTAAAAAAATTCATCTAACCAACCCTAATATGTCAGATTAATCTATTAAATTATTGGGATTCATAAAAAGTTTCAAATTACATTTATTTGGATATTTATAATATCAATTATTTTAATATTTAATTAATTAGGTAATTACTGCATCATCATTGTGTCATAAATTTATTAAATTATTTAAAGTCTAAAAATTATAAATAAAATACCATTTTTTATGAAATCATTTTATTTTTTTAATGAATATTTATGGTCGAATTTATCTTATGTGTAACCCTATATAAAAAATGTTTTAGTTATTAAACTTTGATTTTAACTCATTTAACTCTTATTTGAATTAAATAATAATAAATGTCATAATCTAATCCAAGTGGACCAAATAGGTTAATATTTTATTCCTCAGGTTGTTTTTGGTTGAATTACACTTATCCAATATATTTAGGACATGTGTCAGGGTAATAATAGTATCATCTTTACCTTTAATTACCCTATTTAAGTTTAACCATGGAAAATAAAAGATAAATCTTGCTATTCAACAACAATTAAATTTATCTTATTGAACTCCATTTTACCTCTTGATATTAATCGTGTCTCTCATATGTTTGAAATTCAACTCATAGAAGCTCTAAAGCTATGTTTTATTTAAATTTGCAAATGCTCCCAGGAGGTGGGTAAAAGATGGTGAAAAGTTCAATAAAATTATACATATGTAATATTATTACAAAACGACTCCAATGAATTAAATTGAAAATGTATTGGTATTATGTATCTATTTTGAACTAAAATAAATTTAAATAAAGTAATTAATTATTTAAATAACATTTCAGTTCTAAACTATAACTTGATGTTTTTCACTATTAATAAAAAAATAGAATGTTTTCAGAAAAATACCACAAATTCACCATATGATAATTTCTATATTCCAAATCCAAAATGTGAAGTACATTTTGAATGATAAAAGTTTTTAAATATAAAAAATTGGGTATTACTATTCATAATAGCTAGTTTGATTGGTTGCGGTGTGTTAGAACCTCGAAGTTGCGTAAACTTCATGCTATTACGTTATTCAAAGGGAAATGTAACGTGGAAGCTTGGGGTGTTACATTATTTCCCCCTTTGGAAATTGCATCCTGACAATTTTTAAAATTTTTCTTCGGAACATAATTAAAAGTCCCACATCAGAAAAAGAGTCAATAAAACTATCACTTTAAATGAAATAAAGATAAGTACAAAGGTCACCCAAGATAACCCATAATGGGATAACATGTAGGAAAACATGGATATAGAAGCTAAACTATGTGTCATGTTCTGATGTAGAGGGATAGAAAACATGATCAGGAGAAAGATAACAACAGGAAAACCACAATCTTGTGATGGGACAAATGATCATTAGTTTCCCAGTAAGAAAAGTAAATGGACAACTTTTTTTTGTTTTAAGATACATTTCATAAAGATGAGCAATTTATTTATAAGATTGACTGGGAACATAAATAGATATACTTTATTTTTAAGTAGAGTTTCATTCTTTAATAAATTTCTCACACTAAATCATTTTATTTTTCAAACAATGAGTATTCATGATTACTTGGTCACACCGGAAGAGCTAGAATCAACTTCTAAATAATCACATTATCCACAGAGGACAAACTATATATTTACCTTGTCTTTAGAGATTAATCAAAACTAAAATGGTTAGTACAACATCGGATGATCCCCCAAAATGATATTCCTTTAGAGAAAGAAACATTAATCTTAATTTATAAAATTAAACCAATAATACCTCAAAGTTAAATAAATTCCATTCAATAAACAATTGTCCTTAAAATACATCAATATAATCCAAACTAATTTTGAAACCCAAAACATAGAATAATTTGGTTATGTAGTATTCCACATTAAATTGTATCTCAAAATGAAAATGACCACTCTTAATGTGTCATACTTAAAAGTAATTAACCCAATCACATATTATATATTATAGGGTAATAATTTCCTTTAATAACACAAATCACTACAAATCCAGAATAAAAACATAAATAAAAATCCACTAATACTCCTCAAATTAAATCCCACAGTATTCTATTTTCCTTAGGCATATACTGTTCCCAACAGAGTGAACATCTTTCAAAATAACATTTATCACTTAATTACCAAATCAATTTCCTATACTAACGGTATTCATTTGATAAGACATAAGACCCCAAATAAACATATTATTGATCAATAGAATCATTTAACTAAAAATAATTAGTCACACTAACCAGGGACTTCACATAGTCCAGTGGTAGGTGATAAATCCCAATCGCACTCTAGTTCCGGGTTCGATTCCCACACCTTTTTCCGAAATTATGGGTTGTCACATGGTCTACTTATTGTCCATTTTCAAAAACTATATTTTATAACATTTCCAAAATGAGATAAATTCCTCAAAATAACCGTAACATAATTTAACCACAAATGTTATCTCATACCTAGCATTCTCATCCCAAAATACAATAACTTGTAATTGCCTGAAACCCAATGATCATAAAAAACCAAATAGTTATTTATAACTATATCCATAAGAGAGAAGATAATTCATCCTCAAGTATCATTTTCACATGACAAACTACAGGGTTACAAATGCAAGAGAAAAATATTCCAATGTAATCACATCAACAAGGAGCATCAGTAAATTCAAACATTTCACTAACCATTTATTTTCACATAGCATCTTCTTTGACCAGGAAAACATACTATAGAATAGAGAATTCACTCTTGTAATGGTCTGGTCCACTACATTTATGGATAATGACAGTAAATAGATTCGTGGGACCATTTTTCATTTCTTCTATAGTACTCTTCATTTTTCCTCTCCAATTCTATACTTTATGTCCTTATTTCCCACACGTAATGAATTTCATTGTTCCATCGAGACACTTTCATGGGTGTCTCCTTCCACATTTCCTACATAATAGAAATTGAGGATTATTTTCTCTATGGTCTCCACTGCGGGAGCTCTTGGATTTCATCACCTTTTTTTCTTTTTTAAGTCCTGTAGTTGGTTAATATATATGTTGTAGATCATATTTCTGGAAAACTGATTTTCCATGAACACGATATCTTTTACGCCTATCAGCATTCCATTTTGTGGATCATTTCCACCACCATTCCCACCTTGTAAATCATGCTCAAAGTTGCTATGGCTTCCTTAGAATCCATCCATTGACTAAAACTAGAAAGCACTGTGTGAGTAACAGTAGTCAAAAAATCATTTAAGGAATATCATGACACCATATTTTCAATTTGAAACACCTTAAGACTAAACAAGGTCATTTATAATCATATTATATTAAAATCATTCAAATTGGATGTAATGAAAAAGTAAATTATCTTATGCATATCCCATGGGAGTGTCCTAACCAAGAGTGCATCAAGCCTCATTGTCATGCATCAGTCCTCGTTCGAGTATTGCTCAAAGCGGTGTTTTCGGGTTTTACCCCTTGGTACATCTGTGAAAGTGCTGCCTCAACCTGCCCGTATTTAGACAGGGATGTATTTCTTATAAAACTCACAAAATCTCTACTATACCAAAATATTAGGATGTTGTTCTATACTAATCTTCAATGTATATCTTCGTGCTATGTGCTCTAATCCGAGTTTATCTAAATCTAATTTCCAAGGATTGCCCTAAACTTCCTCTGATACCAACTATAACAACCCGACTCCAGAAGCCCAGAGTCAGTTCATTATTATGTATCATGGGCATGATCACAAAAGATAAAATCTCGAAAGAATAATTAGTTTAGTAGCTTTGGAAGTACTAGATACGTTCATAAGGTTTACATTACATCATAAAATTGAAAACTATAAAAACATTTCTTATATAGACAACACTGAGATCCCATTGTATATCCCCGCAAGTTAGTCATATTATACTTTTCAAATCATTGGAAAAAAATAATCCATAGAAAGGGGTGAGCTCAGATGATCTATTAGAATAAAAATATTGTGGAAACATTCATAAATAATAATAAACATTTAAGGCAATGTAGAGAACTAAAAAAATCCTTTTCAACATAAAATTCATCATAATATGGAAAATATAAATCAAAATAATTCCATTTACTTACTTTCATGGATATTATACTAGTAGAATAATAATATGAAATATCAATTACCACTTTCATAATGATGGAATGTATAATGGAAGACATTCATAAGCACATAGTCAAGGCCTTGTTCCAGGACTACAAATAATATTTCGTGCAGGCCTTGTGCCAAGACCCTCGTTTGTCTCATGAGACCTACCGATGCATTGAGGAGATATAGATAGCTCCACCTTTCACATAAAATGTCCAATTAATACAATATATGTAAAGTTTCAAACATAACATAAACATTCGTATTGAAACTATCATAAGAAATGTAAATACCTTATCCACAAACCATGAATGGTATAATGATAACACATATGCAGTCAAACATGACCCATTTAATAAAGTATGGAAGATTTTATTTTAACAGATTAAACTCAATCATGAATAATGAATGATATTGACATAGATGAAAATAATCATCAACACTATTTGAGAGAAATATCCCCCTTTTCTTGAAAACATTTAAAAGTCACACGATTTGTCAAGATTCCGTTTAAAGATTGATTTTAGAATCAAAGTGTCACATACCACTTTGAAACTTTTAAAATGAATTTTAATCTCAATACATTAATTTATATATAAATAAATCCTTAAAACCATTTTTATAACATGGACGTTGATGAGAAAGATTTAGAATAATAAATCATTAAAACATTTAAAATGATATTTTTGTTGGAGATCCTAACCAAAAGAGAGACACTTGAATACAGATAATTGAGGTAATAAAAAAATTATAATATCAGGGGAATAAAGGGATTCATGATATTCTATGTCAATGTATATTATATACAACATATAATAGTGAATTAGTATATAACAAAAAAGAAGTCTCAATGGAATGTAAATTGAGATGAAATCTCTAATAATGACCATATCCTTAAGTTAAGGATAAATTAACAACATAATTCTATGTGACAAATAAAAATACACTCAATATTATTGTATATTCAGGGAAAATCAATCATAGGACATTCACACATATTCTTGTAAGAACAACACCAAGGAATTGGATGTTTAACTCTATAAATAGAGAGTGAGTTAAAATAACTCTTATCGAGTTCATATCGATGACATGAGAATTTATTAAAGGAGTGATTATTTGTATCAGACATATATCCACAAAAGGGAAGATTAAATTACTAAAAGAAATATTAGATATTGATTCCACACATAATCAGGGAGTAAAATAATCAATAATGTATGCGTAAAGCCAAATGAGTGGAAATTGAAATTTAAAATTCTCTTACCAATTTGGTAACTTATGAAACATACATCCCATGAAAGATGGATCATAAAATGAAGATTTAATTACTCATAAATTAAATTACATTACACAATTAATACAATCATTGGTCAGTACATACACCACAAAAAAGGAAATAGCAGTAGTATGGAATGAATGTCACGAAAATAGGAAGTTACATGAAAACCCTTACTTCATTGTAATCAATCGAGTCGTATGACCAAAAGTTAATAACTACCAAATGATTAAAATAATACCATTAAAATAAAGAGAATAATTATAATATATATATATATATATATATATATATCGAATGACAGTACACAATACACAACATTTAATAAATAAGTGGCAGACAATGGAAATCTCACGGAATTAAAAGTGAGATAGGAAACCCCTTACTTCGTACTTTTAATTGGACTATGGTAGTTTAACATCCTGTATAATGGTGAAATAATTGTTATTAATTTATACTATAATCATATAAATTAATATGATATCATATATGATCTTTTTATATTTCATTGTTAATAATATTTTAGTATTAGCACTGTTTCGGGTGTTAATTGATTCATTTTCCATTATATAATTTGTTTTGTAATTAGTGTTTTTTGTGAATAATATTTATATAATTCTTATTCAGAATGATATTAACTCTTTAAAAATTATTTTTAATCATATAATTAAAATTAGTCTTGATTTGATTACGGTGGGGAATAAATCTCATCGCGTTTGTGGAGACGGTAATCCGTACGTACGCACGAGTGACAATATTATTATTTGGATATTAAACTAATATATAATTGGATGATATATCATATAAATAGAATCATTATCATTTTATATTTATTATTTACTTCAATTATACATCATTATTATACCCATCCAAAAAGTGATGTGTTGAATAACAATTAGACCACGACCTGGAGACAGTAATCCGTACGTACGCACGTATGGTGACATGTCATTCAAAGGATGGATATAACAAATAATATGGTTTTACCATAATTATAATAACATCATAGTGTATACAAGATACTTGATTTATTATTTTAGAATGAAATCAACAAATAGAGGGAAGTGGAAGAAGAATGAAACTTGAAAGAGATGATAAAATATTTACCTCTTCTTCGAGTTCTTTCTTTTGATTTGATAAAACTGGCTCCATAGGTTGGATTTATGACTGAAGTAAGGTCTATAGTATTAAGGGAGATCAAATTATATGGTATTTTGTTAGAGGATGGCGGAGAAAAAAGGATTTAA
The DNA here is from genome assembly GCA_963277665.1 of Viscum album. Classification (NCBI taxonomy): domain Eukaryota; kingdom Viridiplantae; phylum Streptophyta; class Magnoliopsida; order Santalales; family Viscaceae; genus Viscum; species Viscum album. The sequence continues at coordinate 1,783,583,561 of OY728121.1, read as the reverse complement.
GTTTTGAATTTGAGGGAAGGGGGAGTGCCCTTTTATAAGAGGGGTGAGTGGCACATTAGGAAAAGCTAGAAATATTATTTTATAATAAAATAATCTTCAGTTCATAATGGATCCAATGTGAATTATTTAAAGGATAAGGTGGGGATGGGTTGAAAATCTCTCAGGCAATAAGTTTAAGAAAAGACGGAGTCCCTACATTAACATTATCTTTTAGATTTAACTCTTCATTAAATAGTTTGACATTTACCATATCTGTTAATATTTTTATATTATATAGTTAATACACATACAATATACTTATAAGCGAACCCCAAGTGGATAATTAATGATAAAAATGTCATTATATATGTATTTTTTCTAAATCATTGATTTTTAGGAATATAATTTCAATTAATAATATAATATTTGTTTTAAAAACTCTTTTATGTCAATTTTGTCACTAGTTGATATTTTGTTTTTGCTGAATTCATTAAATTATTATTAATTCTAAAAAAATTTATATAACCAACCAAAATATGTCATATTAACCTATAAAATTAGTGGGATTCATAAAAAGTCTCAAATTACATTTATTTGGATATTTATAATATCAATTGTTTTAATATTTCATTAATTAGGTAATTACTTTATCATCATTGTGTAATAAACAAATTAAATTATTTAAAGTCTAAAAAATATTTATCAAATACCACTATGTATGAAATAATTTTAGATTTCTAATGAATATTTATAGTCGAATTTATCTTATGTGTAACCCTATATTAAAACTGTTTTAGTTATTAGACTTTGATTTTAACTCTTTTAATTTTTCTTTGAATTAAATAATAATAAATGTCCCAATCAAATCCAAGGTGACAAAAGAGGTTCATATTTTTTTCCCTAAGGTTGTATTAGGTTGAATTATACTTATCCAATAGAATTAAGGAATGTTTTAGGGTAATAATAATATCATTTTTACCTTTAATTTCCCTACTTACTTCTAACCATGGTAAATAAAATTTTAAAGTTACTATTCACCAAAAAATATTTTTATCTTATCGAACCACATTTTACTCCTTGATATTAACTGTTTCTTTTAGATTTTTCAAATTCAACTCACAGATGAGGTAAAATGATGTTTTATGTAAATTTTCAAATGTTCCTAGGAGGTGGGTAAAAGAATGTGAAAAGGTCAGTAATATTATATATATATATAATATTATCACAAAATGACTCTAATGAATTAAATTGAAAATATATAGGTATTATGTATCTATTTTGACCTAAAATAAATTTATATAATATAATTAATTATTTAAATTATAATTCGGTTTTAAACTATAACTTAGTGTTTTTCACTATTCATCAAAATTGAAATTTTTCAGAAAAATACAAAAAATTCACCCTAAGCTAATTTCGATATTATGAATCCAAAAATGAAGTCTATTTTGAATGAAAAAATTTATAAAATTTCCAAAATTGGGTATTACTATTCATAACAGCTAGTTTGATTGGTCGCGGTGTGTTAGAACCTCAAAGTTCCATAAAATTCAAGCTATTACATTATTCAAAGGGAAACATACTGTGGAAGCGTGGGGAGTTACAAAATAGTTTATAATGAGTGAATAATGAGGTGGATGTGATCCCCATTTGTATGTGATGGAAATTAAATTCTTGTCAATATAACTTCATTATAAAGTGACCACATGTCCCGCCTACCATATGGAGGTAACTTTTAAAATAATAATGTTGGGGATTTATTAAGGTCAATCGTCCCTCAAATTTTCAGCTGAACTCATGTTTTATGCATTTTAAGTAATTTTATCTTATATTTTTCAATATTACCAATTTTGTGTATTATTTTGGTAATTGGGTTTTACCTAAGTAATTTACTTATAATGATAAAAATGGGCCTTATTAAATAATTTTAACCTTGTAATTCAAAATATGAAATAGTTTTTTTAAATTAAAATTTCAATTTATAATAATAAATAATTTGATCATTATCACATGTAATGTGTAAAAACCTGTTGGTAGAAAATGTTTATTTGTACAAATTAATGTTATGTTTAGGAACAAATTACCACTTTTTTATTACAATGGCAATTATTGGTTTATTATTTAGTAACTAAGTGTTATGGTTCCTAAAAATCAATAATTTTTTTAACTATAACATTTCATATCATAATTTATGAAAAATTGAGAAATTAATATTTAGTTGAATAAAAGATTAATTATATTTCAAAATGTTAAAAATTGGTTTTATAAGTTCAGATTAGTGTTTCTAAATTAATTATTTGATTACATAAATAAAATTTTGATCATAAATTTTTTTATGTGTTTCTCTGTTACTCTTTTTTCCTGATAGAGTCATAAATTGACAAGCATTTTATAAAAAAATTATTTTTCATAATTCACTTAAAAATCATTTATTTTTTAAAAAACCAAAAACCTAATCATTAAATAATACCCCAATGATGTAACACCTCAAGAATCCATGGTACATTTCTCTTTTAATAATGAAACAGCTTGCATTGTACACAACTTCGAGGTTCTAACACACCGCGACCAAACTTGCCTTTTTGAATAGTAATACCCACTTTTTGAAATTTTATAAATTTAATAATTTAGAATGGACTTCATTTTTGGGTTCGTAATATTGAAAATAGCTTAGGGAGATTTTTTGGTATTTTTCTGAAAACATTCAATTATTGATGAATAGTGAAAAACACTAAGTTATACTTTAAAACCAAAATTTTATTTAAGTAATTAATTATTTTATTTAAATTTATTTAATGTCAAAATAGATACATAATACCTTTGTATGTTCATTTTAATTAATTGGAGTCATTTTTTAATAATAATATATATATACATTTTTTTAAACATTTCACCGTCTTTAACCCAACTCCAAGGAGAATTTAGAAATTTACATAAAACATAATTTTACCACTTCTGTGAGTTGAATTTTAAAAATCTGAGAGACATAGTTAATATTAATGAGTAAAATGTGGTTCAATAAGATAAAAATAATATTTGGTGAATAGTAACATTTATATTTTATTTACCACGGTTAAGAGTAAATAGGGTAATTAAAGGTAAAAATGATATTATTATTAACCTAAAACATGTCTAAATTCTATTGAATTAGTATAATTCAACAAAAAACTAACATTTTAATAGAATATTAACCTATTTGGTTCACTCAGATTAGATTAGGACAATTATTATTATTTAATTAAAAGAAGAGTTAAAAGAGATAAAATAAAAGTTTAATAACTAAAACATTTTTCATATAGCGTTACACATAAGATAAATTTGACTAAAAATATTCAATATAAATCCAAAAATATTTCCAACATAATGGTATTTTATTTATATTTTTTAGGCTTTAAATATTATAAGTTATTTATGACACAATAATGATGCAATAATCACCTAATTAATGAAATATTTAAATAATTGATATTATAAATATCCAAATAATTGTAATTTTAGACTTTTTATGAATCCCACTAATTTTACAGATTTATATGAAACATTAGGGTTGGTTATATGAATTTTTTTAGAAGTAATAATGCTATTTTGATTTTAGAAAAAACAAAAAACCAAATAGTTGAAAAATTGACATAAAAGTGTTTTAAAAACAAATATTGTATTATTAATTGATATTCATTTTCTAAAAATATATGGTTAAGAAAAAAGGCTTATATAGTGATAGGTTAATCATTAATGAACCACTTTGGGTTCGCTTAGAAGTATATAGTAAGTTTATTAACCATATAATATTAATATACAAAGAGACGTGGTAAATGTCAAGCTATTTAACTATGTGGTAAATCAAAAAGATAAGGTTAATATAGTGACCCGAACATGTATAAAACCAATTTTTTGAGTAGTTTTAGACCCATCCCCACAATATCCTTTAAATAATCAACATTGGAGAAATTAGAAACTGAAAATGAATTTATTATAAAATAATATTTCTAGCTTTTCCTAAGGTGCCCCTCACCCCTCTTATAAAAGGTAACCCCCCCTTACCTAAAATTAATAGCTTCAATGACTTTTGTCTCAGAATAAATCTGCCTAAATACCCTCTCAAATATCCTCCCTTCATTTTAGGGGCCCTATATAATTCATAAATCCATCTTATGGAGCCCTTTTGATCAAATAAAAAGGAAGAACCCGAAGAAGAGTTAAATATTTCATCACCACTATCATCTTCTTTTCTTCTTCTACTTCATCTTTCTTTGTTGTTTCCATTATAAAATAATAACTCCAGTGTATAATATACACTATGATGTTATTATAATTATGGTACAACCATATTCATTGTTCTATCCATCCTTTGAACGACATGTCACCATACATGCGTACGTACAGCTTACCATCTACATGTCGTGGTGTAATTATTAATCAATACATTATTATTTGGATGGGTATAATAATGATGTGTAAATGATTTAAATACTAAATATAACATTATAATGATTCTATATATATATATTATATACCATCAAATTATATATTATTTTAATATCAAAAGAATGATATTGTCACTCGTGCGTACGTACGGATTACCGTCTCCACGAAAGTGATGAGATTCATTCCACATCAAAATCCATTCAAAGATAATTTTAATTAGATGATTAAAAATAATGTTTAATGACTTAATATCATTCATAATATAAATATGATACATCAGATTCTTAACAAATACTACTTACGAAAATAATTATGTAAAGGAAAACGAATCAGTTAACACCTAAACGACGACAATACTAAACTATTATTAACAAAGAAATATTAAAAGATCATGTATGATATAATATTAATGTATATAATTATTTTATAATTTAATAAAAATTATTTCACCATTATACAGGAGTTTAAACTACCATCTACCAACAAAAAGTACAAAGTTGAGGGTTTCTTATCTCAATTTTAATTCCGTTAGATTTCCATTGTCCGCAACCTATTTATTAAATGTGGTGTATTTTGTACTATAATATGATATATATATATATATATATATTATCCTTATTATCTTTATATTCATGGTATTCTGTGATTAATTTGGTTGTGATTAAATTTTGGCCATATGACTCTATTGATTACAACGAAGTATGGGTTTTCATATCACTTCCTATTTCCGTGATATTCATGCCATACTGCCACTATTTCGTTTTATGAGGTTTATGTACTACCCAATGATTGTATTCATTGGTTAATGTACTTTAATTTATTAGTAATTTCATATTAATTTTATGATCCATCTTTTGTGGTATGTATATTTAGTAAGTTACCAAATTGGTAATGGAATTTCAAATTTCAATTTCCACTCATTCGGCTTTATGCATACTTCATCGATTATTTTAGTCCATGATTATGTGTTGAATAACTATTTATTTTTTGGTTAGTAATTTTTTCTCCCCTTTATGGGGTTATACTTTTGATATACTTAATCACTCCTTTGATAAATTCTAAAGTCATCGATATGAACTTGATAAGAGTAATTTTAACTCAATCACCATTTATTGAGTTAAACATCGAATTCATTAGTGTTTTTTTAAAATAATATATGTGAATGTCCTCTAATTTATTTAAACTGAATATAAAATAATATTTAGTGTATTTATATTTTTGACACATAATTATTATTTTGATTTATCCTTAACCTGAGGATGCAGTCTTTATAAGTGATTTCATCTTAATTTACATTCCATTGAGACTTATTTTTGTTATACACCAATTCACTTTTATATGGTGTATATAATGTACTTTGACATAGTATATCATCAATTACTTTATTCCAATGATATTATAAAGTTTTTATTACCTCAATTATTTGTATTCAAGTGTCTCACTTTTGGTTAGGAACTCTAACTAAAATATTATTTTAAATGTTTTAAATATTTATTATTCTAAATATTTCTCATTAATGTCCATGGTTTAAAAATGGTTTTAGGGATTTATTTATATGGAAATTAATGTTTTAAAATTAACTTTTCTTTTAAAAATTTCAATGTGGTATGGGACACTTTGATTCAAAATTATATTTTTAAATGTCTTCTTTAAAAATAGTGTGACTTTTAAATGTTTTCAAGAAAAATGGGGATATTTCACTCAAATAGTTTTGATGATTATTTTAATCAATGTCAATTTCCTTCATTATTCTTGATTGAGGTTAATTAGTTACAATACAATCTTCCAAATTATATAGAATGAGTTATGTTTGACTGTGGATGTGCTATCTTTATACAATTCCTGGTTTGTGGATAAAGTAATGAAATTTCTTATCCTTGTTTTAATAAGAATTATTATGTTATGTTTGAAACTTTTCATAGGAGGAATGCATTAGACCTAGTAAGTGACATGTGGAGCCTACAATAGCTCCTCAATGAATCAGTATGTCTCATGAGACAAACTAGTGTATTGACACAAGGCCTTCACAAAATCTTATTTGTAGTCTTATTGCATTGCCTTGAATATGTGGTTATGAATGTCTGGCATTATGACTTACATCATTATGAAAGTGGTTATTGATATTTCAGGTAATTATTCAACCAGTAAAATATCCATGCGAGTAAGTAAATGGCATTATTTTGATTTATATTTTCCATATTATGATGAAGTTTATGTTGAAAAGGATTTTTTTTAGTCTTATACATTTCCTTAAATGTTTATGCTTATTTATGAAAGTTTCCACTATATTTTTATCCTTACTGAGAATCTAAGATCACCCTTTCTATGTTTTATTTTTTTCCCAGGATGTGAAGAAGTATTTTATGACTAACATATATGGATAAACTATGGGATCTCAGTGTTGTCTATTGAAATAATGCTGTTGTAGTTTTCCATTTTATGATGACATTTAAACCTTATGAATGTATCTAGTACATACAAGGCTACTAAACTAATCGGTCTTTCAAGACTTGATCTTTTGAGATCATTCCAATGATACATAATAATGCACTGACTCTGGGATTCAGGGCTCACGGTGTTATAGTTGGCATTAGAGGAAGTTTAGTACAAGCCTTAGAAAATATATTTAGATAAACTTTGATTAGAGCACATAGCCCTAAGATATACTTTGAGGATTGGTATAGAAGAAATCAGAAAAAAAAATTATTGTAGATATTTTGTGAGTTTTCCATGAAATACATTGTTGTCTGGATATGAACAGATAGAGGTGGCTCTGGACCAGATTTACCTAGGGGTAAAACATGAAAATACAGCTTTGGGCTAGACTCGAATGAGAACTAGTACATGACAACGAGCCTTGCTACACTCTTGGTTACAACACTCTCGGGGGACATGCTTAGGATAATTTACTTTTTCATTATAACAAATTTTAAGGATTTTAATATATGATGAGAATAAATGACCTTGGTTAATCCTAAGGTGTTTCAAATTGAAAATATGGTGTCATGATATTCTCTGAATGATTTTATGAATACTGTTACTCACACAATGCTTTCTGGTTTTAGTTAATGGCTTGATTTCAAGGAAGTAATAGTAACATTGAGAATGATGTACAAGGTGGGAATAGTTATGGAAATGAGAAACAAAATATAATGTTGATCGACATAAAAGATAATGTGTCCATTCCAAATCAATTTTCCAAAAATACGATCAACAACATATATATTAACCAACTCCCGAACTCGACAAAGAAGAGAAAGGTGATGAATGAAAAGAGCTCCAACAGTGGAGACCATGGAGAAAAGAATCCGAAATTTATATCATGTAGGAAATGTTGAAGGAGACACCACGAAAATTTTCTCAATGGAACAATGAAATGATTTACATGTGGGAAAGAAGGACATAAAGTAATATATTGCTGAGAAAAAATGAACAGTACTATGGAATAAAATAAAAATGGTTCCAAGAATCAATTTATAGTTATTTTCCACAAATATAGTGGACCTGGACATTACCCGAGTGAATTCCGTATTCTATAGGATATTTTATTGGTCAAAGAAGAACCTATGTGGATAAAGTGGTTCGAGAAATGTTTATAAGTATTAGTGCTCCTTGTTGATGGGATTACATTGGAATAATTTTATCTTATATTTGTAACCCTGTAGTTTGTCACGTGAAAATGATATTTAAGGAAGAATTATTATTTCTCTTGTGGATATAGTTATAAGCAACCAATTGGTTTCATATGATCATTGGGTTTGAGGAAATTACAATTTTTTATATTTTAGGATTAAAATACAGGGTGTGAGATAATTTTTTTGGTTAAATTATGTTATGGTTATTTTGAAAACTTTATCTCATTTTGGTAATGTTGTAAAATATATTATTTGAAAATGGACTACAAGAAGACCGTTTAAAAACCCGTTGCGTCCGACAAAGATGTGGGAATAAAACCCACAACTAGAGTGCAATTGGGATTTATTGCCTACCACTAGACTACGTGAAATCCCCGGTAAGTGTGACTAATAATATTTAGTTAAATGATTTTATTGATCAATAATATGTTGATTTGGAATCTAATGTCTTATCAAATGAATGCCCTTAGTATTGGAATATTATTTCATAATTAAGTGATAAATGTTATTTTAGACGATGTTCGCTCTGTTGGGAACACTATATGCCTAAGGAAAATAGAATACTATGGGATTTTATTTGAGGATTAATGGTGGATTTTATCTTTGTTCTTATTTTGGATTTATAGTTATTTGTGTTATTCATGGAAATATTTAACCTATAATAGTGAATATGTGATTGGGTTAATTACATTTATGTATTTGACTTTAATAGTAGTCGATGTAATTTGGAGATACAATTTAACGTGGAAGACTATATAACAAAAATTCTTCTATGTGTTGGTTTTCATTATTATTTTGGATTATATTGAAGGATTTTAAGGACAATTTTCTATTGAATGTTTTTTATTTAACTTTGGGGTATTGTTGATTTACTTTTAGAAATTAAGATTAATGTTTCATTCTCTAAAGGAATATCCTTTTGGGGGATCATCTGATCTTGTACTAAGAATTTTGGTTTTGATTAATCTCTAAAGACAAGGTAAATATATAGTTTTTCCTTTTTAGATCATGTGATTATCTAGAAGTTGATTCTAGCTCTTTTGGTGTGACCGTGTCATCTTTAATACTCATTGTTAAAAAAAAGAGATAGCGGTAGAAATTTATTAAAGAATGAAACTCTACTTAAAAAGTATGCATATCTATTTATGTTCTTAGTATGTCACATAAATAAATTCCTCATCTTTATGAAGTGTAACTTAACAGAAAAAAATATTGTCCATTACTTTTATTACTTGGAAATTAATGACCATTTGCCCCATCACAAGTTTGTGGTTTTCTTATTGTTAACATTCTCCTGATCATGTTTTCTATCCATCTCCATCTGATCTTGACATAGAGTTTATCTTCCATATCCATGTTTTCTTACATGGAATCCTAGTATGTGTTATCTCAGGTGACCATTGTACTTCTCGTTCTTTTATTTAAAGTGATAGTTTTATTGAAACTTTTTCTGATGTGGGACATTAAATAATGCTCCCAAGCCCAATTTTTAAAATTGTGAGGACGCACTTTCCAATAGGGGGGAAGAATGTAACACCCCAAGCTTCCACGATATGTTTCACTTCGAATAATGTAATAGCTTGCATTGTACGCAGCATCAAGGTTTTAACACACCATGAGCAATCCTAATAGACATTATGAATAGTAATACCAAATTTTTGAAATTTTATAAATTTTTTCTTTCAAAATGGACTTCATTTTTGGATTCTAAATATCGAAATTATCTTAGGGTGAATTTTTGGTGTTTTTCTAAAAACATGCAATTTTTGATGAAAAGTGAAAAACACAGAGTAATAGTTTAAAATAGAAATTTTATTTAAATTATTAAGTATTTTATTATAAATTATTTTAGATCAAAATAGATTCATAATACATATATATGTTCAATTTAATTTGTTGGAGTCATATTGTAATAATATTATATATATATATATATTATTATTATTCAACTTTTCACCGCTTTACCCACCTCCTAGGAGCATTATAAAATTTACATAAAACTTATGTTTTCCCATTTTTTATTTGAATTTTGAAAATCTGAGAGACACGGTTAATATCAAGGAGTAAAATTTGTTTCAATAAGATAGAAATAATTTTTGGTGAATAATAACTTTTAACTTTTATTTACGACAGTTAAAAGTAAATAGGGTGATTAAAGGTAAAAATGATATTATTATTACCCTAATAGATTTCATAATTCTATTGGATAAGTATAATTAGTCCCAAATAAACCATATGAATAAAATATGAATCTATTCAGAAAACATGAATTTGATTATGATTTTTATTATTATTTAATTCAAAGAAGAGTTAAAAGAGTTAAAATCAAAGTTTAATAAATAAAACATTTTTAATATAGAGTTACACATAAGATCAATTTGACTATAAATATTAATTATAAATCTAAAAATATTTCTTACATAATGGTATTTTATTTATATTTATTCACATTAAATAATTTAATATATTAATGACACAATGATGATGCAGTAATTACCTAATTAATGAAATATTAAAATAATTGATATTATAAATATCCAAATAATGGAAATTTAATCTTTTTAATGAATAACAATAATTTTCTAGGTTAATATGAAATATTAGGGTTGGTCACATGATTTCTTTAGAATTAATAATTTTGTTATGAATTTAGAAAAAACTAAATACCAAATATTGGAAAAATTGACATAAAAGAGTTAAAAAAAATTATATTATTAATTGATATTCTATTCCTAAAAATCTAATTTTTTGAAAAAAGACTTATATAATGATATTTGTATCATTAATGAACCACCTTGAGTTCTCTTGGAAGTATATTGAATGTTTATTAATCATATAATAGAAAAATTCAAAGAGACATAGTAAATGTCAAACTATTTAACTAAGAGTTAAATCTAAAAGATAAGGTTTATATAGAGACTCAAACCTATCTAAAACCTATTGGTTGAGTGATTTTAGATGTATCCCCATGTCATAATTTAACTAATCCACATTGGATCCATTACAAACCAAAAATTATTTTATTATAAAATAATATTTCTGGCTTTTCCTAAGGTTCCCCTCACCCCTCTTATGAAAGCGCACTCTGCCTTCCCACAAGTTCACACCATCAAAGCCTTTTATCTCGACCAAAATCGGCCAAAATAACCTCTCAACTAACCTTAAATCATCCTAGATGCCTTCCTTCTGTCATAATTCCATCCTAAGGAGCCTTTTTGATCAAATCCAAAGGAAGAACACGAAGACGAGGTAAATATTTCATCACCTCTTTCAAGTTCATTTCTTCTTCCACATCCTATTTATTTGTTGTTTAAATTATAAATTAATAACTCATATATATTATATAAACTATAATTTTATTATAATTATGGTACAAAAATATTCATTATTCTACCCATCCTTTGAATGACATGTCACCATACGTGCCTACATACGGCTTACCATCTCCACGTTGTGGTGTAATTGTTATTAAATACATTATTGTTTATATGGGTATAATAATGATGTGTAATTGATGTAAATAATAAATATAACATGATAATGATTATATATATATGATATAACATCCAATTTTATAGTATTTTAATATCAAAAGATTGATATTGTCCCTCGTGCGTACGTACAGATTACCGTCTCCACGAACGTGATGAGATTCATTCCCCCATCATAATCCATTCAAGACTAATTTTCATTATATGATTAAAAAAATGTTTAATGAATTAATACCATTCTTAATATGAATAAGATATATCCTATTCATAACAAACACTACTTACAAAACAAATCATATAAAGGAAATCAAATCAGTTAACACCTGAAACGACGATAATACTGAACTATTATTAACAAAGGAATATTAAAAGATCTTGTATGATATCATATTAATGTATATGATTCTTGTATAATTTAATAATAATACTTTCACCATTATACAGGAGTTTAAACTACCTTCTACAAAGGAAAAGTTCAAATTAATGGGTTTCTTATCTTAATTTTAATTCCGTGAGATTTCCATTGTCCGCAACTTATTTATTAAATGTTGTGTATTGTGTACTATAATTTGATATATATATATATATATATATATATTATCTTGAATCTATTTATATTCATGATATTCTATGATTCGTTTGGTTGTTATTAAATTTTGGCCATACTACTCTATTGACTACAATGAAGTAAGGGTTTTCATCTCACTTCCTATTTCCGTGAGATTCATGCCACACTACCACTATTTCCTTTTGTGTGGTGTATGTACTACCCAATTATTGTATTATATGTGTAATGTAATTTAATTTATTAGTAATTTCATTTTAATTTTATGATCCATATTTCTTGGGATGTATGTTTTGTAAGTTACCAAATTGGTAAGGGAATTTCAAATTTCAATTTCCACTCATTCAGCTTTACGCATACTTTATTGATTATTTTACTCCATGATTATGTGTGGAATAAATATTTATTATTTGTGTAGTAAAATCCACTCCCCTTTATATGGATATACCTTTTATACACATAATCACTCCTTTGATAAATTCTAAAGTCATCGATATGAACTTTATAAGAGTAATTTTAACTCAATCTCCATTTATTGAGTTAAACATCCAATTAATTGGTGTTGTTTTTACAAGAATATGTGTGAATGTCCCCTGATTGATTTACACTACATATCAAATAATTTTGAGTGTATTTATATTTTTCAAAGATAATTATGTCATTGGTTTATCCTTAACCAATGTATACACTTTTTATAAGAGATTTCACCTCAATTTACATTCTATTGAGACTTCTTTGTTGTTATACGCCAATTCACTTTTATATGGTGTATATAATGTACTTTGAAATAGTATAACTTGAATCCCTTTATTCCCATGATATTATAATGTTTTGATTACCTCAATTATTTGTATTCATGTGTCTCTCTTGTGGTTAGGAACACTAAAAAATATATCTTTTTAAATGTTTAAAAGATTTATTATTCAAAATAATTCTCGTTAATATATATGTTTTAAAAGTGGTTTTAAGGATTTATATCTATGGACATTAATGTTTTAAAATTAAAAATATTTTTTAATTTTTTAAAGTGGTATCATACACTTTGATTCAAAAATCTATTTTTAAATGGCTTCTTGACAAATAATGTGACTTTTAAATGTTTTCAAGGAAAAGGGGGATATTTCTCACAAATAGTTTTGATGATTATTTTCATCTACGTCAATATCCTTCATTATTTTCAATTGAGGTTAATATGATACAATAAAGTCTTCCATATTGTATTGAATGTGTATTTTTTGACTTTGGATGTATTATCTTTATACCATTCAGGTTTTGTGGATAAAGTATTGACATTTCTTATGCCAGATTCAATATGAATTTTTATGTAATGTTTCAAACTTATCATAGGAGGAATGCATTGGACTTAGTAAGTTACAGGTGGAGCCCGCTATAGCTCCTCGATGTATCGATATGTCGCATGTGACAAACTAGTGTCTTGGAACAAGGCCGTGAAAATTCTTATTTTTAGTCTTGGCACAAGGCATATACTATGTGGTTATGAATGTATGGAATTATGAATTCCATCATTATGAAAGTGGCTATTGATATTGCATGTGATTATTCGACTAGTAGAATATTAATGGAAGTAATTAAATGGAATTATTTTGATTTATATTTTCCATATTATGATGAAGTTTATGTTTAAAAGGCTTTTGTTTTAGTACTATACATTGTCATAAATGTTTATAATTATTTAGGAAAGATTGTAAAATATTGTTATCCTTACTGAGCATCTGAGCACACCCCTTTCTATGTTTTATTTTTTTTCCATGATGCGAGGAAGTATATTATGACTAACCTGTAGGGATAGACTATGGGATCTTAGTGATGTCAATGGAAACAATGTTGTTGTATTTTTCCATTATATGATGCAACGTAAACCTTATGAATGTATCTAGTACATCCAAGGAAACTAAACTAATTGGTCTTTCGAGACATGATCTTTTTTGATCATGCTAATGATATGTAATAATGCACCGACTCTGGGATTCTGGGGTCTGGGCATTACAAATTATGAATCCCAAACTGCAATTCATTTTTTAATATTAAAATTATAATATTTTATAATTAATCCTTCAATTAAAATATTTAGTTATAATGAAAACAATTTTTATAAGAAAATAATTTTTACAGTATTATCCATAATTATTTTTATTTCCTATAAATTACTAATAAAAATAGTTTTAATTTATTATTCAATTAAAAAATTTATTTATTACATATTGTAATTTTTAAATTAAATCAAATGAAATATAATTTTTTTAGATATTATTTTTTAATAATATGATGATCTTATTAGTTATCTTGCTACCGAAATTGAATTTCACAAATGAATTATTTTAATGAAGTACAATTATTTTTATTTAAAAATATATATCATCATGTAATTACATTTATTTAAACATTATAAATTAATGACCACATTATAAAATTTATATTTATTACTTATACTTTTATTTTAATAATATGGATCATGGTTTTCTTTTAGTTTGGTTTTCTGTCCGATGAAAGATTTCAAATACATTATATTTATATAAAAGGGAATGTAATTTAAAATATTTGGGTGTTACATTCCCCATTCTAAAATAAATTTCATTTTCAAGACATTAAATTTTAAATATATAATTAAAATAAAAAAGCATATCTAAAACATATACAAGAGTAAATATATAATATATCAAGGGATATGAAGCCTTAAAAGTAAAATAGTCTCCCATAAAAAATGTTAATAATAATATTTATCTTTTTCATTAATTTTAGTTAAACACACACCATTATTATGTATTTTAGCTCCTATAATGTTGGTCATTTCCTATGAGATCTCATAGTCACTAATGAACTGATTGATTAATAATATATTTTGAAATATAAAACAAAATTTCCCTATTACGTTGATTAATATGGATTATTTGTGGGGATAACCAATATTTTTCCAAAAAATCAAATCAAATTCATCTAATATAAGGATAATAATACTTTTATTACACATTTTCCCATAAAATTGAAATTTTTATAAAATAATCATACAATTATAATTTCTTATTAAAAAATTCAACAACTGGTCATCTAGGTGAGGATTTGATATTCTTAGAAAACATATTAGAAAAAATGGAGTTCTTTAAAAAATATAGAAAAAAATTCATAGTTATTTTATATAAGATAAATGTACTTTCCTCCTAGTAAATTTCAGAACCCATTTTTGTTGTTTGGGATTGTTGAGGATTTCTCATTTTTGCCTAGTCATGTTAATTTTTGATGTTGTCTTCCTTGTTATTCGCTAGATTAGGGAATTTATTTAGGTAATTCCCATGTTTCCCATATTTAGTACATTGAAATATTAGTGGTAAGATAAGAAAAACTACTTTTTAATTTCATCATTTACCTAATAATATACATTTTTCCTTGTAAATTAGTTTCTTTATTCCCTCTTACACCATAAAAAAAACATCCACTTGATCCATTGAGAAATAGACTTGGGTGAATTTGCCAACATTTTTAACACCAAATAAACTGAATCTTCTTCCCATTTTTATCATCATCACTCACACATACATTATACTCTATCCATAGCTTAATTAAAGTGTTGGGAAACGCAACTAAGTCAATATTATTTATTATAATTCTCGATATCTTGTTTGGATTAATCACAAAATTTATCACTCCACCTATAATCTTGTTACGTTACTCATTGGGAAAATCACTTCATTATCCTTGGAATCCATTTCAAACATGGTTCATTATGGATTTTACCATTTATAAAACTAAATTTGGATAATGTGAGTGAGTACTAATTAAAAAAATATAATTATCATATATGATCTTTTGAATGAATTAATTTTGAAATGTTTTACAGTTTAAAACCATAATATTCACTGTATATTCAACCAAAGTCACTATTGGTTCAATATATGTATCTTTAGTTTTTTTTCTCACAATTATTAAACTAATTGTTTAACATATTAAATATATAATATTAGATAATAAATAGGATGTGATTGATGAATGAAAATCCCATGGCTATGTCAGCAATTGTGCATAGTCATTGGCCTACAAAAAGAAAAGCAAGAGAAGATCATGTTAATTATCAAACCATGTATTTTAGGGTTATAACCCTAATATGAATACATTCCACTACCACATGAATTTTCTAGTATTAACAAAAGGATTTAATTTCCTATAAAACGAAATATGTATAACTTCACTAATAATCCTGTTATTATCCTACACTTATACAAGTCCATTCAACTTTTCCCTAGCATTAGAACTAACATTATATTATCATAATCTCCCCAATGTATAATAATAATCATAAAAATTTACTGAAACCATATTTGATACTAATTGAGGTTCTATATACCCACAATCATAGTTCAATTGATAAAAAACATTCTTTATATACTAGTTTATTTTCTGAGAGTGACAAACCAAGATATAATGAATGAATGACCTAAAGGACATCTTTTATTATTGATTTTCTGATAAACCTACTTTAAAGGGAAGAGGGAGAACCCTTAAAAGGACTATATGCATATTAATTACATATCCCCATAGTATTGGAGACATTACATGACCCGTAGGTCTCAAGAAAATCATATAAACTATGACTACTTGAAACTGGTCCTCCCCAGAATCTGCATCGTGATCATCTCTCCACCTTTGCATGACTGTTCAGCTAGCATGTCCATGTGCAAGGTTTCATAGGAATGGTATCGATGGAAAATTCCATACCCTCTCATTATTCTAATGTCTATTTTGCCCTGCTCTGGTGGATGTGGCCTACACTTTCCTCTTTTGGAGTGGTTCCTTGTAGAATATGTCCGTGAAACTAAAAATCAGGTGGCCCTGAGGGACTTGAGGTGGCAGGAAGGCCATGTGGTGGCCCGAAAGCCTTACTGACCCGAAGGCGTTGGGTTTCCCAATGGCCTTAGGGACGCCAAGGCCAAACTGGTGGCAGAAGGTGAATAATTATGGATGCTATAGTACCAAATAGTACCTGTTATAGTACTACTATAGTATCTTTTGTAGTAACTACTACAATGCCTATTACAGTGCTGCTACAGTGCCTGTTACAGTACATCTATAGTACCCCTAAAATTATTCTTCCACTTGGTTTTGAACCTGGGTCTCGTGGATTCACTTAGAGAGACCTCACAAACTGGGATGATGCTCATGTGAAACCAAGATATACATATATTAATTTTACATCATTTCTAAATATTAAACATTACATATCACAAAAATAACATTATCACAAGAATATATTGTTTATTTTCTTTGTGAATTAACTAAATTAAAGGCTCATTTTATGAAACATGTGAAAATTTCACAATAATTTATCCAAAAAATAATACCTTCTCGATTTATCATAAGTTAAACTCATATTCCTAACATGTTTAATGGAATCATTATAAAAGGGTGAACTTAAATTTTCAAATAATGAAAAAATCTCTAAAATGACATCAAGGGTTAGATCATAAGTATATAAGAAAAAATAGTCAGGGGAGAAAAATAGTTTTTAAAATTAAAATGAATAGTTATATGTTTTTATATATAATGATATAGGAAATACAAGAAAGGCTAAGGGTGAGCTAGAAATCCTAGTTATGTAACAATTGAGGAAAATTATAATATTGAGGATACTCGTATCAATTTTGACGAATAACCAAAAATTATAATAATAATTTAAAAAATAATAGAAATAATGGTTAATAAAATGATATCACATGATGATGGAATCATAAATATATCACAATAATTTAAAACATGACATCATAACAATAAACCAATGTTCACGACCAAGAAAACACATCATAGAGTGTTATGTTGACTTCCCATGACCCATATAGGGTATCTCATAAGATGAAAAAATCACCCAATATATAATAGGGATATATAATTATTGAAAAACCTTTGACATCAATATATATACATACGTATGTGTGACACATGATTAAAAGAGAACATACAAAAATTAAAAGGAAGATAAGTCCCAATAAACGGAAGTTGATTTAGTAAACTTGTATAAAATAATTATCATGGATATATCATAAATTATCCTATGATAAGAAATAATTAAATAAAATTTTTAATTTATATTTCTAAAAGAAAATGGTCTAAAAAATGTAGTCCCAATGTATAAAAATTATTGATACTAATTTGAAATGTACGGATAACAAAACCAATAAGGTGATACATTATGAATTGAGTAATGTATATTTTAAAAAAGTAAATATATTAATATTTCATTTTAAATGATAATTTAACATGGTGGAGTGTACGTAAAATAAATGGGTTTTTACAAACTATTCATTATCAAAAACAATTTGTATGCTTCAAACATGACAGGAGATAGGAAATATTGAAGTTTAATTGAATTAGGTTAACTTAAAGGATTGATTTTTATGAGAAAATAATATATTTATTATAGAAAAAATAAAGGTATATTGGACAATTTTTATATTAAAGGAAAATATATTTATAATATTTATGAAATAAATGTTAATAATATAGAGGTAAAAGGAGAAAAATGTGGACACATAACCCAAAAGTAATGAGATTGGTTTAGAAGATCCCATTACCATAGGTCACAATTTTCACTATATCATTTCATAACATCTGAAAAAGTAAATTTATTTTTATTTAAAAATTATTAAGAATTGTTTTATTATATATATATTTCTAAAGTTATTTTTATTGTCACATGTTATTCATTTATTCAATGTTTATTAATTTTATCAATTTAATAAGTTTGTTTGATAAATATCACTTAAAAAAAGAATCTTATTTTTATTTCATAATAATAATAGTATTATAAATATAATTTTTATAACATAAATATGTTTTTCATGCCATACTTGTTTGGTAGAGATGAAAAATAGAACACATCTCTCATGGAGGCGGTGGTTCACACGTAGGGCTGACGACATCATCATTTATCAAATGTTTTTAGAGGAAGGTAGAAAATGGATATTAAATTTGTATAATAACATTTTAGAATACTAATAATCCTAATTTTATAATATTTCAGGGGTGAAAATATTTTAGGAGGATGGGGTATGAGAATAAACAAGTTCAGAGAACTCTATTAAGAACATTACTTCTCTCATTAGATGTTATCCATTGGGAAACACTTGAAGGATAATAATATTATATTTTCTCAAGACCATAAAATTTATGATGTCCAATGGAGTGTGAATGAGATTCCATGGACGTTATTTGGAATATTTACTGCTCTATAGTTAGTGTATTAGTGGGAAGTCGTTGTTCTCCTTCTACTGGTGAAGATAATTATATTCTTTTAAATATAAATAATAATATAAAGAGAGCATAATATTCACATATTAAGTGGATATAACATGGAATATAATGGAGTATGGGATGAATTAAGGTCTATAAACACCAAACCATTAATTTTTTATATAGTTTTACATTTTTTAATTCCTTTTTATCTTATATTTTTCACTTTTATAATTTTGTAATTTTTTTAGTCGTAATAGTTTATTAACAATATAATTTAATCTTAGTTCATAAAAATAAATTGTGATTTATTAAAAAATTTTAAACTATTGATTTAAAATATAAAATCCATTTTAGTAAAAAATTATTTTTTTAATAAAAATTAAATTTATCATTCTCATAAGAAATGTATAAGTACCCATTTCTAGAAAAAACTATATTTTTAAACATAAATGTTTTGTTTTGGATAAAAATATCAATTCTGATTATTATTTGGATTATTTATAAGTAGATAAGATGTACATGGATTAAGAATAAAAAGAATTTTTTTTATATTTTGATATGATAATTTAAGAGAAGATGAAAAACAAATTTTTATTATAATAATATATAATATATGATGAAAAAGGTCATAGATGAGTTTTCTAAATTCATTATTGTATTTTTAAATTAATTGTTTTTCCTAAATAAATTTTCGATCATAAAAAATGTTTTATATGATTTTAGGTTTTAATTAATTCTTGATATAGTAATAAAATCTTTGATTTTACTAAAAATTCTAATTTTACAATTTTAATTAAAATTAATTATTTCAATAAAATACAAAACTTTTATCGTAAGATAATTTTATAGGGAAGTCTACAAAAGTTGTTATAATTTTTTAAAATTAAAATTAAAAATCTTAGGAATATATATTCTTAAAAAATTAATAAATTATAATGAATAATATTTTTGTTGGAAAACAAGATTTCAAAATATTAATCATTCTTATTATAATCTCCAATCATTTATTAATCATTTTAGTGTTAAAATAATATTCACATAAAAATATATCAATAATATATATATAGTTTTTCTATGTAAAGTGAATAAAAATAAAATTTTATAAAAATATATTTGTTAAAACAGGTGATTTTTTTAGTTTTATGGATACACTAATTGAATTTTATTAGTGTATTCTAAAGAAATGAAGATTATTTTATGATATAAATATATTTAATAATGTTTTTACCACTATTCATATCTTCAAACACAAAAGATACATTATAAAATCAATATTTAGTACTAATAAACTTATTTTAATAAAATATAATACCGATCTCTTTTAGTTTGGTTTTTCAAGTGGATAAAACCATAAAACACATTAGATTTATTTAAATAAAATTATACCTCAAAAATATCTTACAAATTTTGTTTTCCATAACGTGTTAACTTGTAATTGAATAAATAGGATTGTGAAATTAAATGAATTATATGTTATATAATAGCAAGTCCTTGTATATCATACCATGTGATATAAATGTCATTTTAATATTGTAATCACCTGCACTAAAGGCTCATAAATGTTATAAATTATTTACACTATATAACATAAAATGTAATAACTTTATTAAATCATACCCAAATTTATTTAATAAATTATCGAATAAAAAAACTAAATAATATATTTTCTTAAAAAAATAAATCTTCATTCATATATCATTTTTTTGACCCTAAAATCCATATAATAATTGAGACAAATATTGATTAAAAATTCATAAAAATAGATTAACCTGTAAAAACTATCCTTTTTAATCAATCTATAAAGGGATCTGGTATGATATCCTTAAAAAAAATTCACATGAGGATTGACCAGTTATATCTCCATATATATTGAATATTTATTCAACTCCTTTTTTTTAATAAATCATGTATTAAAACATGATATGAAGCATGTTAATCTTGCATAAGAAGATTCACCAATTCATAATATATAAGATATACATTTATAGTTGGATTAATATATCACATATAAATCATATAGGCTGATTAATAGACTATATGTTATGAAACATTGAATGACCATACATATAATGAACCATCTTTGGATACTCAATCAGGATACCCAATACGATTAACCTAAAGGCCTATAGAATAACCATGAACACAATAGGATAGAAAGAATTTCCAAATACATCAACAATATGTTTTTTGGAATTATTTAACTAAGTTATAAATAAAAAATCATGTCTTTTGGATCAAAATATATAAAAAGTCCATTCAATAATTTTTTGACGTCACACATAATGAAGAAATAATTTCTAATTTAATATCATACAAAAAATTAAACATTTGAATAAAAAATAAAAAACCATAAACATGAAAAATTATCATAACCATTATCATTTAATCATATCCAAAAATATATATAAAATACCAAAAAATGAATCCAAAATACTGAACAAGGAGAATATGAAGCTGAATATGCTGAATTTCAAAGAGAAAAATAAAAATATAAATGATAAAACAAAATAAATACCCATGTATATCATAATGATAAGTGATAATTCAAAAATATTCAAAACATAAATTTCTAAAATAACAATATTTATCAATATTAATATCTTATTGGAACCTTTACGTTACATGAATGCGTCAAGAGAAATTAAAACTTAATACACATTTAAAGTGTTCATTTAGGATGTGAGTATGGATAAAAATTCTATACTACCAATTTTTTATTATTATAAATTTATATAAAAATCGATGAAACTATATTTGGAAAATTCACATAAGAAAATATGATTTACTTTTTATAATAGAAATTATTCAATAATGGATAATGATACTTTCATCTTCATTCAGCACCATTTACATGCTCATATATAAACCGAATTTTCTTTGAATTAAGTAGTATATATGGGAATTTATAAGGAACCCTTTTTTAAAGAGAATACATTAAAAAAGGAAAACAACTCATATTAGAGTAAAACACTTTAATTTAAAAAAAATCAACTAGTTTACTAGTTAATGAAATATATTTTATCATTATTTTTCATAATTATTAATATATTGAAAATGTAAATAAATATAGGAATTTATCACAATAAAATAATCATAGGATAATTTACTATGTTATAAGGAGACAATCTGGGATAAATGTCGTGGAAGAATTAATTAATTATCTTTTTATGTGATCCTAACTATAGTTACACCAAAATTTCTCTCAAATGGTCACATTGAGTGGAAAACCCCATAATCATAGAAGAATAACCCATATGGGAAAAATAGTTCTAGAAAAATTATAAATTAGTGTTTCACTCTTCCTTATATTTACAAGAAAACTATATAAGGATATTTATGTTGTTTTTATAAATGATGGTGAGAAAACAATTAAATATCGCATTATAAGACATAAATCTAACCATGGGTTAAATGTATAGAGATGTCTACAAATCCACAATATTTCATCATGGTAATGTAGATAGTGTACTGAAATAGTGTAACTTGTAAAAAGTCTCCAAACATCAAACAATTAGTTTTATATCCAATTAATACAATATAACAATATAAAAATTAATATAAAATATATATTTATGTATAATTGACATAATGGGTGTCACAATACACTTAATCTTACCCAATCGAGGGCCCAAATGTCAAAATAATTGTATAAGAGGGAAACCATTATCTTTTTTGTGAAATTACTATTGTATGATCAACAATATAAACAACCTATCGAGAACCACCTAACAGTTAATATTAATATCATGAAATTAACAATGTATAAACATGGATGGTACCCTATTAACCTAATTTTATAAAAATTACTGTGAAATATATTTCATGAGTGTACCAATAACATTATGGGTTATATTACATGAATGTCCATACTTGTGTCACATGAGTGAACCTTGTATCCTCATACAACCCCATAATGATGTTATTATTAACATGTTATGAGAAATAATAAATTTTCATGATAATAAAAGTTGAAATATAATATAGAAATTTTGTTCTGAGTTGTTATTCACCATTAAAATATCATGTAAAAAATATATAAAATATGTTTTAATAGTAAACACAACCTTTCCTTTATTATAATATCATGAAAATATTATTCCTTAACTATATATGACTATATTTTAAGACAAACTAATAAAATATAAATTAGAATAAATCATATCACTTCTTAATATGTAAGGACTTTAAAAATTTCATATTCTTTTGTACTAGTGGACTTTTTGAAATTATAAACCACATCAACTTAAATATGTTTTTCATCATCATATATCCTCTTAAGTAATCATTTTAACAACCCTATAATTGATATCATTAATTTAATGTAATATTTAGAGAATATATTTGTATTTAATGATCATTATATTATCTTATTATTTATTTAAATAAACACTTTGTTCAAAATAATATCAAAATCCAACTAAATCCATTTAAAAATCTAAACATTTTATGTATAATAAATTTTTTGAAAAAAATAAATACCAGAAACTATTTTAGCCTATTGTTTCACTATAGAATCAACATAATCTCATGTTGATATCATTTTGTAGTGATAGAACTAATTATAATAATATATCATTTTAATAAATAATAAATCCATTATTCTTAATTAAAAATATTATTTATATTACTTCAGTGAAAGTCACCATAATTTAATTTCTATTTTCTATTTATTAAGACTCATTTCAATAAAAAATGGTAAAAACCCATGTTTTGTCGAAAATCATTCACCTTATCTATGTTTAAGGTTATGTAATTATTTTTCATGTAATATTAAGAAGAATGTAATTGTTAAAATATAAGAAATATATACATAAACACTTATAGTTGAAAATTTAATTTTTCCCCAAAATCTTGTAAAACTGATACATCCTCTACCATAATTGTTTTTCAAATTTATTGATTTTTAATTTCAGAAATTTAATTTTATACCCCTATCTTATTTAAATATATTTCTTTGATGAAAAAATTAAATAAAGTCAGAAAAT
Source organism: Viscum album (assembly GCA_963277665.1). Classification (NCBI taxonomy): domain Eukaryota; kingdom Viridiplantae; phylum Streptophyta; class Magnoliopsida; order Santalales; family Viscaceae; genus Viscum; species Viscum album. The sequence goes on along the minus strand of OY728121.1, from coordinate 1,783,559,242 downwards.
AATTCTATTTCAATGTATTATCAATAAAATAACCCACCATTCACAAAGGATAACCCCTAAAAAATTATTTATCCTAGTAAATGATTTCGTTTTATAAGATTGACATCATTAATTTTCATCAAAACACCAAATTGACATAATATAAAATCCATGAAATTGTCAATATACATTATATGTGTATTTTGTAATTTCATAAGAAATAAATGGTTTATAATGAATGTATGATAACCTAGTAAATTTGAAGAAATATCTAAACAAAATATTTAACAATTTTATACCCTAAGATGTCTAGAAATAGTCTTTGCATAAAATATTTTCCATCTCAATACTACTAACCTCATTAATATTCTTTGTAAATTAATTTTATACTTTTTTCGAAAACTATTAAAATTTTAATGTTTTGAATATTATGTTCACCACTAATATGTAATCCCATTGAACTATAGAAATCAAAATATGACATTTAAAATGACAAAAAATTCACCTTATCACTCTACATTTTTTTTGTATGGACTATAAAAATATAAAATTATTAATTACTCAATCACATATTTAATTTTTTTTACAAATTATCCACCTATATAATTCTTACAGAAGGATAAAAGACCATTATATCCATATTATAAATAGAAATCAAATTTATAATTAATTATAATATACCCATAATAGAAATTTTAATTAACAAAATCAGTATATATTGTATATATATACATTTATATGTCACATTTTTTATATATAATAAATAAAAATTTTCACCATTAAAAATATCCACATTTACATATACCATAATCAATTATTTTATATTTATAATTTTTTATGTATATTCACATATGTGTAATTCAAAGATGGTATCTCATACACCTGAACTAGAAAAAGTGAAATTTATTTCTTTAACATATAGTTATTTTTTTATAATGATTATTTTTAAAATTTATACCACTTAACTTGTTATAATACCAATCATGGAAACAAATTATATTAAATATATCCTTTATTGGGATCCTTCTAAAAACCTTGTCATAGTTTATATTTTAAAACCATAAAACTTTAATATGATTTGAAGGTGATTATCATGTTTTAGATTTATTCAACTATTAGAGATTTACATAACATAATCCCACTAAAATTATCAACTCTAATACTACATATCTATTTGGGGGATAATATCTATATTTTACTTATATTTGTGTTCATTTTTTCAGTTCTATCACTCTATTTAAATTTAGATAGATTTTCATGTCAATTATATCAATGATATCTCTTTGATAGAGAGGTAGAAAACAATTTACTAACATTAATATAATTAACCACACTAAATGTATTACTCTATATTACTAATAATTTTATGATATCCCAAAAAAATATAGGTCACATATTAGAATTATATATTTCCCTATACTTTGTGCGTTCATTAGAGTTTATCTTTAATCATTGTTATTTATCTTATATATATATATATATATTAAAATACATAATCAATAGGATTCACAATTTGGAAGGACCTATATTTTAGGGAATATCAAGGTCTTCATGAATTATTTCTTTGGAAGGAATATAATCCTGATATTTTGAGGTTTTTTTAAAAACATTTCTTGTGTATTATATATGAATGCCATACACATTTCATCAATTGAATTTTCTATATCAATTCATATGTTAAATGATTCAATTTATGATATTTATGAATTTTTTTTATCATTATCACATGTTTCAACCATTATACACAACACTTAGATAAATTAATTACCAATTTCACTGGTACACAATGAATTTTTAATTGAAATATTGAAAACATAAGCAAATAGATCAACTGAAAATGCTATACGAGACATGTTATAAACTATCCTAGGCTACCTCATGACCAGGTTCCTTAGATATTTTTCCACAAATCTCGATGGGCATTCCCGATCCCAATGATATCATAACACATTCTTGGGCATTCAATAAGCCCATTGGGAACAAGTTTAATATATAAGAAATGTCCTAACATAATAAATATTTCATTTAATGTCCAACAAGGTTCATCCATACATTATATATCCATTTTACATCAATATGAGAAAACCTAACAAATAAACCAATAAAAAGAGTCAGAATCAATGAATTTGATTCAAAACAATTATAAAAACGTACAAAATCATACAAAATAGAAAAACATAACAGTGTAAAATATTTTAACAGAAAATACAAATTAAATATAGGCTATTTATAGATGTTATTTTACATCTCATAATATAAAATACAAAAAAAATTAACTAAACACTTTCATTAAACCCACTGACACCCACCACATCTCAATTGAATAGTAGATGATAAAATGTGGAAATAACCAATTCAAAACATAACATAAAACCTATATAAAATAACAGGATTTTATACATGCACATATTAGTATATATGAGGAGTAAGAGTGAATATGACCCGTAGTATCTCACTAAAGAGTCTATAAATTTCATTAATAAAATAGGTCATGAATGATATTTAGAAATATAATATTAAAAAAGTTTTTTTATTTTTTTCGGAAATTAACTGAGGACAATCATCAATCCTTTTAAAGCATAAAAGCTAAATCTTTTCACTTTTTTTAAAAAAAATCATTTTTACTATTTTTAGAACCTCAATGTAATCATTTTAATTTAATAAAACCTTGAAAAACCTCTTGGAAACACATTTTACAAAAATCTATTTATAGATCACCTTTATCAAAAAAATACTTTTCCATTTTCGAAAAACACTCCAAATAACCATTAAAATTATTTATCAAGAACACACCCACCTATAGATGAGAGGAACACAAAATCACAAAGACTCTATAATATTATAGAGAATAATGAAAATATATAACTATCATAAGTTTAAAAAATAATTAAATTTAAATCCACTTCAAAGGACCTATAACCAAGGAGTAAGATTCATGGTAAACTTCCAAGGTCATTAGGTGGAATATCCTAGAATTTTATAAAAACATATAATCAACTACCAACATTTATTACATCTAAACATTACAATTCACCCTAATAGGATATATCTTTCCTCATTTAATTAAATCCTTATAATCCTAATATAGATCAAAACCAGGGGACACTAGTATCTTGTGGCTATATAGTGCAACATAAATATATATCTTCCACATAACAAAACAATTCATATGACCAATGTAAATGTTTTTGTAAGAAAAAAAATAACTCTGATCAATACAATGATCACTAATCATGAATAATAATTCTCCCCCACATAAAATACTAACATAAGAAACATTATATATTTACCCATCACCTAATAACTCCCCACATGAATAACGACTCATTAAATGGGGATCAAGAACATAGATGCACAAGTAGGGTCCCAAAATGTTCATAAAAACATTATATAAGGTTAAATTGGGATATCAATGGAAATATTACTTTAGGATCCAACTCAAAATCATTTTAATAAAATAAATATCTAAAAACATAATCTAAATGAACTAGAAACAAACAAGAATTTCCATGAAAAAATGTTTTTCACAAGGATCTATTCGAATGAAAAACTAAAAAAGTTCTATGATAATTTTATTTCAATAAATACAATTTTTAAAAATCTCATAAGAATTCTCATATAGGGGCATGGAAATATGAAATCGTTATTTCAAAAGGGAAGAAAACTGATATGATATAACAATTTTTTCTATGTAAATAATACCAAAAAATGATTTGGAATCAAACAAAAGAGTTTATAATTTTCAAAATTGTAATTAAAAATGAATTTTAAAAAACTAATAATATCATGAATTTCATGAAAAATGATAATCATATAAAAAATAATGAAAAATGTATAGAATAAAGCTTTAAGATGTCTATTTCCATTTTGAACACCTAACAGTTATATGAAACTCCCAATATTGATCCCATAAAATAAAAAACCTAGATTAGAATCAACTCAAACACCCAAATCCTTATTTATAGTGAATTATGGTTTTTAAGAGAAATATAAACCTCATAAAAATAGTTGAAATGAAGGGGGAAGTGGAATGGTGGAAAACAAAATAAGAAATACCATGGAAACCTCATGAAATCTAGAGAAGAGAATTAAAAATCCAAAGGAAGGTGAGTTAGCTTTTCCTAGGGATCCTAAAAGGCTCAATAGAAATGGTTGGAAGTGAATAGAATAATATAAATTAAAATTAAAAGGGAAAATAAATAAAATTTAACTATTAAGTGATATTTTGGTAGCTCAAAAGGGTTGGCCATACCCAAAGGAAATATATGCACCAATCTTCCATCATGCACTAAACTGGCATTTGGAATTTGTAGGATTTGGCACCAAAATTACTCTTATCCACAAAAATAATGAAATCTACCCAAAGGATAAAATTATTTGTATTATATTATGGAATAACCCATGTGGATATGAAAATTTTGAACCACCAATGAAGGATTTAATGGTAAATAATTTTGATACAATTGCATAGTAATTACATGGTTACTACTAACCATTCAAAATCCATGTGAAACCCAAAATCATACCAAATTTCAAAATAAATTCCCAAAAATTACAAATAATTAGCTCAATGTCTATTAATATATATTTTATAATAGTGTCATTAGGTGTGAAAATCACTTCACCATGCCACCTTTTACACCATGAAATTACATGGTCAACATTGAAGGAAACTGAAAGAAAAACTTCTTCACTACAAAACATGATGTGGGATTGATAGGAAATAAAAGAGTTGGTATTCCAAGAAAAAACCATTTATGAAAATACATAAGTAATATAACCTCCAAATATCATTAAAAAAAAGAATCCTAATTCCTTAAACAATACTAATTAACCTCTTCCAACCCATATGTCAAAAGAAATGGAGACCCAATGTTCGACTCCCCACCATTATAAATTTTTCCAAACTGGAGAAACAATGGATAATGATTATAGAAGGTAACTATTACTGAAGATAACACAATCTAGAAATAACAACTAACTATTATATTGAATATATATGTGAATATCTAAGGATTTATAACATTAAGGACATCCAAATAACCAAAAAATTAAATTATCCGAATGAGACCATTAAATTATCCATCAATATGATCCTAACCAAAACATGGAAGGGAAAAAAAATCCTTAATAAGAAAAAATATAGGAACCCACATTAGTTCATCACTAAATAAGGGTTAAATCGAATCTCAAATCTAGGATATTGTCTCACGATGAACCACTGAAACAAAATCACCACCCAGAGGTGCTTTTGAAAATTCCCCACCAGTACTAGTATCTCAAGAATGGACCCAACGTTCTCCCATTTATAAACATAATTAGTTCAACATAATCATGGATATAATGACATAAAAAACCTGACAAAAAATTATTTAAGAAAAAAATTAATATACATAAGACAGCTAATATCCACAAGAAATGCTTGGATAGGTTTCCAACAATACATTCAATGGGAACCTCGAAGCCTTAAAAAATCTAAATACATAATAATTAAACTAAAAAAGAAACCAACCCCTCAAACGTGATCAAATCCAATAATTATTCCATCAACTAAATAATTAAAACACAAATGATTATTCAAAAGTCACACTTTATTTCATAAAAGATTATCTCTTCCCATTAGAAACTAAAAAATATATATAACAACAAAATCCATGAACATGATAAGAGGTTTAACAAAATAACTACTAATAGAAAATGAGGCATCAAGGAGTAATAAAAGAATGTATCAAATTAAAAGGAACCCACTCCATTAATATATAAATAACCCCTTTATTATTTTCCTTCCTAGAATGGCACTCAAAATATCATGAGGCTTTTCTAGTTTTATGGTCACTGGATAGAACCACTAAATTAATACCACCCAGAGGAACTCATAACCTAGTGTCTATAATAAATGAGGCTTATGAGTCCACCACTCTATTCAGAGTCTTTTTAAGTCCTAAAATTAAAATTATCCACTCATAGTGATGAGAGGATTTACCATGTGGATCATCTTGAAAGGCAATACTTCCTATTTATTTATTTACCATTATAGGAGGCATTATATGAATACAAAAATGCATACCGAAAAATAAATTCATGTATCATAAATAACAATAAAAAACGCCATACAAATTTAAGGGAAACATCAGAAATAGATATATAGTAATAAAAAATACACTATTCATTAATTGAGAAAAATATTTCATTTAAAGAAACCCAACATTCTAAAATGATTCAACACATTCAAAAAATAATGAAATCATTTTACAATTTCATTATAATTTTAATCCATTTGTAAAACCAATAGGATACCAATTTAAAAAAATTACCTCACATCCCACTTTAATTTCAAAAAACACATCACATCCATTTAAAACTAATCAAATAATTTAACAAATTGTTAATATTTGAAACCATTTGTAATATTCTTCATAGATTTTAAATTTTGATTCTCTGATGAAAAAATTTAAAAAAATTTACACAAATACTATTTCATTATGAATTTTTTTTCCAATTACCATAAATAGATCAAACATTAGATAAAAAAACACCATGTAAAATAAAAATATATTTTTCCAAAAAATAAAAAAACCAAATTTAAAATATTTTTTTATAAAATTCACCATACCATTATGAAACAATCCAATTAAAAATTAGGAATAAAAAATGTGCAATACCATACATCAAATAAAAACCAAATTAATACACATTATGACCTCATTAAATACCTCTTCAATTTATCTCCAAAAATTGGTAATCAATTTTTGATCAATTTAGAATGAAGAGGGGTAATGAAAACAAAACCAAGAGGGATGAAGAGATCTACATTGTTTTTGATGATTTTTTTTTTCAAACTATGTTTTATCCATGTGATAATACCTGTGAGGAAAATAGAAGAATATATATATGTGCTCATAAATTTTTTAAAAAACAAGTGGTAAACTATACATCCCATGTTGTACTTCAATTATCACCCCAAATCTAAATATAACCCCTAACATCACTTCTAAAAATCAGAAGGAATTAATATATCATCATAACACATAAAAATTCATCAAAAAAATTAAAAATAATATACCAAATTGACATATCAAACCGTGGTTACCCATAGAAGGTCAATGTTTATCCTGAAGAAGGGTTAGCCAGACACACCCATATAAGCTCTACCTGATTATCGAGAACCCTATATCCTTATTATTTGTCTCATCCCAAGTAACACATGGAAGTTCTCAAGAACCTAGGCCCTTATTATAATCTTGGGAACAAATAACATTTTTCCAAAAACCAACCAAAGAAACCCCTCATCTAGGTGACCAGTATAACCAATCATTTGAACTATAGAGTGTCTAAAATTTCTATATACTAGAAACTAGTTCTAAATTATATAAAAAGAATATGTGTAATAACGTTTCAATAAAATTACAGTTAACAGATAGTGTATTTTAAAAAAATCAAGTATGGATTATAAATAAATTAGACATCCATGAAAATAAAAATGAGAAAAAATAGTAAATAAACTAACAAAATGAGTCATATTAAATAAATTTTAATGATCCCATTTATGAAATACTAAAAAATATTAAAAAATAGAATACATAAAAAGGTTTGATAGGAAAAATATTAGAAAAACAAAGGAAAGATTGTATTGGATGATCTATTAAATGTTAAAATAAACAAACCAGAACTGGACTCCTAGAAAACCTCTATGATACCAATGGTTAATCACCGCATATTAACTAACCAAATTGTGACCAAAGTAGGGGATAAATAATTTAAAATGGAACCTAGAAACAATATAAAACTTTATAACTATACACACATAATTTTTTGTATAGAGGGTGTGGGTGAATAAGAATTTTATGATCTCACCAATGATTCCATTAAATTACAATAATAAAACATGTAATGAATTCTAATTTGAAATAAAATATAAATTACGGATTACCATTTTTGACATGTTCATCCAAGAAAAATCATTATTCCTTTCCAAATTTGAAAAATAATCCATTTTTCATTTTTAATAAAACCATTTAAAATAACTCAAAACCTTAATTTAATACATTTATTTTAAGAAAACCATACAAAACCTATTTTAAACACATTTTCAAAACATCACATTAATACTCATTTATGACCAATAAATATTTTCCTTTTAAAATTACCTCTTTGAAATAATCATTAAAATAATATTTAGGGAACACCCCCACCCATATATGAGAAGAATAACAATACACAGAGGAACCATAATTTCATACAGAACAACCATAGTATATAAAAATCATAAGGGGATACAAAAATAATTAAATATAAATCCATTACAAAGAACCACCAATCAAGAAATATGATTTATAGGCAAATCGGTCGGCCCTAAGCTGACACAGCCCTAACGTTTATCCGAATAATGGGAAAAGCTTATGTTATATGTTGTGTCTAAAAAAAGCCTCTCGATTAGTCTACACCTAGCCTCACCTGGGAAACTTCTCACTAGTCATGGAAAACATCACTATAAGGGGTACTAGTTCAATGAAAAAATAAAATCTTTCATAAATATAGAAATACCTCAATACTTCCCATATTCCCATGTCCGAATGAAACAAATAGGTGGTAAAATAATTAACCATTTTGAACATAGGCATTACTAATATTGAATATTAATTCATATTCCCCTATAATTATCACACAAGAAAAACCCATTTTTTCAATCACCCAATCACTACATACATGAATCACCACCCACAGAAGAGAGAACAAGAAAAAAGTGTCACAAAGAGGGTCTCATAATTTATATAAATATATTTTTCATAAGTTTCCAGGTTATCCTACAATGAAAATACAAACCTATGTTCAATGTCACATTATTTTTTTAAAATAAAATTATTCAAAATATTTTTTAATAACCATTTCAAACATAAGTCCCTTTATTTTCAAGAAAAATAAATAGTTAAAAAAGGACATTTTCAATTTAAAAATTAAAATGTATTTAAAAAAAAATTTAGAGAAACTCATAAGAATTATAATAAATTGTATTTTCTTTATATAAAATATATTTGAGAAGAACATTAAAAACACAAGATTAAACACTTATGAAAGGATATAAATTCATGGAAATGATTTTATAACCAACTTGAGAGTTCCTACAGAGCCACAATTTGATTAAAAAATAATTTAAAAAGCATATTTATGTTTGAAATTGAATGATAAATGATCATCACATAAAACAATATATCAAAATAGAAGGAATAAAGTCTAAATTATTTTGATCCACATCGAACACTGAAATGAGTAAGGAAACCATATATAGGGGTCCCATACAATTATATACATAGGTAATAATGTACATGAACCCCTAAATCCACATTTATAGAGAATTAGGATTCCTAGTAGAAAGTGGATCTCAAGAGAAATGTGGGAATTGAAGGAGGAAGAGGAAGAGGAGATATAAATAATAAGATTTACCATGGAGACCTCTCGAAATTAAGAGAAGATGAGAAAAAATAAAATGGTTGGATTCTTAGTTTCTATTATAGATCTAAGTCAGTTTGAACAAAAAATATGAAAGAGTTGAGGTGGAAGATAAAAATGAATTTTGAAAGGGTAATGTGAGTAATTTTACTTTAAAGTGAAATAAGGCAGTCCATTATATTTTGGCTGTATAGATTGGTAAAATGTTCCCTATGAATAAATCATCCTCTATAAAATCACTATATACTTGTAAATATTGGTTGGATAGATACTCTTATCTGATATTTTACCATGAATTTCACCCTAATAATAAAATAGGTTTCATAATTTATTGGAAGACACAAAACATATTGGATAACCATAAAAAACTTGTAAAATTGCATCATGATGATGTTTAGTTCAATCACAAAGATACCATATGACTACTAATGAACATGTAAAAAACATACAACACCTAAAAACATCGAAAATATAAAAATCAATGATAAAAAATTCACATAAATCAAATTAACACAATATTAAATAATATATATTATAAATGTTAAATGAGGTTTTGTAAAATATTTTTATGAGATATAATAAAATTAAAAAAAAAATATTTTTATGAAATGAGACTAAATCATAAGAAACCAAGATCCTACACCAGATAAAATATTTTTCGACATGTATATTATATGGAATCCATTAAAAAATAATAATAAGATATTTTTTATGTTAGAAAATTTACCTAAAGGATACAAAAATAGACTGACAGTCCTAGATATGTGGTATAAAAAGTGGCATGACTATTCCATCTAAATAATGGTTTTCATTCTGGAATATGATATTTGTCTAGTGATATTACTTCTTCTCTTTTTACATCATTTTAAAAAATCATTAGGTAGGGTTTTAAATTCATAGGTTTAATTTTGAAGAGTAAAATTTTATAAAAATATGGTTTACTAGTGATAAACATTGTAATTATTTAATGTTTAGGTCATTAATGTCATATTTGGTTTTCGAACCATAAACTCCTTAGATGTTACAGATCATGATTTTAAAAGAAGGAAATCATGTAATATAGTGTATATGAAATAAAAAACCATGATTAGAAGAGAATTATACATTATAACACTTTACAATACCTTTATTTTTAATATATTACCTATCATAATAAAAAAACAAGGTTTTAGAAAAAAAAACATTATATTACAAATATTATTATTTAAAAAAGACTGTTATGACCTAGCCTTTTAGTTTATTGGTATGGATAAAAATAAATAAATTTTTAAAACTATATGGTTTAAATATGTATTATATAATCTCTAAATTTGCCTATTTATTATAAATAAAATAAGAAAAATTTTAAATCGAAATAAATGTTTTCTGGAGAAATATATATTTTTAAAATATAGTTTAATTATGCTTTAGTCACTGAGATTAATAATGTTTTTTAACATTTTTTGTAAAATTATTTTAGTATATAAAAATTAATTTTCATTAGAAATTTAAAAATTAACTTTGGGTTAATTTTTTGTGATATTATTAAAAGATTAATTATTTGATCTATATTGAAAAACCAAAAAATTTATCGAAAACCACCCTTTAATTTAAATTATTGAAAAAGATAAATTTTATTTTAAATAGGATTTGAAGTAAAATTATTTTGATTTTTTTAATGTTTAACTAATCTAGTTAATTGGAATCAACATCATATTGAATTATTATATAAAATCATTTTAAACATTTGAATATTTTATTTAGAAAACAATTTTTTGGACTCCTCTATGGGTTTAATATTAAATTAAATTTTAAAATTATGTAAATTGAAATTAATAAAGTTATCCCATATTTTGGATTATATAATTAATAATACATAATAAGGTAAAATTATTTTATACCATATTGAATAGTGAAAACAATAAAAAATAATTTAAATTGTTAAGGTGAAAATGGGTTTACACGTGGTTGCACTAAGAATATAAGGATTAGAATTAAAATAAAAAATTAGTAATTAATTTTGGATGGAAGAATTTCGACCATATACATCACAAATTTTAATATAATTAACTATGGAAACATTTTTATTTTGAATGACTTTATCATTTTGGATTGTTTATGAAAATTTCCGCATAATTTCCATGATAGTCCCCTTTCCCCACTTATAAAAGTTGGATCCCTTATATAACTTATTCACATATATAAATCCATTTTTACTGACAATAACACTCTAAAATATCTCCCCAACATCCCTATACACATATTACAGGTTTTGTTCTACTAAAAATACCATCTTAATGGTCGTTAAGAAGAGATCTCAAAGTGTGTTCTCTATAAAACATTAATCATCCTAACGAAGCTATTTATTTTTATTATATATTTTAAAAACATTAATCATGTTTTAAAGATGAAAATTTAGTAAAAAAATATAACCCTTATAGTAATATTTTATTATTTTAGTGTAGTAATCTATTTCTATCTCCACTTGAATCAAATGGTTTACGAAACTATCGATCGTGTGTAGGGAAGACTATATCCTTGAAAACAAATGTAATTTATTTTCCATAAACACTTTTCAAAGATGAATACAATGACTGATTTAAGAATATTTAAATGAAGATTATTTTATTTATATATTTTTTAAATAAAATATTACATATTCCTTCTTACCTTAAAACATGTTGGAAAATATTAATATATCTCACGCGTAATAGAGGACTACTACCTCCACGAAGAGATGTGTAATATTTTTCATTTTATTTTTACATGGATGGTAAAAAGGATATATTTTATGAATATATATGATATATTTTACATAATAATGGTTATATAATGGTAAAAAATTAGTTACCTTCTTTTTTTCATCCAATGATAAACTGGAACCAACATTCCTGAGTATATACGACCTACCATCTCCCTGAACAGTATAATTCATTTTTTATCTATCAAAATAATAGATTTCTATAAATACAAATATATTTAAAATTTATATGATATTTATATCATGTTTAAAATTATAGAGATTATGTATCCATCAACAAAATTAATGTACTAGAATTATAAAATCAAAAACGAAAGTGAAAATCTAAGTACTAATTACTCAAAACAATGATTTTAACAATGAACTATTAATAAATGGGTTATAAAAGGAAAAAATTAAATAATATATGGCATAAAATATATGATTATTTTCTGTAATATATTTATAATAAATCTATTTTAATTATACAAGAGGTATTAATTTGTATGAAAGAAATAATATCTAAGGTAAAGGTTTCTCATCCTATTTTTACTTTTGTGAGACGTATTCCATATTCAATTCATTGTTAATTTATGTGGTCCATATAACAACCCTTTTATATGTTAGATATTGGATCATTTTATAGTAATGTAATTTTATTTTCATTATAAGATATTTCTCTCTTGGATCATACGATTCAAAAGTCACCATAGCGGAAAGGGTTTATTTTACAATATCATTTTTATTAATATTTTTATGAATAAATTTATAATAATGAAATATATTGATATATCACTAAATAAACTCATTAATATTTTCCCCTATTTTTATTTATAATAAATTCAAGTAATAATAACATTATCCTTTCATTGGTATACTAAATGATTCAGAAAATGATTTCAAGAAAAAACATCTTTGTTACTATTTTTGGTGAAAAATAATTTTATGATTCAAGTAAATGATATCTAAAAATGTTTTAAATTTATTTTTATAAATTCTAAAAATTATTTGTTAAAGAATTTTTAATTGATGATTTTATTTTAATAAAATTAAAATGAACCATCGTATGTTTTCGAAACAGGGTAATTTTGGAATTTTTAACAAAAATGTGAAAGAAATAGTTATATTAACATAATAAACATGAACATTATTAACATTCATAAATACCAATAATTAAATTTTTTTTTCATGTTTACAATTATAGTTTTATGGAAATTTTTCTTAAATTTCTGTACGTTTAATGTTTTTTATGTGACTTTTAAAGAGAAAGTCATATTTTCTTAAAGAATTTTTTTCTATCATTTTTAGTGTATATCAATTAATACAAGAAAAAATCCCCCATTTATCAATTTTCCCATCAGAAATACGTTGTAGTGATACCATCTTTATTAGTGTTATATAGGGTTTATGATCAATTTGATTGGGGATGTACTATTTTGATACCATTATCCATATTTTCATGAATGGTTTACGATTATGTTTATTGATAAGGGAATGTATTAAAATACCGTATATTAGTTTCTCACAATGAATGTTATTGTTGAATATGTTTCTACCCTTTTATATGTGAAACTCATTAGACTCTCTATGTGATTGGTAGAGCCCACTACATCCCCTCAACACATCGGTAGGTCTGATGAGATAATCATTATTGGGTTTTTGGCCATGGTATTACTCATTTATGTTATATTTTCTAGCACAAGGCCTTGACGATATGATTATGATGTTTAAAATAATGAATTATATCATTATAATATTTTTTACTAATGTACCATGTGATTATTCCATTACTCATAATATCCATGGTTATTTTTCAAACTCATGTAATTATTTATGTTGAATTTTTGTCACCATTTAACCTATATATATTATTCTCAATTAATTGGGTTTGATTGATATTTTTCAGTTATTTACCTTTCTATATTTAATATTCTAATTTATTAATGATAGCTTCCACAATTTGAATACCGTTACTTAGAATTAGAGCTCACTTTTTTTTAGAATTCATTTCGTATGGATTCAAGGATGTTTTTTATGATAGATATATATATATGTATATTCTAAGGGGAATAATGTTGTACTAAAATAAAATATTATATTTTTAATTTGAATATTAAATTCGAGTGTCTTTTTTATTTATAAGGACTACTAACCTATTTAGTCCTTAAGGATGTGATTCTATATATGTTATGAGAACATAATTATATATCTAATGACTTTACGCTTATAGGGTTGGAGTTTTTATAGTTTGAATCAGAGTTAGTTTAATAAAAAAATTTGGAACTAGATTTATAAAAACATATATATGAGAATATAAACGTATTAATTTGTTAAAGGATATGTCTAAACGTAGTATATTATCCTTATGATTTTCTAAGGTAGTGATTAAGTCATTTTTTTAAAAAATACATCCCTTACATGATTATACAAGTTTATGTGGTTTTATAATAAATGTATCAATGTGTTATAATTATGAAAAAGGAACACTATGCTTGAATTGAGTAGTAAATTGTATACCAAAATGAGGATTACATAGTACATGGGTTAACAAACTTGAGAGTTATTATTAAATTAATTCACATTTTATTGAAAAACTAATATGATGGATTTTGAAATATTTTTATGATTTGATAAATTTACTAAATAAACCATGTTTTTGACTATGAGAATATCCATGCATAATTTTTTCAATATATTTTATGTGTCTCACTATTTTTGTGATTATAAAGTATGTTTCAAAATTTTATAATATAATCTTGCGTATTCTTTATTTGGAAAATTATTTTTAAAATAAATAATGTAAACTATATTTATTCAAGTACCTCATGTATGGAGTACAATCCTAGGCAAGATAATGAAGTTAAAATTTGAGCAATATCTCAAAATGACCAAATTATAACCATATTTTGGTAGTTGAATCATGTAATGGGAAATAAACTTCTCTTAATAGTGTATTCTTCTAATTTACCACACATGGTAATAATGTTACACAACTTATTTTATCAAAAACCTCAATCGTTTAATTGTACAAGAAATTGATTTATAGATATGAAATGGATAATTTTGATATGGAATGTATATATAAATATAGGATGTAATGAAAAAGAGAAATATAGAAATGTAGTTTATCATCTCTCATAATATTCGATTAAATAGTGGTGATCGATTTGAAACACTAAGGATGCAGAATGAATAAAAAACATGAATATTAAGGATTTTATGGTTCTTTCCTTGAAAATATTTTCCTCATGGGAAATGAGTGGATATAGAGAGATAATTCTTGAATTTTAGATAAAAGGATGAGGAAAATGTTTTTAATTATTAGGATAACACTACAAGTGTGGGGAAAAATTCCACCATATTCATGATTACAATAGAATGAAAGAATCTTTCAATGTTCAATGATTAAACTCTATATAGATGGATTAATACAAAAATGAATATCCCAATTATCAATCTAATATACATCAGAATAAGAAAATATATTGATCTCAATCACATGCTATTAATATAGATGTGGTGGAATGATTAATGTATATGTGTAATTTGATTCACTATTTATTCTTTAAAAGTATTTTATTAATGATTTTCTCAATATATTAATAATAAAATATATGGATATTTTAATTAGTAGTATTATAGTTGGATTATAAGAATTATTATAAATATAATTGATGAAAAATAAGAGTGATACCGTAGAAAATTGATTATTATAGAAAATACATGATTGGGGGAAAATCATATATATATTATAGAAGCCCAAATAATAATAATAAGGTTATATTAATAGGATAATATTGGTGACCTTGAAAATAATGAGGGATTTGATGGTTTATGTTATCTTTGCTGGAGTTTACTTAATTTTTTTGGAATTATTGAATAAATTTAATAATTTTATATATTACATATGGAATAAGGTAAAACATATATTTTGGAATCACACATGTTTTCGATAAGGTATTTAAGTGATCAATGTATTAAAAAATTTGGTATGTGACATTAAGAGCTAAATTATATAGTTTTAGAAATATAATATTACATTTATCAGGGAAATATAGTGTCCTTTCCTCTCAATTTTTAATCTTTAAATTTGGTAATATATATTTTGGATGAGTCTTATGGTTTACTATTAATGAAATAGATTATGTTGAAATTTGGGGTTATTGTTGAGGACTTAGAAATGAATGTAAAATTTTTTAAGTCAAACTAACCATTTTGGTCATGGAATATTTATAGAGAAAGGAGGAATGGCTTGTAATTTTTTTTATAATCCATTAAATGTAAATTTTAGTGGATTGGGAATAAAAAAATCATCATAGATATTCATTTCATGGAGTAATAAATGAATTGGAAATATATCTAAGAAGAAAAAATATATCATTATGTCTATGAAATTAAAAGACGTCAAGTAAGTATATTTCCTTATATTCTTAGTCTAGATGCTAAAAGAATGACTCAACACTAGTAAAAGGATCTTAAAAAAATGACATACATTTACCATCATTTATGATGAATCAAATGATATTTTAATTTATTAAATATTTATGGACTTATGGTAATTAAATTTTCTTGATCATTCACTTTCATGTGATTAATTATCCTTATCACTCTCTATAAATATTTATTCTTTTTATCCATGTCTATATCTTTACTTCTCACAAATGTTTTCCTATATAGAAACCATATTATATTTGATTCTGGATGAACTACATACTAACCTTTCTATCTTATAAGGATTAATTTCTATTAAACCATTTTATGATGTGGATTTCAGACCAAAGTAATTTAAAATGGAAAACCCTTGATAATTAAGATCAATATTAAATTGGGTGGATTTAATTGTTTGGGGGTAAAATGTAACACCATGAGATTTTAAAATAGGAACATCATGTCAAATAAACTATATGACATAGAAAAAACAATTTTATGATAATTTAACAGTCTAAGACATTATGATATATTATTTTTAATAAATTAATTTTTTTATATCTTGCAAAACATACGACATTAAGATTGAATGAACCATAATATACTATAAATAATATTATTTAAACAAGAATATTATAACCTATCCTATAAAACGGATGAAATTCATATTAATTACTAAATAATAAATATTATATTGTTAAAAAATTATAAAATAAATTCAGTGGTTATCTAATGATTAAAAATAAATTATGAACCAATTGAAATAAAAAAACATTTTCTGAAAAAATCTATTTTTATAAAAGGTAGTTTAGTCAGGCTTATCACAGATAATTTAAATTAAAATTTGGACAATATTTGAATATGTATTTTAGAAAATAATTTTTTACTCTAAATTTGAAAATTATCTTTGTGTGAATTTGTTATAATTTTTGGAAATGATTATTTTTTCATGAATTGTGAAAATATTAATTTTTATTTTAAATGGGCTTATTAAATAAGCATTTTATCAAGTTAAATTACATATTAAATTTCATTTAGTGGGACATTAGTAAAACTATATTAAAGATTTAATAATTTATATCATTTAAATGATTTTTTTTGAATTATGATATAATTTTTTTGACTTTTGAATGTATTCTTTGGAAAAACAGGTTTTCAACTTGTCTGCATTTTTAATTATAAAATGAATTTTTCCAATTATCTGAAATCACTTTTAAAAAATGGATTCTGTATTTTAAATAAAAATAATAAATTTTATACAATAACTTTATCTTAATTTTTGACGTTAATGAATAGTGAGATTATTAAAAAAAATTCACAACTTTTAACGTAAAAATGTTTTTACCGTGGGTTAAACTAAGAATTTAATGGTTAAAATTCCATAAAAATGTATAATTTTTATTTTCTAGACATGCTTCGAACAAATCCATCCCACATTTTAATATAACATAATTTTCATAAATTTTTTCGGAATTAGTTTATCATTTTGTATCCCATTGGTAAATATCCAAGTAAGTTCCATGAAGGTTCACTTTCCCTACATATATAAGGTCAGTCCCACCCCTCACTTCCTCACACCTCTCAAGAAATTTATTTCAGTGAACCACCTCCAAAATATCTTCCAAAAAACCTTATCCATGTTCTTGTGATTGGGTATTCATAAAATAAATACACTAGTAACATTAATAAGAGATCCAAAGAATATTTCTACAAGAAATGGTAATCGTCTTGACAAAGAACATTATTTATATTTCATCATTTACAAAATTAATTCTATTTTAAAACTTCCAGCATAAAAAAACATGTTTCTACAATATATTGAATTATTAATATGTTAATGGAATTGTAGGATCCAAAGTTTTTATAGAGGTACATGTATTTCTTAAAGTTATATTAAATGCTTCGTTTTGACTGGATATGAATGCCTAATGAGGTTACATAGGTTTTAGGGGTTTTTATGAACTGTTTGGATACTAGAGAACAAATTTTTGAGAAAAGAAGGTGGGACACATTGTTAGTAGACACAATGTGGCCCATGATGCATGGTTTGGTGAAACTGTATGAGGGGTTCCAAGCCTTTTTCCAGGGCCGCTTGGTTTGAGTTAAACCATAAAAAAGAGTTATACCCCTATGCAAGGTTGGAAAGATATACGAAAAGGGTGAATAGTTCACCTTAAACCTGAAACCGCTGCAACACACCCACGTGGGAAGCTCTTGAATTCATAGTTGTGGTTAGAAAAATAGTCTTCATATGTTTTTCAAGGTGGTGTGCAGAGACCGTGTGGGGTCTCTCTTGAGGGAGAGAAGGGTAAATAGTTGGAATGTATTTTTGAAAACATTGTGGTCGAACTATGTGGAATATATATAGATAGGAATTTACCATTTCCTATTTTTTCTATTAAAACTGAAACCCCAATTTTTATATTAAAATCAATTGAGGATCCTTCTCCATATTGAATCATTATTAATGACTAACGGTAGGATATGATCTGATTCTACTATGAGATGTCTAATTCAACATCTGATTATCTGATTATATCCATGATACAAAATTAGATGTTCATCTTGTGTCCCTCTTCATTCATTTTCGTACCAACTGAGTTATTTTATTTAATCCTAATATTCTATATTTCTTGGATAATCATCCATTAAATAGTATTATCCTAATTCTTCTTGAGTTAGGAGTTGATACTAGATGAGTGTTCTACCACAAATTTACAAGAGGTGTTCTAAAACATTTCCTCAATGTTTTAAGTTTTATATGCATGATTCCCATTTTCCTCACAATAGATCATCCAAAATTTCCACTAAAATAAATTAATTGTATAAATTGATTAAATTAGAACATGTTAGGCTTCCTACCATATTATATTGAAACTTTGGAGGTTGTTATCACCTTCCCAGGACACCCATGTAGTGTATCATTGTATTTTATCTATTTATACCTCTATTTTCGATGAGTGTGAGTTTCCCACTTATTTATGGGTCCTAAATGAATTAAATTGAATGGAATGAATGATCAGAAGAAGGTTATGATTTATTTCTATGAGATAAATTGATTTTAAAAATATAATTGCTTATATGAAATATATATGAATGGGTTGGATTAGATAATGGACTGTTATTGATTATGAAATGATTGATGAATTGATAAAGGTAGTTTAGGCCCTGGATGAGCTCCATGGATCCAAAATATATTAAATGACATAGAAATTTTTACTCCATTGATATATATTTATTATGGTAGTGGAATCAAGGAAAATTTCTACTCCCACGATTTTAATTCCATAGGATTCCAAGGTTATTGAAACTTCTGGGGATATGGCTTACATGGAATCACATTAGACATGATCTATTGACATTATCTTTATAATCCACCCATGTTGCTATTATGTTTCTATCATGATTATTGTGAGGATCTATGAGGATTATCTGGTCTTCAATACCTTGGATTTGGGCCATTGTGTTCTAAATCTAGATTACATGGAATAAGTCATCGTGGATGTTGACACTTGATTTCATGGAATAGATATTATGGATAATTTTTTATATAATTATAGATAACCTTGGTATGGGTATCTGAATTTAGTTGTTCCACTGGATAGTATCACAACATTATATTTATTGATTACAATAGTCCTTTATTTAACCTACATGATTATAGTTCATAAGGTACCATTTTTGGATGGATTGGATAAAAACCACATTATTCCAATTTAAATTCATTTTTTATACATGTGATATATTTAAAAATTCATTATTTCTTATAAAAAGACTGAACAGGCTGTGAAAAATTTTCTAGTGGCCAATTGAGTGTTATCTCACACACAATTCAAGTGTCTATTGGGTACTCAAAAAGTCTTCCAGGATGTAGGTAGAGACTATGGAAAGAACCCCTTTATGATGCTTGATTTGTTTTTTCTCAAGAGTATGGGAGAATAAGACTGATATTGGATCATGATCCCAGATAGAGATAATTTGTTTTGGTATTTTTTTTGATACATGTATTGTACTGGATTATTGTTTCCATATATTTACTACCATATTATACAGAGGCAAGACATGGTCTTCTTATTTTACAAGACACATATTCTGGATTTTTTATTATTACAATCCAATAGTTGTTATCATATATAAATATTTAATTTTTCTTCTACTATATATTGATATTATAATTCCAATGTTATACACTATAATCACATGTTTATTGTCTACCCAATATACTACCATATACAATCACTTCTAGTCATATAACTTTAGCATACGGGAAGGAACTCTTGATGCCACGTGCCACATTGGCTTTGTGATCTATTATTGGGTCATCGGTTGGGGTGTTACAAAGTGGTATCAGATAATTTTATTTTATGGATTTACTGTTTTGATATAATATATAATAAATTATTAAATATATTTAATTTAGTAACGAGTAGTGAATGGGACTATCTAACCCATTTATAGGAAAAATCTGAATTTTTTAGTGCAACATGTGTTTTATGGATAATATCTTGTACAATTTATTTTATTTTACCATTGGATTATGCACAGGATTTATGACGTTTCTTATGATTATGGATTTTACTATAGGTCAAAGAGAAGAAGGAATTTCATATCATACATCATTTTAGATTCATGTTTGACTTCACATTCTATGAATGTGTATAAGATACATTTATTGATTACATGACTTTATTATATAGTCACTGAGTGATATAACTCTTCTCTGATAAATCATTTATATAGGGAATTGAGAAACATAACTGATACATATAGTGCCTTCAATAACCTAAACATTGTTTTCCTCTATAAGGTACATGTGAGATGATATATTCTAATTATGTAGCATTTATTCATGGAGCAGTGGTCACGTGGACTAGAAAATTTAATGGTTTAGATTTTTTTATACAAAATATTGGTTTATGTGGTATATGTGCTATTATTTATTGTATGTGGTGACCAATATGGTTCAATAATAAAAAACAAATTATAAAATAATTATGAATTAAACAGAAATTAACATTGTAAAAATAGGTAACTTGACATAGATCCGGCATCAGAGTGGCTGGTAGGTAGTGTTTTGGTGATTTTATGGTTGTTTCTGTTACGTCATCCCATATTTTGACTTAAGTAGAGGGTTGTGCCTAGTTTATTGGAACAATTCGATATGTTAAATGATTTTTTATGTGAAATTTTTGTTATTAGTATTTTTCAAAGATGGTGTTTGAATCTATAGAGTAATGCGACCAATTTTAACCTCTAGTCATGTTCCAAGAGGGTGGTAACGCCTATGATCTAGAAGTGGTCGTCCCTAAGATTCTTGTAGAACCTATAGTATTTCTACTCATATAACCTGTCATTTTTCTTAATATGGTTTTTGATTCCTAGTTATGAAAGATTTTTATAAATATTTATGAATACTATTCAGGGATCCCCATAGTCTTCCTCATATATAGAAAAGATCGACCCTATGTTCCCGCAACAACATCCACCCATGTTTTTGGGGGACGGTGACCTAAAGGTTGCTGAGCGGTGGATGAATACTATCTTTTTGAGTTTTATGAATTTTCAGAAACCACATGAGAGGAAAATGAATATCTTCTAATATATCTTTGAGGAGAAGAAAATCACTATTGGGTTATTCTAAACTTGGATGATGTGATCAAAGATACAGTTTAGTGGGACTTCAAATCTATGTTTAATGAATAATTTATTCCTAAGACCCTATGAGATGAAATGTCCAGTGAGATTATGTTACTAGTGAAGGACACTATGAACATTATGATTTATTAAAAATTCATTATAGAGCATGGATTCATTATTAAGATTTATCATAATGATGAGCCATCATGGGAATGACACTACCAGGAAGGTCTCAAGCATTCCATATGATCAAAGGAAAATGTGTTTTGGATTAAAAGTATTTCAAAGATAGTGAATTAGGTTCTTATTACAAAGTGGAAAATTGGTAAAAATCAAGGAACATAGTAGGGTAGTTCAAGGTATGGACCCACTTGTTCAGTGATAGGTAATAAGAAGTTTTATTTTGAGGTTTCTCATGACGGGAGTACCAACCAAACTTTTAGTGATGATAGTTATTTATTATATCACCAGAGTGGAAGAAATGGACATATGATGAATCCATTTGATCATAACCCAGTCAAGTGTGGAGTATGAAGCTGGATGTGCCATTTGAAATTTTTATACACGAATTTCCCTATAGAAGTATGTGGAAGGGGATCCACTATGACTCCACATTAAAGAGAGATATTAAGAGATTCTTGTTAGGATATGAGCAGATGTAGTTCTAGTCATTCAAGATGAGATAGTGGTCATATACCATGAAACCAAACAGAAATTGTACGTAGATAAATAAGTGGGATTACTTTGGGTAGTAATGGTGTTTCATAGGGTAATGTTCTTGATATGATATATTTTATATGGACTACACATTGGGAGCTGAGCACCAGGCTCTCTACTTTGAGAGGTATGATATTAGTATCCTTTACTCTAGTATATTTTCCTTACAAAACAAGTTCATCTTATTTATTTAAACACATGTATATTGTGGAGAGTCACATGCACTTTTTATAGTTTTTTGAGGATTTTATGACACTAGGTACTCAGTTGTATTTCATAATGGAGGGTGTAACCCAATTTGGAGAATTCCCCTTGATATAGATGGGTGTCAAATCATATGGGATCACTTTTTATTCAAGATGATAATTTTTAATGTTATATATAGGATATACTTTCTATTTTATTATCATCACCTTGTTGATTACTTTTATTAGAGGGTGACCTTCACATAATTAGAGTGCGGAGTATTCCAAAATAAGGGTGAATGAGATATCTATATAGGTAGATATAGTACAAGCATTGGGGGATATGTGGGATGACAACATAGATTGCTAGCCTATTTTTGGATGATCTAGAAATTCATCAGCCAAACATAACTCTAGTGGTTGATCCTTTTATAGATGTTTTATTAGATTAATTTTCTAGTTTACCCCTCTTTATTTAGATCATGCTCAGAGCATCACTAATATTCATTCATTATTATGGGAAGACAACTAATCAGTTTTAGGAGATCGTAATATAGCTCTAGGACAAGGATGAAAAGTTGTATATATGACCCAATAATTCTTCATGGTGTTTTTTGGTACTTTTTAAAAAAAAATATAGATATAACCCTTATGAATTGGGAGTATTACATAAAATTTAACCATCTTATAGATATGAATCGCCATACATTTCCATGGATAGATGATCTCATGAACCATCAATGAGGAGATCAAGTTTTCTCGAATATTGATTTGAGGTCAAGTTATCACCAGGTATGTGTTCGTCCTTCAGATATACATCATACATATTTTCATAGCAGGTATGGTATATAAGTGTATTTTTTATTCTGTTTGGTCACATGAAATTTATAACTTTTTTAAGGTGATAATGATCTATGACTTATATCCTTATCTAGATTCATTTGTAGTGGTATTCATGGATGATATCCCGGTGTATTCATACAATAACCATGTCCATGAAAAATAACAAGAGTTAATTATTTATAGAATTAGAGTGAATAAATTACATTATAATCTCACAAAGTGCCACTTTTGGAAGGCTAATATTCACTTCCGGTGTCATTTAACTTATATATATAATTATTAGTTTACCTATGGAATGTGAGAGATTTAGTTTCCTAGGAACATCCCAAGATCATCATTGACATACATAGTATCTTGGGTCTAGTTAAATATTAGATTATTTTTATACAATAATTTTTTTTATTATAAGTACAACGTACGATATTGACTAATAAGGGAATGTTGCTTGAATGGAATGATACTTGCAAGACATCCCTTCAAGAAAAGAAAGGGAGATTGAGTTCAATGTTAGTCTAGATTATTCCTGAGCCTGGAAGAAACTTATTTATTAATCACATTGCATCAGGTATCAGGCTCGATGAAATTATGATATTGGAGGAGCATGTTATGGTGCATGGGTATAATCAGTTGAGTTCACTTGGGAGGAATTACATGACACACGATTTCAAGTTAGATGATGTGGTCCTTGCCTTGTAATATTGGAGGAACCATTTAATAAGTGATCACTTTTTTGTTTACAAATGCACAAAAATTGAAAAGTAAATAGTTTCGAAAAATAAAAAAAAATTAGGGAATGAATATTGGTTGAATACTTATAGTATTTTTACATCAATCATTCCAACATTCTGGGTAAGGTCAATGCAGTTTCTAATGCACTGAGGGGGAGGACTCCAATAAAGGTATTTTAAGAGGCCATTAGTGAGAAGAAACTCTTAGAACCCTTTTCAAAGATTCACTTGTAGGTTAAGTATTTCTAAGTCCATAGTTTTAGCTCATCTATAACAGTGAGTTCAACTCTTCTATATAGATTGAGGATGAGGGAGTTTTCTGATGGTGAGGGTCTAGTTATACATGAGAGTGTGGTAGGTGAGGATCCTGCTCTTGTTTTTAATATAGGATAGGATTAATTTTTTTATATTCATGATCATATTTTTCTTCTAGTAGACATATAAGGGGAGTTTATGAGGGACTTTCATGCCTTAGGTTGGGAATTACATCCTGGTGTTACCATGTTGTTTCATAACATGTACTGAAAATATTATTGTCTAATTATTAAATACGAGGTAACTAGTTTTTTCATGAGGTGTTCCACATTTTTTTAGTTGAAGGTATGAACATTGAAAAAATATATACTTTTTTAATAGTCTCACATTTCCAATTGGAAATGATATTATGTTTCCATGAATTTCATGTTTGAGATTCCTTGTTCAACTAAGAGTAGTAAAACTATCATGGTTTTTATTTAAAAGAGCCTCATATACATTGATTTTATGCCTATTAGGGAGACCTTGTCGTTTTATTAGAATTGAAGACTATATAGGTTACATTGTGTTCCTTCCTGGGGTTCCTCATACCATGTCATTAGATTGGGATTCATGGCTAACATCTCGATTCTGTGAAGGATTACAATGATAAATGGGTAGTTATGTTCTTCTGATTATAAAAGACAACCCTTAGACTAATGGAATCTTAGAGCACACTATACAGGTTCATAAGGGAATACATAGGGAACGTTTCCATGATTTTGTGTGTTCCTAGTAGAGACATATACCCCTAGTTGAAATAACATAAAATAATAGCTATCAAGAGGCTACAAAAATGGATCCATATAAGGATTATTTTTGTATTCAATGCCAATAACCCTTCCTCGGTTAGAGGAAGGAGAGGAAACACTTCTCAGAGCGCGTCTTGTGTATAATACTTTAGAAAATGTTCAGCTGATTTGGAAATAGATGGATATTGTACAGTCCAGATATAGATACAATAATAATCACAATTAGTGACATCTGGAGTCCATGGTTGTGGATTAGGTATTTTTATGTATTTCCCCATGGTTGGAACATAGAAAGATTAAGAGACATGGTAATCTTTCACCATGATATTTTGTGCTGTTTGAGATTTTAGACAGGTCTGGGCCTATAGCCTATTAGTTTCAATTACCTCATCAGTACTTATCCAAGCCTTTCATATTATAGTATCTCTATTTTTTCATTATCTTTCAATCAATCTCATGCTATGTAGAAGGATGATGATAATATATAGGTAGATTCATCCTTCAATTAGAATCCTATTCATATTTTGGACATGATCATGATGGCCCTATGAGGATGGTCAGTTTCTATAGTATGGATGACGTGGTAGCGTGACCATTTGTAGGATGGGAATTGGGAGAGGGTGGCTGATGTACATGCTTAGGGGTCGAAGTTATTCCCAGAACATTATTAACCACCCCTAGAAGGGAAATTCCCGGAAGAATTTCATTAAGGGGGGTCATTGTAAGATCCACAGTTTTTTAATAGGGAAATATCTTTTTAACGTTATTTTAGATTCTTTTTTTGGCCTAATGTGAATGCATAGCGAGGTAAAATTTAATTTTGGGGTGTCTTAGGCATGTTTGGAGCTAGAGTATGGCTTTTTGAGAGTGGTAGATGGGTCTCACAATTAGTATAAACCAAGTGACTCAAGATGAGTGGTTTAGTGAAACCATAAAAGGGGTAAATTCCTTTACCATGCATGTATGTTTAGAAGGACTCTATTTAGAAGGGGCCACATGACGATGCATGGTAAGAAGGATAGATGAAAAGGGTGCACAATTTTATATAACTATTTTCCCAAAGCTACTTGTCCATACAGAAATCATGAAAATTTCAGTCATGGCATGAAACAAGGTTTTTACAAACTTTCCCATGTCAAATTCATAATCCATGCATGGCCCCTATTTAGGATGAGAGTGGCACATTGTTGGTTCATGGTTTGGACAACCTTGTATCCAAACCATGAGACATAGTCATAAGAAGAGAATTTTCCATTATTCCCTTAATTCATTTAAAACTAAGGCCCCAAATTAAATTTTCATATCTCTATAATATCCTCTTCTTGTGTGAATCCTTATTCAATGATAAAGGTATGATTTGATCCAATTCATCTATGCGATGTCTAATTCCAGCATTGATCATATGCTTAGTTCTACACTAGAATGTTCTAAATTTATCTTATTCCAATATTTTTTCATCCTCATATGGATAGAGTTATTTTAGTTCAAGCAAATATTTTCTATTTTCATGGTAAAAGTCTATTTTTTATTTCTCCTAATATGAATCTAGTTAGGAGTTGATAATTGATGAGTGCTCTACCATGAGTATACGATCGGTGGTCTACACCTTTCAGTCAAGGTTTGATGTTCTATATATATTGTTTCCATTTTTTTGCATGAAGGAACTTTCAACGTTTCCCATAATACAATTTGAATGTATGATTTGAATTTATTGGACCCAATTAGGATACCAATTGAGTAACTTTCAAATGATGGAGGTTGTTAGACCTTAACATGGCCACCCCTATGGGTTGTCGTTATATCTACAATATTTCATGCCTCCCCACTAGGTAAGTCTATGATTCAAAATTTTTTTGGATCCTTAATAATTTAAATTGATAAAAAAACATTTTGGAGGGTTTTATTCCTCATTTTCATGTGATTGCATGATGTTAAATTATTTTCTTATTTAAATTGAAAATTTCGAAATGGGTTGAATGAACTTATAGATTGTGATTTGTAATGAAATTATTATTGAAATGATTGATGAGTTAATAATGGTAGTGGATTCGTTGGATGAGGTAAATAAATTCCGATTCCATTGGATTCTATTGAAATTTATAGTACATGGATCCATAATTGTTATGGTATCAGATACATGGGACATTTCAACTCCCAGAATCCTAATTCCATTGGATTCCATGGGAATTTATTCTCCTAAATCCGACTTGATTGGAATCGCATTGGAAAAGATCCATTAACATGATCCTTAGACTCCATCGAAGTAATTAATGAGTTTAAATTTATATTCACTATGGAATAAATTAGGATTCTATAGGCTTCTATACCATAGATATACCCCTTCATGGTATGGAACTAGATTACAAAACATATGCCATTGTGTATGTTGAAACTTAATTACATGAAATTTTCAATATGGATATTTGTTCAATTAATAAAGATAACCCATGTATGGGGATACAATTTCATTTGGTATAATAGAAAATATCACTAAATGTTTTATTCTTTAGAGTATCCCATTCTAACCATCCCCACCTCACCAAGGAATTCTCAATAAGTAATGCAAGCCAAGTAAAGTAATTTATTAAGCACATTGATGATAGGTTACCACTCACAACTTCCCACTTATTGGACACTCATTCCTAATAGAAAGAATCCTCTCACTCCCAACTCTTTCAAATGTAACACATCTACACTTTCCCTCACACACCCATGCCTCACAAACCACAGCAGGTCCCGCCCGCACATAGATGGGTCTCACAAGACACACCACATGCCACCTGCAGACACCTGTCCCTAAAAAACCACGTCACATCCCGCTCACAAAAACTTGGGAAAGAATGAAAAATCTATTCTTGATAACACCTAGGAAAAAGCAACCATCTCACACACACCTAGGCCTCACATACCAAAACCTACCCGAAGGATCTTGGGATATCACCACATAAACCAACCTACAATCGAGACTCGTTCTACACAAATGTAACACATAACAAACTAGAGTGTATCCACACATCAAAACATATACACTTACCATTCCATGTAACCCACACAAATAACCACATCTGTCCTACAGAACACATCACCCCACATACTAAAGAATAAAACAATTTCATTATTTAAACTAGAATCTATTATTTAATTTAACTTGTTTGTTTTGGGACTATAAAAAAACTGGGGAATCCCAAGGCATCAGTTTATTATCCATGTGTACTTTTTTTACTAATTTCCATACAAAAATGTTAAATAGAAAAAAATTAATATGAAACTTATTTAGTGAACAACCAATGACAACCAATGAACATTATTTTATATAGGATGTTTAGCATAGATAATTCTAAACATCATAATAACATCATGCACTAAAACATACGATTTGTATCCCTCAACCCCTTTGAATTTCATTTACCCAATCCATATCTTTGACTTGTGTGGAAAAACTATGATATGTGTGAAAAAATTGTAGATCCCTCTCATATGATACAAAATAAAAGAGATATAATTGGAAAATCATTACCTCATATGGGTGTTAATGATATTTTCATAGAATCAGATAACACAAACTTCCTTCAAATTCCTCTCTAGTGAGATCTTCATCCACTGGGGGATGTGGTGGCACCACCACACTAATTAACGACGGAGGAAGACAACTTTTGAAGTGATGAAGAATGTTTTACATTGTATGAAATAAAGAGAGGGAAGAAAAGAGAGACCAATCCAAATAAATCCATGAAATGAAGGAAGAACATACCTCAGATCGAATATGGAATTCTAAGAATCAACTAAGAAAGTTCGATATTCGATTTTCATCGAATGGATCTCCAAAATTCCAAGAAAGTTATTGTGAGGTCTCATTCAATGAGAGAGGGTGCTTAATCCATAGGGTATGCAAAAACCATAGTGGGTAGAATGTTTTTAAACCTTACAACATCTGGGCATGACATGATGTGTAACCCCCTTTAACGTCATGTAATTCCTCAAGGCCCAATTCCTTCAAAAAATGTGTCGCCTCTTGATTTATATTATTTTTAAAACCCTGAAATATTATAAAACATGAATACACCATGAAAATTTATGAAGGATAGTTTCACACATGAAATATAGATACAGAACATGAAATCCCTCAGAGCCTCCTTTTAGTACATCCAATGACCAAAATTGAAATGTAACAGACTAGGAAATAATTTACCATTCCATTATATACCTCTGAAATGATTATTTCTTTCAAGAATCCAATTAACCATGACCATAATAATGAGGGGTTCCAACAACCACCCTACGCGATACCTCTAGAGAAGAATTCTACACATGAAACACCACTAATGGAATAAATAAATAACATTAAATGCTAAAAAACCCTATATTGTTTGAAAACAAGAGTGGAAAACCAAAAATTCAAGAAAACTCCTCTGACATATGCAAAACCAAATGACCACAGGACAGACCACACAAGCACAACAACCCCGCCATCCAAACATCCAAATCATGGAGCCCTGTACTCAATGAAATTATATTATACACTTTGGGAAACACCAAATTTCCCACATGGGTTTAATTGCATAGAAATTAATGTGTCTTGATTAGGAATCAAGTCCTTCCATTTTCACGCATAAGGAATTATTCACACATTACCTAGAAATGGAATAAACTAATATTATAATCAATAAGGTCTGAGAATCACAGTTCAATAAACAATGATAAAACAAAGCTCAAAAGAACTCTAGGTACTGGGCTTTAATCTTTAGTTCTCATTCTCAGGTAATATACTCCTAGCCACCATGCCTCTACAACACATGAATCAAAGGAATGGTTCATCGATGTAGAAACATCTCCCAATGATACTAGATATCTATATGTCACTCCAAATACATCCTATCACCCTTGATAACCAAATCTCCCCCATCAAGGACATGGGTGTGATCGGAAAGATACTAAAAATTATAGGAGATCCAGATGACTTCATGGATCCTCTCTAATCGTGGAGGCATCACCAACTCAAATGACAATTTTCCATCACATCCCATCACCTTGAAGGTTTTGACTAATTTTAGAGAAATCTTGCTCCCTCTATAAAACTTTAATTTTTCATGTCGATGGGAAAACAACAAGAACACATGGAACCCAACCTAATACTCCAAGGACCTACTCATATGACCTGTATAAGACATATACTAGTCCTACAATGCTTTAATACTCTCTCAAAAAAGCTGAACCTTCTCAGTCGTGCTCTACCCCACATCCGGACCATGAAAAACTATCTCTCCATCCTCAATCCCAACAACAGAGAGAAACAGAGTTTCTCAAAAAAATATTAAAATGGATCCAGGATAATGGATGAGTGTTGACTATTATTATAATAAAACTCTCCCAATGTAAGATAATAAACCCCAATTCCACCTAATTCCTTGACACACACCCTAAAGAATACTCCAATATTTTGATAGTATGCTTTGTATTCATATCTCTCTAAGGGTGGAATGGATTTTTGAGACATAAATGGGTGCCAAAATAATGCATTAATCCCCTCCAGACCCATATATGGACAACACTTCCTGATCTGGGATAATAGACCTTATAACTCTATGGAACTATACCACCTCATCCACATACATCCTTGTTAATGAATCAACTATGCTCAACTCGTTGTTAGCTATGAAATTGGACAATTTTTTCATATGACTGACTATTACCCAAATAAAATAGTATTATCCTTGATCTTTGGGAAACCCTATGA
The DNA here is from genome assembly GCA_963277665.1 of Viscum album. Taxonomy (NCBI): domain Eukaryota; kingdom Viridiplantae; phylum Streptophyta; class Magnoliopsida; order Santalales; family Viscaceae; genus Viscum; species Viscum album. The sequence goes on along the minus strand of OY728121.1, from coordinate 1,783,527,779 downwards.
ATAAATCTGCCGATATTTCATCCCTCTTTCACTCTATAACATCCATGGGTTGAAAAAAACAACTGGGAACATAATTATCAGCATTCACCAGTGGGAAGACCAAACATCTCACCACAAACACTGCTACATGCAACATCATCACAGTCCACCAAAATTATATATTGAATCCATGGTTCATATTAGATATTTCTAGGTGTACTAATAAAGGTGTGTTATGAAACTCAAGAATAACTCCCTCACAAACCACTACTAGAATAAAAAAAAATCCAACAGAACATCATCTGATTCTAAGCATACTCATACCATTCTTCCAGATCATCACCATAACCAACACGATCACACAACACCTATACTTTTGAGTCTCCCTACCGAGAATCCTCCAGCTAATACATTTTAGAGTATTGAACTATCATCTAGACTAATCATCCTCTATCATCATCCATTCCTGCATCTATGTGAATGGATTCTAACTCCTCCATAATTTTCCAAGAATCTAATGAATCCAGAACAATTTCCTATGATATATTTCTACTAAAATTATCAACCAAAATATTCCCCTTTCATGAGGTGTAAGAGATCTAAAAATCGTAATATAGATAAAAATCCATCCACCTTATCTATTTCAAGTTTAGATCTTAATGGAAGAAGTTATATCTCAAAATTGTCTAACATGTGAATATAAAAAGTTCCCCTTAGGCGGTAATATCTTCAGAACATTAAAGAAAAGAAGTCCTTTATGAGGTCCAAATACTGGGAGGCATTTTTATTCTCAAGGGGGAATAACTACCTAGACCAAGAAGAGATCATTTACTAATGTTGTATTAAGATGAATCTAAAATCCCATACAGGTAGTGGCACAAAAAATCTCAAACATTACCCCTTCCTTAAGAAACTAGAGCACTGGTGCACTAACTAGTTTCCCCTTTAGATAACAGAATGTTATCAGTAACTGTTCCCTCCACACAAAAACCTAGTCTTTATTAGTCAAATATTTAAATGTGGATATAAATCGAGATAAATTGGGTAAAAGCCTACAACAGTAGTCTGCATGATTAAGAAAAATGAAAACCTCTACCACATTCATTGGTTCTATCAAAGAAAAAACTACTTCTACCTTCGACGGGTCAACTACTATGACCTGATGTGACACTATATGCAAAAAGAAATGCACATCTTGTTTCCAAAACATGACCTTGGACAATTTTATGTAGATTTGGTGGTATTAATGAGCCTGAAAGATGTTCCTATGGTGCTCGACATGATCTTCCTCTGACCTTGAGTAGACCAAGATGTGTTCTGAAACACAATGATGAACCAAAACATGAACCCAAAGAACACAAAATTAATAATTCCAATGAATAGAACTGCTGTGTTCATAAAGACAATGGTCATCAAGAAAAACATGAAGTACCCAAACCTACACCAGAATGAATTCTTTGGAATATTTCTCTACATCACCAATAATTAGTGATTTCTGGACCGCAAATCAATCATAGAAAACCATCTTTCCGCTCTCATATGGTCGAAACGATCATCTATACATGGGAGGGGTAATTATTATTTAAAATCACCTGATTAAACCTATGAGAGTCTATGAACAAACTCACACCACCTTCCAACTACATTGTAAACAAGACTCATGTACCCCACAATGACACTCTAGGCTAGATAGAACCCTACTGCATAATATTTTCCACCTGGAAATGAAACTCTCTCAACTCAGAAGGTGTCATCCAATAAAGAGACATCAAAATTATGGAAGAACTATATGAAAATGATATCCCAAATTCAAAATCACATAAATGGAGTATCATCACAACGACCATGGTGAAAAAATCTAGGAACTAGAAAATTACTCTTGGAACCCCCACCGTCCCAACATCTATTAATTCCACAAACAATTCAATTAACAAGAAAAGAAGAGGATTCATACACCGAATACATACCTAAAATCTCTGCTCACCATTGAAATCCACAAAAACTGGCCATCCATATATAAAAAAATGTCTCCCCTATGGAAGTAGTCGATTATATCTTTCACATAGTATTACAATTCAATGTTGGGAATAACATTGTATTGTTGCATACATAGAAGGAAACGTTATCGATGGGACTAATGTGGTCCTATCATTAATAAACATCTCTAACAAACATCGAAAACGATGGCCTAGCCTCCAACTAGATTACTCAACACTTGGGGCTTGAGAATCCTTTCAATTTATAATCCCCGATCATGGGATAGAGCGCTTGAAACAAAAGATTATGAAACTCCTGAGTCAAAAAAAACACATGAAAGTGTACTAAGAAATTGATTATACCTTTAATGATCTCTAGCCCTACTAGAACTGCTGAATCTATTTCATATAACTGACCATTCCCATATCTTATTCCCCTATGTTGATGTCTATCTCAATGATAGTTCATGGGTCGAGGTCCCTGAGGAACATCATGTGGTCTCCCTCTACCTCCTCCATCTCCCCTCGGTAGAGCTTGAGCCTGTTGTTCCTACTACTAAAATCACATGGTTGGAAAATATTGTTGACGATGGTGATAAACCTACCCACCTTCACTATACTGATATTTAATGACAACTGGGAACTATTTATAAAGATATCGGTGGAATCCACCAATGAGACACCTTTTTTCCTTATTCAGAAGAAATGAATGGGAATAACTACCAACAAAAGGATGGAACAGATGATGTTAAATTTTACTCCACTATATTGGAAAAATCGAAGGTCCTAGTGCCTAAATACTATTGTTGGAAACTATTCATCTAGAAGAACCCTAATGGATCCCCTCTCATGGTATACATCCTCAAGTGTTAATCCACTAAATTAACTCCTCCTCCTTCTGAACCACCTTGTATGTTAGCAACATAAAGGGTGTAACCACCTACTAGATAGAAGGAAAAATTTCCTATTCTTGGCCTCTATCAGGATACTCCTCATCCCAACAAAATATCCTGGGAAAAATGGTAGAGGTCCTTAAACGGAATCCCCAGCTCCCATACCGACATACTCCCCTCTTAGAGGGAGTGTAACTCTTACCTCTTATTAGCCATCCTTGATGGAGAATGAAATTATGCTCAAAAATACTTCTCGTAATTGACCTAAAAAATGTCATCCACCTTTATCTCCCAAAGGTATAGCGTCCACCACTGGCACGCGTCTCCCTACATCTCAATCACATCTAAAAGAACCCAATAGTCCATTGGTTCGCGAATCATAATGAAGGTGATCTTGAGTTCCTAGAGCCATCTATTATTTTACATTTTAAAAACACTATCCTCGTACATTCCCAAGGACTAAAACATGAAAAACACAACATTAACTGCAACTGCTCATCCTCCACTACAAGATTATCCCTCTTCTGATCAACTGGGTCAGCCTTCAGAGCCTCAAATAACTTATCCACATGTAGATGACAATCGAGTGCCATAGATGAATGGTAAACAAGGAATTACTAAGCCATAGTAGTATATAATTTTATTTAAAATTAATTTAAACTAATAAAACTTATTTCATAATCAATTTTAAATTGCCTATAAAACCTAATTAAAAAATGAATAGAATCCATTATGATGCATGCACATTTCATAGGGTATCTACCCTTTAAACGGTGTAGACACACCTAGTAATTCAGTAAGATCAGATTCCTTGAATTGGATAATGGTGGCCCTAAAATACAATTTTCTAGTCCGACTATCTTGGCCTACATCTTCCACCAAGATCTGTAGACATTGATTCCCTACCAACCCCTGCAATAATCACTATTCCAAACACCAATATCCATCATATCTCTCAACCATCACCTTGATACCATTCTGTCATGACCCCCTCCCCCCAATGATACCTTTACTAGGATTTAAATGATTAATGTGACATAATGACCCATGAGCTCCACCCCTAGTAGGTCCCAAGGTGGTGACCAACATCACAAGTAAACAATAACACAAAAATTGAAGGAATTTCCTTAAAAAATAACATTTTGTTATAAAATGTTTCAACATAAAAAAACTCAGTGAAATATACAAAATAAATAAAAAATCCATCCCACAAGCACGTTTAAAATGAAACTATTCCAAATGAAATAAAACACCAATGTAAATACCAAAATTAAGGCTAAGAAGAGACACAATAACTATACGGAATTACGAGAAAGTAAGCTCTAAAATGGTCTAATTAATCCTCCTAGAAACCTAAACATAGTATTATATAAATTTGATGAGAATACATGTATAACTAGTAGAAAAAACAATGTCTCTCATGAAAAACTGATAGGGGCATTATAATTCAATCGTGGGATTACAAGTGAACCAAATAGTACCTAACAAGGTATACTAGAAATTCCCACCTCACTAAGTCATGCTCACCATGTAAATAAATTCATGTAAATTAATTTAGTATTCACATTTATGTGGGGTTACCCCACACCGCTTCACACAAATTGTCCTCTCTTGCCTAACATAAAAACTCCACACGCTCCAACCTCATCCAAAATTACCTCATCACAAACATCCCGCACACACCTAGGCCTCACAAACTGCATCACATTCTTATTGTATACACCTATGCCACACAAATCAGACTACATCCCAACCACAGACACCTGGGGATCATAAACCAGATCACATCCCGCCCGCAGACACATGTCCCTCAAACCACACCAGAACCTTCCTGTAGACACCTGGGCCTCCCAGATCTCATCACCTCTCAATTTTACAAAACAAATCACAAAAAATGTCATCCCAAAACACATGGGAAATAACAACACATATCATCCCAAAATACATGGGAAAACACAGCCCAACAGAACTCACTTGGGGCTTGCATACCATAACCTACTTGAAGGATCATGGACTATTACTACCTATGATTCCCCACAACACACAAACATGATTCACATACATACCAAATTACAAACCAAAGTGTATGCACACATCCCAACATAGCCAAATCACATACCAAATGTCCTGCGCACACATCCACTACAATCATATATAACACATCACCCCATATACCAAGGAATTACACAATTTATAGATTTTCAAGGAATATATTGTTTAATTTCACTTATTAGTTATGGTGCTATCACAAAACTGGGTAATCATGGAGAATCATTTTATTTTCCAAGTGTGCGTGTTTTACAAATTTTAGTATAAAAATGTTCAATAGGAACCAACCAAAATGAAACTTTTTTAGTGAATAAAAAAGTACCGACAATACCAACAATTTTTATCTTGTCATTTAGCCCAAATAATTCACAATATCACAATAAAATAAAGCCATAAAACATGTGATTTTTATCCCCCAACCCTATCAGTTTCATTTACCATATGCTTATCTTTGATATTTGTTATGAAACTTTTACCCATAGAAAAACAAGAGTAGACACCTCGCATATGATACAAAATAAAAGAGAAATGAAGGAAAAAATCCCTACCTAGATAGATTTTTAACATTATTTTCATGGAAGAGGATCATGAAATGGTAATTCTATTTCCTATCCTATGATATTTACATCCACATGGGGAATACCATGACTCCACCACACTGATAAATGACTGGGGAAGAATGCATTAAGAGTGAGGAAGAACAATATACATCATATGTAAAGAAGTATGGGAGTAAAATAGATACCAAACCAATGAAATACTTGAAATGAAGATAGAAAGTAAATCAGATAGAATTAGGATAACTATAGATTGGAAATGGAATCATGGTGATTAATTTTTGTTAAAGGGATATCCAAATCAACAAGAAATTTTATATCAGGTCACCTAGGCAGATACATGTGGTTATAGACATAGGGTTTTTGAAAACATGAGTGGATGTAATTTTTTAAAACATAACATCTTCATGGTATTACATGATGTGTAATCTCCATTCACATTGTGTAATACCTAATGGTCCACATCTGCAAAAAATGCATCACCTCTTGATTTATTTTAATTTTAAAACCCAAAAATATTACACATCATGAAATTATTCGTCATTCCATATAATACATGAACATCGTGAAAAATCCTAGAGAATTCATAAATAAAAGTTCCACAATATTTAAAATAGTTACACAACCTGAAATTCCACATTTTTTAGCCATTAGAAACCAATCCCCTCCAAACTCCCTCTGAGCCTTCTCCGAGAACTCATAATAAACAAACGTGAAATGTAACCGAATGAGAAGCCACAAACCATTACATGCATTTACTTACTTATAATAGAGTTATGGAATAAATAATATACATTATAATGTATAGGTGGAACATCAAAATGATAATCCATAGTTCCAATTATTCTTGAATTTCGAATGGTGCTATCTACCTAGAATTATTTTTCCATTTGTACCAAATATTATAACCCCCTTCCAAGAAGATGCCGTCATGAAGACTAGATCTACCACATGAAATTCCAAATCCATACATTGGTTATCAGAATTTATCATTTTCCTAAATTGATATTTTTTATATGGGATTGAATATTTATTACCTTTGTTGTTGTTTTCTCTTCATGTTCTTCCCTATAAGCATCCTTTCACCAAATATATCCCAACAAGTTCGATTATGACACCTATTTCCATATAATTCTTTATAAGATTTCATTTAAATACATGAAGGGAAGCTATTGTTATATGAAAATTATAGAAATGTTAAATACTAATACCACATTCCTTGTAATTAAATTAATAATGAACTTAAAATATCTCCGAATTTTTGGTTATCAAATCTAACTACCTGTCAGTTTGAGGGTGAAAACAGGTGCTCAAATGTTGTTTTGTACCTATAGGCTTTTGAATATATTTCATGAAATTTAATGAAAATATTGAATCATGATATGAAAAAATTGAAATTGGTGCACCATGAAGTCTTACAAAATCATTAATATAGAGTCTTGTAAGTTGATCCTATGTTAAAACTTCTCTTATCGAATGTAAATGTACCGATTTGGTAAGGTGATAAAAAATAACCCATATCACATAACGTTTCTTGAGGTATTTTGTAATCTAGAGAAAATTTCAACAGTAATGGCATACTATTTCTATGTCTTTTTTGGATGAGGATTAATGGCACTTCTAGGATGTTGGTTTTCATCCTTTACCTATTTACAAACCAAAAATCATGGAACATAATCTAAAATTTACTGCTTTATATTTCCCAATCAAAATTTTTCGTCCAAATCACTATACATATTTGTGATACCATGGTGTATTCAAAAATTAGATCTATTGGACTCGTCCAATAATCCCCTTTTTCATCTCGTTTATTGTGGGAAAACAAAGGCTCTTTTAAAATTTTAAAATTCCTTGTTAACATACAATGTCAAGAAATGTTATATCATTCAATTCATTAATTTCCTTTTGGAAATTCTCATCATTAGAATGTGAAATTGTTTCCTTTTCCAATAAATAATTTTTGGAAACCATTTTATAGTGGAGTGATGTTTCCCTATCCTTAATAATTCCCATATCCAACATTATTAAATCACTAAACACCGAATCCTTTTGACTCCTCATCTTATTCATAAATTGATTATCCATCATGCTCAATGCATATTATAAATTATTATCCATCCATGGGTGGTGGTGTATTTAGTAATAATAATCCTTGAGTAGGTTAAGCCATCTATTCTTCTTCATATTATGTTCTTTCTATGAGAATAATTATTTCAAACTCTTGGGATTTGTATATAACTCACATCTTTAACCCTGGAGATAGTTGATCCAAATATGAAGAGAAAATAATTTAGACTATAACTAAAGATCATGAGTTTTACAGTTCTATTCAATATTTTTTAACATCCATGATGTATATTAAATAATTTTATCATTATGTATAAGGAAAAAACATTTCCATTTTATGATGCATCACTAGAAATTATAAATCAACCATTTAAAGATAATAAAGTTAAGATTATAGTATTTACCAATATTCTATTCAATTATTTAAAACATTATTCACGTTATTTTTTCCATATGAACTAAACCCATTTATGTGTGATATTGGTCAATGAGTTAGCCAATTAGGAAAAATTATAATGGATACGTCTATAGTAACAACCTAGTCTAATGAAACAATGCACCTCGTTTATACTCATTGGTGATTGAAATTTATGGACCACCTATCTATTTAATGGACCAATATGGATTCCATATATAGAGACAATATACCCAAGAAAAGAAATTTTTTAAAGAAAAAATTCACACTTTTGTAAATTTACCATATAACTCTTTTCTTATAAGAATCTTAAGAATGATTCACATGCGAATCTCATGGTATTAATAATTTTTAGAATACACCATATTAACATCTATAAAAACAAATAAAAATCATGTTAATCCTTGAATGATATATTCATTAGATACATAAAAACTGAGGTTACATTATTCAATACAAATGGAATTATTGTAAACTTGTAATGACCTTACCTAATCCAATTTTTTTCTGTTATTTACATGAAATTTGTGATATCCATAATAATATCCAATCTTCAAAAAAATGGTCTCTATGAAGTTGATCAAATAAATCATCAATGTGAGGTAGAGGATACTTGTTCATTGTTTGAATATCATTGATTTCCACATAATAAATACATATACTCAAGGATACATAGTTCATCTTAACAAATAGAACAAGGTATCCCTATAGAGAAAAACTATGTAGCATAAAAAAACATCTTACCCAAATCCATTAATTGTTACTTTATATACATGAATTCTATTATGTCCATTTTATTAGATGTATATGACATTGGTCTTGCATAATGGACTAAATTAATTGAAAACTCAACATCAAACTCTAGGGATGTCCACGAAATTCATAAGATAATAAAACAATGTATTCCTCTACAATTGGTACATCCTAAATTTGAATATTAACCTATTTATCCATATATATTTTTTCTATTGCTCTCAAATATAATCATCGATTAGTTCTATTGGGTGTGGGTCTAGATGAAAATCAGATAAGGAATTTTCTGTTCCAATTATAAATAATTCAACATATTCCTCACTAATCAAAATTTTATTATTTTTGAAATAAATTTTCACATACTTTTTTGAATTCTATTCGAGACTGAGGATTATACCAAATAGACAATATGCATGAAGATAGAGTTAGAAATTTAATCACGTTAATGTGTCATAAATGGGATTTCTCGAGACATCATTTTTGCAATAAGACTTCACATAGTCTATATGACTAAAAACTCCATTATTAAATCAAAATGGAAATTTATAATTTTTTTAATAAATTGTAATATATAAAAGAATTATATTATTCATAATAAAATGAATAACTAATTAAATTTTAGGATGAAATTAAAGTACCTACCATAACATCATTAAGAACATAAACCTCAGTTATTGTGATCACTAAAGATTTTCCTTCAACCCATGTAATTTTTTTAGGAAAATTTTCATAACATTTTGGATAATCATATTCATAGTTTCCTATATCCTTACAGTTATAGAAATGATAATTTGTATATTTTTCCCTTGAAATCATGAACATGATGGCCTTTCTCACCACACATGGGGGAAAATCCTTTTCATTTTATAAAGGAACTAGGGAGTTTCCTTCCCCAAATATCCCATATAGGAAAATTACCTCTATTATTCCCTTTATCCATTATTTCCTCTTCAACGCACTTTTCATTTTTTCATCACATAAAGACATAATAATTAGAGAATTATTTCTCTTTCTATGAGAGAACATGAGATTATATTTTCTTATTATGAGAATGTTTGGGAGACAAGTTCCTATTAGAGTAGTAGTGTTAACCCATTAAAATAATAGAGAAATATTTCTCATTTGATTGTATATATAATCCAAAACATGCCTTGTTATCTTTGTAAATTTGTCTTCAATCATAACAGCATTATCATCCCCTTTTTTTCTAAGACTCATATATTTCCTATCCATATCCACTCACAGTTAGCGAGGAAAAAAATTTTATAGGAAAATTTTTTTAATATACTTCCATTAAATGTTTTATATTTATTCCTCTTACATTTTTTGATCCAATGATCACCAATGATCCGCATCTCTAAAGAACTGATAAGATTCCAATACAACCTTCTCACTTTCGTTACATCCCTAATAGAGATATATCTTCTACAGGGAACCAATCCATTTATATGTTTCAAATGGATTTGTAGTCCCATAAAATGAGAGTGGTTTTTTCCTAATGAATATGTTTAACATTGTTCCTCCACATATTGGATCATAATTATCTTACTGGTAAGGTTATTGTTCATAACTTGAGTCAGCTTTCACAATATGGTTTTATGTTGTTCAACACCAGTTGCAGATCTATCTCCAATAACATTATCTGGAATAAGAAGGAAATCACTACATGTTTTATTTGTGTATATATAGCTTCAATTCCACCCATTATTCACATTTTTAAAATAATAAAATACCCTCTATTAGGTTATGATTCCTGATAAATAAATTTAAACAAGTACATTAATTAACAAAAAATAAAAAATTTATGTATAACTAATATCAAAATCATAATCTTGGTTACATTGGGAATATTATCAATGTCAATTATAGTGTCATGTTTCTCTAATCTATAATTTTGTGAATATATTTTCCAATGTTTCCTATAAAATACCTTTGACAGCAATTGTTAAGACCCTGACCCCAGTAGCCCAAAGTTGGGGATTTAATTTTTACATTGGTGTATTTTACCAGGATCCACATCCTATATAACTAAATAGTAAATGTTTATTAGAAATTTAGATACATAGTTTAACCATACATTACAATAGAAATTATTAAATATAGAATAATAATTCTTTCATAAACACCATTATTACCCTAGCTTTAAGGAACATACCAGTCATAATATATAATGACATACAAGAAAAAATATAACATAAGAATAGGATGAGTTCAAATTCTCAGTAATTATATGTTTACCAACAAACTTTTTGTAAATAAAAATTACGGTATGGTATATAACTAAAACTAATTCCATTTAACAAACAACATGATCATAATATCTCTACAAGAAATGATGATCAAATAATTCCATACAAAAAATACCATGAGATAGAATAATTATCCATGGGAATTATAATAAAAAAATAATAACATGGAAATAAATAACAGATATCTTAATTTTTAAATTAATTATTTTAGACATCTGAAATATACCATTAAGGCATTATCTAATACATCTGTGAATCAATGGGAAAGGACTCAACCAAATCTAAATCTATTTTGTCTTATTATACCAAATGATGCATCGAGGGGTTATAGAGGGGCCCTACAATAACATAAAATGGATATTTAATTCCTTATATGAATAGGATAATCCATAAACAAAATATTCATATGAAATGTAAATAACATTCCCCAATCAGTAAACATAATCCTAAACTATTCTGAGTAGAATTATGAACTGTATCAAAATAGACCATGCACACTCAAAATGATCATAAACCATTTAATAAAATATTTTAAATGATATAAAAATAGATAAATATAAATGAGGAATAAAATTAAACAAATTATTTTGATCTGGATGAAAGAACAGTAATAAAATCATTGAAAATTCTTGAGAGAAATTCCCCTTTTTTACATTGATATATATTTTTCTAAAATGTGGTACAATTGTAAAAGATAAAAATTTCATTTAAAATAAAATTGTAAACATTTGAATGAATCTTAAATACATTATGGTTTTATGATACTATAAAAATATTCATATTCTTCATAAGTAAAAAAATACCCTTTTAGTGTAAAAAATTATAAAGTAACCCATTTTGGAAATAAGAAAAAGATTCCTTACAAATAGATTTATAAAAAGATGAACATTATTAAACCTAATTTAATAATTTTTAGGAAAATATTAAAAATCCTTTTGATAATTTTTTAGAAAATACAAAAAATGAATAAAAAATTCCCCACTAGAGGCTTCAACATAAACAATCTGATATAATAATGACATTGTGAAATAACCTTTACCTCAGGTTCAATTTCCATTGTTCATAACTGAACCTCATTTATAATGGTTTAAAGCATGTTATTAATTTATATAGTTAGAATATTACTATTTATGATATTATATATGATCCTCTAATATTATTTTATCACTTGTTTTCTAATAATATTACTATATTGCCCATTTTTTGCGTGATAAACGTTTCATTTTCCTATACATGTTTCGTTGTGCATGTAATGCTTATTTTATATAGTATATGTTTAAATCATATATGGAATGATATTAAGTTCCCAGATATCATATTTTTTAGTAATATAAATTTTTATAATCAATCCTAATTGGTGAACATGGAAAATGAATCGCATCACATCATAGAGACGCAAGACTGTACATACACACAATTGAGGATATCATTCCCATAATGGTGAAAGGATAAGAAAATGTATAGTATATTAATTTATAAATAATAAATATCTTGTCATAATTATTATTTATATCCATTATATGAATCATTAAAATCATCTAAATTATATTATTATGAAAAACAAATTACACCACATTGTAGAGATAGTAAGCCGTAAAAATACGCGCACAGTGCTTTCACTTTTTGTTCGATGGATAAAAGGTGAAATATGGGTTTCAAAAAATTATAATAAAATATCATATTATATATGATACTATATCTATAAAATTATTATAGAGAAAACATATTAATATGAAGTATAAAAATAAATGATCTTTAATGAGTTTGTAAAATAATTACCTCTTCTTCGGTGGACTTCCTATAGATGGATTCTTCAGTAATGTAGAGTTGGTATTTTGGAAATACTAGGACCTCCACAACATGAATAAGGATGTTGGAAGGAGAAATAATTAAGAATTGGTTGAGATATAAGGCTCAGAGTGGTGTGAGGATGTGATGGAGGAGATTCCATTTTATAATTTAGATGAGGAAATCTTTTGGAAACTCTAAAAATATTAAATTTATATAAATTAATGTTCATTTTAAATATAAAAAAGTTATTTATTTCGAATATAATATTATTATGGGTATAAATACTTTAAAAAATAACTTTTATACATATTATTACCCTTATATTTTGGATTTTACCCTTATTTAATCTCATTAAATTTTATTACAATAACATGTTTTTACTTCTTAATGGTTTATATAGTAACTCAAAAATGAAAGACGAGCCATAAATTGATAATTTATGGAATTTTCAACATTATACAAATCAGTTTTCTGAATATTAATTTTTTCTGAATTTTATATCATTTAATAAATGTTATTCATTTTAAAAAAATATTTTTTTCAACATTGATACTCTACAATACTTTAATATCTAAAAATATCACATCAACATCATATCATTGACCCAAATATGTTAAAAAATCTATAACATGTCAATGTAATCTATTAAATTCTTGGATGACAATAATTATCTCAAATTATATATATTTAAATATTTCTAAAATATTTTATTCGATATTTATATTAGTTAAATAGTTATTTCATTGTCCTTCTATAAGCCCTAAGGTAATCATTTATGTCATAAAAAATAAATATAAATCACCATTATGAAGATAAAATCTTAGATTAAAAATTACTATTTTATGAAATTATATATTTGGAAAATATAAATATTTAAATTTTATTACATATTAAAAACAAGAGTATTCCATATTTATCAATTAATAAAATAAAATAAGTTAAAAGGAATAATGTAAAAAAAGTGGCTCAAAGATTCCTTAAATTCCTCCCAATGATAATTTTGGTGGAAAATTCATCCAATTTGACTTAAATGAATACAATTGGATCTAATAAAATTATGAAATGTGTAATAGAATTATTATAATTATTATAATTTTATTTTTATCCATAGTTATATAATTTAATCTTAATCAATATAATAAAAATTACAATAGTTACTATTCTTATTGTCCACAAATAAAGTGGACATATTTAATAAATTTTTAAATTGTTATTCCCAATAGGAATCCATTTTTCATAATCGATTTATCATACAATTCAGAAATTAATTTAAAATCTACACAGTGTATGGGATAAAAGATCCACTTTTTAATGTAAAAAAACAGTTCAAAATATTTAAATTTTATATATATAATATTAAATTGAAATTTATTACAATGACTGATATTAGATTAAATTAATTATAATTGAAATATTTATACTATAAAACCCATATAAAATAATATTTGACAATATATATCAAATAGATGGAAATTCCATTTTCAATTAAAAGAAATTATATTTTCACACTTTTCATAAAAACGTAACATATGAAAAAATTACAAAAAAATTTATAAAAATTAATATTTCCATTTTAAATTGATGTTCATTTTTTCAAAATAGAATTTTTAAAATTTTAAAAAATTTAATTTTAAAACAAGTGCTCCATTAAAATTTAGTAAAAGAACCGCCATAAAAATATAGCCTTTTGTTACATAAAATTAGATTCATTGTTATCGTATTCCTATAAAATATTTTTTTATTAAGGTCTAAATGTTTCATTAAGTTCATAAATATCATAATATTTGTAATATTATTGATTATTTATATTTTAACAGATATGATATAATATTCACGTATTAATAGATCTTGGTGCGTTTGAACTCGGTGGTGCATGAAACCCAATATATTAAATTTATTTAAAAAGAAAACATAACATAAAATAATAGTGTGTTATAATAGTACTCATTGAAAAGGGGCATACAAATTAAATTTTAGTTCAAAATAAACAACACAAAAACTAAAAATCGAGAAAACACACTTTTATAATCATTATGATATTGGAAAATGATTGGCTATTAATTCATGAAATGAAAGTATTTATCTCACATTAATCTTGACACAAGGTGAGATCCTTTATGACTGAATGCTAATTTTTTTATTTAAAATATGCATTATAGATCAAAACATTGATCAAATAAATAAAATCAAAAAACAATATTTGAATTTATTTTATACATTACAAAAACTTATCGATTATGAAAATTTTAAATGTAAGAATCAACAACACATCAATATGATCCACACTATTGCTGGTATTACTCAATTTCATTGTTTCTATTTAAAAGTGCCATCTTAGATCAAAACATGCCCCACAAACTCAAAATTGAGTAAAAAAACATAAATTTTCTTGATACTTCCAGATAAAATAGATAATTCACCCATGAACTTTATGAATTAATATCACAAAAATTCAACAAATAGTGTGTCCAATAAAACTATATTTTTACATTTTCAATTTGAAACTAACATTTTAATTAAAAACATGCATCACATATGAAAAAATAGTATCTAAACTTGAATTATATTGAAATTTATGGAAATATTGATAATTTATTTTTAATTAATAATAATTAACGACACATCAATCAGATACATGATGTTGGTGATATGACTAAAAGAGAATGTTTTCATTTAAAAATGATATTTTATTTCAAAATGTCCATCAAATAATATCAATTACTGAATCCTAACTGGATTGTATTGATACGTTATAAAAAATATTGATATTTCAGTTGTGAATTGTATATATTAATGGTGCACAAATCTAATAAAATGTTTGAAAAAAATAAAATAATGTGCATGTTATAAATTGAAAGTTTCATTTTAGTTCAAAAGACACACCATATAATGAAAACTGAGAATATTCTCATAGATTGTACCAATACTTTAAAACCATTATTAATTATTTATTAGTGACATCTAGAATGTAAATTTTTATCAATCTAATCAAAATTTATGACACATTATATAATATTTCTATTATATTTTTTTATTTTCTTTGTAATCTTAAGAAAATAATAATTTTTTACTATCACTCTTCTGTTTTGTATAAGGATGATTTGATAATTAGATATGTAATTGTTTAAGAATTTTTTTTTTGGATAAATTACTGTATTTTAAGTGAAATTTTATCAATGTATTAATATTGTCAAAAAATTATATATTGTATAATTTTTACTGAAATTATTCAACGTAAATATATTATGTCTAATATAAGAGTGTTAATTTTTAAATTTAAAATTTAATTTACATTTATTTATTAATGAATTTAGAGTTATATTTATATTGTTTCTAGAACTCAATATTATATTATAATTACTTTTATTAGCACAGGTTGTTGCACTGATAAAGGCCTCTATTATTAGCACAAAAGATTGAACTGATAAAATACTCATTTATCAGTCTGAAAAATTGGGTAGATAAAATGAATTATTCATCTGTTCTTCTTCATCTAAAAAATATATTCATACATACCATCACTAACATTGAGTACTTTAAAATCACTAACATTCATTGATTTAAGAGAACTAATAAAAGGCATTTTTCATGCTGAAAAATCCTCAACATGTAGTAGTGTTATCTTGAATCATTCATCTATGTAATAAAAAGTATATGGTATTTTTAAACATTTCCTAAAATGGTTAGATTATATATTTTCCCTCTTGTATATTTATTGAAATAATGTAATAAGTCATCATTTCTATAACTTCAATTCTAGTTTTATTATATTTTCAATCCTTTTATATCAATTCCTTGTCTGTATATCTCCAATCAAGAATTATCTTAGTTTGGAAATGATAAAATAGTTCAAGTTCGTGCACTTACCAAGTGTCATTTCCTACATCATTTTAGGTGGATCTACAATGTGATTCCAAATATAGTTATGCACTATATCTACAGCAAATCATTTTTTTATTTCGATTAATATATTACTTTATAGAGAATCTGTTAAATAAAAACAAGTTTTAAAAATATAATATATAGTTTAGTATAAAATATTATGTAGTGTGTTGGAGATGAATTTACTTTTCATAATCTATCATGGGGCATCCTTACTCTATTTTGATCCTCTTTTTGGAGAAGTCATTAGATAAAATTTCAATTTAAGTTAATTATAAAAAAATTATCATTAGATGTAATGGTTATATAACTCCATATTAACTAATTAAGTTCATTTTTATGGATATATAAAAAAATTAGATGTGTTCTTATTTGATTTATCTTCATATATGATTCTTTACTACAAGATTTTATCTTGTTCAAATTTTTTTTCTGAATATTTTGTGGTATAATTTTAAAAATTTGTTTTATTTTAACCATGGTTTATTTTTCAATGTTTAATGAATTAAAAAAAGTATTTATATATTCATTTATTGCAATTTCTTTCATTATTCATGTTTGTGTCATTGAATTAAATTAACTATAGTATTTTTCCCATTAATTTCAAGATATGTATAAGATTATAAAAAATTAATGAAGAGAAATTTATTATAAAAAATATATATAAAAAAATAGTATTGAAATAAAAATGAATATTGTATTACATTTTAAATAAATAAGATGCAAAAGATAGAAATTTGTGAGGGTTGATACGCTAAAGAATATTATTTTTATAAGTAATCAACAAAGAGTTCACACACCTGAATGTAAACAGATTTATTTGATTAATTTATTAGTTAATTTTATATAGTTTGATGGAATAAACTCTAATAATTAATTTCTAGATATATATAAAAAATGTATTTCAGAAAATAAAATAATAAAGAAAATAATATTTACAGATGAATCTGTTCGACATTAATAGTGTAATAAAAAGTTTATATATGACCTAAGAAAACAACATATTATAATGGTTAAAAACTATTCAATAAAAAACACTTGATATCTGAAAATGATTTAAATAATCCACAAAAAAGTTTCAAAAAAGATAATGATGAGTTACATGGTAGTCATGGATTGACATGGAAAAACGTGAATGTAAATTTTTGGACTAAATAATTAATAAAATATTTAAATAATTATACCTTAAAGTTATTCGAGACTAGGTGAATCCATGAAATTTATAGAAGAAGAGGTGGGATACTAGATTCAGTTGGGTGAATTTCTAATTCTGTGGAATAAATAACGAGAAATATGATAGTTTTACATCATAATTGTCATATTAGTTATGCATGTATTGATATACGCAGTCAATAATGTATTTACAATAAATTTTCTAGGTAGTTTATGTCATTGATCCTAAAAATATCAAAAACACAGTCATATATTATTTATATTAAAAAATAATAATAATAAAATAATAACAAATACATCAATAAAAAAAAATAAAAAAATTGTTATATGAGATATTTTACCACATTTCACGAGTAAATTTGAAGAAAATTTTACTTATTATCAATTCAAATTGGTTTTGATATAGATGAATTGACCATAAATGTTGAAACTGACTCCACATTTCATTAATTTGATTTATGTTAAGCAATGAGAGACAATTGATAAAAAATAATAAGAGAATAATAACCTACAAGAGTGAGGTGGTCAATCTAAAATTATTAGAGCCTATCAATGAATTAGAAGTCATATATAGGATGCTAGAAAATAATACTATGAAATAACACTATAGAAGTGAACATAAACATATATATTATTAATATTATATTCTTAGTGTTTAATAACATAATTTTTTATTATAATTACGACATGTATATTAAATTTAGTGAATGATTCATACTAACATTGAATTAAAATATATATTAGCATGATATGTCATATATATATTTTTATAAAACTAAAAAATATATATATTTATTTTAATGTATATGTAGTAGTATGATCCCTTGGAATAAACCAATACAATATTTAATATAGCATGCTATGAGTGAATGAAAAACATATACAACATGCTCATAGAATTTACATTGAATGTAGTGAAGGCGTGTTTCAAAATTGAGTGGAAACAAATATGTACATGATGTTAATAGTTAATTTTATCAAATATTCAACCTGCTAACTGTATAGTTAGAGTGGTTAGATAATGACTTGGTATAAAAATATATGAAATTATATGATAGGAAACTAAAATAATTTCATATATTAAAAACAATAAACTAATGGAATATACAAAAAACATATTTGGGGAATTTAATGGAATAATTTACGAACTGTTATGCATGAAATGTTATTTTCTAGAATGAAAATATATATGGATAGATTTCCCATTACAATACACCTAGGTAACATTCATTTCATGATAAATATTAAACATATAAAATGGATCTTGAAATATTTTATACACACTAGTACAAAAATTATTTACCATATTGGAATTTTTTATGTCAGTTATTAATAACCGACATGAAAAGATGTAAAATATATTAATCATGTTAGTATTATTATAACTGATGTAAAAACTGTATTATGTTGACTTATCACATTCGTTATTTTATAACCGACATGATAAATCAACTATCCTGCATTATCACATCAGTTATAAAAGAACCAACATGATAAGTGTAATAAAAAACACTTTATCATGTTGTTAATTAATAATTGATGTGATAAATCATATAAAAATTTTATGATTCCTTATGTTGAGTTATTGTGGTACTTCTTGATCAGGCGAGAATGAAGCTTCTCTCTCATGTGGAAACCCTGGAAATGATTCATCGAACTCGTGGCCTCCAACATCATTTTTCTATCATCGTTCACATATTTTTTATCGCCTAATCTATCTGATTTAATCACAACCCTCCAGTAAGACTCACATGCCTCTATTTAGATAGTTTTTTTTTTGAGAAATACCAACTTTCATATATTGCTATTTATTTTTTTAAAATATCAAAATATCTTTTTTAACTTCCGAAGGATATTTTTATTGGACATGGTTACTCTCATTATATATTGAGATTATAATTTTGTCCATATTAACAAAATAATATTTAATTTAGATGAAATGGAAAGGGAATATTAAATACTTCACAAGATTATATATATATATATATATATTTTTTTTGATACTGAGTTTCTTTGTGTTTATTGTATCAATGAATTTAATGGGTAATGGTATCTCCTTTTTTTGGTTTTTTAATATGTTGTGATCTCCCATGTGGTGTGAATTATTACTAGACCCCAAAAAATAGACGGTTAACTACGTATATTTAGTTAATGAAGTGGATTTACAAGGAACATATGGTTGTTAACATAGTTTCCATAAATAATGACGTGGAATTTAATGAAATACCCTATGCATAATATATAAAAAGCTATGGTATGTATTGTGATATATTTTTGTTTTTTTGTGTTGTTTTTTGGATATGATGATGTTGTTCATGGGGAGTGGCTTTATTGTGAAGGGTGTAGAGAAATGGATGGGTTATGTAGCAGGGATGCGATGGTTGTATTGGTGCTTATGTACAGTATGACTTCAATGGTTGTTAGTTATACTAGTTTTCCTGAGCGATAATGAAATTAAATTCTTGATAATTATATAAAATGGGATAGTAAACACTATTGTATAAATAAATTTAGTGGGTTATATTAGAGAGTAAATTATTTATAATATTAAATCTCAAAATTGGAAAATGTGATTTTAAAAGTTTAATGTGATGTGTGGATTTTTTTTAATTTTGGGGGGTTATATATTTTGAATTTGTAAAATAAGTGGAGTATCTTGTGAGATGTTAATACTTTGGTTGATAATACATCACAATAGAGGATAGTGCTTTATTTTTACATAGTGGGGTTCAATATTATTTCTCAAAACAACATCATTATAATTTTCAAATACACATATATTTGTTTTATTATATTTCAAAATTGTGTTACAATCAAAATATGGAATATTTAATATAAATATAAAAGTATTTAGTCTAACCATATTTCCTCTTTAAAATTATTTCCATGCATATATATTTCAAATATGAATATATTTGTTTTATATTTCCAAATTGTGTTACATTCAAATTTTGAAATATTTTGTATAAATACATTTTTTTATATTGAATAGATGTATAATATTGATATTTTTTTATATTTAATATTATTCAATGTTGGATTATGTCACATCAAATGAGTGATGAATATTATGACGGTGTTGATGTTTTTTGGAACATTCTAAATGAAATTTTCCAATTAATGACACATTTCTCTATCCATGGCCGAAATGTTTAAATATAAAGAAGTTGAAAAGTAGAGAGATCAAAGATCATTTAATTTTTCAGTGATTTAATTCAAGTTATAGCCATTGGATTTGGCATGGTGAAACTAGGATAAATTTCAGATCTACAAAGATGTTTCTTTGTAGGAAGGTAAATTTAATGAAATTGAATAAATAATGTGTTATATTGAAGAAAAACAAATTGATAATGAACAAACAATTGAGCATCTATATGGTGATTATGAAAAACCATTGTATCTTGGTTTTATGGATTTTAAGGATTTATCGTCGGATTTAACATTGATTAACATGAATGTGTAACATGGATGGATTAAGAAAAGTTTCATAGTGATTCTAAAATTATTGCAATACATTGTTCTAGAAGAGAACGATCTTCTAGATTCATATTATGAGTCCAAGAAAATATTATGACCGATGGGATTAGGATAAAAAAATGCATACATGTCTGAATAACTGTGTGATATTTAGGATGTAATATGAATTTCTGTCATAGTGTCCCATATGTGTGACGTCAAAGTAAAATTTGAAAAAAATCACAGGTTGATATAGAGATTACCAAGATCCCTACCAAGGTATTTTGGCATCTTATTATAATTCCTCATTTAAATGGTTTATTTTCCAATTCACATGATGAAAAATGATTATGATGACATGCTGATGAGCAGATATGGGTTGAAAAAATAAGTCATCTAGAAGATTGTCCATATTGGAATAAAATTGATGATAAGTACCCAACATTTGAAAATGAAGGTAGAAATATCATACTTCGGTTATGGATTTATGGAATGAATAAAAATCAATGCCTCATTAGTACACATAGTTCATTAATTTTTTATTGGAAATTTACAAAATATATTCCAAATCTTGAATAAAGTGTAAATATGTCAGGTTGAGTTTAATGATCACTTGACCAAAGAAAATCAAAAATGATACTGATGTTTTATTATTACAATTAATTGATAATTTAAAAATATAATAGTATGATGGTATTAAGGTGTTTGATTATTATAAAATTGAATAATTTCAACAGTATACACTGATTATGTTCTCTAAAAATGAATTCTCATCATATAGAAATTTGTCTGGATACTATGATAAATGGAATAATACGTGTCCAATTTGGAAACAAGAGACTTTATATTTTCAATTACATAATGGGAGGAAAACATTATACATGGGTTATAAATTTTTTTCCCATGGATCACACTTATAGAAGATTAAAAATGGAATTCAATTTCTCACAAGATATTGATATTTCTCTAAAAACATTATACACTTATGAGTGTTTAATAGGGTTAAAACCCATAATGTAACATTGGTAAAGGCACAAAAATCTGGTATTGATAGACATATTTGGAATAGACTTTCAATATTTTTTGTGCTACCATATTGGAGATATCCTAAAGTGAAACAAAACATTGATTTCATGCATGTTGAGAAGAATATCTGTTATAGATTTATTCGAATATTGTAAGATATAAATGGAATGAATAATTATAGTTTCAATGCAAAATTAGATTTAATATCATTGGGAATACGTTTGGAGTTATCTCCCAAACCAGATGAAACGCAAAAATTTATTCCCCCATATTTTCATACATTATCCAAGAGGGAGAAATATATTTTTTTGTAAGTGAATTCATGATATAAAAGTATCGTAGGATTATTATTCAAATGTAACATTTTTTCTCATTTAAGGATATGAAGTTTAATGGTAAGAAATATCATGATCGTCATGTCATGATGTGACAACTTTTACCAGTTTCATTGCGTTGAATATTTCCCATCCGGGTCAGAAAGACTATCAAGAAGGTGTGTTATTTTTTTCAATTCAATTTGTAATAAGGTGATTGATCTGGATGCCTTCAATATTTTGGAAAACTAATCAATTTCTATACATTGGAAATCAGAAATGTATTGTCTTCAATTTTTTTTGATATAATGGTTCATTTTATGGTTCATCTGGTTCTATAAATAATTCTTTGTGTATTGGTATATATATGTTGGATATATCCTTTTGAAAGGTATATGAAGATATTGATGGGGTCTGTCATGAATCCATATAGACCTGACGCCTCTATTTTTGAAAAGTATATTTCTGAGGAGGTTGTGGAGTTTTGTAAGAGCTACTTGTATGCGGAAGAGAACATTGGTTTTCATCCATCATTATGTGAACAAGTTAATAATGTGAGAAAAAGGATTTGTGACTTGAAATTGAAATCACTGTCATGTGAATAGATGAAGAAGGTACATTTATAAATCATGAATAAAATGGCTTATGCTCAACCATATATATAATTTCATTTTAATGAGTTGAAACAATGTCATCAATAGAATAATCAAATGTGTATTTTCAATATGCATAAATTTTTTTAACATGCTTTAAAAAGACCATGCTTGGTAGATCAGACACATCATTGTCATTTAGATGGTTAATGAGTGGTTGATGTTTATAATTGATAACATTGTCCAAGTATGAAATTAATAGAAATAAATTTTATATGAATGATTTTGATAACAGAAGTGCAATTCAAAATAGTGGTGTTTGTGTGTTCGCAGAAGCAATGCATTTTTCGAGTTCTAAATACAAAAAATCACTCACTACATAAACTGCATACTATATAGTCATTGAAGAAATATGGGAGGTTGATTACATTAAAATTAAAGTTCTTGTGTTTAAATGAAAATGGTTAATTTGTAACAAGAATATTAGAGACGATAAATTTGGAATAATACTTGTTAATATGAATATATCTGAGGACACACATGATTCATTTATAATGGAAACACGAGAATTTTTTTTATCCTGATAAATATGATATGTAGTGGTCTATTGTTTTACAAGGAAAAAAATATGATGGTGATGATCCACATGATGAAGATGCTGATTTATGTGAGATCCCTACATAAATATAAATATTTATAGATAATAATGATAAGTATGTTTTAGATATGAGGTTTTCCATATGGAATGATAATTAAGAATGAATTTAAAAAAAATCAATTAGTAAATTCACAATATTACAGGTTATATGTTTATTTCTCATTTACTTTTATCAATATAATCAAATGTTATATTGTAAATTTTTTTCATTATCAAAACAGGTATTAAAAGAAATCATTTGATATAGTTGGTTAGTTTTGTTTATTTTACCAAGTTTACCAATACGTATCTTTTATATTTATTGATTCTGTAGAATAAAAATTATGTTAAATATAGTTTTTTAAAAAACATTATTATTATTTATAAATAAATTGATTTATTTGGTTGCCCAATTTTTAATATTCCTATAACAATTGTTGATTTTTTTTCATTTTTTTTCTTGAAATTTCATATATCATTACTATTATATGTTTTTTAATTAACTATAACAAATATGAATAATAATGGGTTATGTTTTAGTTTACTTTTGTGTTTCAATTTTTTTTATATTAGTATTATAATTAGTGGATTTGTATATTTTTTGTACTAAGTTTTTATTTCATTGATATGAAGGAGAATGACAGATCAATCAGATAATCAAACACAAAATTATATAGATGAGCATCATGATCATACCTTTGTGGAGGAACATCCACAAGATTCTCTTGATGTTCCTCAATATTTTTCATGTTCTACAACAATGAAATAGAAGAGTTAAAGGGTTAGTAAACATGGCGACACACGTTTACCAAAATTATAAGTTTCTCATAGCTAGGACCAGAGGATAGTTGTATACATTGATGAAAATGATGTTCTAAGAGGCCCTAATGAAAAAAATTTCATAAGTTTTCTATAAACTCAAGGTAAAATCAATGACATCATTTTATTTAATAATTGGAGAAGTGTTGACAACACAACACTGCCTCAGTTGTTGGAGACCAATTTGGTATGATCTTTTTCTATTGTTTGAATAATCTTGAAATGTTTATCATATAATATATCTTCCCTCTTATTTATCAGATGATATTTGATATATCCGACACTTTAGGATTTATGAGGAAATTTTTATCGATGGATGGTAGGAGATGGATTGATTTCAAATCAACCCTCAAATCTGATTTCATTTTTAGTGATATGAAACATGAAATTCTATGTCATATATTTCTTTTATAGATGATGAGACATGGTGAAATTTTTTCAAAAGTAGAAGACAAGTTGAGATTTTGGTAAGTGGAATGTAATATTTTAGAAGTTTTATTATATTAATGATCTTATTAATGACTTATTAATTATTTATTATTAATAATTTATAGGAATCAAGGAGAGATCATTAAGAGGTCCAATCCAGAATCTTATGGCCTCACAGTTTATCTCAGGGAGGGTATATGTTATTGGAGGAAAAATTAATAGATGAAAAATTATAGAAACATAGAGATGAGTCTTCTGGATTTGGAGAGGATTCCCATACATCCCCTTCATCTAGACATGAAAAATGGAAGAGGGCTCAAATGAGAAAAAATGGGAAACATCATACATAATATTCAAGGGTTTTAGATGAGATAATTATATGTTGTTTATTATATTCATTTAATTATTTTATAATTATTCAAATAATTCATACATGATTATTTTTAGGATAAGATAACCTAGGGGTTATTTAAAGCTAAAGGGAGGTGTTCTATTTTATTTTCAACATTGGAAAAGCCCAAAGATCTGGGTTGTGTGTGAGGATACCCAATGGGTGTATCGATAAGAAACGTTTTACCACATTCTTTCACTTAATCCACGAAGGGTATATATAAAAAAATTGAATCATTGTATGATGAGGTTCACAATATTATTATGATGATAGAGGAAAATAGCAGAGTGTTAGTATAGTTTATTTTTGAAAACATGCAATGAAAATTTCAGATTGCATCTCTTCCACCTCTGTCTATAGCTCCCAATCCCCACCTCCACAAGTAGACCCCACTATTTATCATCATCCTCAACCTAAAGACCCCATTATTTATCCTCCACGTCTATCTATAGACCCCTTTTTTTATTCTATGCCCACGACCCCTCCTCCAGTGATTCCTAGTAATTATGTGTTGTATGTTGATGATCATTACTGATTTATAGTTTCATAGGGGAAAATATATTATATGAAAGATAAAATTCATCCTAAAACATTATAGGTAGAGATTTTTAGGGTCACTATATTGGATATTATACATATATCAGCTGGAGTACCATCTTCTATAGATGAGGTGATGACTGTTGGAAAATATATCAACCACCACTCAGTTTGGCCATCTAAACTTCTGCAACCCATTACCATAGAGGTATGTGTATGTTATATATATATTTTTTATTTTTATAAAAAATTTCTTTTACCATTTGAAAGTTAATATAATTTTTTATTTATTTATAGGAGTACATTAAAGATAAATAAATACTATATAGCCAAAAACTATGACAGATTTCTATGACATCAGATTTAGATTCTAGCTGTCTTGACATATTGTCAAGATATTCAAATTTTTTGGTGGTTCATTATACGTTTCTAAGGGAAGATAATATTTTTGGATATGAAATAGATGTGTGGATTCTAAAGAAACATATCATAGATATTATTACTATTTATAAGTTGGGCATCAACAAGGAACTTGTTTTTTTATGTACGTCTTCACACAAATCTTTCCCTACATTAATTTTTTTTAAAATTTATACTTACTAGTTCTGTATTAGGTATCTTTATAAAATGTGCGAGATTAATTATAATATAAATTTATGTGGGTTGATGGAACTATAATTTTTTTCACTTGATGGGCATGCATTGGATGGGTAAAAAATGTTTATATTATAGAAATCATTCAACTGAAAATACTTATGCAGTGTTATATGTTTCATTTTTTTGTGAGGTATGAAACATATATCTCAAAAATTGTTTTATATATATTAACTTTATAACCAAAGAAATTAGTTATTTATATTAGTGACCATTGTATTTTAGGTTTTTTGGTCCATTGGATAAACCACTATATCGAAAATGATCTGTCCATGGCGATGTGCAAGGAAAATTTAAGAACATATTGGAAAAGAATGTTATAATTTATTAATAGTTGACTATATTATAATGAATTTAAAATTTATTTCATTCATATTATTTTCATATAGGGTATTGTCATTATTTCTATGATCCATGTAGAAAAAGAGTTCCATGATCAAATATATAAAAGTAATGGTGAATATCCATTTATAATTAGTAAATTTTGGATTACATATAAAAGATATTTTGAAATTAAAAACTCATTTAAACATAATTTTCATAAGATACAAGGTGGATTAAAATGCGGGTATTATATGTTAAAATTTAGGTTTGAAATAATTACAACTGCAATAGTAATGATTTTCAACCAAGTTAGATTTCCATATAAACTATTCATTAATATATCATTAGTTTTATTCATTGTACACGTTAAATATTTTCTTTTTAAATTTTTAACAATTTGATAACCCTGAACATTATAATTCAAAAGAGATGAAACACTTACAAGTCAAATGTCAATTATTTTATAGGGTTGATTTGAATTTAGAATATTTTAAGTAAATATTTTAGTTTTGAATGTTTTAATTATTAATGTGTATTTGGTAGTTGTTTTCGTTGGATTTAGGTTTGTTTTTTGGTTCAAAATATAATTTTGTAATGTTTTAAATGTGATTTTGTGTGTTTCTTATTTGTTTTACTTGTTTTTGGTTTGTTTGGGTTTGTTTCTGGTCTGATTTTGGTAGTTTCATGTTTGGTTCTGTAGTGTAGAGGAAGGGTTTCATAATTTGTTTTTTTTAATGTTTTTACATTGATTATTTGTTAAATGACGTTAAAAATAAAATAAAAAACATATTTCCAGATCAAGTTTCTATAATCAACGTGGTATATATTTTCTTCCATCGGCTGTTAAATATATGACTTGAAAAATGTATTTTTCACATCAGTTATCTACTAACTGGTGTGGAAGAGGTGTGAGAATCAGGTATTTCCACATTGGTTTTTATATAACGGATGCGGTTGGATGTTTTTTAAAACAGTTATTTAAATAATTTATGTGAATAACATCTCCTAAGAATCTTCCACATCGGTTATTATATAACTAATGTGAAAAAAATTACTGAAGTGTCTTTCATTCTAGTTATTAAATAACTGATGTAGAAAACCTCATATATTATAATTTTTAACATTAGTTTCTTTATAATCGACGTAAAAAATATTAATATTTACATATCCTCCAACACCGTCGACCTGTAAAGGACATGAAGCACTTAAAAATACCAATGTAAAATAATTTTTTACACTACTAACATATGAAAAATAATTTTAATTAATAAATAAAATCAATTTTATAAATAATAATGAGTATATTTATAGCATGTAATTAATATTCATGAGTAGTGACACAATAACACACATGATTAATATGAATCATTTATAATAATGTACATGTATATAATTATATAGTTTAATTTTTTTAAATCCAAAATATATATATTGAATGAATAAAAAACATTAGGAAAATGAAAATTTAGAAATATTTTTAACCAATATAGGTGGAGAAAATATTAAATCATTCAAAAAAACTAATAAATTAACCTATATTTACTAAATATTCTAATATTTACCATTAGATGTTTATTTAAATAACATCCTGGGTTTAGTGATGTCATACCCAAGCATGTCATCCATCTATTTCAATGGGTTTTATTATTTATTTTCTCTAAATTATAAATGTTTTAACTAATCAATGCCACCCTGAAAACTAATATGTAAAGGGGAAATCCAATTAAACTATATAAAAATATCCATAAACATTCTACGACTCATATTCAATCCTCTTGATATTATATTAATTATATTTATTTTTTACAATATAGGATGGAATCTCATTTTTAATATATAAGAAAATGTATACATGATTCTCCATATCCAACACACATAATAATCTAGTTAATTCAATGAAATAATTTCATTTTAGAATGTAAATAATCCCTCTATGAAGCTCCCCTTTATCCTTTAAAATATAATTTTGATCATACCAACAACTACATCATACAGAAGCATATTAGTGAAGGGTCAATTATAAAATCGGATGCACAATGGAGTGGTTCTAAATTTACCAACACCATGTAACAATACTCTATAAATTATCATAAGCTATATTTTAAATTCATGTTGTTTTCTGTAATGAAAAATTGGAATGAAATGTTATATTAGATTACATGTTTCAATAAATCATATTTGTTGAGTGTCAACCTAATCGGTTTTGTTAACACCCATGTATATTTTTTTTATCATGATCATATAGAAAAGTGATTACCCATTTTAATGAGTCACTGATATATAATTTACTAGAATCTAATAATATAATAATCTGATAACACATTTCTAAAATCAATAAATGAATTTTTTAAAATCATTGATTTTTTGTGTTTATCGCTTCTCTCAGTATATAACCTTGGGGTGTCTAGTAATGTGTTACAGTCCAATCCATTAAATATTATACAAGGCTCCAATAATACAGTATTCAATGGTATCTAATAATTTAACATTGATTTGTATATTTATCACATGATATATAATTTTATAACCTTTGAATTTGGATAAGAACAACCCCCCGAGCATTGGTAAGTAAATAAAAAAGTGTTTATGTATGAACTACAATTGTGCTTCTATGAAATATATTTTTATTATGAAAATTAAAAATAAATAATGTCAAAAATCCATTAATAGAATAGTATAAAAGAAATTTTATATGTAATCATGTCCTCTGTAACATGTTTATGCTCTATTAGAACCATTTTGATTTAGTAATCCCTTGAAAACTTTTACAAATGAGGCTTTCCTGAATGATGTTTTGTAGAGTCCACAAGGCTGAATACCCTGGGGGGGTGAATCAGGGTATGACTAATTTAAAAATAAAGCTCGTTCTGATCTTGTTTCGCTATTAGGAAAAAAACTCTTCACTCTCTTTCCTGTTTCACAATATAAACACAAAGTAAAGAAAGGATAGGACACAAAAAATTTACATGGTTCACCGCTAAGGGCAACGTCCAAGGAGAATACGCCGACAGGTTACCGTTCATTCCAAATTCCACTAAACGTTTCTAGATGTGGATTACAAGATTTGGGCACAGTCAATCTGTCCGAAGCACACTACCTTTACAAGGTTTAGGGTCTTCTCACTGCTTTCCCAAGGGTCACTCCAAGTTTCTCTCTCTCTGGCTCACTACGGGTGGAGAGGATCACCTTCTTTCTATTAAATTGCTCACTACTCTGGAAGGAATCCACTCATATTTTATAGACATATAGGTCTCTTCATTTTCATGAAGTAATTCATATTTCATTGTATGTAGATTCTCCGTTGATGACCAAATTTAACATGTAGATGAATATCTCTTTGCACAGAATGTATCAAGCAAACTTCCAGCTTCCACGCAACCCGAAAACACTACTGGAAAATCAACCTTACTTGGCACACAAGTCTAAGCCGTCACACAAGTATCGGCACCCAAGTTACAACTTGCGCACAAGTCTTCCCCAACAACTTGTGCGACACAAGATTATGCAACTCCAAACCTATGCGACTCACTTCCTTCCTCACCTAAACCACATCATGAGCGCAACTAACACTTGGCGTGCACCTTCCAAAACTGGCGCTCAAGTCCCACTTGCGCGACACACCACCACTTGCATGACCACCACACCTGTGCACGATGCCGCACAAGTCTCACTTCGGCGTGCAAGTCTCGGCGCGCAGATCTCTTCCCCTAAAATTCACTTGCATGACCCAATTACGAACTTTCGTGAACCTCTTTGCATTTCCATATTTTGATATTCTGATCATGAAAATACATTGGTACGCAAGTTCTCAAGCTTCTAAGGCATCGACGTGCAAGTCCCTTTCATGGCACGCAAGTCAGTTGCACGACACCACCAATACATGCATGACCTTTATCTCTTTTCCATGTTTTGATGATCTGATCTTGAAAAACATATGGCACAAAAGTTTTCAATACATCAAGTACACGACACGTAAGTCCCTTTTCCAAAAACAACTTTTCTTAATTTGCTGATTTTCAGGCCCAAATTTTTTTCAAACACTAGTAAACGGTGCCACCTTGTATCTATTATTTTTGTACCACTTCCAGATCATACATGCCTTTTTTCAAAGTTATTGAATCAAACATTGATCTTTAACCACAACTCTTGAACTTGGCATGCCACCATGAAATCCCCTTTGTCAGAAAATATGTATTTCATGGTTTGCTTTTTCAACAATCACATCATAGTTTTCCACATTGTCAACAAACACAATCACCTCAAAAATGATTCAATGATTCCTTGAGGGATTGTTGACCAACAATATCCCCCTTTTGGTTTGTTGAAAACACTTCCATAAAAAGATACATCATTAATTTTTCAGCCACCATTCACCTTTTGAGATTCTGATACCAATCACGGTTTTACTCAACACATACTCTAGGCCCACATGAGCAATGCTTGGTGTGAGAAACAAGAGTAAATGAAAAGTTATCAATGAATCAATTCATTTCGTACACCCATTGTTGACACCAAACTGATACCAATTTGTACCAACCTGATACCAAATTTTGGAAATATTCTTCCAAACCCACTCTTTTACTTTTATCATGATCTTTATCTGTCGTGATATCTATTCTTTGATCGATCACTTCTAGCATCGTCAGATTTAATATGCTTCCCATTTCTCATTGCGCTCTCCCCCTATCTCGCTGCTCCACCTGTCAGCTTCTCCCCATATCATTCATGATGTATCAAATTACCACACTCTCTCCCCCTTGAACAATCACTATTTTCTCCCCTGTTGTCAATGAACCCAAAAGTTCACTCTTTTGTAGTCTGTAACAGATTAGAGAACATATATCAGAATATAAGGAAAAACACATCGTACCTCGGGGAGAGGGGGAGGTTCCACAACCAATATATTTCAATTGTGGGGAATTGACTGAACTCATAGATCCAGTCGATTCTTTTCAACTGCTTCCTTGGGTAAGGCCTTTGTTAGAATATCTGTAACTTGTATCTCTATAGGCACATAATCCAACTTCACGATTCCCTGATTATCATTCTCCTTGATAAAATGATACTTTATCTCAATGTTCTTTTTCATTGAGTTATGGAAAGAATTTATGCTAAGATTTATAGCACTTGAGTTATCACTCTGGATTCCAATCAAAGACTTCACTTCAACTCCCATATCTTCAATCTGCTGTATCATCCACAATAACTGTGTGCATGCTTGAGTGTCCACAATATATTCAGCCTCTATGGTGCTCAATGAAATGAAATCTTGATTCTTTCTTAGCCACAAAATACAAAATCCACCAAGATAGAATGCACCTCGTGATGTTGACTTTATATCATCTGCTGATCCTGCCCAGTCTGCATCGGTATATCACAATAACTCTGTCTGGGATTTATCAGTATAAGTTATGCCGAAATCCACTATGCCCTGGATATACTGATGTATTCTTTTCACTTCAAGCATGTGACTTTCATTGGTATTACTCTGATATCTCGCTGCTTGGTATGTGGTGAAAAAAATATCAGGACTTATCGTGGTCAAGTATAACAAACTTCCAATAATTTTCTTGTATTTTTATATAAACTGCCTTCCCATCCTCATCTTTGGAAAATTTCATCTGGGTATCAACCAAAGTCTTCATCTCGTTGTAATTATCCATGCCAAACCTTCTTAAAACCTCCTTGGAATATTTGGATTGAGAAATGAAAGTTCCATTCCTTCCTTGTGTCACGTATTGACCAAGGAAAAACGTTAGATCTCCAATCATTGACATTTCAAACAAATTTTTCATGATTTTGTAAAACTGTCTGCACTAAGATTCATCTTATCCGCCAAATATTATGTCATCGACATACACCAACACCATCATTATTTGATTACTATCATTTCTTAAATAGAGATTGTAATCAACTACTCCACGTTGGAAACCAAGCTTTTTCAAATACTGATCAAGCCTTGAGTACCATGCCCATGGTGCTTGTTTCAGCCCATACAACGCCTTCTTCTGCCTGTAAACTTTGTTCTCATCCTCATGAATGAGAAAACCATCTGGATGATAAATATACACCTCCTCTTCCCGAAATCCATTCAAGAATGAATATTTGACATCCATCTAGAACACTTTAATCTTTCTTTTAACTGCTATGGAAAAAAATAATCTGATTTTCTCCAGCCTTGCAACTGGTGCAGATGTCTCATCAACATCTATTCCCTCTATATGGGAGTATCCCTTGAACAGTATCCATGATTTGTTCCGAATCATTATGCCATCTTCATTCATCTTGTTGTGATAGACCAATTTAGTCCCGATGACATTCTTGTCTGCTGGCCTCGAAACAATCTCTCATGTCTAGTTCTTCTCAAGCTGATCAAGATCTTCATTCATATCCTGAACCTAGTTTTCATCCTCAACTTCATCGAAAAAACATTTTGTCACCACTTGAGATAAAAACGATTTTTGCTGTAATAACTTCATTTTTCAAGTCTAAACTGGTTCTGTCTGATCACCACTGATATTCTGCCTGTCAATTTCAGCTCGACTACTTGGCTTCCTTGAAGACAAAAACTTGGCACTTTCTTGTTCATCATCAGTATCTTCTTATGAGTCAGCCTCTACCACTTCTACTCCCCCTCTGTTGCTTAACTCATCATTAGTTTCATCCAGAAACAGTTCACTAGGTCATTGATTATTATGTTCATTTTCGACTATAGTGACATCATTACTCTCACCAATTTTTCCCAGCCTTATTTTTAAGCACTTATATCCTTTACTTTTCCCTGAGTATCCAAGGAATATCCCCCCATCTCCTCTTGACTCAAACTTCCTGTGATTTTAATTGTTGAGAATGAAACCCTTACTTCCAATGATTCAAAAGTATTTCAATTTTGGATTCTTTCCAGAACAAATTTCATACTGAGTCTCCCCTTGCTTCAGACACAAAAAAGACCTGTTCGAAATATAGACTGATGTCAAAACTGCTTCCTTCCAAAATTTCTCTGGTAGGTCCTTTTCAATCAGCATTGTTCTGGCCATGTTGTTGATGATCAGATTTCTCTTTTCAACAACTCCATTCTTTTGGGGAGTTCTTGCTGATGAATCTTGATTCCTTATCCCATGTTTGTAGATATTTTCTTCCACTTGACTATTTGTGAATTTTGTACCTTTATCTGTACGAAATTTCCCAATTTTCTGCCATAGCATCCTGTCTGATTCCCTCTTGTACTGCTTTATGAAACTTAACAACTCTGTCTTATGGGTAATAAAAAATACCTAAGTCATTCTACTATAATCATCAATGAAAATAACATAGTACCTTTTCCCATTTATATCTCATGGCGAGATAGATCCACATACACCATCATGCACCAATTCGAGCACTCTAGTTGATTTATGTTCTATTGTCCTGTATGTATTTCTGATGATCTTCCCTTGTTGGGAAGAATCACACCTCTGAGTGTGATCACGTGATAGTTTGGGAAGGTCTCTAGCAGCATCACATTTTACCAGATCATCCATAGATGTTTGGAATTGATGACCAAGTCGCTTATGCCACAACTGGTTTTATTCCTCCCTGGATAAAAGGTTTGTATATTCTTCCCCACCTACAAGGTAAAGATTTTCCTCTGTCCATTTTCCCTGCAGAACAACTGCTCCATATTTTCCTTTCACAACACACATCTTCTTGGTAAATCAGATAGAGTGACCAGATTCACATAGTTGGCTGACACTGAGAAAGTTATGACTAAGACCCTCTACTACCAAGACATCAACACGTCTAATTACTTTTCCCAAAACTTAGCTTTCCCTAAGACAATAATCTCCAGGCCTTCATCTTTTCCAAATTTGACAACTCATTTTTTTCATATTTTATGCCTATAACAACATTCTTATTACCTATCATGTGAGATGTGCAACCACTATCAAGGATCCATATTATTGAATGATCTGATGATTTAAGGGAAATTTCCGCAACTACTGCCTTTTGTTCCATTTTCTTTTTGATCCATGTCTTCGACTTCACACTCGGTGTGGTTTGAAAAACATGATCTTCCCGAGAGTGTGATGTACCAGCATCATCTTGCAATACTACAAATCTATTTTTCACTTTTAACTCACTTGTTGGTTTATTGATCTTCTTCATGTGAACATTTTGATTTTTATTTGGCACATTTCTCTGTATGGTTGAATTGCAGTACCTGGCCATGTGCACAAAACCTCCGCACCAAAAACAGTGTCCTTTGAAATATGTTCAGGAGAACCATTCTCTATTTGACGACCACCTTTGTTCTTGTTCCCTTTGATATCTCTTGTCTATGGAACACACATACTGTGAATGTCCCATCTTCCCGCAACAATAACACCTGATATATGGTGTATTACTTTGTGGTAATTCAGCACTACGAATTTCCCCTTAGGATCTTTGAATAATATGATTCTATTTTGTGCCCAAATCAACCTTAAATCTGGGGACTCGTGCTTTCGGTCCGACTTCAATTGTCACAGATTTTTTTTTGTAATTAAGCCGTGAAATAACTTTAACATATGAGCTCAATTTCTACTTCATTCCGGCTGAACTAATAGGTTCCTCATTCATCTTTTTAGTCTTCAAAATAACCTACTTTCCCAAGAATGAGTTAGGAATCAATGGTCTTTCCTGGTCTTTGACTTTTCTCAACAGACTAACAACTTCCTCTTCACGATCTTCGATACACTTGACGTGATCTTTCAATTTTCCATTCAAGCCATCAATCTCCCTTTTCTATTCTTAAATCTTGATCTTATGCTCATCAACCTTTTCTGTGCTCTCTATCCTTGAAGACGTAAGGTTTTCTATTTCTTTTACATGTTCGGACTTCTCGTCTTCGTGCTGTTGCATGTAGATTTTGGAATTATGTACCACCTTGTTGGATTTCTTTGTTTTTCTTCTCCAAATATCTATCTCTTTAAGAGCTGCTTCTAATTCAGCTTCTATGTAAACTCTAAATTCAATTTCTTATTCATCTTCATCAACGTCAGTTTCTTCCTTTTCTTTAGAACTACCGACAACAGCCACCATTGAATTTTTTCCATGAACTTTAAAAATTTCAAACTCATCAACCTCTTCATCCTCAGAGTCATCTGAACTGTCTATTTCTTGTGAAAGAAGATTCTTCTTCTTGAAGAAATTTCTATTTAATTGTTTCCTCCCTTTCACAAATGATGAAGACTTATTCTTGGGAATTTCTACTTCCACATCATCATTATCATTATCTTGAAACTTTTTGGGGCACCTTGCTGCATGATGACCATCCTTTCCACATCGAAAGAAAGCTAGTGGAAGTTTCACTTTAAACATTCCTTTTCCTCTTTATAGATTTGAATAATGGAATGAAATCACCTCATCTGTCTCTTATTATTCCTGAGATTCTTCAATGTTGAGATTTTTCATGGCCTTATATACCATATATTTGGATTTACCATTTTCCACAGCCTCATTATCATCATTACTCATCTCATATGCAACCATGGTACTGTGAAAATTGTCCAATGTCAGCTCCTTGGGATCTTTATCTTATAGTATTGAAACATTTGGATTGGAATGAGGTGGAAGCTTCCCAAAGATGCATGTTACGATCATTATGTCTCGAATGAATTCACCAAGTCCCTGCATATCTTCCACAACAATATTTACCTTGTCAAAGAATGCATCCATAGACTCATTCGGGTTCATATTCAGATCCTCATACTTATTCCACAGCACTTGCAACTTTTCCTTTCTCACCTTTGTATCTCCTTCATATATATTCAAATGTTTTTCCCACATGTCATGTGACGTTTTTCATGACATCACCTTTTTATAGATGATATTGGAAAGGGATCCCCCTATGGAATTGATTTTTTTTGTAACAACATCCAACTCTCTATGCTCAGCTTCTGATAATGCACCACTATTAATATCAGCTCTAATACCATGCATAGAAGATGAAAAAACATCCATTCCCAAAGATCGGAAATAGTGTTGCATCTGAATATTCCATATATGAAAATTACATCCGTTGAAGATCAGAATCCCATTATGATTAGTGACCTCAATTGAGAGAAGACCAAATTTCAACCTTTCGAACTGATACCAATTATTAGTTCCACAAGGCCGAATACCTTGAGAGGGGGGGGGGGAATCAGGGTATGAAAAATTTAAAAATAAAGCCCATTCTGATCTTGTTTCGCTGTTATGAAAAACAAGCTTCTCTCTCTCTTTCCTATTGCACAATATCAAAATAATGTAAAGCTAGCACAAGACACAATAATTTTACTTGGTTCACCACTAAGGTCTACGTCCAAGTAGCATAAGATGATAGTTTCATGGTCATACCAAATTCCACTAAACTTCACTAGATGTGGATTACAAGATTCGGGCACAGTCACTCTATCCTAGGCACACTGCCTTTACATGGTTTTGGGTCAGATCACTACTTTCCAAAGGGTTACTCCCTGTTTCTCTCTCTCTAGCTCACTGCCAGTGGAGAGGATCACATTCATTCTCTACCTTTTCTCACTGCTCTAGAAGGAATCCACTCGCAGTTTACTGACCTGTAGGTATCTTCATTTACATGAAGGAATGCATCTTTATCATTATGTATATGCTCGGTTGATGTCCATCTTTCACCCATAGATGAATATCTCTTTTCACCGAAGGTATCGAGAAAACATCCAGCTTCCACGCAGCCCGAAAACCATGCTGGAAAATCAACCTTACTTAGCGAGAAAGTCTAAGATGGCGCACAAGTATCGGCGCACAAGTCACAACTTGCGCGCAAGTCATCCTCAACAGCTTGTACGGACCAAGATTATGCAACTCCAAACCTGCGTGACTCACTTCCTTCCTCGCCTAAACCACCTCAGGCGCGCAACTAACACTTGGCGCCCAACTTCCAACACTGGCGCGCAAGTCCCACATGGGCGACACACCACAACTTGTGCGACCACTACACCTACATAACGAGAGATCTGAATCTTCAAATTGTTGAACTCCAGTGAGAAAGGAAGAAAGGTGGTCCAGTATTTATAGGCAATTTGACCACCCTGTGCGATGTCACGCAAGTCTCTCCTCGACGCGCAAGTCTCAACCCGCAGATCTCTTCCCCTACAATTCTCTTGTGCGAACCAATTCGAAACTTGCATGAACCTATTTCCTATGACTTATTTTGATCTTCTGATCTTGAAAAACCATAGGCGCACAAGTTCCCATGCTTCCAAGGAATCAGCGCGCACGTCTCTTTCACGGCACACAGGTCACTTGTGCGACACCACCAATACTTTCATGAGCTTTATCCCTTTTCCATATTTTTATTATATGATCTTGAAAAACATATGGGGCGAATGTTTTCAAGAAATCAAGTACACGGTGCGCAAGTCCCTTTTCCAAAAACCACTTTTCTTCATTTGTCTATTTTTAGGCCCAAAAAGTTGGCAAACACTTGAAAATGGATCTACCTTGTATTTGTTCTATTTTACCGCCTCCAGATCATCCATTCATTTGTCGAAGTTCTTGAATCAAACATTGATCGTTAACCACAAATCATGAACTCGGAATGCCACCATGAAATCCCCTTTGTCAGAAAATTTGTAAGTCATGGTTTTCTTTGTCAACAAGCACAACACATTTGTCCACTTTTTTAACAAACACAATCACCTAAAAAATTCTTCAATGATGCCTTGAGGGATTTTATCCCAAAATGTTTGAAATGGTAAGTAAAGTTATGATCTATTCTAGTAACATTTCAATAAATGAAAAATAAAATATTATTGAATTTAATTCTTTATTTCATTCAGTAATGACTTCCATAATTGAATCACATCCCCATACATCAGGAACACTATCAAGAAAAAATGACTAAATCATGATTCCACCTATATCTTAGATATTTTATAGTAGCTCATCTGATAATGAAAAATAAAATTCATGTGTTTATAATTATTTATTAATTTCAGTAATGAGCTATGAAATTGGATCATAGCCCCTAACAACAGGCATACCATCCACAAAAAATACATAAACCATGATATCCTCCTTTAGTTATAAAAAACATAAATATAGAATTGAGATAATCTTAGGGGATCATGTAGACCGAAAAATAATAAAATGTTTTCATAATGTAAATAAATTTTTGAAATATATATTATTTTTTAAAAAAGGAAATATCGTGGAAATAATTTTTTCATTTATAACCTCCTCAACAGAAAATGTGTAAAAAACAAGTCCATGATTATATAAATGTCATATTATGTTAATCCAAAAATAGTTATAGTGGATGAGGATTTATTATATTTATGAAATGGAAATTGAAAAACAAATAGTGAGAAATAGAAATATAAAATTTAAAAAAATCAGTGAAGGAGAAAAAATTGACAGGTTCAAGGAAATATGATGACGAAAAATGAATCATCTTGTATTCTAAGAAGTATTGAACAAAACTTATTGAAAATATTTTTTTTTCAGGTACCACCTAGTATAAAAATTTGAGAATATATGAAATGGTATTCTCTTTATATAAATGTTTTTATAACTAGTACTAATATTTTGGTTATGTTTGATAGTAATTATGTAAAATTGGCGATAAAATTTACCACTAATATAAAGAGTTTTAATGAATAAGAGAAAATATTGCCTTTTCTTTTGTGAAAAGGGACCATGCACATCAATTCAATAATAAATTTTTATATATGTTGTAATAAATTATTTTCTTCAATGATAAATATAAAATCACTAACAATAAATTACAATTATATGTTCTATAATTATTTTTATAAAGTATTTTATAACAAAGAATTAAATATAAACCACTAAAATAAATGTTAACAAAACATTCAAAAAGGAACTGTTTGATAATAGTTGTTAAAAATTGCTTATATCACATATCACATAGGATAACGATTTTAAAATAAAAATAATAACAAATATTATATTTCTAAATAATTTTTCCTTGTAAAATAAATAATCACCACATAGTTATGTTATATAAAATCACATTATAAAATTTTACATGAAATACCTAATATATATTATAATTAGTTTTTAAAAAGAAATTTTAAGAATAAATAATTTCTATATGAAATTTTCAAAAACTATTTTCGAACATAACCTTTTCCTGCTCCACCATAAATTGGAAATTAATATGGTTAAAATTAAATATTTTGAACTTACAATGTTTCTAGTGGATCAAAAAACCAGATTTCCTATAATATTTTTTTTCACAGAATCACAATTTAGAAATGATAGAAAAATTATGACATATGAAAATTTGAAAAGTGGATTTGAAACATTAATTTATTATTTCTATATGATATAAACATAATGGAACAATTTTTTTCAAAAAACATCGTCTCATCGCTCTAATAAATAAATAAACTATGTAATATATGTTTTATGAATAGTTTATAATTAAAAACTATATTACATATACTATAACTTATAGTTGGATAATATTTTAATAAAAAATAAATATAACAAATATGATATAATCAAAAATTATATTCGTAATGAAATTAATGATAATTCATAACTTAACAATCTAGTGTGATAGGTATTTTAGTATTTTATATAACATACCTTCTATATTGTATAAGTTTTTGGGAGGAATGGTATTTGGAACTGGAATATTGGAATTTATAATATTAATAGTTAAATATAGAAATAACACCTGTACATTAGCATGTTAGATTTTTCATTAACAAAATATTATAAAAAATATATTTTAATAAAATAAATTTACATAATTTCAAAAAGATAACTTATATGGATGAATAATAACTATGTTATAATGAATTAAATTTGAGGGTTTTTGGACTTAATAAAATCATCCAATGAGGTTTATGGTTATATTTTCATATATAAAAATAAATTATAAAAATATATCATATTAAAAATATATTTTAAAAATATATCATGGAAACAACCTTGAAATATCTATGACCATCTGAGAGAATATAAATAACTATAGGAGATATATAGTCAAAATTATTGAATTTTAATACTAAATACATGGCCAAATGCATAAACATGTTTTATAATTGAAACATCTTGATAAATGAAATGATAAAATTGAAATGATAGAGAAATTTAAAAAAGGTTTGTGAAGAAAAAAAATGAATAAAAAGTTATAAAATCTGTATAAGTGTTATTTGTTTAATAAAACAACATGATAAATATTTGTTTTCTAGTCATAAAGGACTAGAATATAATAATAATAAATACTGAAGTAAGGAATGATTTAGTAGATATTCATGTATATGGTATAAATTATGAGTTGAAT
Source organism: Viscum album (assembly GCA_963277665.1). Classification (NCBI taxonomy): domain Eukaryota; kingdom Viridiplantae; phylum Streptophyta; class Magnoliopsida; order Santalales; family Viscaceae; genus Viscum; species Viscum album. The sequence continues at coordinate 1,783,486,519 of OY728121.1, read as the reverse complement.
TGAAATACTTTTACGGAGTGAAATTGAAATAAAATATATGTATTCAGTGGTTATATTTTGTAAATAATATTTTCTTTTTATAAAATAGATTATATGAAACAAGTTTATTTATGAGTGATTATATTTCTCAAATAGTTGGCATGAAATATTTGTAAATATGATTTTATGAAGAAAATCATGTAAAATTAATACTTATAGTGTATGGATGTTATATGATGAAATATTCATATGTGATCATCAAGATTTATTGCACTCTTTATGTAATTTGAAATTATCCATGGTTCATAAAAAAGGTATTGATATATTGGTAATTAAAATAATAAAAATAAATATAATTTATACGAGATTCATTATAATTTTCCAAAAGTGAATATTTCAATATAGAATTTTGATAAACTAAAAGTGAAATATTCATGATCATAAATAAAACATTCTAAATAATGGTTTAGAAATGTTATCATATGGAATATGAAATTAAAAATCTAGTGCATTTTGGATAACTTGATAGGGAATTAAACTAAAAGTTGATTATAAATAGAAGAAAATAAAAGTGATTTAAATTCAATGTGTATATAGAATATGAATACAATAAATTTATTCATGTTATATAATATCATATATGAAATTAAAACATGAAATTATTTAATCAAATTGTTAAAATAATATAAAAAAATAATATTTGATATGATAATAAAGGAAAATGACATTACTATAAATGAATACAGAATATGGATACTGTATATTATTGTACAATATAATTAATTAGTATATAACAAGATTATACATATAATTTATTCAAAATATGTACAAATTAAATGGGAAAGTATGATCTGTGTGCATACAATATGATAACATAAGAAATGCATAAAAATTATGAATTATGTAAACGAGTTAACTATATTTTTAGTGATATAAAATAATATACCATTGAAATCTAAATATTATTAGAATATTTAATATTTAATTGATTTTAGTAATTTCTATATGAGATTAAGTGGGATAAAGTGACATCCTTAACTATTAAAGGATACTTCTAAAAAAAATTAATGTGGTAAAAGATAAAACATTATAGGTATTTAGGAGAATTATTTGTAGAGTAACATGAAATATATGGTATAAATACATTTGAGTAATTATAAAAATTAAATAAGAAGTAAACTAACTGATCTAAGAAGATTGAAAATTAACCATGTCAATGGATTCGAAGTAGATAGAATTGAAAATAACAACAACCCATGTTAATTGGATAATTTTATATAATTTATGATTTTTGGAATCATATCTAGCTGACGTGTGGATATAAAAATATAATTCCAAGTTAATACTGGTATACATAAAGAAAATAAGTATAGATAAAACATAATAGACTAGACAAATTGATTCTGGTGAGAAGAAAAAGAATCCTGAAATTAGAAATAAAATCTACGATGTGACTAGTGTCCAAAATAATAACAATAACATTGATTGTTCCAAAATAAAAATGAGTGTATATATATGCTATAATAATATTATCAAAAATAAAAATGTGAGAAAAATAAGCATGAGAAACAATCTTTTGATTAGTAATATGTTTCACCCCCAATTTATTCCTTCCAACTAAAAAAATCAAATTGTAGCCTACTGTACAATAGTTAGTCAAATAAATTAGACCATTTGTAATGTGAATGTGTCCACATATGAATGTCTATCATACCAACTAAATATATTTCCATGGATGCACTTACACTGAGTATCTTCTTGATCATCACATGAAAACTATATAATAAATATAAAAATAATTTTGTAAAATAACTTGAATATTTTTTATATATATAAACATTTCATATTTTCAATATGTGCATTCAATACAATTTTTATTGAATACAAACATATATATATGGTAAAATAATAATTTTTTTTATCAAAATAACCAATTGGATGTAATTCATATTGTTCATTTTACTACAATTTTAGAATTATATAGATGAAAACTCCCTATATGATAATTAGACAATCAATAAGTGAATAATTCATAAAAAGAAAATTCATATTTATTTTTTCAATACATTTAAATATCATAATTTTAATATTCACATTCAAAATAGTTGTATATATATATAAATATATATAAATTCAATGTATACATATAAAAAAAACTTTTACAAAATGTGTATCTCCATAATTTATATATATACATTATGTGAAACCTATAATGGGTATATGTAGATAGATAGTGCATAATAAAATTATATATATTCTGATTGTGATTATTTTAAAATCTAAATATTCACATTACATGGTAAGAAAAAAATATCATAAACTTATTATAATTATAATATATATAAAATTATTTGAGATACATAACACTTATTCATAATATCCATATTCCATATTTAAAAAATATATAATAAAATTTCAATATTATTAATTAACATGTATGATTATATGCGTTATATACCACAATAAATTTTGATTTCATGTTAGTGATTTAATATTAAATATTTCCATAATCAAAAATCAATATAACATAAATTATTTTCAATGTGAAAATGTTATATATTTTAAAATATTATTATATAATAACTTTATAATATGAATTTAATTATATAAAATCAGTTTTTTAGAAAATAAATTAAGGGTTATAATAGATAAAACAATTTCATTAAATTTCCTAAATTTTGTATAGTTAAAATGTTAATGAATTTTTTGAAAATAAATAATGATTATATTAAAAGATTATATTATTCTTGATTCTTTAGAAAAAAAGTAATTTAATATTCATCTTCTCAAATTTCAATCTTGACATTCCATCATAGGCATTGTCCAATAAAGAATGTAGTTTGAAATAAAAAGTAATAAAACATATAGTTATAGATTCTAACTAAAAATGTTACCATGATACTTATGTTTTCATGTGTTTTGAAATTCAGTGATTTGATCATCAATTTTTGAAATGAATAAATAATTTCATGTTTTTTGATAAAAACATATTTTATGGAATAATGGTAAAAATTAAGCATCAAAAATAAAATTATAATGTGATTATGGGTATAACACAATCATGATATTCTAAATTTTTAACATATATCATAGTAAGGAGAAATAAAGAAAATATAAAAGAAATTGAATATAAATATAAAGTAATATCAATATTTATTTACGTTTGTGAGATATAAAATATAATGGTATATTGGTTTTAAAATTTATATGGGTAAAAATTTAAGGTTTTAAAACATTAGAAACTAATTATTATCATGTATGTACTGGATATACAGTATTTATATATAATAAATGAAATGTAAATTTACTAAATAAAAATATTATGCATAAATGAAATATGTAACTGGTATTAGGAATATAAATATAATTTATTTTTAGATGAAATATAATATATTCAACTAAGTTATTATAAAAAATAAAGCAACCATAACCTATAGATTATCATTTAACATAAATTAATTAACAAAAGAAGGTTTTTACCTATTGTAACAACCTTTCTCAAATTAAAAAAATTTAAAATTATATTTTTATAAAACAAAAATACCACTCACATTTTATTATTTCTTTTCCTAAAAATGATTTTATAATACCAATCACATTTTTTTGATGTTGAAATTATGGTGATTATGGAAATCACTGTCATATGCTAAAATAACATGAAGTGAATCAGGATGGTTTTACAAATATTATTTATACAGCTGGGGATAAAGAGAAATTAAATGAAATGTGAAGTAAATGTGATTCTATCACTGTATTTATTACATTAAATGTAATAAGTATTATTATATTGAGGTTGAGGAACTTTTTAAAATGAGTCATATATGATATTCTAGGATACTAGTATTAAGGAATAAGTGGAATATTCATGAGTGGTGTTTTAATAATAATGTTGCATTATTGATTTGTATATGTTTTTTGAATTCATATATTGTCTTATAAGATTCATTAAATTTATATATAATTTTAGTATTTGTTTTTATTATGTATTGAAAAGGATATTATGAATGGTGGTGATGAAATATTAAGGTAATTTAATTGAAAGGAGATATTCATGTGAAGCACATTATTAATGGGAAGATAACCTTTAACATTTTCATAATGTCAAGATAATTATGTTTGGATAACATATATTTCATATATCAATAATTAAATTAAACGGTACTAATTACCTATGAACTGATTATGGTTTTGTTGAAAATTTAATTCATCTTATCATTGATGATTCTTAAAACATTTTTGGATATATAGAATATATCAAAAAATATTTGGAATAACAAATTGTGCATGTTTTCTATATGGTTTTCTGGTAATTTAGTGTTTTATCACATCTCAACTGAATACTTGATAAAGGTATTGAAATTTTTGAAATTTGACAATCAAGAGCTATATTATGATGTTTGGGGGATAAATTATAAATTTATTTTTATAAATTTAGTGACCCTATTTCTATTCTATTGGATTTTATCTTTTTAAGGTTTATAAGGTTAACCATATATTTAATGGTTTATGTTAAACATTAGATGAGGTTTTAGTGATTAGATTATTTTCTCTCTATATAAGAATTTGTACATATTGGATCACCTATTGTAACCAACTTGTTGTGATGATAACTAAAAAAATGAAATTAATTAAAATCCTTTTTATGGATATCATGGTATGATATTAATTAATGAATAACAAATCCAACATCATTTCATAGAGGAAATGATAATGTGAAAATTGGAAAAGGTAGAACAGAAGTGTTATATTATGCTTCTGAAGTGTAATTGAATCAACATATTATAGTTTCTTGTTAAAATTTATCAATTTTGGGAAAACATGTCCGGAAATAAATATTTTCATATTATTATAATCTTGATGATATCAAGGACATTTTTTAATCCACCATAGGTTTTGGGGTTGTGGTCAATATCTTTATCATATTCATGTTCTGTATCACTCTCCATCAGAACATGGTAGTTAGTTTTAACTTCCATATCAATGTTTTCAATTGAATTCCATGGTCTTAATGTGGAACCCCTTTTAATATTTACATTGATTGACCATTATGTTTTAATAATCCCTAATATCTAAGGTAATTATGTATTTTTTTTGTATTATGGATTCTTTGAAAGGAAAATTCAAGTGTTAAACCTTTGAAAACATAGATGAAATTCGAAATAAAAATTCATTATAAGGGAGATGAATTAATAAACCATATATTTTATGAAATATTTTTCTTCCTTTTGAATTATATTAATATTTCGGATATTTTTCATTTCACTCAACAATGAATATATCTAGCGAGATATGAAATTACTATGAAATTCATGCTTTGTATGAAGTAACAAGTCATGATTATGCTACACATAATTCATATAGTATCTTTTAGTACACTCAAAAATATGTTTTTTTGTTTTAAAAACCATACCAATTCATTTTTATAGCTTGTTTAAAATACAAGACTGAGTTTTAAAAAACAATAATATATTATTAATAATAATATTATTAAAAAACTATTATGTTTTCCACATATCCATTTTAATGGATGTTACAGATAAAATTTACTAAATATAAAACATATGGTTTAAAAATATATATAAAATTATTCCTTTGTTTATAGTTAGTAAGAAATTAACGTAGGAACTATATCAAAAAAATGATTTTTAAGAAAACTATTTCTCTTTGAACAAATATATTTTTATTAAAATAAATAAAACAAAAAAAATTTGATAAATATTTTTCATAAAATTTATATATTATATATTCATTCACATTTTTTAAAACTCATCCAATATATTTGATAGGAAAAAGTTAAAAATTAATATAAGTATATTAAAAAAATGAGTATTCTATAAATGAAATTTTACTGTATAATAATGTATAACCATTTTTAAATATAATTTGGATCCTTTTATAATTCATATTTGAAAATATAAAAAACACTTATTGAATAATTTTTTTACATTAGGAAGATTTTTATTATTTTTCAAAGAAGTTTCATTTTTTGATGAAAACATAAAAAATGAATTTTAATACTAAACTGATTATTCATCTAATTTATAATTATATTTAAAATATTATTTAATTTTGTTTAAAAAGTAAATTTAGATAATTTATAAATCTATGAATACAATTTATGTAATTTTAATCAATTCCACATTGTTAATGGTTATAGAATTAGTTCAATCAACTGAACATTTTATCTTTAAAAAACTGTTGTCTTATCCAGTCTGCAGGAATAATTTTAAAATAATTTATATAACACTTGTGTTTATAATATGGAATTATTCATTGAATATTCCTATTGTTGGGATCCTCATGTGTTAATCATGTTTTAATGATCACAAATCCTATTACTGTTAACTAATCTCAATCATCATTGCACATCATGCTAATTCTCTTCAATCTCAATAAAAACTACACATCATGTTTTAATGATAACAAATCTTATGGATGTTAATTTCTCTCTTTATAATTTACAAGTCTTATTCATGATTACAAATCTCACATATATTATCAAGCCTTTATATTTATAATTCAAGTTCTCTTACTCTATAATGATCAAACTTAATCCATTTTCTGCATATTATTGTCTATGTACAAATGTAGATATTTGTCTAAGTATGGACACACTATGAAGGACTCACCGTGACCCAGACACCATGACCCAGACACCGTGACCCAGACACCGTGACCCAGACACCATGACCCTGGCACCGTGACCCAGACACCGTGACCCAGACACTATGAACCAGACACCGTGAAGGACAAACCGTGATCCAGACACCATGAAGGACAAACCGTGATCCCGACACCTTGAGCTACACACCGTGACATGGACATACCGTGAAGCTCATACCGTGAAGCTCATACCGCAAAGCTCATACCATGAACCTTATACCGTGAAGACTATACCGTGAAGAAGACACCGTTTACATAATCATTGTGACACCGCTTCTTAACCTTTTTTTCAATATAATTTAAATTTTTCTAAAGGTAATATTTTATGTTTTTAATGAAATTAATGTTATTTAATGATAGTTGTTGGCATGTCAAGAAACCATATCTCGTACCTATGAAAAGGGAATCATTCCTACTGCAAGAACTCATGGAATATAAGGAAGTTTGAGATGCAGCACACGGGGGCGTGCAAGTGTGAATATACAATGAGAAGAACTTACATACACCGGACATCATTGTGCTGAACGAGAAGAAAAATCCTGAGTAAGAATGAGATTGCAATAATTTTAAAGAACTCTTATTAATGCAATCCAACACTATTAAAAAACACACGAAAATCAAGAGAGCATTTTCACTCCTGGTGAATACAAGATGAACTATGCCACTCTTTTTTTCAACAGAAAAACCAGAGAAGGACTCAGAAGCATTTCTGCTGAATCCAACGAGTCCAGAGCTGCATTGATAATCACTATAGATTTCTAAACTCTTATATGTTCTCTCTAAGTTATTTATTTATAAACTTTTGAGTAGTGTGGTGTACTCTGTATTTCTTATACACATAATGTCTCTTGCACTGAACTGAAGGATATCAAAATCCTCACTCCAAATCTCTTAATTCTTGTTTACCCACGTCAACTGTGGAAGAGGTCCTTGTGTGGACTGGTCATTGTTTTGTCTCCCACGAAGAATAGTGGTAGAGGTCCCTGTGTGGCCTGGACAGTTTGGTTAACTATTGTTATCCCCGATCCAGGGTCTGGATCATATTTATATAAATTTGAGAGGAATAAGTCTCAGCTTGAGACTCAACCTCTTTTTATATCTGTTGTGCATCTTTAGTTTAAGTTCAAAGTATACTACATATATCTTATTTATTCCTATGCTATTACTTTGAAATAAAAAACTATTTTAAAGCTACTTTGATAGTTAAATTAGCAAGTGTTTACACTTATTGTAAATCAGTAGGTTAGTTTCAAAAGTTAGTTTGATCGTGTGGTTAAATTAACTGATACCTAATCAATCTTTGAGAAGATAAGTGATCATTTACGATCTGTATAAATTCACTACATTTGTCTTATTTTATAAATCGGGGGATTTTAAATAGACATTATTTTAACAAAAAATTTAATTGGAACTCAATTCACCCCCCTCTTGAGTATCCACTCCGACCAACATTTGGTATCAAAGGATTCTACTTTTTTTAAGGACTTTTGAAATAATCTGTTTTTCAACTGTGATTTTAGTTGCATCATTAAAGATCTAAAATTTCTGTTAGTTCTAAATTTTATCTCATTAAATTATCTTTCAAAAATATAGTTATGGATAATAGACTAGAGGGTGCTACTAATAACATGCCACCTTTCTTCAATGGTAAAAACTATGCTCATTGGATACTTAAAATTAAAATTCATTTTGAAAGCATGAGTTTTGATATCTAGACCAGTATAGAGTCACAATATAAAATTACAGAAACTGAAAGAGTAACTTTGGATGAACCTACAAAGACTGCCTACAATAATAATTGTAAATCCATGAATTCCATGTACTGTGCTCTAGGAGATGATGAGTTTAGCATAATTTCTTCTTGCAAAACATCTTTTGAAATATGGGATACTTTGGGTGTTTCTCATGAAGGAATAACCAATGTCAAAGAAATGAGATTAAATAATTATACTATTAAATATGATAATTTTAAAATGAAGACTGATGAACCTATTTCTGATATATATCTCAGGTTTAATGAGATAGTTAATACAATGAATTCACTTAGAAAGGAAGTTCCAGCAAAGGAACAAATTATGAGAATCTTGATATGTTTACCAGACAGATGGAGAGGCACATCTATTTCAATTAGAGAGTCATGTGACATTGCTGCTCTACCTTTCAACGATCTCATTGGTAAGATTATGATGTATGAGGAAGAAATCAAGGTGAACAAAGAGGAAGATGATGAACATAAGAGAAAATATGTGGCTTTCAAGACTACTGCTTCAAAGAATAAGAACAATGAAAAAGGTCAAATACAAACTGACAGTTTAACCTATGAAAATTCAGACTCTAATAGTGATGCTGAAATGGAACAGATAGCTAGAAGGTTTAAGAAATTTTATAGGAAGAATAAATTTTTCAGAAAATCAAATTACAGAGGAAAGTATGACAATAAGGGACATTGGAAGTAGGATTTGAAAAAGCCAGATAAAGGTGATGAAGTTGTTTTCTAGGAGTGCAAAAGGAAAGGACACATTAAAGCAGACTTCCCAAAGATAAAATTCAAGAATAAATATGATTACAAGGACAGTAAGTAAAAAAAGGGTTTGAAGGCTACATAGAGTGTTTCTGAAGACAGCACAAGTGAATCTGAAATGTCTGATTGTGAAAGAAATCATGCCTACATGTGTTTCATGACAAACACATCTCAGGTACCCTCAGATACTTCTGTTTTAAATTCTTATTATTCAAGAGATGATGTAGAATCTGATTCTAATTCTGAAAACATGTCTAGTGAGGAATTATTTGAATACTGTAATATATTGTAATAGAAATGCAATGAACTTAAGGATAAATACAAATCATTGATGAAATGGCATGCTATCCCTACCATTGTTAAAACTGAACTTACTATTGAAAAAGAGAAAAATACTAAACTGTTACAGGAGTACACTGACATGAAAATGTCTAATGAGACACTTAGAAAAGACTTAGTGAAGTTCTCAAATGGAACAGATAAACTCACTCAAATGCTAGTAAAGTAGGTTGCGCCAAAATACACTACTGAAATAGGCTACAAACCCGGACATAGATAGATTACTAAGAATAGATTTATTCCTAAATCTGGACACAATACTGCTAGTTCTAGTTCCGAACATTCATATGCTTCAACTAGTTATTCACATAGTTATAAATCAAACAAAATTTATCTTTCAAAATATATTGACTCTATAAATTATATGAGACCCATAAGAAAAATGTGGGTACCGAAAGCTTTGATTTCTAACCTATCTAGACCCAAGAATATCTGGGTACCAAAATCATTTTCTATCTAAATCTATTTTGTAGGAATCCTGCTTGAAGAGTTCCCAAAATAAGACACGGTATTTGGAAAGTGGATGTTCAAGACATATTTCTGGGGATTACTCATGCTTAAAGAGTTTAATAAAGGTTTTATGAAGGTCATGTCACCTTTGGTGATAATTCTAAAGGGAAGATCATCGGCCAAGGCCAAATTTGTAACACTGGTTCAGTTTTAATCTCTAAAGTGTTATTTGTTGATGGACTTAAATATAATCTATTAATTATTTATCAATTATGTGATGATGGTTTTAAATTCAAATTTGAAAATGATTCTTGTAATGTTTTTAATTCTAAAAATGTTTTAGTATTTTCTGCTCTAAGAAAAGAAAATATTTATGTTGTTGATTTAAATTCCTTAGCTAAGAAAAATGATAAATGTTTAAATGCTTTTCATAAAGATTCCTGGTTATGGCATAGAAGATTAGGACACTGCAATATACACTCACTTAGAAAACTAACTTGGAAGAACATAGTTTGATACCTACCTAAACTTGAGTTTCGAAATGACAAAGTTTGTAATCCCTGTCAAAAAGGAAAGAAACATATGGTTTATTTTAAATCAATGAAAGAAGTTTCAACATCTCAACCTCTCGAGTTGGTTCACATGGATTTGTTTGGACCATCTAGAGTGTCTAGCTTAAATGGGATGCACTATGTCTATGTCCTGGTAGATGAATTTTATAGATATACTTGGGTATACTTCTTAGCTCACAAAAGTGAAGTTTGTTCTTACATTGTTAAGTACTCCAAATCTGTAGAAAATATTAGTGGACATAAGATTAAAACCCTATGAAGTGATCACGGCCGTGAATTTAAGAATCATGAGTTTGAATCCTACTTCTCACATAATGGCTATATTCTTAACTTTTCTACTCCAAGGACACCTCAGCAAAATGGTGTAGTAGAAAGAAGAAATAGAACACTGTAAGAAATTTCTAGAACTATGCTTAATGAATATGAGCTGCCTATTTACTTTTGGGATGAACATGTGAATACAACTTGTTATATTATTAATAGAGTCTTAATTAGACCTGTTCTTAAGAAGACCCCATATGAGTTGTGGAACAATAGAAAACCTAAAGTTAGTTACTTTAGAGTCTTTGGCTACAAAGTCTTTATTCTCAATACAAAAGATAATCTGGATAAGTTTTCTTCTATGAGTGATGAAGGAATCTTTTTAGGATACTCTTTAACCAGCATCTCTTATAAAGTTTTCAATAAAAGAACCAAGTGTGTGGAAGAATCTGTTCACATCAAGTTTGATGAAACTGATCCACATGAGCCTAAAAACTCTCTTGAAAATCTTGAAGAAGATTTATTTGTTCTGGACCTTAATGACAAATCTAATAAACCTACTATAAAGACAATTAGTTCTGGACTTATTCGAAAATCCAATCCTAATGAACCTGAACCTATAGATGAAATTGAAATTTCTAGTCCTACCTTTACTAGATCATCTATAATTATAAATAATCATCCTTTAGATGCTATTGTAGGAAAACTTGATAGAGGGACGCAAACTAGAGCTTCTATTCGAAATCAGGTTGAACATCAAGCCTTCTTGTCACAGATTGAACATAAAAACATTTATGATGCTATTAATGATGAATTTTGGGTAATTTCTATGCAAGAATAACTCAATCAATTTGAAATAAATATAGTTTGGAATCATGTTGAAAGGCCTAAGGACACTTTCACTATAGGCACTAAATGCGTGTTTAGAAATAAAGTTGATGAATCTGGAAACATAGTTCGAAAATAAAGCTAGGCTAGTTGCACAAGGCTATATTCAAGAAGAAGGTATTGACTATGATGACACTTTTTCTCCAGTATCTAGATTAGAAGCTATTAGGATTTTAGTTTCTTATGCTGCACATCAAAATTTCAATCTATATCAAATGGATGTCAAAAGTGCATTTTTGAATGGATATATTGCTGACGATGTTTTTGTTGAACAACCACCTGTATTTTCAAACCCTCACTTTCCAAATCATATTTTCAAATTATCAAAAGCATTATATGGTTTAAAGAAAGCTCCAAGAGATTGGTATGATAGATTATGTACTTTTTTAATTTCCAATGGTTTTACAAAAGGAATAGCTGATCCTACTGTATTTATAAAATGAATTTCTAATGATGTTTTAATAGTAAAAATTTGTGTAGATAATTTTTTTTGGATTTTCAAGAAATTTCTCAATGTACTGATTTTTATAAAATGAGGAAAAATGAATTTCAAATGAGTTTAATGGGTGAACTTAAATTCCTTCTTGGTTTTCAAATCCTTCAAAATGATGATGGAATTATTTTAACTTAATGTAAATATACTAGAGGTATTTTAAAACGTTTTGGATTGGATGGCACAAAATGTAGTGACACACCCATGAGTACCACCTGTAATATGGATCTTGATGAGGATGGTAAATCTGTTGATCAAACTACTTATAGAGAAATGATTGGAAGTCTACTCTACCTGACTGCTGGTTGTCCCGATATTATGTCTAGTGTGTGTATGTGTGCTCATTTTCAATCAAACCCTAAAGACTCACATTTAAATGACGTGAAGTAATTTTCAAATACCTCAAACATGCTCCCAATTTAGGAATGTTCTATCCCAAAGGAAAATAATTTAAATTAGTTAGTTATTCTGATGCTGATTTTGCTGGATGTAACTTAGATAGAAAAAGCACCTCTGGAACGTGTCATCTTTTAGGAAAGTCACTAGTATCATGGTGTAGTAAGAAACATAATTTTGTTGCATTATCTACTGTAGAAGCTGAATACATAGCTACTGGAAGTTGTTGTGCACAAATTTTGTCGATGAAACACACATTACTAGACTATGGATTTCAATTCAGACATGTACCAATAAATTGTGACAACACAAGTGATATTAATATTTCTAAGAATCCTGTTTCTCATTCTAGGACAAACATATTGGTGTAATACATCACTTTTTGAGGGATCATTATCAAAAAGGTGATATCACTTTGGAATTCATTGGTACTGAATATCAACTTGCAAATATATTAACTAAACCATTAAATTATAAGAGATTAGACTAAATCATACATAATATTGGTATGATTAATCATTAGTAAATATCATATTGATCTTAATGTTTAATACTTTACTGTATTTTAATTTATGGTTTCATGGTCATTGTTTCTAAGTTACTATGTTATGATCAGGGTCTCACCGTCAAGACTTTATGCTCATGGTCTGTCTACTCACTGTCTCACCGTGATTACACAGAATGCTCACTATCTCACTGTGATGACTACCAACTGTCTCACCGTGATGACTAGTTTTCATAGCATCGTAATGACTACTCACGGTCTCACCATGAAGATTATTTATATTATTATTTTAACCCGTATCACGGTAATTTTTATTTCAACGCTATTTGATTTCTCGTGTTTTAGTTTTTATGACGTTTGATATTCCCAAATGATAAAACATAAGGGTTTCATTCGATTCCTTACCCAAACTCTCTCCTAAACCTTTTCTTCCCTCTCGCATGAACCTTCAGTGAATGTCAAGGATGAAGCGTCCATCTTCACCCTCGTCTGAGAAGTGTCGCTCTATGAAACAAAAGAGGATACCGAGGATAACTCCCGAAGGACCTCTAAACCCAAACCTGGTAAGCCGTATAGTTGTACCTAAAAAAGAGGTTTTCCCAGAGTGGTTGTTGTCTACCAGATCATTATTTTTGAATGTTTTAAGAGAACAAGGATGACTTGAATGGTTCACTGGAGAGAATAGACCAATTTACCCAATATTGGTATCTTAGTTCTATCAGTATGAGAAGTTTTCCTTTGAGTTTGTAGAAAGATTTATGGTGACAAGCTGGATAAATGGCCAGAAGTGCTATTTCTCTTCGAGGATGTGGGATACATGCCTAGAGATTACACATGAAAGTGTTTGTGAGGATTACAAGAGAGACCCTCCCCCAACAACCGACATCTTTGACCTGGAGAATGCCTTGGAAATACTGACTAGAAATGGCACCAAGCGAAGGGCCATAACTGCTTAATTAGATGGGGAGACTAGACTTCTGTTCAAGTTTGTTAAGAATTTGATTTGTCCGAGAAAATAATATTTTGCTGTGATGAAGTATCATGATGTGTTCCTGATTCACCTGTTGAAGAATGGCCATAAGATCAACCTTTGTATGTATGTTATTCACCATATCTGTGAGCTGATCAATGTCGCTCCCAAATCCACCTCCTTGTTTTACTCAGGGATGATTTCAGCTATGTTAGTTACAAAAGGGATGGTTGGGCCAAATGAAGAAAAGATAGAGGACATGGATTTCTGCTTATCCATGCCTATCATGGGGAGGATAAAGATTAGCTGGAACCCCTGGAAGAAGTAGTGGGTTGAGGATAATGATCAACTCTATAAAAAGTTTAATGTTGTTGATTATCCAATGAGACCTAAAAATCTATTTGATCCTGGTTTGGAACCGGATAAAGTGGTTGAGTATTCAGAAGAAGAAGAATAAGAGGGAGTAACAGCTAAAGTATTTCCTAGAGAAGAATGTAGAAGACCTCTAATGGAACAACTCCTATTGAAAAAGAAAGGACTACTGTCCCTGCTGTTATACCTGCTGAAATACCTCAAGGAGAGGAAGTTGCTATTAGTTTGAGAGAAGAGAAAGCTCCCACTTCTAGTGCGGATGTCAATCCAGAAGCTCATCCTAATGCTGCAAGAAATTTATTTTTTCTTGATTCATAACAGCAAGAAACATTAGAGGTAGATCCTGTTGAAGAGGATCTTTCTATTGAGAAATAAGCACGTCTGGACGGTCAACCAGTGGAACAAATGGTTCCCGAGATTATTCCCTCTGCTGAAGAGAGGATGGAAATTTCCTTTCAGCTGGCAAGGAAACTTTTTCCTAAAGTGATTAGATATCATCCTGTGGATCTTGATCATGCTCTTGAGCCTCAAGAATCTGGAATGGAAGCACAAGTTTAGGGGTAGGAACCTCAAAACCTTGAGATTTTGGATACTGGATCTGCTGAAGCTTCTCAACCTACTATCACATATTCTGTGTACACTCGGTATGAGTTCCCAATATTTTATGATGTGAATGAGTCACACCAAGTGACTACAACTAGAATTGATCTTTTTTCTCTATTTAAACTGAATTCTTTAGCTCATCAAGAACCAGAACCAGAGCCCCAACCTCAATCTGAATCAGAATCTGAGTCTAAAGATGACTCTGAACCTCAACCAGAATTTGAACCTCTGTCTTTACCTGCTCCCTTACCCGAGCATCTCTCCTTTGTGACCAAAGATTATCAGAAATTTTTTTGATAGACTTTGTTAGAAGGAGTTGATAAAAATGTCTCCACTAAACCTCATCCAGTGACTCATTTAAGTCAAGAAGATGCATCAATTCTCTTGAAAAATATTATCTTTCATATTCAACCAATGATGATCCCAGAAATTCAAGATGTCAGAGTTGAGAATATGCTGCTGATTGCTGATGTTGAAAATCTGAAAAATATGATAGAAAACATGTAGACAGAGTTATCTTTGAGATCAGTGCCTACTCCTATTTCTACCCCTGCACTAGTTGCTACTTCTCCTAAGCCATCAGATTCCCTCCTTACTAGATAAATTGTGTCTCATGTTCATCCATATCTACTTTCTTTTTATGAGATGATTGGAAAAAGACACACCAAAATGCTGGAACACACGAGGGAGCTTGTAGAAAATCTGAATAAGCTTACAGATGAATACACTGGATGCCTGCAAAAAGTTCTAAAAGAGCTCAAAGTTCTAACCGAAGATTTAAAGGCTTCACCTACTTCTGTTTAGACCTCGACATCTTCTTTGGATGATTCTATGCTGAGATCCATAATCAAGGAAGAACATCAGATGCCTTCAGTGGATTGGATCTATCATCATTGTCATAAGTGGTTAATAATAGTGATAGAGCATTGGACTTGGTTAGGATTCATTATAAGATAGGAAATGATTCTCAACAAGATATCACTATGAAAAAAGATTTGTATCTCTCTCAGATTTTCTCTAAATGTGATATGACAGATCACTTTAGAGATCTTGTGGAAAATTTGAGAATCCCTCCGGTGACTCAAGCTTTTAAATATCAAGTTCAGAAACTTACAGAGTTCCCCAGATTGATGGACATATTTATGGAGAATAAGGTTGATTTAGAAAAGGCTATGCAATATGGTGGTGAAATCATTACTGATTACATCAATCTTTTGAAGCCGTATCTCCATGTGTAGTGTACTACTATAATTGCTCCAGCTGCTGCACCCCTTATACCTGGTCTACCGACCTTAGCCTCCACTACCATGACATTTAGACAAGCTCTTTCTCAGATCCGGCCAATCATTCTTGACCAACCACATCCTAGATCTTCTACTAATCCTACTTTATCTCCATATGTTTTTTAAGGTCTACCCTTACCCTCTTTGTCTACCGTATCTACTCCTTCTTCTACTTCAGCACGTGCTCCTACTGCTGATAAAGGGAAGGAAAAGATGGATACCTGAAGAGTCCATAGACTGTTTTATTTTTTATGGAATGTCATTTATTGTTTACTATTTGTACTTCTCATGTATGTTCTATTTTGAAACTTTTTTTAATGAAAACTGTAGTGTTTCATTTCATTTTCTCTACTTTTTGGTAATCCCAAAAGGGGGAGAAAACTACAAGTATAAAAGGGGGAGAAAAACTACAAGTGTCAATACTATAATGATTTTTTTCTATTCTAATATGGTAGTTTCTTTAATGTTACATTTAATTTATATTTTGACTATATATGATTTGTGATCATCAAAAAGGGCGAGATTGTGGGACTCCTCATGTGTTAATCATTTTATAATGATCAGAAATCCTATTACTGTTAATTAATCTCAATCTTCATTGCACATCATGCTAATGCTCTTCAATCTCAATAATAACAACACATCATGTTATAATGATAAAAAATATTATGGATGTTAATTACTCTCTTTATTATTTACATGACTTATGCATGATTACAAATCACACATATATTATCAAGCCCTTATATTTATGATTCAAGTTCTCTAACTCTCTAATGATTAAACTTAATCTATTTTCTACATATTTCTATCTAACTCCAAATACAAATATTTTTTTATATATGGTCACACCGTGAAGGACTCACCATGACCCAGACACTGTGACCCAGACACTATGACCCAGAAACCGTGACCCAGACACTGTGACCCAAACACCATGACCCAGACACTATGAACCAGACACCGTGAAGGACAAACCGTGATCTAGACACCGTGAAGGAAAAACTGTGATCCAGACACCATGAGCTACACACTGTGACATGGATGTACCATGAAGCTCATACCATGAAGCTCATACCGTGAACCTCATACTGTGAAGAATATACTGCGAAGAAGAAACCGTTTACATAATCACTTTGACACTGTTTCGTAACCTTTTTGTCAATATTATTTAAATATTGCTAATGGTCATATTTGATGTTTTTAATGCAATTAGTGTTATTTAATGATAGTTGTAGTCATGTCAGGAAATCGTATCTTGTACCTATGAAAAGGGAATCATTCCTACTGCCAGAACCTGTGGAATATAAGGAAGTTTGAGATGTAGTACATAGAGGGTGTGCAAGTCAGAATATACATTGAGAAGAACATACACGCACCCGAGAGCACTATGCTGAGCGAGAAGAAAAATCCTGAGAAAGAAAGAGATTTCAAGACATTCAAAGAACTATTATAAATGCAATCCAACACCACTGAAGAACACATGATGAATCTAGAGATCATTTTCACTCCTGTAGAATACAAGCTGAAATACGACACTCTATTTTTCAACAGAAAAACCGGAGAAGGACATAGAAGCATTTTTGCTGAATCCAACGAGTCCAGAGCTGCATTGATAATCACTAGAGCTTTCGAAACTATTATATGTTCTCTATAATTGATTTATTTATTAACTTTTAAGCAGTGTGGTGTACTCTGTATTTATTATACACACACTGTCTCTTGCACTAAACTAATGGATATAAAAATCCTCACTCCAAATCTCTTAATTCTTGTTTACCAACGTCAACTGGGGAATAGGTCCTTGTGTGGCCTGGTCTTTGTTTTGTTTCCCATGAAGAACAGTGGTAGAGGTCCCTGCGTGGCCTGGACAGTTTTGTAAACTGTTGTTAACCCCGATCTAGGGTGTGGATCAAATTTATATAAATTTGAGAGGACTAAGTCTTGGCTTCAGACTGAACCTCTTGTTGTATCTTCTGTTCATATTTAGTTTAAGTTCAAATTATAATACATATATCTTATTTATTCCACTGCTATTACTTTGAAATAAAAAGCTATTTTAAATCTAATTTGATAGTTAAATTAGCAAGTGTTTATACTTATTGTAAATTAGTAGGTTAGTTTCAAAAGTTAGTTTGATCTTGTGGTTAAATTAACAGAGACCTAATCAATCTTTGAGAAGCTAAGTGAACATTTACAATCTGTCTAAATTCACTATAGTTTAACATATTTTATAAATTGGAGGATTTTAAATAGACAATATTTTAACAGAAATGTTAATTGGATATCAATTCACCCCCCTCTTGAGTATCCACTCCGACCAACACAAATGTTTCATAATTTAATATTTCTTTTATTATACACTTATATTTTTACCATATAAAATTGTTGATATTAACTAAAATTAATTATAGTGATTATGGAAACATTGAGTTTACATGGTAGTTAAATAACAACTTATGGGGGAAAATATCCTAGATATAAGATCAACATATAATATATTGATGCTCAAATACAAGAGGTGGTGAATTTTATGGTTTAAAAAACTCTCTTTAAACCTTAATTAGTACTATGTTTAGAGAAGTTAAAAAAAGTTGATTCACAAACCAACATTATTTTCTTAACTAAGAAAAAAACATTCCTAGTGTTATGAATGTTGGATTCAAAAAATAATCTTCTAAATAGTTTACTTAAGTAAAGATTCTACCTTAATGTGTATTGAATTATATTTATCAGATTAAGTAAATGTACATGAAAATATAAAAAAGTTATACTTTTAATTCTTTACCAAAATATAGTGGACTTAAAACATGAATCATAAACATGAAAACAAGTAGAAAATATTTTATCCCATACATTTGTGTATCTAATAACCTTGGAAAAAGGTCCCTTGATTTATACATTCAATAAAGTCTGTCATACCTAAACCAGGAATCCCTCGATAAGAATATCGAAGTCTGTCTTCCTATCGCCGCAAGACCACGAACATTGAGATAGTCGGAACCACTATCATCCAATCCACAAAAGCCCTTAATTGTACTCATCATCTATTAGAGTCACAAAAAGGAAGCTGAACAAGATATTCACAGTTGAACTTGGTGTTCATAAATCACACAAGGAAGAAGAGTATTTCTCTCTCTAGAAATCAAATCATTGCATGTAATCTCTAGTATCATAGAACGATTGATATATAATGATATCATTAAAATGCACCCTGATTTAATGTAAAGACTATAGTTTTCAACTATATCCTCTAATATTCACATTTTTCCTTGAATCTCATATTGACATGTACACATATCACTCAAATTGTATGACATCATTTTCATTGTAACAAAAACATGGTAAACATTATCATACATGAGAATAAATAATATGTAAGGAAAATAATGTTACTTAACCATAACTGAATAATCAGAATATAATATAATTAGAATCCTAATATATAAACAATAAGATTCTAGAAAAATGGATATTCATATTCAGTTTTTCTACGAATCAAGAATCTAAAATCAATAAATTTAAAAGTATTAATTTTGATGAATTTGGTGTCCACATTGTATGAAATTATTCATCTAAAATTTGAAGAATTAAATGTCTAAATAATGAGTAATTCAATGTATGAATTATGAGGAATTTAGAGTCTGAATTATGAGGCATTAGGGGCCTAAATTATTAGGAAATTGGATTCTTAATTATGAATAATTTGAGTCTCAATTTCAAAGAATTCAGAGTGTGAATTTTAGATAAATCATAATATAAATTTCTAGGAATTCAGATTCTGAATTTCTAGAGAATTCAGTGTCTGAATTTCAAAGAATTTAGAGTATCACTTCCAGTAAATTTGGAGTCTGAATTTCTGGGAATTTGGAGTCTAGTTTCATAGAATTTAGATTCTAAAATTCAATGAATTTTTATTCTGAAAATAGTAAAACTCGGTAGCTTAAGGAGCTGTAAGATTATGATGTTTTTATAGGGATCTGAATTTTTTACTGAGTTAACAAATTTGTTAAATATTTTTTAGATATGACATTGAATAAGACATTAAAACCCATGATAAAGATAAAATATTTCATAGCGAATGAAAATGTTCATTAAGAAAATAATTCATAGAGAAAGTAATTTTTTCTAGGAAAATGTGTCCGTGATTTTCCAAACATAAAGGAATAGAAAAGTCATAAGGAAACCAGATTGACTAAAAAATTTCCACCTTTTTGGAAATCACAAAAAACCATTCATAAAATAAAATATGGAATAAGGATTTATCTTTTTTAACTTCAAAATAATTATTTATCTCCCTTTAATTATGACTTATGATGAATAAGAATAACTCCCCCATAGGATTTAAAATACATAAAGATTGTATTCATACTTTTCTTAGATAAGTAACATTTTCTTTCTTAAGAAAATATTCTCTAAGAAAAAGTAAATTCCCACTTAATTAATCTACCCCTTTCTAAAGAAATTATCTTATTTTTACCTCACATTCATGTGTTCTTTCTCTTATCCCCATTTTTTATTTTCAAAAAGGAATATAGAGAATGGGAAAAAATTTCACCTAAGAGATTAGTGATATATAATACAAAAAAATTGAAGGATTAACAAAAAATTTCAATATGATTGAAACTTTGTTAGAGGGGATAAAATACAACTAAAGATCATATTGAAAAACAATTATTCACCCTTATTTTCCTTCGGCTTGATCTTCCTCAAGGTATCCTTTAATTTATCCAGATCTTAGTGATCATCTTCAAAACATTTGAGAAAGTGATTCTGATCTTGATTCTTCTTTTACAGAGCCTTGATTTTTTCTTATGGAGACTACATAATTTTTTCTTGAGACTCCACAACCTCAAATTTTTGTTCAAAGTTTTCTTCAAACTCTACCCCAAGTTCCATATCTATAATTAATTTTAGAACAACTAAATTCAAATTACCATTTAAATATTTATCATCTTGCATCTGTGTAGCTTGATCATGATTCAACATGTCTGAATGTTTTGAAATTTGGTTCAGCATAGTGTCATGTGACTGATCAAAATCATCATTAATTGATTCAAAAAAATCATTTTAAATGTTCAGATATGAAATTATTGACATCGACCATTTTTTTATTTCCTTACATGATATTCAATAAGAATCATATCCACGATAAAAATTCATGGAATATTAATCAATATTGAAAACAATTTCATTCAGAATGCTTATAAAATCAGACTTATGATTCATAGAATGATGAAGCAACTGGAATATTGAATCAATACATAATAGTCAGGAAATCATGTTAACTAAATTCTTCTAATATTGAACAAAAACATATTATTCTAAGGAAGATGAAGATTCGGATGCCGATACCCTCTGATGGTGAGGAAAATCCAACTAAGTATTCATGTTTTCTCTTGGATGATCCACCAACATCCCTCTTAGATTTTTTTAGAAAACATTTAGGTGTGACCAAAACCACATGTTTTCCTTTATCATCTTTATATATAACCTTATCATTTCACAGAGACTGATGCTCTCTATCAAATTCATTAATTATATTATCTTCATAAACCTCTTCTTTATCAGCATCACCATTATCGTTATCTGGATGAATTAAATCATGGTTTCTACTCTCATCATCAAAATGTTTGTCAAACTCTTCTTGTTCATCGCCCTCTTTCCCTTGAGAATTTTTTTTGACTCCACCTGAGCAGTTCGGATTGTTATCATATCTTAAGTACATTCATTCTCACGGTATTCTTAAACTTGTTTGATCACATCTTTACTTTCATCTCCTTATTCCTCCTGTTCTTCTTTGACTTCATATTCTTGAACTATCTCTTCTTCCTCAATTGGTTTTGTAATTGAAATTTTCATTCCTGGAGTTCTACTGGAATTGATTCTTGAATAAAGGTTTATGGTACCTAAACCTTCTTAGATGCTTTCTCCGTATCCTTGTGTAATACATGAAAGATTTCAGCTTCAAAAAGTTTCTTCTTCAACTTCTTCTCTTTTTCTTTATTTTCATGCTCTTCAGCAGCTAATATTTTTAGCTATATATCCTTATAAAGATCAATAACAATTATAATATCAACCAATTTTTTATACATATTCTTCTTACCTCTCAATTTTTCTAGTACATTATCAGAAAATGTTTTTACATTTTCCGATTTTTTGGAGCTGACAGGGTTTCTAGAACTGGTGCTATTTCTTTTGATCATGTTCCTTCTATTTTCTATTATTTAGAGTTTTTTTTATGATTATAATAATTAGTATTTTATTATCAAATAATGAACTTCACTCATTGAAAGACGATAAAACTCTCTCTATATGGTACTAAAACCAAATTTCATTCGGCTAAGTGTTTCAAAACCAACTTCCTGATCTCAGAATTAATGGGTCTTGAACCACAATGAATTTTTGTGGATTCTAAACAAATCATGATGATCTTAGAAAAGATTACTAGATAAGTGATTATCAGGGACATGAGGGTTATATTATTTATGTTCGTGATGATTATAAGAATGTAAAAAATAATGTTTACCTTTCTCAGATTAACTATGAAATCAGACATAAAGATATCAATTTTATTAAGAGATTTCTTCTATCCTTCTATCAGAATCATAAAACCCAATAACTACTAGGATAAAAACCTAATGTTCATAGAATGATGGTTGATCATTATTGATTTCACTCCCTTGATTCTGAGGGAGTCAATTTCCATTACTTTTTCCAAACATCCTACCTTATCGGGAAACTTGTGAGTATAAAAAACTGCTTCACTATAATAGGCAATACCAAGAATATCTGCATCTATATTGAATGATAAATTATTTTTTATTTCATATCTCTTGATCAAAAAATATTCCCCTCCTTAATTATAAAAAATTAATTTATTATAAATCTCTAGGAGAAATTGAGGAAAAACTGGATCGTGACAGTTCATCTTAGAAAGACATATATTTTCCTATAAATTTAGCTTGATATTATTAATAATCAATGAATTGTACATAGGAATGATATTTGGGTCATCCAAAATTTCCCTCTAGATTTTATAATCCTTAATTTCCAAATATTAAGTCATTTGATTTTGTGAGGAAACTTCGAGTGACATTTGTAATGTAAGGAAACATGAATAACTAAACAATGGATACGTAGAGGAGTAGAGATTTGATGAAAATTGACCTGAAAAATATATGTGGGACATAGACCTGTGGGAATTTATATAGGATTTGAAGAAACAGTTTGAATTCTTGATTTGATCAAAAAATGGAAATAAGCATGATCTGATCTGACGATTGAGATTAATTCCGAAAATGGATTTGGTATGATTTGATCTTTTGAGGTTATAATGAATGATTAGATTTATTGAATGTGAATCCAATAGAGTTATTTTAAAACATGATAAAAACACCAACAAGTAAAAAAGTACAATTGTGATGATTTATGTAAAGAAATTCACCTTTTAGATTTCTCATAATGAATTTTCAATATTGATAATGTTCATTAACAAACATAGAATCCAGAAATATTTATTTTGAAATATAATTTTTTGATTCCATATATTTGGGTTCTGAAAAAATTAATGTAATTAAAATTTTCTTCCATGAGAAAAAAATATTTTTTGATGAATAAACAAATGTACTCCACCTATGAAAATGAGGTTCTTATTATAAAGAGATAAATATCATAAATAATTTTATATGGGAATTTACCTTGTGGTTATAATTACTATTTTTTAATGTATTAAAATATATCAAATGGTAGTGATTTTTTTAAAATATCAGCATTTTTGTCATTTGTTCTAATAAATTGATGAATGATATCTCATTTAAGTGTCTGAATCATAACTAAGTGATGCCTGATATCTATGTGTTTTGAAATAAAGGGATTTAATGGATATTTATATAGGGAAATGGAACTTTTATTATCATAAAATATATATTTTTATTCAATACTCATGTCGTAGTCTATGAGTGTGTGTAGCATCCACCACACTTGATCAAAACAACTTCCAGCTGCTATATATTATTCTTCAGTAGTGGAAAGAGCTACTGAGTGTTGCTTCATACAAGATTGGGAAACTAACAAATATTATATGAAATGACATGTTTTGGATGTAATTTCCATACATATTTAACATCCACCAAAATCAACATCTGAAATACTTTTTAAAACATATTTATTTAAAAAAATAAAAAATTCCAAAATCCATAGATCCCTTTGAATAATGAAATATTTTTTCTGATACTTTTAAAAGGTATTTATTTATATTACATTTATATCTAGTATATAATAATACATAAAATTCTATGTTTGGATGAATATCCATTATGAATAATAAACATCTTATCATTCCTCTATAATATGTTTTATCTACTGGTTTCCCAGTATTATCATGATCAAGTGAATTAGAGGTACCGATTGTTGTTCTAATAATTTTATTACTATCATATCCATACTTTTTATGAAGATATTTAATATATGTATGTTGAAATATAATTGTTCCCTCTGGTTTTGGAGAAATTTTATAATCTACAAATAATGTTAACTCACCTCTCATACTCATTTCAAAATCATATTTCATTAGATTTGCCAAAAAATTCATAAATATGGCTGATTTGATTGAAATATAATGTCATCAAAATATATTTTCAATAATAAAAACATTTTCCTTAATTTTATTCATAAAAATATTTGGATTACTTGTTCCCTTAAAATAATTTTTTTAATCAAAAATCTTTTAAGTCAATCATATCAGGATCGAGGGGATTGTTAAAGTCTATATAAATCAATGGTAAGTTTGAAAACATTTTTAGGATGTTATGTGTCTTCAAATCATTGAGTTTTTTTAACATAAACATCTTCTTGAACATAACCATTAAGTATAGAACACTTCACACCCATTTGAAAAATATTGAAAATAATGAATATTCTAAAGGAAACTAAAATACTAAAAGATTTATGTATTCCTACATGAGCATAAGTTTATTCATAACCTATTCCTTCTTTTTTATTATATCCTTTGACAAGTAGTCTATCGTTATTTCGTACGGTGAATCCATTTTCATCACATTAATTTATGAAGATTCATTTTACTACAATTATAGAAGTTTACATAATTCTCTCAACCAAGTTATAGACTTTGTTCCTTTAGAATTAATTTAGCTCATCTTCCATGGATTTATTCCAATCATCATCACCTAAAGCTCCATTATTTATTTTTGGTTTTAATTGGGAAATAAATTCTTGATTTTCTACATTAATTATTAAAAAACTTATACTCCTCACAAGTTGGTTTACATCATTAATGATTCTATCACATGGATAACTCTTATGAAACAACTGATTTTGTTTCTGTAAAATTTGTTAATCAATAGAAGGTAGAATGTTTTATTGGGTAAATAATTTATATAAAATATATTGAGTATTTTCGTTATAAGAATAATTTTCCAAAAAATATTGATAATTATTTTTTGATGAAACATTTGAGGATTTAGGTAGGGGATTATTATAAAATAAAGGGTGAGTTTCAACAAATTTAACATGTATTATTTCTTCCACATGACAATTATTTTTATTAAAGACTCTATAATATTTAAACATAGTGGAATAACATTTGAATATTCAGGTATCAGATTGGGGTTCTAATTTATGTTAGTTATCATTAATATTCAAGATGAATACTTTTCATCAGAATACATTGAAGTAATAAAATCTAGGATTTCTACCAGTCTATAATTCATATGGTTATTTATTAAGAAAGGGTCTAATTAAATCTCGATTTATAGTCTGAAAAGTAGTACTAACAGATTCATCCCAAAATTGTTTAGTAATTGAATATAAAATCAATATGGTTCTAGTTATCTATTGACAAATTCAATTACTTCTTTCAACAACACCATTCTGTTGAGGAGTTCTTGGAGATAAGATTTTATGAGTAATTCTTTTCATACTAAAATAATTTCCAAAAACTGAATTTTGAAATTCTCTTCCATGACCACTATTAATTGTTATAAATGGAATTATTTTCTCATTTTTATCTTGGGATCTAAATGTTGTAAAATAAGAAAAGGCATTATATTTATTATTCAGAATATAGAACGATGTAAATATTGTGTAATCATCAACTAAAACAAATACATAGAATTTTCCTCTAATAATTCATATTTGTGTTGGAATAACAAGATATATATGAACTAGATATAATGAATCAAATGTTGAGATAACACTGATTGGTTTCATGTATGAAAAATATTTCATTCCATGTTGGAAAATATCAAAAAAAATTGATTAATCAAATCTATGATCCGGTAGATCAATAAAAAGTCTTTTTGAGGTATTGCATAAATTTATAATGATTTAGTGTCCTAGTCTTTCATGACATATCCAAGATTGATATTCCACTGCACCAAGTCATAGTACATAATCGCACCTAAGTTCTTCTAAGTTATGTGTGTTGAAATAATCATTCCTATTTGATGAAAGAATAAATTCGTCATTGGAATTCATTACTAGACATTTATCATTCCTCAAATTCAGAAGGTAACATTCATCACATAATTGGGTTATTCTTATGAAGATGTGCTTATGAACTTTAACAAATTTAAAATTTAAAATTAATGATTTTCCAAGAATATAAAATTTATTATACCAACAATGTCTCCCTATGAAATATCTCTAATAATTAATTTTCATCCTTTTGACTCGATAAAAGTTCTAAAGATGATTTTATTACCAATAATGTTCTAGAAATTTATACTATCCATATACCATATATTGTTGTTGTTACTTTAGTTACTTTCCTAAAAATAAAAGAGTTAGACTATCAGAATCCCAACTTTCTTGGATCCGGAAATATTAGGTAGTAAAATATTAGGAAATCTGCATTTACTTCAAAATGAATTTATTATTGAAAACCTATCAATTGAGTTGTATTAAAAAAAATATTTTCTCCCATTTTCCACCGCATTGTAGCTTTGTGAAAATAGTTCACTTTGGGGAACAATGTAATTATGTCTAAAAACTACATTTTAGTGAGTATAACCAAATCTAGAACTATTCCTAATAGGATGAAGTTGTGAATATATTTCATCAAAATATTTCATTCTAGAAATAAAATTTGAAAAAAGATTCATTAAGGAAACATTTTTGGATTTTAGTCTGACGATAAAATTCTTATAATCAAAATCATTTGTTTTAAAACATCTGTTACCCTACAAAAAAAATTTCATAGAAATAACATTTTCATGATCCTTAGAGAGTTTATCATTCTAATAATTAACATCCTTATGGTTTCTAGAATAATATTGAAAATAAAATGACTTTTTGATCATTATCTTTAGAAAGATCAGAATAATCTTTTATTAAAATAGAAATTCCCTAAATTTTTCCACTAACTTCTTTTTTATATTAAATTTTAAATTTTCAAGTAATTTAGAAAATCTAGAAACATATTCAAATGAAGGTAATGTATAATCTCCCAATAAATATTATTCATCATCCGAATATTCATAATATTATTCATTAATAAAATTAACATTTAGTGAAATATTTTTTAATGATTTAGGATTATATACCTTAGCCATTAGTAAATGATTTCCAATCGGTACTCAAGCTGTTAGACCAATATTATTCTGACCAGAAGATTCATAATATGAAGATTCATCTGAAGAGTAAACACCACTAGAAAATGAGGTTTCATTTATTAATACTTTCTTAGCCTTAGATTTTTAATACTTCTTTCTCTTCCATTAAAATTAGTTTTCCTTACTATATTTTCTCTTAATCATAGGACAATCAGGTATAATATGTATTTTCCATTCATAATAGGTTACATAAGAATCATTCATGTATTCTCTTTCTTTATTATTATACCTGTACTTAAAATATTTCTTTCGCATAATCTTGTTCATCCTTCAATAAATATTGGATAATTGATTCATAGACTATTCACTTTCATTTGATTATGATATAATAGAAGATTTTATATCTTTTGATCTGGTTACCCTTTCCAGAGTCTTGGATAGAGATGTAGTAGTGAATGCTACACATCAATTACCATTCTTATTTTTGTTGAAATCAACATATTTTTTTAGTCATGTTTAATTCTGAAGAATATTTCTAAATAACTCATCACGACTATTGTTAGATACTTGTCTATTCTCATCAATAGTTTTCCATTTATATTCCCATTAATTGTGCTTGTTATAAATCATCATAACCACAAGAACATTATCATGATTACCTTTATATCCCACCAATTGAAGATTCTTGAAAATGGTCATAAATCATTTTTGAAAATTTAAAATAGGTTCTCCAAAATGAAAAAAAAAATCGATGATATTGAACTCTTAAGAAAGAGCTTCTAGTCTCTATCACATTAGATGATCTAAAATGTGTATCCTCATGTTTCATCCAAATTTAGTCGGCAGATTCAAAAGAATATATTTGACTATATATATATTCCTTGTCACAGGAAACAACAATGTATTGATTACATTATAGTTTACATGTGATTTGTTTCCTGGTTGATAAGGTTTTAACTTCTTTATATGGAATTTTTTAATCCCCATAGGGAAAAAAAATTTCCCACACTCGTGTTAATGAGAAAAGTATTCTTCTTATCTCTCTATCACACATAATCCTTACCATCAAAAAGAGGTGGTTTCTGAATATTGTGTTGTTCTTTAGAACCAACATTCATACCTTCTATTTTATATGAAAAAAAATACATTAACAAAAAAAAATTAAACAAAATTTATAAATGGAGATAAAAATATTTATGCAAATATTGAGTTTGAAATGTTAAGAAACAAGATATAGAGAAAAAATAAAACATGAATAAAACTTATAAATAAGTATGATTGTTATAGATACCATCAATGATACCAATTATAGTATTAAAATATAACATGTAGATAGAAAAATACAAGAGATGGGGGTTAATTTTATGGTTAAAACATTATCTTTGAAAATAAATAAAACACCTAGTTAAAAAAGATAAAGAAATTGGATTCACTAACCCTGTTTAGTTTCTTAACTATGAAACTAACATTCTCAGGGTCCAGAAATAAGGATCAATAATGAAACATAACAACACATTACATAAGGAACTATTATACCTAAAAGCATATAGAATATTATTTATCAGAGTATGTAAAAGTACATGAAAAAAATAAGAATGTTATAATTTCATTCTTTACAAACTACTTGGGAATTAAAACAAAAAACAACAACAAGTAAAAAAGTGGTAAATCATTTAACCCAAAGAGTGGGGTGTCCAATTATCTAGGATAATGGTCCGATGATGTATATTTTAATGAAAGTATGTCTTAACCACACCAGGGTAATCCCTAGAAAAGAATATATGTGTCTGTATTGATGTACCAACAATCTCTCAATCATTAAGGTATTTGACACCTCTATCATCCTGTAGCCGGAACCCCTAGATTGTAATCAACATTAATCAGGGTTTCAAAAAGCATGCTGTAAAATATTTTCATGGTCAAAAAAGGTTTTTTTATTAATCACACAAGGAAAGTGTTTTTTTCTCTCTCTCTAAAAATCACTTCATATCATATAATATCTAGTGTAATAGAATGATCGATAGATAATGATATCATTCAAATGAGCTTATATTTATATGAAAATCACTAACATTGGAATCCCTCATCTAACAATCATAATTTTCGTTGAATCTCTGAGGGACCTGTACACATGTCTCTCAACCCACAGTAAGATTGAAAAATATTGTATGAAATCTTTTAATTATCATAAAACCATTGGAAACATTATCATGCTTGAGAATCAATAATATATATGGAATATAATGTAACTTAATCAAAAATAAATAATCCAAATATAATAGAATTAGGTGTCTAAATACATAAACAAGTGAATTATTGAAAATATATATTAGTATGTTGTTTTTATAAAAATTCATAATTATATTCTATAGATTTCGGAGTTTGAAATTTGATGAATTTAGAGTCTAAATTCTAACGAATTTAGAGACACAATTATGTGGAATCGAGAGTAATAATTCTAAGGAATTGGAAGAGTGATTTTTAAATAATTCAGAGACCAAATTATGAAAAATGTGTAGTCTGAATTACAGAGAATTTGGAGTCTGAATTTTAGAGAATTCAATGTTTTTATTTCAGAGAATATTTATTCTAAATATCAAGGAATACAGATCCTAAATTTCAATGAATTCAATGTATGAATTTCATATGATTCGTGGACTGGGTTTTTGAGAATTCAAAGGCCCATTTTCATAGAATTTGGAGTCCCAATTTCTCTGAATTAAAAGTCTGATTTTCATAGAATTGAGAGTATAAATTTCATAGAATTTAGGGTCAGATAATAGTAACACAATGTAGCATAAAAAATGTAATATTTTGATGTTTTTTATAAGGATCCAAATTTTTGTATTAGTAAAAAAGTAATTCGACTTGGTTTTTAGAAGACATTTAATAAGACCATAAAAACCATGATATTGATAAATCATTTCAAAAAGAATGAAAATTTTTCTTATGAAAATAATTCATATAGAAAGATAATTTTTATTAATAAAATGTTTTCATGATTTTCCAAACATTGAGGAAGGAGAAAGTCAAAAGGAAACATTATTGAATCATCACTAGAAAAATTTCTAGCATACATTTTATGGATATATTTAAAAAATATACTTCATTTTCAAGAAAATGGAAAATTATTGGAGGAATATAATGTAAGGGAGCCCAATGAATATTGTTTAACTTTTTTAATTTTACATGAATGTCGCTAATTTTCCACTATAAAAGAGAACACTGCCCATCACTTCTTCACACATATGAAGCCAAATTTTCCCAAACAACCCCCGAAAAAATAATCAACCAATATAACTAATATAAAACTATAATTATCACTTTGTGATGAAATCCAGACAAGTAATCCCTATAGTGTAATCTAGAAGGATTTACTCAAATAATAGGTAACTCCCTTGAAAATTCAATTTTTTCTATTTCATATCCACCCTCTAGATTTTCTTATTACATGATTATATTATATAATATGTATCTTAAATATAATGTGATTTTTATGATGATTTCATGTAATAAACTCACACATAATTCCATCAAATGGTATACACAATCATCGTTTATATGTTTGATAGACTACCACCTCACTGAATGATTTACTTCATTCTTCAATTTCCAGAATTCATGGTTGGGAATAATCTTGTTATTTATATTTAAAAATGAGATATAGGATATATACAATTTCTTTATTTTTATAAAATTACTATATAATATAATCATTAAATATACCCTCTATATCGAAATACGGTAAGACTATTTGTGGACTTACGGACTACCGCCACAAAAAAACGTTGGTATTTAATTCACAATTTACATGTAATTTATTAAGGAATTTATTAGTAAACATATATGATAAATATGAAATTATATTTCTAATGGTATGGTAATATATTTATGATTTAATTTATTACATTCAATAATGCCTGAAAATGGATATAACATTCATGATTACAAATGGCCTACCTTCTCTATAAACGGTTTATTTGATTCCATATTTCTTCCATTTATATGTTATTATATATTTTTATATTTGAAAAATATGTTTTATATAATTTATTTACACTATTTAAAAATTTAAATAATTATCTATGAATGGGGATAAATAATAACTAGTCAAAACATATAAAAACAAATCATTTATAACCCAAGACATGACATTAACATAAAATAATTAATAATTGGTTAATATAAAGTCATAATAATATAATATATTGGATTATATATAAGAAAAATATTCAATATTAGATATAAAATAATTTAATATTTATTATACATGATTTTTTAATGTGTATGATGAAATTCATGACATAAGGAATGGTTTTTCTTGTCTTAGTATTATTTCATGGAGAATTATGCCATATTCCGCTCTCGTTTCATTTTCTTGGGGTAAATAATTCCAATGAATGTATCCAATGATTATTATACAAAAGTTAATGTGTATATATAGGTCCATTTCATGACCATATTTCTTGGGGTTTAGGGGTCAAATGTTTCCATATCGATAATGTAATTATTATCCCAATTTTGTTTCTTTGAGATACATGCAATGTTATGAAACAATAATTTTATATATTGTGTATATCCAAATATTTGAAATTTTATTTCATTAATATCAATTTTTAATTATATTTTAATATTAAATAAATGTTATTAATTCCTGGGGATTATGATTCAATGTTACCATTGTTGTAACAATTAATTACCACAATCTCATTGTTTATTGAGATTGTTTATGATTACGCTTCAATTGATTAAATATTATGATCATTAATTTGATAACATTGATTAATTTACTTATCCTATTTTATTTAATGATATAATCAGTTTATGGTGTTACTTTTTACATACTTTTCTTCTTTTGATAAATATGAAATTGTTTTCATGAAAATCTGACATTATTTCTTTTTTCAATTAAAAATATATGTTCTTCCAAAACCATTATTTTTATAAGTATTTTAAAAATTGTATTATTATTAATTTTAAAAGATAATACTTCACATTATTTACCTTTTTCTTGAATATTGTTTTTTAATTGAATATTCTTGAATTTTTCTGGTCAATGTAATTTATTTACATTTTACAGAATAAACAAATGTTCGGCTTATACAGATTTACATGTTTTCATGAATATCATTTTTTGGAAGCTTCCTTTAAATGTTTAAAATATTTACTTTTTATGATAATTATTTTTAAGTATAAATTATTCATTACTTTTAATTTTCTTTTCAATGAAAATGGTTTTTCGACATTTTTTAGTTTTTAAAAACTATAGAAAAAGGTTTTCAAATAATACATTAAAATTTTTAAATGTTCTTTTTGAAGGAAAATGTTTCCATGTTTTTAAATAAATATAGTAATTGATATTTTATTCAATAAATGTTTGTAAATTACTTTTAATGATTCCATTATATGTTTTGAATGTTATTTTGAATGAAAATTTATGTTCTATGTGATCATCTAAAATCCTTCTCAATTTATGATGAAATATTTTTATATAGTTTATGCTATATGGATATGATAAGAGGCTAATATAAATATACATTACTTAATTGATTATATTTTGATTTCATAATATTTATAGAACCCATTTATTTTCCATGGGTAGATCATGTTTAAATGGGATTGTTATGAAATATGTTTTTTTACACCTTCTAATCATGCATCAATTAGATTGAAATTAAACCCATATATTTTTCTTGGGTTAATAATGTAATTAAAGAATAATTACTTTAAATTTTTTTGATGACATAAATTTATTTTTCGATTATCCATGTTGTGGTTCATAGACATGGATTATACAATGCGTAGTCCAGACAATGTTTAGTAAACCCATTATATCTTATATTATAGGGAATACCAGATAGTGGTGGGTATGGATGTTACAACACATACAATGTGGTGTCTCAAATAGATATGATTATTCTCATATCATCTTATAATATATATTGTCCTAGATTACACTAACTAATCCCATTATAATTTATGCAATGTGTTGGACCAGATAGCACATGGTAAGCCTGTTACATCTTTTACGATGGGGTGTTATATGTAGCACTGGGGAGAAAATTATATCTTACATGAAAGGAAGGAATTATTTATCCAACTAATGAATCAGGAAATAATTTTTATTTGTTAACATAATGATCATACCATGTCAATGTTCCTAATCGACTAAGTGAAAAAATGGAAAATTTATGCACTCTAAAGAAAAGACTACACCTCACGATGGTTGTGTTTCTTTCCAAGTATGTGTAATCACCCTGATGTTACCATATATGTTTTATAAATTATATTTTGATTACGGAATGGTTTTTCATGTTTATGATTTGAATAAAAATTATACATTTTTTATAATTTTTATTCACTTATGGCATGTTCTATTGAGTCACTTTTGATTCATATCTTATGAATTACCAATATTTATCACATGAATAATTTATATGATCATTGAAAGGTAATGTATGATCTTAAAATAATATTATAATATTATAACACCATCAGTCTCATGATTTTATTATGCATCTCATTTAATTACCCCTACTAATCATTTGATCTCACAATTATTTATGTTCATTTATTATGGAGTAAGGTTTTAAGGAGTAATAATGTGGAATATCATTACAGTGGATGTTGACGATCTTTCACAATTTATAATAATATGTTTCCATGTATCCAAAGACAATAAACTATTATGGCCTTTGTACATGTCTTCTTTTATTGTGATAAATATTCCAATGAAATGATTTAACATCCAAATATGTGAAGACTGAGTAACAATAAAATTGATTATTGATGAGGTAATATTTTCATAATTATATGATAAAATTTTCATTCTGGATAAAAGTGTTACATATTTATGTACAATAGTTTTTTTACTTGTATATTAATGAATAAAGAGATCAAACTGAAAAAATTATATGTCTATATATATTGGGGACTATAAATTCACAATAAATTTCAACATTAAAAATAAACAAAATTAGGATAATTTCTCAAGAAATAAGAATTAATGAGTTTCATCAATGGCAGGAATAGAACATGAATAAATTCTAAAGGATCAAGTGGGGATGGGTGGTGAAATTATAACTGAAGGGGCTCCACTATTCATTTATCAACAAATATACTAACCACATTTATTAAGTATAAAGGAATAACAATGATATTCTCATATAAAGAAGTTAAAATCAAAATAAATTATAAAAGTTTTATTGCATTAATAACATATATATAGTCATAGTTACAGTTAAAAAAAAATCAACAATTTTGAAGAAAATTATATTCTGTTTAATGAATATCATAACTCAAATTTACATTTTTATAGAACCAATAAGTTTATTAATCAATGAGGTCTTATCTAGTGAGACAATAGAGAATTAGAAATTACATACAATGATTCAGGTGGATTAATCATCCAATAATTTAATAACAATTGAATATTATTTATAGGCTTCATATATCCCCTCTCTGAAGGAATATAAAATTAATTTCATATAATATTTCTTTTATTGTGATATTCATGATAAATGATGTAATAATGGTTCTCATCGGATACCCAACCATGATTGAAAATTTCATATAGAAAATATCATTACATTTATCCTCTTTGACCATTGTATATTAGTTATGAAATAAGACTTCAAATTGAACATTTTTTAGTGTTATATAACAAAAATCTATTAATTATTAAATTTTTTATAGAATTATTTTATCAAATTAATACAATAAGGTGAAAATCAACACTATATAGTGTAGTCAAATATATTGGGAGTTTGAATTTAGTATAAAAAAATATAGGTCATTCGAAGGAAACATTCACATTATATCATTGAAATTAAAGACCAATAAAAAATGTTGGTTCATATCATGTACAATGATAATTTTTAAAAAATCATAAAAATTACACATTATAGTGATTTACATGAGAAAAAGTTTTTATACTATAACCTCATGACCTGATGTTGTTGATTAAAATCTATTATATGGGTGTATTTTTTATAGATATAGTTGAGAAGGTGTGAGACATGATGAACGAATTCTATGTTTCCCATAGTAATAAAACACTATTTAAAGATTAAGAAGTAATTTAATTTTTCATTAATGTTGGTGACTATCATACTAAATTTATTAGTATGGAAGATGTTGTAATTATTCATCAATAACGGGATGAAAATCCTCTGTTATATTTTCCCATATGATAATTTGTTTAAATTGGTTCATTTTCATATTATTTCTCTATCCCATATAACCTCAATGAGATATTTTATTATAATTTTCATTAAAGGAATAATACATTAGACCAAACACATGTATATAATATTGATGGTATATAAGTAGTTTAATTCCTTCATATGATATAGAATTAGTCATGATTCATGATATAAGAGAGTTTGTTCTTTAAAATAAGGAAATATTTATAGTCAAAATACAATAGAGGTTGGTAAGATGTAAAATGATTTAAGAGAAATTTTCGAAATAATGAGGAATATTAATCACATATTTTCATTTAATGATATTAAATATTAATTTCGAGGAATTTTGTTTTAATATGGTAGGGGGAATGTAAGTCACATGATTTAATATTGGATATATTTTTCATCCATCAAATTAGAAATAATAAAAACATTATGATTTAATGATTTTCAGTAATATAATAAATTTTAGGGAACCAAATTCATTGTAATATTAAAAACAATAAATAAGAAAACAATAATATGAATTAAATCACCAATGTTTGAATTGTCTCAATCATATAATCTCACGAAAACATGATTAATTGTTATACAGGAATATTAAATAAAATGAAATAATTTTTGGAATATGTTTTCATGAAAAATATATATTTTAAAATAAATATTAAAATATACAATGTGGGGATTTATTTTAAAAAAACCAGGATGAAAATGTTTTAGATAGAATCTAAACATTAAATTATTGGAATTTTATAATTATTTGTAAATCACACTTGATCATTAATAAATTTTTAAATTTTTATATACTTTATAGTTGATTTGAAAAGGAAATTTTATATCCTAATTATAATGATGGAGAAATTTTTTTAATCATAAAAAAATACATGAATTATCAGAATTAGGATAATTTAAGTAACATAGAGGTAGAGTTTAATAAGAAATTTCTTAAAATCCTAGAATTATTTTTAAAATGATAAAATTCAAATTTTGATTCAGGATTATGAAATTATATACATGTTAAATTTTTTAAAATTTTGATAACAATCAAATTTTATGGAAAATAATAAAACAATTCATTTTTAATAATGATTTTATATGAGTGATGTATGTTAAATCATAAATAAATTTTTTTTATCAATTCCTCAATATATAAAATTTTTTATGATCCAAAATATTTATTTCTAAATTATATAATAATATTCAAATCTATAATGGAATCTATAAGGTACAAAATAAAATTTACCCCATTAAAAACAAATTAATGAAATGATAACAATAATAATTTTAAAAAAATAAATTTTTTATTGGTATTGTTACATATTAAATTTTTCTATACAACATTGAATTGTTATAGATTGAAAACAAATTCTCAAATCGTTGGGTAAATTTGTATTAGGTTATAATGACATTTTAAGTGATATATAAAAACAATCACTATTGTTTACTAAATATAAAACTCATTCAACCCATTTCAACCGATATACATTATTTGATATTGTACCACATATCTCTATATATCAATGATATCTTCCTAAAATTAGCAAGATATTAAATAATTCTGATTTTTTTGTTACCAATATGAAATATAAGGGTATTTTTTTTATATTTCATCTGTTACTTTTATAAGAAGATAATTCTAATCTAAATTTATTATATTTTTATTTTTACATATTAATTTATTTAATATATATTTTCCATTTAATAAAAATATTTGTTTTATAATTTCAAACATTATACATCAATTTTATCAGGATCTGTTTGTTTGTAAGAATATATATAACAATGAATTAAAATTAACTATTCATATAGAAATTGTATTTTTAAGTAATTAAAGATGTCACCGAACCATTTTCTAATATATTTCAATAAAATCATTAATTTTAAATTTTATAATGTATATTATTCCTAATGAAAAAAATTAAATTTTCATTATATAGTGATAAATTGTAGTGATTTAAATCGATTAATAAAACACATATAAAATGTTATTATTATTGAATTTTCTTTTATCGTACGCACTAACATATAAAAAACATATGAATTTTTATTTTTGATTTATTTGATTTACTCTAGATAAAATATTATTCCATTTATTATAATGATTATTAATATGCCTATATATTACTTGAATCCATATTAAAAATCATTATATTTAAATTCTTGATGTATATTATTTATTTTATTTTATAATTTATTCTGTATTTGACATTATTTAATGTATTATGTAATTTATTTTATTCCATTATAGAATTTATATAATAATTTATGTGATAGGATAGATCATAAATTATATAGACCCTCTCTATAGCAGTAGGCCTGATGAGATTATAATATATAGTAATTAGAGCAACAAAACCTATTATATACAATTTATTAGAATAAGACCTTATGTTTATTTTTATAATACATAATATAAGTTAATACAACTATAATTTTATCAATATTTATTTAATGATTATTATTTAAAAACTTAACCTTTAATTTATTTTAATTTTAATCATTCATTCGTACAACACTATATATTTCATTACCATATTGTGTGTATACTATGTGATTCATTATACCTTTTTATGTCCTTAATTTCATCTCATTGTAATGATTAACAATTACCGTAGGTAATAAATATTAATGATATACATGAAATTTTATGTATATGATGAAGAACGAAAAATTATGTGTTTTATAATTTATTGATTACCCTATAAACCATGTTTCTTAAATTAAATATAATTAATATGAATATATATAGTTTATTATGATATATTAAATCTTGGATTTTTTATGTGATATAATATATTCTAATTCCATGTAATAATGTTTAGGGACTCTATGTGGCTGGTGTTGGGGGTGTTATATGTTGAAAATGAATATGAAGTATTATAGAGTTAAATTTTATATATAATTATATTACGAGATCATTATTGATTATAAGGAAGGACCTAAACAAGACAGGTATATGAATCTTATACCTTTTAACTAAATAAATTTGGAAGATAATAACTTCTATATCTTGATGATAAATTATGATTCAATACGAAGAAACAAAACTAATTCCACGATTTACCAAAATATATATTTCATATTAGAATTCACGGTTTAAATTATTTAAAAATATTAATTTTTTTAGTATTTAAATATTTATAATGTTCAATGTATACCATATGTAAATTATATGATATAGTATGAATTTTTAGATTTCATTTTTTAAATAGATTATGTTTATACAATAGTTATTTTTCATATTTTCATATAGTTAGTTAATTATAAAATATGAAAACATAATGTTGAGAATGATCCAATATTTGGGCCACTGATTAAGGCAATTAATAGAGTGGGATAGTGTTATATATGTTTTATAAAACTGATGATTTATATCATGATAGTAAGTTAAATGCCATGAAAAATTCTAAAACCCATTGGATTCTAACATTAATCTATTATCTATATCATGTTTAATCTTTATTTATAACCACATTTCATATAAACACTTAAAATTTCATGTTAATTTTTCCACAATATTGGTAAAAAAATTAAATGTTTCATAAAATGGTTTTCATCCAATTCCATATTGATGATTTTTATTGGTTTTGAATGAGAACATAAATAAAAAATGTTGTTATAAATTATAATTGCAAAAATTATTTTTGAACGATTTGATAAGAAATTTTGTGATGATTTATAATAACACTAAATTTGGGAATTAATAAATAATTTAAATAAATTTCAAAACAACATTACCAATCATCTTGTACATTCATGAAAAAATCAAATCTAACATAAAAATAAGGTAATAATGATGATTATGACATGATTTTTGATAAACCATAAACATATTGTATATGGAAAATGAATAAAATTTTATCATTTTATATTTCATATCACTCATTTTATAAACAATTGGATTAAAATTTATGAAAATTAATTTTAGTTTCTAAAATTAACCAAATTATTTTACTCATGACTACAATATATCCTTTACGAAACAAATTAAAAAATATCCATTTTATCTTGTAATATAAAAAATTACTGATGACATGCATACAAGTTATTAAAATATTAGGAATATATTATAAATTTCAGTGTTCATGCATGACCCGATTGAGATATGTGGCCATTTATTTTATTTAAGAAATTTTTAGGGTGATGTGAATTTAAAAATTTAAATAATCACATAATAAATATATTTTTAATAATGCTACAACTCATACCCTATATAACATTCATTGAAAAAAAAGAATAATATATATGGACTCACAAAATAAAACATCCATATAATTTTTATCCAATGGTTTTCATACTACGGTCATTGTCCACATATTTATAAATTCATATCTCATCATTAATTTTTTAGTAGTAGGTAATGTATATATGAATAATCATTATTTTATATTTTATACCTCCTTCCCATTTCATGGAGTAAACAATTTCAATAGAATAAAAAAATTTAGATTAGGAGAATATCTCCAACATGTGATCCAGTGAAGAAAGATACTATTTATGTATGGTTTTTATTAATTATTTATTTTAGTTATTTATGATTATTTGGTCATATGGACATGCACATTCATGTAAAATATGCCAGTCCAAAGGAGGATCTTTCATATATACTAATATTTGTAATATACATGAACTTTATAAATAATAAATTAATCTTATTTCTTTTATAATTAAAAATTAATAAGATAATACCATTAACCTAATATTCATTACACAAACATTAATATAACTTAGTTGAATCATTTTTATTAAAAAATGAACTTTTAAACCCATACATGGACCCCATCTATTATATATCATAAAACTACAAAATTATATATCATATTTGAATAGATACTATATGTGTGATCCCTTACCATAAAAAACAAATATATTTTGAAAATTTATTTTGAAATTTTTGTAACAACACATAAACCAATTATTAATAAAACTCATATGATCCCTATATGATTTACAAGACACCATCCAAATTTAAAGTGCTATCACACATGAGGAACTATATATTTTCCACTATCACTACTAGTTCAAAAAAATAATCCTTTAAAAAAAATTCCGATAATTATATATTATATTCCAATTAGGAATATCATTATATAATAATTTACTCATACAATGTAATTTTTTTTATTTTTACAGATATGATTAATACCATGACCAATTATTAAGATATCATCCCATACTAAAAAATGGATAACAAGAGCAATAAATAAGATGAAATATCTATTAATAATGACCCATATAATGAGGATATACATAGGGTATAACCATTAGTTTATATATTTTAATATTCTTGAAATATCAAAAAACCTAGGACACATTGTTTTTCTTCTACAAAGATACATTCTACTCTACTAGATGTTTTTATAACACCATAATATGACCACATTATACATTATAATAAATTCATATATACATATTTATTTATATTGATAGTGTAATATAACCTAATATACAACCATTAATGAAAATTATATTCCCACATTACAAGTCACATTAACTAATCCTCCAATTATGATTACTCACATTTTCATTCATCTCATATTATTGATGGAAAGAGATTTTATAATGGATATCAAATAAAAATATTTATGAATTTTTTAGATCATTCCATATTTATTTCTATTTCCTCTATCAAATTTATTCTATATTTGAAACTCTTATTCTTTTACTACATTTCATCATTTAAAATATATAATTTACAGAACCCTTTTTTTCTATTTCATTCAATTTAAAATCTTTATTAATAATTATTATTTCATTTTTTCTTATAAAAACCTCTTAATTTCATTCTAAATAGACGATAAAAAATACTTGAATGGTCAAAATTAATATAAATAAATGGAAAATTCATTAAAATAATGAGAAATATATAAATGAATATAAAAGAAGAAAATTGAAATTAAATAAAAAAATTAAAAAATGTGTAACAAATGAAAAAAATATAAATTAACGAAAAATAAATAAAATTCGATATATATATAGATAAAATATAAAAATAGAATTATCGAGAGAACAAATAGAATTAAAATATTGTAATTAATTTATAAAAATAAATATGTTGATCATATGAAAATTTAATGTGTTTGGATGAAGAAATAAATAAATTAACAAATAATGAAAAAAAATTGAATGATAAATATATACCAATGATAATTTAGAAAGGAACAAAATGATTAAATTAAATTAACATTACTTAAAAAAATTGATGAAAATAATATTAATTACCAAAAAATCAGAAAATATAAACAATAGATATTAATATAACAAATAAATAAAAAATAAACAAATTAATAATGAAATATATAACAAAAATATGATAAAGAAAAAATATGAAGATAAGATTGGTAAATAAATAATGGATAGAGAAAAAAATTACGCAAATAAAAAGTATACCGAGACCATAAAAATTACACTCAATTAAAAAAATCTATTATATTCCACATTTAATTAAAATAATAGGCATTCATTTATTTAGTTGGTTCTATGATTATATAATGTTTTCCTTTTTTATTTTATATCAATCTAAAAGGGAAATTAAATTACTATTATAAATTTAATATACTTTCAAACCCCTATCAAAGATGTATGACATGAATGTAGAAATATATCACCTAACTTTATGGTCAGTCTATGAGCATGGAAACGGGTTTACATAATATAATTTATAATCCATAGTATGAAAACAATATTTCATACTCTCCCACATGGTAAAAATATATAACGGCCCATAAATCCATGATATTTAAAAAAATAAATGGGATTATTTTGACACCATTCCCTGAGAGAACATGTAATTCCAAGGCCTAGAGTGGTGGGAGTATTTTTACGAACTATTTTCAAGTTCCATTAAATAAAAATTCAATAGGGTCCTCAATATGAGTTGTATATCCTTTGATTGTATGACAAATCTACGAGAATTGGAGCCCTCCACATGATGTTAATGATACCTAGATATGAGCTAGTGATTTCCGGACAGACTAAGGTGCATGCCTCTCCTTACATGAGAAAATGGGGTGTCACAGGATAGTCTGGAGCAGTTCTACCAAAAATCTGCATAGTGGAAAGGGTGGGACTCATCCCTTGGTATTCCTTATTCATGTATTGAGTTCTAAATTATGATGAATGGTCCATTAGTGTCAATAACAAGAGATTAATGTACTATAATGTTTCGGACAGAGGTCATTCTCTCAAGCATAATAATAGAAATGGTAGAGTTGTAGCTGATGTAGTGCATATCTCGGATGGTGCCATCCAGTATGGCTATGTTTTTGGGGTGTATCAACCTAATTTATGTGTTACATTTTGAATCATCAATGAGAATCTTGATACTAGTTATAAGGCTGGGACCATATGTTTCTTAGTGACTTAGATGAGTTTATGTGGATAACATTGGTATATGTATTGGAATATTCCTCAGTAAGGATGAATGTGTGTTTCTTTGTGCATATTATCTTGTGTTTTACCATTTTGGTTTCAGGGAACCCTACTAGGTATTTCTTTACTCACCCCTGCATGGGCTTTACCTGCACCTATCATGTTATGAGTAGATGATCGACACTTTCATGGTGTCTATGAAGGACACAAACCAGGTGGTATTTTGTGGGAGAACACAGACGAGACATACTCCTATGGATTCAGAAAGCTAACCACCACCAACACTTTCAGTGGGGTCATCTATGGATTTCTTCAAGTGATATTTTTGTAATTTCTTGT
Organism: Viscum album; assembly: GCA_963277665.1. Classification (NCBI taxonomy): domain Eukaryota; kingdom Viridiplantae; phylum Streptophyta; class Magnoliopsida; order Santalales; family Viscaceae; genus Viscum; species Viscum album. The sequence continues at coordinate 1,783,442,755 of OY728121.1, read as the reverse complement.
TTTCAGTTTTTCTTTTGTTGGGTTTGTATTCTAGCCCATTGGACTTATAGCTTGTACCTTTTCTCAGTTGTTGTTCAGTGGAATGCATGTTTTTATTTCCAACTCTTTTGTACATTGTTTTTTCAATTTTCGTGTGAATAGGTACTCATGAAAATACCTCCCCCTCAAGGGATAATTCCTCCAGTGCTAGTCACATGCCCCTATAATTTGGGAGGAAGTAATGTGGCAGTCACGACATGGGCCCTGGGGGACAGGCTATGAAAAATTGGTATCAAAGAGTGGTTCAGTTCCACATATGAACAAAAAGTATTCGAGATTGTATTGGGTTTCATCATGATCATTATATGATGTTTTGAGTTCGAATATCAGGATAGAGGTTATACTATTGGTGTAGAGGTTGATGTATCCATTCAGGGGGACTCTGATAATCTTTTTTTTACTCACTACATTTGTACCCTAGTCTCTAGGAAATAAATGGTACATGCATCATATAGGAATAGTTTCACTTTTCGTGACCTTATTGAATCATCTCTCTAGATATACTCTCTTAACCATGGTTCATGTTGATTCATTTCAAAATTCTTCCAGGATAACCACCAGATAGGATGCGACAACATGATTGTAATGACGATCGTCATAGAGTAGAGACTTCAGTGTAGAGCAATGATTCGTAGGCACTACCTCTAGGTGGTGCATCAGTGATGTCACCAACAGTAGATTAGTAGTTGCTACCAGAACTACAAGTAGATTATGCACATAGGATGACTGAATATATGAGTTCCATATGAAGAGACCTCATAGGATCTATGGTGAGAAAGATCCCCAGGTAGTTTAGGATTGGCTTGGGGCGGTTACGTGAGTCTTCTGCCAAGTGAGGACTCCATTCAACAAGATGGTGATCTTAGATGCAAGCCCGCTTCTGGGATAGATGGGGATATGGAGGTGCTTGGTGATCTAGATGCACGATATGGTGACCGTAACATTGTTATACTTTGAGAACCTCCTTAGTAATGAGTACATTCCAGCGATATTACATTCTATGCATATATAATTGCAGCTACACCTATTGTAGGGATTCATGATGGTACTAGAATACTTAATGCGATTCAAGTATCATTCACAATACACTATAGATATAGTGTGTGACCCTTAGTTTTGGGGAAAAACCTTTTACTAGGGACAACGCTAGGAGATCAGGGCATATGTGATACCTCTTACCATTCCTTCATATGCGGGGGTGATGGAGTGAGGCTTGGTAGATGAGAGTTTCCTGGTATAGGAGCACATAGATGTGACCAACTGTAGAGGTCATGAGGTAAAAGCATCTTCTGGATCTTGAAGATGATAGGTGACATGACCACGACATATGAGTCCTACCCTCAACTGAACATAGACACATTGGTCTGTGGTGTAGGAGCAGCGCCAAGGAGTAGATCAACCACAAGCAAGATGATTTTACACTTTCAATGTATGGGAACATCTCATAAGGTATTTTTCGACCTATCGTGCTACTAAGAGGGATCTGGAAGATGAACCACCTTGGTAGAGACAACACATGGGGAATGGATTTCTAAAGAAATGGTTGTTTGGGCAGAGGAGCTAGTTGAGAAGTAGTAGGTGGTTCGCTCGAGGCTCATGGAGCTATAGGGCGTTTGCAAGATTAGCTACATGCAATATTGGATTATGAACTAGAGGCTCTATGAGATATTTGCAGTACGATATGGGTATTTTATTTTTGCAGATTTTTAAAATAGGATCTGGTGCAAGTTTTTCACTTATTAACATGAGTTTTATTTGAGATTTCGAGGTTTCTGTTGGACAGTGTACTTGACCCTCATGAATAGATACTTTTTCTTGTGGATTCTCATTGATCACACACTAGGGTTGGGAGTGTTACATAACTCATGGAGGTTAGAGTTGTGGTGGGATCCCTTAGTCATGGTATCGAGGCCTTATGATGAAATTCATGGTATGGAATATTACCGTTCATACCCAGATTGAATGCATTAGAAAAATGGAGCGGTTTTTTCCGTGATGATGTAAATAGGTTTCCCTTTGGGTGAAGGGGAAACTTGGGTATCACAGGGAGGAATCTTGAAAAAATTCATTCTTGGAATCATTCCATGGTTGCAAAGTTAGTCCGAATGATGTTTCCAAAGTATGGACTCGTTTCTTATCATCTATACTCAGTAGGGATTCCACAAGTGAGTGTGGAAGTGTTCCTGGTTCGAAAGGTTGTGTCGCCACTTAAGGTTTTAGATAGTGGGACTATTAAGACCCATAATTCACTATGGTGAAGCCATGTTTCACTTGTAATAATCTATACATGTTTGGTGTCATCCCTAAATACGTAACACATTTTGAGGATTTATTATATCTCATCCAATGGTGGATGTAAACTGTGGGGTTCTATTTGTATATGTGTCAGGTGAGCATGAATGAGATCCTCTATACCCCATTACCGTAGATGGACCATATTACATGGTTCCTTCCCACTTATCATAGCTAATGAAACATCTGCCTATTATTACACAATGTTGAACTATCAGAAGCTGGACATGGGAGTGGTCGATCTCGGTGGTTCCTCGGGGTGTGTTATTGTAAGCAGCACAAAGGCCATTAATGAACTCAGTTTTCATCCCATGAGTGTACACTTTTACTATTCCGGGACAAAAATCCATAGGATAGGGAGAATGTGTTGGCAATGATTTACATGTAATTTATTATAAAAAAAAATAAACGGGAATATTTTGAGACAATGCTCTAAGAAAAAACATAATTCCATGCCCTAGAGTGGAAATTTTTTTTCCAAACTATTTTTATGTTCATTTAAATAATCATGTGAGACAGTCCTCCAAAGGAGTTTGAGATACTTCAACTCTAGGGCCTAACAATTAGAATCAATCACCTCCACTGGATGTGAATTTTACCTTGATAGGAGCTAGTGCTCCCTTGACATACTAATGTGCATGCCAGTCATTATTGGAGTGACTGGGGTAGTGCTCCCTCAACTCTGTGTAGTCGTGAGGGGAGAGCCTCTTCACTTGGGTTTCATTGTTATTCATTGGACACATGTCAGTGATGACTGGACCTCTAGTTCCATGCACTAGGGATGAACATTGAATAATGTTCTTGAGAGTGAATGTTCTCTTGTACATACCATTAGAAATGGTAGAGTTGTACTTGATGGAGTGCATCTATCAGTCTATTCCATTATGAAGGCTACAGTCATGTAGCATTTTCTCATCATTTATGTGTTACCTTTCGAATCATAGGTGAGAATATGGATGATGGTTTTAAGGTCAAAACCTTATGATTCTTAGTGGCTGAGACATGTATATATGGATGACCTTGGTATATGTTTGGGTGTATAACATAGAAGGTAATACTATTCATTTCCTCTTGTTTTTTCTCATGTATTTTACCATTGTGGTTTCAGGGTCCCCTGTTGAGTATTTCATTACTCACGCCTACATGGGATTTTCCCGAATGTGTCTTGTATTGTGCAGATGATCTAACCATTTAAGGATTATAGGGAGGACTAGAACCATGTGGCGATTAGTGAGAGGAAAAATATGGGGCATACTCATTCGAGATTTCAGAATTTACTTTCCACCTAACCTTTGGGTGGGGTCTTAAGCAGATGTCCTCAAACATATATTTTTTACCTTCATATTTTGACTTTTTCTTTTGCGGGGATTGTATTTTGACCAATTTGAATTACAACTGGTACATTTTCTTAATGGTTGTTTAGTGGAATGCATGTTTTCCTTTCCATCAGTTTAGGACATGGTTGTATGTTTGTGTGTGCATATAGGTTCTCAGGAAAATGCCTCCCACTCATGGGATAATGCCTACGATGCCAGTCACCAGCCCATGGCCTTTGGGAGGTAGGCTTTGGGTAGTCACAACATCTAACCTTGGGGATTGGTCATGACAAAAAATATCATGAATATAGATATTTTTTATTTCTGGAACCTATTATTGTAAATTGGATTACTTATAGAAATATCAAAGAAATGGCCATGGAAATAGTGTAGGTTATATAAACAGTCATTCCTTGTTAGGGAAATAGGATATAATTTACAACCAGATAGATTATTTTCAATTGGAACACACATATAACCACATTTTATAAATAATTGTGGCTACAGTTCAACTTATAATCATGATGAATATTGAATTGATATTAATTATATATATATATATATATATTACAACTATATTCCATATAACAATGATGGAGATGGTGTAAGGAATTCCACCTCATAGAGGATAAATATAAAATGAATTGAACATGAGGGTAATTTTCCTAATTAACCATGGGTTTAGCCTATATTAATATACCCTATTTTCTATGGCTATAGTCCACCAAATATGATTTATATATATTGACACATTCTTTGACCGTGGATAGAGCCCTACCGGCTTAAGTTAGAGACATAAACAGTAACTGTTGATATTGAACCTACCTACATGGACAGCTATTGCTATTATTAGTTTTTATTAATCTAGATCCACTCTTATATAAATATTTTCATTTGGCTATTTCTATGAAAATATATTCCATGAGCAGCCAATGTCTGACCATAAGATAGAGTCGAGGTAAAAACACTTATAATCGTGAGAAAAGAAATTTTCTATTGAATTTTTTAATATTAGAAAATCCACTATGTATTGAAAAAATAAAGTGTATTTCCTTTAATATTTTATTAAACTCATGCTATATATTTGAATAAAAAATAATTTAAAATTTTAAAATATATTCAAATTTGTACAATTAATAATGGTAGAAAGGATCATTTGAAAGACTAAATACTCCCTTTTGTTTTGTTTATACGTTTAATTTTGATTCATAATTGGAGTTACTGGAATGATAAATTTTTATTAAATATTCAATATAACTTGATTTAAAACTAATGATTTTATTTTATTAGAAGAAAAATTTGAAGCACTGAGCATAATCTTAACATAAAATATCATTATTTAAATATAATTGTTAAAACCCAGATGTTGAATTGGAAGGTATGAATATGATTCCCCAAATTATTAAATATATAATTCCTATACTCATCACTAATTTTTTAAATATTTTAAATTAATTAATGACTAATTTTTTCAGCAAATTATTTTTTATTCAAATTTATATATTCTTGAAACATGATAATTATTTATTTTTTAGGATGATATTATATCTAATATTTTGACCCTTTAGAAGTGGAATTTTATCAACATGATATAATTTTTGAAATAATAATTTTGACATTAAGCATGGATGTATATTTGGGAATAATATTAAATGATTGAATTATCAGTGAATAGTGAAAAATATTGTTTATTATGGAAAAATTTATTTTATATAGGATTATTTTTAATGTCAAATTATTTAATTGATTAGTTTTAATGTATAATTACTGATTCTGGTTTAAAAATTTCAATTATAATATTTTAATTAATTTTAATTATGTATTTTATGTAAAATCATTTTAATAATTTTAAAATGTCATTTTTCTAAAAAATATAGTCTTCATCATATTTTCACTAGTTCAATTTTTAATTATATTCACCCATATAAATGTATGAAATCATGAAAAATATATTAAATATTTGGAATTATGGGATTAAAATTTTTTAAATAGGGTTTTTTTACTTTTAGTCAATAACATATCTAACCATAGTAATTTGTTGTCAATGTAATGGTCAAATATGGTAATTTACGTTAATAATAAAAATTTAAGGACTATAAAATGAACCTGACAATTGAAAAAAATTATTTGATGCATCCATTTATCCCATACTCATCTGATATTTTGTTATATATTTTTTTCGATTATATAGATGTGATTATGACCTTTATAATATTTTATGTAATGAAAAATAATCATTTTCACAATACTGTTTATAATATCTATAATATTTTTAATTTTGGAAATATGAATATTTTTCGTTATCAATTAAATTTTTAATGACAAATTATTTCTTCTCATCATTTAAATTTATTTTAATTTTTTTGTCAATATATAATTTCGTTAACTTCTCACCTGACATTGAGGAAGTAATGATATAATTATTAAATGAAATAAAAATAATTATATAAAAAATTAAAATAATATAATTCAATTTAATTATTGTCACCAACTAATTTAAAATGATAAAAAGAATTATTATAGAATCTTTGAATAAATTCATATGTATTTCTTTCCTGATGTTATAAATTTTATATTAAAAAATAAGTCTAAAATCGTTGTTAATGATACATTATAATAATTAATCTACTATTACAATAATTAAAACTCATAAATTCATGATATTTGGCAATAGTTGTTCTATATTATTAATGAAATCAAAATTTTATATTTATTTTTATATATGTATTTTATACTATCATTATTAACCCTTAATGAATAATAAACATTGATATTATAATAATTGTCAAAACTATTAACGAAGGGTTACCATTAGTATGGATAAAATGTCAACCAAACATGTTAATATCAGATTGTTATATAATATTCGGGATCATAATAATATATTATTAATATATTCCATACATGGTTTATTTGGTCTTCAAAGTTAATATATATTAATCTAATATTTTAAGAAATCCCAAAAGTGACATTCCCCTTTGTTGTAAAAAGGAATATATTTTTCTCATTATATTACTTTACAATGACTATTGGGATATACAATATCATCCAAAATCCATTTATATAATCTCCAATTATGTTTTATAGGAATTATTTTTTTAATCCTAACATGAGCAGTAGAGTTTATATTTTATGACTTAGGGATCATTCGAACAAGTGGCCTAATGTTTGAATTTTTATTTTATTTTATTTCAATTACCATCTCTATAAAACATTTTCAACCATTCCAATATAATAATATACTTATATATAACATATTTAGATGTTATTTTGTCAATATTATAACCATTATCATATCCAACCTCAATAAAATAGGAATGGAATCCATCAATCGTCTGTACAGATGACTACCTCCTCAGTGTCTGTTGTAAGGAAAATTCTGTAATTACCTCTATAAAATAATTATAATTCTGAAATAAATATTTATACATCACATTAATTAAATTTTAGTAATTATTTAAGGATAATTTATCTTCTATATTCATAAATGTCCATTCACTAGAGAATCATAATGTCGGTAATGTGTACGTGGGGAATGTTGCTTCCATTATGATATGTGATTCATTTTTCATCACCTCATCACATGGATGATATATTTTATTGACATAATATCATATTTATGATATTATGACAATTAAATAATAATAAAATAGTAATTTACGTCATTCTAAAATGATCAATGAAAATGGAAATGTATCTCCTGCCAATGTATGACCTATTGTCTCCATTATTATAACATAGATCATTATTGATAATCATATTTAAAGAATGGAATAAAAATTATAATCAATGTATATAAATAACAATTATTTTAGGATAATTATTATAGAGATAATGAAATAGTTACCACTTTAACATAGTCATCCAACATATGTACTTTGGGACTTATAAACCATATATCATCAAACAATCTAATGTGAAAATATATTATTGAGTTATTGTTATAATACGACAATAAGTGAGATAAAATTAATAATAAACATGAAATTTCTTATAAATCATGTAAATAATTATAATCAATTTATTATTTATGATGATAAATAATGTAAGAGGTTATTCAGGCGCAAGTAAAGGAATATTTTTTAAAACAATTCCCTTTAATGTTTTCTAAGAAAACATGTTTTCATCCACATCCATTGATTTCTAAAATTTTTATGGATTTATTTTTATAAATATATATGTATGTTAATTATATAATTCACATTATGTATCTCTTATCATTTTTTAATGGTTTTAATATGGAATATTTTAATGTTAGTTTTTCTGGTTCTTTACAAAAATACAAAAGAAATATATTATTTTATCATATACAACAATAAAAATCATTGAAGACATCATAAGAATTTTTTTTATTTTGGGATTCCTTTATAAAATTTCATGCATTTAGAAAATAAAATACACATTTCCCTACATAATGGTCAATATCAAAATGTTTTTAAAATTAAATGGATATATAAATATTTGAAAATTATTTATTACAAGTACAAGAGAAGAATTTTATGATGTGAGCATTGATATATTTTATTACTATTAAACATAACTTTTTATGATTATAGTGGTTCTATTATATAATACAGTTAGGTGGTACCATTATATTAATCCAATTTATTTTTTTATAAGATCAATTTTACCGATTATGTTACTATAAATTAATTTTTAAAATATATTGAGATGTTAATACCAAAAATAACTTTGTTAGTTATTTTATTTGTATATATGATAGTTAATTAACATGTAACTGTGAAGACCCCAACCCATAGAGCCTGAATATGGTTCCTTTTAGTAATACATTAGCATTGATACATGACTTGAATCCCAATAGACCTATCAGTGTTGTAGTTTTTGAAGCTAGTTTACATATATGAATATTTAACATAAGAATTGGAAGGAAAAAACATGCAGAAACTCCATTAGAGATAACTATAAACTCCACGATTATCCTTAAAAATCAATCATAATATACATCTTCATATCCTATGGATAAATAAAACCTAACAGTGAGGGTAGATCAGATTCTTATAAATTCTATGATATATATATATATGTTTATCATAAATAAACACAAAAAATAAGGTATTATAAATATTGATAAAATAAACCAAAAAAACAAAATACTGAACATAATATAGAAGGAATAAAAGATGAATAAATAATTCCAAATAAATAACATGGGAATGAAACTTAACAATGGATATTCAACTAGTTGAATAATCACATGTATTATCAATTACTAAAATCATAATAAGATAATGCATAATTTTTTATATCATAAACACACCCTCTAGGATTCAGCCAAGATGCCATGCATAATTGGGTAGAAACCAAAACTAGTTTCTCTCATGAAACCATTCGATCAATTGTGGGTATATAAAAAGAAACACCCATCACATAGTAAATCCAATTAATTAATTATATGAAATGGATAAAACATTGAAAATATAAATCTGAAATTTTAACAACATTTCACAATCAGTAAACATAATGACTATCCATTCTGAGTATTATGATGAATTGTATCAATATGTTACATATATCGTTAGAATATTCATAAACAACTTAATAAAATATGTTACATTATATAAAAACAGATTTATGCCAATAAGTAATATGATTCAAAATATGGAGTTAAACTATATGAAAATACACTACTGAAATTATCATGGAATTCTAGAGAGAAACATCATTTATTTACTTCGGAAAGAATAAATATTTTTGAAAATAAATTTTATTTGTTATAAAATTAGATTTTAACAATTATATAGTAGAAAAGAAGAGAGAGCTTAAAATACAATTTTAATTTTATGTGGATGATATGTGATTTCACACCATATAAATGGGTTATAAGATAAGTAATGGTAGTCAGGTGAAATTCCTTAAAGGGGTCATGTTGTGAATGAATACACATCGTGAATGTTGATTTCACGCTGAGTATATTTTTAATAATGAATTTTTTATCTGTGGTGACTGATTTTTCAATGTACTTATAAAAAATGGAATTAATATCTTGTATATATATTACACGTCGTGAAATGACCCACATCCAATTTTAAAACATGCACACAATAGTTTTGTTTCAGTTTCTTCTGTAAACATATTCACCCTCAAACCTTGAGGTATCCCAAGGAATTATTGATAGACTTCATTACATATTGATTAATCCAATGGACACTCAGTTTATGTTATAATTGTTGTTCACTACTATGTGTAAGTAACCTTTATTCTACTTCACTTATATTTATCAATGTAGTTTCATTAGGCTACATTATTGTATCTACTGATTTATGTTGGGGTTTTTCCGTTGTATTCTTCTAAGGTTCGTTGTCTGATCTCGTTCTAGAGGCCATTACATATTATTTATTGTTTTATGGGCCTTTGTTCATGAGGTATGTGGTTTCCTTTTATCCTTCAAAACATTTATTTTCCAATTAAATCAATAATAATGTGATTGTTTTTTATTCTACATTATCTATTGGTGTTGTTGGGTTTTATTGTTGGTGGATCCCGTTGCGAGCGGCTACGACACATGCTTTGAGATGGGTGATCCCACTCTAGTCTATTATAATTAACATGATTTTACCATTCATTATAAAATTTCTTTCTCAAGTTGGAATGAATTTTTGGGTGTGATGAATTATGGTGCTTGAACCAAAATGAATTTCCCTCGGTTTTAATAAATGAAAAATGAATGGGTACTATTGAAAAATTGAAATTGATTTTTCAAAATACCACATGGGTTCCCTTGGTTACATAGGTGGATGGATTATATTTAGGAAACCGACCATGTTTTTATTATTACACGGAGGTTTTCTCATGGGGATTTCAACTATTTTCTAAGCCTGTTGTTTTATTGGAAAAATATTGACATTGTTAGGGGTTTACTCCGAGCGTATTCCACTACTTACTAGGTCTATTTTATAAGAACTATATTATGGACATGATTTATTGTGGAATGAGTAGCCCATTAGTCTGACCTGTAATGTTCCTTGGTATTGATGAAATTGATTATACTTCTGTTTTGTACTACTTGGTTTTATGTGTTTGAAATTATATGAATGTATTTAATATTTTTTTAGAATTGTGTAAAATGTAAATGTTTAGAATATTTTCTATAAAAATACTATATTTCTTATCATTTCTTGTTTTTTATAAAATATGAATTCATGAATGGATATATAATGACTTGAAATTGAACCCCTGTGTGGGATCCTATTGAGTCCATTAGCTCACAACATATTAACCTCCTTAGTGGTGGAAAGTCCTCTGTATGTGTTCTAGTGCAGGGAAAGGCAGTGCGTTGTAGTGCGACAATGAGGTTTTGTGTTAGCTGAGTTGGGTATTTGGTAGTTAGATGGTGTGAGTTCATTCAATCCATCAATTGGAGTAGCTATTGATTTTATCCCTTTGTAGTTGGACTTTTCCATTTGAATATTTCTATACTTTTATAGTTCTTAATTGCTTTGGTCATTTTACATTTATTTCATATATATTACATTATTATAATGTTTTAACTTTCGTTTTGTGAATACATATATACAATTTGATTGGTTAGGATGGGTAAAATCACTCCCTCTAGTGTGTTTCCCATTTCATGGGTTCTTATCTCCATCATAGGGGATCAGGAATTCCCTTTGTGTATGCAGTGGAATGGGTCAGCTATCGGGATTGTGGGTAACTCTGGTCGGTTTGTTACAATTTCGTATTAGATGAGGTATTTCCTCAAGAGTCCTTATCTTTGGACATCTGTTAGGCTGGAGATATTATTTTTGGGACTATAGTGGTATGTTTTGATATGTTATTGGCTATATCTTATCGTTACAAGACTCACTCTTCTAGGGAATGTTGGGATGTGTGACACTAGTGTTGTGTTTAGTGTAAAATCTCATTTTCTACAAATAGGTATTGTAGTTTCAATTGTATTTTTTTTGTTTTCTAATCATTCTCATGATTTGGTGTGTTGTTTTATGCCTCTATGACATCTCTCATGAGTTCTTTAGGAGGGTGCTACTGATTCTCATGAAGGGAATCTGCCTATAAATTAGAATCACATTGAAAATATCATATGTATAGTTTGTGATGTTGATCAGGATATTCAATGGGATTAGAGCACTAGTTTTGAGATACTGCCAGGAGCTAGAGGAGAGAGAGAATGAATGTTACAGTTTTTGCACAGGAATCCACTTTCCATCAATGGATCAATTAAAACTCAAGAGGTGTAAGACTAGTTTGATATGATCGATCAAATATTTGACTTCTTGAAGAAACCTAAAAATATCAGGGTATTGTGAGAAGTGTTCGGGCTTTAATCTTCTGGTAAGAGATGGTGTGAATCAGTGGTCTTAGATGAAATGCACATGTACTTGGATTTTAAGGGGTTTAGAACCCTATTATTTATATAGTTCTTCCTAGAGTCTTTTATGTGGGAATTTTTATTGATATCCTTTATTTCCCACTAGTAGAGGGTTTCATGTCAGTATACACCAACCATTTTTCTGAGATAATTTGTTTTCATACTAAATTGGAAATGAATTAAAAACTAAGGGAAAACATTAACTATAGGGTTTGCGAATGAATATCAGATTATAGGTGATGATGATGATGATTTCTAGCTTCTTAGAGATAATTGATAATTCTATGATGGAAGAGATGAATGTGGTAGGAATGGTTAGATGTTTCCACAATATATTTTCCATCTAATGAATATTTTATTATCATGCATGGTATGAAAAGGAAGAGTCAGGATCATCACAAGAGTGGTGGAGGTGGGTCCCAATAGTGAGCCTCCTTGAAACCATCTATTGTAGTAGCAAATATGAATATGAGTTGATATTAGTGTAGAAATGGAGTAAATACTAGGAATTCTTGTCCTAGTCATATACATTTGTGGAACATATATTGAATTTTTTTTCACATACGGCGGTTCTATTAGCCTATGACTATGCGTCATTGTTTTCATGGTTTGTTGACTCTAAAGGATAATGTCGTTTAGACAGATGCATCAAATACTATAGGGATCCAGCCACATGCCACTATAGTGATGAATTTATTCACATAAAATTAGATTCAAGTAGAAGATGATATTGTTCCAACAACCATTAGAGGTATTATCCTTATTACACCTTCAAAAGATATTTATTTCTTTGATAATAGTGCCTACAAATTTTACATATGTAGACATTTTTTTGGTATTTAGAGACATATAATGGAAATTATATCATTTAAAATAGATTTATCAACACTTCTCAGTAAGAAGATATTGAAGGGGTTTTAGTATCCCTCTTGTTTATTCACAACAAAAGATATATAGTCTGCCTGGGAAGTTCTGGTTCATGATTTGTATCTATTAGTTGTCATAATTGGTATGTATTTTCTTTTCACTAATCTTGCTACGTATGATTTTTTTCATTGGATTGTTTCATTTCATGTTTTCAATGGGAGTACTCGTGTGTTTTTGGGAGTGTAGGGCCCATGGTCCGGCTATGTAGGGGCTTCCCACCTTGATCACAATATTTAACTATATGCAGTTTTGTTTGAGCTAGATGATGTTTCTCTTGTTGTAGATATTAATATTATTGTTTGAGGATTTCCTGAAATTTACCTAGACGAATTCTCTAGTCATCCTCTATAGAGATAGGTATATTTTATTATTGACCTTTTTCCAAGTACTCAACCGATATTGATACCATCTTATCGTATGACAACTGAGATGCAGAAATTTCCTAAGATTCAGTAATGCGACCTATTGAAAAAAGGTTTCATTCACCCTAGAATTTCTCCATGGTAATACCATATTATCATTTCTATGAAATATATCAATTCAGTTATGTGTGGAATATTGTAATTTGAACCCGGTGACTTTTATGGACAAATATTCTTACCCCCATGTGGAGAGTATGTTTGATTCGTTAAAGGGGGAATATTGGTTTTTGAGATTGATATTCTAACAGGTTATCATCTTCTCCAATTTTAGGAGACTAATATACTAAAGATATCATTTAGAACTACGTATGGTTATTTTGAATAAATTTTTATTCCTTTTGGTCTAACTAACAATCTTGAAATTTTTATGGCTTTGATATATCAGATATTCCATCAATATAATGACACATTTTTAGTCGTGTCCATTGATGATATTTTGGATTACTTCAAATCCATGCATGAGCACAAGAAGCATTAGATTTTGGTTCTAGAAATTAAGAGGTATCAATATTTGTATGGAATGATTTATAAATGTAATTTTTGAATTGATAAATTGATTTTCTTGGAGAAAAGATTTTTGGTCATGGATTATTACTTGATTCAGAGAATTTTTAGGCTATTTTGTTATGGAAGGTACCACAGCTTGTTTATGAGATTAGAAGATTCATTGGATTTGTTGGATAATATAAATGGTTTGTTACGGACTTCTCTAACTTTGAATCCCGATTTAATTCTTTTACAAGGAATGTAGTGAAATTAACATGGGATGTAATGTGTCAGTCTTATTTTGATGAACTAAAAGGACTTAGGACATCAGCTCTTATTCTGACCCTACATGATCCCAATAGGGTGTATGTTGTGTTTTGTATTGCTTTTGGTTCTAGGTAATGATGTGTGATTATTAATTATGGACATTTTTTATCTTACAAATCTCATTAAATTTGACTATAAAAAAAAATAATTACCGCTGACATGTGTTAGTTGTTGCTGTAGCCATTCAGGCACTTAAATTATGTTGACACATACATTTTGAGGAACAGTTGATGGTATTTTCTAATGTTAACATTTTGAGCTATGTCATTTCACAGAAAGCCTTCAATATCAGTTTGGGATGATGGTTTGAATTATTTCAGACATTTGTCTTTGATATTGCCTACAACTTGGAAAAGGGATATGTCTTTGTAGTTGTTCTTATCAAGAATGTACCATTGTAGGATATTTTTTAATCAAGGTAAGAGTGGAATTTTAGGGTATTTTCAATAAATTTAACATCGAAAATAAATAGGATATTTTAGGAGTGGTTCAGTGTAGTGTTCATTTGTCATTATCTCTCTTATAGTCTATTTCATGGAGTTAGTAGTAGGATGATGAGTTTCTGAATACATGAGAATGAATTTATGGTGATGAGGCCGTTTATTTTTAGTCTATCTCTTCAGATAGTATAACCCACTTTGGGAAGTGGGTAGTAATCCTGTCATCTATAAGCTTACATGTTTTTTTATTATCACAAATATTCGAGGTGCATTCAACTATTATCTACGAAGATGTATTATTACATGATGTGTAAATTCTAGTGTACATGTATGAAGCATGAAATCACTCAATTTGTATCATTCCATTACAACTACTAACACATAAATGCAGAGCACTTGAAAATCATTGTTTTTAATTAACCTCATCTAGAATAATTTTGGAAATGGTATGAAGTATCAATGTATTATTATTGTTGGATTAACATGGACTCCTAAGGGGGGGGGATTATATCTGGGTGGTTGTGGATCAATTTATGAAGTCTTCTCATTTTAATCTGATCAAAGATACCACTGAAGTTGAAGATTTTGGAAAGTTGAATGTGAAAGTGATTATGAGTTTATATGGGATTCATACCTCCATTTGTTTAGATGGGGGTCTTAGGGTTACCATGAGGTTCTGTATGAGTCTTCTAGAGGAAATTGGAACTCAAGTCATGTTGAGAACAACATACCATCTATAGATAGATAGTTAGATATATTGGGCAATTCAGATCATGGAGGATATGATACTTTCATGTGTATTGGATTTTATAGGATCATGGGATAGCTAGCTATGATTAGATTGTTTTTTTATAACAATAGTAATCAATAATAAATAAAAATGGAACACTTTAATGAAATTTATGGTCTCTTGTATAGATCATCTATTTTATGGGATGAGGTGGGAACTACATATTTAGTTGGATCAATATTGTTTAGGATATATCTGCGAATTTCCAGGATGTACGTAAACATCTGAGAACATACAAGAGTGTATAAAAATCTTATGTTGATCGTCAACGTCAATCATTAGTGGTTTTTTTGTAGATTAATGGGGTTTCTTGAATGTTTCTCCAAGGATGGGTCATAGTATAATGGTAATGTATTGATATATGGCACTGAGATAGGATTGAAGGATCGAGGTCACTGAGCTACTCTGAAAAGTTTCTTATCGGTTAGAATTTATAGTTAATTTCATATATAGTCATGATGATTTCCACATGTTTCGCCTTAAGAAATTTCATAATGATCCCACCCACATTTTGAGTTTTGAATAAATATAGTTAGATCTTGATGATTATATTTTCAAGAAACTAGTTGAGGTAATTGAATCTCAAGTAAATGTCTTGTGTGGGAAGTCAATTCAATTGGGCAGAGCTCTATGGAAGCAAGGATAATATTCTCACGAGACCTGGGAATTTTTCTCTTTAATTAGGGAGAAAAGGCCTCATCTCTCTCTAGGAATTACCTTATCTATCTGACTTCTTGATGATGAAAATTATTTATGATAGACAGTGTGTAACATCCGGTTACCATTTTATCTGGATAGAGGAGGTTTTCATTCCATTTTACTAGGTTAAAAATGGGTAATGTTTTCTCAGTTCATGTCATTAAACAGTTAACACAGTGAATTTTTACACATCGTGAATACTGATTTCACTACATGTATGTTCTAAATAAAGGATTTTTAATCCCAGCAGGTATATTTTTCTATATACATGTACAATGGGGATATTGAAGGACCCCGGGACACCCTGAGAGGGGAGGGGTGAATCAGGGTGACCACTTTTTCTTCTAATTTGTTGGATCTTGTTCCCACGTTGGTAGGAACTTGTTGAACCTCTATGATGATTACGATCAAAATGAAAACATTCACATGCACAGAGAAGACACAGTCATTTTTACTTGGTTCACCACTAAGGGCTACGTCCAAGGAGCATACGCCGACAGGTTGCCGGTCGTACCTAAATCCACTATGCTTCACTAGCTGCGGATACAAAAGTTCGAGTACAGACACTCTGTCCCAGGCTCACTGCCTTTACTATAGTTCAGGGATAGCTCACTGCGTCCCTCGGGTCACTCCCGTTGACTCCCCCTGGCTCACTGCCGTTGGTGAAGTCCCACTCAGTTTATAGACGTGTAGGTCTCTTCTTCATTTGCATAAGAGTGCATCCTTTGTTGAATGTAGATGCTCTATTGAAGTCCGATTCTCACCAGAAGAAGAATATCACTTTTCCTCGAATGAACCGAGTAGTTTCTCGGCTTCCGTGCATCTCCAGCAAGGCAGGCGTGCTTCAATAGTGTCAAGGTCTCCTTTTCAAGCCCGGCGCGCAAGTCTCCCGGCGGCGCGCAAGTCTCCCGGCGGCGCGCAAGTCTCAGGCGCGCAAGACTAAACTGGCGCGCAAGTGTCACTGAAGCACCTGCGCGACACTGCCTTCTTGAACTAAAGACTTGCGCGATCCACTTCCTTTCTCTTCCAAACTGCCTTGGGAGAATAGCCAAACACCGGCGCGCAAGTTCTACTTGCGCGACAAAACAACCACCTGCGCGACTCAACCACCTGCGCGACGAGAGCTCGAACAATCTCTCGGCCTTGAACTTCGTTGGAAATGAGGAGGGGTGGTCCAGTATTTATAGGCAAACTGGACCCCCTGCGCGGCGGCGCGCAAGTCCCTAGACGGCGCGCAAGTCCTGTCTCCAGATCCTCTGTCGCGCAAGTTACTTGCGCGACCCAACCAACACTTGCGAGACCTTCTTTCCTTAGCCAAATTTTGATGTTCTGATCCTCAAAAACAGATGGCGCGCAAGTCTTTCATCCTCCAAGAGCTCGGCGCGCAAGTATCTTTGCCAAAAACACTTTACTTTATTTACGGATTTTCAGGCCCAAAAATTTGGCAAACACTGGGAAACAGCGCCACCTTCACTACTGTTTTCTTCCTGAATGGTATGATCGCTTTGTTGGTTCACACCCTGAACTTCCACTGAGGATTGAAAACAAACACAAACCATACACCAAATCATTCTTTGATGAACCTGGTTCCAACAATCTCCCCCTTTGGGTTTGTTGGAAATCATAAAAAAATTCAAAACGCAAGAATCAACTCAGCTAACACTCTAAGTCTACGTGAGCAATGCTCGGTGTAGAAAACAAGAGAGAAAGCTTGAATTGGGTCTTAGTGTGTTGAAATCGTACACGAAATTCTCCATCCCGATGTAGCCTTATTAAACTTCTCATCACAAGCTTACACTTCTCATCACATCCTTATTAAACTTCTCATCACAAGCTTACACATCTCATCACAGAAGAATTTCTTGCCTTGAATTTATTCCTTTCTCCCCCATTGACAATAAAACCATAGACCGAAAAGTTTGTTCAATGTTCAGCTCAAGCCATACTCCCCCTGGATAGTATCTCCCCCATAAACCTGCATCACAGCCATAAACAGATAAAAACAGTCAAAACACACGGGGAGAGGGGACTTCCGGAGCCTCCTTATGCAGTAGAAGGTGGTCGAACACCGAGGTTCAACCGATGCTTCTCGAACACAGCCGCGGACAATGGCTTGGTTAGGATATCAGCCACTTGCTCATTAGTTCCAACATGATCCATTTTAATCACGCCTTGTTCAACCTTTTCTTTGATAAAATGATACCGTATTTCAATATGTTTTGTACGAGAATGCTGAACCGGATTCTTCGTAAGATCAATTACACTATTGTTATCACAATAAATCACCATTGGTTGCTGCACCTTATCACCAATATCTGTTAGCTGTTGCTTCATCCAAAGAAGTTGAGTACATGCTTTTGTGGCAGAGATATATTCAGCTTCAGCAGTACTAAGAGAAGTACTTTCTTGTTTCTTGGTCAACCAGCCGACACATTTCTGCCCAATATAGAAAGCTCCACCACTAGTGGACTTTCTATCTACGACATCACCAGCCCAGTCAGCATCAGAAAATGCTGATAATTCACTGTCCCTGCCTGCAGCAAAAAATAACCCGAAGTTATGTGTACCTTGAATGTACCTCATGATTCTTTTTACTGCTGCCATATGGTCCTCCTTTGGATTACTCTGAAAGCGGGCCGCAAGGCATGTTGCAAAGACAATATCTGGCCTTGTCGCTGTCAGGTACAGTAGGCTGCCAATGATCCTCCTGTACATGGTGGGATCAACAGAGTTCCCATCCTCATGCTTTCCAAGTTTAGTTCCAACTGCAATCGGAGTTGACATTGGTTTGGAGTCTTGCATATTGAACTTCTTCAGCAGCTCTCTTGCATATTTTTCCTGAGAAATGAATGTGTATTCCTTCTTTTGAATCACTTGGAGCCCCAAGAAATATGTGAGCTCCCCAATCATAGACATTTCAAATTCTGATTTCATGTGGTTGGCAAATTCATCCACTGATTTCTTCCTACTGCCACCAAATATGATATCATCAACATAGACAAGAACCATGAATTGATCTTTTGGAGAATTCTTCACATAGAGATTGTGATCAACTCCTCCTCTTTTGAATTCCAACTTCTTGAGATATGAATCTAGCCGTGAGTACCACGCCCGTGGTGCCTGCTTCAACCCATATAGAGATTTCTTTAGTTTGCAGACCTTTGTTTCATCGGTACCCAAGACAAAGCCCACTGGTTGTTCAATGTAGACTTCTTCTTCGAGTACACCATTCAAGAATGCTGTCTTGACATCCATTTGATAGACTTTATATCCTCTTTGGAGTGCCATGGCAAGGAATAGCCTGATTGACTCCAGTCTAGCCACTGGAGCAAAGGTTTCTTCAACATCAATGCCTTCAATCTGAGAGTATCCTTTACATACCAGTCGTGCCTTGTTTCTTATGACACTTCCATGCTCATCAAACATATTTTTGAAGATCCATTTGGTACCAATCACATTCTGACCTTCGGGTCTCTGGACAAGATCCCATGTCTGATTCTTATCAATCTGATCTAATTCATCATTCATGGCTTTCACCCAAGATTCATCTTTTGCAGCTTCTTCGAATGAGGATGGCTCTACAACTGATAGAAATGCAGATTGCGTGGTATTGCTCATCCTTCTGGTTTGAGTGGGTGCACTCCTATCCCCAATTATGTTGGATGGATCAATCTCAGATCTTCGATTTCTCCTGCGAGGTTCAGTAGTATTCTCTTCAGCCATAGTTTCTTCTTCAGATTCTTCTTCTCAGTCAACATCATCATGTGATTGATGAGTGTTTTGAACAGATTCCTCTATTTATGCATTTGTAGGTTCTTCATGTTCACATTCTTCATGACTTTCTATCACATCAGCATATGACGTCCGTGAAGCATTTGTGGTTTTCTCTTCAATTATCTTAACATCATTGCTTTCCACAATCCTTCCCAAACGATTGTTGAAACATTTGTAGGCTTTGCTGTTCATTGAGTAACCGAGGAAGATTCCTTCATCTGCGTTGTCACCATATTTCCCCTGATTTCCTTCTTTGTTCCTGATGAAGCACTTACTTCCAAAGACACGAAAGTATTTTAGAGATGGCTTCCGTCCATGCCACAATTCATATGGTGTCTTAGTCTCACCCATATAATGTCCTGTTCGATTCTGAATGTACACTGCAGCTTGAACAGCCTCTTTCCAGTAATGTCGTGGAATACGACTCTCAATCAGCATAGTTCGTGCCATGTTGTTCACCTGTCGATTCCTTCGTTCAACAACTCCATTTTGTTGTGGAGTTCTCACAGAAGCTACCTCATGTTGTATCCCATGCTTCTCCAGATAATTTTCAAATTCAATGGACGTGTATTCTCCTCCATTGTCAGATCGCAACACTTTGATTGTTCATCCAGTATCATTCTCGGCGATTTGCCGATATGTTTTCATGCAGTCAAGGACCTGTCGTTTCCGGTGAATGACCATCACACATGCCATTCGACTGTAATCATCTATGAAAAGGACAAAGTACCTTTCTCCATGAGTCCCGGCAACATTTATTGGACCACAAACATCTGTATGAATCAGATCAAGAAGGTGAGATGCCTTTTTCTTCTTTGGCCGATATGAACTGCAGACCAGCTTCCCACGAATACAAGCATCACAGGATTTTTCACGCTCACGCTTCAAGTTGGGGATGTCCATGACAATTCTCAATTTTGATATTTTCTCCATGTCTTGTTGATTGATGTGTCCCAATCTCCGATGCCACAAATTGTTTTCTTCTTCAACAGTCATGTAACATACATTTTCTTCACTATCAACCTGATACAAGTTGCCTTCTGTTCTGCATCCTTTCATAAGTGAATTGCCGGTTTTTCCCTTGATGGTGCAGCCTTTCTGATTAAAAGTAACTATAAGTCCTGAGTCACAGAGTTGACTCACGCATAGGAGATTATGGCGTAGGCCATCTACGTAAAGGACTTCAGTCTTCTTTAGTTCTCCATTAGCTAATTGGGTACTTCCACTTCCTTTGATTTTCAGAGCCCCATCATTACCAAATCTCACTGTGCCGTCAACATTCTTTATGATATTTGTTAGTAGGCCGGCATTACCCGTCATATGAGATGAACAACCGCTATCCAGAATCCAGGTACTATTGTTCTTTGTAGCTTTGAGGGCTACCTCTGCATGGTTCGATTTCTCAATCTTCTTCCTTTCCTTCCATGAGACATTAGATTGAGTATATAGGACTGATGGCCTTTCAACTATCTCTTCCGCATACCCAGGTTCTTCATAGTCAAAGTCTTCTGTGAGAGGTGAGAACCTGTTTAAAAGAGCAACACTGTCTTGCTGATGAGACTTGACTTGTCTTGAATTTCGGTATGAGGTGTCTATGTCTCTTCTCTGCATGCAATTAACGGCCTTATGACCAAAGTTAGAACAACAAAAACAATATCCATAGAAATTATTTCTTCTATGAGAATTAGGATATGAGATTGTTCTCCTTTGTTGAGCATCTATATCTTCTCCATTCAGATAGCTTCTTGCCTCTTCACAATAAGACATGGTATGGCCCAGATAGCCACAGAACTGACACTTCATGAGAGGAAATGTCTTCTCACTTGAATTTCTCCTTATACCTTCTTCCTTAGGAGAATAGTAAGAATGTCTGTCATTTTTGAATGTTTGAGGATAATTTTCAGGTCTCCGTTTAGTTTGGATTGAGGGTTCCTTTTTCAGCACTCTAGGTAACATTTCTTCATGTTCAACTTTCATCTTTTCTTTCTTTTGGATCTTTTCACTTCCAGCAGTTGATGACTCAGCCTCACAGCCAATTCCACTCTTTCCCATGCAAGCGGGTCTTTGATCACTCAAGACTTTTTCAACCCCATCAGAACCACACTTGGCTCTTGCAAGTAATTCTGCATCTGAGAATCTTCCGAACTGTATTTTCTTCCTCGATTCTTTTGGAACTGATTTTGTCTCCATTTTACTCCTTAGAGTAACTACTTCCTCCTCAAGACCCTCAACAGTCTTGGATTTTTCATCCAGTCTGGATGTGAGGTCATTGATGACCTTTGCCTGCTCTTCAATTCTCAGCTTCAGATCAACCGCATCATCATTGCTTTCAATTATTTTAGACTGTACCTTCACAAATTCTTCCAGTCGTTCAATTTCAGCTTCAAGTTGATCAACATATTCAGTTGATTCTTCCACAATTGATTTCCACTTATTGCAGCTCTTACATTTAATCTTAAGCTTACTGACTGCATCCTTAAGTTGCACCTCAGGATCTACACAAGTTCTCAGTTGTTTTTCACCATCAGTATCTTCTGACTTTTCAACAGTGGCCATCATAGAAGCATGGTTCCCAGTTTTGAATTCTGGTTCTTATTCATCACAGAATTCATTGTCATCTTCTTCCTCTTCACAGACAAAACTCTTCTTTTGCATTTTCTTACCAGATTTGAATTCTCCCTTTTTGAAGAACCTTCTTTGAGGATTCTTGAAGTTTTCATCTTCACTTTCATCATCATTGATATTCTTCAAGCACTGAGAAGCAATATGCCAAACTTTTCCACAACGGAAACATGCGAGAGGTAACTTCCCTTTGAATTTCCCTTTCCCCTTCTGGAACTTCTTTGCAATGAGAGAAAGAATTTCTTTCTCTTCGTCATCATCACCGCTACTATCCTTTGAGATTTTCAATTTATCCATGGCCTTGAATGCCATTTCCTTGCTCACCCGAGTCGTAGCATCTTCTGGTTTGACTCTCATTTCATAAGCTACCAAACTGCTCAGTAAGTCATCTAGAGAAAGTTTGGAAAGATCTCTTTCCTCAAGAGCTGACACCTTCGCATTATACAGAGGTGGAAGTCTTCTTAATATTTTCTTTACAATATCAATGTCTTTGATTTCTTCGCCTAGACCCCGAATTGCTCCAACCACTTCAGTAATTTGATTGAAGAAAGAGTCTGCATTCTCGTCTGGATGCATCTTCAGATCATCAAACCGATTGTGTAGCACTTGTAGTTTCGCCTCCTTCACTTTTCTATCACCTTCTTAAATATTCTCAAGTTTATCCCACATAGATTTTGCTGAGGTGCAATTCATCACCTTCAGGTAAATCTGATCAGAAAGGGCTGCAGTGAGGGCATTCTGTGCTTTAGCATCTGCATCAAGAAGTTTCCTGTCTGTTTCAGTCATAGCCAGACCTGTTGGATCAGTGACATCTATTCCTTGAACAGTAGAAAAAAGGACGTCCATTCCAAGAGATCTTAGATGAGATCTCATTCTGTTCTTCCAGATCTGGAAATTTCTTCTATCGAAGTGAGGGACTCCCATGACATTGATCGCGTTTTCCATGACGAAGAAGGTCAGATTCAACGCCAGCAACCTTTACGCTCTGATACCACTTGAAGGACCCCGGGACACCCTGAGAGGGGAGGGGTGAATCAGGGTGACCACTTTTTCTTCTAATTTGTTGGATCTTGTTCCCACGTTGGTAGGAACTTGTTGAACATGTATGATGATTACGATCAAAATGAAAACATTCACATGCACAGAGAAGACACAGTCATTTTTACTTGGTTCACCACTAAGGGCTACGTCCAAGGAGCATACGCCGACAGGTTGTCGGTCGTACCTAAATCCACTATGCTTCACTAGCTGCGGATACAAAAGTTCGAGTACAGACACTCTGTCCCAGGCTCACTGCCTTTACTATAGTTCAGGGATAGCTCACTGCGTCCCTCGGGTCACTCCCGTTGACTCCCCCTGGCTCACTGCCGTTGGTGAAGTCCCACTCAGTTTATAGACGTGTAGGTCTCTTCTTCATTTGCATAAGAGTGCATCCTTTGTTGAATGTAGATGATCTATTGAAGTCCGATTATCACCAGAAGAAGAATATCACTTTTCCTCGAATGAACCGAGTAGTTTCTCGGCTTCCGTGCAGCTCCAGCAAGGCAGGCGTGCTTCAATAGTGTCAAGGTCTCCTTTTCAAGCCCGGCGCGCAAGTCTCCCGGCGGCGCACAAGTCTCCCGGCGGCGCGCAAGTCTCAGGCGCGCAAGACTAAACTGGCGCGCAAGTGTCACTGAAGCACCTGCGCGACACTGCCTTCTTGAACTAAAGACTTGCGCGATCCACTTCCTTTCTCTTCCAAACTGCCTTGGGAGAACAGCCAAACACCGGCGCGCAAGTTCTACTTGCGCGACAAAACAACCACCTGCGCGACTCAACCACCTGCGCGACGAGAGCTCGAACAATCTCTCGGCCTTGAACTCCGTTGGAAATGAGGAGGGGTGGTCCAGTATTTATAGGCAAACTGGACCCCCTGCGCGGCGGCGCGCAAGTCCCTAGACGGCCCGCAAGTCCTGTCTCCAGATCCTCTGTCGCGCAAGTTACTTGCGCGACCCAACCAACACTTGCGCGACCTTCTTTCCTTAGCCAAATTTTGATGTTCTGATCCTCAAAAACATATGGCGCGCAAGTCTTTCATCCTCCAAGAGCTCGGCGTGCAAGTATCTTTGCCAAAAACACTTTACTTTATGTACGGATTTTCAGGCCCAAAAATTTGACAAACACTGGGAAACAGCGCCACCTTCACTACTGTTTTCTTCCTGAATGGTATGATCGCTTTGTTGGTTCACACCCTGAACTTCCACTGAGGATTGACAACAAACACAAACCATACACCAAATCATGCTTTGATGAACCTGGTTCCAACAGATATCACAGTGTGTAACTATATTACACATAACAAAATGGAATTATTCTAGTTTTAATACATTAACACAATACTTTTGTATTAGGTTTTTTCTCCATCATTCTTCACCCTTGATCTAGAGCCATCCCATTGCATTTTTGAGAGTCTTATCTCATTCAATATCAATATGATTAGAACTCAATATCCAATGAAATTGTGGTGAATCTCTCCAAGTGAGTAACATTCCCTCTAATTCAATACTATTGATAGTTGCAGTAACCATAGGATTTTAATCATACCTATTAATCAATGTTGGAGTTTCCTCATATCTTCTTATATGATCCATTGGCTGATATCATTATTGATATTGTTCCTTGATGGTCGTCGTGTGGAAGCCATTTTTTATTGAGGTATGTGGTTTCCAATTCTACCCAATTAAATCATTCATATGGTGTATGGATTTGATTCTAGTGTCTCTGTTGGCATTGTTAGGTTTCAGTTTAGGTGGATCTAGTTACTTCCATGTCTTCTTGAGCATTGAGGTGGGCATTTCTGTCTCTATCCTATGATAATAATTCAGATTATCTCTTGCTTTAGTTTTTTTATCAAATTTAAATAACAGTTTTGTGTGAGTTGAAAATCTGTTTTTAAGAGAAATTGACTTCCCATGGATTTTAAAAAAAGTAAAGAAAATGGGTACTTTTAAAACATTGATCTTTATTTGTGAAAATGAGAACATGGTTTACCATGGGTACTTAGGTGGAATGTTTATCATGAAGAAATCATCCATGTTTTGTGATTATCATGAGGGTTTTACATGGTGTGTTCCTCCATTTTGTATGCATGTTATTATAGGGGACGAATTTTGACATTGTTGAGGGGTTTACTCATGGGTTATTCCACTTATTCATATTCTTTTTTTCCTTGAACTGTATTGTTCACTTGATTTGTTGTCGTACAATTAGTTTCCTTGTCTGAACTATATTTTTCCTTATTAATAATTCTTGTGATAATTTTTTTTATTTTGTTCTAGTTGTATTTTTGTGTAAGCCATGATCTATATGTTGTACACGCTTTTCTTTAGAATTGTAAAAAAGAGTACTTTTTACCATATTTTACATAAAAAAATTTACTTATTATCATATTATGATTTATTTAATATATTAATTCTTGATTTTCTATATAGAGACATGATGTGGAACACCTAGGTGAGATCCTACAGAGCCTAATTGATCACCCCTTTCACACCTCCTCGGTGGTGTGTAGGCATTTGTATGTCTTCCAGTGTAGGGAAAGGAAAGGATATGCAGTGAGGTGGAGAGGATTCATATCAGTTGAGTAGGGTATATTGTGGTTAGATGGTTCATGTTCGTTCAGGAAATCATTTGGAGTAGCTATTGGTTTTATCCCTTTGTAGTTAGACTTTTACAATGGATTTTTATTTTATAGATTTTATTTTGTTCATTTATAATGTCCTTTTACTAGTATGGAATTTATATTCCATTAGTATTCCAATATATCATTTGTTCTTGGAATACATATGTAGAATGTTTTTATAATGTTTGGTGAAATTGTTCCCTCTGGTGTGTTGTTCTATTCCTGGGTTCTTGTCACTAGCCTGTAGGGATTAAGAATACCCTTTATGTATTTAACAGAACGTTTTAGTTGAATAGTTTGAGGGTAACTTTAGTCAGTTCATTAAAATTAAGTAACATGAAATTATATATTAGGGATAAATTATTTCCAAATAATGTGAAAAGATACACAATTTCATGACCCATCCCCCAGGGTCTGTGCCGTGACTACCCCAATCCCACCTTCCATAGGCCTGGGGCTGGCGACTAGTACCGAAAGCGTATTCCCTAAAATAGTGAATGCATTGCTTTTATAACCTAAAAACTCATGAAACCATGCACACATCATCATTGAAACATGTGTGAACTGAATAGTAAAAAGAGTGCGTAATTTATGTAAAAATGGTCCAGCATACAAGCCCAACTAAAAAGTACAAGGAAACTAGGAAGTATATGTAATCTGAACTACTCCTGTGAACACCCGCCAAAGATCCTATGTGAAGGGTAGATACATCTCACATAGGATCGTCTCCTCGGTACACCTCGCTTAAGGTCCACCTCAGAGCTTCCTCGAGTCCTGGCACCCTCGTCCTCAGTCAGTGTTGTCTGTCGTCTACACCAAACACAATAAGATACAGGCATAGCCCGTGGAGCAAGTGAGTATAACAATACATAGTTGGGACCCCGAGACCATCAATGGTCTGAAGAAATATAAAAAGGATAATCCATAAGTCATGAAAACAACCATCAACCCTACTTAGTTATATACCCATACATATACCAATGTCATCAAGTATTACCCATCTCATTCATGAGGAAACACAAGGCCTAACTCCGTAGCCAAAGTAAAACTGTTCCATGAAAGAAAATATTTCCATGAAGATAAGTAACACACACATACTCCACATTGAATAATACCACAATGTTAATACCACGAAGGTAAGTACCACCCAGGTACGCCACAGAAAAAAATACCACAAAGGTAAAGACTCATCTCACACAAGGTAAAACATCGGTAAAATAGTATATATGATTAGATGTAACTATTGAATCATCTTAGTCTATTATGAGGGAGTCTCACGTAGTATCCTATGTCATTAGACCCACACAGGATCTTAGTACATCATTAGACCCACACATGATCCTAGTACAGTAGACCCACACAGGATCCTAGTACATCATCAGACCCGCACAAGATCCTAGTATAGCATACCCACATACGATCCTAGAGTAGTCCCATGTGGATTATTATATTGGATCCAAGTGTGACTCTCAAACACATACCCACAAAATATCCCTTTCATAGACCCCTAGAGAATCAAATTCTCATGTTATAGCCAACTACTGTGTTCCTGCATTAAGCACTCTTGATTTCGCGAGGATCCGCACCTCAAGCCACTGGTTGATAATCTAACTAGAACAAATTCCCATAGAGAAGTATCACAAAGGACTGCCACGTAATAGGGGTCACAACGCAATAGACTTTGCGTCAATCAGACATCTGGTCTGTGAGGTATTGGATTTTTTGTCCCGAGGGCCCAGTTGGATTCGTGTTCGATCCAACCTGGACGTACCCCAGCATTATCCAAAACACAAGTGGGGTATACCAAAATGCCTATCTCACTCCACATTTTCCATTGCTTCTAACATTTAGTCAAACTGATGCAAGTAGTTCATGATTTGGATGAAAGATCCAACATGGTAGAAGTCGGTGCGGGTCGGACCGACCCGCAGAATCCCGCCCGGACAATCGGCACAGTGTGGCCCGCCGGTGCTACTCGGCCCGTGGTGGCGGCCCATGGTGGCAGCCTGTAGTGGCGGCCCGTGGTGGTAGCCCATGAAATATTTAATGTCCTAGATATTCCATATAATTTTATTAATTATATGGAATTATTACGAAACCACCAAAACTGATGGTGCGCGATTCTGAGGCCTAATGCTCCTAGAATTATCCGTCCAAGTTTGGTTGAGTTTAAATTATCATTTGTATATAGTTTTCCTAAAAAGTGGAATAACTCTTAAACAGTAACTCAGATCTAAAATGTGAGGGAACTGTTGCGTTTAGCATGGCAGGTTTACATTATGCACAACTTTTTTTATTCAGTGCGGGCCTCCTGTGTGAAAACCCAAAAATTCCATAATTGTAAATAAAATAATTAAATAAATAATTTATTTAAAATACTTGTAACTCACAAACGGTAACATGGATTTAAAATCTGGGACCATAGCTGAAATCATGAGGGTATTATCTTTTTAGGAAAATAGTAACATTGGTCGGCGCAGACCACCATTGGATGTTAGTTTTAGGCCGTAAATAAAATAATTATATGACAGTTATTTTATTTTAAAATCCATAACATTGAAATGGTAACTCGGTTTGGAAATCCTAGAGTGTCATTGATTTTGTTGGAGAAGATTTCACATAGGTAGAGCCTAACCTTGACCGGCGCGGGTCAAGGGTGACTGTAAATAAATTTCTAATCTTTATTTTGGGTATGTTCACTAAATGCGCAAGCGGTATTTTCTAACATTTGAACCAGTTCTCGGAATTTAAATCTGATGGCATAGTTGAACTCGTAGCACCAATATTAACTTAAGGAGTCCTCACCTTGACCATAGTATGTCAAGGGTGAAAGATAGATTTCGTGAATTTCATGGGAGAGTTAAAATAATAAAAATAAGATAAAGAACATCTTTTATTTTATTTTTAAAACCACCCAATTTGCATGTGTAGTGGTGGGGACCACCCAACCCCCTTGAACTCCCTCATTAATGTGAGATAACTCTTGGTTTCTCCCCCAAATTAAATGTGCCAACCTTTATTTAATTAATTTTCCGACAATTAATTTAGTTAACAGACTTAACTCAATTAAAATTGGCTCCTCATCCTTTTGGTTGAGATTGTTGGCAAAGGTGATTGGGGAGAGCCTTGGAGAACTGGGAAGAACATCCACCAAATTAAGAAACTCTCCAACGAAGAAGCATTCTCCAAATCGAGGAATGTGGAACCAACTTCGGGAGCATGGGGAGGGAGCGATGAACACTGACGTCATCAACATCATCTCTTTCCTCACACGGACACCAATGAGAAATTTAGTTAGGGGTTCTAATTTGAAATATGATTGAATATATTCGTTAATTCTTCATATAATAGATTCAAAATGATGATGGAAAAACTAACACAATCAACATCCCCTGCAAATACCATTCACCTTTTTCTTTTGTTATGTGCGCGTTCGTTGTTCGTTCATCCACGCCAAATAATTATGCTCGTTGGAAACACAATATTGCGTTGAGAACAACATATGAATGAAGAGCCCTCAACCTCAGGACTACAAAATATGGAAAGAATAATTTTTGGGCATAGAATGAAGATGAGGCAGCCCATGGAAGGAGAGACATGGTGGTGTGATTTCCGGAATGTGTTCAGGGCATAGCACCGGGAGAGGTAGAGGGTGCAACATTCGGTTGCGAAGGATAGCTGAAAGGTAGTGTCTAGGAGGCTTTGGCTATCCATAGGTGGTAGATGCAGTTCTAGACGTGCGGAGGAACCCAACAATTTGGGAATGTTGTTAATTTGAGTGTGAGAAAACCATGGAATAAGAAATGGTTGATTTGAGAGGGACATTTTTTAAGATGAAATAATAATAAAAATCAAAAATCCTGGATGAGTGGAGGAGGTTCCATGTGGAAGCCACATCGACCAAATGATTTCCCCGGGCATGATTGAATTTGGAGTTATAGAAACAAGTAATTAACAATAATAATAAAATATTATTATTATTACTTTTGTTGATAAAACACTTTTGTTGACTGTAACTTATCGGTGTGTCCTCGGTTTTATGAACCGTCAGCTGTAGTATGACCATGACTTCGAGTCGGAAATTATGAGTCCAATATTGGATGTCTTTTTCAGGTTTTTGGATTGGGTTCCTAAAACAATCAAATAATAATAATATATTATTATTATTATTATTATTAAATCTTTACCACTCTATAACTCCTCAGTGCCATGTCTGATTGACTTACCATTAGTGGAGAGGTGATCCTGGCATTAAGATGGTTGATTTAAGTCTAATGTTGAGTATTAAATTATGGTTCGTGGCTCAGGTCCATGAATCACCCAATATTATTATTATGATTATTATTATGAGATCTTTTATTCGACTTATCTCCCTCATAGAGTGTCGAAATAACGAACCATCTACGACACTGGATTCCTTGAAATGAGGTGGTCATTTTGAGATAATTTACATGAATTTTGGAGAATGTGGGAGTTCAGCTGGGTCAGATCTTACTCGAAACCAACCAGGCCCTCTGCACTAAAACACGTATAACTCACAGACAGAGAATCAAATTGGCGCACATTTTGTGGTGTTTAGACCCATTTTACGTGGCGGCCCTTTTGGGTAATTTTGTGGGACATCATTTCTGTTTGAGTATTGACCAGTGGATTAAGGAGAGGACCCTTCCGAAGACAAGAGAGCTGAGTGCGAGAACCATGTAGCTGTCTATGGCGATGTACTAGGATCATGTGTGGGTTTAAAGACATATTGAAGATGTACTAGGATCCAATGTGGGTCTGACGACGTACTTGTGTTGTAGTAGGATCCTGTGTGGGTCTGACGACATACTGACAATGTACCAGGATCATGTGTGGGTCTGACAATGTACTGTCGATGTACTAAGATCCGATGTGGGTTTGACGATGTACTAATGATGTACTAGGATCTTGTGTGGGTCAGACGATGTACTAGGATCATGTGTGGGTTTGACAAGGTATTAGGATCATGTGTGGGTCTAACGATGTACTACGATCCTCTATGGGTCTGATGATGATTTAGGATCCTTCGTGGGTATGCCTCTTACAGATTAAGATGAATTATTAGTTAAATCTAAAAATATCTACTAGTGTAAATACGTTATACCTGGTATGGGGTGAGTCATTACCATCATAGTGATACATTTCTGGTATTCTTTTGTGTGGAATACATGTGTGGTTCTTTTCTTTGTGGTGATACCTTGGTCGTATTCTTCGGTGTGGTGTACCTATGTGATACTTACCATCGAGGTATTTCTTCCTTCATGGAATAGTTGAGATTTTGGATTTTGAGTTGGACCATGTGTTTCCTCATGATTTTGATGGGTAATATTTGATAAATTATGTATATGTATGGGAATATACCTAAGTAGGGTTTTCACTAGATTTCATGATTTTTGGTTTATCCTTCATGGATTTTGTGAAACCATGAGGGTCTCGGGGTCCCTACTGAGTATTGTTATACTCACCCCTACATGGGCTTCGCCTGCACCTTGTTGTGTTGGGTGCAGACAATGTACATCGCTGATCGAGGCTGAGGGTACTAGGACATGATGGTTCCTAGAGGTGGACAATATGACATGTCAGCACAAAGAGGAGACATGCAGATGTGGAGTGCTGAGGAGGAAATCTGTACCTACTCTTCATGTCAGATCTTTGAAGGATGACCCATTATTTTTCTTCCTCTTTCTTTAGTTTTATTGTATTTTCATTTCTACTTGTATCTTTAATGTGGGGCTTGTATTCCACCCCTCTTACATTTAAAACCCTTTTGTTATACAGTTTACTTGTGTTCATATCTTGCTATGTGGCTGTTTGAGAGTTTTTACAGGTTATAAAGTCAATTCCTTCCCAATTTTTAGGGAATACTCCTTTTGGTTCTAGTTACCAGCCCCTGGACTATAGAAGGGAGACTTGGGGTAGTCTCAGCATAGGCCTCGGGCGACTGGTCATGAAAAATTGGTATTAGAAGAGTATGCTCTACCATATAACCTAGGACTCTGATATTTTTAATAGAAATAGTGTTAAGTGCAGTAACTGTGGTTATCAGTTTAGGGAATATAGTGTTGGTGTGTCGGACGATGTATCCATACACCAGTTTCCTGACTTCAGATTTCTGACTCAGTGCACGAAAAAACTGATTGCATGTGTGTTTTAAAAGTTTTCTTGTGTTTTCTTTGAGTCAGCTAACCAGTTAAAAAATAGTGACAATGTCGCACCTATTCCTTATTAGGATGCAGCAGCGTAGATATCCAGATAAGATTCCTGAGAGTGTACATGATGATATCCCACCAAGCAATGAGGCTCAGGTGCAGGGCCCTCTTATATGTTCGCACCTTCGGGTGGTGTACCGGCAGCACCACCACTAGTTGTGAAATAGTTACCACCAGCCCCACTGGCTAATAGTGCACACTGACTGAGCTCATTACACAAGTTCCAGTTGTAGTGGCCTCTGATGTTTTGAGGAAAGACAAATTCCTACATGCCTGAGAGCTAGCTGGAGGAGGTTACAAGATTGTTCTGGCTAGATGAGACACTAGTAGAGCAGATGGTGATATAAGATACTAGTATTTTTCATTGAGTGACCATGTGTATTTACCATATAGTAACAAGGCATAGGTACATGGACCATTAACGGAGATAGTAAATTCAGTAGTGTTTCAACTATATCTCTACCAGTTGGTCAGCAGTTACAACTGGCGGTATCGGTAAAGGAAACATATGGGTTTAGTGCCTTACGCATGATTCAACATCAGATACCCCTCAGGTTCTAAGTAAATATCGACTCAAAGGTGGATGAGGACTGGCTTGAGGAGGTGGCTGAGTGTTCTCTAGAGCTTCTATAGCTTCGACAGGACGACATGTCAGTAGCTGAGTACTCATTGAGGCATACCGATCATTCCTAGTACTCGATGAATACGATATTATCAGTGCTTCAGAGCTTAGACCTCTGATCGAGCTGTGTTTAGGGACATCCAATCGAACTCTATTACTCTATGAATTATTACATATTTTAGGGTTCTAGATTTAAAATTTGTGGTTGAATATTATTTGGATGAGCAGATGCAACAAATGAATGTCAGTAGTGGGAACACTACTGCAACATAGCCTTTTACCTGCACTAAAAAATACATTAATAGAACTACAAAGCCTTGATAATGACATCATAGATAAAGGGTGGGGGGGTACCCGTTATCAGCGCTCTGAAAAGAGCTATTAAAGGGGACCCCCTTTTCTATGAGGGAATTAACAGCGCTTCCCTAGCGCTGATAAAGGGATTCCGTTATTAGTGCTTCCTTGAGAACTGATAATAGGGGCCATCATTATCTCTCTTTTAGTGCTATTAAATGTGTGCTTTATCAGCACTTAGAAAATAACTGATAAAGGCACCTTCCCCTGCACCTGCACAACCTGCACCTTCACACCTGCACACCTGCACAAACCAGCATACCTCTACAAAATTGCACCTGCACACCTGCACAAAATAGCACCCACATACAATAATTTAACAAACAATGCTATATACATTTACTTAACATCCTGAATACAAAAAAACATTACTATATAAATTTAAAACAATGATTTACATGGTTACAATTAAAATTATCCAAAAGAAGTTAAAAAACTAATTTTTCATCTTTGATATTTGTGATCCGCTCTCAAAATTTGTTGTCAATGGTATTTGTTACCGAACAAAGCATCCGAACTCAAGGAGAAAAATTCACTTATATAAGAAAACAAATACAATGTTAGTAATACAATAGTGAAATAAATTAAAACATTAATAGGAAAGAATACATTAATACAGAAATCTGAAACTAAAATATGAAAATGATAAAATCATATGATTTAATTCTGATAACAATGAAAGGGAATAATGTAAAATAAATAAGTTTTTGGATGCCTTATCTCATTTAATAAATACTAATTCTTTATCCAATGAAAAGCATTACCTGTGACACGGTGCATCATATTGAGGTGCAGTCAATTCGTACACATCATAAATGACTCATGGATCGTTT
The DNA here is from genome assembly GCA_963277665.1 of Viscum album. Classification (NCBI taxonomy): domain Eukaryota; kingdom Viridiplantae; phylum Streptophyta; class Magnoliopsida; order Santalales; family Viscaceae; genus Viscum; species Viscum album. The sequence continues at coordinate 1,783,408,574 of OY728121.1, read as the reverse complement.
TTCTAAAGTATTAATACAATCCGAATGTGTTTGCTCATTTTTCTGTATGTCACATGTGTCATTTTCTAATGTTTATGTCAATTTGAAATGGATATCATACACTTTTAGCCATTCTGGTCACACCATGCATCGGATTGAGGTGTGGTTGATTCATACTTGTCACAAATGACTCATGGATCATTGTCCTAGAGTATCAACAAAATAAGAATGTGTTTGTTTGGTTTTTCGTATGTCAGTAGTGTTGTTTTATAAAGTTAATGTCAATTTCAAACTGATATCATACACTTTTAGCCATAACAGTCCCACTATGCATCAGATTGAGGTTCATTTGATTCATACACGTTAAAAATTACCCATGGATCATTTTCCTAATGTATCAAGACAATCTGAACGCATTTATTTGGTGTCTCGAATGTCAGTTGTGTTGTCTTCAAAAGTTTATGTAAATTTGAAACTGATATAAGACACATTTAGTCATACCGTTCAAAATGTGCATCAGATTAAGGTGAGGTCGATTCTTTAACATCAAAAATGACTCATGAATCATTTTCCTAGAGTATTAAAACAATCCGAATGCGTTTTCTTGGTTTTCTGTATGTCAGTAGTGTAGTTTTTTAAAGTTAATGTCAATTTTAAACTGATATCAGACACTTTTAGCCATACCGGTCACACTGTGTGTTGGATTGAGGTGTGGTCAATTATTACACATCAAAAATGGCTCATGGTTTGTTTTCATAAAGTATCAAAAAAATCTGAACACGTTTGTTTGGTTTTCCATATGTCAGTAGTGTTTTTTTCTAAATTTTATGTCAATTTGAAACAGATATCATACAGTTATAGCCATATCGGTCACACCGAGTGTCAGATTGATGTAATATTAAATCGTACACGTCAAAAATGAATCATTTATCATTTTACTAGAGTATAAAAATAATCTGAATGCGTTTACATTGTTTTCCATATGTCAGTAGTGTTGTTTTCAAAAGTTAATGTCAACTTCAAATTGATATCAGACACTTTTAGCCATACTGGTCACACCATGTGTCGGATTGAGGTGTGGTCGATTCGTACATGTCACAAATGACTCACGGATCATTCTAATATGGTATCATAAAAATCCGAATGTGTTTTCTCAGTTTTCCATATGTCACTTCTGTTGTTTCCTAAATTTTATGTCAATTTGAAACTGATATCAGACACTTGTAGCCATACCGGGCACACCGTGCAATGGATTGAGGTGCGGTCGATTCCGACTCCTCAAAAATAACTCATGGATTGTTTTCCTAAAGTATCAAAAAATTACGAATTCATTTTCTCAGTATTTGGTATGTCAGTAGTGTTGTTTCCTAATGTTAACATCAATTTCAAACTGATATCAAACACTTTAAGCCATATCGCTCACACCGTGAGTCGGATTGAGGTGAAGTTGATTTGTACACGTCACAAATGAATAATAGATCATTGTCCCAAAGTATCAAAACAATCCAAACGTTTTTTCTCGGTTTACCTTAAGTTAGTAGTGTTGATTTCTAATGTTAATGTTCATTTCAAACTAACATCAGACACTTTTAGCCATACCGATCACATCGTCCATAGAATTGAGGTTCGTTTGATTCATGCATGTCCAAAATCACTCATGGATATTTTTAATAATGTATCAAAACAATCTGAGAGTGTTTTATCATTTTTATGTATGTCAGTAGTGTTTTTTTCTAAAGTTTATGTCAATTTGAAACTGAAATCATACACTTGTAGCCATACCGGTAACACTGTGTGTCAGATTGAGGTGCGGTCGATTTATAAACGTCAGAAATAACTCATGGAACGTTTTACTAATGTATCAAAACATTCTGATCACGTTTTCTCAGTATTCCGTATGTCAGTAGTTTTTTTCTAATGTTAATGTCAATTTCAAACTGATATTAGACACTTTTAGCCATACCGGTCACACTATGCATCTGATTAAGGTGCGGTTGATTCGTACACGTAACAAAGGACACATTGATTGTTTTACTAAAGTATCAAAACAATCCGAATGAGTTTTCTTGGTTTTCCATATGACAGTAGTGTTGTTTTCTAAAGTTAATGTCAATTTCAAACTGATATCAGGCACTTTTAGCCTTACCAGTCACATTGTGCGTCAGATTGAGGTGCGGTTGATTCTTACACGTCACAAATGTCTCATGGATCGTTTTCCTAAAGTATCAAATCAATCCGAACGTGTTTGATCGGTTTTCCATATGTCAGTATTGTTGTTTTCTAATGTTTATGTCAATTTGAAACTGATATAATACACTTTTATCCATTCTAGTCACACCAAATGTTAGATTGAGGTTCAGTAGATTCGTACATGTCAAAAATAACTCACGGATTGCTGTCCAAAAGTATCAAAACTATCCCAACATGTATTCATGGTATTCCGTATGTAAATAGTTCATAATAGTCTCTCATGAAGTTATTATTTACTAAAACCTCAATTCATTTCTAAAACCATTCTTCATAATGTAATGATATGAAACATAAGAAAGGGTGATCATAGATGCTCAATAAGTGTACACAAGGGAGATAAATGTGATCATATAAAGATAACATAAGTAGTAGGAATTCATCTTCATTGTACTATTTCTTTACATTATTCCATCAAGTACGCTACCCATCTGTTTCAAAACACATCTATATCATCTTCTAAATAGGTGTTTTTGTGACAGTCAAAGTAGTACAAAAAAATATAAATACACAAAGGATTAATAATTATTTTAAATGAAGTAGTAATTATATTCAAAAATACCTCTTCACATATGCTAGTTTGTTCATGAAATATGATCTCTTTCATAAATTTACAAACATAGTAACCACAATCATTGTCGTTTGTTTGTTTTGGACACTATAGAGACCTCAAAAAAATAAGTAATCTGTTTCGATATGTATTGGGATATTGAAATATAATTATATATACCCTGGTACTTATCCATTTGTAGATCTTGTGCACCATGTCGTCCTTAGGTCGTGGATTCATTACAGCCTCTAGAGTATATTCATACACCGCCCGATCATAAAAAAATACTCATTAGAAGATAATATAAACTATATAACTAGATATTGATTTCTAAAATGTTGGATCTAGTGTATTATGAATTGACAATCGACATCCTGTGTGGTCTTTTTGTTGGATATCCATGTAGTGAATCTAGAAAATAAATCTTTGGAGTATCCAAATTGACTGCAATGAGCATACAATGTTTTCTTAAAAACACAATATGGAATAAGAACTAATAGAAATGAAAATAAAATTGACATGATTAAAGTGCATAGTTTGACCCCTGTATCGTTGGTATTAAAAAGATTATGTCAGTCCTAATTCTACATTGAAACGTTATGAGCAGGTTTGACATTAATTCAACCTGAAAATCGGAATCTATTTCCTCTCATTGTATAGAAATGGTGTGAGGACTAATGAGTCCAAATTTTTATTCATCGGAAAATCCATTCAATTGTGTTTCATATATACGCATGTGAAAAATATGAAATTTATTTATCCATAATTAACATAGTATATCAGCTTCTGTAAAATAATATCATGAAAACATACCTCATGTATACATTTATAACTGAGGCTCCTAGCTAGTCGTATGTGATGATTTCAGCTACAACGTCAGCACTAAAAACTCTATTGTTTCCTATCTGTAAATATCTTTTTCACACAAAATTGTGTGAGTCTTTCCACCTTCCATTTTTGTATCCACATGATCTTGCAATGACCTTAAATGTGGATATAGAACGGGCTGGGTGAAGGTGCTCTCATTAGATCGTTTTGATCGGATGGTTGATCCTTTTGAGTCAATATTTCGTTTTAGCTCCTCCATTTTGTCCTTCTACAGTAATATTGATCGGTTCCTCCATTTTCTAATTTAATGTTAAATTTTCCACGTGAAAAATGAATTCGAAATGAATAGATATTAGTCGACTTGTTTTTTTACAAGATTTGACGGCCATGCAACGAATGTTCCAAAAGATTTTTCTTCCAAATGAATGTCGCCATCATCATTTGGGATGTGTAGCTCTGTGCTTGGCTCATGAGATAATTTAATCGACACTTGACATGACCTGTTGGAAGTGGTCTGGATTGTAGCATGTCATTCTGCATATTGAACACCGTAGCCCTCATTACAAGGCGATGGGTGGGAGTTGACAGATATAAATCACAGTCATTTTCACCCTGTATAATATCATTAAAAGAAAGGTATTAGGGTCTATGTGATTAAAATTTCACAGAAACAAATACTAGAACATTGATTACCTCGGTTAAGTCAGTTCATTGAGGGGAATGACTCACCTCAAAGCTGGTGGGGGTGGGGAGAGATCTTCTCACGCGTTTTTTTTTGAGTGGTTTGTCCTTTTTGCCTCTCCCCATCAAAGTTTCTAGCAAGTCTCCCTGACTTTTAATTCGTTCTTCACGGGTAGACACTCTATATCTCATCATTTTCATTCCTTCAGTTTGTTAATCCTCTTGTTTTATTTTCTGAAAATATGTCCAGGGTGTCACCCCAAAACCCACACCTCGGACGCAGCCATACTATTCTTGCTTTTTCAAGGCCGCTAAAAGTATGTCTGTATCCAGTGCGGGTGTTGTTGATTTTGTGACTAATTCAAATAGAAAATATAGAAAAATAAGTAATCATAGTTATTTAATAATGATTTATAGAAAAACAAATTTATATTATGTCATAATTACACATGTTTCCCACACTTTTTTTTGTTTTCATCTACCAGTTTCCCATCATTATTAACACACTCATCCTTCTATAGCACATGGCGTGGGATGAAGGTGGATTGGGATTTTTATTCATCATTCTACATATAAACATAGAAACATGATTATAGTGTTGTTTTATGTCACATAAAAGTATTACAATACTTTTAAAATACGTACCAATTTTTTTCAATTGAAGTGTACCCCAGCCTTGCTTTATAGTAGGGGTACACTGGTTTTGCTACCCTTTCTTTATTTTCAGCACTCAGTTGTTGTTTCATAAATAAAAAACTGTCAATAAAAGTGATGAATACAATCCATGTTAAAAAATGTGTAACCAAAAAAGTGTACCTGAAATGTTTTCTCGGCACGACGGTTTCAAAATGCATCCCACGCTCCTTGGGATAACATGTTTGCATAAAGAGGAGGTGGGTGCACCTGGATTTTCCTTTCAGCATCTTTCAGATGATGTTTCGTTAAAATGGTGTGAAAGCCGCTATGAACCCTTCCTTCAAGTCTTAATACATATTCTTTGTGTGAGACATCTACTATAAATGCACTCTACAAGAGATGATTAAGTGTTAGTAAATATTTCATTATTTTATTTTATTTTATTTTAATAAATAAAATAAATGATATTGTAATGCTACCATAATCTCTTCCCGCAATTATATTTTCAACCCCCTGACAACATTGTTCCATGACTCTAAATCGATCGTCACACTTTTTTGAGTTAGAATTCCAATGTAGCTTCTAAACAAGGCTTTGATGGGGTTTACTTTCTGGCCGAGCATATTCCATCCCACCACATATTTGATGCCTTTTTCTTTTGTCTTATGGATTTTGGATAAAACTATCAAACTATGGTGCACCTATTTTTTTTTGTGTCGATGGGGTTTCATTTCCTACCATTTCCTCATCTTCTGCATCATCATTATGTTCCTCCAATGTTCTAGAATCGGCACTGGGACCAGTAGCAACAAGTTGAGAAACCTGTTGCACCTCAGTAGTGGGACCAGCTGAAACAGGCTGAGAGACCTGTTGTACCTCACTAGTGGGATTAGCTGCAACAGGTTGAGAGACCTGTTGTGTCTCAGGATTGGGTGCATCAGCAGGTGCAGATGTCATTATCTGCATAAGTGGATTAACATTTAATTCAGATCACATAAAAGCAACAGTGAATAGATAAAAACATTATGTAACACAATCTATATTACAATGAAAAAATAACATGATTATTGAACTCAATTTTTTTATTTAAAGGCTAAAGGGATTTGAACCATCTGTAGACTATCCATATACCTTCATTGTGGTCTACTCTTACATACAAAACATTGTCTACATTGGGACCAATAAGAAATGATAACGAAGTCCAAATAAAAGGGTCGTCCTCCATTGAATTTTCATTTTACCCTTCAGTTGTTTTGGTTGATAATAGAACAATTGACCATTTTCGGTTTGTGGGATCTAGAACATAAAATACTTGCACTGTCCGGGATTCCATTATAAATCGTTCATATTTCTCCCCTTCCTTACTGACATCAAATTTCATGAATCCCAATTCATCTATTTTAATATAACTCCTGTTATCAACCCACTTTCATTGAATAATTGGAACTCGGAATTCTGTATAATCCAACTCCCATATTTGTTTGATGATGAAAAAGTATGACATATTCTCATAAATTGGATTTCTATCCTTATCAACAGAAACAAGCATCACTTCAGCCACAAGTGTATCCCCACTGTTCATCATGGTACTGTCTTCATCATGTTCATTAGTATAAAATGTATAACCATTAACTATATAATCATTGTAATATAATTCATACACACATGGTCCTCCGGCTAGCCATCGACGTCGTACTAAAATTGACACTAGATTTTCATCTGAATTCTTAAAAATATGTTCTCGAAACCATCTTATAAACTGTCGATTATGTTTTTATGATATCCATTTTTCATCCATATATGGATTCAAATTCCTAAGAATTTATTTGTGGATTTCAACATATGGGTCAGCGTCGAAACTCTTATGCAAAACATAATGGTGGGCCTACTCTAGATGTGTAATATTGATTGTGAAAACCTGTCTTCTAGAAAGTATTTCACCATCAAGGCGCCCAGTGTGATGAGATTTTGGTAAGCCAATGCTTTACACACCAGACAGGTGTTCGGTATAGAATTCAACGACTTCTTCAACAATATATCGCTCTGGAATACAACACTCTGGTCGACTTTGAATTTTGAAATACACTTTCAAAATATTCATATACAGTTCAATGGTGTACATACATCTATAATGTAAAGGACCACAAATTTTAATTTCTCTCACCAAGTGGACCATCAAATGAACCAACCACAAATTTTAATTTCTCTCACCAAGTGGACCATCAAATGAACCATCATATTAAAAAATGAAGACAGAAAGAAAATTTCTATTTCAAATAATATGATCTCAATTTCCCTTTCCATAGTTGGAAATTTCGTCGGGTCTATAACTTTGCTGCAAATAGCTTTGAAGAAGAAAAATAGTTTCGTTAGTGTATGGCAGACATTCTTGGAAAAAATGCAACATAGAGCAATAGGAATGAGATCTTGCAACAAAACATGACAGTCATGTGATTTCAGACCTTTTAACATAATGTCATTCATTCACACGATGTTCCTGATATTTTATGAATACCCCTCCAGAACATTTACGTTATTCAAGAAGATTCAAAACTGATATCTCTCCTGCCTGGAAAGATTGTATGCAACAGGAGGAAGAAATGTTCGTTTTTCACCCTTCACTGGTGCCAAGTCTTCCCATATTCCCATCTCAACCATGTCCAACCTAGCCTTAATTCCATATTTTTTTTGCTAGATGTATTTTTCAATGGTCTGATGACACTATCAAATAAAATTTTTCCTACATGCATAACATCAAGAAAATGTCTGACATACATAAAATTCAAGTATTGTAATTCGAAAAAAACTGATTTTTTTTCCAACTGATTTTTGTAAGGTTTTTCGACGCCGGTTTACCAAACGTAGTGCCCAAATTTTTAACTATCTCAACCAATTGATTGCCAGTTTGTGGAGATGGTGTTGTACATTCTTCTGAACTTCCATTGAATGAAGTCGTCCAAGAATGATACTTATGTCGTTGGGGTAGAAATTTGAGATGTCCTAGAAACACTATTTTCAATGAATGTTTCAACCTAATTGATTGTGTTCCTTGTTCTCAAATGGGACACCCTTGAGTTCCAGGAATTCTATATCCTGAAAAATATCCATAATTAGGGAAGTCATTTATCATCCTGTACAACATGGCTCTCAAATTGAAATCTTCCTTTCTGTAAGCATCATACAATGTAACGCCTGAATCCCACAATAATTTCAAATCATAGATCAGTGGAGTTAAATAAACATCAATATCATTACCCAGTTGTTTTGGTCCTAATATTAGCATAGTTAACCTGATTTATTTTTGTTTCATGCATTACCATGCTGGTAAGTTATAATTTACCAACATAATCATCCATTTACTGTGACTGTTTCTTTGAAAACCAAAAGGATTCACTCTATCTGTAGATAACGCATGAAGAAGGTTTCTAGACTCATTTCCAAATTTAGGATACTCATGATCAATTCTCTTCCACTAAGGAGTGTCTTCTGGGTGATGTAGTATCCCTTCTCTAATTTTTGTATCTGCATGCCATTTCAATTGTCTTACAGTCTCCTCACTTCCATATAGGAACCTAAACCTTGGAATGATTGTAATGCACCATACAACATTAGTAGGACTTGATTCATCTTTCTTGTATTTAGAAGCAACACACTTTTGGAATTATTTATGTGATTTGTGGTCCTTGCAATACAGTATAAATTCATTCGGGCATGCATGTATTCTTTCATAGATCATACCCTTCGAGAGTAGCATTCTTTTGGCATTGTATGTTTGTCTCGGGAGCTAATTATCTTCCTGGAGCATGTCATTAAAGAGAGAAAGTAGTTTCGTAATACTAACGTCACTCCACTTGTTGTATGCTTTCAAAATTATACTGCTTCAGTACGGATGACAATGCTGTATATTTAGTGTAACCATCTTACAGTGGCGTCTTTGCAGAACATTTTAACATCTCAAAAAAATTCGAGAAATCTCAAAGTTCATCTTCGACGGCCCTTGTAATTTTCTCAATACGATCTTATTAATAATACACATCTGTAATCACATCCTCCATACAATCATCTTCATTTTACAGGTTTGTAACATATCAGATGATCCAAAAAACGTTGTGTTATCCCAATCACTACCTTCATTTGTTGTTTCCCCATGTTAATTCCAACGTGTATAACATTGATCTATTCCGTGACAGATCAAGTGTTCTTCCAACTCTTATGGACTAATTTGTTTTGAATAAAAACAACTTAAAAATGGAAAAAGGATTTCAAAAGGGTCACATGCATGATCAATTACAAACTTGATATACTCTTTCACGCCTTCTTCATACACTTTTTTCAACCGATTGGAATTCATCCATTATTAATTTATATTCATCCTATTTGAAATCCATAGGATGGGTATATTGGTTAGGGGAGAAGGAATATGAGTATAATTTACATAAAAAACTAGATACTTCAATAATGGTGGGGGAATGCTCATTAATAGAAAATCTTGGGTTCTTCTTTGGATTCATCAATTCTCCTCCTCTCGTCGATCCCCCCTGATGAGGGGTGGTTCTTGGGATTTTTATATAGTGAGTTAGTGAGTTCTTCCCTCATACTTCCTCCATTACTACAAAACTTTATTTCCCAATGATTTGTGATGATTTTAACTAGGATTTGTGTGATGATTTCACTATATCATCTTCAAATAAATTCAGATGATGTATATTTTTTTTGTATTGGCTAGAGGTTATCTTCGTATGATGAACACACCATGTTTTGTCTGGTTTAGGCGGTGTTGTGTTTCCTAGTGAGTTTTTAAAAGATTATTCCTAAATTATATTAAGGTGAATAATTAATTATATTATTCTATAATTAATTATTTGGGAATTTACCCTTGAGATTGGGTCTCAATCATTGGTACAAAATTAGAGAAGTCATGTATAGTCTTTGTTGAGGATGAGTTGATATTGGTGAGGGGGTTACTCCATATTTGTGGTAGGAGGACCCTATAATACAAAACCATGTTCCAATTTAAGCATGATTGTGTATTCATCCATGAGGATATGTGTTCTAGGGAAAGGGATAGAAATCATGAGAAACCAAGGTAAATAAATCGGGTGTTTTGATCCACCAAGAGATAGAGTGAGGGTTCTATAGAATGATTGTGATTTTGTGATCATACAGAGATTATGTCTCCATGGAGTGGTTGTGTTTATGAGAGTATTGGGTTTGGTATGATATTTTTATAGCCTAGTTAGGTTTTCTAAGGCAGTTTCAGAAGGTATTAGAGTCTTAGGACTAAAGAATATGGATCATATAGGTTTATATCTCATGTATGATGAGGAACACCCTATTAAGGATATATAAGAGTCATGGTGTGTGTGATGAGTAGGATATTCCATATATGGATTAGTGAAGTGTGATAGAGAATATTTCCCCATTATAATTGTATTAAGAGATCTCCAAGGGGAGATATGATATTGTACCTAAGTGAGGGTCATGGTAATAGTCTGTTTGACTTAGCATAGGGTATCCAATTCCCTTAGTGTGAGTATCTTAGAATAGTAATTTTTTAGTTTTAATGAGTTTTAATGTGGGAATTAGAAGATGATATAGACTGTACTATCGAGTCGTAGATTTTGGGATGTGACATTACCATGTAGAGATGAGTGTGTGTTGGTATCAATGAGTATAGATGGGTTAGGTTTGTATAACCTAGTAGATTCCCTTATAGGCGCAATTACAATGTTGACAGGTTGGGAATAATTTTCATGTATAACCAAGATGGTTTTAAGGAGATTATTATAAAAGGCTAAATGGATGGGGACTTTTATCATTTATCGTCAGACTGACTAAGAGATTGGGACTTCATATGGCTTTAACCTCGTTGAAGTATGATCATCCATGGGTCCCACCTATTGATGATGTGGATTAGAAAGTACGAGAGGTTGGCTATATATATACCCTCCTTCTATTACTATTTATATGTATTATGGCACGAGACAAGATGGGTGGCCTTTATTTAAGTGATAAGGTGTTGGTAGGACCCTACATTGAGTGATAAGGAACTGGTCAAAGGGGATTGGTGTGTGACATTCATGGGATCCACATATTGATGGTGCATTTTGACTTGTGAAAGAGGGTGGATATTGTGATTCCCTCCTTAGATGATTTTTTATGATAATATGATGTGATATATAGATATGGGGATCACTTCATATTGGTTTGAAGAATGATTGTGAGATGTTGTCTATAGAGATTCCCTCATTTTTTATGTGATGTGATGGTGAGACCCACCGTATGTGAGAGGGGAGCAACTACTATGTTGTGGAATTAGAGGATATGTGAATCACACCCAATGTGAGAGGTTTGTGGCACTATTATGTTATATGATAGGATGTGATATTTAAATTGGCATATGACCCAACCCAGAGAGAGTGGGTAGTGAGATGGAATTTGTAGAAACCCTATTAAGTTCATTTTTTTAGAACCCAAGGAGAATATTCTACAATATAGTGTACAATATAGGACATTATAAACATATGTCTCATCTCATTGGTATGCATCACCTGATGACATAAATTCACCAACATGGATGGTTCAAACCCTACCTGGCCTAACTATGGGGTATTATCCAAAATCAGAAAAAGATCTATACTAAGGGCCACTAGATAGAGTGAAATCCTAATCTAGTGTAACAACCATTCACAAAAAATACTCACTCTATTCTGGTTTCTATCACGAGGATATATTGGGGAGATATAATCAAGATCAAACAAGTAACCAACCACATATACGTGTGTCACACACACAAGAATCAAACATAAGAATCACGCTAAATCAACCCAAGGAAGAATCCCTTTACATTTAACCAATATTTCATGAGGAAGCCCCATTCAAGGGACTCCTATCACATTTAATATTACTAGGGAAAGACTAGGTGTGCATAGCTTAACAAAAAAATGCCATATACATCAAAATAAGAAGGAAAATAGCTCATTATGTTTCAAACAATTATTCTAAAAATTAGACAGCGCTATATAATATCTATTTAAGGTTAGAAAATATAGAAATAATTGATTCATAAATACTTTGATGATTCCACCATAGAGCCGCATGGTTTGAATAAAACTGTGTACAAACCATGAAAATCAATCTCTGTAAGTTCAAAATTAACTACAAAATGGATTATCTTTAAGATGATTCATAATTACCTATTAACAATGTACCTAAAATGTGTGGTGGAGGCAGCAGATGCAGCGCAGAGGCAGCGTGGAGGCACCACGGAGGCAGCGTGGAGACAGCATGGATGTAGCACAGAGGCAGTGTGGAGGCATCGTAGAGGTAGTGCAGAGGTAGTGCGGAGGTAGTGGAGGCAGCTCGGAGGCAGCAGAGGTATCATAGGCAACAGATTAGGCGGAGGAGGAGGAGGAGGAATAGGAGGAGGAGGAGGAGGAGGAGGAGGAGGAGGCACCAGTGGAGGAGGAGGAGGAGGAAGTGATGGATGAGGAAGAGTAAGAGGAGCCACGATGGGGAGGATGAAGCGAAGTTGGAGGAGGAGGAGGATGAGGAGGAGGAGGAGGAGGCCCTAGTGGAGGAGGAGGAGGAGAAGGAGTCGGTGGAGGAGGAGGAGGAGGAGGAGCAGTGGCAGAGAGGAGGTTGCGGCGCAGGAGGAGGAGGTGGAGGATGAGTAGGAACCAGAGGAGGAGGAGGAGGAGGCGGTCATGGCAACCGTGGCAGAGAGGAGGCAGCGGCGGAGAGGATTCAGCGACACAGGTAATGACTTCCGCGAAGGCTTGACAGGGTGCGGGGAGGACGAGGAGGACACGATGGATTTTATGAATTCCACGTGGACCTTTATCAGTGCTAGTAAAAAGTGCTGATAAAGGTTGTATTTATCAGTGCTAAAATGAAAGTCGCTAATAAAGATTGGAATTTATCAGATCTTTTGTAGTGCTGATAAAGAGTGACTTTATCTGTTCTTTTCATTTTAGTGCTAATAAAGATGCTCTTTATTAGCGCTTTTGTAGCGCTGATAATGACATAGTTTATCAGCGCTATTAAAAGCGCTGATAAATGTATAAAATTAAAAATTTCAATATATTATTATATATTTATTTCAAATGAAATTTATGATAAATAAATATATATTTATTAATAATTAAAACTCTAAATAAATATATATCTATTTATACTTATAAAATTATTTGAAATGTATATTTATATATATATCATTGTAAATATAATAAAATATATATTTATTTTTTAAATATAATTGAATTTTAATTGTTAGTGTAAATTTTTTATAACAAATATATTATATGGGAAACATGATGAATTATAAATCAATAACACATCAACGTGATTTGTAATTATAATATATAAATGAACATTATTCATGCACATATATATACAGATGTATGATATATTCATTGACCCCAATTTAATGGAAAACACATATATATTCAATAATTTTAATTATACATATATATTAAAATTTATTATATATTTATAAATAAAAACAAATACATTAAATATAAACAAATATAATAAATATATATAATAAATATAATGAATTAATAAATTTAATAAATATAATGAATTAATAAATCTAACAAATCTAATAAATAAATTTATTAATAATCTTATAATTATTTAATTATATATATATATATAGTTATAACATGTGTTTTTTATTTAATGTATACAATAAATATTATCAGCGCTCAAAAAAGCGTTGATAAATGTAACCTTTATCTGTTCTATAAAAAGTGTTGATAAAGGGTGCACCTTTATCAGCGCTTGTTTTAGCACTGATAAAGGGTACATTTATAACCGATTTTTTAGCACTGATAAATGTCTAACATTTTATCAGCGCTTTTCCATTAGTGCTGAAAAAGGCAGGCACATTCCTTGCCCAGTTTTGTGGTAGTGGAAAGCTGGAAACTGGCACCAGTCATAGAGACTTGGGTGTGAAGAAATGTTTCGAGATGATGAAGTGTTTGAGATAGATGAATCTGTAGGGTTGAAGACATGGAAGAAGATCTATGAGAGTAGAATGAGGTGGTGTACATTTCGACATGTTACAACCACCGCCCATTGTGGTCCCCGCCAGGCTCAGGGAGCTGGAGGATAGGGGAAGAGAGTAGCGGCATGTGGTCAAGGATTGCGACCCTATAACACCCGAGATTTTATGAGAAATATTTTGTTTTTTTGTTATAAAAAACACCAAAGGAATATTAAACTAGACACAACACTTTCTTGGATTGTATTGCACGCAAGAGCAACCTTCCTCGATAGCTTGCGTTGTACGCAATATCGAGTTTCACTAAACAATCATATTTTATTAAAATATTATTAAAACTAGCCGTTATGAATAGTAATACCCACATTTTGAAATTTTATAAATTTTATCTTTCAAAATGGAATTCATTTTTGGATTCAGAATATTGATATTATCCTAGGATGAATTTTTGGTATTTTTCTGAAAAATTTCAATTTTTGATGAATAGTGAAAACACTAGGTTACTATTTAACATCTGACTTTTTATTCATATAATTATTTATTTTATTTAAATTTATTTTAGGTCAAAATAGATATAAAATACCAATATAAGTTCAATGTAATTCATTAGAGTCATTTTATAATAATTTTAGAGATATACAAATTTTATTTAACTTTTCACAGTCTTTTAACCACCTCCTAGGGGAATTTGCAAATTTACATAAAACATAATTTTACCGCTTCTGTGAGTGGAATTTCAAAAATCCGAGAGACACAGTTTCTATCAATATTTAAAATGTGGTTCAATTAAATGAAAATTATTTTTCATGAATAGAAACTTTTTACTTTTATTTAACATAGTTTAAAGTAAATAGGGCAATTAAGGGTAAAAATGATATTATTATTACCTTAACACATGTCCTAATTCTATTGGATAATTTTAATTCGACCAAAAACAACCTTAGGAATATAATATTATCATTTAGCTCCACTTGGATTAGATTATGCGGTTTATTATTTTTTAACTCAAAGAAGAGTTAAAAGAGTTAAAATCATAGTTTAATAACAAAAACATTTTCAATATAGGGTTATACATAGAATTAATTGGTCTATAAATATTCATTAGAAATATAACAAGATTTTCTATATAATGGTATTTTATTTTTAATTTTTAGACATTAAATAATTTAATTTATTTTTGACACAATCATAATGCAGAAATTACCATATTAATGAAATATTAACAACATTAATGTTATAAATACCGAAATATATGAAATTTTAGACTTTTTATGAATTTCACTAGTTTAATTGGTCAATATGACATGTTAGTAATGATTTAATTAACTATTTTCTATGTAATAATGCTGTTATAATTTTCACAAAAATCAGTTACCAAATAGTGTCAAAATTAACATAAAATAGTTTTTTTGAAATATTATATTATTAATTGTTATTCTATTCCTCAAAATATAATATTCGCCCAAACGACTTATTTAAGGTCATATATATTAATAATTAACCACTTGGGGTTCATTTGTCTTGTTATAGTATGTTTATTAACCATATAGTGTAAGAAAACAAGAAGACACAGTAAAAGTTAAATTATTTAACTTAGAGTTAAATCTAAATGATAATGTTAAAATATAACATAATATGTCTAAAATATATTGATTGAGATTATTTATACCCATCCACACTTTAGATTCAAAATAAATCAATTTGGTGCTATTATAAACTGAATATGACTTTATTATAAAATAATATTTTAAGTTTTCCCTAAGGTGCCCCTCACCCCTCTTATAAAAGGACACCTCCTCCCTCTCCTCTTTACAAAACATTGATCCTTAAAGATAATCCACAACCTTCCTATTTCCCTTATCAAATTACCTAGAAAAATAATAGAGGTCCTGGCCTTATTCAAATATCAATTTTAGTGCCCTAAGATGAGGTTTCAAAGAGGCGTGTCGAAGAAGAGGTAATATTTGTTACTGATTCTTTCAAATTTATTTCTTATTCTAATTACACTTCATTAGATGTTTCATTATGAAGTAATAACATCAGTATCACTCTTATACAGATATGTTATTATAAATATGAAACAATCCTATTTCACCTTCTATCCATCCTACGGAAAATGAAATCACTGCGCGTGCATACATACGGAATACTGTCTTCACGCCGTGGTGTAATCTGATATCCACCACCACCTTACATGGATGGTCATAATTGTGTAATTAATAACTAAATATGATTATAGTAAAGTGATATTGATTATGAAATAGTATACATACACTTCAATACAATTCCACGATCATGGGAATGATATCATTGCTCGTGCGTATGTACGGCCCACAGTCTCCACGATGTGATGCGACTCGTTCGTTATGATCTTCATAGAATAATGATTATATAAATGAATTTAATGAATAAAGATTATATATATTAAACCAATACCATTCTCTAAATGAGGTATCTATAACCTAAAAAGAATAATAAGAATTTATTTGACAAAACAAGCATAAGAACATAAAGAAATGAACACCCGAATAACAAGTAGCAATGAAATATTACCAATAAGAAGATAATAATATGACCATATATGATATCATAAGAATGAATGTGATTCTGAAATAAGTCATTTACATTTTTTAAATCATTAAATAGGAGGTTAGGATACGTACGAAGCAAATCAGACCTAATGTAAGGGAAAATCTCACAATATCATTTTTATCCGAGATTGATTATACTTCAGAATTTACGAGGTAATATTTGTCATCCACATCCATGTTTCCTCAATATTTAATATCGTTTCTATCCTCCTACAATAGTTTAAATCCAATTTTACCCATTGGTGAGTTTTTAGTAAAAGATAAGAAAGTAATCTTTTGTCGTTTTTAGTACGAGGTAGTATTTTACTTTTCCAACCAATGTACGAGAAGAATGTTTTTTTAACTTATACAGTATTAATGGATTTTTATGATTTCATAGAACATTATTTCCATAAACCATCATTTACAATATTTCAATTTTATTTATAATAATCATCTTTTAGTTTAAAATCGTATGACATGTGGAGAAAGGAAAAATGTTTTTGAAGTAGAAATTATATTTTCCTCAAGAATGAAGTTCAAGTGTTTTATCAAAATTATTTTTCAACTATGATAATATAGGGTTTTTTTCTATCCCTATTTTTACATTTTTTATTATGTTATTATGGAATTAATTTTATGACGTCCTTTTATATTATATGGATTATCTTATAATTGCATGATGTTTAAGAATCCCATTTTTATTACATGGGTTATGCTATGATTAATGATTTGGTGGCACACATAAGAATGGTTTCATTATGGGATGGGTGGGACCTATATCTCCTTCCAATGAATTGGGTAAATATTTATATCTCATGAGATAGACATGGATGGAACAGAAAGTTAACCCGGTTTAGTGACACAGGGCTGGAACGAGGAGTGAACTCAGTTCAGTAATGGAATTTGTCCGCTATGATGGTCTTGGAAATGAGCCTTGACTAATATGAAATGATTTTCTATGATTATGTGTGTATACCACAAATATTCATGTTTTATGTTATTATTTTTTGGATTACATGTCACTACTATGATTTATCCCATGTTATGATCTTATGATCTCTTTTGCAGGTTATGATTTTCAAAATGTTATGTTCTTATGAATATGATATGATTGATATTTTTTTTACCCTTCCTGAGCATTTGATCTCACCATTTTGTATGTTTTCTTTTCCCTAGGTCAGGAAGAAGGTTATTATATAGGATATTCCAAAAGGGACTCTAGATATGAAAAAATAAATGGGAGACAATGTATATGATTTATGAACCAGTTGTTTATGTTTCCCAGTTTCTAAAGACATTATACCTATACGGTCCTATCATGGTTTTGTTATATGTTGTAATAAGTGTGCTTCAATTATGAAGTAATAACCATGTATGTAAAGTATGGGTCAATATTGTCGGTATCAGAGGAAAGGTATAGTCAACATTTGGAAACTAGGATGTGAAATCCATAGTAAGAACTCTAAGGATATGTCTAAACATAGAAAACAATATTAGTGTTTTAGAAATGGCCATGAACAACCTATGATAAGACCTAAAGTGTGAAATTTTATTACTGATTATGTTGTTTTCATGTTTTAATTTGTGTTTCTCACACTATTATTATTGGTTTTAGTCAATGGATGGAACCCGAAGGAACCGTGTTAATGTGGAATGCGATGGGAAATGCAATGATTTTCCCCCTGAGAAACCAAACATTAAGGGAGCTGGACTTCAAATTCTTGTAGCCGTGGTCACACACCTTTCTCTAGCTATGAATCATGAATGACTTCCAATCCAGCAAAGGAAGGAGTAACATTCTGTTGAAACCTTCAAAAGGCAGCGTCCACCCTCATTCAGTGGGTCTACTAATCCATTAGTGGCTGAACAGTGGATCAGTACCCCTGAAAAGATATTTTTAGTTAAATAATGTTCTAAACATGATAAATTCATCTTAGCAGTATATCGTTTGGAAGGTGAAGATGTTCAATGGTGCAATATTATTAAGAATACACGGCAAAGGGATGAAATTGAGTCCATGGAATGGGATGAGTTCATGATCATATTTTTTAATGAGTGCTTCCCTCGTATTCTTAGAACAAATATGCAGAAGGAGTTTCTTGAATTGAAGCAAAAGGATGATAAATCTGTTGGTACTTACGAAGCAAATTTTACAAGACTTGAAAGGTACACATCCGGAATTATTATCAAACATGAGAGTAAAATTAATTAATTTTTTAGTGGCTTAAAACCATGTCTTCAAAGGGCTTTATCCATAAGGGACTTTAATAGCTACGAGGAAATTACTCGATGTGCTCTCAAGGTTGAGATTGTGATTGGAGTAACCCCTCAATCATATGTGTTTGATAAGAAGAGGAAAATGGAATTCAAAGGAAAATCTAAAGACCACACTGAAAAAAAGAGATGAGTTTTCCCTTATTCACAAAGTGTGGATAGAAACATGGAGGGAATTCACTTAAAGGGATAAGTAATTGTTTTACGTGTGGAAAAGAATGTCATTAGGTAGTTGAATGTAGAAATAATGGGAAGAAGATGTATAATGATGCGAAAAAAATAAAGTGATATATAGAATGCACCTCATACACATAAATGTTTCATGTTCAAGGAAATGGTGAATTATGCAAATCAATTCCCTAATCCAAGGGTTCTTGATGATAATCGATGTCAAAAAACTCTTAAGGCCAAAGACAATGCAAAGTCACATGCAATTTCAATCGGCGATGTGGACTATGATAACTAAGTGGTGAAAGGTACACACACCATCCACTCTAAAGTAGAAAATGTTTATTTGATTCTAGATCCACCCACCATTTTATTTATGAAGAATTTTTTATGGGTATTTCCATATTTCCTCCGCAGTTAGATATTGAGTTAGCTGTGACAACCCATAATGGCACAACGGTCACATCAAAAGTTTACAATTCTTCTCTGATTGATGTTTGTGGTAAAGTGCTTCCGGAAAATCTTGTGATAATTCATATAGTGGAATTTTATGGGATTCTTGGAATGTATAGGATTTCCTTATATGGATCTCATATCAATTTACAAATTAGGGATGTCACATTTCATATTCTAGATCAATCTATGATCATCTATCGATGCAAGGATGAACATAACCTTCCAGTGGAAATATCTTCCATCTTATGGGTCCTGATTTCACTAAATGATGGTTATTTATCTCAAATGGTTGTAGAGAAACTCACGATTAAGAATATTCCCATTATACTGGAGTTTGATGATTTCTTTCTAGAGAAATTTCCATGTCTTCCACCAAATCGTGAAGTTGAATTTTCAATAGAACTCGTACCAGGGGATTTACCTATTTCAAAGACACCTTATAGAATGGCGCCAATTTAGTTGAAGGAATTGAAGAAGAAACTCCAAGAGAATCTTTCTAAGGGATTCATACACTCTAGTGAATCACCTTGGGGAGCACTTATTCTGTTTGTTAAGAAGAATAATGCATCAATTAGACTCAGCATTGATTATTGAGAACATAACAAGATCACTATCAAGAGCAAAAATCCTCTCCCACACATTGATGACTTATTTTACCAACTACGCGGAGCTCAATACTTTTCAAGATTGATCATCGTTCAAGGTATCATCAATTATGGTCCAAATGGGAGGATATACAAAAGACGACTTTCCATTCAAGGTATGGACATTGAAAATTTACAATGATGACATTTGGTCTTCCTATTCCCCCTGTTATCTTCATAGATCTAATGAATAGAGTCTTTAGAGACTATCGTGATCAGCTTGTTGCAGTCTTTATAGATAATATTCTTGTCTATTCAAAGAGAAAGGAAGAGTGAGAAGATCACTTGAGAATTGTATTGAAGACCCTGAGAAAGGAGAAGCTTTATGCCTAACTTACCAAGTGTGAATTTTGGCTTCAAAAAGTTTCATATTTGGGTCATATAATCTCAAAATTGTGGATATCTATGGATCCAGCTAAAAACATTGGTTATTGAAAGATGGTAGAGACCAATAGCAGTAACTCAGATCCGATGTTTTCTTGGTTTAGCTGGGTACTATCGACATTTTGTGAATGATTTTTAAATATTATCTAACCCACTCACCAAATTAACTTAGAAAGGAGTTAAGTTTGTTTGGATAGAGGAATGTGAAGAGAATTTCAAGGAGTTAAAAAGAAGATTATCCAGTGCACCTATGCTCACACTGCCTTTAGTGGAGAGAGGTTTGTGATCTATAGTGATGCATCCAATAAGGGGTTGGGTTGTGTTCTCATGAAAAATTATATGGTGATAGATTATGCCTCACAACAGTTTAAATTACATGAGAAAAAAATACCCAACTCATGATTTGGATTTAGATGTTGTAATCATTGCATTAATGATTTGGAGGCATTATATTTATGGTGAAAGGTGTGATATTTATACTAATCATAAATGATTAAAATATATTTTCACACAAAAGGAGCTGAATATGCGCCAAAGAAGATGGTTGGAGTTGATTAAGGAGTACGACTGCTCAATTCATTATCACC
Organism: Viscum album; assembly: GCA_963277665.1. Classification (NCBI taxonomy): domain Eukaryota; kingdom Viridiplantae; phylum Streptophyta; class Magnoliopsida; order Santalales; family Viscaceae; genus Viscum; species Viscum album. The sequence goes on along the minus strand of OY728121.1, from coordinate 1,783,387,560 downwards.
CTAGGAAAGAAAACGTGGTGGAAGATGGATTAAGTCGATAAGACCATGCTAGCTTCTCCATGATGAGGATCACAATAGATCCAATATTTATGGATTTCCAAATGATGGATCTTGGAATTATAATGGAAGGGGAAAAATCATATCTTTCTCAAATGAATGTTCAACTATCTATACATGTGATTATTAAAGGGGAACAATAAAAAATATGTAGTGTTACAAAAGAAGGTGAGAAATGTTCCTTAATTCATCCTTGATTGTGATGGGATAATAAGGTTCAGGAATTGGGTTAGTGTTCATCCCATACCAGAATTAAAGAAGGAGTTGCAAGATAAGGCTCATAGTTCTTTATTCTTTATTCATCATGGAAGCATGAAGATGTATAGGGACCTAAAAGAGTACTTCTGGTGGGATGGCATGAAAAGAGATGTTGTTGAATATGCCTCTCGATGCTTGGTTTTTCAGCATGTTAAAGTTGAGAGACAGAAGTCTAAGGGGATGTTACAACTATTACCCATACCCGAATAGAAATGGGAAAACATCACTATAGACTTTGTCACCAGACTTCCTAATACATAAAAAGGCAATAATGCTATCTGGGTCATAGTTGATTGTCTTACGATGTCGGCACACTTCATTGCTCTTAGAGATGATTTCTCTTTTGATCAATTTTCTAGGATATATGTAAAAGAAGTGGTAAGATTGCATGGTGTACCAATTTCCATTATATCTGATCGGGATCCAAGGTTTACCTCGATGTTTTGGTGAAGTCTTCAACATACTCTAGATATGGATTTAAGTTTGAGCACTACTAATCATCCTGAGACAGACGGTCAGTCTGAGAGGACAAATCAAACTCTAGAATACATGTTGAAATGTTGTTCTATGGAATTTATAGGTGGTTGGGACCAACACCCACCTTTAGTGGAAGTTTATTATAATAATAGATTTCACTCCAGTATTCATATGGCTCTTTATGAAGCTCTCTATGGATAGAAATGAAGGACTCCAACTTGCTGGGATGATGTTGGGGAAAGAAAGCTATTAGGACCTGATCTTATTGATGAGATGGAAGAAAAGGTCAGATATATTCCACAACACATAAGAGCAGCTTAGAGTCGACAGATAAGTTATGCCGACAACCGAAGAAAAGACCCAGAGTAGGATGTGGGTTTTCAAGTTTTTTTACGAATATCTCCTTGGAAGAGAGTAATGAGTTTGGGAATGAAGGGAAAGTTAAGCCCTAGGTATATTGGTCATTTTGAAATACTGGATCATGTTGGGATGGTAGCTAACCGATTGGAGCTTCCACCGAATCGCTCTCAAGTTCATGATGTGATCCATGTATCTCTCCTGAAAAATTACATACTTGATATTTCACGTGTACTTAGCTCAGAAGTATTACTGCTAGAGCAAGATCATTCTTATGGAGAACTGCCGATAGAGATTCTGGATCGAAGCGAAAAAGTCTTATGGAACAAGACCACTCAATTGGTGAAAGTTTATCAAGGAACCATCAATTAGAATAAGCTACATGGGATCTTGAGGATATGATGAGGTAGAGGTATCCTCATCTGTTGTTACAATGTGACAAATTTTTAGGGAAAAGTCATTTTAAGGGGGCTAGAATGTAACACCCGGGATTTTATGAGAAATATTTTGTTTTTATGTTATATGAAAAACCAATGGAATCATTCACTACACAAAACATTGTCTTGGTTTTCATTGTACGCAAGAGCATCCTTCCTCGATAGCTTGCATTGTACCCAATACTGAGTTTTACTAAACAATGATATGTTATTAAAATATTATTAAAACTAACCGTTATGAATAGTAACACCCACATTTTGAAATTTTATAAATTTTATCTTTCAAAATGGACTTCATTTTTGGATTCAGAATATCAAAATTAGCCTAGGGTAAATTTTTTGGTGTTTTTCTGAAAACATTAAATTTTTGATGAATAGTGCAAACACTAGGTTACTATTTAAAAACCATCTTTTTATTTAAATTAATATTTATTTTATTTAAATTCATTTAAGGTCAAAAGAGAAACATAATACCTATATAAGTTCAATGCAATTCATTGGAGTCATTTTATAATAATTTTAGATATATAAAAATTTTATTCAACTTTTCACTGTCTTTTACCCACCTCCTAGGAGAATTTGCAAATTTACATAAAACATAATTTTACAAATTATTTGAGTGGAATTTCAAAAATCTGAGAGACATGGTTGATATCAATAAGTAAAATGTGGTTCAATGAGAAGAAAATAATATTTGGTGAATAGTAACTTTTTACTTTTTTTTACCACAGTTAAAAGTAAATATGGTAATTAAGGGTAAAAATAATATTATTATTACCTTAACACATGTAATAATTTTATTAGATTAGTATAATTCCACCAAAAAAACATATGAATATAATATTATCATTTAGTTCTACTTGGATTAGATTAGGACATTTATTATTATTTAATTTAGAGACGAGTTAAATGATTTAAAATCAAAGTTTAATAACTAATTTTTTTTAATATAGTGTTATCCATAGAATAAATTCGACTATAAATATTCATTAGAAATATAATTAGATTTCTTACATAATGGTATTTTATTTAAAATTTTTAGATAATAAATATTTAAATTTATTTATGACACAATGATGATGCAGTAATTACCATATTAATGAAATATTAACATAAATGATGTTATAAATACCCAAATAAATGTAATTTGAGACTTTTTATGAATTAAACTAATCGTATAGGTTAATATGAAGTGTTAGTATTGATTTAATTAACATTGTTCAAAATATTCATTCTGTTATGATTTTCACAAAAATCAATTACCATGTAGTGTCAAAATTGACATAAAATAGTTTTTAAAACAATTATTATATTATTAATTGTTACTATATTCCTAAAAAACAAATATTCCACCAAATGACTTAGATAAGGTTATATATATTAATAATGAACCACTTCGGGTTATTTTGGCTTGTTATTGTATGTTTATTAACCATATAGTGTAAGAAAACAAGAAGACATGGTAAAAGGTAAATTATTTAACATAGAGTTAAACCTAAATGATAATGTTAAAATAAAAACCAAAACATGTCTCCAATATATTGGGTGAGAGGATTTAGACCCATCCACAGTTTAGATTCGAAAAAAACAATTTGGTGCTATTATAAACTGAATATGTCTTTATTATAAAATAATATTTTAATTTTTTCCTAAGGCGCCCCTCACCCCTCTTATAAAAGGGCACCTCCCCCTCTCCTCTTTACACAACATTGAGCATTAAGGCTCGGAAAAACCCCACCCATTTCCATTATCAACATCCCTAGAAACATTCTATAGGACCTGTTATTCTTCAAAGACCAATTTTATTGCCCTAAGAGAATGTTTCTAAGAGGCGTGTCGAAGAAGAGGTAATATCTGTTACCGATTCTTTCAAATTTATTTTTTCTTCTAATTCTTATCCTTTATTTGTTTCATTATGAAGTAATAACATTAGTATCACTAATATGCGGATATGTTATTATTAATATGAAAAAAACCTATTTCACATTCTATCCATCCTACAGAAAACGATATCACAGTGCGTGCGTACGTAAGGAATACAGTCTCCACGCCATGGTGTAATCTGCATCCCACCACCACCTTACATGGATGGGTATAATGGTGTAAAGTATAAATATATATTATTATTGTAAAGTGATATTTATTCTTATATATTATACATATACTTCAATATTATTCCACGATCATGGGAACGATATCATCGATCGTGCGTACGTACGGCCTACCGTCTCCACGATGTGATGTGACTCGTTCTATATGATATTCATTGAATAATGATTATATAAATGAATTGAATGAATAAATATGATATATATTACACTAATACCATTCTGGAAATGAGGTATCTATAACCTAAAAAGAATAATAAGAATTTATTCGACAAAACATGCATAAGAACATAAAGCAATAAACACCCAAATAACAAGTAGTAATGAAATATTACTAATAAGATGATATGAATATGACCATATATGATATCAAAACAATTAATGTGATTCTGAAATTAGTCATTGACATTATTTAAGTCACTATACATGAGGTTCGGATACGTACGAAGCAAATCGGACCTAAGGTAAGGGAAAATCACACAATCTCATTTTTATCCAAGATTGTTTATACTTCAGAATATACTGGGGAATATTTATCATCAACATCCATGTTTAATCAATATGTAATATAATTTCTATCCTCCTCCAATTTTTCAAATCCAATTTTACCCATTGGTGAGTTTTTATTAAAATATATGAAAGTAATCTTTTGTCTTTTTTAGTACGAGGTACCTTTTGACTTTTCTGGCCAAAGTATGTGAAGAATGGATTTTTCAGTTAGACAACATGAATGGATTTTTATGATTTCATATAACATTATTTACATGAAGATTCCTTTACACGTTTTTAAATTTATTTTTAATGAACATTTTTTAGTTTAAAATTGTATGACATGTTAAGAAAGGAAAAATGAATTTGAAGTGGAAAGATTATTTTCCTGAAGAATGGAGTTCATGTGTTTTATCAAAATTATTTTCCAACTATGATAATATAGGATTCTATTTCTATCCCTATTTTTTCATTGATTTTATTATGTTATGATGTAATTAATTTTATTATATCCTTTTATCTTATATGGATTATGTCATGGTAGCATGATGTTTAAGAATCCCATTTTTATTACATGGGTTATGCTATGATTTATGATTTTGTGGCACACATAAGAATGGTTTCATTATGAGATGGGAGGGACCTATTTCTCCCTAAAATTCATTGGGTAATGATTTACATCTCATGATATATACATGGATGGAACATCATGTTAATCTAGTTCAGTGATAAGGGACTGGAACGAGGAGTGAACTCCATTCAGTAATGGACTTTTTCTGCTATGATGGTCTTGGAAATGAGCCTTAACGAATATGAAATGATTTTCTATTATTATGTGTGTATTCCATAATGTTTCCTATTTTATGTTATTATTATTGGGATTACATTTCACTCCTATGACTTATCCCATGTTATGATATTATGATCTCTTTTGAAGGTTAATATTTTCAAAATGTTATGTTCTTATGAATATGATAAGATTGATATTTATTTTGTTTAACCTTACTGAGCATTTGAGATCACCCTTTTGCGTGTTTTATTTTCCCCTAGTCAGGAAGAAGGGTATTAAGTATGATATCCCAAAAGGGACTCTAGATATGATTAAATAAACGGGAGACAATGTAGATGATTTATGAACTAGTTGTTTATATTTCCCAGTTTTTAAAGACACTATACCTATACGGTCCTATCATGGTTTTGTTAAATGTTTTAATAAGTATTATTCAATTCATAAGTAATAACCATATATGTAAATTATGGGTCTTTATAGACCCAAAGGCTCTAAGAATGATTCGAGGTAAATTATGTGTCTACTACTTGCTACAGTATCAATTGACATATGTACCAGTCATTCCTTCCATCAACGAATCATGTCCATGACCTAGATTTTCCGGTTAAACCATTGACTTGACCATCACATATTGAGATAAATTTTGGAGGAGACTCGATAATCACACTTACACCGACGATGTGATCTGACCCTTGTGGAGAGGGTATCAGATGGAAGCTCTTGGTGACAGTGTCGAGGAATTACAACGTTAGTTTGGGTATGAATGGACATCCAAAATTCATACTCAGATTGACTATATTAGAACAAAATGTGGTGGTTTATATACAATGTTGGGATGATGATTTACTTAGTCGGTAAAAATGGAAACAAATGCAGTATAGGATAAACTCAGGTATAAGAGGGTGCAGATGTTCACTCATGAGTCATCCAACCTTACCCTCATGGAATCAGATGTTTTTAATTTCCATTCCCCAATTGGAGTGGCTAGAGTTCCTCCAGGGATATGACTTTGGGATAGTATACACTCTTATTAAGGGGGATATTGTAGTAGGCGCACTCAGCAAGTGGTCTGGCCTGTAGCTGCTGAGTGCAGTGACAGGTCATCTAGCCGCTTTGCAGATATCCTTTGTAGATCAAGATAGATCAGCTTTTCATCAGTCTCTTACAGTAACTCCCAATCATCATCTATGAGTCTATGAGGAACATTGTGGGGACACTGACTTTGAGGTTCGACGTGCTCAGATATCCTCAGCGCATGCTCCTGATTGATTTTATAAAGGTGGGGAGGACTTATTCCTCTTCTGCGAATGTATGATGGTACCAGTAGAGCTAAATAAGGAGGTGTTGAGGGAGTTCTATACCACCCCTCTGGTGGTACATCCTGGTGTGGTGAAGATTTAGTAGGACCTTCAATGTCATTACTGGTGGCCAGGGAAAAAGAAAGCAGTGGAAGATTTTGTATCACAATGCCTCACTTGTTAGCAAGTGAAAACTGCTCTTAGCGGGAAGAAGTCTTATGCTGAAAGGAGGACAAAGATCATGTTTTGAAATGGGTCTCACCTAGACGAGGTTTGTGGAGATTTGGCCGAGGAGGAATGTTATCACTGAGGAATATTAGTGATTTTTTGATCCTTCAGAGGGTAGGTGAGCTGATATACCACTTGTCTCTTCCACCATAATTTGAGAAGGTATGTGACGTCTTCAACATATCCCCGATGAGGGGATATATGCACGACACATCTCACATCATAAACCACATCGAGCTGGATATAGATGATAGGGAATCATTTACAGAGGTTCCAGTGGTGATTTAGGATCTACATGAGAGAGTCCTTCATGGGTTATTAATACCTTTGGTGTGTGTACATTGGCAGCATGAGAAACTCAAGGAGAGCACATGGGAGTAGAAGGCTCATATTAATGCTCAATACCCTCTTTTTATTTTTTTTTCTTTTGTTGTGGCATTCAAAGAAGTAAAGCCGTATGGTGGGTAGAATTTAATGTCATATAAATTATGTATAGTTTTTTTAATTATATGAAATTTTTACAAAACCGTAAAATCTGACAGCCCGCGATTCCAAACCTCGGAGTTCCTGGAATGATCCATTAATGTCTAGTTGAGTTTAAATTTGTGTGAATAAGTAGTTCTCCTAAAAAAGTGGAATAACTCTTAAATGGTAATTCAGATCAGATATCTGAGGGCAACGTTGTGTTCAGGATTGCAGGTTTACCCTAGGCGCGACTTTAGTTTAGTCGGCATGGGCCTCCTCTGAGAAAACCCAAAAATTGAATAATCTTAAATAAAATAATTATTTAAATTATTTTATTTTTCATATTCTTATAACTCAAAAATGGTAACTCAGATTGAAAATCTAAGACCACCACTGAACTCATGAGGGTATTCTCTCTTTTTGAAGATACTAACATTTTTCGATGTGGGCCACTAGTGGATGTTAGTTCTTGTCCATAAATAAAATAATTAGGTGACAATTATTTTTTTTTGTAAAATCCATAACTTTGGAATGGTATGTAGGATTGGAAATTAAAGAGTACCATTGGGTTCTTTGGGGAATGTTTCACTTATGCAAGGCCTAAACTTGACTAGTGCGGGTCGAGGGTGACTGTTAATAATTTTCCAAACTTTTTTTCTGGTACGTTCAGTTAACGCGCAAGTGGCGTTTTATAACTTTTGAACTGGTTCTCGGAATTGAAATTTGAGGGAACTGTTGACATTATATCCTTGATATTGGCTTAATTAGACCATCACATTTACCGCAATAGGTCAAGGTTGAATGTTATCGTCCATGAATTTCATGGGAGAGTAAACAGAATAAAAATAAGATATAGATCAAATTTTATTTTATTTTTAAAACCACCCATTTTGTATGTGCGGTGGTAGGGACCACCCTACCACCTTGATCCCCCCTATTTAATGTGAGCTAACACATTGCTTCTCCCCCAAATTAATTGTTCCAACATTAGTTTAGTTAATCTACTGAAACTTAATAGAGTTAATAGACTTAACTCATTTAAAATTGTCTCCTCGCCCTTTTAGTGGAGATCGTTGGCACAAGAGATTTGGGAGAGCCTTGGAGAATTTGGAAGAACATCCTCCAAATGAAGAACCTCTCTAATAAAGAAGCTTTCTATGAATCGTGGAATGTGGAACCAACTTCAAGAGTGTAGTGCGGGAATGACGAACGTCGGCGTCATCAACAACATCTCCATCCTCACGCCGACACCAGCGGGCAATCAAGGTAGGGGTTCTAATTTTAAATATGATTGTATTTATTTGTTAATTATTCATATTATGGATTTTCAATGATGATGTCCAAACTATCATGGTCATCATCCCACGCATATACCTTTCCCCTTTTTCTTTTATTCTTTGCCCATTCGTTGTGCATTCATCAATGCCAAAAAATTAATCATGTTGGAAACATAATATTATGTTGAGCACATCATATCGAAGCGGATCCCTCAACCAGAGGATCGCGAATATGAGGTCCACATAATTTTGGTGCATAGAATGAAGATGTGGTGGCCCATGGAAGGGGCGACATGGCGGTGGGATTTCCGGTGTGTATTCAGGGCATGGCTCTAGGCAAGGTAGAGGGTGCGACATGGGGCAACGAAGGATAGATGAAATAAAACATCTAGGAAGTGTGGCTAGCCGGAGGTGGTGTCGTCGGTTATAGACGTTCATAGGATCCCAAATATTTGGGAATGGAGTTAATTGGAGTGTGAGAAAACTATGGAATAAGAAAGGGTAGATTAGAGATATAAAATTAAGGAGATGAAATAATAATAAAAATCAAAATTCAAGGTTGAGTGGAGGAGGTGCCATGTGGAAGATACATTTACCAAATTAAATCCCCATGCGTGATTGAATTTGGATTTAAGGAAATAAGTAATTAAAAATAATAATAAAATATTATTATTATAACTTTTGTTGATAAAAAACTTTTTTGACTTTGAATTATCCGTGCAACCATGATTTTACGAATCGTTAGCAGTAGTACGACCATAACATTGAGATGGAAATTATGAGTCCAATATTGGTTGTCTCTTTCATGTTTTTGGATTAGATACATGAAACCGTCAAATAATAATAATATATAATTATTATTAAATCTTCAACCCTCTATAACTATTTTTTGTGATTTCTAATTGACTTATCATAAGTGGTGACAGGATCATGACATTAAGACGGCCGATTTATGTCTAATGCTGAATATTAAATTCTGGTTTGTGGTTCGGGTCCACGAAACACCCATTATTATTATTATTATTATTGCAGGGTATTGTAGTCCACTTATCTCCCTCAAATGGTGTCGAAACGATGAACTATCTATGGCACTAAAATCCTTGAGAGGAGGCGGTCCTTTTTAGATACACCATGTGACTTTCAAAAAAATTATGAGTTTTTCTATGTGGGATCGTACTTGAATTTAACCAGGCCCTCGGCACTAAAACAATTATAACTCACACAAAGAGAAACTGATTGATGCACCATTTTTTGCGTTGAGACCCTTTTTATGTGGCGGTCCATTGAGATACTTCATCATGGGACTTCGTTGCAGTTGGAGTATCTACTAGTGGATTGCGAATATGACACACTCGGAGACAAGTGAGCTTAGTGCGGGAACCCTATAGCTGGCTGTGACGATGTACTAGGATCCTGTGTGGGTTTGATGATGTACTGATGATGTACTAGGATCTTGTCTGGGTCTGACAACATACTGACGATGTACTAGGATCTCGTGTGGGCCTGAGGACGTACTGAAAATGTACTAGGATACTGTGTGGTTCTAACGAGGTAATGATGTTGTACAAGGATCATGTATGGTTCTGACGATGTACTAGGATCATGTGTGGGTCTGAGAAGGCACTAGGATCTTGTGTGGGTCTGACGATGTACTAGGATCATGTATAGGTCTGAAGAGGTAATAGGATCTTAAGTGGGTCTGACAATGTACAATGATCATTTTTGGGTCTGATGATGATTTTGGATCCTTCATGGGTCTACCTGTTAATAGAGTAAGATGAAATGGTAGTTACATCTAATCATCCCTAATACTGTAACTATGTAATACCTAGTATGAGATTAGTCATTACCTTCGTGGTGATACCTTTGTGGTATTCTTCTGTGTGATGTACCTATTTGGTACTTTTTTCGTAGTGATACATTGGGGGTATTCTTCCTTGTGGTGTACTTGTGTGATACTTACCTTCGTTGTATTTCTTCCTTTGTGGAACAACTAAACATTGGAATATTGAGTTGGAACCTTTGTTTCCTAATGAATGTGATGGGTAATATTTGATAACATAGGTATATGTATGGGTATATACCTAAGTAGTGTTGTAACTGGTTTTCAGGCTTTTTGGTTTATCCTTGATGGATTTTGTGACACCTTATGGGTATTGGGGTACCAATTGAGTATCGTTATACTCACCCCTGCACAAGCTTCGCCCACACCTTGTTGTGTTTCATACAAATGACGGACATCACTGATAGAGGCTGTGGGAATCATGATTGGATGTGCCCGGAGGTGGACCATACAACATGTTAGTACGCAGAAGAGACAGGAAGACATGGAGTGATGTGCAGGTAATTTGTACCTACCCTTCAGGTAGGAACCTCAGAGGATGACCCATTAGTTGTCTTCCACTTTCTTCAGTTGTATGGTATTTTCAGTTGTACTTGTATCTTTACTATTGGGCTAGTATTCCTACCCCTGTTACTTTTAGCACTCTTTTTCTATATGGATTACTTTTGTTCACATCTTATTGTATTCTTGGTTGAGGTTATTTATAGGTTTTAAAGGAAATGACTTTCGTTTTTTAGGGAATATGCATTTTGGTGCTAGTGACTAGCCCCTGGCCTATTTAAGGCGGGCCTGGTGAAGTCTCGGCATGGGCCCTGGGGGATGGGTCCTCAAAAAGATGGCCCGCAGTGGGTGCTCACGGTGGTGGCCTGTGAAGGTGTCCCGTAGTGCCACAGCGGGCCGGACAACCATCCCCCTCCACTCGGCGTGGTCAGGCACCATGCCTCCCCCATTAGTTGGCTCGACTGGGCTCCCTTCCATCATCATTGTGGCCTCATGTCGTGTCTCTTGCTCGTTGGGTGGAGTAGACATGTGATGTCGCTACCCCATCATTCAGACGTCCTCCTCCCGACCAACAGGCCGCAACCCTTCTACGACGGCACGGTCACGCTGCAGCCATTATTGAGGTTCGTAGTGGTGTTGGACACCGTTCCCAAATCCCACCGGTGCCAATCACCGGCACCGGTCATTTTCCTCCTCCATCGAGAAGAACTCACCAAAACCAAAAGGAAATTGTAGAGAGGTTGGGAAATGTTCTTTTGGCCCGCACCCTCCGTGTTAGGGCGGTAGCAAGTGACTCAATAAATATTGAATCATGAAGAACATCAATAATGGGTAAGGGGTGTATTCCAAACAACAAACCCTACCTAGTGAACGATGGAAAAAATCCCACTGTTGATTCAGTGGTTCAGTGTTCGTTGTTCCTTCAATATCCTCCAATGACATTTATTGATCATCAATCCTCATTTGGGGTTTCTGTGTTGATCACCACCACTCAATGAATCCCTTTCCATCTTCCATGTGTTGGACGTCACGATACATTAACAGGTCTTCATCGCATGGAGGTGCCATACCAACCCCCCAACCTCCTATAAATAGGTTACGGGAGTGTAAGTAACAATCATGGAATTTATGAAGGATCATTTAATAAGAACCTTGTTTAATTCCAATTACGTTGATACGTATTATTTTATAGGTTTAATCAATTAATTAACATTGGAACAATTAAATTTCACAATTAAATTCTATTGCATTGGCACAAGTTAATTTCATTGCGTTGGCACGATTTAAATGGAAGGATTCAAAGGGACTTCCCCTACATTAATGAATGGTTTAGTGGTACCCACCATTGAATTATAATTGGTAGGATTAATGATTTGTTGGTCCCCACCTCCATAACCCATGTAGATATGTTTCAAAAATAAAATAAAAAGTTGTTCTTTATTTTATATTTATTCCAACAAAAATCACAAAAACTAACTTTCACCCTCGACCAACTGCAGTCGAGGTGAGAGTCTCCTTAATCGAATACTGGTGCTGTGAGTTAAATGGTGTTCTCATTTTTCTATTCTGATCACCATTTCAAAAGTTACAAAAACCCACTCGCATGTTTATTGAACATACTCAATAAAGGTTTCAAAATTCTTTCGGGGCACACCGGGCATTATAATCACGAACCCTCAATTTTCACAGACATGTAATATTATATATATGATACAAAATAATTACATGGAAATTCCAGGTCTTTACATTCTCCCCAACTCAGGGCTATGCGTCCTTGTAAGACACATCAAAAAACTAGGAAAACATGTGGGGATAGTGAGTGTGAATCTGAGCCTCCATCTCCAATGTGCTCTCCTGGAGGTTCTAGTGCTTCCATGGCATGCACAACAAAGTTATCGACCACCAATTAAGGACTCTCTCATGTTGTTATTAAATATCCATTGGATCCATTGTAAACATCTCCCCATTTTCGATGTCCAGATTTCCTTTGTCAATGACGTGTAATGAGTCATGCACTTATCTCGTTAGCTAGGATATGTGGAAGACGTCATGCACCAGGTGAAATTGAGAGGGAAGAGCTAAGCAGTAAGACACCTTTCCAACTCTATGGAGGACCGGAAAGGGTCCGATGAACCTTGAAGATAACTTTCCACCCCGGCCAAATCTCTGCAAACCTCGTCGAGGTGACACCCGTAGAAAGATGTGGTCACCATCGTCGAACTCCAGAGATCTCCGTCTCCTATCAGCATAAGACATCTACCTACTTTTTGAAGTCTTCATCCACTCATGGATTACCTCCACCTTCCCCATGGTAGCCCGTACCATATCTGATCCCATGAGTGCTGAATCCCCTAGGTCAATCCAGTACAATGGAGATCTGCAAGGGCGGTCATACAAATCCTCCCATGGTGCCATCCAAATGGTGGACTGATAGCTGTTGTTATATGAAAATTTCACCAAGGGAAAGAGAACCTCCCAAATGTGACCGAAGTTGAAGACTCAAGCACACAACATGTCCTCGAGGGTCTTAATGGTCTACTCAGTATGGCCATCCGTCGGAGGTTGGAAGGCAGTGATCAAACAAAGTATCCTTCCAAAGGCCTCCTACAACCCCTTCCATAACCAGGATGTAAAACATGCATCATGATAATAGAAAATCATCAAGGTTACTCCATGTATCCATAAGATCTCTTGCAAATAAAGGCATACCAAGCTCTCTACTGAACCTTGATCTCTAATCAGTAGGAAGTGGTATTACGTGGTGAGTTGGTCAATGATCACCTAGATTGAATCAACACCCATAGATATACATGGAATTCATTTCCTGAAGTCCATTTATATCTCGTACTAATTCTACTCTGGGACCTCTAATGTATGAACTATTCCAGTTGGTACCTGATTCCTCACCATTACTTGCTGACATGTGTGGCACTGACAGACAAACTCTGATACTGCTTTCTTCATTCCCAGCCACCAGTGATGTCGTCAGAGGTACTAGTACATTTTCTCCACACTTGGATTTACCACTAGAGGGGATGTGTGGAAATCCCTCAATACATACTCCTAAAGCAACATTGGTACCATAGTATTCCCTCTGAAGAGGATGAAATTCTCCTAACCTTCAAGAAATTGCATCAGGTGCCAGTCCTTTTGATATCTGTGCACGTCGAGCCTTGCAGTCTGTGTCCCTACACAACACCTCCCAGACTAACTAATGTAATGGGGTAGTGACTGTAAGAGAGTATAGAAAAGATACTCCATCTCGATTCGCAAAGGATGTCTATAAATCCTCCAGCTTCTCTGTCACCTCACCTAGCAGCTGTTTACCAGATCACCTACTCAGGGCATCAGCTACTACATTCTACTTCCAAAGTGTATAGACTATCTCGAAGTCATAGTACTGGAAGAACTCAAGCCAATTATGTTGTCTCAAGTTCATGTCCTTCTGAGAGAAGATATACCTGAGACTCCTGTGATTAGAAAATATTATAAAGCATTCAACAATAAAGTAATTTCTCCACATCTTCAAGGCGAAGACCACTGCTACTAACTTCAGGTCATGGGTAGCATAGTTTTTCACATGATATCTCAGATGTTGAGAACCATATGAAATCAATTATCACTCCTACATCAGGACACATCTGAGTCCGGTCCATGATGCATCGTAGTAGACAACGTACCCAATGCCCACATCCGGATGCCTCAAGATGGGGGTACTAGTCAGCCTCTTCCTCAACTATTGAAAAATCCATTGACATATCTCCGATCACACGTAGGGGTTCCCATTCTTCATCAATGATGGTAAAGTTTCTTCAACTCCAGAGAAATATGGAACAAACCTCTGGTAGTATCCGACAGAACCCAGGCAACACCGTACCTCCATCGCACTCCTGTGTGGCTCCCAAGAATGTAACGCCTCGATCTTCACTAGATCCACTGCAACACCAGCCTCTGAGATGAAGTGTCCCAGAATGTTATCATCTCGGATCCAAAATTGGCACTTCGAGATCATACCATAATTATTGGGCTCTCAGAGTGTGTCCAGAACTATCTAAATAATATAGTCATGCTTCTCCTCAGTAGCCGAGTTGATTAGGATGTCGTCGATGAAGACTTCTACAAAGTGATCCAGGTATGGGTGAAAGATCATGTTCATGCGTCCCATGAACACTGCTAGGGATTTGGTCATGCCTAATGGCTTAACAATGAACTCATAAAGGTTGTACCAACATCTTAATGTCATTTTCTACACATCTTCATATCGTACTCTGAGCTGGTGATAACCTGACATGAGGTCAATCTTCAAGAACCATTAGGACCCATTTAGCTAGTCAAATTGGTCATCAATCCTCCAAAGTGGGTACTTTTTCTTCACGGTCACCTGGTTCATAAACCAATAGTCCTCAAAAAGTCTCAAGATCCCCTCGGCCTTCTTGGCGAACAAAAATCTGGGATGCCCAAGGAGAAACACTGGGCCAGATGAATCCATTCCCCTGCAAGTCCTCTAGCTGTACCTGTAACTCACGTAGCACTATGAGAGCCATACGATATGTTGGAATTGATATCCGTGCCATAATGGGGTATAAGTCAATGAAAAATTCCACCTCTCCATGTAGAGGTAGACCCAAAACATCATCAGGGATGACATCTGCGTACTAATCCACCACTACAGAACAACTCAGACTCTCCTCATCGACCGATCAGAGGGTAAGGCAAGCCAACTGGGGAGTGATCGGCTACACTCTCTTCTGGGTAAGTCCATCCTGTGCATAAAAGGATCCCTTCTTGACGGTGAAGGTAAAACTAGTCCCATACGGGCGGATGCACCACACATTGAACCTAATACAGTCGTTCTAAGAATAGACTATAGATAACCAGTCCAAACCCAAGACGACATCATAAGGCCTCGATGCAACTACTAGGTGATCCGAGCCGAAGATCTCATCTCCTAGAGTTTTCTCAAAATGATAACACCAATTTTTCATCATAAAATACACTCTCGTATGACTCTCTAGCTGTAAGGATCGAGCCAACGACTCAACCGGAATGTCCGTGCTCTAAACAAGGGTAGTGGTAATAAAAGAAAGATTATAACCTGTCTCTATAAGTAGTGTAGTTATGTTGGAGTATACATAGATCGTACCTCATATCATCTTTGGAGCTCTGTGGTCATAGGTGTCAGCGTCCTGGAGCAGAGCTCACCCCTTTCAACCTAGTCCCTATAGTCGGCTTGGAACACTTGGTGGTGGGGGTGGTAACATCTCGAGTCATCACCCACCACCAGCTGCATGACCTAATCCTCTGCCACGTCTGACTTCTCCCTACGGACCTCCTTGGTCAAACCTCGGTCTTTGCATGGGATGTCCTTCGACTATATTCTAACCATCCGTACGTCGGTTTGGGCAGTCACGAGACATGTGACCTGGCCCGCCGCATGCGAAACACTGCCATCTCCTTGTATGACACGCTCTGTCTCTAGGCCCCGCACAACTGACCCTGAATCCTGTGGTCATCCACCTATAGGTCTGGTCCGCTTGGATGTCTGTGAAATCTGTCTACTGCCCGCTATAGAAGTCTCTGATACATAACACCCGGTGGTGGGTCTCGCTGCTGGCAACTGCACAGTAAGAAAAAACTCCACTAGGAGGTCTCACTCAAACACCCCCTCTAGCGTCAGGATGCTGAGAAAAATAATCTAAGCCCTGGTCTCCTGCCTGACTCCATGCTTAATGGTCTGGTCCCTAAATAATTGGGCATTCACCATATCATTGGAGTAGCTTGAGAGGCCAGTGAACCTCGCTGAGTACTCAGCTACAGTCATGCTTCCCTGCTGTAGATGAAGAAACTCCTATATGCGCACTGCGTGAAGGGTCACTGGGACAAACTCTGCTCGAAATAGGCTTTCAAAGTCTGCCAAGAGAAGTTTCATCTCTTTGTGAACCTAGATAATAAAGCTCTTCCATATTCCTATTACTCCCTATAGAAGACTGGAAACAAGGATCACTATGAGATCAGATGGTGTCCCAACCAGTGAGAAGTCTCTCACAACGACCACCAACCAATCATCATCCGCCTGTGGGTGTATCACTCCCCTAACCTTGGGTGGTCTTTGGCACTAGAAATCATGCAATTCACTCAAGTGGAATGCACCTTTTGTAGCTGGGGCATGTGTGATCAGTGACCCAATAGGTAATGGTACCGCTAGTTACTCCACTAGTGCCCCTACTAATAAATGGACCTTCACCGAATCCTCATCACTCAGTTGGCTATCATTGCATACTATACCCGAAAACCAAGATGGATGTCTGCGTGGAGGCATCCTGAAATGAAACAGGTGCACCACAGTTATTAAGTTATACCTTGCAAGATGACTCAATGTTTACAAAAAAAATAATCATTTTGACACACACACGCAAGCAGTTTTTTCATGTGATGAGTCAGAAGTCAGAAGTCAGGGTCCAGGTGTATAAATACGTTGGCCGCCGCACCAACATTCGATTCCCTAAACTGATAAACACACTCACTACACTTAACACTATTGACGTTAAATATATCATAGTCATAAGTTCTACAATATAACCTCCCTCTGATAATAATTTGTCACAACCCATCCCCTGAGGCCCGTGACGTGATGACCCCGAGCCCACCATTCATAGGCCATGTGCTGGGGACTAGAACTGAAGTCATATTCCCTAAAATGGGAAGGAATTGCCTTTATAATATGAAAAATCATGCAACCAAGAACACATCATGATACGAAAACAATTAAATTAAATACTTAAAATAGTTTGTAGAGTAAGTAAAAAGGTTCCAGAATATAATCCAAACTAGAAAGTACAAGGAAAATGGGAAGTACAAGTAAAATGAAAAGCTCTAGTGAACACCTGACATGGATCCTATCAAAAGGGTAGGTAAATCTCTCATACGATCATCTCCTCGGTATGCCTCACCTAATGTCCACCTCCGAGCTACCCCAATTTTTGTTACCCTCATCCTTAGTCAGCGATGCCCGTTGTATACACAAAAAAAAGGTGCGGATGTAAACCATGAAGGGTTGAGTATAACGATACTCAGTAGGGACCTCGAGACCCTCAGAGGTCTCAAAAAATCGATAATTGGTAATCCACAAAGCATGAAAATGACTATCAAACCTATAGAGTTATATTCCCATAAAAATTCGCAAGGTATAAAATACTACCCATCTCATTCATGAGGAAACACAAGGCCCAAATCCTTTTCCAACGTAAAACTCTTCCATGAAGGAAAGATTACCATGAAGGTAAGTAACACATAGGTATGCCGCACAGAAGAATACCACAAAGGTAATACCATGAAGGTATGTACCACAAAGGTACCCCACAAAGAATAATACCTTGAAGGTATGCACTTAGCTCACATCAGGTATAACATAGGTACAATAGTAGAGATGATTAGATGTAACTGCCGAATCATCTTACTCTATTAAGAGGCAGACCCACGTAGAATCCTAAATCATCAGACCCGCACTGGATCCTAGTACATCATTAGACCCACATGGGATCCTAGTACAGGAGACCCACACAGGATCCTAGTATATCATCATACCCACACATGATCCTAGTACAATATACCCACACATGATCCAAGAGTAGTACCAAATGGATTACAAGGTAGCATCTAGGTCAGAATCTCAAACACAGACCCACAAAGATTCCCTAGAACAGACCCCCAACAGATCCCTTTCTCATGTTACATCTAGCTACATGGTTCTCTCATTAAGCTCTCTTGATGCCGGGAGGATCCGCTCCTCAAGCCACTGGTCGATACTTCAACTTCCACGAAGTCCCATGGAGATGTATCCCAATGTATTTCCACGTAAAAGGGGACTAAACACAACAGACAATTCGTCAATCAGACGTCCGGTCTGTGTGTTATTGGAATTTTAGTCCCAAAGGCCTGGTTGGATTCATGTTCAATCCAACCTGGCCATACCCCATATTTATACAAAACTCTAGTGGGGTATACCAAAAGGTCTATATCAGTCCAAGGTTTCTATTTCCACTAATAGTTCGTCAAATCGACGCGCGTAGCTCAAGATATGGCTGAATGAGCGAAAATGGTCGATGTTGTTCCGGCTCCGATCCGACTCGGCCCGACCCGCCCTAGGCCGACCCGACCTAGTTCGGGTCAACCCAGACCATGGGATCCTACCAGGCACGTAGTGGCGGCCTGCGAAGGCGGCCCTTGGTGGGGGCCTGTGCAGGCGGCCTGCGGTGCGTCCCGTGATGGCAGCCAGCGGTGGTGTCCCTCGAAGGTGGCCTGTGGTGGAGGCCTGCGATGGCGGCCCATGGTGGAGGCCTGCGAAGTAGCTTGTGGTGCTGTGGCTGACCGGATGACTTGGTCGGACACCCTTCCATCATCATCGTGGCCTCATGCCATGGATCATGTTCACTGGGCGGTGCAGACGCACATTGCCTCCTACACATCGCACGGTCAGCCTCCGCCTGGCCGTCGCCCTTGCTCTGCCATGGCTGATGGGCGGCGTCCCTTCTCCAGTGGTGCGGTTGCACCACTGCCATCGTCATGGCCGACTGTGGTGCTGGCCACCGCTCTCGAATCCCATCGGTTCCAATTTCCAGCACCGGTCTATATCCTCCTCCATCGTGATGAACAAACCAAAAACCCCAAGGAACATTCCGAGTATTCGGGAAATGATCATTTGGATCACACCCTCCACATTAGGGTGGTAGAAGACTTCTCAATAAATACTGAATCATGAAGAATGTCATAAATGGGTAGGGGGGTATTAAAAACAACAAAACATTCCTCGTTAATGATGGGGAAAATCCCATAGTTGAGGATTTGGGTCAGTGTTCGCCATTCCCAGAAATGCCTCCAATGACGTCGCTTGATCGTAGATCCTCATTTAGGGTTTCGATGTCGATCTCCCCCACATGCCAGAACTGGATCCATGCTCAAAGTGTTGGGCATCGTGACAATTTACCAGAGTTTCATTGTTTGGAAAAGTAATCCAAATCCATCCCCCCCATACTCCATATAAATAGGTGAGGTTGAGGGTATATAATGATCGTGGAATTTATGAAGGTTCATTTAATACTAACCTTACTAAATTAAAATGATTTTAATACCTAGTATTTGATACATTTAGACAATTAATTTACATTGGAAAAATTTAATTTTACAATTTAATTACATTGCATTGGCAACAATTTAATTGCATTTCATTTTCACAATTTAATTGAATTGCGTTGGACAATTTAAATGGTAGGATTCCAAGGGACTTCCCCCACATTAATTAGGGGTTCATTAGTCCCAACCATTGAATTATAATTGGTAGGATTAACGCTTTTGTCATCCCCACCTCTATAACCCATGTAGAGAGGTTTGAAATATAAAATAAAAATTTGTTCTTTATTTTATTTTTATCCCAAAAAATACATGAAAACTAACTTTCACCCACGACCAACTACGGTCGTGGTAAAAGGATCCTTGAAAGAGTACTGAAACTATGAGAATTATAGTGTCCTTAGATTTCAATTCTAAGAACCGGTTCAAAATATACAAAAACTCACTCGCATGTTTACTGAACGTACAAAAAAAATGTTGAGAAATTTATTCTAGGCCCCCAGGGCCTTGGAATCACATAACATTAATTTTTTAGGACTCATAAAATTTGATAAATTTAAAAAACGTTACATGGAATTTCTGGGTCATTACCTACAAATTGTCTTATGAAACATTATAAATGTGCCTCTTCAGTGCGGTATAAGAGAATATATAAAAGTAAATTTGATGAGAACAACGTATTAACTATTTACAAAAACTGGAACATATATAAGATAGTTTATCATGATAAAAATAATGATTTTTGAGAAATATAAGTATCTTAAAACCGATTATGTAATGTACTTGAATATGGGTAAGAAATCAGGAAGTTCTCTTTAATTAATCTTTTTTATCAGGGATATTTGAGAAGGGAACCTTGTAAAATATGTATTTCTACATCAAATAATGGTGTATTGATCTTGATACAACTTTTTAGAAAAAATAAAAAAAATATTTTAATTATATAATAAAATGAAGAATTAAAATGGTTTAAATAGATAGAAAGAATAACCCAAATAAAAAATTGAGGCTTAAGGATAATCCCATAGGTTTTGTCTAAAAGTGTTCTTCAGTAGCACTTTGTATTATACAATATGAAATTAGATTCAGTAATATATTAATTCATAACATCTTCAAAATGTATTTTATTTAGTGTAATTTTATTATGTTCATTTATAACATTTTTTATGAGTTCCAATATTGATTTTAGTTATTCAGGAGTGATTGATTCCATTGTTTCCTTGATTTCATCACTTTTATATTTGTATTAAAGGACATTATAAATTGGAATATTTATCCAGAATGAAAATTATATTTTATTATTTAAAATATATTACATAAAATGGTTATATAAATAATTTTTTAGATGGGGTGAGGATGAATCATTAGATAAGATGTTATTGATAATCATTTTGATTATTTTAGTGGTTTTTATCATCATAAGTTAGTTTTGTATTATGGATTAATATCATCTATGTATCCCAGTTATAGAACAGTAAATAATATTTAATAAATTTATTATTTTCCATTTTAACTATAATAATTTTTTATGAAAATCCATAATAGGGTTGTTGAAAAATGAGAACATTTTATCCACAATTGATGTAAATTGGAACTTCATGAATGATGTTTTCATTTTAAGAATAAAAGCATGTCGAGAAAAGAAATGACTGAAGATTTAACAATAAAATAATTAACATCTAGATTATATAAGATACTATATTTCTCATTCATGTTTGGATAGAGAAGGTGAGGATTTTATATGAAAAAAAAGAAGGTAGAAAGAAAATAATGAAAGTGAAAGAGGATTTTACCCATTGAATTACTCCCCTTGAGATCATTCTTACGGAATTTTTTTCGATCATTAATTGAGACATGATCCATATTTATGTGGGGAATAGTCTTAGGCATAGTAATGTTTTTAAATTGGACAATAATCATGACATAAGATGTGTGAGGAGAATAGTTGGTGAGTGGTGGTATTTATAGTAGTGGAGATGTGTTCTTTTTTGATAAGTTATTCATTTGTTTATTATTTTGGCTTAATATTTTGAATATTTTGAGAATAATAACCAAATATATTAAAATAATAAATTATTTTTCATTATAAGTGGATTAAATCAGCCATATATGACCCATGGATCAAAAATTCAGGTATTTAACTAATATAATAAATAACTATATTTCACTATTAAATTTTTTTTGACAATATTAGAAAAATCTAAAAAATTTACCATAACCATTTTGTCAGCATATAGAATAAAAAAAGAAACTCCATTTTATGAAAACAATATAAAAAATATTTGAAATATAATTTTTAAATAAAACCATATTTTACTCAAAAAAATACATTTTGAATATTATAATGGTTCTTATGAAAAATTGAAAAATTCCTTATGTTCTCATAAAATTATCTTATAATCATAAAAAATACATATTTTTTATGAATATGAATTATATTTTATATCATTATAGTATTATTAAAATTATGAATAAACATTAATGTTTCAGAAAAATATCCACAATTATGTTGTCATTTCTAGAACATTTATTTATTTATTTAATGATATAAATATTGAAAATATAATTTATAACATTCCAAAATTTTATTTATACATTTAATGGAAATTTTACAATTCTATTAGTCATATTACTATTCTTAATGGAAAAATTAATATTACAATAATCATATTTAATAGTATATCATTGTTCAAAACTCAGTGTTTCATGAAAAAGAAACTATCAAAGATATTAAATGGTTAAGGTTGTATAATAAAAAATAATGGGGTGTGACATTCTCCCATACATAAATAAATTACTTCTTCATAATTTTATATTTTACATTGATAAAAAAGGTTGATAATTGAAAATTACATATTAGGAAAAATACATCAGAAATAGGTTTAATAAAATATCCTCATAATACAAGGGTAAAGGGAAAAGTGATGGACATCACAAAACAATGATTTTGAGTAGTAAATAATATGTAAAAATAAATAAAATTAGATATAGAAATGAAATATAACTATCAAGTTCTAATGGTGAGTGATATATAACTTGGCCATTATAATTTTAACTATTACAAAATCGTAAATCATGTTATTGTTTAAAAGATAATTGATTTCACATATATGAATCTAAACAGATAACTATTTTGTTCCAATGTTTTTTTCATAGTGCTGAGAAATTTTTTTTCTATTGAGTAAAGTAATTGAGAAAAAAACATACATGATTACCTTCCATGTCATAAATATAATCTCATCCATTATTTTTGGTTCGATATATTTTCACTTCATCACATATACATGGATATAAATTTTCTGGACGATATTTTCATGCTGGAAGAATATTTAATGAACCATATAGTATTTATTCCATTACTATGTCCATTAAATTATTTCTAAATCCACTTAGGATAGAACATTTTTTCAAACAAATCCAACATTTAACATGATCATTTCCAAATGTAATTAATCTCATGAAACAAATAATACATGTCATCCCACATTGAAGGGCCAAAAATTTAGATGAATGGTATCTAAATTCCTAAATATCAATATAACATAATATTTCCCAAATAACGTCTCCCTTAATCCCACATAACAAATATATGAACGTCTTGATCAATATAAATACTTAAGTAAAACCTACATGCTTAAAAATCCTTAAATAATAATGACTGCAGTACAATCCTTACATATCTCATTATTCGTAATACTTATTCAAAAAACAAGAATTGATTAATTATTTCTCTCTAAATATAGTAACTGTAAAACATGACCTTGATCCCTTTCCTTTTTATAATATATATTTACTTGTAACATTGGATATTCATTTTCATATTTTCCTATTTCATAAAATTCAAATAATTCACATTTAAATCTTTTTTATTTCCCATACATTCATGAGAAATGATTCATTTACTTTCACAAATGTAAAAAACTCACATTCCCTTCATGAAAGTACTATTGTATTTCATCCCAAAATTATTAGATGTGGAAAAATATTTTTTTCTACTATTTCCTTTTATACAAATCTTTCTATACCATTGTATTTTTCTCTTCCATTCCCTTACTGTAGAATGACCTTCAATAACAATTCTATGTCTTGATTTCACATGAGACTATATCATAAAATTATTACAATGTTTGGGAAACTATATAACGTTGTATAATTTGATTTAGTACATCAATGAAACCATGTAACCATATAATTGGATTATATATGTAGATCAAGGAATTCTATTCTAAACATGTAATGATGTTTTAATACATAGTAAAACTCCCATCATTATTTTTCTTTGTATTAATGAATTTTCAATCCATATCTTCTCTCTATTCACAAGGAAAATATTTTTCATAGAAAAGTTCCATAAAATAATTGAATTCCATGATTTATATTTATTCTTCCTCCTTCATTTTTTGAATAAATGAACATCATTGATCTGAATCTCTTAATATGATAAACATAAATGACAACATAATACCTTTAATTATTGAAGAGATAGATAACTATCTTCCCTATGGAAAATATATGTTGATCATCAACCAATAGGTGTTTAGATCAAATTAATTATGGCTGGTGTTTCATCCTAATGTGGCCTAAAATTCATAAAAAACCACGTGGACACATATTATTCATGAGGGTAATGTTATTTCTCAAAACCGGAGTCAACTATCCAAATATATTAATATTTTTCTCAGCTATAGATCCATCATCATTATATTTCATATAAGGGAAATCCATTCATGGAACATGTTTTCTGATATTTTTTCCATTATTTTCACTAGGAACCATTAATAAAAAATGGAATACACTAATTTGGTTACAAATTATAATTCATAATATTCAATATACAAAATCACATAACATAAATTGGAAATTTATTCATAAAAATTTTCATTATCATAAACAACGGTTCATTAGTGATATTTTTATTTTTAAATACATTATGATGATTTATATAGAAAATGTGAATTATTTTATGAATATCCCCTATTAGTTTCAATCTTGGTGCGTATGAAGGGTCATTGTTATATACCAGGATACACTGAGTAAGTCCTAAAGCACCTTGTCAGTCTTATTACCCCTATGCACATTTATTCCAAAACCATATCCAAATTTATTATTCATACATGGAGGTATTTATATTAATACCCACATAATATATACCTCACCAATATATAGGACATCCCTTTATATTTTTTCATAAATTCTACCTCAAGGTTATGTCCTCTAATCTATAATTTTTTAATCTAGTTTCCATGGATTCTAGTGTACTCTCTCTAATACCAATTTATAAGATCCCAACCCCAGAAGCCTAGAGCCAGTTATTTATATTAATAAATTTGAATAAATAAATAATTTTAATCCAAAATGAAATATCATTTTTTTAGTTTTATAAGTAATATTACGTATACAATCATTACATAAAATCTTCAATGGAAAAATATAAGTGCTTTTTAGAACCCACCTAAACCACTAGATTAACACCGAATGTCATTCATAATATACATAACGTAATAATAGGGGAAAAAATTGAAATGGGTGATCTCTGTTTTTTAATGAGGGAATGAAATAAAATAGAATCATTCAAAAATAAACATAAATAATAATTCATGGGTAATATAAAAAAATATTACATTTAAAACATAATCTTGAGTATATTATGAAGGAATAAAAGCTAATAAAATAATTTCCCATATATTCAAATGATAATGGAAATTAACTGCATATCTTTTAAAAGTAAAATAAGAACATGTATGTTAAATTACTAGTGTCATAACTAGTTAATTAATAATGGAGGACATCATAAATATACAGTCATGTCATTGACCAATACACCGTATATAATTGGGTAAAAACCCAGTCTAGTTTGACTCATGAGAAATACCGATGAATCTAGGGGCTATGGATGTTCCCAAAAAAAATATGAAATCCACATCATTACTCATATTAATTTATTGATTTATAAACAACATATACATATATAATCTAAAGAGAATTCTCTAATTAGTAAACATAATCCCTAACGATTCTATGTAATATTGTGAATGGTATCAATATATCAAATCATTAGTAAAAACTATAATTAACCACTTAATAAAACATTGTAAATGATATAATAAAATCTAAATCCAAATAAATCATAAAATTCAATGGACGCTGTTTAAATTGATGAAAATACAATAATAAAAGCATTAGTAATTTCATGATAGAATTACCCTTTTTTACTTTGGAAGTATCTTTTTTTGGAAAATAATTTGTATTTGTAATAAAATCATATTGTAACATTTATATACCAGAATATAATAGGGATGTATAATTAAATTCTAGTTTAGGAATAATTTATTACAAACAGAAGTGAGAAAAAATAAAATGATTTATTAATAAACATTAGAAATGGGACGCTTCAATGTAATTTCATTGAAAACATAATGGAGTCTTTAAAGAAGGCAAAGGAATAATTGTGTATGTAAAACCAAAAAAGAGACTGGAAAGTTTTTCCCCCGAAATATTGTGATTATAGTGAAATATTGGTATACTATAACTTAATATAGGGCATGCTTTATTTAAAAAAAATTATAAAGCTCCATTTAATCAGGCTTATTTATTGATAAGAATTGAGAAGGGAACCCTGTAAAATATGTATTTCACCATCTAATAAAGATGAATTGTTTAGGGTAAATGAGTTTTCAAAATATAAATACAAAATACATTAATTATATAAAAATAATGATAAATTAAATTTGGATAAATAAATAGGATTCAATATCCAAATTAAAAAATTTTGGTTCAGGGAGAACCCATTACCTTATGCAAAAAAGAGTTTTGTATATGAACATATATTCCTATAATATAAAATTTTATTAAATAATATATCTGTTTAAAAAAAATTAAGAATTTATTATGTATTTTTATAACCTTTTAGATGAGTTATATTATTGAATTTTCTTGTTTGGGAGTGTTTGATTCCATTGTTTTTAGGATTGGTTCACATGTATACAAGTTCAAAATAGCATGTAAAAAAGGGACTATTTTTCTAGAATTAAAATAATATGTTATTAATGAACCTCCAATATATAAAATGGATATATATTTCTTTTGGTTATATGTGTTAAGGATGAATCATTAGATAAAGTGTTAGTTATAATCGTATAGATTATTTTTAGGGGTTTAGGATCATTATAAATTATTTTTTTCGTATAGATTAATATAATGTATATATAAATGTTAAATAAAATAAAAAAATATTGTAAATGTATATAATATTATTTCATAACCATAATAATGATTGTAAAACCATACAAAAATTCACAATTGAATAATTAAATCACGCCATCTATGAAGGCATTAAATCAGTACCTCATAGATGATGTTTTAATTTTTAGAATGAATAGAAGAGAAGAAAATGGATGATGGTGGATTTTACACTAACGTATAAAAATCATTTATAAATAATACAATGGAGTTATCATTTATAATTGGATTGTTGAGTGAGGATAGTATAAGAAAAGAAACAAATTTGAAAAGAAAATAAATAAACCAAATTAATATTTTAAAACTTTAATTCATATCCTCGAGATCCTCCGTTGGGAAATTGGATTTGGTATTCTGTTAAGACCAAAAACTCATGGACAATATATATAAGATGAATGTGATGATTATTTGGTAGATATTTTATATTCCTGAATTTTTTATTGTCCTGATGAGAAAAGGTGGAATGGTTTTGTATTTATGGTGGAGGAGAGGGGTACCTTTTTAACATTTTATTCATTGGTATATTATATTGGCTAAAGACTATGAATAGTATATAAATTATAACTAATTCTTTTTCAATAATTAAGTTTAGTTATTGATTATAAGTTTACATCATCAATACCTTATCTTTGAATGAATTATTCATTTATTTTCCTAATACCCTATATTACCATATTTCACTGTTAAGAAAAAATTGAAATCATTTTAAAAACAAAACAATCACCGAAACTATTGTTTAACATGTATAAATAAAAATTTCACACCAATTTATTTAAATAATTTTATAAATATAAGAAATATAATTTTTAATAAAATCACCATTTACTAAAATAATAACGACTTTAATATTATTATTGTTTTAATGAAACATTTGAAAATTAATTAAGGTGTTATAACATTATCTTAAAATCATAAGAAAAAAAATATTAAAATATTAATGTATTTCATCAATAGAAATTATATTTTAAATCACTTTATTAATAATTAAATTGTAAATAAAAAATTATGATCCACAAAAATACCAACACTGAATTTATCATTTTCATAAATTTTATATACATATTAAATGACATAAAAATAACATTTTTTCTTTTATAAGATAAAATATTTTTATTTATACTTTCATAGGTGATGTTATTGTTATATTTGTCATATTACTATTCCTAATGGTCACATTTCTATTGCACTAGTCATATTTTATAGTATATTACATTTTTAAACTAAGTGTTGCATGAATCATTAATTATCAAAGATATTAAATTAGAATGACTATATACTACCAAATATTATGTTGTTATAGTAAATATGAATGTTATCCCAGTTTTAATAGTGATATTAAAATGAATTCACAAGTTAACTATATATTTTATAAATTAGTTCTACTTATTTTTATAGAAATATTTTTTAAATCATGATGTAGGATAAAGATATATTTTTAAAGGAATGTATTTTCATATTTCTATGGTGAAATGTAAAAATTTGGAAAAAATTTATAACGTGTTTTTAATAATTTAAAAGATCCCTTAAGAGTTCTATTTTTTCATTTAATATTTCATATATAATATTTTATGATAATATTATGTAAAGAATGATATTTCTTTGGTAATAAATTGATTTTTTAGAGACCATAGTTTTTTAAATTGAAAAATTTTATCTAATTATTAATAGAATAACAATTTCATTATTTCGGTATATGTCGCTTTTTGAGATTTTTTTCTCATCCCCTTATTTAACATCTCTTCACAGGGTTTATGAATAGGCAATAGAAGTAAATAGTCATGTTGAATGGTTTGATGATTTTTGATGAAAATAAAACACGATTTATTTCATTTTTTGGTTTGGAAAAAGAGTATAATGTGGTGGTATTTAAAAATTACAAAATATTGGTTGTTATGTATGGTTTCTTGTATAATTACATCAAAATATTTACTTAAAAATATAATTTGTAATTTAATAATGTAAACTATAGTTTATTATCACTATAATATATAATGTATAAGGATAATTTCATAATTTTGGTATCATATTAATGGTTTAATTATCATTATTGGTTATGATGTTTTTTGAGTCTACGTTAAAAGCCATAAATAACAATAACACGAACTGTGTTATGGAGTATTAAAGTTATTTTTTGTAAAATTGAAGATATTTAATAAATTTTTTTATGTATATGGATATAATAATATTTGACCTACTTATAAGTTAATTTATTTTCAATGATATACTCAATTTCATTTACCCTTATTTTAGTATGTGAATGGAACAAGATTGAACCAAATTTATAGTAGTTGTGATGCACAATATTGTGGTTTTATAAATGTGAATATGAACAGGATTGGAATATACGAAAATCTATTGTGTTTATTATTATCCATATATTATGTGTTATGAGTGACCACATGGACATATGTGATACTCAAAACATAACAAATAAAATAAGAATAGTGTTCCGTATATTTTTTTAGAGAAAAATCACAATGTTAAGATGATTAAATGTTATATGTGTTATCAATGTGGGAAAAAGAACCATGGGGAATGCATAATGGAAAAGGTAAAATATTTTTTATTTGGTAAATATGGTCATAATACAATCATATTATAAGGTAAAAGGAAGTGTTGAGTAAGTGCTATGAAGAAAAATAATGTTATTCTAATGAAATTATAGGAATGATTGAAATATGGGGAGAATATATATTCATAATATCAATTTTATAGGGGGAATTATAAAGAAATGGATCACCTGAACCATGTATATAAATTATTAGAAATGAATAGTGAAATTATTATTAAAGATTATGAAACTGAAATTGAAATATAAATGGTATAGGTTTTAACATGTTTTATGATATGGTTTTGTCGAATCTTATGGAATGATGGTTATTTTTATAAGAATGATTAATTATTGAATAATATAGAAAATCAATATTATTGGATTATGTAGAAAATTTAATAATTGAAGTTTTTATATATATGGTCCAGAAGAGTTAATATGTAATGGAAGATTTATGGCTGATCATAATTATTAAGGAATTGAAACTCTTTAGATGTTTTAGGAGATGAGATTACAATTGGAGGAATTCAATATGTATTGATAGATGTTTATGGTATATGTTTTTCTTATGATTAACACAGGAATAGTTATTTAAAAGAAAATTAAATTTTAATTTTTTTTCTTTATAATTTTTGAATATTGATAACATTATTGATTTATATGATCATTAATGATGATAATTATTTTATAGGTTGAAGAATATATTTTTGGGATCATTATTTGGGTTAAATTAATATATTACCATTAAAAGGAAAACCCAAAATATGGGTGATGAATTCTCACATCCGGTAAGGGTGAGGTGTTTAAATCCACACCCAATGGGAGACAAGGGTGCATCACCATCCATTTGTGCTTATGAATGTTTGTTTATTGTGAAATTTTATTTAGTAATCTATTTGGATAATAATGGTTATTCTTATTTTTGAAAAAAATTTATTTTTCTTATTGATAACTAAGGGATTGAAATGTTATTTTTTGATTATCTGATTAATGTTTATTTATAAAATATACTACATTTTGGCACCAATATATGAATATTTTAAAAAAATCCTCATAATTTATTTGATGATTAATTATTCATTTGGAAAAATATATTATTTTGATGTTTATTTATAATGATGTGGGTTATCTATTGAGATAATTTTGATAAAATTTAAATCATATGATCATGAATATTTTCTTTTTGTTTGAGATTATTGGTGTGATATATGTTATTTAGAGAAAAAAAATTAATATTTATAAAATATTTTATTTAAAATTTATAACTTTTCACATTTTATAATTTCATGGAATATTTTGTAGAATTTTAATGTTAAATATTTATTTACTGACCCATTTTGATCATTGGGTGTTGTTATTGAATATATAGTGATAAATTATTTATTTGGTCATTTTTTGATTTATTTATTTGGAAAATGTTTTATATGTTTCATACTATTTTTATCTTATATTAATCTTTAATGATAGTAGAAATATGTTTTTGAATTTTTTTACCTATTGGATTCCATTTATATAGATTTAAGTCATTTATGCCTACAAAAATTCATCCTAAGTTGATATATATTAGATAAAAAAGATAATATTTTGGTTTTAATTAATTAATGGAAGATATTATACATGTAAATTAAGAATATATATTATATTCCTATAATGAAATTCATAAAATCTAGGATAAATTACATGAATCATGAAATTTATGCAATTTCTTTATTATCCAAAGAATTTGTTATGACATCACCCATCAATGATTTTTGACATTGTGTTGCTGATAGTATCTTATCCATCGTAAATATAACTCTTTAGTAGTCATTAGATGATAGTTTTCTCCAACACGTTTTTTAATCTTCCTGGAACTATTTTCAAACTTTTGAAATATTTTTTGTGTTATTATGTTTGGGTTTTTTATTTCCTTTTCACTATATTTAAGAGAATATTTCATTAACCTTCTTACAATGTTGGATTTCAATGATGGTATATTTAGACGTAAATACATTGATTATAGAGATCAATGTATCTTTGTTTGGTTGAATATTTATTAATGGGGGGAATGAAATATAGTGATATTTTTAAATAAAGACTATGCTCAATATCATGAAAAATATTTCACATCAATAATTAACTGATCACACAATATTTTTAATTAAATATTACTATTAGAAAATATCTATTTAAATGGATGGTATGAATACAATAAATTTAATTATGAAATATATAATAGTATTACTCATTACTAATGTATGAATTATTATTCTTGAAATATTAACTCTATCTTTATTAAATATATATTATTCTTCAAAATTTTATTGTCTTCATATATGATTTATAATTCCTTTTGCGGGATAATATCACCATTTATTTTGGACTATTATAGATGGAATTTTTTAAATATTATTAATTTTTTTTATCATCATGTCAAAAAAATTAGATTTTTTTTTGCATAATTTTGATTTTATTATTAATAATGAATGTACATATTTGTTAATGAAAAAAATTATTTTAATTCTATTTATGAAGTTGAATTTATTTCAGGTTTTTTCATATTTTATATGTTAAAATTTATTTGAAAAATCCAAATATATTATTTGAATTTAATATTAAACATGAATATACTAAAAAAATAATTATACTAAACAAGACATGTTTTTATAAAAAAAATGATTTTTCATCATGTTTTAGTTTTTTATTTTAAATTACATATTTCCACTTATATGTTCTATATAATTAAAACGGGATTTAATATTTGTAATAAAGTGGTAAAAATTTGTATAATTTGTCCCTTTTAATTTTGGTTAATATAAATAATGTCCATTATAATTTTATTACATTTCCAACGGGTAAATCATGTATTTAATAATAAAAAAATTATATGGAAACTAAAATGAACCTAAAAATTAAATTATTTTTATGACAAAAAATCTTCCATAATTATCAATGATTAACTTAATTTTTATATATTTGGTATTTGTGTTTCATAATGTCCTTTATAATATCTTATTTAATGAAAAGTAAGAAAATCATAATTTAGTTTCTTATAATAACAATTTTTTATATTTTGGGGTCAAATTGGACATGTTTAGTTATGAATTGAAATTTTAAAAATAAATGAAATATATTTATGGTATACAAAAAATTAAAATTTTAATTTAAAGAATAATTACCTTAGAGGTTTACATAGTGATGATGTTGTAATTATTCATTTTTTTACAAAAACAAAATAAATGATATTTTTAATATTAATATTATTATAATATGAAATAATTAATTCCACCCATGAATTTTATTGATAAAAATTACATATTATATTGGGTTGGATCTATTTTATTTGATTACTTTATTATAATAATGTTATTAATGTAAAAGTAGATGACAAGTTCTAAATTTTATATTAATGACACTTTATTGTAAATAATATCAAATTTAATAATTTCAATATCAAAAAAGTAATATATTATTCTAAAAATATATTATATGATCAATGAAATCCTCTACGTTTTAGTTTTGTGGACTTTGGAATTTTATATTAACTAAAGTAACCATAAAAAGGGAAGAAAAATAATAATATAATAGTAATTTAAATAGGGATAATGAGGGGTTAAAATAGAATGATAAGAGTAATAATATAATACAAAAAATATAGGTTTGATTAAATGAGTTTATTTCTAATCATAATAAATTGTTATTATATTTTTATCAATTAATATGCACATTTACATAAAAATAAATTTAAATTAATATAATATTTTTAGAAAACCAAAGTGTTTCCCCATTTCATATAAAAGTGAACATCTTCTTATCATTAATTCACAATTACAAACCCATTTTTTCACAAGGTATTCCCATTTCATTTCAATAAATTCATTTGCATTTTATATAGTCCTTATTTTTTTTATAATAAAAATCATACAGGTAATAAATTAATTGGAAAAGGAAATGGTCTTAATAAGAGGTATAAAATTTAAGATATTTTTTTGCATCATTTATTTCGCCACCTCAGTAAAATATTATTAAGATATGAATATATGATAATTTAATCATATAATACATAATGATATGTTATTATGTCAATTTCAAATCATATATATTTATCCAACCTCAATGAAATGGGAAATGAATCCATTATCCATAATTATGGTAGACTAACTCTTCATGGATTGATAAAGTTCATTTTCCATCTCACCCTCTCCCTGATGGTTGAAATTGTGAAATTAATGATTATATATGATATTAATGAAATAATTATCAATTTAAAAATGTATTAAATCTTTTTCATCTATACAATTCATTCCATTGATGATTGATAATGTTTTTCATGTGTACATGCAAGCTATAACATTCACAAAGGGATGTTATTCCATTTTCATCACCACCTAACATAGATTATATATAATTATGTAACATGATATTTATGATATTATGGTAATTCTGGAAATGTAATATAATACTTATCCACTAAAATTATTTTATGAATAAAATTAAAATGCTACTCATGCGTACGTCCGATCTTCCATCTCCATGATTAAAATATTGTAAACTTTTCAAAACCATATTAAAATAATTGGATTAAAAATTATTATTAATGAATAATTATTATAATTATTTTATAATTAATATTTTTCAAATTTAATAATCACTTATTTGAAATGATTGAATCTATTTATATAATTGTATATTTATGAACTGAATATCATTAAAACATATGACATAAACATAAATGATTAAGTAATTATTATATCGTGGTAAAACGTTTGGTAAAACTAATAATAAACTTGGAATTTTTCTCTATAATTTATCCAAATAAAAAAAATTAATTTTTCATTATTATAATGGGAATACATGAATAGTAAGACTCATGGTTATAGAGTTTTTTATGAATCCTCATTTAATATTTTCCCCTTAAACCAAATAGCATTAATAATATTTTTTTATATTTTATTATATATATGTATTATAAAGGCCATAAGTTATTTTTTTGGTATATTTTTTTTCACTTTTCTTCTAATTTAACAAAAAGTAACGTTTTTACAAAAATGCTAAAATATTATTTAAAAAAAGTACAAAAATTAATATTATATTTTAACTTATAGAGTGAAAATGACTATTCCCCATTATATGATATCTTTTTATTTTGGAATATTTTATACTAATTCATTTTTTAATAAATTAATAACCCAATATTTTATGTTCTATTTTTTAAAAAAAAAGATTAAAATGGAATTGATATTATAATATCTAAAAATTATTTCTTATAGGTGAAAATATCATTTTTATTATTCAATTTTTTGTATATTTTGTAATGGTTCATAGGAATAGTTTATGGGGATGGGTGGTTTCATAATATACCAAAGATGGGTGATCTCATTTTAGATCTCTAATTTATTTGATAATTGGATGATTTTAAGAGAATAGATTTCATATATGAGGGTATATGAATATTTTACACATGTTATTCTAATTACAACTGTGATAATAATTTTATATGTAATAAAGATGGTTATTAGGTTTCTACACATGTAGGTTATACCATTTGTAATAGTAACATTAAAAGTATTTCCCAATTATCGATTTTTTTTATATCCATTCATTTTTATTTTACATGAATAATATAATTACTATTGATATGATAATGTTGATATGTTTAAATGGAAATTATATTCTACTTTTCATGGGTTGAATTTATAACATAAGAAAAATAAATTTTAATTATTTTACAGGATCTAAAAGTATCCTTATGAGTTATATAATATCCACTAATATATTATAGAAATGTTTAATGTACATGTTTTTTCTATGAAGGTGTTTTATTAAGAAATAAAATAGATATATTGAGCCCAATGTTTTTTTCAAGGGAATGATTTTATAGTAATTCATGGAATTACTATTTATTCAATTTTTTATTCATTACTTATAATTAAATTTGATAAAAACCATTTTAATTTTTTTCATAGGGTTTATGTGTGGGTATGGGAAAATATTATTTCATGTATAATGTCATCATTATGTTTCATGAAATGAATAAATGAATTATTTTAGTGGTTTTATTTTATAGGAAATATGAAATTGAGTTGTTATGTCTGTATTCTGATACATCAGTTGTTATAAATGAATAATGTAATAATTTTTAAAAAAAATATAAAACTGAAAATATAATTTGTAAAGTATGAAATTGAATTCATTTTTAATGATACATTAATATTTAATGTATATGGTCACATCCTTACAATACATGTAACTTTCTAAAATTATTTAATTTTAGCAGCTTCTTTAATTGAAATAAAATATTTTAAAGTTGGATATTGTTTTTTGAGTGTTTAATTAATTATAATTGGGCTTAGGATTAATTTTTTAAATAATTTCAATGAATATAATTTTATATTTTAAATAAATCATTCATGTACACTGTGTAATTTTAAGTATAGTAATTAAAATTTCAAAACATAATTACATTTTAGTCATTATAATGGCTTTTTAACATGTCATTCACAACAAGAAATTCAATGTTATTTTCAATAGGAACAATTTACTTCAATCCACTAATTTTGGATCGAAAATTGATGATATTTCTTAAAACATGTACATGGAAAGGTAAAAAATTTTGTTGAACTAAATTTATTTAAAATAAATTAAAATTTCAATAAAAATTATGAAAATAATAATTTTTATGTAATGGTTTTAATCCATATAAGTGTTGTAATGGTTCTAAATTTTGAAGGATATTTTTCATTTACGGATTTTGTTAACCCATTAATTATCTCATTGACATTATTTTATATAAAAAAAATTATATGACAAAAAATAAAATATATAACAGCTAAAATATTAGTAGAATGTATCAAATTTTGAATTGATATTTGTAATTTTTTATTAATTCTTGTAAACTAAAAAAAATACACTCAAAATATATGTCTGAGTAGTGTGGGATTATTTATATTTATGAATTATTTTTGGTTATTTATGTTGAACTAGTATTTTCTATTTAGACAATAACTTCCATTTCATTTTTGTTGAATTACTTAGATATTTATATTATATGAAAAATTAGATTAATTTTTGAGTTGAATGATAATTATTTATGAATAAAAAATGAATATCGATTGTATTATTGTAATATAGAATGAAAATTGTTTTAAAAAATAATGAATATTTGATCTAATCATCAATTTAAAACAAAAAACAAGATTTCTGATGATATTTTTAATTTAGAGAATGTTAAAATTCTATTAATATTGGTTTGAATTTATTTATTGAAATATATTATTATCAGGAATTTGTTATTTATTATTTTTAAATTTTTTTTGAGATACGTTTTCATAATTATTATTATTATGGATTTATTTCAAGTGTATAATAATGGGTTTAGTGTTTTCAAATTTATAGTGTCATGATTTTTTTTCTTACACTTAAAATTACTCCACGCTAAATTTAATAATATACTTATAACCTAAATATATCATAAAAATAATAATAAAAATTAATATCATAAAAGGATAAGACTATAATTCATACATAGTCACATTAATAAAATATATTTTTTTAGATGAAAGTAAGAATACATAAAAAATGTATCACTAAAGCAAAATTAATTATGTAATCATAAATCTACTCTTGAGTATTGTAATTGAATATAAAATTACTTATTTTTTACTTTTATTAAAACTCTAATGATTCTAAATTTGTATATTTTTTTTAGTTTGTTTTAATAAACCAGAATGATACCCATAACACAATAATTATTCATAATTTTATATTCAAAATAAATAATTAAATAACACAAAAATTGAAATGGATGAGTCATTGTATATTATAAATTCCATCATTGAAAAAAATGACAAAGATATCTATATATTTTCTTATGAATATCTATTTAAATTTTTTGTTATTATATAATCATTGACTGTGTTCATACTTGACCGTGGATCGATCTCTTGAAAGGGACAATAAAACATTATTTCTCTCTTCTTACAACTATTATTTATTTGAATAATAAATGAAATAATAGAAAATTATAGTCAATTTAATGAGTATGAAATTTTAATCAATATAATATATTTATATAGGTTAATGAAAATAACTAACATAATGATGAACTGAAAAACTGTTTATAAATAGTGTAAATGGTGTTTTCCATAGGAGTTTATTTTAATGAATATAACTGTTTTATTAAAATTTATACATTATCTTCATCCTCTTCAATATTAATAATTATCTATCTTTCATTATAATGATTTAAATTTAAAAATTCATAATTTTAAATTTACGCCTATTCATAAATGGTAATATACCCAAACCTATAATTTTTAAAAACATCATTATACAACATTATTATAAATCAGTTCTTATTTATTTAGATTTTTCATTATAATGAATAAATAATTTATTTGGAAGAAAAGAATAATACAATGAGATATAAAAGTGACCAATAAAATTTATCACTTTATCTCATTATGTATTCCATAAATAAACGATGAAAAATATTAAAATAAAAAGTTAAAACTCAAATAATTTTTGTATACCTCCTTCGGTCAGGATATTAAATTATAACATCACTACAATATAGAAAGAAAATTAATCATGATTTATGAATAAATTAATTCAATTAGGGAAAAATTTCTTATTTATTGAAGGAGAAATCAATAGAAAGCATTCATCACGGTCAATGTGTGAATAATATTTGTAAAATAAACTCACAATGAAATTTATGATCTTTTAGAAAATTAATAATGGAAATTTCAATAGGAATATAAGTTCATATGCTATTAGTTACCTTGGATCATGTGATCTGTTCACTTAAAATTCCTATTGTTTTAGAATATTTTTTAATTGACTATTCTCTATCACATGATTCATTGTTACCGTGGATCCTGAAGAATTTTTCATCTTAGAATATTATTTTGGTATATGTTATTTAAAAATAATTTAATTTAATTCTCTATTACCTCATCACATCTCAAATAACTCTATATAGATTCCATCATTATCATTCTATATTATATAATCCTTTAAAAATGAATATTTTTTTTCTTATTCCAAATTTGACCAGGTTGCACTCAAATTAATAAAGTAATCTAGAAGTCAAAAAATATGTCCAAGGCCTATCTCTATGTCCAATTTTCGATGGTTATTCGAATAATTTAATTAATTTTCCCCAATCTTTTTTTAAATTGTTAATAAATAAATAATTTATATTTGTCACTTTTGGTTTTCTTACTATTTTTGTCAGACACATCCTTGGTTATGGTCAAAAAAATTCATATAGACCAATTGCCACCAACTATTGAAATGTTTATGAGCCTTGGTATGTGCTCAAGACAACTTATCACGTCAACTAATTACATTTGGAAAAGAAAGTAATTATTATGTGAAAACATGACATGCAATGATTTAATAATTTTTTGATATATATATGGGTAATTTTATACATATTTATTGAATGATATTAATTATAATGTTTATTTACTCATATTTATTAAATATAGGGTAAAATTCAGTTGAATTTAATTTTATTATGTTAATTTATATGGCTCAATGGTAAAAACATTGGTGATTAAATATCAATTTATTTTATTAAAATTTTTAGTCTGTTAATTATTTATAATAGGAATTCATTTCTTTGAAATACTAATTTTTTTATAATTTTATGAATATTTTAATTATTTAATTTGGAAGTAAAAATTATTTATTAATCCTTTTTTATATTTCAACAATCTTTGTTGTTAGTTGTTTTTTATGATTGGTTTTCTTCTATGCTATGTAATATTAAATGAATTTTTCCATGATACATAAACTTTTACTATTTTATGCATAATTATTGGTTTTTCATGATGTAATAATACTTATGAAGTGTATGTGGTGATTGATCGAAATTTCTTTTTCTTGTGTGTACGAATATATTACCTAAGAGGGATAATATATTAAAAAAAATAAATGGATACATAAAGTTATATAGGATTAACAAAGCTTAATTTCCATATATGTTAGATTGTATTAAAAAGAATGGTTTCCATGAATGTAGATCGCATATGCCTAATTCAAGCTAAAAAACAATATATTGGGAATCCACTAGGTACATAATAATATTTTCAAATTTTTAATGTATGGTTAAATGATGAAAATGAATTAGGTAATACGATGTCACTTGATGATGGTGAATTATAACACTTTTATATAAAGGGAAATGAAGAAGGACATAATTAAAAAGGTTATTGGGAGATTTGGTAGACAAATATTTGTGTAGTTCAGATGGATATCAACTAATTAAGGGCCTACCAAAGGTAAATTAAATTTGGGGTTCACCGTGGTCATGGTATACTCATGTGAGATGAATATGTCTGATTCAAATCATAATTGTTGAACACTATTAATTAATTGGATAAATTTAATATGAACTTCCATGATTAAAATCAGTTATTTTCATATATAATAATATGTTTTAGAATTGGAAATGTGTTCCGGAATGATAATTATTTTTATTAATTAGTGAATTTGTCATAAGAATTTTTTGATTAATGAATCATTATTGATGATTGAAGAATAAATTTAGGAATCCTAGATCATGGAATTATAGATCATAGTATAATGATTGTGATCATTGGTTGGTTTATTAATAGGATTTAATTTGAGTAATTGGATACCATGTTCTGCAAATTTAGTGGGTATTATTTTTTAGATATATAAATACATGGTGTGAAATCAATTAAAAACATTTTATTATTAAGGATCCCCGTGAGTTCAAGAGTAATGATCAATATAATTTAATCCATGTATGTTTTCTAAGACAATGTAGGATATTCGTTTTGGAATTGGTCATCTTGTTTGAAATTAATGAATCATTAGATAATATTGATGGTTTTTTTGATATATTAATTATTAAAATGGATCCATGATATATTTTTGAAGAAAAAGATAAATTGAGGATAAAATAAACATTTTGGGTGATGAATAATTAGATTTATTATTACTTGGTTTAATGAGTTTCAATCAAGGAAATATTGGTTGTTAGATGTTGTCCTAAAAACATTCCAACGATGTTTCAAATTATAATAATAGGTGGAAGTTTTGTTTTAGGATCTTTATTGACCTGAAATTAATAAGTGGGTCACCAAATGAATAATGGAAAAAATGAGAAAATAAATTCTTAAAAATTTAAATTTTTAATAAATTTCAAAATTTGAAAAAATAATAATATTATATGATGTGGGTTTATAATATTTTATGTATAAATGATTCTAGATAAATATATTATAAATGGTAGTAATGGAATACCTCAATATTATTGGGAATTATAAAATAAGATATTTTAAGAGTCAAAATTATTTTTACAAAGAATAAAATCTATATATTAAAAGTATTCATTAACAATATATGAATCATAGCTAAACACCATGATAAATTATTCATTAATGTTAAAGCATGATTCATTTTTTAATTCATTAGAATTAAAATTTATTTTATATATTGAATGTTTCATTAATCATAAATACACAATTATATCTTTATCCTCTTTATCATTAGTAAAATCATAGTATTTATTCAATAAAAATATTGTTTTTAATTAATACGTTTCAAATAATCATTCATTATTTATTGAATCAAAATGGAACACAAATATATGATTGGAATGTAAACTCATGTTTCAATACCTCAATTCACCATAAGTAATCCATTTATAAATTTATTTTCATCTCATATCCCCTGATATTGGAGAAACTCACATCAAAAATTAAAATAATCAATATAATTGCATTTGTCTATATTGAAAAATATGGGTTTGTTTTATATATGATCAATTGAACTCAAAAATTGTATTGATAATATTTTTTTAATATTTTCCCCAATTATATTTATTCTTATATATTCCATGTGTAACCTTATTAACCACTCTCGAAGACCCAATTATTCATACATGATCTCAATTCTAAATGAATTTTTTTGTGAAATTAATATTACATATAAAAAAATAATTTTAACTACTCTTAAATATCCAAAGGTATTAATAAAATATTGTTCTTATTTATTAAACACCTTGAAAATTTTATTCATAAAACAAATATAAAATTTAATAATATATAACTTCACTTCCTTGTAATTATCTTCACTATAATTAGGCACTACAAACTCTTATGTGTCCATGAAAAATATATAATGTATCCTAGATAAACTGATTAAATATTTTTCCTCCAAAGTGTGATCCATTTTGACATTATAACCAATAATAATAAAATAAAAAAAATTATATATAATATAAAATCAATTA
Organism: Viscum album; assembly: GCA_963277665.1. Taxonomy (NCBI): domain Eukaryota; kingdom Viridiplantae; phylum Streptophyta; class Magnoliopsida; order Santalales; family Viscaceae; genus Viscum; species Viscum album. The sequence continues at coordinate 1,783,345,809 of OY728121.1, read as the reverse complement.
AATTAAAATCATATATAAGTTTGAAGAAAATACAAAAAATAATATTATCAATTTACCAAAAATTAGGTTATATAATACTAGAAAACTCAATTATCACCACAAATAAATTTACTATAAAAAACACTATAATTTCAACACAAATAATAATATAATTCAAAATAGAAATTCCATAAAAAAATGTAGTTAAAAAAATATAAAAAATTTTGATATGAACTTTTTGTCAAAAAATCACAAAATATGAATTTTCATTCGATAATGAAATAATTTTTTTTCTACATAAATTTAAAAAATATAAATAATTAATCATTAAAATAAAAAATTATTAAAAAATTATTAACAAACGACTTAAAAATATATGATAAAAACTTGATTAAATCATGAACGATTATAAATTATGAAATATAAATTTATGAGGAACATTTCATTTAGATTAAAAAAATCATGGTCATTTTTTAATGAAAACCCATCATTCCTCATTAATATATTAATCATCACAACAAATGATTAAAATAAAATTAGACCTTCTATTTTTTTCCCTGAAGTCTTTGTATCACCACCAAACACAAGATAACCTCTATATTGAAAAATTATAATATTAATACATGTTGAAAGGTACATTAATAGGTTGATATGAAATAATAAAATAAAAATCATAGGTATGTTATAGTAAATTCATCTTCCTAATACTATTGAACGTCAATATAAATCTTCATAGAGTTCTTATATATTACTCTTTATTATCATTAATTAATTATAATCCATGATGAATCCTTGGATTCTTTTTTATTCCAAAAATAAAATATATGAATTTTCATATGTGCCAATATATACATAGGGGATATGAGTAGGATGAATAGGTAGGAACCACAATGTTACATATAATCTCAAAAGTATAGATAATCTAGTGGATATTTTTTTTGTGTTATTTTATAATTTATAATAATAAAACATCATTTAAAAAAATATTTGTAATATAACATCACGAGAAAACCTAATTATAGATTATATAAAAACATATTCAACATTTATGGAATGAGTTATATAGAATCTGTTAAGTCAAGACCCCAGCACTGCCAAGTGGATATACCTAAGCTTCACATATCACCCAATAATACAACCATAAAGAATGAATAGATACTAAATAGTCTTGAAATTTTTTAAAATAACGATTTTAAATAATAAGGTTGTGGAAATAGGAAATGTATATTTTTATCACAATACTTTAAATCATAGAAACGCATCCCATAATGAGATAGGTAACATCTTTCCCACTACATTTTATGTAAGGGTATTTTATTAACCATACTATTACTGAAAATATTCACTCCCTGAAATAACAACAAAAAATATATTATATAGAAAAAATTAATTTCTATACTATTAAAAATCATACTATCTAAAAATAGAAAAAATATATAAATTAACATTTCAAACAGAAAATATAGATGTGTGAGTAGAATTAATACACATAAAATCACAATAATGAATATAAATTTCAAAAAAAAAACACTTAAATAACAATAAAAAAATAATTGAGTATACCCATGGAATATAAGAATAAAAGATATTATATTTACTTTTAAACCAATCATGTTGATGTCATATTACATCCGCATGATCTCAAAACATTTTAATGAAGAAAAATCATAGAATGGAAACAGAAAAATCAAATCTGAACAACTTGATATCACATAAAATTTATAAAAAAAATAAATACACTATCCAGATTTAGGAATACACTATGGTGATCAATTTATAAATATTATCTCCATGAGATGTACCCCATATAATAAGAAATAATTCTGTATCCAAGGTGTTACCCTCTTCTTAAACATCATGATAAAGATATAAATAATTATATATCAATAAATTAAAGATATAATTATAGAGATATTATATAATAGAAAAGAAAAATCAAAATAGATTTAATATCGAATGGTATCCACGAATGACCATTAATATAATCAAAAAATAAATAAACAGAAAAATAAATGTAAAAATAATAAATAATAAACCTAAAAAATTATAGCGAATTATTCTATACCAACACCTCTTAGAAAAACACTTATTCAATCACATATAATAAGTCTTCTAGTTTCATGAAATTCTTCATCACTCACATATATATATTTTTTCACTCAACATACCACAGATAATAATGAATGGATGGGAATATTAAAAAATTAATAATATATATATAATTTATAAAATTTTAATGTGTATAACCCTTCCATTTCCATTCAATATTTTCTAGTCATTACATTACTATTGATGAAACCTCTAAACTAATTTTTAAGATAAAATCATTAATACATAATTGAATTTTATTTTCAATAAAATAAGATTATTTATTCTGTATTTCATAATTAATAGTTCTACTGTTATATTTGAGGGTGATAATTTTTTTATCATAATTATAATTTCTTCCAAAAAACAATCGTAGAAAACATGAGGAATAAAATATGAGACTATTTATATACCAAAAAAGGAAATAATTATTAATGTAAAAAATTATTTTATACTTAACCAACTGATGAAAAATACTATTTTACATGCGTATGATGATATAAGAATAAAAAAGAGTATCATTAATTAGAAGAACTAAAATATGGAATTTATATAGATAATACTAATAAATGGAACCTTAGAAATGAATTAATATATCATGAAAAGACTATTATCAGTAACAATATAATTATATCATGTAATTTATGTATAAAATCTATATATTTACTTCCATTGAATTTTACATTTATTTAATCAACAAAAAACTATTAATTAAATTATTGTTAAATATTTTTTATAGAATTAAATTTGTATAGTAATTAAAATATTAATAAGGAAATTGGATAACCTACATAATTAATCTGATATAAAGTGAACAATGATTTAGAAAACACCATATGTCCCCAAGATAATAATAAATATTTCTTCACAAATAACATTTACTATGACAAAAAAACAAAATTTATCTAATAATTTATTCCCTATAATAAAATATATTAATAAAGTAATACATTAAAACATAATCAGCCACTATTGTGAACCAAATTTAACAAATGAAGAGAAAATTGAAGAGGAGTATCAATTAATTTTTTAAAATTGACAAATCTAATGTATTAAATTTTTTCGAACTTATCCAGCCATGAAAAATTAAGTATCTACCATTAAAGGTTAAGGTAGTTGATTTTCATTATTTTTTTATTTAAAATTCTTAATCAAATTATGAAATGATTTTCTTAATCCATTATCATTTAATGAATTTAAAAATATACTAGAATTGGGTGATCATGTTTTATTAAACTAGAAAACTTAAATGAGGTTAACAAACAATATAAAGGAAACAAAAGGATTAATATTTATACTACTATTATTCAATTTCATTTTTAATTTATAGTCATGTTATCATATTCGACAACTGTTGGTCAATTTTAATATATTATGAAATTATATATTGATTGAATAGGTATAATAAAATTGTATTATTGTGGTTTCAGATGAATTATTGATGAACTAGGAAGGGTCTTAGTGGTATTTAATTATATTAATATAAACAGAAGTAAAACATTCCAGGATGAAATATATAATGGATGTAAATATTTTGTGACTTTTTCCATTGTCTATATAATTACTGAGAATCAATTTAAAATTTATAGTGTTAAATATTTTTTCATATATTATTTTTATTGATTACAGAAATTATTTATATTTTTCTAAATTTGGTAAATGAATGGATTGTTGAGTAGATTAGTGAATTTATCATTGAACACTAATAATGGGTTTTCTACTTGAAAGGAATTATGAATTTTTTTACATTTTAAATATTTTCAAAATATATGAAATTTCATGGTTAAAAATTTGAGATGTTACTTTTTCTTATTTTATATTTAATGAGGACTATACATAATTTGCATAATATCATTTTTTATGAAATTTTTTTTCATGTTAGTCAGATGATTATCGGTTGTCTCTTGGTTTTTATTGTATAAGAATAACCATGGTGAGTTTGGTGTTCTTGTTCATACATTTTTACCTAATACTAATGATCTATGTTTTGCAATAAGTTTTAAAAGTTTCTAAGTGTTAATTAGAGATCCCAACCACAATGTACTGAATCATTATCTAGAATTTTTACAATATTTATATTTTAATATAACATAAAATTAGGATGGTTCATATTTTCCAAACATATTAGGAAGACCAATGTTTTATACATTTAATACCTTCTATAAATTATTGATAATAATTAAAATGGTTTATTCCAATAGACAACATAGTTTACCTGATGTGTATTTTAAATGATGCAACTGTGAAAACAAAAAAAAAGATGAAAATGTTACATATTATTTAAAGGTTGAATAAATAAAATTACTTTACATGTTAAAAATTTTATTATGAGTGAAATGAGTCATATATTTTCTTATATTAATTAAGGAATGGATAGATAAAAATTATATTCCTGGGAAAAAACTAACCAAAATCATATTATGGGTCCTGTAACATAACATTAAATAAGTGTTATTGGATAACCCTTGACAATTATGGAATAATTTGTTCCATTATATTTAAATAAATGGAATGTGGGGTTATATTTTAATCCCATAATGGTAAATTTTTTAACTTAGTTATGTAAAGAAATATCGTATATGTTCCGCATGTTCCATCACTGTGATTAGGTTGTCACTTGGGATCAAATGTATAATATACCAATATAGATGAATGGACTTTTGTAATCCAAATACACAATTTCAAATGTCTGGTATTTTTATAATGAATTATAAAAAAAATTAGAAACACTAATATTAAAAATTCCATCAATATATAATGATATAGTGATCAAAATAGTTATTAGATAGGATGAGGACATATATATGGGTCCAAAATAGGTTTATCGAACATCATTAAATATCTAATTAGAATAGGAATAAATCAACATATAGATTTTTAGTAACGTGAATCTATTTAAAATAGTGCAAGGATAGTTTTGAAAAATAATATATGAATTAGTGTACCTCTATGATATAATTGTTTTAATGTGATGTGGGTTAAAAAATAAATTTTAATGATATACATAAAATATGATATTTGTTATCAATCAATTAGTTTCTTAGTTAATATATAGAGTAGCGGTCCACACAAGAGTGATGAGATAAAAAACATTGAGGTTTTAGAAAAATTCAATATTTGTATATTTGTATGGAGACAAGTGATCCAAACATTAGTGACTACTCTAAGAGAAAAAAATCAGTATATATTTATAGAATGTGGGGATATATGTTATTATATAATATAATTAATTATGTAAAAAATTTGAATCATTGATATATTTTTACATGATAAGAGGAAGAATGATAATTGACATAATATTAATTTATAACTAGATCAAAGTTTTTTAGTTTTAATATATCTTTTTATTTATTATGAATTCGAAGAAAGTAAATTTTTTATATATAAAGGGAGACCCTTATCCTTGTCTTAGATTAATGTGATGTAATTCTTCTGAAAAATAAAAATAGTTGGAAACATTATACAGAATCAATCCATTCATGTCGGCGCAGTTACCTATTATAGTATACCATTAGTATGATTTATGAACAATATAACATCTGTTTGATAATTTATGATTTTTTTCTGAATATAATTTGAACCATTATGATCAACGATGATTCTATTTAAATGAAATATGAGATTAAATAATTCTTGTATAACACTCATGCCTTCAGATTAAGATTAACCTCAATGTTGTGTAATGAATACAAAATTTTATTATCATATATATAAAACTCATTAAATTTAATCTACATATTTTTATTTTCATTTAGTTAGTCACAAATATATATTTATATTTATGGAAAATGAGTTTCAAATGGAATTTATTTCCAAATCACATATACTAGTGAGTATAGAGCTATTTGAATAGAAGATTGACTAGTGGAATGATAAGATCAAAATGTATTAATGATATTATTAATAATAAATTTTTTAATCATATAGATATTATTTCAAATTATATTGAATATAGTCTTATACAATTGTTATATAATTTCATTTAAATTCATAATATAGTTGGATAGATGATAGAAATTTATATTATTTATTAGATAAACTTTATTATATTAAACTTAATCAGATATGGTAAAATTTTGTACGTGAATTATTTTAGGAAAAAAATTGATAATGATATAACACATCAAAAAATTATTGACCAAATTCATTATGATTTCATTCAAGTGTGAATCCTCAATTATTTTACAGAAGAGTTTGGTATCTAAAAGGATATAATTTTAATGATTAGTATTTTCATGATGATTTTAACCCATCATAGTATTCCATGATTTTGATAAGGGATATCAAAATTTAGTAGCGGTCAATAAAATTAGATGATTATTAATGAAGATTAAATTCCCATGAAATGAATGGATAATTCATGTGAATTATTTATAATTACTCGTCATATATTAAATGAAATATAAAGTTTTTATGATGTAGTGAAATAACATTTTTATTTTCACACAACAAGTTATATCATAAAAATATAGCACGTTGGTGATGGTATCTCTTCAAGATCCCAGAAATAATTTTTTGATGGAATTTAAATTTTTTATATCATAGAGTAAAACATATTTTAATAATTGAAGAACCTATTCCAATATATATTAATATTACATATGAGTCATTCATTAAATTTCATTTACTTTATGAAATAAATAAATAGTTACAAGCATTAGTTTGTGAGGATATAAAATAAAACATGAGAAAAATGGTAGTAAAAATCATTGAATTATTACCTATCCTCACTAAAAAATTTGATAAAAACTCATAAAAGTGAAATATATATGATTTTCTTATTCAGTTCCAGATTCATAATACGTATATATAGAGTAACCAATGAATATACTATAATATTTAGTGAACATGAAATATTATATATGAATAGACAAATGAAAAATTTATTCATTAATTCCATAATGTAGTAATATATGTTTGAAATTTCATCCTTCATGATAATATAAACTCTGTATATATATTTTATCACCAAACATTTTCATAACTTTGAGGTTTAACCCGAGTAAAAGTAATTAAAATTTAATCTTGTATATAATCATATTGGGATGGTATTCCACCACATTATTTTATTTTCCTCTTAAAAAGAATACATATTAGGTAAAAAAGTAATATTACTATATAATTAAATAAAATTTTAAAAATATATTTATTTGGTTATGGATCCACTAATCTTTTTCAAGTAAAAAATTGTGAAGAAATGTTGAAAATTTTCATATTTCATAGAATTTCTATTACAAAGTAAAACCTCTTCATCTATGTGTTTTGTATTAAATGTTTATTCATCCATGGAATGGTGTTTTACTATTAATTTGTCACATGTTTTCCTTTTAATTATATTTTTTTATTGTTTCAACGAATATCAAATTTCCTGAAAATAACAACCCATTATATAAATCATGCAGTTATTATAGAACATCAAAAGATGTATTTGAGTGGATCAATAGAGAATATTAGGTGTGTAATACCATAATATTTCATTAATACATTTCCTATATAATATTCTATGTTAATTATATTCTATCACCTCAATCCAAAAAATGAAATAAACCTTTTTATATTTTGTAATTTAAGATAATCATTATTTTAGCAACAACACATTATAAATATCTGGAAGAATATTTCATGAATAATTAATTACTCTTTGAACAAAATGCATCATAAAATACAATATTTTATGTCTAGAAAAAATATTAATTTGTTAAATAATATTGTTTTTATAATAAAATGAATATTTTAATATTTAATGGTTAGATGAGAAATAATAAATTGAATGTTATTAAAAAAAATTATTTTTTAACAGATATATCTCACATATTTCTATTTTAAAGTATATTATGTTTTTCATATTAAAAAATAATATTTACCAATTTAAAATATTATTATGAAAAATTATTCAAATTGACAATATATATATATATATTTATTAATAATCATTTAAATTGTAAATGACATAAAACATGAATAAAAATGCATAATGTTTCTAAAATCATTCGAATATAAAAATTGATTTTACATATATTTTATGTTTTTACTAAATGCAATGTTACTAAATTTTAAAATATTATCTTAATAAGGAATATTATCTTATGAGATGAGTGTGTCAAAATTCAGTGGGGAGATTTTCTCATTTTTCAAAAAAAAATTAATTTTTTTAACATTAAAACTACAGTTTTCACAAATATCACAACAATTATAACATTATTATGATATAATAACGAATATACATTTTAAAAATAAATTATTTTAAACAAATATGTAATTATTATGTAAAATAAATAATTAAAAAATAAACAATTTTTCTATTAAACTATGATTTTTTGGGTCATATGATAAATATTATTCCAAAAAAATAATATTATTTCATTTTAAGTAATTTTAAATTCAATAGATTTATATTAGTTTTTTACGTGGATTAAAATCCAAATTAATTTACCCTATTTAATTATAATTAAATAAATTACCTTTATAATAATTTAAATTATAATCATTAACCTAATATACTATTTTCCATATTAAAAATACATTTCCCAAAAATATTATTCATTTATATGTACTTATATTGATGTTAAAATTTATCATTTTTAGAAAATAAAAAATAAAACTTTAATTTCGTACATTTAATAATAATGAAAAATTAATTTAATAAGGTTAAATTCATGTTAATGCAACAAAATATGTTCACATGTTAAAAAATAGTCCCTATGAAAAAAATATTAAATGATATAACTTTTTTAATCATCGGTTAATGTCTAAAAATAACCAAAATCCCCATTTCCATATAGGGGGATGAGTGCGTTTTCTATATTAAGAAATATTTTCTTCATAAATTATAAATTTTGAGTCCATATTCCTTGAGTAATGCATCTCTTTTATATTTTTATTTTAATATAATAAAAACTACCAACACTGTTGCCAAATAAAGGACCCCATCAACCCAAAAATTTTCCATACACATAATAATCTGACAATAATCCAAAATCTACCAAATAGACTACATAAAACTATATCTCAAATCTTATAGTCATTGTCTCCAAAAAATAACAATTTATCATTGAAAATTAGTGGGATATATAATGATATTAGAGGAATAAGTAATTATTTTAAACTATTCAAACCATGTAAGATTCTACCACCACATCTTATAAATATATATTACCCAACACAATATATTTAAATTTGTATCATTAGTAATTAATTTATTATATTGATATGAAAAAAAATCATCATCCATCCCATGTATATGGAAATTTAACCATTTTTTATTTCTAGTTACATAAGTAAGCCCACTATATTTAATTTTTCATCACCAAAAATCATTAATTGTTATTAAATTATATTGAACAAATAAATTTTATATTTTACCAAAAAATGATTCTATAAAATTATCGTATGAAATATATTACATATATTTAAAATAAATAATGATCACAAAAATAACCACCTCAAATGATATTAAAAAGATACATTACATAATTTGAATCTATTTTTTGGAAACCTATTACGTTGTTCACATTTTATTCTACATGAATAATAAATAACATGTATATTTATAATTATGAACATCCGGAAACAATATAATAAAACCATTTATCATTTTTAATTAAATGAATCTCTTTTTTATGAATTCACTAAACAACACATAATGGAATAACTATAAAATTAATGAAATAAATATGCTAGTAAATTGAACATTAGAATAAAACCATGGAATATTTTTATGTAATTAATAATTAAACATAATATGGTTAATCAAGAGGTTAGGGAAACATAGTATTTGATGTAGAAATTGTTGTAAGGGTTCATTGTCTCAATTTGAATTCATTAAGACATGTTTCTTATTATGCAGTAATTAGTTTTTAATGGGGTAAATATATCCCTATTGGCTTATTATATTTTATATATAATATTTTAATAGTAATTTAATCTCTCTAAATAATTTTACTTTGATTAAAAATTTACCTCTTCGTTAATGTTAATTTTCATCCAAATTTAGGTTCATTAATTTATAGCCATTATTCAGGAATTTTGTCCTTCAATGTTTTTCTTATTACACCAAATGATTATATTATATTTCCTTATATATCCATTTAATGGTATTTATTATTCATATATATATATATATATCGCCTCACTTTTAATCATAACTCAATGTTTTTAATTTTTTTAAATTATATTTTTAATATACACTATTCACCTTTAGAAGTGGATTCATGAAGGAGGTATAAATATTTATTTTAAAAAATGGTACAAAAGTTCTATGAAACTTATTTTAATAACTTTTCGTCATTTTTATTCTCAAATATTAATATATAATTTTATTTTGAAGATAAATTTTTTATATTATAGTCTAAATTGAATGATGAAGTATTATATCATCCCACACCTTATTCATATTCATTATTATATCAATATATCATCACTGTGTAATTAAATTTATATTTAACATTTATATCCACACATATATATATAATGACTTTTTAATTATTTCAATATTGTGTTTTATAGTATCAAAATAACCATAATCCCATTACTATGTAAAATTTTAATATGAATTGTTTATACCTTGATTATTGTTCCATTTATTAATTAGGAAATTATTGACAATCCATATACTCGATTTTCCAAAATAGAGTGTTGTTGATTTATAAATCATATTTGTTATGTATTCAACTAGTTTTAATTATAATTAAATAATTAATTCATTGTAAATAGTATAATATGTTTGGGGAAGAGAATTATATATCCCATCAATGCATCTTTATGTATCATAACAGAAAATAGATTGTGTATTTTGTGTAAACCATACATTTTTATGTATTAAGTGTTATAAGGAGGGAATTATGGTATGTTTATGATGTCTAAAATCATGCATTATTTTATTATTAGAATAGTAATTTTCATCTGTGTGATTATTGAAATTTTTATGATGTCAATTGATATATGACATTCTTATTCGATCTATTAAATATTTTTTTTATTATTAATAATGTTTTATCCAAATTAAACGAAATAGGTTTATTCAATGATGGATTCTGGTGTTAAATTTACATTACTAAGAGACTTAGATCAAAATATTTTTTTTCAATTTTCTTGGGTTATGAATAATTTTATAACACGTGAAATATAAATATGGGTATTATGTGTAGAAATGGTTGTGCTTGATGTTGATGATAAATACTAAAATAATGATTCCTTGGTTTAATGGGAGTAATTACCAATTGAGAAGAATTAAATTAGTTTTGTTAGTTGAATGATATTTCTAACTCTCTAAAATTGAATAATGTAAACCATCCTTGGTATTAATGTGACTTAATATTTAGTATTTATCTTAAATTGTTGGATAGTCTTGTTTGAGTCTAGTACGTAGATATAATGTATGGTAAAAAGAATATGTTTTTATCACCCAATATGTTAGTGTGGTTCTGGGGAATCATTTTTTTTCAAAGTAGGATATAAATGAAATTGTTTTTTTGGATTTTGTAAATTATTATATTATTCCAATCCCCATATCATGGTGTTGATATCTACATTATTACATTAATATAAGATACAATGAATCACATCTCGAAGGACAAGAGAGTTGTGTAGTATTGATAAAATAGATGAATACTTGAAATTAAAAGTACCTTTTCAAAAATAAAATATATAATTTATTTTATTTTATATTTTATTTATTCACTTTAGAATATTCCTACATATCAATTGAAAAACACTTATTTTTATCTTGGGTAAAATAAAACATAATAATTGGGTGATCTTATATCCTCAGTATGTGAAATAATTCAATTTAATCTTTTAAAAAATTAAGAACAATATAGAAATGTAAATAAAACAATTATATTTAATTAAATAACCTATTATATTATGGAATAAATAAAATAGGAAAAAAATTCCATATTAATAATCACAAAAACATGAAATTTAACCATGTATATTATAACAAATTGAATAAACAATGAATTATCAATAACTAAATTGATAATGATGTAATGAATAAATTTAATTATCAAAAATATAATTTTTACTAATTGTTCTTAATAATCTATTAGTGTTGAGTCATTTTATGAATACATCTCAATATATGGGTAAGGCCATGACCAAAACCCAGACTAGTCCATATACTAAGACATAAAAATTTATAAAGGGGATATAGAGGGAATTAACTATCACATACAAAGTAAAATTCAATCCCCATACAATATGGTGAAAAATATCAACAAAATAATTTATTTTAAAAACATTGAATACATGATTTTAAAACATTCACTAGTCAAAAATCATAAACCGTCTTGAGTAACATGATTAATGGTAAAAACATTATTCCCTCTGAAAAAAATATCATAAAAAATTAAAAAATAATAAGTATGATATCAATAGATAATATCCCCATTGGATCATAAGTTCAATTACTGTTTTATGTCGTTTATTAGTATAAATATCATAAAATTATTTTCAAATTTTTTTATGTAAAATAATGTTTTCACTTTGCAATATTTTTTAATATTTAAAATATCATAAAATATTTGAAAACAAATTTACATGATAATAACCTATGAAAAAATATATAATAATATATAATAAATTGGTTGATCATGATAGTGTAAAATTCAGTTTATTCAATACATATTTAACAATTATTATTTTCAAATTCTATTAAAATCTAATGGTGTATTGGTTTGAAAACGACATGAATTAAATATTGAAAAAATTAATAAAAATAAAAATGGTCAATAATTTCTTTAATATAACATTTTGTAATGAGTATCACCCATGAAATGGGTCAAATATGATGGTTCCCTGAGAATGTCAGTCTCATGGCTATAAGTGCATGCCCCCGTGTCCCAGAGGCTGATGACTTGTAGCGAGGGACAAAAGTGGTACAATAAAGATACTATAACCAAATATTTGATGGAAACTATGTAAAAAATATAAATAATAATATTGGAATAATAATATAATTTATGTAATAATGAAAATAGGAATAATAATTATCATTCAAATCATACAAATCCAAAAAAATATAATAGTAATCTAAATCCATAAGTTGAGTCATATACATGATGATTTTTTAGAAGGTTAAAATAATAAAAGGTGAATCTTGGAGTACATGGTATTGGAATTTAATTTGTTTTTCAAAAATACAAAAAAATTTGTATCCTATACCATAATAAATATATTCTCATTCCTATTATCCCATGATACAAGCTATGAGATATATATAACATGATTCTAGGATAGGTAATTAACCCTTATCCACACCTATAGCCATAATTTCCTCTTAGGTAGGAAAGGATCCCTGAGTAAGGTGTAATATGATGTTATTAGGACACTGGTAATAGTGTATATAAAAATCTTATCAGTGTTTAAAATATACTTATGTTTATGTATATTGAATAATCATTTTTTTTGGAAAAAAAATATTAGTCGTTTGAGGGTCCAGAAGGACACCTAGTGGAATATTACTACTATGGCATATCATATTGTGTCTGATCGGTATAACTAATAAAAAGTTATTAAATATATATATATATATATAATATATATATATAACCATTTTTACCGTCCATATATACAAACATCTGGTGGCATAAATTGGGATAATAGGTGTTAGATGAAACTAAGGCTTTACAATGGTGTCCATAATTGGTCTAAATGGAATATGGATACAATAAGGTCACTATTATAGAATCTAATATGAAGTATATAAATCATGTTCATTATATGGGAATGTAGGTTTAGTCTTCAATCCCAACACACGATGAAAAGGAATGCGAAACATCCTCACCATCACCCAAATAATAGTAAATTGTGTGGAAAAACATCTTCAAAAACAAACCAAAGGGACCATGATATATCACGATCAACATAACCCTTAACTATTATTTACCAACCAATATCCATGTTCTACTAATAATAATCAACATTATGGATAACATCTAATCATTTATAATCAATAAACCCACTATAACATTGGGGGTCACAATTTATGTAATTCATATTCATATATATATAAAACATAGTATATATATTCCACCCACTTCAATAAATTTATTTGAGTTAATTTAATTTATACATAATTTAAAATATACTTTTTGGTCAATCCATACACATATATTGTTTTTTAGTCATATAAAATATATATAAAAGTGGAAATTCAATTTAGAAAACCTAATTGTGAGGAAATAAATTAGTTGAACATACTATAATAATGCTTTATAGTATATGGGATTAATTAGACATGGAATAAATAATTAAAGAGGTTTAACATATTTTAAGGAAATACCCACATTTTATTATGTTCAAACAATTGTAAAAATCTATTAAAACATGTAATAATATAGGGAATATTGATAGGTAATCTTCTATTTGGACGTACTGCTCTCCTCCTCTAGTGTTGGCCATTTAATTGTGATAGAGCAGGTTAAAATGGTAGAACTAACCAAGGCCCAGAAAATAGTACATATGAAATCACACCAAATTAGAATTTGAAATGTGATGATATAAAAAGAACAAATATGAAAAATAGGTAGTCTATTTTTGTGGTTCTAATGTAACTTACCTTAATGAAAATAGAGTCTAGATGTTATAGTGATAAAAAAAAATCCTAAATTAGGCTTCAAAGCGCTCCACATGGGAGAAAGGGGGTTCAAAACTACTCGAGAATCATGTTGTAACAGCAAGTTTTTTTATTAAATAATTATTTTTAGAATATATTATATAATCAATATCATGTTTTTCTTGAAATTATGCATTTAAAGTAAGTATGTAACAACATGTCCATTATAATATGACCATTAAATCGGCGTGAATAAAAATTAACAAATAAATTATGATATAAATATAAATGTCTATCATAATATTAATATACTATTATGTGCATTTAAAATGATCAAATAATTTTTAGAAATGTCTATTTATTCAGGAAAATACATTTTATTCAAAAATGAGGTTTTGTTAATTTTATGAATGAATATTAATTTTTATTAGAAAATGGATTTTAAAAATTGAATTGAATTTTAATATTAATTATGTAAAATTACCATTAAATTATTATTTATATTTTTTATTAAAACATTTATTTTTTTAAGGAATACTAAAAAACAGATTTATATTAAAAAACATATAATCCTATAAAGTCCATTGATATTAATATTATGTTTTATATTTATTTAAATTTTTTTTAGTTAATATAAAATTAAATAGAAAAATTTCATTTTTTGAAACGGATTTTACAATCCAATTTTTTATTAAAATCATTTATATTTGAAATGTTCATTTTTTAGAAAAACTATTTCTATGTTATTTTAACAGTTTTTTCTGAAATTAATTGTATAAAAATCTAGGTTTAGAATTTTAAAAAATTGATATCAAATTGATATTCATTATTTCCATATTTCGTTAATAGTTTCCACACTCTATCCAATATGAATAGTATACCAGGTAAAACAATTTGCCTCATTAAGGAAAAATTTTGGAACTAAGGTGAAAAACATAACAATAAAGACTATAAAATGACCCTAACACATTCCCAAATGTTACTAGATAAATAAAAATAGAACATTAATGCATAATGATATTTATTACTTTTATTAATGGGAACATGTCTATAAAAATGACATATATAACACTTAAATAAATTAAAGCCACAAAATGTCATATTTATTATCTTCAATATCACATGGTGTCTAATTGGGGAAAATTATGTTTTGAATGGATATGAATGAATATTTTTAAATTAATAAAAATAATTTCTTCAAAAAAAATCACTTTTCTATTTTTGGCAAATATATATAATATTATGGTGTTTTTTATATTTTATTTTATATAAATTTCAATACATTACATTAATGTTATAATACTACATCATTTTTAATGTTGATATACGAAAAATATATGTTTAATATTAATATTCTAAAGTATTATAGAAGTTTTATCATTTTCATGGTATTTAATATTTTATTTTTAATTAATAAATATTCATATTGAATATATACACAACGTAGATGTGGTATATATTTTATTAATGGGAATTTGAAATATATAGTATTATATATAATAAAATAAATTTATTTAGAAATAATAAATTTAATTAATGAATTTTCTATATTACATTGATCTCATATGTATATGATGAAATATTTAGTTCAATGATAACATGTTATAGAGATATTTGTAAAATTATTGGTATTGAATATTGTCAAAAATTTTACCAATGATAATTTATCAAAATAATATTTTCTTATTTTTTTGAAAAATAATAAAAAGTCAATAAAAATAATAACAATAATAATATGATATAAAGTATTATAAATTGTTCATTATTGTTTCAATTTACATCATATATTTAAAAGCTATAACTATTCAATATTCAATTTTTTTATTATTAATTTTATAATTAAAATATGTTATCTAAGAGATTATTAAATATACATGGTTTATAATATTACCAAGTCATTTCTAAAATCTATTGGATGATGATATTACAACCATATCTAATCTTATATTTGATTTTATGTACTTTTTGCGAAATTTTGATTAAGAAGAAGTTATTATAAATTAACATATTAAGAAATATTAGAGCTGCCTCTCTCCTAAATTATAATAATTTACCACCTCCCCGAATTCTTCGCATCAACGGGAACCTTAAATCTCGACTATAACCTAAATACATCACTTAAAAATATACCTCAAAACATTATGGGGGATATTTTATTCTAAAATGTCCTACCCCAATTTCCCTAATAAGAGAGCTTATGGATGTTCACCGATGAAGCGGTAATCATCATTATAGACTCTTTCATAATTATTTATTCTTATAAATCATCTTTATTTTTTACATAAATACAAATGTAATAATTACATTATCACGAATATGATGATATTTTATTGTGATTATAGAAAAAATAGTCCACCATTTAACAATAATACAAAATAAAAATGTATCATGCACTCGTATCTGTAACAACCTGAGATTTTATGAGAAATAATTTTTTTAATTCTATTATATGAAACACCAATGGAATCTTTCACTACACACAACACTGTCTTGGCTTGCGTTACACGCAATCATGACCTTCCTCGATAGCGTGTGTAGTACGCAATACCGAGTTTCACCAAACATCTATATTTAGTTATAATATTAATATGGACTAGCCGTTATGAATAATATTAACTAAATTTTAAATTTTATAAAATTATTATTCACCTTACACTTTTTCTAGGACATGGTACGAAAACAAATTAAATTTTTCGTGTAAATTAATTATTTTTCAAAAAATACAGTTTTGCCACCTTTTGATGGTGCACCC
Organism: Viscum album; assembly: GCA_963277665.1. Lineage (NCBI taxonomy): Eukaryota > Viridiplantae > Streptophyta > Magnoliopsida > Santalales > Viscaceae > Viscum > Viscum album. The sequence goes on along the minus strand of OY728121.1, from coordinate 1,783,328,434 downwards.
AATATAAATATAGTCTTTGACATGTTTATAAGTTAAATTTGACAAAATAAAATTCTTATATGAAATCAGGATATAAAAATTTACTTTGGAAATTTTTTTTCGTACTATTCTGATAACTTTCATATTTTAATGAATAGTAAAAATACGCAATATTTTAATTAAAAACAAATATTTTCATCACAATAATTTATATGGTGAAATTATAATAATGAATGGTTTTAGAGTATAAATAGAATATAATTTTACCATTTAATGTAATATATTTCATTACCATTAATTTTACATTGAATTCAATGGTAAAAGCATTTCAATCTTTGAAAAATATTTTAACTTTTAAAACCCATTTTCGTAACAAAGGGATAAATTTTAATTTAATTACTACAACTTATATGTTTTGAATTTTGGAAAATGGATTCCATATTTGGATTCAGTGGGTCCAAATTATGTTAACATGTTACTTTTATTTTTTTGATATGATGAATAGTAACTATGGTAATTTTTATTTACATCAGTTAAAGATAAATCAGGTAATTAAGGTTAAACCTAAGATTATAAAATTTTCTAAACACTTGACAAAATTTAATTGGATTACTAAATGTCGACCCATGTCACCTAATGGTCGAATTAGATTCATTTTATGGACATTTGACCATGAAAATAATTTAATTATTATTAAAACCAACGAAAGTGACAACATGTCACTCTCTTAAATCTTATAAGTATATTAATTTTAATTTTGTGATAAACATCATGAAACTGAAAACATGAAAGATCTCCATAAATATATTAAATATATATACATCATGAAAATTTATTTATAATTTTTAGGGATTAAATAATTGACATTAATGGGGACACAATAGTGATGCAGAAATTGTTCATTCAGTGAAAAATCAATAATATTGTTTTTATTAAATTAATATTGACCATAAAATGCACAAAAACATTACCAAAACTTATTGGTAATGTACATGTAAACCATAATAATCCAATGGTCGAATAGTTGACCATTTGATGCTTTATAAAAGCTATTATGACACTTATATTATTTTATTTTAAATGATGTCAAAGTCGTCACCTTCACAATTTAACAAATATAAAAATTAAAATGATGTGATATTAAGATGATAAATTCGAGTAAAAATATTATTATGAACATCATTATATTTATCTTCATCATATGATTTTATTTTTAATTTTTATGCAATAAATAAATATATTGAATGATTATACAAAAATAATGTAGTAATTGTTTTATTAAGAGAAATATGAAATAAATAGTTTATAATTATTAAAATAAAGATTATATGAAATATTAACGTTCTCCACAAATTTTATAGATTAATATGAAATTTTAGTAATCTATTAAACAATTTTGATCAAATATTTCCTTTTTTTGGATTTTGTTTAAATTCAAATAAATGAATAGTGTCAAAATTAACACTACTGTTATTTTATAAAAATAACATATTATTAAATTGTTTAAAAATCACATAAATATTTTAAAAATATTAATTTTAAATTTATATGGTCTAAAATTTCATAAAGTAACCAATTAAGTATAATTCACAACACATAAGTAATTATTTATAACAATTAAAAATTTAGATTCTTACAACCACGAATAAGATTAAATAAATTAAATAAGGATAAATCAAGTTGATAAAGTTTAAAATAAATTTCAAAAATGTCTAAATTTTATTTATTGATTATATTACAACCCTATCTCATCTAATATTTGAATATGAGTCTTTTTTTGAGGTTTTTATGTGGGGTTTAGATTTATTATAAATTAGTATTTTAGAGCTTTCCAAAAGTGCCCCTCTCCTCCCTTTTAAACGGGAACCTCCTTCCTCTTCTCTTTACACAATTTTGTGCCTTCCTGCTCGGCCAACCCCTGAAAATTTCCCATATCATCTTCAGTATAAAAATTATAGAGGTTCTGGTCTCCTCAGAATACCAACTCTATTGTCTTAAGAAGAAGCTTAAAAGAGGTGCGTCGAAGAAGAGGTAATCTCTTCTACCGATTCATTCAAGTTTCTTTCTACTTCCACTTATTCTTAATTAGTTGTTTCATTATAAAGATAATAAATCAGTATCAATAATATACTTATATGTTATTATAAATATTAAACAACCCCATTTCACCTTCTATCTGTCCGATGGAAAAAGAAATTACCGCACGTGCGTACGTACGGAATACCATCTCCACGCCGTGGTGTAATCTGTTTTCCCCCACCACCTTACTTGGATGGGTATAATGTTGTAAATAATTACTATATATTGTTATTATTACATCATACTAATTCTGATATATTATAACATTCACTCAAATTCTATTAAATAATCAGGGGAATGATATCATCGCTCGTGCATACTTACGGACTACCGTCTCCACGAACGCGATGAGATTAATTTTCATTGATTAACCATTCAAGTATGATTGTAAAGTATATATCTAATAAATAATCATGAATGATATTAAATAATAATTATACTGGATTTATGTACATATATGTTTCATTTACTTAATTCTATTCAATTCAATAAGGAAACGAAAACAGCGTTCATGCGTATATACGGCCTACCGTCTCCATGAACTATGTATTTCATTCCATTTATCAATCTATCATATATATTTATATAATGAGTATATATTATATTTAAATCATGTTCTAAATTATGGAATTATGTAAATCAGTATATGATTAATAATATCAAGAACAAAAAATCAAAACACGTACGAAAAATGAAACTATTTTACCCAAAACGCTGCTTTAACAAGGAATTTACAAACGAACAGGTAATATAAAGTCATAAGTAAACCATATATGAAATAATAACGATGAATATGATTCTTTAAAAAGGAAATGACATTATTTAAATCATTATACAAGTGTTTCGTAAATGTACGACTCATATTGGACCTATGGTAAGGGATAATTTTGCAATCTCATTTTTATCTGAGATTGCTTATACGTAAGTATTTACCAGTGTTATATTTTTCAACCATGCCCATAAAATGTTTTTCATAACGTCATTAATATTCTTCCATGTATGTTTAATTTAATTTTTACCACTCTTTGACTTTTAATTTGTGTTATAGAGGGAATCATTCTTTTTTTACCATACGAGATACTTTTTGACTTTTCTGTTAAAAGTACAAGGAGAATGGTTTTTAAAACTTATATGTCATGAACGGATTTTTACAGTTTCATAATTCCTAATGTTCATGAAGCTTATTATACAATATTTATTTACTATTTTCAACAAAATCTTTTTCTTTTAAAATTGCTTTCCATTTTGTGGAAATAAAATGGTTTTGAAAAAGAAAGTATATTTTCTCCAAGAATTCATTTCAAGTGTTTTATCAAAACTATTTTCCATCTAAGGTGAAATTATTTAGCATGTTTATGTTTCAATTATATTGTAACTATTATTTAAATGGTGTGATTTTTCTTAGGATGAAATGGTATCCATTTTTTTATATTGATAATGTAATGATGGGATGTTGTTTATGAAACCAATTTTATTCTTTGGGTTATGATGAATGATTTATGATTGTTTTGTGGAACATGTAATAATTATTTCAATATGGGAGGGGAGGGAACTATATCTCCATCCAATTCATTGGTTAAATATTTATATCTCATGATATATACATGGATGGAATGGTAAGTTAATACGGTTTAGTGATACAGGACTGGAACAAGGAATGAACTTGATTCATAAAGGGACTTTGCCCACTAAGATAGTCTTTGAAGCAATGCCTAGGCTACTATGGAAATAATATCATGTGCATAATGGTTTTCCACAATTACATGATTTATTACCTTGATATTTTATCATGATTGATGTTCCTTTATGATATATTCCTTACGTACTTCCAATATTTATGTATTTTCTCAAGATTTTGATGTTTAGATTTTATGTTCATGTTTTTTATTTCAAGTTTTCATGGATTGTTTTATGTTATCTATGTTTATACTTACTGAGAATTTGAGCTCACCCTTTTTAGGTTTTCTTTTACCAAGGATATAAAGAAAGGTTTTAGGTAAGAAAACAAAACTGGATGATCATTATGGGAGATGTTGAAGATCTTTCACCACGATTAGTTTATTTTAATCCGAGTTTCCAAAGACAGTAAACTATTACGGTCCTTCGGTGTCTATTTTTGTAATTTATAATGTATTCCACAAAATAAATTTAATGTCTATGTACATCATGTTTGGGGTCTCTACAATTGGTATCCGAGGAAAGGTTTTGTTAAACTTTTGAAACTAGAATGCAAAAAAATAGAGAAATCCCTTGAGATATTTCTATGGTATGTATAGGGATGTCCCAAAGGTTACGTATAAGTATATGTTATAGTCCTATAATAATGGTAGCAATCTTAAAATTTATCCTATGTTGTTATATATTAAAGGTACTCCCCCATTGATTATGATTTTTTCCTCTCACACTATTCTTTTTGGGTTTTAGAAAATGGCTGGAAACATGAAGATTCACGATAATGGAGGCTAAGATGGATAATGGAATGATATTATACATGAGAATGCTAATGAAATTGGATCTGGAAGTCCACATATCGTCATTATGCCTAATCAACAATATCATAATATGATCAATAATCTCAATTTTGGTAAGTTTCCCGACTCAGCTAACAAGAGCCAGATGGAGTTTCATGATGATCATATAGGAAAGAAAGTTCAATTTCCCCCATTTAAGTCAAGTGGTATGAGTCATCAAGGAGAATGTTTCCAAAGAATTGTAAGATTATTTGGGTGTGGAAAATAAGGACACAAATCCAGTAATTGTAAAAGAAAAGGTTCAGTTAACACTATGGACAAGGATAAGGGTATTACTACAACATCAACAACGATTAAATGTTTTTAATGTGTAATGTATGGGAATTATGAAAAACTAATCCCTAAGTAAAAATCTCATTAATAGCATCATCATTTTCGTATGGGTAGTATTTAAAATGATTATGATGATGAGACTATAAATTATATATGAGATGAAAGAATTGTTTAAGCTCGCTCAATGGTTTAATAAGGTAGAGGAATGATTTATGTTTATTAAGAGTTATGTTGTATAGGTAATGTCACTATGGAATAAAGAAAAATCATAGGATTGATAAACTATTGTTTTTCCTAAATTATTTGAAATAATATGTTGAATGGTACCGATAACCATGAAATGTTATTCAGATATATTTGGAAAGAATATGATATGAACATAATGAATGGATAAGGAGAAAATAATATTTTGGATATTATTAAAGAGCTCATGACTGATATAAGGACAATGTGATATCATGGATTGAGTATACATAAATTTTGGGATATTTGTATGAGGAAAGAGTTAACATTTTACAGAATTCGTGTTTTTCAATAAGGTTCAATGGGTATTCATTTTTCAATAGAATACATGATTAAAGAATTCACATGTTTCGATTGTTATGATCATGATATATCTTATGATTTATTGGGGATAAATGATGGTATTCATGTGCTTGTTATGTGAAATTTCCACTAAGAGTTTTCTTTATCCTATGAGATTGTACATATGTATTTTGGATAAGTTTAAAGATTGGAAGTGATTATTTTCGATATCAGATAATAATGTTTAAGTCTAGAAATTTTTTTCGATATTATTTCTGTAATGTTATAATATTGTAGAAAAAGGGACAACATGCAGGACGGGAGACAACCCGTCACGTCGGACAAGGTTACATGAATCAAACCCAAAACTGAAGTGTGGCAGGACTTTTTTACCTACCACTGGCCTAAAAGATATCTCTGGTTATTAGATACTAGTTTTTTTTATTAAGCGGTATGATAGATGACTTATAAGTCCATTTTTTGGAATCTTATACGATTAATCTCACCATAGATGGACTTATGTATATTTAGGAACTTATGCTAACCTTTTTGTGATAGAAACATATGGGATGAATTATCATTCTATAGCATGATCTGGTAACACTTCATCAATGGAAAATTCAACTTCATTTATTTAAATAGACATGAAGTGGAAATTGTTCATGGAATGACTAGCGATGATATTACACTGAAATCAAGTAAGTATTTATCCTTATGTAAAAATTCATCAACGTTAGGGAAATGATATTGAAAAAGAAAAATGTTGTCCTAGTACTCTCATATCTGATGAATCAGATGGTACCTTAGATCATCACAAATTTATGGCTTTGTGATTGTTGGCTTTTTCAAATTCGTGATCTCTACCACTCTCCATCAGAACATGACAGCTAGGTTTCTCTTCCATATCAATATTTTCACCTCTATTCTATTATGTGGAAACCAAGTGATGAGTTAATTTGGGTAACTGATATGTTTCATACTTCAAATTTTAAAATTAAGATTTAGTATTCCTTTTTACAATGTGGGTTTCTATAAAAGAAACATTCAAGTAGTAAACCATTTATAACCTCGATGAATTTCGAGGGAGAAATTCATTTTAAGGGTGGTAGAATGTAACACCCTGATATTTTATAAGAAATATTTATTTTATGACTTATGATATAAGAAAAACCAAAGGAATCATTCACTACACACAACACTAGTTTGTCTTGCGTTACATGCAATCACAACCTTCCTCGATAGCATGTGTGGTATGTAATACCGAGTTTCACGAAACATCGATATATTGTTATAAAAATATTATGGACTATACATTTTGAATATTATTTACTAAATTTTGAATTTTATAACATTATTATTCATCTTACAAATTTTCTATAACAAGGTATGAGAACAAAATAAATTTTTCGGTTAAAATTAGTATTTTAAATAAAATACAGTTTTGCCGCATTTTGATGGTGCACCATCTTTAAATATATTTCATGACATGTTTATGAGTTAAACATTAGAATATAAAATTCTTCTTGAAATCAGGAAATTAAAATTTACTTTAGATAAAATTTTCATATTATTCTGATAACTTTCATTTTTTAGTGAATAGTAAAAACACAATATATTTTAATTAAAAACAACTTTTTTCATCACAATAATTTATATGTTTAAATTATAATATTTAATTTATTTAAAGTATAAATAGAATATATTTTTACCATTTAATTTAATATATTTCATTACCATTAATTTCACAATGAATTCATAGGTAAAAATAATTCAATATTTGGGAATATTTTAACTTTTAAAACCCGTTTTCTTAACAACAGGATAAATTTTAATTTAATTACTACAACTTTTGTGTTTTGAATTTTGAAAAATGTATTCCATATTTTTATTTAGTGGGTAAAAATTATGTTAATAGGTTACTTTTATTTTTTTGATATTAGGAATAGTAACTACGATAATTTATATTTACTCTAGTTAAAGATAAATCGAGTAATAAAGGGTAAATGTAAGATTATAAAATTTTCCTAAAACAAGCCACAATTTTATTGGATGACTAAAAGTTGACACATATCACCTAAGGGTATAATTAGATTAATTTTATGGACATCTTACCATGAAAATAATTTAATTATTATTAAAACCAAAGAAAGTTACAACATGTCACTCTCTTAAATCTTATAAGTATAATAATTTTAATTTTGTGATAAACAACATGAAACGTAGAACATGAAAAGTCTACATAAATATATTAGAAATATATACATCATGAAAATTTATTATGTATTTGTAGGGATTAAATAATTGACATTAATGGAGACACAATAGTGATGGAAAAATTGATTATTCAGTGAAAAATCAATTATATAGTTTTTATTAAACTAATATTGACCATAAGGCACAAAAACCTACCCAAAACTTATTGGTAATGTACATGTAAACCATGAGAATCCAATGGTCGAATATTTGACCATTTTAAGCTTTATAAAAGATATTATGACATGTTTAATATTTTATTTTAAATGATGTCAAAGTTTTCACCTTCACAATTTAACAAATATAAAAATTAAAATTATGTAATATTAAGATGATAAATTCGAGTAAAAATATTATTATGAACTTTATTATATTTATCTTCATCATAGGATTTTATTTTTAATTTTTATGCAATTAATAAGTATATTAAATGATTATACAAAAATAATGTAGTAATTGTTTTATTAAGAGAAATATGAAATAAATAGTTTATAAATATTAAAACAGAGATTATATGAAATAATTAGCATTCTACAAAAAATTTATAGATTAATATGAAATTTTAGAAATCTTTAAATCAATTTTGATCAAATTTTTCTTTGTGTCTATTTTTTTAAATTCAAATAAATGAATAGTGTAAAAATTAACACTATTGTTATTTTATAAAAAACCTATTATTAAATTGTTTATAAATAACAAAAATATTTAAATAATAATAATTTTAAATTTATATGGTCTAAAATGTCATAAAGTACCCAATTATGTATAATTCACAACACATAAGTAATTATTTATAACAATAAAAAATTTAGATTCTTATAACCACAAATAATATTAAATAAATTAAATAAGGATAAATCAAGTTGATAAGGTTTAACATAAATTTAAAACATGTCTAAATTTTATTTATTGATTATATTACAACCCTATATCATCTAATATTTGAATATGAGTCTATTTTGGAGGTTTTTAAGTGGGGTTTAGATTTATTATAAATTAGTATTTTAGAGATTTCCAAAAGTGCCCCTCTCCTCCATTTTAAAAGGGCATCTCCTACCTCTTCTATTTACACAATTTTGAGCCTTCATGCTCGGCCAAACACTGCCCATTTCCCTTATCAACTTTTCTAAAAAATTATAGAGGTTCTGGTCTCCTCAGAATACCAACTCTAGTGTCTTAAGAGGAACTTAAAAGAGGTGTGTCGAAGAAGAGGTAATCTCTTCTACAGATTCATTCAAGATTTTTCTTCTTCCACTTCTTCTTCTTTAGTTGTTTCATTATAATGTTATGACATCAGTATCAATAATATAATTATATGTTATTATAAATATTACACAACCCCATTTCACCTTCTATTCATCCTATGCAAAATGAAATCACCGCACGTGCGTACGTACGGAATACCGTCTCCACGCCATGGTATAATATGTTTTTCCCCACCACATTACTTGGATTGGTATAATGGTGTAAAGAATAACTATATATAGTTATTATTACATCATACTTGTTATGAAATATTATATCATTCACTCCAATTCTATTAAATAATCATGGAAACGATATCATCGCTCGTGCATACGTACGGACTACCGTCTCCGCGAACGCGATGAGATTAATTTTCCACGATTAACCATTCATGTATGATTATAAAGTATTTATGTAATAAATAATCATGAAAGATATTACATAATAATTATACTGGATTTATCTACATATATGTTTCATTTACTTAATTCCATTCAATTCAATAAGAAACAAAAACAGCGTTCATGCGTATGTACGTCCTACCGTCACCATGAACGGTGTATTTCATTCCATTTATCGATCTATCATATATATTTATATACTTAGTATATATTATCTTTAAATCTTGTTTTACATTCTGTAATTATGTAAATCAGGATATGAGTAATAATATCAAGAACAAAAAATAAAAACACGAATGAAAAATGAAACTATTTTACCCAAAACGCTACTTTAACCTGGAATTTACAAACAAACGAGTAATATAAAGTCATAAGTGAACCTTATATGTTTTAATAACAATGAATATGATTATTTAAAAAGGAAATTACATTATTTAAATCATTATACATGTGTTTCGGAATCGTACGAAGCATATCAGACCTATGGTAAGGGATAATTTTGCAATCTCATTTTTATCCGAGATTGCTTATACGTAAGTATTTACTAGTGTTATATTTTTCAACCATGCCCATAAAATGTTTTTCATAACTTCTTTAATATTCTTCTATGTATTTTTAATGTCATTTTTACCCATATTTTAGTTTTAGTTTGTTTTATAGAGGGAATCATTCTTTTTTTACCATACGAGGAACTTTTTGAATTTTCGGTTAAAAGTACGAGGAGAATGGTTTTGTAAACTTATATGGCATGAACGGATTTTTACAGTTTCATAATGCCCAATGTTCATGAAGCTTATTATAAAATATTTCTTGACTATTTTCAACAGAATCCATTTCTTTTAAATTTTCATGCCATTTTTGAAAAGAAAATGATTTTAAAAAAGAAAGTATATTTTCCTCAAGAATTCATTTCAAGTGTTTTATCTAAACTATTTTCCATCTAAAATGACATTATTTAGCATGTTTATGTTTCAAGTATAATGTACCTATTATTTAAATGGTGTGATTTTTCTTTTGATAAAATGGTATCCATTTCTTTCATATTGATTATGCGATGATGGGATGATGTCTATGAAACCAATTTTATTGTTTGGGTTATGATGAATGATTTATGATTGTTTTGTGGAACAAGTAAGAATTATTTCAATATGAGAGGGATGGGACCTATATCTCCCTCCAATTAATTGGGTAAAGATTTATATCTCATGTGATATACATGGATGGAACGGTAAGTTAATACGGTTTAGTGATACAGGACTGGAATAAGGAGTGAACTTGATTCAGAAAGGGACTTTCCCACTAAGATGGTCTTGGAAGCAATGCCTTGGATACTATGGAAATCACATCATGTTCTTAATGATTTTCCACAATTACATGTTTTATTTCCAGGATATTTTATCATTATTCATGTTCCTTTATGATGTATGCCTTATGTACTTCCAATATTTATGTATTTTCTCAAGATTTTGATGTTTAGATTTTATGTTCGTGTTTTTTCTTTCAAATGTTTATGGATTGTTTTATTATATTTATGATTACCCTTACTGAGCATTTGAGCTCACCCTTTTTATGTTTTCTAATCCCAAGGATATATAGAAAGGTTTTAGGTAATAAAACACATCTGGAAGATCGTTATGGGTGATGTTGAAGATCTTTCACCACGATTAGAAGATTTTATTCCAAGTTTCCAAAGAAACTAAACTATTACGGTCCTTCGGTGTCTATTTTTGTTATGTATAAAGTATTACAAAAAATAAATATAATGTCTATATACTTCTATTTTGGGGTCTCTACAATTGGTATCAGAGGAATGGTTTTGTTAAACTTTTTAAACTAGGATGCGAAAACTTTAGAGAAATCCCATTAGATATTTCTATGGTATGTCTAGGGATGTCCCTAAGGTTACGTATAAGTATATGTTATAGTCATATAATTATGGTAAATATCTAAAAATTTATCCTAATATGTTATATATTAAAGGTACTCCCCCATTGATTATGATTTTTTCCTCTCACACTATTATTTTTGGGTTTTAGAAAATGGCTGGAAACATGGAGAGTCACGATAATGGAGGATAAGATGGACAATGGAATGATATTCTGCATGAGAAAGCTAATGAAATTGGATATGGAAGTCCACATATCGTTATTACGCCTAATCCACAATATCATAATATGATCAATAATCTCAATTTTGGTAAGTTTCTAGACTCAACTAATAAGAGCAAGATGGAGTTTCATGATGATCATATTGGAAAGAACGTTCAATTTCTTCCATGTAAGTCATGTGGTATGAGTCATCAAGGAGAATGTTTCAAAAGAATTGTAAGATTCTTTGGGTGTGGAAAAGAAGGACACAAAGCTAGTAATTGTAAAGGAAAAGGTTCGGTTAACACTAGGGACAAGGATAAGGGTATTGCTACAATATCAACAATGATTAAATGTTTTAAATGTGGAATGTATGAGAATGATGAAAAACAATTCCCTAAGGAAAAATCTCATGAAGAGAATCATCATTGTCGTATGGGTAGTATTTATAATGATGATGATGATGAGACTATAAATGATATATGAGATGAAGGAATTGTTGAAGATTGGTCAATGGTTTAATAAGGTAGAGGAATGATTTATGTTTATTAAGAGTTATGTTTTATAGGTAATGGTACTATGGAATAAAGAAAAATAATAGGATTGTTAAACTATTGTTTTTCCTAAATTATTAGAAATAATATGTTGAATGGTACCGGTAACCATGAAATGTTATTCAGATATATTTGGAATGAAGATGATATGCACATAATGAATGGATAAAAAGAAAATAATATTCTGGATATTATTAATGAGCTCATGACCGATATATGGAAAAAGTGATATCATGGTTTGAGTATACATAAATTTTGGGATTTTTGTATGAGGAAAGAGTTAACTTTGGACAAAATCCATGTTTTTCAACAAGGTTCAATGGGTATTCATTTTTCAAGAGAATACATGATTGAGGTATTCACATGTTTGGAATGATATGAACAGGATATATCCTATGATATATGGGGGATAAATGATGGTATTCATGTGCTTGTTATGTGACCTTTCCAGTAATAGTTTTCATTATCCTATGAGATTGTACATATGTATTTTGGATAAGTTTAAAGATTGGAAGGGATTATGTTGCATATAAGATAATATTGTTTAAGGCTAGAATTTTTTTTTGATATTATTTCTGTAATGTTATAATAGTGTAGAAAAATCGACAACACGCTGGACAAGAGACAACCCGTCGCGTCAGACAAGGTTACATGAATTGAACCCACAACTAAAGTGTGACAGACCTTTATTACCTACCACTGGCCTACAATATGTCTCTGGTTATTAGATACTAGTTTTTTATTAAGCTGTATGATATATAATGTATAAGTCCATTTTTGGAATCATATATGATTATTCTCACCATAGATGGACTTATGTATATTTAGGAACTTATGATAACCTTTTTCTGATAAAAACAAATGGAATGACTTATCATTCTATCGCATGATCTGATAACACTTCATGAATGAAAAATTCAACTTCATTTACACTACTGGAAAATGTACCTATCCCCATGGTTTTCACCAAAACCGTGGGGATAGACCCCCCTATACCCACGGTTTTGGAAAACCGTGGGTATAGGTGAATTTTCATGACCTATACCCACGGTTTGCCAAAACAGTGGGTATAGGGGGCTCTATCCCCACGGTTTTGGCAAACCGTGGGGATAGGTCCTGAAAAGTCACCTATACCCACGGTTTCCCAAAACCGTGGGTATATGGGGGGTCTATCCCCACGGTTTTGGTGAAAACCGTGGGGATAGGTCTGGGATAAAATACCTATACCCACGGTTATGAAAAACCGTGGGTATAGGTCAATTTTGTGTGCGCGGGGAAAAATTTTTTCCGCGGGAAGGATTTTTTTTTTGGCGGGAACCCTATACCCACGGTTCTTACCTCTATACCCACAGTTTTTATAACTATATTTAACTAAATATATATATATAAACATATAGGTGAAGTTAGGGTAGTGGTTAGATGCGGTGTTTACAGCGAAGAGGTTGCGGGATCGAAACTCGGCGCCTGCATTTTTTTTAGGACCTATACCCACGGTTTTGAAACCGTGGGTATAGGTCGTTGACACCGTGGAAATTGTCTATGTTTCGGTGACACGGTGGCAGGACACCTATACCCACGGTTTTCCAAAACCGTGGGTATAGGCTGGGGACCTATACCGACGGCGTTCCAGCCCACGGTTCCCAAAACCGTGGGTATAGGCTATACCCACGGTTTTGGGGGCTATACCCACGGTTTTGAACCGTGGGTATAGGCCATTTTTCCAGTAGTGTTATTTAAATAGAGATGAAGTGGAAATTGTTCATGGAATGACTATCGATGATATTACACTGAAATCATGTATGTATTTATCCTTATGTAAAAATTCATCAACATTAGGGAAATGATATTTAAAATGAAAAAAAATTTCCTAGTACTCTCATATCTGATGAATCAGATGGTACCTTAGATTATCACAAATTTATGGCTTTGTGATTGTTGGATTTTTCCAATCCATGTTCTCTACCACTCACCCTTAGAACATGATGGTTAGGTTTCTCTTCCATATTCATATTTTCACATATGTTCATCTATGTGGCAACCCGGGGATGAGTTAATTTGGGTAACTGATATTTTTCATACTTCACATTTTAAAATTAAGGTTTAGTGTTCCTTTTTACGATGTGGGTTTCTATAAAAGAAACATTCATGTAGTAAACCATTTATAACCTCGACGAATTTTGAGGGAGAAATTCAATTTATGGGGGGTATAATGTAACATGCTAAGATTTTATAAGAAATATTTATTTTATGTCTTATTTTATAAGCAACACTAAAGGAATCTTTCACTACACACCACACTGGTTTGTCTTGCGTTACACGCAATTGCGACCTTCCTCGATAGCGTGTGTAGTACGCAATACCGAGTTTCACGAAACATAGATATATTGTAATAAAAATATTATGGACTAGCTATTTTGAATATTATTTACTAAAATTTGAATTTTACAACATTATTATTCATCTTACACATTTTCTATAAGATGGAATGAGAACAAAATAAATTTTTCGGGTAAAATTAGTATTTTAAATAAAATATAGTTTTGCCGCCTTTTGATGGTTCACCAAATTTAAATCTAGTTCTTGACATGTTAATAAGTTAAATTTGAGAAAATAAAATTCTTCTCGAAATCAGGATATAATAATTTACTTTAGATAAATTTTTCATATTATTCTGATAACTTTCATATTTTAATTAATAGTAAAAAAACGATATATTATAATTAAAAACAAATTTTTTCATCACAATAATTTATATGTTTAAATTATAATATTTATTGGTTTTAAAGAATAAATAGAATATATTTTTACCATTTAATGTAATATATTTAATTACCATTAATTTCACATTGAATTCATAGGTAAAAACAATTCAATATTTGGCTATGTTTTAACTTTTGAAACTTGTTTTTTAACAACTAGATTAATTTTAATTTAATTACTACAAATCTTGTGTTTCTAATTTTGAAAAATGGATTCCATATTTTGATTTAGTGGGTCCAAATTATGTTAATTGGTTACTTTTATTTTTTTGATATTATGAATAGTAACTATGATAATTTTTATTTACTTCACTTAATGATAAATCAAGTAATTAAGGGTAAAACTAAGATTATAAAATTATCCTAACACATGCCAAAATTCTATTGGATGACTAAAAGTCGACCCATATCACATAAGGGTCGGATTAGATTAATTTATGGACTTTTGACCATAAAAATAATTTAATTATTATTAAAACCAAAGAAACATACAACATGTCACTCTCTAAAATCATATAAGAACAACAATTTTAATTTAGTGATAAACATCATTAATCTTAAAATATTAATAGTCTCCAAAAGTCTAATAAAATTATATACATCATGAGAATTTATTTATAATTTTTAGTGATTAAATAATTGTCATTAATGGTGACATAATTGTGATGTAGAAATTGTTTATTTAGTTAAAAATCAATAATATGGTTTTTATTAAACTCATAGTGACCATAAAATGCACAAAAACCTATCCAAAACATATGTTTCATGGACATGAAAACCATAATCATCCAATGGTCTAATATTTGACCATTTGGAGCCTTCTATAAGCGATTTTGACACTTATATTATATTATTTTAAATGATGTCAAAGATGTCACCTTCAAAATTTAATAAATATGAAAATTAAAATGTTGTGATTTTAAGATGATATATTCACGTACAAATATTATTATGAAATTTATTATATTTATCATCATCATAGGATTTTATTTTTAATTTTTATGCAACTAATAAGTATATTGAAGGATTATACAAAAAAGATGTAGTAATTGTTTTATTAAGATAAATATCAAATAAATGGTTTTATAAATATTAAAATAAATATTATATGAACTAATTAATGTTCTTCAAAAAAATTATAGAAGAATATGACATTTTAAGAATCTATTACTAAATCTTTTTCAAATATTTCCTCTGTGTCGATATTATTTAAATTCAAATAAAAGAATAGTGTCAAATTTAACACTATTGTTATTTTATAAACACAAAATATTATTAAATTGATTAAAATCACATAAATATATAAAAATTTATAATTTGAAATTAATATGTTATAAAATTTCATAAAGTAACCAATTATGTATAATTAACAACAGATAAGTAATTATTTATAACAATATAAAATTTATAATCTTATAACCACAAATACGATTAAATAAATTAAATAAGGAGAAATAAAGATGATATGGTTTAAATTTAATATCAAACATGTCTAAATTTTATAGTATGATGAAATTACAACCCTATCTTATCTAATCTTAGAATATGTGTCATTTTTGAAGGTTTTAATGTTGGGATTAGGTTTATTATAAATTAATATTTTAGAGGTTTCCAAAAGTGCCCCTCTCCTCCCTTATAAAGGGAACCTCCTCCCTCTTCTTTGTACACAATTTTGAGCCTTCATTCTCAGAAAACCCCTGCCCATATCCCTTATCAACTTACCTAGAAACATTATAGACGTTCTGGTCTCCTCAAAAGACCAACTCTAGTGCCTTAAGCGGAATCTTAAAAGAGGTGCGTCAAAGAAAAGGTAATCTCTTCTACCGATTCTTTCAAGTTTCATTCTTCTTAAACATTTTATTCTTTAGTTGTTTCATTATAAAGTAATAACATCAGTATCAATAATTAAATGATATGTTATTATAAATTTGAAACAACACAATTTCACCTTCTATACATCCAACGGAAAACGAAGTCACCGTGCGTGCGTACGTACTGAATACCATCTCCACACCATGGTGTAATCTGTTTTTCCACCACCACCTTAATTGGGTGGGTATAATGGTGTCAAAAATAACTATATATAGTTATTATAACACCATAATGATTCTTAGATTTTATATCATTCACTCCAATTCTACTCAATAATCATTGGCACGATATCATCGCATGTGCGTACGTACGGACTGTCGTCTCCACGAACGCGATGAGATTCATTTTCTATGATTAACCATTCAAGTATTATTATAATGTATATATGTAAAAAATAATCATTAATGATATTAAATAATAATTATATTGGATTTATGTACATATATGTTTCATTTACATAATTCTATTCAATTCAATAAGGAAATGAAAACAACGTTCATGCGTACGTACATCCTACCATCTCCATGAACAATGTATTTCATTCCATTTATCGATATATCATTTCTATTTATATGCAGAGTATATATTTTATATAAATCATGTTTGACATTTTGGAATTAATTAAATCAGGATATGAGTTCTAATATTAAGAACCACAAATTGAAACACGTACAATAAATGAAACGATTTTACCCAAAACACTTCATTATCATGGAATTTACAAAAGAACGGGAAATATAATGTCATAAGTGAACCATATATGATATCATAAAAATTAATATGATTCTGTAAAATGTAAATTACATTATTTAAATCATTATACAGGAGGTTTGGATACATATGAAGCATATCAGACCTAAGGTAAGGGATAACTTTTCAATCTCATTTTTATCTGAGATTACTTATACGTAAGTATTTACTGGGGTTGTATTTTTCATCCATGCCCATAAAATGTTCTTAAAAAAGAGCTTAATATTCTTCCATGTATGTTTAATTTAATTTTTACCCCTCTTTGACTTTTACTTTTTGTTATGGAGGGAATATTTCTTTTATTTACCATATGAGGAACGTTTTGACTTTTCAGTTAAAAGTACGAGGAGAATGTTTTATTAAATTATACGGCATGAACAGATTTTTACGGTTTCATAATGCCTAATTTTCATAAATATTCTTCTATAATATTTCATGAATATTTTCAAAAAATCATTTTCTTTTATAATTTCATGGAATGTTGTGAAAATAATATGATTTTGAAAAAGAAAGGATATTTTCCTCAAGAATTTATTTAATTTTTTTTTGAAAACTATTTTCCATCTAATATGACATTATTTAGCATGTTTATATTTCACATATAATTTACCTATTATTTACATGGTGTGATTTTTCTTATTATTAAATGGTTTCCATTTGTTTTAGATGGATTATGTGATGATGGGATGATGTTTAAGAAACCCATTTTATTCTTCGAGTTATGTTGAATGATTTATGATTGTTTTTTGGAAAACATAAGAATGATTTAAATATGAGATGTGTGGGACCTATATCTCCCTCCAATTCATTAGGTAATTATTTATATCTCATGAGATAGACATGGCTGGAATGGTACGTTAATCAGGTTCAGTGATACAGGATTGGAACGAGCCGTGAAATCGATTCAGAATGTGACTTTGTCCACTAAGATGTTCTTGGTAGCAATGCCTTGGATACTGTGGATATCATATCATGTGATTAATGGTTTTCCCCAATTACATGTTTTATTCCCATGCTATTTTATCATGATTGAGGTTTCCTTATGATATATACCTTACGTACTTCCAAGATTTATGTCTTTTCTCAAGATTTTGATGTTTAGATTTTATGTTCATGTTTTTTCTTTCAAATGTTTGTGGATTGTTTTATATTCTATATGTTTACCCTTACTGAGCATTTGAGCTCACCCTTTTTATGTTTTATTTTCCATAGGATAAAAATAATGGTTTTAGGTAAGAAAAAAAAGTGGAAGATCATTATGGGAGATGTTGAAGATATTTCACCACGATTAAAAGATTATATTCTATGTTTCCAAAGACACTATACTATTACAGTCCATTGGTGTCTATTTTTGTTATGTATTAATTATTCCACAAAATAAATTTAATGTCTATGTACGTCATGTTCGTGGTCTCTATAGTATGTATGGGTTACTGTCCCCATGATCTGGTGTAATATATTTTTTATTTACCAGATTATTCGAATGGGAATAATGATGTAATATATATATATATATATGAAAATTATAAAATTATATATCTTCTTTCCAAAAAAATTTATATCATAATATTCCTTGACATATCATTTTTAAGGGAATGATACAATCGCTCGTGTTTATATACAACCTACTTTCTCCAAGAGATGATGAAATTAATTTTATAAGTTCACCGTTAATATATGATTATATGAATATATATAATGAATAAATATGATATATATTAAAATAATATAATTCTATAGAAGACTGATCAATATCATTTGAAAATAACAAGGACATATACAACAAAACATGAAAAATAAAATGAAGCAATTGACAATAAAAATAAATATAATAATGTAATATTTTGGAAAAAATATCCTAGAATTATATAAGAGGATCATATATGATATACTAAATATGACATGGTTCTATTATAAATTGATTAAATTTATTAAACCAACATACAAGAGTTCTAGGTACATATAATTTAAATCACACCTCATATAGGAACCTGGTTCATATTCATGAGGTACAGGTTCCTTCAGGTCCTTTTCCCGAAAGTGATTTTGAAAAAATAAGGAATATGGGGAAAACGCCCAAATTTTGTGGGTACATGCCATGTACTTTTCCACTCGTTGTGTACTTTGGCTATATGGGAAGAGTACACATGGCGTGTAGGTCTGTCGGTGATAAAGGGTGTACAAACTGACTACACGCCGCGTGCTTGGTATTTACACATTGTGTAATCAGTCGGCAGGTGAACCATAAAGTAGATGGATTAGCCAACAGTGGAGCGAAAGTACATGTCGTGTATTTAGAAATACACATTGTGTACACTTGTTGATAGATGAACAATGCAGTGGTGAAAAGTATCCACTAGAGGAATAATAAAAAAATGAAAAATACACGCCGTGTACTTGAGAGTACACGCCATGTTGTTTGTTTTTTTCACATAAAATAGGCAGTAGACTTCTCATTCGACAGAGGAGGCAATGGATTCATTAGGAGCACCAGGAGAGAAGGCCGGATCTTGGAAGATCTCCTGACCGCATACCGAAACACAAATTACTTTGCAGACGGTATGGATTGAACCGTGTAGGTGAGTTCTTCGCTCTCCATGAACCCTTCCTTACAATTCATTCCTGAGGGGAAGTAATTTGGATTTGAACATGTTTTCATTTATCCGAGATCTACATCATTATTGGATGTTTCGGAAGGTTCCGTTCACATAGCATGATCAGTGAAGATCATGGTTGGTGGTCTTTTGTTTAATTCCAACTATCAAGTTGAATTTTTGTACCATTGTGCAACACGCCCATGTTTGGGGTGTCGTATGTATAAGGACTTAACTAATTAAATGCCTAGAATTTTATATGTAATTTAAAGGATAATTATTTACTACTATTTGGGATAATTTCTTCGATCCAAGGCCACCTTTTGGGTGTGTTTCCCTTATTTAGCCGTTTGGCCAGGATACCAGAGTGTATAGTGTGATTTTAGCATGCTTTGAGTTTTCTTGAGATAAAATTTATATAAAATTCTTTATTTGGTGTTGGTATCAGCCTGGTTTTTTGTTTTTTCTGAGGGCAATGTTTCTTTTGCTTGAGGCCAACAGTCTTGTTTAGTCTGAGGGAAATATTTCTTATGCTTGTGGGTAATTTCTTCCCTGCCTGAGGGAATTATATCGTATGCCTGAGGCCAATATTCATTAAGGATGTGGGAAATCACCTGAGGTTTTCAATTATGATTACACGAGGGTAGGGTTTTGCATGTCTAAGGACTCTTTTTTACTTTTCATATTCACTGTGGTGATTCTCATGTTATATTTTCCAAGATAAAGCACTGGCTTGGTATTGTTTTACCTTGTACTTGTTAGATAACTTTTTGTGGTTTTCTCTGTGGCACTATATATGAAATTGTCAGTTGAGGCTATTTCTCGGGTACTTATTATTCATATATTTTGAATTGTTAAAGAATCATTAAATATAAGTGGAATTGGTGGGAGTAGCTACTTTGGATTAATTCCAAGTTTACTTCTTTTCTATTACTACACACTACTGTTGCACAAATTTACTGACAATTGGGCAAAGGCCTTCGGTGGTTTCCTACAAGTATTTATTTCTCAGACCGTATTTGGGTCATGTCTTGTGCCTAAACATATTATATTGCTTTAGGTGAAGATAAAGGAAAGGGTCCCTATACAGGTACTTGATGTTACAGAGGAGTACAAGACCCTGGGACCGAGGTTAGGATTGTGATGCTGCTGAATTTCTAATGTGATATTTTGTTTTACTCTGGTGTATTTGTGCCATGTATTTTTTTGTTTCAGATTGCAGTGTATCCTGTTTTGGATGATTTCTTAGACTTAGGGACATATTGCATCATTCTATATGATTGTTTTTATCTTTTACTTGTGTACTATTATCCATTTCAACTATTATTATTTACCTATTCTATTTTTTGTTTGTTTGTATTTTGTTCCATTTCATTAAACATTTAAAATTGAGGGCATAGTTTCCCCACTATCAGACCTAGGCCCTCACTGCTAGTCGGCAGCCTCTTGCATTTGGGGAAATGTGCTTAAGGTCATGTGACCAACCGGGTTCTGGGCACCCGTTGAGTGTAACCCAGATCATGGACATTATAATGTAGTATTAGAGGGTGTTCTTGTCTATAAGATTTTATATTATTTAGGGACAACGAAAATAGATAGATTGGTAAGGGATTTGGGAATAACTGTGACGGGGATTAGCTACCCCGTATATAGGTAAAGGATGGATTTGCTCAAACTAAATTGTGATTTTCTGTTTATGATTGTTACAAATGATTTGATATTCACCATTGGGTGACACACTTGTGGTGTAATGTTTATATTTTTATACCTGGGTTCTATTTAGTTTCTACCCAATGTGATCAGGGTATGTCATCTTATGCATCATTTAGGCACATGTTCGAATCTCATGCCATGAATACTTCCCATGAAATGTAGGTGCATTAGAAATTTCATGTTTTTGTAATAGATGTTGTGCTAGAAAATGCATGTTGTTGTGATATATTCCTTGATAAAATACATGCTATTTGATTGGGTATTTTTATGTATGGTTTTTTGAATGAGTGCCAAAATTTTGTTTTGAGGAGTATGGGCCCTCATCAATTGAAATTTGGTGGATCATCGACATGTTGACTTTGTTATAAAACACATAAGATTCCAAGAATTGATTCGTAGGGAGTATGAAGCCTCACGGAGCGGAATTTGGCACTTAGTTGTTCGTTTTGGTGTTTTCTAGTCTCCACATAAGATTCTATGGGTTAAAATTCCGAAGAAACACAGAATACACTCCATGTAAATTTGATTACATGCCGTTTACATCTCTATTCGGGATGAAATGAAAAAAAATCATGTACACACTGTGTACCGTATGTACACACCCTGTAGATTCTACCTATTTTATAGGCAGTGTAGGCAGAAACATGTGATTGTGAAACTTGAAGGCACACACTCTGTAGTTATTATACACATCGTGTTGTGTTGATGTTGTGTCCACAGTGTAACTAACAAGACGAGAAGAGAAATCTGAGCGTCTACACATTGTGTCAATGAAGAACACACCGTGTTATTTGACCGAGGGATCATATTGTGTATATTACAAACACAGGTTGGTGTTAACTCATCCTAAACTTGCCATGTACCTAAGAGACATGTTGTGTAGTCTTGACCGGTGATAGGCCGTGTAGACTTGACCGTGTGGCTTGAAAAACTGTGTGGTATACACACAGTGTGCGGGTGTAACACACAACATAGTGTCACCCGAGTATCCGACCATGTCACAAACAACACAGGTAGTTGGAATCTAAGCGGTACACGATGTGTCAATCTATAACACGATGTGTAGTATGAGCTGTGTACCCATACATGTAATGGACAACATGGGTCGGTGAAGCTCATCCCTTACATTCCGTGTAGATCTTATACATGCTGTGTAGACTCGTTCAAAACAGAGTATTTTGGATGAGCCATGTTGAAGGACTCAGGCATGGGAAGAAAATTCAAGTACACGCCGTGTGTTTGTGGTGTAACACGACCAGTTTTGGCAGAGTACACACCCATGTGAATGAATAAAGGGAAAACGCTGTGTAGTTATGATACACGTCGTGTAGTTTTGTTTAGAAATACATGAATGATTTCTTTCTGTTGTTCCCTTCTTACACTCCTTTTTAGTCCTTGATGATCTTAATTTGAGGCATTTTTTGACCTTGTAGAGTCCTGCAGCCGAGGCGACCATGAGTTGTTCACCAAGAGAGAAACAACAGTTATACTCTTGAGACGGCAGGGCACATGTTACCAATGGATCCTCTAGCAGAGCTAGATGAAGTGCTAGCCATTATACCGTACAGAGGTTCCGGGGCACAGTTCTGTGAAGGCTTCATGTGGTTTATGAGGACTTTACAAGGAGTACCGCCAGCTGCCACATGTATAGAAGAGATGACACATATATTCTAGCATAAACATCCGCCTACGTTTTTAGTGGATGGAGGACCATAGGATGAAAAGTTATGGGTGGGTTCTATGCAGACTATTTTCGAGCATCTGGTGACACCTACTAGGTGGAGGGTCAAGCTTGTTACTTACATGCTGCATGATTTCGCCAAGAGATGGTGGGATGTTACCACTCGGACAGAGAATCACAGAGAAATGGCATGGGAAAATTTTCAAGTAGTTTTCTTTGAAATTTTCTTTCCAGATATTCTAAGGGAAAATAGAGCTCGAGATTTCATGAATTTGCAGTAGGGTTCCATGTCAGTTATAAACTATTCTACCCACTTCACTGAGCTAAAACTTTTTTCATCTGTTCTTGTGGGAGAGGAGACGTTGAGGTCTCAAAGATTTGACTATGGTCTTAGATATGAAATCCGAGAACTGGTGAATCTTTTCAAGTTCCCTACATTGCATGATATTGTTAACCGGGCACTGATTACTGAGCAGAACATATGGGAAGCTAGTGGTGCAGGCTAGGGTGGCCCGACACCAGTTTCTAGTACTATTTCTACCAGTAAGAGGAGGAGAAGATGGATTTATCTCATGGTGGAAGTAATAGACAGAAGAACTCTTCATGTGTCTAGGTGAGGTGCTACCAGTGTGGTAAAGATGGGCATTAGAGACCGCAATATCTACGTGACCCAGTGGAGTGTTGAGCTTGTAAAAATGGTTGATCTGCAGTGCTTTTTAGGGTGTTTCCACCAGTGGATAGTGAGAGGGATTCCATGCAGACCCCACGTGCAGGAGTAGGTCCAACAACGTCTTACCAGTCAGGGAATTGGGATAGGTTGGGATGTTCAGGCTGAGGGGATGGTCGTGGCCGTGGTAGCCATACATTGGGATCGCAGAGACATCAGAAAAGGTCAGATCAGGGTTTCCAGGCTATATCGCAGGGTTGCGGCACTGCACAGGCATATGCAGTGGTACAGACCCAACAAGAGTTGGATCCCAGACCTTCCACTGTCAGAGGTACTATTCTAGTAGCATATGTTTTGTCATTAGTACTTTTTGATACTGGTGTTATATATAGCATTATATATGTGGCCTTTGTGGTGAGACTTTGGGATTCTTGTTTCTTCTTCTTCTGATATTATGACGCTACAAAATCAGTTGGGGATTTGAATGGTATGAGTGCATCTGTGCAGGGAGTGCCCCTAGAGGTTGGTGGGTGTCACTATTTATGGGACCTCTATGCCTTATAGATGATGAGCTATGATCTCACTCTCGATATGGACTTGTTGGTACCGTTTTGAGCCTGTGTGGATTGCTATCGTCGCAGGGTGAATATTACGTCACCATTAGGGAGAGAGTTTCTTTACAAGGGTGAATGGAATGTCCAGGCCAGTTGTGCTAGACACTAGCACTGTGGGTGTGGTGGTGTAACAACCCAGATCCCGAGTATGTATCTTGATGACCAGGGAACATTTCAGAAGGATTTACCTCCAGTGGTTGATCATTTCAGGGTTATCTTCCCGGATGAAATTTTAGGTCATCCTTCAGAGTGAGAGGTGGATTTATCTATTGAGATTATTCCCGGAGAATCCCTAGGGTCCATTCCTCCTTATAGGATGGATACACCATAGTTGCAGGAGATCAAGAGGTAGTTAGAGGAGTTACAGGAAGAGGGTTTCATCTGACCCATTACTTCTCCATGGGGTTCGCATGTCCTGTATTCTAAGAATGGGGATGGTACCCTTTTAATTTGTGTGGATTATCAGAATTAGAACTATTTGCGATCATGAATTGATATCCCTTATCGAGGATTGATGATCTTTTTGATCAACTTCGAGGGGCCCGAGTGTTCTCTAAGATTGACTTGAGATCTGAATATCATCAATTTCATGTTAGACCATCAGACATACCAATTAAAGCCTTTTGGAGCGGATATGGACTATATGATTACTTGGTCTTGCCGTTCATACTCATGAATGTGCCAGTAGTTTTTATGGATCAGTTGAATCGTGTGTTCCACCCTTATCTGGATTCTTTTGTGGTAGTCTTCATTGATGATATCTTGGTGTACTCTCACACTCGACATGACCATTATACCCATCATGATATCATTCAGAATAGAATTAGAGAGCATAAATTATATTCTAGTCTCTCAAAGTGCAACTTTTGTATTGACTAGATACACTTCCTGAGTCAAATTATCTCAGAGGTAGAAGTTGCGGTAGACTTAGAGAAAGTGAGAGCATTAGTCTCCTGGGAGTAGCCTAAAAATGTGTTTGATATACAGAGTTTCTTGGGAATGGATAGTTACTAATGGAAAATTATACATGACTTCTCCCAGATAACAACACCATTGATAGGTTTGACTAAGAAGGGTGTAAAGTTCATTTGGTCAGAATCATGTGAGATATCCTTTCAGGAGTTGAAGCGAAGGTTGACATTAGTAGCAGTCCTATTATTTCCAGTGTAGGGGATGAGCTATATAGTTTACTATGATGCCTTAGGTATTGATCTTGGATCTGTGTTGATGCGGGGTGATTTATTAGTTGTGTATGTGTCTCAGTAGTTGAGGCCACATGAGAAGAATTACCCGACACATGATCTCAAGTAGGCCACAATTTTTTCATGCATTATTCTATTGGAGACATTATCTCTGGGGAGAACATTTTGTGGTATCTAAAGACTAAAAATGTCTCAAGTACATCTTTAGCTAGTGTGACCTGAATCTGAGTCAGCGAAGGTGGGTTGAATACCTTCAGTACATCGACTTCAAGCATGCCTATACACCAGGTAAGGGTAACACAGTTGCTGATTCACAAAGTATGAGGACTCAATTCCAGGCAGTGCAGAAGACCAGCGGTGAGTGGAAGCTCATGGATTTGTGCTACGAGATGCATTTATAGGTGCACGATAGTCTGGGGCGTGCCTATATTTTCTCCTTAGATGTGACTTCTACCCTCTTGGATAGAGTGAGGATGTGACAACTATCAGATTCAGAAGGCCTAGTTCTACAAGAGTCGGTGGAAAGTGAGGACCCTCATCGTAGTTGGACAATAGGTGTTGATGAGGTACTGTGTATCCATGGATGAGTGTGGGTTCTAGGGGATATAGGAAGATTTGATGTGGGAGTTTCATGCTTCAGATTGGGAAGTGCATCCCAGAGTTACCAAAATGTACCGTGACATGAGACGTTAGTATTGGTGTCTGAGTATGAAATAAGAAGTATCTGGTTTTATTGCGAGATGTTCCACCTGTCGGATGGTGAAGGTGAAGCATCAGAGGTCATCCAGACTGTTACCAATGTTACCCATTTTAGAGTGAAAATGGGATGATGTTGCGATGGACTTCGGGACCAGGTTGTCGAGGTCACCTCGAGGCAGTGAGGCCTTCTGGGATGTTGTTGACAGACATACAAAGGTAGATCACTTTTTTCTAATCAAGTAGACCTCCAGTGATGATGATATTGGAATTTTGTATATCAGAGAGGTAGTACGCCGTCATGGGGTCCCTCATTTTATCATTTCAGAAAGGGACACCCGTTTTACATCTTGTTTCTGGTAAAACTTTTAGAGGGAACTAGGTACATAGTTTCTTTTGTGCACAACCTACAGCCCTCAGACCGATGGTTAGATAGAGTATACAATACAGGTGCTTGAGGACATGTTGCGTGCATGTGCCCTAGTCTTTGGGGGATCTTTAAAGAAGCACATACCCCTATTCTATTTTTCCTACAATAATAGTTTTCAGGCAACCATTGAGATGGAACCTTATGAGGCTTTATATGGTATGTCATGCCGATCACCCCAATGCTAGTTGGATGTAGGTGAGGAAGCTTTGTTGGGACCACGTCTCGTGGAGGAAACTTCAATGCAGGTCCAGGTGATTCAGATGTTGGTGGCTACTGTGCAATGTCATCCAAAATATTACATTGATTGATGCAGACAACCCATTTGAGTTCATGGATGGGGACCAGATTTTCTTATGTGTTTCACTGAGGTTGGAACATAGGCATATTAGAAGACAACGTAAACATTCACCGAGGTATGTAGAGACGTTTGAGATTCTGGAGTGAGTAGGACCGGTTGCCTATTGGTTTCAGTTACCAAAGAGGAATTGGTCTATGCATGATGTCATCCGTGTATCTCAACTGCAATGTTATCACTCTGAATCATCTCATGTTTTTCATCGCGAGGCGGTTGACATCAGGCTGATGCATCCTTGGAAGAGCATCTGATATGTTTTGTTGATAGGAGCATGAATGTTCTCCAGGGATGGTGAGTTCCTCTTATATGGGTGCTATGGAAACTTGGACGAGTGCAGGAAGAATCCTTGGAGCGGGATACTGACGTACATGCTTAGTGGCTAGAGTTGTTCTGAGCTTTTTCTTCACCACCCTTGGAAGGAAAATTCGGGGACAAATTACATTAAGGGGGATTTTTCTAAGAACCTGATTCATATTCTTGAGGTATGGGTTCCTTAATTTCTTTCTCGTTATATATTTTTGATAAAATAATTAAAATGGCGAAAAACCCATATTTTTTGGGTACACACCATGGACTTTTACAAACGGCATGTACATTGGTTGTGTGGGAAGAGTTCACAATGCGTGTAAGCCTGTCGGTGATTAAGGATGAAAAAAATGACTACACTCTGTGTAATCAATCTGTAGGTGAACTGTATGGAGATTGGAGTAGCCGCCAGCAGTGCGATAGTACATTGAATGTATTCATAAATACACACCATGTCCTCATGTCGACAAATGAATAGTGCGGTGGTGAAAAGTAGCCTCCAGATGGAACAGTTAAAAATGAAAAGTACAGGCCATGTACTTTAGAGTACACACTGTGTAGTTTTTTTCAGCTTAAAATGGGAAGTTGGCTCCTTATTCTGCAGAGGAGGCAGTGGACGCATTAGGAGCACCGAGAGAGAATGTTGGAGATTGGAGGATCCCGTGACTGTAGACTAGAACTCAGATCCATTCGTTGACTCTCTCTATTAAATCACACCGATGAGTTCTTCACTCTCCCTGAACCATTCCTTCCAATTATTTCCCTAGGGGAGTTATTTGGGTTCGAATTCATTTTTTTTATCCCAGATCTAGGTTGTTATCAGATGTTTCGGAAGGATCAGTTCACCTATATTGATTGGAGAGAATCAATGTAGGTTGTCTTGTGGTTAATTCCAACTGTCGAGTTGAATTTCTGTACTATTGGGCTATGCGCGCATGATTGGGGGTGGTATGGCTGAGACATAGACTCATTAAATGCATATAATTGTATAGGTAATTTGATGGATAATTATAAACTGCTATCAAGGTTCATTTCTTGGATCCAGGGCCACCTTGTAGATGTGTTTTTGTAGTTTATCCATTTGGCCAGGGTACCCATGGGTATTCTGTGATTTTAGCATGCTTTGTGTTTTCGTGAGAGAAATTTTATATAAACATATTCCTTAAGTGTTGGGATCGACCTGGTTTCTTGTTTAGCATGAGGTATGTGTTTCTTATTCCTAAGGGAATGTGTCTTGTTTATCCTATGGGAAATTTTTCTTATGTCTGTGGGCAACTGCTTTCATGCCTGAGGGAATTATCTCGTATGCCTGAGGACAATATTCATTATGCATTTGGAAAATCACGTGAGGCTTTTGATTCTTATTACATAATTGTAAGGTTTTTTATGTCTGAGGACACTGTCTACATTTCTTATTCACTGTGGTGATTCACATGTTATATTTTCCAATCTAAAACACATGCATGGTATTGTTTTATGTTGTACATGTTAGATTTCTTATTGTGGTTTTGGATTCAGCACTATATTGGATATTTTCAGCTGAGGCTGAGTCTCAGGAACTTAAAATTTATATATATTTAATTTTTAAAGAATAATTAAATGTAAATGGAATTGGTGGGAGTAAATTATTTTGAGTACTTCCTAGTTTAGTGCTTTTCTAGTACTGCACACTACTGTTGCACAAATTCATTGATAGTTGGGCATGGGCCTTTACTGGTTACCTACTGAGATTTATTTCTCACACCCTATTTGGGTCATGTCTTGGGATCAAAAATTATATATCTATGTAGTTGTAGATAATGGAAAGGTTCCCTATACTGGTACTTGATGTTGTAGAGGAGTAGGAGAGCATGGGACCGAGCTTAGGCATGTGACGCTGCTGAGTTCCTACTGCACTATTTTGTTTTTCTTTTCTATATTTCTCCTTTGTATTGTATTGTTTCAGATTGTATTGTATCCTATTTTTGTGGCTTTCTTAGACATAGGGACATATTGCATCATTTTATATGACTGTTGTTATCTATTACTTCAATATTGTTAATCATTTCAGCTGTTATAATTTTTCGCTTACGTTTTGGTATGTTTGTATTTTGTTCAACTACATTACACTTTGAAAAATGAGGGAATAGTTTCAAAACTATAAGACTCGTGCCCTACCTGCTAGTCGGTAGCCTCTAGCATCTGGGAAAATGCGCTTGAGGTCATGTGACCAATCGGGTTCAGGGAACCCGTTGAGTGGCACCCAGATCCTGGAAGTTATACCTTAGTTAAGTGTTAATTTCACAATGTCTTTATTATTAAGTATAGTTTATATATAATCACTGAATGGGTAATATTTATCATCCATCTCTATGTTTTATTATAAAATTTTACAAAATACTTGTACTATTATACTAAAATTTTTAAATGTCATTTGACCCATATATGATGTTTTAGTAAACAGAATGAACAGAATCATTTGGTAATTTTTAAAAAAAGGATCTTGTTGAATTTTATGGAAAAAATATGAGAATAATGTTTTCATAAAAAATAAATAAGGAACCTATTCGTTTCCTATCTTTATTCCATAATGCCTTGAATTTTCCCTCACAATCATACATAATTATATTCTTAGAATTACTTTTCTATTTAAATATCTGACCAAGAAGAATATTTTTCTACCTAATATTTTTGAGTTATCTATGAGGATTATTTTACACTGATGATAACCTTTTGTGAGGTTACTTATGATTTAAAGGAGATAATTTTAAACAATACCATACTTATTAAATTTATATTGTTTTTTGAATAATATGGTATATTAATTACAAAAGATATTTTTTCTCCATTGGTTATTCTAAGGTGAAATGTTTATAATACATATTTCTTTTCAGGGGTATTGATATGATAGTTTTATTACGTTCATATTGAACACATATGCTTGGTTTTCATTTTATGATCTGTGAGACCCATATCTACTCCCATTTTATTATTTAAATGTGTATATCTCATCACTTAGAAATAAATGGAATTATAGGTGAACCAGTTAAGAAATATGGGACTGTAACGGGAGTAAGCATGATTTATTAAGGGTTTTTTATTCCATGATGATGTCGGTAGCTAGCCATTAATAATATAAAAATGATTTTATATACTTATTTGTATGAAAATATTTCATGTCTTTTGTTATAATCCCATGAAATATATTATTTAAATTTCAATAATTTTTAATTTTCTTGGTTTATTTTATAACTCAATTTCATGAACCCTATTATGAAAAAAATAATTTTCAAAAGTTATTTTTATGTTATTAGGCCTATATTATAATCTTTTCTACCTTGATTACCCATAACGAGAATTTGATATCACCCTTTAAATTTTTCCCACACCATGTGATGATGGTTATTAAGATATATGTGTCAAAATCGTTCTAGGTAAGAATGAATAAGTAGGGGACAATATAGATCATTTATGAATAAAATTTCAATATCAAAATATTTCCAATTATGATAAACCTATATATTTTTAGAGTTCTTTTTGATGTTATGTTATGTGTATACTTTTATTTATATATATGTTCTAGTTATGCAACGTATGGTCAATTATAGTTTGTATTAGAGAACAGTTTAGTTAACCTTTGTAATGTAGGATGTAAAAAAATAGAAAATACACTAAGGATATGATTAAGTATACGATACAGTTATAGAGTTATGTTAATGATCATAAATAACCTTGGATAATTTATAAGTACCCCTAAAATTATATTTTCCATTATCCAATTATTCGGAAAAGGGAATGTAATTATGGAAGTCTATCATTTGGATGTTGAAGTAGATCACTGGTTGGGTCTCTTCAGAAATATGAGGTAATAAGATGAAACTGAGTCTATGGAATGATACATGTTCATGAAAATATTTTTGAACATGTACATTCCACTTATTAATAAAATGAAGATATATATAGAGTATCATAAGGAAATGAAAAGGAGAAAATATTGTTTTGGTACCAATGAAGTAAATTTTACAATACATACATGGTATTCTTTTATAATTATATTATAAAATGAGAGTAAGGTGGATCAATTCTTTAGTGTCTTAAAACCAAGAATCCGAAGGGTATTATCCCTAATTGGGATCGATAGAAATGAGGAAATAAATAGATTTAATATAAAGTAATAAACTGAAATTAGAGTTACAAATAAATATTATGGGTTCAATATGAATAGAAAATTGAATTCAAGGGAAAATAAAGAAACCATTGTAAAATGAAGATGTGATTTCCTGTATTCTAAACGTGTTGTAGGAAACATGGATGATACCATATTTTGGTTACTAGTAAATATTTTAGGTGAGGGAATGAAGATCATCAGACAATTGATTGCTAAAGTGATGGGAAAATATAGTTAATGATACAAATAGAGAATATAATAAAAATAATCAAACTATGACACTTATATAGATCATGTTCAAGGAAATTTTTATTTATGAAAACTAATTCCCATATATATGAATTATCAATGGTGATCTACCACAGAAACGTCTTATGTCCAAATCAAAATGGAAAATAATATGTGATCACTACTATTAATATAGAGTATGAAAATATATTGGTGAAAGATATACATATAATGAAACATGTCAGATTTACTGTTTGTTTGACTCTAGATCCAACCATTATTTTATTTCTAATGAATTTTCTATGGGCGTTACCATATTTCCTCAACAATTAGATGTTGTGTTCACTTTGAAACATCCAACTAGACAAAAAGTCAAAACATTAGTTTATAATTCTTATATGTTTAATTTTTGTGAGAATGTTCATTGTGTAATAAATATGATAATTACATTAGTGGAATTATATGGGTTTTTTTGGCAAGTATTGTATTTCACTACATGGATCTCGTATCAATTATTGAGGAATAAATTTCAAAATTCATATTCTGAATGAATCTTTTATCATATATCGATGTAAGGATGAATATGAATATTTTAATGGAAATTACATCCATATTGTGTCTACTTTACTGGACCTCTTTGGTCCATTACATCGATGAAATCCTGTGTTTGAGGTGTTCTGGGAGGTCATGTTGACTTATTCCCAACATCAGGATGTTTCCAGGGGTAGCCTTCCAACAACAGCATTTCCAATAACATCCTTCAAATAACAGCCTTTCCATAAATATCCATTCCAATAGAATCCTTCCAACTTCAACCTTCCAACAACATCCATCCAATAGTTACCTTCCAAAAATAGTCATCTAATAACATCCCTTCCATCATTATCCATCCAACAGTATCCTTCCAACTACATCCTTTTAACAACATCACTTCCAACATCATCCTTCCAACAGAAACCTTCCACCAGTAAACATACATCAATAGACTTTCCAACAGAAACCTTCCAACATCAACCTTCCAACATTTGCCTTCCATCAACAGCCTTCAAATATCATCCTTCCAACTCCAGCCTTTTTTATTTTCCAAATTTCAGTTACATGAACAGTGTTTCTAGACCAGTGAGGTTTCATGACTAGTGAGGTTCGTCATTGTTTCCAGACAAGTGAGGATTCCAAACTAGTGATGTTCTACATTGTTTGCAGACCAGTGAGATTTCCATACCAGTGAGTTTCTATAGTGTTTCTAGATAGGTGAGGTTTCCAGAACAGTGAGGTTCTACAGTGTTTCTAGATCGAGGATGTTTCCAGACCAGTGAGGTGATACAGTGTTTCTAGACTGGTGATGTTTCTATATCAATGAGGATCAATAGTGTTTCCAGAAAAATAAGGTTTCTAAACAAGTGAGGTTCTACAGTGTTTCTAGACCAGTGAGGTTCCAGACTAGTGAGGTTCTACAATGATTCCAGAATAGAGAGGTTTCTTGAACAGTGAGCCATCCAACACTTTGAAAAATATTAGGTTTGGTCTACAATGTTTCCATCTTCCTACATATTACACGTTTGATGTTTCTTTTGACATAAAACGAATTTAAGTCCTTATTTTAAGGGATTTAAGGTTGAATCAAAGTCCATAACCCCTACATCAATTTTCATAATTCTTGAGATTTCTTTACATGGTCAAACTGTGTGGTTTAATATGATCCACTTTTAATGGAAAATCCTGTGTATCATAAACCCACTCTGTAAATCTCCTAAAGGGATGATATATTTTCCTCTCTTGTTTTACCTTCTTATTCCCTAGTGCAAGATGCTTAAACAATCCATTATTCCCATAGTAGTGATGTGATAAATCTTAATCCTCTAATCATTTATCCTTTGAAGTTTCTACATGTTTCATGCATACCCCCCCTTTTGTTGAAATTATCTAGAGTCAATCCTTCAACTATGGGAGGTAGGATCTTCCAATGTTCTTGTGTTTTCTCCCATCCTTCTCCTCTCATTTATCCATCTCATGCTATGGAATACGTTCTCCACGCTTCTAATGGAGTTTTCATGGTTTTCAAATGTTGTGGTCGTGTCACGATGTCCTCCGGTGGATACAGTTGTAACGAGGGAGTAGATCATAGTCCGTTGTGTGGCTCATTCTCTTATAAACACTTTCAATAACCATTTGGGGAAGGGGATTTGTTACTTCTCTTTTCTATTACATGAAACTATAATGTAATCAAGATTTATCCCACTGGATCACAACTGAATTGACATAATAAATATTTGAACCGGATGAATTAATTGATATCGATCGTATGTTATTACATAATTTTTTTTCTAAATAGAGTGATATCTATGCTTGATTTTTTAGATTTTCATTCTTGTTTAAAATTTGTAGTGAATGAAAAGCTAGAATTAATTTGATAATTTTTTGGATAAAGATAAAGAGGGATGTAAAATAATTTGGTTGTTGTTGTTTTAATTTGATATTAATCAAATTGATGTTGTATGAATGGTTAATCAATTAGTGATTGCTTATTATTTAGGATACCCATTGTTAGAACATAAAAATAATGGGTTAGCTTAATCTAGATGGATTAAAGAACTGTATGTCTAAAAAAATATAATTTCACATAGGGTTCTTAGTTACCCTCTTGATTGTAAAGTTCAGCGGCATTTTTATTGGAGTTGTGAGATATCATTGTGTTTGAAAGATGAATTACTTTTTTTATGGACACAAAGCCAGTTGATATGATGTTTGTTTCTTAGTGCTTGTGTTTTTATATGTGGGGGAAGGGAGGTCTACTGGTTTTGGAAGCAGTTGATTCCATGAGTGGCAAGATGCATATATTTATGAATTTGGGTGTTGGGGAGGACACCAGAGATGATTCAACGCATTGGATGTGAATGATGGGATTCTTGTTGTTTATTCTTTGTTGTTTATCTTACATATTTTATCAATAGATCATGTAATCTGGTTTGCTTACCCTCTTTCCAAAATGGAAGAAGACATGTGAATCCTTCCAAATGATTTTCGTGTTTAGATTCTTGAGGGGGATGGGTCTACGCTCTTTCAATATGCAACAATGAATCAACAGGCAGTTCATCTACTCATCGTGTCTAGCGCCATTGTGTTTAGTAGCTTAGAAAGTTTTTCTAGAATGTCTGTGAATATGGGAATGTAAATTATTATTTTATAAATGATTGAATAAATGATGTTATCCAATGAGGTTAGAGCATGCTGGGACACAATTCTAAGGTTGCAATTTATAGGAAATGTGGACTTTGGGTGTGATTCTAATGAAATATAATGTGAAACTTTTTAATCGTTAACTAATGTTAAATGAATTAATTAACGTAAAGAGTAACTGATAAGAAAAGGGAATGAAGTAATGTAACAATTCTATTTAAATGTTTGTTTACTTATAGGATACCTAGTCATAGATGTGGCAGCCAAGAGTCTGAGAGTCATTAGTTATAGTTAAGTCAAAGACTAGGTAATTCCCATAGTGTGGTAGTGAGATATAGTATATTCTATACTTTTTGTGTTTCGGTACTCTAGTCCACCCCGCCAGTTGGGGAAACTGACACTCTAGGGATTCTGAGCCCTAGGGTTGTGTTTTCCCCAAATTTCTTGTGGGAGGATGGATTGATGACTACCCCCTTTGGCCCTGCTCTCTTATCTTGGTAGTTACTTTTGCTGTTTGGAACAATAATTAGTTTTCCCCATATATGTGTTTAGAGGGTTGAAATGGATTTTGGTTATTCACACACATATATTCTATATATTGTTTCCTATGTACTACTATTGGTTTAACCTATATAGGATTTGATGGCCTGAGGATCCATACTCGTTGTGTGGGTCGTAATTGCTTGAGGTATAATGCTCGATGAATGATACATTTTATGCAAGCTATGGTGGATCCCAAAAACAACATTGATACTTTCCTTACATGGATGTGGTGGTTTTTTTCATGAGGTGCATGTTGTGGGGATTCGCCTAGGTGTCTCCGAGGAATCCTTTTGGGAGAGAGATGCCTAGGTTGTACGACGTAGGGGAAATGCAAAAAAACTAGTATGGAAGTGGTAGCAGGGTACCATTGATATTTTTTTTAAATTATACAATCATATATGTGATAATTATTGATAGTTCCCATGGTGAGGCTGGGAATTTAGTATACTTGCTTGGGTGAGGAGTTAGTTTCACTAGATGTTCACTGTGATTAAGAATTTTTTCTCTAATTTTGCACAATAGGATCCGAGGCGGATCCTGACGAGTATACTTTTATACTCACCATATGTATATATAAACAATTTTTAGGTCACATGGAAAAATTTGGATATCATGATGGTGAGAACTAGCTTGGGGTTGTAGGAGTTGTTTGAGCTTTGTGGTCTCTACAGTTTATAATTTCTTTTGTGTACATTCAGTTTTCCACTTTCAGATATAGTAGTTTTTTATAACATTACCTATTTGTATAAGGAATTTTTTTTTATTTCTACTTTAGTGGTAGTTGTTTGGTGATTGTCTTGTCTCTATCTTTTTCATGTTCTCTCTTAAAGGGTAATGTCTTCCATTTGTGTGTTTTTTTAGCCTCGGTTCTAGTCTCTTTCTCGAGGAAAACTGGAGGTGGGACTCGGGGGGTCACTATCCACCTTCTCACATTTTCATCCTAGGAGGGTTAATCCTTGTGGGGAGAGGGTCATGATATAGTGGTATCAGAGCTCTGGTTGAGGGATATGATGGAGTTTGGTGTTAGGCATAAGAGGCGTTGCATGGGTTGGTTGGGAAACACTGTCAATCATGTTTAGCAAGTGATGTAAAAAATAGAGACCGGCTGAGACATATGCCTTTAGGGCACCCTGTGATCTGATGCACAAATGATTATGTTTTCTATGGTTACTAAATGAGTTGATACTAGTTTTTGTGTAGAGACCTAGGAAATGATCAGGCATCATTATTCTTTATGCCTGTGTTTGAAGGGGTATAACATGGGATTAGTTATCCTAAAATGAATAAAATAAAACTATTAGAAAATTAATATGAAATCATCCATATTCTAGATTTAGGAGTTCTAAATATATTTTATTTTGAAAGTATGGTTCTAAGTCAACGTCCTCATCCGGTTCATGCAGAAGATATCTAACGGGATGTGCCAGAAGATCGCTATAGGGTAGAGGTTGACGATGGCGACACATGGTAGAGGGAACTCCAAGAGTTTAAATTCTATAGTCTGCAAAAGTACGAGGGATCTATTTTATATTTAGTAACAGAATACAGGTTAGAGGAGGATAATATAGGTTTTATATTGATCCATGATCAGATGGAGCATTGGGTGTCTTTGGTTGTGACGATGCTTTGTGGAGCAGTAAGGAGGTGGTGGTTCTTGTTCCCTGGTGATCACGAGGAGTCGACGATCTCATGGGAGGAGATCTGAGAAACGTTTAGAGTCAATTTTCTTTCTTCAACTGAGAATTTTTCCAATCACAAGGGTATTCATACCCTTCGACGAGGGAGCTCCAATGTGCGAGAGTTTAGAATCTATTTTGAGGAATCGGTTACGATATGATTCCGAATTATTTCCAGACAAGGATGCCAAGGTGAGGCATTTTGAGGAGGCTTTATGTTCATAGATCCATCGCTAGGTCACCCCTGTTATACTGCAGAAATATATTGTGGTGATGGCGAGGGAAGAGGTCATCGATATGACATTGACAAGAACTAGATCGTCATGAGATAGGAGTCATCATGATTCCTCACAAAGTATAGTTGTGGTCTGGGGTTTCCGATTGTTTGGGAAGAAGAGTATTCGTTCACCAGGGGGTAGGTCCCAACCCTCAGCATCTTGTTTCTCCAGTGGTGACAACTCTCAGGGTTATGCCAATGGATTATGTTCTTGTTTTTCTTGTGGAGGGAGGGGTCATCATCAGCGAGAGTTCCCAAACATTCAGAGAATTCATCGTGCACTATGTGTCCCCTCCTGGTTCCTCCATTGTGGTAGTTCCAACTGTTGTAGCAGTAGAAGGTTTCACTATCATTAGAGATTATAAAAGGGTAGATGGGGTAGGTAGAGGACATGCACATAACCCTCTCAATACTCATAGAATATAGCGTGATTGTGGTGCTAGTCATCATCAGGGTCCGAGTGGAATTGGAGGAGGTCGCGGTCAGGTTCATGCTTTATCTTTTCCAACACCAGGCGAGCCATACATCAATAGAGGTAACCTTTGCTTGTTTTATATGTGGGTGAATGCCTTGTTTTATTTAGGAGAGATGCACTTTTTCATATCACCTACCCTTTTCAATATGTTGGGACATGATGTAGATAGGATTCCACTTCCCATGGCATTGACTATGCTAGTTGGAGGTCGAGCTAACTTGTTTGAAGAATGTAGGGTGTGTGAGCTAGTCCTGGGGCAGCACCACTCTTGGAGAAAATTACTATGTTTATAGATACAACTATATGATATCATCCTCGACATGGATTAGGGATATTCGGTGTATGATATCATGGATTACTTCAAGAGTAAAGTTATTTTATTCAATACGGATGGAGAGGTTGTGGTGTTTCTTACTCACTGAGACCGTCAGATGGGTCTGAGACATGTTCCATCCTTATCATCCTTTATGGTTGAGCTAATTCATATTTATTTAGAGGTTCATCAGTTGGAATTTCCTCGTGTCGTATAAGAGTACCCTTATGAATTTCCAAAAGAAGATGTAACATTACCCCATTGACAAGAGATCGAGTTTTGGATTGAGATACAACCATAAGTGTCCCCTATCTATATGTATTCATATTTTATTTCCCCTTATTTGTTTTGAGAGCTACATATATAGCTTGATGTTCTGTTACAATGTGATTTTTTCGGATGAGTGTGTCACTGTGGGGTTCTCCAGTTTTGATCGTTAAGAATGATGACATTAGTTTGCAATTTTGTTTCGATTATAATCACATAAATAATTTTACAGTAAAGAATTGCTATCCTCTTCCATGGATTGATGATTTATTCAATCAACCGGAGGGTTCAAGTTGGTTCCCAAAGATCGACTTTGGTTAGGATATCATCACATGTGTGTGAAGGATGAGTATATCCCAAAGTATACAATCCATTGTTGTCATGGGAATTACGAGTTCGTTGTAATGTTGTTCAGTGTGAAAAATGCTCTAGATATGTCCATGGTATTCATGAATGAAGTGTTCCATGATTTATTGGATACATTTGTGGTGGTTTTTATCAATTGAATCCATGTGTACTCCATTTTTGTGGAGGAACATGAAGATCATCTACATTACATTTTGGGAGTTCTTCATCAACATCAGCTGTTTGGGAAAATGACGATGTGTGGGTTTTGGGATTGATAATTCCATTCTGTGGGTCATGTTGTGTCCTAGTAGGGAGTATTTGTGAATCCATCAATGATATAAGCAGTTGTGTCTTCGGCATCCCCCAAGATAGTGGAAGAGGTGTGATGTTTCATTGCTCTTGCTTTCTACTAAAGAAGTATCATAGACAATTTCTCTTGATTAGAAACTGCATTGATGACATTGACTGAGAAGGATCAGGAAATCATTAGGAATGATTCGTGTCAAGTAGATTTCAGGTATTTGAAGAAGATGTTAGTAAGTTCTCTAGTTTTTTTGTCTTCAACCATAGAGAGTCCAATTTGATTATTTTTGTGATGCTTCACATCTATGGTTTGGATGTGTTATAATGTAGTGGAGATCAGCTATTTCTTAAGGGTATCAGGAGTTTCATTCCCATGAACGTAACTATGCATCCAATAATCTTGTGTTGGTATCTGTGATGTTTTTATGATTTTGTGGAGACATTACATCATTGAAGAGAACTTTGTGGTTTTCACCAATCATAAGAGCCTAGGGTATGTTTTCTCCTAGGCTGACTTAAAATTGTTACGAAGTCGGTGGATGGAAATATTATAGTAATGAGACATCAAAACATAATATACTCCTCAAAAGGGGAATGTTATAGTTTATGCGATGAGCTGGAAGTCATGTAGTGATGTAGTGCGTGAATCTGGTGATTCCCGTAGAGTAATGGATGAACTGTCAGCATTACATTTCGATATGGTAGATGTTGGGGTTAGAGGTTGTATTTTTCAGATAAATGTGTAGTCATATATGGTGAAGTAGGTGGAAGAGTCCCAGTTAGGGGATATAGGGTTGGAGGTATGGAGTGACTCAGTTGTTTGTTGAGAGTCCCCTGATGGTTGGTCTAAGGATAAACAACACTGAGTGTTGTATCACAGAAGGATATTTTTACCTCTGGCTATGTGCCAGACGATTGTCAAAGGGTTCCATAGTTCGAATTTTGTGGTACATCTTGGCATTGAAAACTTGTATTGATACTGGAGGAGATATTTTTGGTGGCCTCAGTTTAATTGTAGAGTTTAGGAGTTTGTGTCTCGATGTTTGGTCTCTCAGAAGGTCAAGGATGAGAACCATGTCCATGGTGGGTTTCTCCATCTATTATATATTCCTCAGTGTAAGTGGGGGGACATCTCAATGGACATTTTTAATTGTTTACCTAATGCTCTGGTAGAACATGATTCTATTTGGGAGGTAGTGGACGGTTTAATGAAATCATCCAGTTTTATAGAAATCAAGGAGTCAAGATCAATGGATGTTTTGTTATATTAGTATCTGCATGATGTGGTGAGACTCCCTAGAGTCTCAAGGAAGATCATTTACGATCGATATCCTCATCTTACCTCTAGGGTGTGGATGGGTCTTCGACATGATTTTGGAACTCAGTTATGCCTTAACACTACTTGTCATCTACATACAGACGGTTAGACAGAGTAGACTATCCAAACTCTTGAAGGCATTTTACACTCTTGTGTCCTGGATTTTGGAGGTTTTTTGATGAGGAACTTACCCTTGGGGGATTTTTCATACAATAAAATCATTCACTCCTCCATCGGTATGATGCCGTTAAATATCATGTATGGGCTATCTTTCCATTCTCTGTTGTGCTGGACTGGGGTCTGAGAGACATCAATTCTTGAATTAGAACTAGTACAGAATACAATAGAGATGTTTCCAGTGATTTTTTAGAGGATGAATACTATTCGTGATTGATCCAAATCATATGCTGATCAAAGGAGGAGACCTTTGGTGTTTGATGTTGGGGATCACGTGTTTCTAAAGGATATGCCCCATTGTGGGCAGTGAAGGTTTGGTCATGGGAGAAAGCTATCTCCTAGATTTTTTTGCCCTTTCTCGGAGTTTCCTCGAGTTGGAGAAGTGGCATATCGAGTATCACTTCCCCCAAGGTTTAGTTGGATACATGTTGTTTTCCATATTAAACATCTCCTTTGTTATCTTCACGATGACTCAGACGTCATCGATTGGAGCGAGATCAATGTTGATGATGATGCATCCATTGAGGAGCGGCTGGTAGAGGTCCAGGACCACAAGGAGAATGTGTTTCATGGTCATACTATTACCTTGGATCATGTCTTGGGGTGACATTGTGGTGTCGAGGAGAGTACATGGGTACGGGAGTCCCAGATGCGTGCCTAGTACCATAAACGATTTTAAGTTGTTGTGATTGTAGAGACCCGAAGCTTATCGTACATGGACATTACATTACTTTTGCGGAATACTTAGTACATAACAAAAACACACACACAAGGATCGTAATAGTTTAGTGTCTTTGGAAACTCGGAACGTAATCTTCTAATCGTGGTGAAAGATCTTCAATATCTCCCATAAAGATCTTCCCTTTTTTTTACCTATAAACCTTTCTTTATATCCTGGGGAAAAGAAAACATAAAAGGGTGAGGTCAAATGCTCAGTAAGGGTAAACAAAAGAAATATCAATCACATCATATACAAAAGAACATAGCTTTTTGGAAATCTTAACCTGCAAAAGAGAGCATAATATCATAACATGGGATAAATCATAGAAGTGAAAATGAGATCCCCATAATCATAACATAAAACTTGAATCTTTGTGGCATGCACACATAATCATGGAAAATCATTTCTTGTTAGTCATGACTCATTGCCAAGACTATCTTAGTGGACAAAGTCCCTTTCTGAACCGAGTTCACTCCTCGTTTCAGTCCTGTATCACTGAACCGAAATAACCTTCCGTTCCAGCCATGTCTATCTCATGAGATATAAAATCATTACCCAATGCATTGGAGGGAGATATAGGTCCCACCCATCTTATAATGAATCCTTTCTTATGTGTGCCACATAATCATAAAACATACATCATCGCATAACACATATAACAAAAATGGGATTCTTGAAACATCATGACATCATAAATCAATTCATATATGATAAAGGAATTCATAAACATAATTCCATCACAACATAGTCAAACCAATGTAAAAATATGGATAGAAACAGAACCCTTTATTATCTTAGATGGAAAATAATTTTGATAAAACACTTGAATTGAATTCTTGAGGAAAATATCCTTTCTTCTTCAAAAACATTTTTCCCTTCATAACATGTCATACAACTTTAAAATAAAATAAGTTGATTAAAAATAAACTTGAAAACTTGTAAAGGAAGCTTCTTTGAAGTAATGTTTTAAAAATCCATTCATGCCGTATAAGTTAAAAAAACATTCTTCGTACTTTTGTCGGAAAAGTCAAAAAGTACCTCGTACTGAAAAACGACAAAAGATTCCTTTCATATTCTTTACTAAAAAACTCACCTAAGGGTAAAATTGGATTTAAACTATTTCAAGTGGATGGAAACAATATTACATATTGAGGGAACATGGATGTGGATGATAAAATACACCCCAGTAAATACTTACGAATAAACAATCTCGGATAAAAATGAGATTGTGATATTTCCCTTACCTTAGGTCCGACTTGCTTTGTAAGTGTCCGAACCTCCTGTATAATGATTTAAATCATGTTATTGACTTATTACAGAATCATATTCATTGTTATGATATCATATATGGTTCACTTATGACATTATATTACCCGTTCTTTTGTAAATTCCATGTTAAAGAAGCGTTTTGGGTAAAATCGTTTCATTTATCGTAGGTGTTTTGACTTGTTGTTCTTGACATCATTATTACTTATATCATGATTTACTTACTTCCAGAATATAAAATATGATTTATGTATCATATATATTCAGTATATATATATATATATAATAGGTAGATAAATAAAATGAAAAACACCGTTCATGGAGACGGTAGTCCGTACGTACGCATGAACGCTGTTTTCCTTTCCTTATTGTCTTGAAATGGAAGTAAGTAGATGACATACATATGTATATATATACATAAATCCAGTAGCTTTATAATGTCATATATTTCATTATTATTTCTTATATATACATTATAATCATTCTTAAATGGTTAACATGGAGAATGAATCTCATCGCGTCGTGGAGACGGTAGTCCGTACG
This sequence comes from Viscum album, assembly GCA_963277665.1. Lineage (NCBI taxonomy): Eukaryota > Viridiplantae > Streptophyta > Magnoliopsida > Santalales > Viscaceae > Viscum > Viscum album. The sequence continues at coordinate 1,783,285,089 of OY728121.1, read as the reverse complement.
TACGCACGAGCGATGATATCATTTCTATAAATATTGAATTGAATTGGAGTGGATTATAAAATATATCAGAATCAATATGATGTTGTAATAACTATGTATAGTTATTCTTTACACCATTATACCCATCCATGTAAGGTGGTGGTGGAAAATAGATTACACCACGGCGTGGAGACGGTATTCCGTACGTACGCACGCGCGGTGATTTCTTTTTCCGTAGGATGGATAGATGGTGAAATAGGGTTGTTTCATACTTATAATAACATATCAGTATATGAGTGATACTGATGTTATTACTTCATAATGAAACAACCTAAGAAGAAGAAGTGGAAGAAGAAATAAATTTAAAAGATCGGTAATGGATATTACCTCTTCTTTGGAACGCCTCTTTGAATCCTCCACTTAAGGAACTAAGAGTGGTCTTTGGAGAAGACCAGGACCTCTAGGACTATTCTAGGAAAGTGGAGAGGAGAAAATGGCAGGGGTTGGCCGAGCTTGAGTGCTCAATTTGGTGTGAGGAGGAGGGGGAGGAGGTGTCCTTTTATAGGGGAGGAGAGGGGCACCTTAGGAATATCTCAAAATATTATTTTATATTAAAGTCAAAATCGGTTTATAATGGTTCCAAAGGGTCTTATTTCGAAGCTAAAGTGGGGATGGGTCGAAATCCTATCAACCAATAAGATTTAGACAAGTTTAGGGTATTATTTTAACCTTATCAATTAGATTTAACTCTAAGTTAAATAATTTAACTTTTACCGTGTCTTTTTGTTTTCTTTCACTATATGGTTAATAAACTTACTATAACATGCCAAACGAACCCCAAATTGTATATTATTAAAACATATATCCTTATCTAAGTCATTTGGCCGAACCTTATATTTTTAGGAATAAAATAACAATTAATAATATAATATTTGATTTAAAAACTATTTTGTGTCAATTTTGACACTATTTGATATATGATTTTTGTGAAAGTCATAACAGAATTATATGTTCGAACCAAGTTGATTAAATCACTACTAATATATCATAGTAACCTATAAAATTAGTGGAATTCATAAAAAGTCTTAAATTACATTTATTTTGGTATTTATATTATCAATTATGTCAATATTTCATTAATAAGATAATTACTGCATCATCTTTGTGTCATAAATAAATTATATTATTTGATGTCTAAAAATTACAAATAAAATACCATCATGTAGGAAATCTTTTTAGCTTTCTAATGAATATTTAAAATCGAATTTATCTTATGTATAACCCCATATTAAAAATTATTTACTTATTAAACTTTGATTTTAACTATTTTAACCCTTCTTTAAATAAATTAATAATAAATGTCCTAATCTAATCCAAGTGGGCCTAAATGGTCATATTTTATTCCTAAGTTTGTTTTTTGTCGAATTACACTTGTCCAATAGAATTAGGACATGTGTTAGGGTAATATTAATATCATATTTACCCTTAATTACCCTATTTACTATTTACCGTGGTAAAAAAAAGTAAAAAGTTACTATTCACCAAAAAATTATTTTCATCTCATTGAATCACATTTTAGTCCTTGATATTAACCGTGTCTCTCGGATTTTCGAAATTCCATTCACAGAAGCGGTAAAATTATGTTTTATGCAAAATTTAGTTTTTAACCTACCACTTAGTAGTTTCACTATTCATCAAAAATTGATGTTTTTCAGAACAATGCCAAATTTTCATCCGAAGCTATATTTCATATTCCGAATTCAAAAATGAAGTCTATTTTACCAAATTCATAACATAAAAGTTGCATTAATTAATTTTATAATTAAATCCCGCTGTTAAAACAAATAGCGTGTTTTTAAGAAACAATATCTATCAAAAGATTGACACTTGTTTATGTCTAGTTTAAATGTGAAACTACATCCAATGACCAACATTGTATTAAATTGTAAAAATATATTCTAAATATACTTTAAAACCACTCAAATTAATGATTTATCACTATTAATTATTTCGATTAAAAAAGTTGTTTTTAATTATAATTTAGTAATTTTCACTATTCATCAGAATATGAAAGTTATCCGAAAGGTACCAAAATTTCACCTTAGGCTAAATTCGATACTCCGAATCCAAAAATAAAGTTCATTTTGAAAAATAAGATTTAAAGAATTTTAAAAAGTGGTTATTACTATTCATAACGGCTAGTTTTAATAATATTTTAATAGCATATCATTGTTTCGTGAAACTCAGGATTACGTACCACACACGCTATCGAGGAAGGTTGCGATTGCGTGTAATGCAAGGCAAGTCAAGGATGCGTTTTGTGCAAGCTCCTTTTGGTGTAGCGTATAACACAAGACATTAGTAAAATAAAAAAGAATATTTTTCATAAAATCTTGGGCTGTTACATTCTACCCCCCTTAAAATGAATTTCGCCCTCGAAATTCGTCGGGGTTATAAATGGTTTACTATTCGAAAGTTTCTTTAATAGAAACCCACATCGTAAAAGGGAATACCAAAACTTGGCTTTAAAAACTAAAGTATGAAATGTAACGATTACCCAAATAAACTAATCATTGGGTTTCCACATAGGTGAAAATATGGATATGGAAGAGAAATCTAACCATCATGTTCTGATGGAGAGTGGTAGAGAACATGGCTATGGAAAAGCCAGTAATCACAAATCCATAGATTTGTGATAATATAAGGTACCATCTGATTCATCAGGTATAAGATCACTAGGACAACATTTTTTTTTTGTTTTCAAGATCATTTCCCTAAAGTTGAAAATTTGCTTAGAATAAATACTTACTTTATTTTGGTACAATCTCACTTTTGTTCGTGCCTTGAACAATTTCTACTTCATCTCTTAAATAAATGAAGTTGAATTTGTTATTCGTGAAGTGTAAGCAGATCATGTGATAGAATGACGAGTCATTCCATCTGTCTCAAACAAAAGGTTAGTAAAAATTATATACATAAGTCGATCTATAGTGAGATTAATCACATATGGTTTCTAAAATGGACTTATACTTCATATATCATACTGCTTAATATAATAAAACTAGTTTCTACTAAACAGGGACTTCCTGTAGGTCAGTGGTAGGCGATAAAGGCCAGTCGCACTTCGGTTGTGGGTTCGATTCCTACAGCCTTGTCCGAAGCGATGGGCTGTCGCCCGTCCTGCAGGTTGTCCTTTTTCTAAAACTACGTTACTATAACATCCCATCAATAATATCGAAAATCTTCTATCCTTAAACAATACTAACTTATGTCCAACATAATCCAGTCTAATCTTTAGGCTTATACATAATACTGCAGTCCACTCTCATAATATAGTGACATCGATTACCAGAGATTTAATACTGTCGTTGATCCCCACATATCATAAGATATGTCTTGTTGGTCACATTCCAAACATTCAAAGTCCTTAATCGTGTATTCTCTTGAATACCTTAGTGAAAACATGAGTGCAGTTAAAAGTTAACACTTTCCACATACCAAAATCCTCAAAATTCTATATACTCAAACCATGATATCACTTAGTCCTTATATCAATCATGAGCTCATGAATACTATTAAACATTTCATTTTCTCGTCTTCATTATGTGCATATCATCTTATTTCCAAAAAATATCTCAATCACTTTGAATACCACATCAATAAATATTGCAATACTCAATGATACAACATTATTTTGGAATCCCATTACATAAACACTTAATCATTCCACCACATCGTTGTCATATTGAACATTGCCAATAGTGATCGCATGTGATTTCCCTTTGTCCTTTGCCTTCAGTGGTTGCTCATGTCGATCATCACTAACCCTTGGATTAGGGCAATTATTAGCATAATGCCCCATTTCCTTGCACTTGAAGCATTCAAGTGTTGGCGGTGCGTTCTCTGCAGTGTTTGCTTTATTCACATCATTAGAAACCCTTTTTCCATTACTTCGACACTCAGCTGCTCGATGACCTTCTTTTCCACACTTAAAACATTTTCTAGTCCCTTTAAGACAATCTCCACCATGCTTCTTTCCACACTTTGTGCATAAGGAAACATTCATCTTCTTTTCACCATTATTCTGAGATTTCTCCTTGAACTCCATCTTTCGTTTCTTGTCAAAACCATGAGATGGATATGTAACACCAACTTCCATTTCTACCTTGATAGCACAACGCACAATTTCTTCATAGCTACTGAAGTCTCTTATAGCTAATGCCCTTCGAAGACTTGGTTTTAAGCCACTGAAAAATCGATCAACTTTACTTTCAGGTTGGATGATAATTCCAGAAGCATACCTTGCAAGTCTTGTAAAATTTGCTTCATAGGTACCAACAGATTCATCGTCCCTTTGCTTCAGTTCAAGAAACTCTTTCTCCATCTTTGTTCGAAGAATACGAGGGAAGTACTTACTGAAAAACAAGTTCTTGAACTCGTCCCATTCCATGGACTCAATTTCATCTCTTGGCCTCGTATTCTTGATAAGATTCCACCATTGATCAGCTTCACCTTCCAAACGATATACTGCTAAGACGACTTTATCATGATCAGAACATTGAAGAACTGAAAATATCTTTTCAGTAGTACTAATCCATTGTTCAGCAACTAATGGATCAGTAGACCCACTGAAAGAAGGTGGACGCTGCCTCATGAAGGACTCAATAGAATATTGTTCCCTTCTCTGCTCATTTGGAAGTCCAGAATGATTCATAGCTTGTGTAAGTATAGCAATAAGATTTTGCACTCCATCTCCCATAACATTTGTTTGTTCAGGAGGGCAATCATTGCATTGTCCATTGCATTGATCAACACGGTTCCTTCGGGTTCCAGCCATCGTCTAAAACCCAAAAAGAATAGTGTGAGAGGAAAAAATCATGATAGGGAAAACAACATAATAAAGGGGGAGTACCTTCAATATCCAACATCTTAGGTTTAATTCTATGATCGTTAGCGTAATTCTATTACTATAACCTATACGTATACTTATCCCTAGGGACATCCCTAGACATACCTGAGAAATATCTCTAGGGATCTCACTAACGTTTTCGCATCCTAGTTTCCAAAGGTTGACTAAACCTTTCCTCTGATACCAACTGTAGAGACCCGAAGCTTATCGTACATGGACATTACATTACTTTTGCGGAATACTTAGTACATAACAAAAACACACACACAAGGATCGTAATAGTTTAGTGTCTTTGGAAACTCGGAACGTAATCTTCTAATCGTGGTGAAAGATCTTCAATATCTCCCATAAAGATCTTCCCTTTTTTTACCTATAAACCTTTCTTTATATCCTGGGGAAAAGAAAACATAAAAGGGTGAGCTCAAATGCTCAGTAAGGGTAAACAAAAGAAATATCAATCACATCATATACAAAAGAACATAGCTTTTTGGAAATCTTAACCTGCAAAAGAGAGCATAATATCATAACATGGGATAAATCATAGAAGTGAAAATGAGATCCCCATAATCATAACATAAAACTTGAATCTTTGTGGCATGCACACATAATCATGGAAAATCATTTCTTGTTAGTCATGACTCATTGCCAAGACTATCTTAGTGGATAAAGTCCCTTTCTGAACCGAGTTCACTCCTCGTTTCAGTCCTGTATCACTGAACCGAAATAACCTTCCGTTCCAGCCATGTCTATCTCATGAGATATAAAATCATTACCCAATGCATTGGAGGGAGATATAGGTCCCACCCATCTTATAATGAATCCTTTCTTATGTGTGCCACATAATCATAAAACATACATCATCGCATAACACATATAACAAAAATGGGATTCTTGAAACATCATGACATCATAAATCAATTCATATATGATAAAGGAATTCATAAACATAATTCCATCACAACATAGTCAAACCAATGTAAAAATATGGATAGAAACAGAACCCTTTATTATCTTAGATGGAAAATAATTTTGATAAAACACTTGAATTGAATTCTTGAGGAAAATATCCTTTCTTCTTCAAAAACATTTTTCCCTTCATAACATGTCATACAACTTTAAAATAAAAGAAGTTGATTAAAAATAAACTTGAAAACTTGTAAAGGAAGATTCTTTGAAGTAATGTTTTAAAAATCCATTCATGCCGTATAAGTTAAAAAAACATTCTTCGTACTTTTGTCGGAAAAGTCAAAAAGTACCTCGTACTGAAAAACGACAAAAGATTCCTTTCATATTCTTTACTAAAAAACTCACCTAAGGGTAAAATTGGATTTAAACTATTTCAAGTGGATGGAAACAATATTACATATTGAGGGAACATGGATGTGGATGATAAAATACACCCCAGTAAATACTTACGAATAAACAATCTCGGATAAAAATGAGATTGTGATATTTCCCTTACCTTAGGTCCGACTTGCTTTGTAAGTGTCCGAACCTCCTGTATAATGATTTAAATCATGTTATTGACTTATTACAGAATCATATTCATTGTTATGATATCATATATGGTTCACTTATGACATTATATTACCCGTTCTTTTGTAAATTCCATGTTAAAGAAGCGTTTTGGGTAAAATCGTTTCATTTATCGTAGGTGTTTTGACTTGTTGTTCTTGACATCATTATTACTTATATCATGATTTACTTACTTCCAGAATATAAAATATGATTTATATATCATATATATTCAGTATATATATATATATAATAGGTAGATAAATAAAATGAAAAACACCGTTCATGGAGACGGTAGTCCGTACGTACGCATGAACGCTGTTTTCCTTTCCTTATTGTCTTGAAATGGAAGTAAGTAGATGACATACATATGTATATATATACATAAATCCAGTAGCTTTATAATGTCATATATTTCATTATTATTTCTTATATATACATTATAATCATTCTTAAATGGTTAACATGGAGAATGAATCTCATCGCGTCGTGGAGACGGTAGTCCGTACGTACGCACGAGCGATGATATCATTTCTATAAATATTGAATTGAATTGGAGTGGATTATAAAATATATCAGAATAAATATGATGTTGTAATAACTATGTATAGTTATTCTTTACACCATTATACCCATCCATGTAAGGTGGTGGTGGAAAATAGATTACACCACGGCGTGGAGACGGTATTCCGTACGTACGCACGCGCGGTGATTTCTTTTTCCGTAGGATGGATAGATGGTGAAATAGGGTTGTTTCATAATTATAATAACATATCAGTATATGAGTGATACTGATGTTATTACTTCATAATGAAACAACCTAAGAAGAAGAAGTGGAAGAAGAAATAAATTTAAAAGATCGGTAATGGATATTACCTCTTCTTTGGAACGGCTCTTTGAATCCTCCACTTAAGGAACTAAGAGTGGTCTTTGGAGAAGACCAGGACCTCTAGGACTATTCTAGGAAAGTGGAGAGGAGAAAATGGCAGGGGTTGGCCGAGCTTGAGTGCTCAATTTGGTGTGAGGAGGAGGGGGAGGAGGTGTCCTTTTATAGGGGAGGAGAGGGGCACCTTAGGAATATCTCAAAATATTATTTTATATTAAAGTCAAAATCGGTTTATAATGGTTCCAAAGGGTCTTATTTCGAAGCTAAAGTGGGGATGGGTCGAAATCCTATCAACAAATAAGATTTAGACAAGTTTAGGGTATTATTTTAAACTTATCAATTAGATTTAACTCTAAGTTAAATAATTTAACTTTTACCGTGTCTTTTTGTTTTCTTTCACTATATGGTTAATAAATTTACTATAACATGCCAAACGAACCCCAAATTGTATATTATTAAAACATATATCCTTATCTAAGTCATTTGGCCGAACCTTAGATTTTTAGGAATAAAATAACAATTAATAATATAATATTTGATTTAAAAACTATTTTGTGTCAATTTTGACACTATTTGATATATGATTTTTGTGAAAGTCATAACAGAATTATATGTTCGAACCAAGTTGATTAAATCACTACTAATATATCATAGTAACCTATAAAATTAGTGGAATTCATAAAAAGTCTTAAATTACATTTATTTTGGTATTTATATTATCAATTATGTCAATATTTCATTAATAAGATAATTACTGCATCATCTTTGTGTCATAAATAAATTATATTATTTGATGTCTAAAAATTACAAATAAAATACCATCATGTAGGAAATCTTTTTATCTTTCTAATGAATATTTAAAATCGAATTTATCTTATGTATAACCCCATATTAAAAATGATTTACTTATTAAACTTTGATTTTAACTATTTTAACCCTTCTTTAAATAAATTAATAATAAATGTCCTAATCTAATCCAAGTGGGCCTAAATGGTCATATTTTATTCCTAAGTTTGTTTTTGGTCGAAGTACACTTGTCCAATAGAATTAGGACATGTGTTAGGGTAATATTAATATCATATTTACCCTTAATTACCCTATTTACTATTTACCGTGGTAAAAAAAAGTAAAAAGTTACTATTCACCAAAAAATTATTTTCATCTCATTGAATCACATTTTAGTCCTTGATATTAACCGTGTCTCTCGGATTTTCGAAATTCCATTCACAGAAGCGGTAAAATTAAGTTTTATGCAAAATTTAGTTTTTAACCTACCACTTAGTAGTTTCACTATTCATCAAAAATTGATGTTTTTCAGAACAATGCCAAATTTTCATCCCAAGATATATTTCATATTCCGAATTCAAAAATGAAGTCTATTTTACCAAATTCATAACATAAAAGTTGCATTAATTAATTTTATAATTAAATCCCGCTGTTAAAACAAATAGCGTGTTTTTAAGAAACAATATCTATCAAAAGATTGACACTTGTTTATGTCTAGTTTAAATGTGAAACTACATCCAATGACCAACATTGTATTAAATTGTAAAAATATATTCTAAATATACTTTAAAACCACTCAAATTAATGATTTATCACTATTAATTATTTCGATTAAAAAAGTTGTTTTTAATTATAATTTAGTAATTTTCACTATTCATCAGAATATGAAAGTTATCCGAAAGGTACAAAAATTTCACCTTAGGCTATATTCGATACTCCGAATCCAAAAATAAAGTTCATTTTGAAAAATAAGATTTAAAGAATTTTAAAAAGTGGTTATTACTATTCATAACGGCTAGTTTTAATAATATTTTAATAGCATATCATTGTTTCGTGAAACTCAGGATTACGTACCACACACGCTATCGAGGAAGGTTGCGATTGCGTGTAATGCAAGGCAAGTCAAGGATGCGTTTTGTGCAAGCTCCTTTTGGTGTAGCGTATAACACAAGACATTAGTAAAATAAAAAAGAATATTTTTCATAAAATCTTGGGCTGTTACAGTGATGCATTTCTCATTGATGATTTCATTTGTATACCATGGATGTAATGTTATGATTGACTTTTTTAGATATGGAATGTTTGTTCCCCTATTCTATGGACGTTTTTGATGTGTCTTAATTTGTGGGGATGGTAGGACCTCATTCTTAATCAGGAAACATTAAAGTGGATGTGATTAAACCCTTGTGGGTGAGTCATTACCACCTAAAGTGGATAATATCCTAATTTTTAGGAAGAAAAAATATAGCCCATGTGTCAGTATTGTGTGATCTTTGGGGTTGGTGTAGCTATTTATTGTGATACCTCAAGGGGGGAGTGTTCTCGGATGTCGAGGATTTGTTACAACTTCCGAACAACCCATGGTGGTTTTCCCTAGAGAGGTATCATAAGGGGTGGTAGTTTAGACCCCTCATTTCTTATTAGTGGGTTTTGAATTCTCAGGGATGATTTTGTTTTGAGAGGTATAAAATGCAATGTTCTGGACCTCTCTAGTCCATTAATTTGATAAAATTTGGTGTTTGAGGTGTTCTGGGCGGTCAAGGTGACTTATTCCCAATTTCAAGTTGTTTCCAACAGTAGTATTTTTCCAATAATAGCATTCCAAGATCTGGCTTCCAACATAATATTTCTGACACTAGCCTTCCCAAAACAGTCTTTCCAGTAGTATCCTTCTAACAATATCCTTTCCAACAGCAACCTTTCCTACAACAGACTCCCAAAATCAACCATCCAAAAGTATCCTTCCAGAAATAGCCTTCCATGAGAAGCCTCTCTAGACCAGTCTTCCAACAATAGCCTTTCAACAGTAGCCCTACCAACAACAGCCTCCAAACAAAATCCTTCCAATATCATCCCTTACAACATCAACTTTCCAACATTTTCCATCCAACGAGAACATTTACAACAACATCCTTCCTACAAAATTCTTTTTTAATTTTCCAAATTATTAGTTCAGGGATAGTGTTTTCCAAAATAGTGATGTTTCTAGACCAGCGAGGTTCTACAGTGTTTCCAGACTGGTGAGGTATCCAGACCAGTGTGGTTCTATAGTGTTTCCATTCCAGTGTGGATTCCAGACCAGTGAGGTTCTACAATGTTTCAATACTCATGATGTTTCAAGAACCGTGAGGTTATACAGCTTTTCCTGACCGATGATGTTTCTAGACCTGTGAGGTTCTACAATGTTTCCAAACCAGTAAGGTTTATAGACTAGGTAGGTAGTACAATTTTTCCAGACTGGTGCAATTTCTAGACTAGTGAGGTTCTACATTGTTTCCAAACTCTTGAGGTTTCTAGACCAGTGAGGTTCAACTATGTTTCCAGAATGGTGAGGTTTTCAGACTAGTGAGTTTTTACATTGTTACGAGACTCATGAGGTTTCTTAAACAGTGATAAATCAAACAATTTGTTAAATATCATGTTTGATGTATAATGTTTTTAGCTTCCTATTGTTTAACCCAATTGATGTTTCCTTTGACGAAAACTGAATTTAAGGCATTGTTTTTAGGGATTTAAGGCCGAATAAAAAGCCATAACCCCTACATTAATTTTCCTATGACTCGGGATGACTTCACATGGTTAAACTATATAGTTTAATGTGATCTTCTTTAAATGGAAATCTAGCATATCTTAGACATACTTCATAAATCATATAATGGTATGATATATATTCCTACCTTGTTTTACCTTCTTGTTCCCCGATGTGATACACACAAACCTTCCATTCATCCCATAGGAGAGGTGTGATCAAACCATAAGCCTCAGATCATTTCCCCATTGAAGTTTCTCCCTGCTTCATGCACACCCCCTATTTTGTGCTTGAAGGAAGTTTCGATACATCATCAATAGATGGTATGATCTACCTCTGTTATTTTTTTTCCTCAATCCTTATCCTTATATTTATAGTTTCCCTGATATGACATGTGAGCTCCATTCTTCCAGTGGAGCTTTCATTTATTTCAAATGGTGTAGTCATGTCCTGACGTCCTCGGGTGGATACAATTGTCACTGGGGAGGATATTGTATATGGTTGTGTTGCTCGTTATCATATAAAGAACATTAAGATACATTTGAGGTAAGGGATTCATTGGTTCCCAATTCTTTTACATGTAACTATAGATTTAACATGTTTTATCCCACTAGATAAAAATGGAATTGACATAATAAATATTAGAACATGATAAATAAATTGATATCAATCCTATGTTATTGCTTTTTGTTTTTTATATAGTATGATATATATGCATTCATTGTATAGAATTTCGTTTTTGATGGAAATTAGTATTAAAGGTAAAGCTGGAATTAATTGATAATTGTTTGGCTAATGATAAAGAGGAATGTAAATGAATTTGGTTGTTGTTTTTGTAATTTGATGTTAATAAAATTGATGAAGTAAACGTGTTTAATCAATTTGTGATGGATTAATGTTTATCTTACCCATAGTTAGATCCTAAACATAATTAGTGGGTTTATTCTAGATGGATTAAAAATTGGCTGATTCATAAAAATATAACTCCTTGTTAGGTTATGAGTTTCCCACTTTCTTGTAAAGGCCATGAGCCTTATGCTTGGAGCTATAAGATCTCATTGTGTTTGATGGTTTGACAACTTGTTTAAGAGCCAAGATTCCAGTTGATATTATGTTTGTTTTCATTGTACGTGTGTTGAGATATGTGGGCCATGGAGGACTATTGGTTGTTGTAGCAGTTAAATCTTAGAGTGAAAATATGCATCGGTTTATGCATGTGGGTGTCGGGGAGGCCACCAGATATGACGGAGCGGGTTAGATGTGAATGTTTGGATGCATGAATTTTCTTATTGGTTTTTTATCTTCCTTATATTCCCCCACTTCTGAAGGTATGTAGTTTGATTACCCTTCTTCCAAATGGGGTGAAGACGTGCAAGGTATGCCATGTGCTTTCTATGTTTAGCTTCCTGATGGGGGATGGGTATATGCTCTTCCTATAACATAAAAGGCTCGACATGTATTTCATCTATTCATTATGTTTAACCCCCTGTGTTTAGTATCCTAGAATATTTTTCTTAAAATACTAGGAATATGTTAAAGTATTAATGTTGTTAATAAATTATTGAATAAATGATGTTAACCCATGGGGTTGGAGGTTTCTGGGATTCAATGCTGTGGTTGAAATTTAATGGAACAGAGGAATTTGGGTGTAATGAAAATTAAATATAATGTGGAAATTGAAATTGGATAATTAATGATTAAATAATTATTTAATGTATAGTGTAAACGATTAAACAAGGGAATGAAATAATGAAATAATGAAATTATTCTCTTTAAATGGTTGTGTGTTATATGATACCTAGTATTAGAAGTGATAGTCGGGCGTTCGAGAGATGTTTGCGTCAGTTGAGTCTATGATTAGGTCATTTCCATTGTGTGGTTGTGAGATATAATGTATTCTAAAATTTTTGTGTTTCTATATGATACTCAACCTCGTCAGTTATGGAAAATGGCACCCCGGGGATTCTAAGTCCTGGGGGTGTTTTCTCGATAATTATGGTTGAAGGAGGATGGATGACTTCCCCCCTGGCCCCACACTCTTCTCTTGGTAGTTAATTGTGCGTGTAGGAACAATGGTTAGTTTTCCACAGATATGTGTGTACTGGGATGTAATTACCTTTGGATTTTCACACAGATATATTCTAGATATAGTTTATTATGGACTATTATAGGTGTAACATGTATAGGCTATGATGGATTGAGGATCCTTACTCGGTGCGTGGGCTGTAATGGATTGAGGTGTAATGCCCGACGTATGATACAAATTATAGGATATGTGGTGGCTCCCGAAAACTACCTGGTCACTTTTCTTCTATATATATTGGGTTTTAATTTCATGAGGTGAAAGTTTTTGTGCTTTTCCCTGGTGTCTGTGGGAATTCCTTTCTATAGATTAATGCTTAGGATGTGAGATGTAGGGGAAAAGCGACAAACTAGTAGGGAAGTGGTAGCAGGTTACCCTTGATATTATTTATTATATTATATACTCTTGAATGAGATACTTGGTTAGAGTATCCAAGGTGAGGCTGGGAACATAGTATACTTATTTAGGTGAAGAGTTAGTGTAACTTGTTGTTCACCGTGCTTGAGCACGCCCTCTTTACTTTTTCACAAGAGGCTCTGGGGAGGATCCTGCTGAGTAGAGTGTTATACTCACCCTATGTATATATAAACTACTATTCAGGTTAGATTGAAAATTATGAGATTAGGATGGTTTATACTAGCTTAGGGTTGTAGGAGCTGTTTGGGCTTCGTGTCCACTACTGTTTTTCTTTCTTTTGTGTACAAGTTGTTTTACCCTTTCATTTGTAGATGTTTTGTATGACATTACATATGATTAAGTGGGAATTTCTTTTGTATTGCTATCTGAGTTGGAGTTTTTTGGTGTATGAATTATCTCTTTCTTTTTCATGTGTTCTCTTAGAGGGTACTTCCACCCATTTGTTTGTTTACTATACACCCTATGTTAGTCAGCAACCTGGGGCCTACTGGAGGCGGGACTCAGGGTGCACTATCTCCTTTCTCACATTGCTAACCTAGGAGGGGTGCACTATGTAGGGAAGGGTTTGTGACATTGTGGGTCTTAATTACTAAAAATTATGCTAATAAATCTCATATGGTTGGGTAGAAACCAACCATTAAGGATACACCTCTTGTAGAAGAGTTTCTTGATTCATTTCAAGAATAATTTATATATCATTCACTAAATCACATCATTTAGTTTCCAATATAAGTCATAGAGGGTGTTATTTCAATTTCAATGACTCCTTATAAAATTTACCCTATTGAGATGTATTAATCGAAAAAGCAACATCTATATAATATTTACAAGGGATTCATTCTCCCCAGTGCATCACCTTTTGGTGCTCTAGTATAATATATTGAGAATATTGATTGACAAACGAGACTCTAGATTAATTATTACGAACATAAAGATTTCTATATAATGATAAAAAAATCCTCTCCCTCATATTTATTAATTATTTTTTCAGATACACTGAGATCAATAAATTTATTATATTAATATTCATTATGGATATCATCAATTGAGAATCTAGAAAAAGGATAACCCAAAATTACATTATGTAAAATATATTGACAATATGAATTTATAGTGATTCCATTTGTTCTTAATATTTCACCCACTATAAGCATGGATTTAATTAATATTTTATTTATATAATAGGTTGAATAGTATGTGTTAGTACTTATAGATAATATTCCCTTTTGATTAATGATCAAGTCAGAACATGATGATCACATGAGGATTTTACTAAAGACCCTATGAAAATATAGAATTTATGCAAAATTTACCAACTGTTATTTTAGTCTTAAAAAAATTCATTATTTGGTTACATAATCTCAAGAGAGGGATATCATTGGATCCATTAAAGACATGTTTTATTGAATGTTTTCCCTGACCATCAACCACAACATATATTCATATATTTCTTGGTTTGGTAGGACATTTTAAAAGTTATGTGAAATATTTATTATGATTATCTAATCCACTCACCAGGATGACTAAAAAAGATGTCATGTTCATATAGATGGGGTAAACCTGAAGAGAATTTCAAGGAGTTGAATAAAATGTTACTCAGTGCACCTTTTCTCACACTACACTATAGTAGAGAAATGGTTGTGATCTACAATGAGGCATCAAATAAGATAACAAGTTATGTTCTCATTAAGAGTGTTTGAATTTATTTGGAGTTAAATGTAAAAAACATATCATTGATTATTATTTTATTAAATTTTTCTAATTTTTGTTATTTAATTTCCGATATAATAAATTTTTAGGCATTTTAAGGGTAGTTATTTGTTGATCGGTATAGTTAAAAATTTTATATTAGTGTTGAGTTTTAGAGAATAAAAGTATAATTCATAATTCAAAGGTTTATTCCATTTTGTGATTTATTTTATTTATTTGAGAAATATTGGGTTTGGTTAATCTTTCAAGAGAAGATAAATTTATGGTTAATAATTAAGGATGAATTTAAATTATAAAAGTTCATTACTCATGAATAGTCACCATTTGAAGAAATTGATGATTATTTGGTGAAAATTGATTCAAAGATGAAACTATACTTTTTATGAATGTAAGTTTCCTTAGGTTTGTAGTCATGAAAGTAAAACAATTCATCAATTTTATTAATGGGATCTAAAAAAAATTATTTCAATTTAATTTTCCTACTATAAGGTCAAAGAAAATTTAACTCATCAAGTGGTTTTAGCATTGTGATTAATAACTTTTTTCCTGAAAATTATTTCTAACACTATCAATCAGAACATTATGGTTTGTTTTTCATCCATATATATGTTTTATTTCACAGAATCCTAGTCTGTGTTATCTCAAGTGACCTTCATAATAACTTTAATTTTTTTAAAGTGGATTGTTTATGAATTTTTTTGTTGGAAATTTATAAAGGTATTTTGAATATTCATACCTTATTTACTGACCACAAATTTAAATTTCAAGGAAAAAATTTCCAAAAGGTGGTGTGAATGAAACATCCCATGTTTTTAAAAGGAAACACAATGATCTATATCATACATGATACATCACATCAAGCTTAAAAGAAAAACAAAATAATATTATTTTACAATGTAGTTATAACCTATAATTAAAATATAGGGAGTGAACGTTTTAACTAAATTATGAAAATTTGGATTAAAAATGTTTAAATAACAAATACTTAGATTCAAAATTAACATGAAATGAAAAAATCAATTTTTTTGAATATAATGGATGTGTTATTATGAAAAAATATTTGAATATGAATTATTGGGATTAAAAATAACAAAATATACATTTTTGTATTATATAAATGAAATATTAATTCAATATATTTTTTGAAATTCATATAATATATTTTTATTCTTTATATAAGAAAAAATACAATTTTACAGATAAAATGATTATTTTCCTAAAAATACACCTTTAACAAATTTTGATGGTGAGCCCATTTGAAATGTAGTTGTTGAAATATATATAAGTTATTTTTGACAAAATAAACTTCAAATTTGGAATCTGAACATAATATTTTCATCGGTTCAGATTTTGGATTTATACAGATAAAATTCATATTTTAATTAATAATGAAAAATACTGCATTTTAATTTAAAATTGAATTTACATATAATTTATTTATATGAAAAGATTATAATTTTTATTGGGTTGATAGAATAATTAAATTATGTTTTAATATTTATTTTAATGATGGTCATTTGAATAAATTTTACAACGAAAAACAATATAAAAACTATGTTATATTTCAATGTTTTATATAAAAAAACATATTTTATTATTCAGTGAACAAGATTAATTTTAAATTAATTTATAAAAATTATTTTTTTATTGGGAAAAATATATTCCATATATTGAGTCAAAATATTCTTATTATGTAAATAGTTCCCATTTATTTTTTCACATTATTAACAGTACCTTAGTAATTATTTTTACTACCACTATTGAAGATAAATCAGGTAATATACGGTAAAAATAACATTATTATAATATATAACTACCCTAAAACAATTTATAATACTATTGTGTGAGTGTATCAACAAATTAAGAATCTATTGGTCGATTTTAGGGCCAATTGGATCCCTTTAATTCATTTGTAATATTATATTCAATAAATAGTTATTTTCATTAATCATTTGGTTTAATAATGTAAGAAATTTAAATATTGAGTTATATAGGTTTTCTATCCAAATATAAATATTATTTTTAAATCTAATGTAATTTCGTATATCAGGGTAATCTAATTCTAATTTTTAGGAATTACATAATTAACTTTAATTATGACACAAAGTTCATGTAGTAATTTATTAATTAATAAATGAATGAAATGATGGATATTATATATATTGAAATACATTTTAGTATACAAAATTTATATCATCCAAAAATTTTATGGATATATTTGAACTTTTGGTGATGATTTAACGTAGTTGGATCAATCATATCTTTTTGTTATTATATTTTCTAATAGTCAACTAATGAATACTGGAAGAATTGGCACAATTAGTATTTTATAACATATAAATGTTTATTAGATACAATAAAATTCATAAAAAATATAATATCAGCAATATTGGATAGGATAAGTCGTTATATTTCATATATGATAATTTTTTTCCTTTTTAAATGTTAGGGTAATTACAACAACTCACAACGTGTAAATATCATGATATCACAGTAAGATTAAAAAGTGTAGAAATATGGTGAAAACAAAATGATAAGGATTATAAAATATTATAAAAATGTATAATTTTAATTTTATGATGTTTATTAGAACCCAGTTAACCATAGATTATAAATAAATGTTTTTATGACCATTTTTAATATAAATTTTACGTATATTAATTTAATACTTTTAATAATTCCAAGGGTGAACCTCACCTTTCGTATAAAAAGACAGAAATTCCTCATTTTTTTCTCATACATCTAAATCCTATTGGATTGGAAAATATCTCCCAAAACACTACATAAAATTCCTCCCCACATTCTTGAGGCCTTATTTTAGGCATAAGAGCCTCCTTAATAGTGTAAATGTTTTCTTGAATGGTGATCAATAAAAGAACTGGTATCGTTTTCATTATGTATTTCTTTTTTATTTCTTATTCCACAAACAGAAAATAACATCAAATCATGTGGAAATAATAAATAAAATATTATAAATATAATGATATTATATTATGTTAATATAATAACATAAATTGATTTCCACTTCCATTAAATGGGAATGAGATTAATTTTCTGTGCATACATTTAAACAATCATCTCCACAAGTTGATCAATTTTTTTCTGTAACCATCTATCATTACTGGTTATAGTAATGGAATTAATTTATTTATATAATTTTATTAAATATTTATCATTATAATATAATAATATATCAATTATTATCTTAATATCAATAGAGATAAAAATGATAATGTCGTTCGTGCATACGTGTGAACTATCACCTCCACGAGGTGATGTGAGTCAATTATTCACTACATCACTTGTATGAAATATATAAAGGTTATTTAGATTATTAATATGATATTAAGTATTTTAGGATCATTTTTTAATGAAAAAATATTTTTTACCGTATTTCTATAATGATCAATGAAGATGTTATTCTTTCGTACATATTTCATATCGTCTTAGTGATTATAACATTGTTAACTTTTCATAACCATTATTAATGTATTGATTTAAAAATATAATGGCTATATAAAAATTATCATTAATTAATTTATATTATTCTAGAGATGATGGAATTATGGAAACATGGACTATTGACATCGTATCAGGTTCATTTTTGACAAAAGTACCGAATAATGACAAAATGACTGATATGAACTTATCTAAATATGTAATTTATAGAATATGGTAATAATAGATAATAAATGAATAATAAAAAAGAAAATTTTTCAAATGAATGTAATAATTAACATCATATTGTTATAGGATTATAATGATTGTACGCAATGAGTGAGAATCAAGGCAAGGGACTTCATTTCAATCTCCTTTCATTGAGGCATATCATGATTTTATGAAGAATATTTAACATAAAATGTTTATATAAAACACATTTCACATGATATATCATGAATTATTATATTCTAATGATATTTAAGGGTTGGTTATTATTATTATTTAATGATTCTTATTCATGTTTTTCTCATGTGGTAAGGGACTTTGTCTCAGTATACATTCATTGATGAATTTTTTCATAATATGGTCTTTTTTGTTTTATTAGATGTATATACATATAATATGACATTTCAAGTCCATATTTTATCATTACTGATGTTATTTATTGTTTTTATAAATGAATTAAGTCATGATTATTATCATTTAAATGTTTATGGTGTTATGGTACACATTGATTATTTAATGTTGTAACTATCAAATATTTTCTTCTAGATAATAATTTACATATTTATTCATATAGTTATAAAAGGATTATAAATAAAAATTTATGTATATATTTTAAATTAGTTTAGTCTTTTTTAAATGAATCTTTTTCTATGAATCATTATACATTCATTACAAAACAACAAAAGGAAAATTTTTAAATATATATGATGACAATGACTTTTTCATAGACATAACCATTATTTGATATTTTGATTCCACTATATGCCACAATGTTTTACCTAGAAAATAAATTCCTGATTTTATTTTTGGTTGATTTAGTATTGAATTTGGATTTGAATTTGGATTGACTATTTAAATATCCTGAAATTATTTCTTTTGATTTCAAATGTTTTTTCCGAGTGAAATGTAGATAATTGAAATCTATATATGTTTTAATAATGTAATGGTACGAGGAAATTTGATTGGTGGTTACATGAGAAACCAATGTTAGGTGGTTCCAGGATAAACCAAAAGCAGGTGGTTGCATGATTGTAACATCCCAGGTAAATAAAGAACACAGCATTTTTCAAATTTATTAATATTTTGGAATTAAATATTAATATTAATTTAAATGTGATGCTATGTTCGATGGATTACCTGATATGCAACAACGAGTTTCTTTGAAATCTTACATTACACACTAATAATATAATATTATTATTTTAAATGGTAGTTAATTCCTCACTATAATAATTGTGGGAATAAATATAACTAACAAAAATATTATTATATATGTATGTTAAATGTTTATTAATTTATCCTATAAATGTTAGAGGCTAAAAACACGGATGAATCTAAGCATAAATACTCTAATATTCTTTAAAAGACTGATTTACCACCTTTCGATGATGAACCCTCATTAAATCTGGTTTTGCTCATTTTTATAAGTTCAATTTTTCAAAATAAAATTCTTCTTTAGAATCAGGACATCAAAATTTACATTGGTTAAATTTTTGGTATTTTTCTGATAAAGGTAATTTTTTTTACGAATAGTGAAAAATACTGTATTTTAATTCAAAAGATCCTTTTAATCTAATTATTTTGTATTGTTAGAATAACTTTTTAATTGGTTATAATGTTTAATAAGAATATATTTTCACCAATTAATCCAATTTTGGACATTGGAATTAATTTCACATTGATATTGATCATAAACAAGTTTCAATATTTTGATAGTTATTATTTCTTAAAAACACAATTTTTGTTTTCGTAGAAGGAATTAATTTTAAATTAATTTATACCACTTTTGTGTTTTGAATATCAAAATATGGTTTCCATATTTGGAATCAGTTTTTCCAAATTGTTTAAATAGGTAACTTTTATTTTTTGGAAATTTTAAATATTTACTTCAGTAAATATTTTATTTACCATGATTGTATGGTAAATATAGTAAATAAGGGAAAAATATCATATTATAATAATATAGAATTACCCTAACACGTGTCTTACAAAATTGTCACACATTTCATGACATTTTCACGTACAAAATCTATTCAAATAAGCTCCCAATATCCATCTCTTAATCCTATATAACATAACATAGGAAGAAATATCTTTAAGAAACCCGTTTGGTTCAATCCAAATAAAGTTACCCTATTTAAAGGTATCATCTTCTCTTAAGTTCTTATGTTTCATTTTAATTATCCAACCCCAAAATCTCTTTTTATTACTTTATTGTATAACAACAACAGTATCCTCAATACACTAGGTTATTTTTATGACATGTATTATAACTAAACTTACACACACCTCCATCTAATGGGTAAAACATATAATGTTTCTGTTGATGGAAAACTAACGCCTCAGGAAATGATGATTGTTCAATTGACTCCTACCGCATATCATGGTGTCCATTATGATGGAATTGTATTTATATATGATATATATTATGTTTATGTTTTATTTATTCTTCTGTATTGTTACGTTATATCATACATTTATGGTTTCCACAATGGGTAAAAGCAATAATTTCATTTTAGGAAGAGTGGACTACCGCCCCCTCAAAGTGATATGATTCGTTCATGACATACATGGAACGCATAAAGAAATATTTAATGAAATTATGTAACATATATATCATATGATATTATAATAGAGTTTAAATATACCTATGTATCATTTTTTTCTCATTTCATTAAATATTAAATAGAAATAAAATTAGCATTCATGCATACGTACGACTTACCGTCTCCACAAATGGGGCATTTCATTTCTTATCTCCAAATGATATGTACTATTATAAATAAATAAATACATATATATACAGTGGTTATATATGAAATATAGTATATCAAAATAATTAATAGAATTATGGAGATAATGGTGTTTTGACAGCATATACAAATTGTAATTATAACAAGTTCATTTTTAACTCAAATTCCAAACATCGACAAAATGTCCGATATGAACTCAAATAATTAACTAACTATTATTGAAAATTATAAAGTGATATAAAATTAATAATAAACATTAAAAATTTTATGAAGCAAGTATAAAAAAACTTATTTTTCTTATTATGGAAGAACAAGAAACATACAAATCAAGTTGAACACGAGGTAAGGGATCTCCTATCTCACTTTTAATTCCGTGAGATTTTCAATGATCGCCACTTATTTATTGCATGTGGTGTATTTAATAATACTAAATAATATATATTATCATGATTCTATTTATATTAATTGTATTCTGTGATTAATTTGGTGGTTATTAACTTTTTCTCAAACGAATCGATTGATTATAACGTTGTAAGGGATTTGATACCTCACTTTTAATTCCATGAAATTTCCATTATTCCCAACATATTTATTTCATGTGGTGTATTGTCTAATGCCATTTGATATATATTTTCATGAATCTATTTATATTCATGTTATTATGTGATTAATTTTGTGGTTAATATCTTTTTCTCAAACAACTCGATTGATTACAACGTATTAAGTGATTTCAGATCTCACGTTTAATTCTGTAAGATTTCTTTTTTTCTCAAATTATTTACTACATGTGGTGTATTTTTTTACATACATTGGATTTATATTATCATTATTATATTTATTTTCTTGGTATTAAATGATTCATTTGGTTTTTATCATGTTTTTCCCATACAACTCGATTGATTACAACATGGTAAGGTTGTTTCGTCAGACTTTATATTCCTGTGAGATTCGTGGTATATTAGCCATTATTTTCACTTTATGTAGAGAATGTACTAACCATGATTTTATTCTATTTTTAATATAATTTAATTTATGTGTATTTACATATTCAATATGTGATATTTCATTCATGGGGTGTATGTTTCGTATGTTACCAAATCGGTAAGTGAACCTTTCAACCTCCTCTTTTTAAAAGGCATCATTTTGTCATGTATTTTAATTTAAATATTATTGTGTTGGTATATGTACTTATATATAATTATTGATGTAATTTTTATGCTCATTTTATGAGATACCCTTTTCTCTCTCATCAACATATTTTCTGAATTTTAACGTGACGTCGTTAGGCTGTCGAATTTCTGTAAGAAAACCTCTTAATCCAATTTCAATTTTTGTGTTAAACATATACTTCTTGATTATGTCATGATATTAAAATGTGTTAATAACCTATGATTGTTTTAAACTTATTATACACTTATATTGTGTGTATTTATATTTTTCACACATAATTATGTAATTTATTTATTTTTTAATCTAAGGATACATTCTTTATAAGGTATTTCGTCTCAATGTACATTTCCATTGAGACTACATTGTTGATACACACCAATTCACTATTATATGGAGTATATACTATCATTTGGAATATTTTATCATGAATACATTTATTCTCATGTTATTGTTTACTTCTGATTAAATGTTATTCCATGATTATTTGTATTCTAGGATCTCTCATTTTGTTATAATCTCTTTAACTAAAATATCGTTTTAAATGTCTTAACAATTATTCATCTAAATATTTCACATTAATGTCCTAGTTTTAAAAATGGTTTTAATGAATTATTAATATGGACATGAATTTTAAGAAATTCAAACTTATTTCAAAATATTCAAAGAGGTATGAGACAGTTTCATTCCAAAATCTCTTTATATAATATTTTAAATTGTTCTGAAAATGGTTTGATAAAAGCTTTGATTTTTCCAATATTTTGAAATGATTTATTGTGATTGTAATGAGGAAATGTTATCATTTCATTATGTTTGTTTTATATGTTATTAATATGTTATGGATATTGAGAAATTTTTATGTATAAGAGTGGTTTTGTAATAACCCTTAAGAGGGTGAGCTCGATATAGCTCTCCAATTCATTGTGTCGCGCGATAGAGGTAAACATGAATGTTTATACTAGGATATTTAGGTAATATACTATGATGGGTATTCCAAATATGACTCCCTATGTATCTCTAATAGCTAAAATTTATGTTTGATATGGATTCCACCAGTTAACTTTATTATTTCTAATTTTCTGTGTGTTATTCATAAATAATATGATTTTATGAGGCATGTAATGATTGAAAAGTATGGTTTCATTGTTTTGTATTTATTGACGGGATAATTTTTTCATTCATTATTTTATATCCCTTACTGAGATTATTATTCTCATATATTGTTTTTTAAATGTTTTCCACAGGGATTAATGATTAATTAATGTCAAGGATGGGATCAAGGAAAATTCATGTTGTCTAAAACATGGAACTAGACATGACTCATTTTTTACAGAGTGTTTTTATATTATGGAAAAATGGATTCTAAGTAGAAATTTATACATCTAATATTCATTTTGTTATGTAAATGTTATGACCTAATTATCTAAAAATATAATCCTAAATAGATCCTCAATGTGAATTATACATTTAATTCATGATTATGTAATGTTTATGGATGGGTTTTTACAGTTAGTAATATTGGGATGTTTAGAAAAAATTAGTTCTTAGGAGTTTTTCGTTAAACACATGGATAGTCCATATGTCAATTATTTTAGTTAAATCCTTGATTTATTACTTTTTTATGATCAAGAATGTTAGTTACAGATGGAAGGGGGAGGATCTCAAATGACATTCATATCTCTTTCTGATAACTTGCTTGCAATAATTATTGCAAAGTCTTGTTCGAAT
This sequence comes from Viscum album, assembly GCA_963277665.1. Taxonomy (NCBI): domain Eukaryota; kingdom Viridiplantae; phylum Streptophyta; class Magnoliopsida; order Santalales; family Viscaceae; genus Viscum; species Viscum album. The sequence goes on along the minus strand of OY728121.1, from coordinate 1,783,260,741 downwards.
GATTTTGGAACTTTCTATTGTATCTAATTCACGTGGAAGCATTTTTTTGAGATATCAAACACCTCACATATACCTCGTTATCATCATGGATCATGGGTTGTATTTAAACAAATAGTATTTTCATAATATACTCATATTTTCAATAAAGGTAAATATTATCAATGAATTTACAAATATTTTACTTTATCAAAATATTTTGAAGCATATTATGATTTTGAAAAAGGTTCTAAAGAAGGATACCCTTTCACAACCTATTTATATTTTATTTTATAATATAGTTTATCAATACATACTTATGGTATTTTAAAAGGACCATTAAATGAATTTTTTCACTCAAATTTAGACAACCTATGTTATAGAAATCATTTTTTATCAGATGTGTTGAAATTGTGTTTCATGCATGATTATTTTCCAAAACAATTTTTCTGTGAACACACATATGAGCCATGTTGTACAAGGTGTATTTGGATGAAGGAATCAAATTATTCTGAAGGATATCTAAATCATTGTTTCAATGCATGGACCTTCTACCTACATAAACACCATAATAATGAAACCATGTGGACACCATGATAAAGGTATGATGTTATTTATTCTCGGGATAGTTTCATTTTATCATATGGTTCTGAAATTAAAAAAATATGAAAATATATATAAGACATCAATAATTAAGATGTGGATATCATAATGATGTTTTTGAGCCCAATTTTAAAATTCTGAGGACACAATTACAAAAATGAGTGAAGGATGAAACATGCCAAGTAAATAAAGAACATTAAATTTTTCATCTTTATTAATATTTGTGGATTAAATATTAATTTTACTTTAAAGGTGACACTATGTTTGATGGATTACCCGATATTCAACAATAGGTTTCTTTGAAATCATACGTTGCACAATAATAATATAATATTATTATTTTAAATAGTAGTTAACCTCTAACTGTTATAATGGCAGAAATATATATTTCTAACAAAAATATGATTATACATTTTTGTTAATTGTTTTTACATTTATCCAATAAAATATAGAGTCTTAAAACGTGAATGAATCTAAGCATAAATACTCTAATATTCTTTAAAAGGTTGATTTACTTCCCTTTGATGAAGAACCCTTGTTAAATATTGTTTTGGTGTTTTTTATATGTTCTATTTGACAAAAGAAAATTCTTCTTTAGATTCGGGACATCAAAATTTACTTTGGGTAAATTTTTTGTATTTTTTCTGATAAAGTTCATTTTTTAATGAATAGTTAAAAATACTGTATTTTAATTCAATAGTGCCTTTTAATATAATTTATTTATATAGATATATTATCTTTATAATTTATTATGATGTATTATTTGAATATATTTTTTCCAGTTTATCAAAATTTGGACATTAGAATTAATTTCACTTTGAAAGTGGACATAAACTAGTGTCAATCTTTTGATATTCATTATTTTTTAAAAAACACGTAATTTTTAAAGCGGGAATTAAATTTATTGTAATTTCTGAAACTTCTCTATTTTTATTTTATAAAAATGGATTACATATTTGGATTAAGTATGTCCAAATTGTGTAAATCGGTTACAATTTTTTTGATACATTTTAAATATTTACTTTATTAAATATTTTATTTACCATGATTAGAGGGTAAATATAGTAAATAAGGGTAAAATATAATATTATAATAATATTAATTTACCCTAACATGTGTATTAATACTATTAGATTATAAATTTCTGACCATGGTCATCCTTGAGTCAAATTTGCAACCCCATGGAGCCACATGGGAGTAATAATGACACATTATATTAAATAATTTAAAGTAAAGACAAAAATAACATAAAAAATATATTTTAGTGAATATATTTTTAAATGGGGTTATATAAGTTATCATTTCGACTATAAATATAATTTGGAATGATAACATTATTTCCTACATCATCGTATTTTTTATAATTTTTGGACATTAAATAAATTAAATTATTTATGACACAATAATGTGGCAATATTTATCTCATTAATAAATTATTTAAATAAATAAGATTATAAATATTAAAAAAAAATCCAAAACCTGTCCAATAAATATTGGATGATAATATATATACCATGAGTCATCCTAAAATAGACATTAATAATTATTTGACCTTCTGAAACCGAAGATGAGCTTATAATAAAATAGCGGCATCAAACTTTCCTAAAAACCCCTCCTCTCCCTTATAAAAAACCCTCAAATCCGACACAATTCTAACATTTATAAAGCCTTCGGATCATAAAAAATCTTCTTCAATAGTCTCCCAATATCCATCTATTCATCATATAAGCCTTACCATAGGTAGAAAGCACTTCAAGAAACCCATTTGTTTCAATAAAAAAGGAGTTACCTGACATAAAGAAGACATCTTCTCTTAAGTTCTTGTTTTTATTTTACTTCTCCAACCCCCTAAAATATTTTTATTATTTTATTTTATAACTAAAATAGTATCCTAAATATACTAGGATGTTTTAAAGAGAATTATTATAACTAATATTACACACACCTCTATCTAATGGGTAAAGAATATATTGTTTCTGTGGATGGAAATCTAACACCTCAAGAAATGATGATTGTTCAATTAACTCCTACCGTCTATCATAGTGGCCATTATGATGGAACTGTATTTATAAATGATATATATTATGTCAATGTTTTCTTTATTCTTCTTTATTTTTCATTTATATGATACCTTTATGGTTTCCATAATGGGTAAACGAGATAATTTCATTTTTGGAAGTGCGGACTACATCCCCCCTCAAGGTGATATAATTCATTCATGTCATACATGGAATGCATAAAGATGGATTTAATGAAATTAGGTGACATATATATCATATAATATTATAATTTAACTATAATATGCCTATGTATAATTATGTATCCATTCCCTTAAATATTCAATAGAAATGAATATAGCATTCATGCGTATGTACGTCTTATCATCTCCATGAACGGTGCATTTCATTTCTTATCTCAAAATGTTATGTACTATTATAAATAAATAGATAAATATATAAATATATTCAAACACTGGTTATATATTATATATATTATATCTAAATCAGTAATATCATTCTGGAGATAAAGGAGTTTTCAGCACATGGACAAATTGTATTTATAACATGTTCATTTTAACTCAAATTTTGAATGTCGACAATATGTCCAATATGAATTCTAATAATTTAATAACTGTTATGTCAAGGTAATAATTGATATATAAGTAATAATAAACACTAAAATGGTTTTTAATAAAATATAAATTAACTTATATATATTATTCAAGAAGAACAAGGAACATACCTGTCAAGTTGGACACGATGTAAGGGATTTGTTATCTCACTTTTAATTCTATGAGATTTCCACTGTTCACCACTTATTTATTGCATGTGGTGTATTCTCTACTTTTATTTGATATATATTATCATTATTCAATTTATATTCCGGTTATTCTATGATTCATTTGGTTGTTATGAACTTTTTCTCAAACGACTCGATTGATTAGAACATGGTAAGGGATTTCTTATCTCACTTTTAATTCCGTGAGATTTCCATTGTTCACCACTTATATATTACTTGTGATATATTATCTACATCCATATGATACATATTATGATGATTCAATTTATATTATTGGTATTTTTTATTCATTTTGTGGTTATTAACTTTTCCTCAAATGAATCGATTCATTACAACATGGTAAGTGATTTCATATCTCACATTTAATTCCGTGAGATTTCCATCGTTCAACACTTATTTATTGCATATGGTGTATTTTTTACTACCATTAGATATATATTATAATGTTATTATTTATATTAATAGTATTCTATGATTCTTTTGGTGGTTATTAATGTTTTCTCATACGACTCGATTGATTACAACGTGGTAATGTTTTTTCAACTTAGTTATTTTTCATGTGAGATTCATGCTATATTAGTAACTATTCCCTTTTGTGTGGTGAATGTAATTACCATGATTGTATTATTTGGTTAATATAATTTAATTTATTGGTATTTACATATTCATTATGTGATCATTATTTCATGGGGTGTATGTTTTGTAAGTTACCAAATCTGTAAGGGAACCTTTCACCCTCCTCTTTTTAAAAGACGTATTTTTGTTATGTATTTTAATTTACATATTATTATGTTAGGATATGTTATTATATATCCTTATTAATATAAATTTTATGTCTAAGTGATAAGATATCCTTTTACCTCTCATCAACTTATTTTTTGATGTTTATTGTGACGACATTAGGCTGTTGAATTTCTGTAAGAAAACATCTTAACCCAATTTCAATTTTTGGGTTAAATATCTACATCTTGATTATGTCATGCCATGAATATGTGTGAATGACCTCTGATTTTTTACACATAATATCCACTTTTATTGGGTGGTTTTATATATTTCACATAAAATTATGTAATTTATTTATATTTAATCTAAGGATATCTTTTATATAAGGGATTTCGTCTCAATTTACATTTCCATTGAGAATTTATTGTTGATATGCACAAATTCGTACTTATATGGGGTATATACTATCCTTCGGTATATTATATCATGAATAAATTTATTCTCATGATATTATTTTTTTCTTATTAAATTTAATTCCTCAATTATTTGTGTTCTAGGATCTTTCATTATGTTAAAAAATCATTAACAAAAATATCGATTTAAATGTTTTAAAGGTTTATTATTATAAATCTTTCACATTAATCTCCATGTTCTAAAAATTTCATCAATGATTTATTCATATGGACAGGGAAGTTTTGAAATTGAAATTTCATTCAATATATTCAATTTGGTGTGAGACACTTTGATTCAAAAATATCATTATTTAAAATTTTAAATGGTTATGAAAATGGTTTGATAAAATCATTGATTTTGTCAATATTTTGAAATGAAATTTGGTGATTGAAATGTGGAAATGTTATCATTCCATTATATTTGTATTATGGGTAATGAATATGTTATGGATATTGGTCATTGTTTACATATATAGGAGGTTCCTTGAAAAACCTAGGGCAGGTGAGCCCGAGATAGCTCTCCAATGCATTGTGTAACATGATGGAGGTAAACATGAATGCTTCTCCTAAGAGAGTTAGGGAATATACTATGATGGGTATTCCAAATATGACTCCCTATGTAGATGTGATATCTATAATTTATGTTTGATATGGATTCCTCAAGGTACCATTATGATTTATGATTTACTATTTTTTATTCATAAATCTTATGATTTTTTGAGGTATGTTATGATTGATAATTATGGTTTCATTGTTTTGTATTTATTTATGATTTAATGTTTTCATTACTTATTTTATATCCCTTACAGAGATTTTTATGTGCTTTCATAGATTTTGAAAAGTTTTCCATAGGACATAATGATGAATAAAGGTTACAGATGGGATCAAGGAAAAGACATGCTATCTAAAACATGGAACTAGACATGAATATTTATTTAAAGAGTGTTTTTATTTTATGAAAAAAATGAATACTGAGTAGAATCTTCTACATGTAATATTCATGTCGTTATTTAAATTTTATGACATAAATCTCTGAAACTCTAAACATGAGTAGATCCTCAATGTGAATTATCAATTTAAATCAAGATTTTGTAATGCTTAAAGACATGCCTTTATAGTTATAATAAAATTATAGTATGTTACATTATAAACCATGTATGGGAGGGTCCATGATATAACATGGATGGGTGGTTACATTATAAACTCCAATTAATTTGGAGTGAAATATGTCCATATAAATATTCCATTTGTACAAGTGATATGTGTGGAAGTCGACAGTATGGTTATTATATTTAATTATGATTATCTCCAAATATTCCTAATATGTAATATGTTTTATTGTTGGTATTATGGTTATATTTTTATTAGAAAAAAGATAATAAATGATATTGTATTCATTGTAGAGTATTTAATAATTATTAAAGGATAAATGTATTACATTTATGATTACGTATTCGTAGTTTACATACATTATCAAGGCCAATTCTCTCCCTTTGTTATCTAACCATTTCTATGATTTTTGGGCACATTCCATGTTTTAAAATATTTCTCATAGGTACTTGGATTGTTAAGGGAAAAAAAGATGACGTGAATAAATAATTGATGATATGTCTTGAAAAGAATACCTATTTTATATTAAAAAGGGTTAAATTAGTTGAAACAATCCATACTAATTATAAAATTACACATGTAAATTATTGGTCTACATTGTAAGTGTTTTTCGATAATTATCTTCAACCTTAAACTAAAATGTTCTTCAAATGTGAGTTGTGTTTGAAAAAAATAGAATAATTAATATCCAAGTATGAGTCATTAGATCCTATTTATTTAACCCGAATAGGTTTCATCATTTAATGATAACAATGTGATTGTCCAGCTGAAGTGTGTTAATAATTCTTCAGTGTGGTTCTATATATTTTTTGGATTGGAGTTAGGAACATAAATATTTAGGTTCTGTGTGAGGGATGGTGGAATTCCATCTTAGTTACTTGTATTAAATTGAGTTATAGTATGTTAATGGAAAATTTATAACATTTTGGAGACATAGTGTTTGATTTCATTTTAATGAACAAGAATATGTATTTTTAATGGAAATTTTTCATTCTTATTGTAGTGAATTTTGATAATATAATTGAAAATTGACAAATAAAAATATTATTTTTTTGGCGTGAATATGATTTAGGGTTGTTGGTCGTAAGATTATAGACTCATCACTCATGTTTATGGGTCATTTTATTCTATTTAACAACTATTTTCTTTGAGAAGATATCTTACAAATTTGAGAGACGAATCTACATGATATGATCTTAAGTTGAATAATCTAGTGGAACATTCTTTGACAAAAACAGTAATAAAAATAATTAAAAATATGGGTCAGGTGGGGTTAGGAAACTCAAGAATAGAAGTTGGTCAGGGTATAAAATTTACTAAACAAAATCCAACCATTTTATATGGTGACCAAGGAAAATTTAAATATTATGAGTTACAAAATGGTGTTATGGGAGTCTATAAATTTGTGATTACTCACGAATGATCTAAGGAGAGTTTCTATATGTATATTCTCAAAGGATCAAGGATGAGATGAAGGGTAAACATTGTGAATAATAGTGTAAATAAATATTTTACTTGGAGTAATTTTATGAAATAAGTTAATTGGAATATTTACCGTGTGGAGTTACAAGAGTTTTTGAATTTGGAGTTTCTGGCCATGGAGTAAGGGTTTTATACTATTCTGGAATATTCCATGCATGTTGTTTATCCTTGTAACTAATGAGTACCTAAATGATCAGGGCTTTGTGTTGGGGCTGAGTCCAGATATTTAGTTGATGATTATTATCATGTGTATTTCAACCCATATGGATGTAGTAAAAAAGAATCTTTTTCTGAGGAAGAAAAAAAGTATTAAATTGTTTTGGTGGAGTTCCATTTGGTTCAATTTTTAGCTAGTGTGTGTATTCTAGCTTGATGGGGAATTTAATGGTCTTCCATTTTTCATCAGGAATTGTCTTAGGTTCTTTATCAAGATAAAAAATTATCTTTTATATCTTTTTACATAGTATTCATACCAGACCAACCATTACAAGGGATGTTTGGAATTTTCCCCATTATAATTATCATACCAAATAAATCATTTTTATGAGAGGATATGAAATTGAAGAAAGGTGGATTCCACTATCACCAAGGGATCAAATCTTCTTATCGATTGTTAAATGGATTATGATTATAGTTCTCATGATAGAGATTATTTTAATGTTACTAAAAATGGATGAATTTATGTGACTAATAATAAACAAGGGGAATCTAATGTAGAGATAATTATTGTTAGAGGTATGTTTTTTATTTCAACTTTATTAATTTTATCATTGATTAATACAAGTTCTAATAATTTTTTAATATCATCATTGTTAGTTGTTGTGTTGGTATTATGTTCAGAATATGTACTGAACATTTAGTCTTATTCCATTACATTGGGATGAAGGTTCTATCCAGGTTTCAAGTAGATTACATGTTTGGTAATGGTAGGTGACTACGAGGTGATATCTTATTTTTTTAATGTTTATATCTTAAACATAATATATGGTATCTATTAAATGATAATATTAATTCCATGAAGAAATGTTATACGTATTGGGGGAAGATATTATCTTCTAATGGCCTCACTCATTTTTTAGGGATAGTGGGACTAGTGAATTGGAAGGGCATGACCTATTGTTCATAAAACTAGGGAAAAAATGAATCAAATTCACAATGATGATTTTTTAGATTTTGGACCCTTTATTGTGAAATTTATATCATTTGGTGAATTATCTATAAATTTGGGGGTTCTAGATGATTTTTTTGGTTTACCATCATAGAGATCTGTGTATTTTACTATTTAATTGCTCAAAACTGTGATACCCATTTATATTCTATATTAATTAATTCCACCTACTATGTTGGTGGAATATAAATTCCATTTTGAGGATCGAGAGTCTAAATGATTAATTTTTCCTTTAATTTCACCGTGGTATTTTCCTATACACTATTCTAGTAAGGCATATATTGAAGTATCTAACATTTCACAGATTATTGAATATTAAATCAGGTGATAATTAAAAACAAATATCCATTTATAAGTATTTATGATCATTAGGACCTTCTTAGAGGGTCATGTTTGTTATCAATGATTTAACATTAGCCAGGGTACTGTCAGTTGAGTGTTCATGTATAGGATTTGAGAAAGATATCATTTATGATCTGGAATAGTCATATCATGTATATGGTTATACAATTTAGTCTCACGAAAACTACAGTGCTCTATTGAGATTTGGTGAAATGAATATTTCAACATTTCATGGGTTATTTTTTTTAATGATTGTTGATAAATGTTTTTATTATTTCATGATAGAGTATGATTAGATAGAACAATTTGATATGATTCTTAAAACCATGAATGAATAATGATTATATAGTTATATTTATAAATTTTAGTTTTAGTGACAGGATGTTAAATTTTATTGGAATGTCACATATGGTAAGGGTATCTTAGTAGATCCAAAAGCAATATAGCTATTTATGTCCTGAGAGTATCCCAAAAAAAAATTTAGATCTAGAGAATCTTTGTTATTGGTGGTTACTATTGAAATCCACTTCTTGATTTCACTAATCTCATAACATCAATGATAGATTTAACCTATGATGGGATATATTTTTAATGTAATGAAAAATGTCATAAATAATTTGAGGATATAAAGGTGGGGTTGAATTTATCCATACTTATGATTCTTTAGGAATCAGGTACTTATAATGATGTTTAATACTATGCAACTACTACGGTTTTGGGATGCGTCTTGTTGGACGAGGAATATGTAGCTACCTATTGCTATTTACAGTAAACAATTCCTGATTAAAAACCCTGAAGATAATATTTAGTAAGCATTAGTTATGGATGGACTCAAAATATGGTGTCACTATCTCTTTTGGGAGAGTTAAATAATGTATTCTAATCATAGGAGAATAAAATATAATTATATTAATATGGTTTTTAACATGCAACTGTGACACTAGGTGGAGTATATTTAAACATTTTATTTTTATAGTTCTTACTCTCCTGGGAATAAGAATGTGATTTATGAATAATTAAGAAGAAAATTATTAACATAGTCTAACCCCAATCTATATTGAATGTTCAGGTCCATCCGATTAAATAATATACATTAGAATTTTGTGATCAGAATATATTGTAAAACATTCTCCAAATGGGAAGTGATGAATTTTTTTCAATTCATTAATAATAGATCCCATGTCAAGATAATTTGTTGTGTAGTTCTTTTTAGGAGTGTGTAACTAGTGAGATCCATAAGTCCCAACATGATTTCCCTGTATAAAAAAAACCCAAATATATTTGTGATGCATTTTAGAATGAATAATAACACAACCCTCGTACATGAATAATAAAAACTGGTGCTGATTCCATCCCCAAAATTTGTTCCTCAAATGATCTCTGAAATAAGTCATTCCATTCAAACATTACAATGTTTTGGGTTAATGTTTTCATCCAAGATAAGATCATGGATATTTCATGGACAGACTATCATTAGTAGGTGGAAAATTGAAATAATATGTAGATATAAAACATGTTTAATGGATCCTCAAAAGACATAAATACATGTATATTTTCAGTATCCACTGAGACACCCAAGTCAGATATCACATTATTCCTTTTTATTCTTACCAGGAATTTGATGTTCCCTCACAATTTTATTAATGTCATCAAATTGGTCTGTATACTCCTCCACATTCATTATGTACACCAATATATTATCAAAATACAAAATTAAAAAGGCTTCCATGAAAATATTATTGATTTATTTCATCAAATATATATATCATAGATGTTTTAGAGGAAAAAAATAGTAGAACAAAAATCTCAAAATTCCTATATAGACTCTTAAATGATTCCTTTTTTATATACATTTATGAGACACTAAACATGTGGTACACCAAACATAAATCAATCATAAGTAAATATGATCCCTCTTAGGCGATCAAATATTTAATAAATTCTAGATGAATGCTAATTGGTCCTAATGTTCACGTGATTAATTTTTTGGAAGACAACACAATGTGTATGGAACCTATATTCTTTCATTGAAAATACTAAAGGAAAATTCAATGTTGTAAAATAATAATTAGTAAATTCATTCACCTACATGTCTTCAATATGAAGCATATGATCATCCAAAATTGTTGGATCCATTCTGTTCGATTGCAAAAAATGGCAATCATTATCAAGAGTTAGTCAATAGTAAACTAGACCTCTCTTTATGGATGTAAACTAGAATAATCCTTTGAAAAAAACGTAGTGTATGAAAACACTATAAGAGGATGTTGAATAAGAAATACCGTAATTAAATTTAGATGTATAAATTTATGATAATATCAACAAAATTATATCGACATAATGAATAAAAGTCCACGACCTTTTAGATATAGAGTCCCACTCACCTTGGAAATCATGAGTGACCCATAAGAATATAATAAATAAACTCTATGGAGATAATATTTTCTATGTTCAGTCACTTGTATCATCGAATCAATAATGATAATCAGGTATATGGCTTTATCATCTAGAAAAAAGAAATCCCAAACCCCCTCAATGTAACATATCACCACGTGGCATGCAACTAGATTTAAACTTTTTCTGACCTCAATTAAAAATGAATGGAAAGTTACAATAATAACTGTATAATTTTTTAATTAAATCCTAAAAAGTAATAAATAATTTATTATATTAAATAAAACTTAGTAGTATTATCACACAATGATATTTCCCATGAAAATTGATTTAACAACATACCCCTCATATAATATGTCCCTACATTAGATTCCTCTAGAAAACAATATTCAATATAATGCAATTTGAACACCGCCCAATGGAAATCCATTTTGGACTAAGAATTAGTCCCTAAATCCTTCCTAAATAAACATGATCCTATGAAAACTAGGTGAAAGTGGATCCCACCTTACGTACATGGTACATGTTATTATAGAAACATTTATAATGGAATGATCTACCATTAAGATGAAATTTCATAAGATCATATACAAAATGAGGCCGATTATGAAAAAACCTCCCACACCGGTAGAAAATATCATGTTTAACCCTTTAGAATAACATATAAATGGTCATATTGGAAACTGAATAGTGTTAAAAATTTGTCTCCAACCTAAAAAACCAAAATGTCTAACCACATCACCTTATAATATTCCAACCAAACCAGTCATTCTAACTATGACAACCTCAGCCAAATCATACTTATCCACTACCTATAATATATTAAGATGTTAAAAAGTATCTATAATTTATTGATCAATGAACCTCATTCCCTTCACAATCCTCCATGATTTTAGTAGATAATTATTGAAAAAGACATGATTCTTGATGTGCTTGTTTAGTGAAATTAGTGGAGTACTCCAAAATTATACGACAAAATTTTTCCAAGGTCATAAAATCATATCCCTTTTCAAAATTTAAATTCATTGTATAAATATATTAATTAAATTTTTTAATAATAGAATACAAATTGATAAAATCATGAAAAAATCATTCATTATTGAGTCTCATCATCTTCATCGTCGTTCATAGAGAATATACATGGAAAACCCCAATTGATAATCATCTACATTCATCATGAATTTTAATATCATCAGAATATTATCAAGAAAATTATCTGAATATTGTGATAAATTGTCACCAAAGATCAATTTTGGATGCTTCTTGTATCTTCTATGACAATATCCATTAATCACCTATGGTTCTCTACACCTACTGACCCTAGAGTGTTTATGTTATGAATCACTAATTCAACCATAAAATAGTCCACTATAGTGTATATTTTCCAAATCTACTTCATATATTTCACATTCATATTTAGAAGTGAAATTCATGGAGTAATTGTCTACTAAACATAATAAAATGACCAATCTATCATGACCAACACCAAAACCTTTCCCAAAACTTATTCAAAATGACACTCTAAAATAATTAAAATATAATGTAGTTACGAGTTCTATAACCAAGGGAAACACATTTAGAATGATTTAGGAGGATCTAAATATGTTACCTACATAGGTTATTAAAACTACCATTCACACACCAAGCTTAGAAATATTTTATTGTTGTTAATTTTAAAAATTTATAATAAAATATAATTACATGATCTAGAATAGTTGGTATTGAAATTTTTTTAATTATTTCAGACAACCCAAGGAAACCCAGATTATATTTGTTAGTGGGATATCCATGACCCATTTCCAGCCAAATAATATGAACTCATTTGACCATACTCTTATCTATAAATGAAAAAGACCCAACTTAGGTAGTGATGACATAGTACAAGTTGAGTTACCCCTTTGAAACAAAACATTAACAAAAAACCTAGTCTAACAAGAAGAGTCCCCAATGACATCCCATTATCCGGTGAGGTAAAAAATGATAATAAAACCATTATAGTATATAAGGAAAAAATAACATACAAAAAGATTATGAAGAAGAAATATTGGAGATACAACTGATAAAAATAAGCAAAACCCAAAATTATGATGATTCTAGACTACATGTATTCATTTGTCCATCTGACACCTCTAAACCATCCCAAAACAAAAAATCAATGTAATGAATAAGAATTATGATAATGAATCATCCCACCTAAAACATTATCCTAAATTTTTATTTAGATCTTCACATAGAAATATATTAGTTGTATTCAATGTTACACAATATTATACAACCACGATATCTATATGAGTTATTATAAAAGGAATCCACTAGTTTTATCATTGAATCAAAATAGTTTTATGATAATTGTATAAATAACTAAATTTAAAATCATTTCAAAAATAGTCTATTAGTTTTCACAAATATCATGTGTTGCTTTCCAAATCCATAAATATAGGAGTTAAAAATACTAAAATATAAATAAATATGTGATCCAATATAAATAGATAAATATATCAAGAAATAAATAACAAAAAACATTTTTTCATTATCCAAATTGTAACTAAACTAATTGAAAATATGTACAAGACACTCACAAGGAAAAAGGGAAGAAAGTTGGATCCAAATAAAATTGAGGCATTCCATAAACGATCAAAATCCTAGCAGTTAACTCCCAGTGGTGTGACACACACAAAGGATAGACGTGTATCTTTCCCAATATACCCAGGGATCTTATTGTGAATTGAATTTCAATTTACATTTAAAAGCAATGATCAAAATTTTATCGAAAAATTATAAAAGAAATCAATTTTTTTTACAGTATAAAATTATATTTTCCATTTTAAATCAATTATATTACATTTTCAAAGTGAATCAGACATTAAATCGTGAATCCATGAATTTATTAATTTAAACACATTAAAATACATTAAAAATTACAAGAAATCTTTTTTAACAACAAAAAATTAATTAAAATCATACAACTCAATCAAATCCACCTTCTTCAAGAACATTAAAACCTGATCACCATTAACAATGGGGATTAAAAACCACACGATCTCCCTTCAGAAATATTTTCCAGAGAATAGAATAAAAATGATTTATATGAAACACAATAATATTTCCAATCCCTATAAAAATGGTACCATAACAAAAAATTTAAGGGAACCTGAGATGAAATGCATAACCAAAGAGATAATGTTCCCAACCTTTCTGATCAATGGAAACACATAGTAATCTTGAGCGAAGAGACCCACCCAAAAACATAGATAATATGTTATCTAACAAAGAGGAGAATGCTAAAAAATAGAATGAAAACTGAAACACTCATACAACAACCCAAAAGATGATGTTGAGGGTATTATATGGATATTAATATTTTAATCATTGTGAAATCATTTTATTTATTTATTTTTGATGAAATGTGCACCTCTTTTTAATTTAAAAAAATATTTGACATTAAATGATGTATTACACTTACATGACATGAAAATTCTCCTTATATAAACCCATTAAAATGACATATTTTGAAGGAATTAAAAATATTTTAAGATAATTTTATCTTATGAAACTTCAATAAAAATAAGAGAAGCTACATGTTTATTTATAATATTAAAAAAATCATTGACTTCACAATTGATTTTATCCTTTCAATTCATTGTCTGAAAATCAATCACAATGATAATGGAAAATTAAAATAATTATTATATCATACTTGAATAAAAATAAACCGAACGTCACATGTTAGCTACTGAGGGATCAATAGTCAGTTGGTGGTCTTCCCTAAGCAAGTCACCAGAAAAATCCAACACATCCACCATGAAGTGACTCCATTTGTCCTCTATAATCATTTTTACTGTATATCACTAGAGATGATAATGATACCAAATAGGATAACATAAATAATATTATTCTTCCAGAACACAAAATTTAGTTTATGAAAATTAAAACACAAAGAGAGCATCATATATGAATATATTCCCATTTTGATAAAATGTTAAAATTTAAATAAAGATAATATAGGTATTTTTTAATATAAAATACCCGATTAATTATAAATAAAATGAAATCATGAATGTTTTTAAATAAATTAAAATATTGAATATAGAATATTTAAATAATATAATGGAATTTCATTAACAATAAAAATAGAAATATGATTATAATATTATTTTCAATACAATAAAAAATAAGATTAAATGAATTTATTCTGAAATTAAAAAGCAATTATGATAATTAAATTGAAATATTATTTTGAAAATGATAACTAAAAAACCATTTACAAAACCAAATAAATCCCCAACATAAGTGTAATCATTTTATTAACAATATTCAACCCCTGGGATATTATAAAAAATTCCTATATTGGGTTAGGTAAGTCAAGGATACAAAATGTAAAATCGTAATGAATATTAAATAGATTGATGAAAACATGAAAAAATTAAATAACTAATAGATTTTTTATATCCCCAATGTACTTCTCCCTCACAGGAAATATTTTGGGTATCATAATAAATCAGGAGAACCTCCATATACACCTATGGATACTGAAAAATACTAAGGGTGTACGTAATATTGTTGGGAGACATTCCCGAAGAATAGATTAAAAAATTCATGGGAATACGATTTTACATATAATAAACTCAACCAATATATTAGCATGTATAAAAAATACAAACTAAACATTTATAAATTATCAAAAATTAAAATAATAATAATAGACAATTTCATTCTATAATATTATAATATCTAAATTTATTATCGAATTTTGTCATGTAAAAGACTAGACTGATCATATTAAAAGGATCCACAAAACCAATCTCCAAAACCATTCATGGTCCCTTATACATCATCCAATCACATCCTATAACAAATAAAATAATGATAAGTCTCATTTCCCTGGTCTAACCCAATATCCATGATGTCTTTCAAAGTTCCAAATGGCACTCGAATATGGTGTGATTAAAACATAATATGCTCTCACCCATAATTTATAACCAAACTATTATATCTAAAATGTATGTTTATTATTATTATAAATTGGGTATTTAATTAAAAAATTTATTTGGAAGATAAAAAAGAACCACATAATCCTTGATCTTCAGCATGTCCTTTATATAAATCTAATTGACTTGATAATGTCTATAAGTGGTAAGTGAGTACAAATATCCTCAACAATGGGTGACCCGTTAGGTTTGGTTATATGATTTTTTTTGTACAGTGTCACACTTATATCAAATACATGAATAATGAAACATAAGTATGTTTTTATTGTATAAAACTAGCCTTATGAATGTGGAAGAATATTTCTATGATAGAGTTATTGATTTAAGTGAAACAATATGATCCATAATTGTCTGAGATAGATTAATATATACTTTCATGGATGTAGTGTGATCCATGATAAGTGAGTATATAATCATATTAATTTATTATAAGTCATTGTTTTATGTTTTCTGGTTGTAGAATGAATAATTGTTTAAATGGAAGTATGTTATGTATTCCATGGTATCCATGAGGAAACTCCAAAATTCATAACTCCAATAATAGGGTCATATTACATGATATGGGGAGATTTAATGGGATTTATGGGAGTACAATGATGCCCCAAAGAGATAAAATATGGAATATGATCAATATCATTGACAACGAAGTGGTTCACTCCCACAATCCTGAATGTGTACAAACCCCAACATTTTTTTGGGGGATTATACTTTGTGGAATTTGTGTCTATTATATATGAAAAATATTTTATAGATCATAATGGGTGGCTGGTGGGCCTCAATGGCTTTCAGGTAGGGATCATGTATTCTACCATGTCCATTACTTGAACCCCCATCTCGGAAGTGGACTACACAAGAAAGATGGTGGCATTGTAATTCTCTAAAAATGAAATACACTACTATAGGTTAACATTATTCTCCATTATATCCTCTATGATCCCCCAAAATCATCCAACGAAACATCATAATTAAAGAATATGGATCTAAATCCATGGATTTATGAAGAATAAAATCACATAAGGGTTTAATTGCAATCATAAAAATGAAAAATAGAAAAATATGAGATCTTATAACCCCACTATCATATAACCGACCTTTCCCAAGATGTTATTCAAAAAATGGGGTGTCTTATAAAAACTAAGGCAACTAATCCTATATAGTGAACTCCACTTCTAGTGTCTCCTTCCAAAATATCCCATGTTACTAATACACTCACAAAAGGGGAACCATCATCCTTTATAGATTCCTATAATCATCGGTATAAATATTGATTGGATGCTCCTCAATGTTCATATCAACATCATGTTAAATATAGTAAACAAATATAATGTGATATTGGTCAGGGAGATATTTTTGAAATAGAGAACGATTCTTCATCAAAATATCATACATATCCATCACACATGCCAAAAAAATTCCCTTAAAACATAAACCCTTTTTCCGGATTGTGTGTCTCTCAGAGGATGACATGATACAATCTATGGAAACTATTTTCCCACTTCCTTTAGAAGTAAAATCGTATAAATTTTCATAAAATATTGAATTTGATCATAATATAAAAAATATAGAACATTATGTAATTAAATTATACCACACACAGAGTGACTACCCAGATCATCAATGGATATTGTCTTATTCTTATATAAAAAGTTAGATACCATTATCAGTTGATCAGTCATCACTCATACTAGATAATTATTCTATATTTTCCTTTGGTAATCCCATAATAATATATTTGGGGAAATCATCCCATTTCCATTATATAATTTGAAAATATTACGACAAACTATTAGACCTTAGATATCGGGCATCACCTAGTGACATATGTAATTTCATGTCACAAATTCTACAATGTCATTCTTCATTCCATGCCACCAATACTACCTAAGGAGATCATAATTCTTTTTTATCAGACCATGATACATTAGACATCTAAATTTTTAGAATTACCGCATAAAATACATGAGAAAATTTATAATAACCCATACATGCAAATTGACAAGAAGAACATCATTGATTCAATGAGTACATTTTCATGGTGGCTGCCCACAATATTATATGTTCCCAAAACTCAAAAAAATATTTTAAATGTGATAGATGCTCACCAATGAGACTAATAAACTTCCAAAATAATATTTTAAGAGTTTTCTATCATCTGATTCTCATAAAAAGACTCATATACTAATTCTTTATTTATCATATAACTATAATAATGGGTAATTATATTTCCATTTCATGGAGTTTATTCTCACATAATGTTGTAATAATATAAAAATACAACTCGCCTTATCTTCCAAATAACCTATAAGCTTTATTAATATATTTTCATGTGGAACTTTTGTAACAATTGTACAAAAAACCCCTTAAAAGAGACCATGATGATATAAACTCATGGTGTTCACTACTACAACTACCCTGAAAATATGTTTTAGGGAAATTCATCTCATCTAGTTTCTACTATATAGATCCATGATTACCCACTCGATAATACTTCATCAAAATAGATCAGATTCAAACTCGTAACAATTAATATTATGCGGTATATTCCTTAACTGCCACTGGTATGTTTTGGATATCTGATTATGTCATCCTTTTTTCATCAAACGGAAGGAATCATCACATGTAGTGTGGGGACCCAACCCCAAATATCACAGAGCAAGTGTAAACTAATAATTAAATTAGTATGATTACAAGGAATCAAATCTCAAAGTACAATTGGTTTAGTGGTATTGTTAATAGAGGTAAATGCATGTCTTTCTGTTACAAAAGAACACACTAATTAAAACATATTTTTCCTTATTTGTAAATAAATAGATTCAAGGATAACTCTAATACATGTATAAAATCTATGTGTATCATTCATTGAATTATTATTGGATATCTTATAAAATAATATTAATAATGATGAGCTCAAATTCTCGCCAAGGGTAAAATATAGTTAATGAAATAATGAATTAATGAGAATACTAATTATATAATGGTGTATAACTGCAAAAAAATTTCATATAATCAATAAACTGAGAAGGAAGTGCATAAACATTATGGAAATACAATTTGTGGTAAAAAATTATATTCAAATAACTAGATAAATAAAAATAAATACCAAATGGTAAGAAGCTGAAAGGAATGACATTTAATCTACGAACATGAAATTAAATGTATCCATAGATATGTCAATGAAAAATATCATGTATGAATAATAACAAAAAAATAAATGAGGAAAATTTTTTCCTAATGGAATTCATGTATGAGGAACATAAAACCCAATACCGTCCATAATTTTTAGAAGATAGTATAAACTATTCATATTTTCCCAACTATTTTTCCTCATGAGAACCTCTCTATAACTCGAAAATATATATAATTTATGGGATCCACCATTCATTTATAGTCCAAAACATTACCCATATCAAATTATCATAATAAATAACATTTAATATAAAATATCCATATTGAATATAAAAATAAATAATTATAAATATTTCACCAAATAATTAAATAACTATCAATGTTGATAAATTATATAAAATGGTATAATGTTAAAAAAAGAGTGAAATCCATGATAAATTAAATAGATTATTTAAGGAAAGTTATTTTTCAATGATCAATAGAGAAAGAATATTTCAAGGGGAATAACAAATAATTCAAGGTAGTGATTGTGAATATTATCTATGGACTAATTAATCTTAAACCATATACAGAAAAGAGTAAGGATGGTATCAATACTGCATATCCCATGTGGTGTTATATAAAGTGTTGTTTTATGAATTTAAATGTTATAAAATGATCATAAAAAAATTAATGAGAAAAATATCCATTTTTTAAGACATCATAAAAATAATTTTTATTGAAAGTCACTTTTGAAAAACTTTTCATTAAAATTTCACAAATTATAAATTCATCAAGATCTTTAACGAAATGATGATGAGTAAATTCATACTTTTCATACGAGGTAAAATAACATTCCATTTTCATGGTAAAATTGGGTGAAAATTACCTTATAGGGAATGAAACAAGAAGATTACATTGTGAAATTTGGTAAAAGGAAAAAATGGAAAAAATATTGTTACATAATAAATATGAAATAAAATTTTAAAACATTTTAATAAAACATTTTTTTGAATAAAATAGGATTTATGGTTAAAAAGAAATTTGTTGTTTGGTTTTATAAAAAACCTTATATTAAAACACATTGAGTACCCAAGAGTGTAAATGTTTACTAATAATTAAAAACATTCATGAATAACTCATGGATAATAAAATGAATGGATTTTTTGAACAATATTCATATTATTTCATTGAAATGATATTCCATTTATAGATCCTTGATGTTATTATTGTGGAATAAAAAATTTTAACATCCAAAAGGGTTCTATATCCTATAGAAACATATTAAATCAAAACAATAATGGAAAAATAATATTCAATGTATATTTCATATACCATGAATATAAATGTATTCATGTTATAATTAAAAATAATGGGATGTATATACAACACATAAAAATTTAAGTGGAGATCATGAAATTTTTCTCAATGATGAAAAATGTGAGATGAGAATCCCTTACCATGAGATTACATTTGGGTAACGTCATTTCAAATACGATAAAATTAAATTATATTAAATTTATACTTTCTTGATATTTTTTTTTCTTTTTTATAATTACTTTTATTTAGATTTTTTTAATATATTGTTTTTAAATACCTAAAAAAGTATATATAGATTGGGGTTTTTACCAAATTTAGTGTCTGTGTCAAAAACAACTCTGGTATGAAAAGTATGGTCAAATGGGTCATTAGATAACATATTCAAAAAAATAATACTTATATAATTCTTATATTAATATATAAATTATACTTTTAAATTAAATCCTTAATCATGTTAAAAAAATGAACCAATGTTATGATTCTGGAGAAGGTAAGATGTACGTATGCATAAGTAACATTCTATATTATCAATAATAGTTATTAAAAGAAGATATCAATAATTATATATTTCTAGAATGATAATTATATCAGAAATAATATATTATTTAGTCATATAAACTTTTAAATTTAATTATTTTGACAAAAAAGGAATCACAATATGTCGAGGAGGCTGTAGTCCACACATCCATGATTACATTTATCACTCTTTATGTGTGTGACAGGGTAAAAATCAAAATGATAAATTTATATAGTATATTTTAAGAGAGGAAATTATGTCATGAATATCATATATAAATTTTATATTTTACATTTGTTTAATTGAAACCATAATTTGTAAGTTCCATTTATACTATGAAGGAATCACATCAATTTCAGGGGCAGTAGGCCACACTTCCTAAAATGATGTTATCATATTAACATAAAATATAAATTATTAAAGTTATTTGTAAAATAATAATTAATTATTTAAAATGAAATTATAAATATCTTATATATAATATATAAATATTTTTTCCATCATAATGGCCACCATGGGTGGTTGTAAGAGAAAGATGAACAACCACCGTTTTTTAGGCAATATGTCATCATACATAGAAAGATTATGTATGATACACATTATAATTATTTTTATGTATGTTTAGGTAATAACTATATCATAAATAACAATATTATAATTTTGGTACTTTTATTTCATATAGTTATCTCATAATAATATATGAGGGTTTGGAGAATTGAAGTAAAAGAAAAATTCTTGAGAGAGTATGTTACATATTAATCAGGAACTTTTTTTAGTTTGTACCAACATGATATCATTGAAGGATATTTGACCAAATAAATGATTCAAGGTAAAGGGATGGATTTGTAAAAACTATATGGGTGCATATATTTCAAAAATAAATTGAGGTATGAGGATTGGGGGAATGTGTTGGCCTTTTATTGGGAATGGAAAGGAGTAACATTGAATTTCTAGAAACATGTTATGTGGAAACATGTTATTGATTAAACAATGAAAAAATTTAAATTATATTTATGTTATATATAATATAAAATGGTTTCTTAGAATTTGATTGCTCATTTGGTCCCTAAGATTATGGATTAGTCTTATATTAAGGTTAATTTTGAAATAATAATTATAATTGATTTTAATTACATTAAATACTGTTTTTGGTAAAAAAAATGTTTTATATATTATAAATTTCAAATTTTATTGATTCCAAATATTTAATCTACATTTCCAAATTCAAATCACAAAAGAGGAAGAAATGATATTAAAATTCATCCCATAATTGAGATGAAATTTCATGTTTGTGAAGAAAAAATGGATGAATGATTTCTATGTTTTTATAATAACTATAAAAGTGAAATTGATTCAAATGAAATGAATTTATTATTTGATAAAAATATTATATAATTAATATTTTTATGAAAATAATAATGGTAATTCATTCTTATAAACAAATTATCTAAAAATGAGTTGTGAACTAAAATTCAGCATTTTTAACTATTCATAGAAAACGAAATGCTTTAGAAAAATAATTAAAATTCACTCAAACCTAAATATTATGTTTCCTTATAAAAGTGGATTTATATATGTAATTATTAATCAATTAATGTTTCAAAACTCATATTTTATATGGTTTCACCATTAAAAAGAAATAAAATATACTAATTACAAAATGTAGTTTTGTATGTATAAAATAGTGTATTTTCCTTTCTAATCCCAAAAAAAACTAACGGGTTAATATTAAAATATTTATTAAATATATAATATATATATTTCATTAATATAATTAACTAATTTTACATAATTATGCTTATTAAGTCAAAACCTCTTTGGAAGCATAAAAAAATTAATTTTTATGACCAATTTGTTCTTATTTCATTTCCCATTAATCAGAAACCCATTAATTAATTTTATATTTTAATGATCCATAAATTTTAACAAGTTTTTTGAAACTATTTATAGAATCTAAAATAATAGATAAGTTATTTCAAAGTATATTAAATAAAATTATTTTAACAATTCATTTTTTTGTGAAACTCTGTCTTGTGTGTAAAACTAGATATTGAGCAATGTGAGTATTGAGTATTACAAAATATAACATATTGTAACATGCATTTAAATATAAAAAAAATATTTTTTGTAATTAATATATTTATAATTATCCTTATAATATATTACCCAACATTCTTGCTGCCGCATTTCATACACATTATCCAATACAAGGTTCTTACTTTAGATTTTTGGAGAGTCACGATATCCCCACCTTATTTAAATTATGTCCATGAAATTAAAAATAGATCATCGGGAAAGATTGGTTGATACTTACTATGATCTAAATCCGATTACAACAAAATTGATCATAATTCATCTTCTATAAATTTTAGAATAGAAGGTATAATGGTCACATGGACTACCCTGTAACTAGGCCTCTATATAGAATAATATAATTGGAATGAGAAAATTAATACTTATATAAAAATATTAAAAATTTATTGGTAGTTAATGAGGTCATAAGTCAAAAACAATTTAATGAACAATAGAATGTAGAGGGCTTTATGTCCATAAATCTTTGATGATTTAGAATACAATTAGTTCAATAGAAATAAAGCTATTTTTAAAAAAAATTATAAAATACATTTCTTAATGTTGAATAATTATTTTACTATAGAATAATATAATGAAATATAAATAATTGAATTGTTTAAATTTTGTATGACCAGTCCATCCAGGTTGGTATTTATGTGATGAAATTATTATTCATTCCTTAACTCCAAGAATTTAATTAACAATGATGTCTTTTTTTATTCCTGAAGCACTAAAATAATGTTATAATAGATCATAAGGCCTATAAATGGGTGACATGTATAAATAATTGTTTATAACTATCTTAAAAAACAAATATCATTCATAGATGAATATATTATATTCAAAATTGATACTACAGGTTCATTATTAACAATTATTATTCATATTTTTACCTAAAAATATAAAAATTAACTAGGACATTGAATAGGTTAGAGGTTTTCATGAATCCCTTATCATATTTCATTCATTTGTTCATGACCCATGTAATTTCTGAATTTGATTTAATGTCACTCGACATATAGGTTGTCCTTTTCTAAAAAAAATTAATATAATTTCCTAAATAATTATCTTTTAATTCCTTGGAATAATGTTAATTACAATATATCTTTTAATATATGGTCTTCAGTAACACCTAAATACATAAATACATCATACATTAATTTTCAACATATTTCTTTCCTTATTCTAGTGTCTACCCATAATATCATTTATAAGATTTCAAAAGCATGGCCCCGTTTTTCAAATCTAAACCACCTAGGTTTATTTTAGATTATTAGTATTCCAAATCAATCATTATATTTTGAAAATAAAATTAAAATTATCCTCTAAATATCCCCTAGGAGTCTCAAAGTAGTTGGTCAGTAAGGCTCATTTTTATGTTTTCAGGATTCCCATTGTTTGGTGTGGAAAACCTTGGAAGAGTTATGAAACAGAGGTACAAATTGTCATGAAACACATCCACTTATTGAATCCATATATGGATGTATTTCTAGTAATACCCTGATAATATACATCTTAAAAATGTTATAGGATGATCATAAATACATTTCCTCAAAATCTACAATATTGTTATGTTCTTTGATATATATTATTCTAAATCTAGTTCCAAATGTATCTACATAACATACCCTGATAAAAACTATAACGACCATACCATAGATATCCCGGAGCCCACATCTGCTACTAGTTACATTTGAATTTTTAAAATTAATAAAATCAAAATGATTCAATAGTTTGGTTGTCTTAGAAAACTAGATACATACTTGGATATTTTATTTAAAAAGATAAAAATAATCACAATATAAATTTTTTAGTAATTTATTAATAAATATAAGCAAAGATAACTCTAATCCATTTAGTAAACCCCTGCATATCATTCATAGTATTATTTTTGGATACTCAAGGAATGAAATAAAAAAAGGGTGAGCTCAAATTTTATGAATATAAAAATTATAGTTGAATAAATAATTATTTAATGATTATAATAATTATGACAAGGTGAATATCTAAACTCAAACTCCATATATTCAATACAGTATGATGTATGTGATTAATCAATATGTAAAGGTAACAACTAAAAACACCATCCATTCAACTAACTAGAAAAGGAATAATAAATATATAATAGTAAAAATATTAAAAACATTCCATTAAACCAATGAGATCTAAATTAAATATACCCTTAGATAGGTCAATTCATAATCTCATGAATGAATAATAACTTAAACAAAATAAGAGAAATTTATTCTCAATGGAAATCATTTCTTAGGAACATAAAACCATGTATCATCATGTATTTTCAAATTATGGGTTATACTATTCTAATTTGTTAAAATAATTTGTCTCATGAGGACCCTTTGATGCATCGGGATGGTATATAATGTCTGGGCTCTAACCATTACTTCTATTCAAACAAATTCCTGTTATTAAATAATGAAAATTAATAACATGCATAATAAAATGACTATATTAAATAATGAATACATATTTATCAATATCTCTCTAAAAAATGAAAAAAAAACTATCAAAGTAGGCAACATATTTATAATGTTATATATTTTGGAAAATATTAATATTTGTGATAAATGAAAAGGACAATTTTTGAAAAATAAATGTTCATTAATCAATGAAGATTGAATATTTCAAGGGTACTAACAAATAAATCATATAAGTTAACTTTAATTCTATATTTCATGAAATAAATCATAAAAGATATAGATAAATATTAACGATGGTATCAAAAAAACACATCCCAAATGGAGTAAATCAAATTTTTATTGTTGTTGATGAATGTAAATATTATAAAAAGATCATAAAAATATTGATGTGGAAAATATATATTTGTTTTGAAAAACATTTTGAAAAACCATTTCATAGAAATTAAATTTTCAAAATATATTCATTAAAATTTGACCATTTATACTTGTAAAGGATGCATCAAACAAATGAGGGGAAATAAATTCATAATTTTTATATGAGGTAATAGAATATTCCTTTTTTCATTTAAAAATACTTTGAAAATTCCTTTTCAAGAAACCAATAACAATATTCCATTGAAAAAATTGTAAAATAATAAATGGGTAAAAATATCATTACTAAATAATTTTAAATGTAATTTTTTAAAAATTTCATAAAACAATAGATGACAACAGGTTCTCCGAATTAAGAGGTAAATGAAGTTGGGTTTTATTAGAACGTTTTTTAAAACTCTTTTACTGCCAACGAGTTGTAAATTTGTACTAATACATAATATAGGCTATGATTAACCCAAGGATAAGAAAAAAGGTATTATAGAACAATGGATAGAATTTTATTTTGAATTTCAGTACCATTTAAAGATCATTAATGTTATTTTTGGTGAAAATAATCATTAAATTTCCAATGTCCCCATACCAAAATAATACATTTCAAATATTAAACCATAGTTATAAATGATATTAAATGAATGTATCAAATTTCATGAAGATAAAATGATTTATGTTATAATAAAACAAAATTAGATGTATATGTACCATAAAAAAGATGTTTGTGGTGATCATGATATTTATATCATGGTTGTAAAATGAAAAATGAGAATATATTAACATGAGTTTCCTTTCAGGTGAATGTCCTTAATCTTCCTATATAGTAATAATATGATAATTACTTATTTTATTGAGAACATTTTTTGTTTTTATAATATAATTTATTTCAATTTTTTCTATTTTTGTATAAAAATAATTATTTAATTAATTTTATTCTTGGTGTTTTAACAAAATTTTGTTTATGCGTCAAAAAACATTAAATGGTCAATTATGGACCAAGGGATCATTATATAACATCTAGACAATAATTATAATTACATAATTTTCTTATTTATATATCAATTATAATTTTAAAATCATTTATTATATATGGTTATTTTTAATTAACAAGAGTTATGATCATGGAGATAGTATTCCACACATACTCAATATTAACGTTCACATTTTTCAATAATCATTATTGAAAGAAGGTAAGTTGTATGATCCTAATATTTTCTGGAGTAATCTCAAGTGTGATTTTCAGGTAGTTTTAGTTTTTTTAAAGTACCTTTTCTATGGAATTGTGTTTTTGAGGTTTGTTTGGTTGAAGTTTTATGAAAAATACAAGGATAGAGGGAAGTGCAATGTTTGTTCATGGTGTGAAAAACCATGTATGCAAACATAGGTAATTATGTGAACTGTGTGAACATGGAATATGAGTTTCTCTTGAATTAATCAGGGATTCTTTAACCATCTTTCCCTTCTTGGTGAAACCATGTGCTCAGAACAATTTTCTACAAAATTATTTTTTAAACGACCCACAATTCTGAAACTTCTCTATTTCATCCTTGGATAGAGCATGATGAATTATTGGTGATCCTATATCTTTCCAGAGGGATTCTAGGGTGATTCGAACTCCCTTCGTGGAGATAAAAATTTTGGATTGAGTAATTTTTCTATTCACAATAAGTGCATTTCATTCTGATGCTTGTTCCTTTATTTCCTCTATCATTCTTTGATATTTTCATGGATGATCTTTACTGTTTTCATTGATCTAAACTAATGTTTTTAGATCTAGATATATGATTTTTTATCTAGATATATATTTTATGATCTTAAATCCATTGATATTAATTTTTTGTTTAGGTATTTATATATTGACTTCGATCAACATCATTGTGCCGCTTATATTTTGGAGATTTCCCCCAGGTGAAAATCAATAATAAATTGATGTATGTGGTCTAAATCAAACTCCCATTGTCTTGTATTAAAATATGTGAATGTGGTATTATTTATTTACAGGATTAACATAATAATTTATTTCCAAAATTGAAGAAATTAGGACTATGAAATTGACTTAATGATGCATTAGTGATTAAATAGATGATTGAACCATGAGGCTAAGGGATTTTCCAAGTAGATGTTCGATTTGGGGAAATTTTTCATGGGTTGAGAAAATGAAAATGACATATTATATTTGGTTGGGTTCAAGAAAAAATAATTGGGTATTATTAATTATGGGATAAGGATGGGTTAGGTGAGATAATTAATGGTGGATTAATTATGTCCCATGTTGTTTCATTAAGATAATTAATTGTGGAATTGATTATGATAAATTTATTTTTTATGAGGATAAATAATTATGGAGAATTAATTATGGAATGTGATTAATGTTTTTTTTAATTAATTGATGAATTATTTAATGGGTTGTTCACTTTTTTAAACATGGTTTAATTAATGGGTTTTGATGTATTTAACAAAACATTGGATTAGCAGGGTACTAACATGAATAGTTCATCTTGAATTAAAATATGATATAAATTTCCGAAAATTTGGGTGATTGTCATGGATTTCTAGACTAATGGATATGTTGGGGCATATACATGGAGTTCAACCCCAATATTCATCTATGGACTTGTGATGTGAGGTGGATGACATGTCGATCTACAATAGAGGGTATGTTGTGTGGTAAACATGGCGATCTACACCAAATGATATTTTGGGTGTAAGGTATGGAAAACTACACTGAATAAGGTTTAGTGGGCCGAACATGGAACTCAACAAAGAATTAATGACAATAATGAATTATGAAATTTATTAGAGGCTTGAATCAATCCCCAAATTAGTGTTTTTTAACATAGAATAAAAGAGAATGTGATAGTTATTTAATTATGAATTGTACATATCACTATATATTATTTTAGACACGTTATTTTGACTATAATTTTTTTATACTATGTTGGTGGTGTCCTACAGGGTCGTACATTGACCTTACACCGGTTTCCTAGTCGACACCATAGAAGACATTGTTATTGTAGGACATGATAAGGGAAAATCACAAGGATAGGCTGTTGTTTGGGAATGGAGCATGGGTGAGGGAACCATATGTTGTCCGGTAACTCTTAGGGATTATTTTTGTATTTAAATTTATTCTCATTGTAGACACATAGAACATGATTTATTTAAACCTGTTTTATCTTTCAGTTGAGTATGGTATTTCATGTTTCAGACTATCTTGTCGCATTTGTAATGTTATGGTGATTTATATGGTTTTACACTTGTTTGTTTTTGTTTTTTTTCTGCTGATACTTTACTCTGATAAGTTAGGGTATAGTGTCACCACTAATTACCTACAAGACCCTCATGAATTGTTGGTACCCTCTAGCATACAGGGAGGTGCACTTGGGGGTTTGTGACCAACCAGCTTGGGGAACCGTTTCATGGAACCTAGGTTATGATGTTACAATGTGGTATCTGAGGTATGCTTTAATTCTGTCTTCTTCTTTTGTCTTAATAATTTGGAAATAGTGTGATACTAGGGAGAGTCATGGCTTGGTAAGGAACTAGTGCATGGAAGTTTCAAACCTGTGTATGCGGGAAAAAATGTGTACTCAGGGTGGGATAGTTTGGATTGTTGTTTATTATTATAGTTCAGTACTATTTATCCTTTGGGGACATACATGTCGTGTGATATGATAATTGTTTTTTAGAATTGTTGAGTAATGATAATTGGACTTAAAGATGCATAATATTTGAGTCGTCATGATACATTTTAGGTATTCAGGGTTGTTGTGACATTCAACAATAGGCATTCATAAGATAAAAAGATAATGGGTATATTGTTGAAATTGAACTGATTTTATTATTATGTGATTGAAATGAAATTTGTTCTTAAAATGAATATAGAAATATTGAAAAATGTTTCCAATTGAGAAAAAGTGTTATTCAAAATGAGAATCTTGTAAATGAGAATGTGTTTACCCTTAATAACCAAGACCTACGACTAGTATGGTTAGAGCTCCTGATAACGCCTCAGTATTGAACTCATGATGAGAAATGAATGAAGGGAATGATGAAAAAATTTACGTTTCTTCTTCCACATATATAATGGTATAAGTTTTTGTTCTGTGTCCTAATATGTGTGTTTTTAATTGTAAATATTATGCCACCAGGACAGTTGTTGAGGGGAGTACCAAGGGGTATGGCTAAGAACGAACATCTAAACATGGAACATGGGGAACCATTACTACCAGCTGACGAGGAATGGTTCAGATACAAGAGATCATTGATCTTTTCATTCACTTCATAGATAGATTTACAAGTAGGGTTTAGAAAATCATGTAAGATTTAACAAGTGAGTTTCAGCTACATCACCCTCTTACTTTTACTTTATAGGGTGGACCTGAGGGAGCTGATTTCTTGGATTAAATACCTAGAGATGATAGAAGACCATTTGAAGAATCTAGATGAGAGGAGGTATTGTGTAGATCTTTATATGGTATGGGGGTTAGAGAAGTGTTGTTTGGGAATTCAGGTATGATTTGGATAGACATATGATATGTTATAGAAGTAATTTCAAGAGGAATTCTTGGAGAACATCTACTGAGACATGAGAAGGCTTCAGATTTTAGTCATCTAACATATAGAAGAATATCCACAATGTATTATGAAAAACGTTTAAAAGGATTATAGTGTTTTTCCTCAACATTGGTAGTAGATGATGATAATTAGTAAAAACAATTTCAAGATTTATTAAGATGTGAAATTATGTTATACATGAAGTAATTTATATTAAATAAGTACTCATAAGTGGTGAATCAATCTCTTATATTAGAGGGGAACATGAAGAAGGATTCCAGTGATAGAATGGTAGTTGTTGTTGAATGACCATGGATTGCGCCTTTTGAGAGTATGAATCACCATTACGAGAACCTTATTTAGGACAATGGAAAGTAAGGTGGACAATCCAGAGGAACAGTTTCACACAATCTTACTCATGTGTTTTTCCACCAGTGTGATAGGTCGGGCCACTATCACAAACATTGTACACGGATTGAGCTCCAATGTTGTAGAAATATGGAGATATTAAAGTAGTTTTGTTGGTTGCTGTAACAAAATGGTTCTAATGGTGAAACTGCGCAATGTAAGAATATGGGAAGGGTGTCTTTTGCAACATACAAGTCTACAAGATAATGTTTTATTAGGAAAAATATATTGTTTTAGTTTACATGGTGATTTTTGTAAAGATATTACATATAAATAGTGTGTTTCTACTTAGGGGAGTCTGGAAACATCACCGAGAAGAGGGGTATGAAAGTAACATGTTGTGCGACCTATACTTGTGGAGAGTGGGATTGGGCCATTGACAGTGAGAGAAGCTATCCTATTAGATCCTAATTTATCATGTACCTTGTTTTATAATAGTTCTTCTCATTTCTTAATAACTAAAAATATTATTAATGGATTGATATTGGAGGATGATTCTTTGAATATAGTAATGAATATCGATAGAAAATTTGGAATCTGATCTACATATATCATTCTATGATAGGGATGTTCACTAGAGATCAAATGGAATTGTTTTTTGGGACCTCTATGTCTTTCATATGATGGGAATCGACCTGATAATGTTTATGGACTATTTAGTCACATACTGAGACCACATAGATTGGTAATACATGATATTGATCTTTGTTTCTCCAAAGGGTGACCAGTATGTTCACAATGGAGAGTGGGATATCCATGCAAGCCACATAGGGACAATTACTAAGAAACTACTAGTGCATATAGCCCAAATTTCTAGTATTTATATCGATGATGTGTGTGGTATAAAATATATCCTTCCAAAAGTTGTTGAGAAATTCCAAGATGAGTTTCCTAATGGCTTCATAGGGTTTCCACTAGAGATATTTGTGGAATTAACTATTGGGATCATGTTGGGGGATGCGCCCTTATATATTCCACCATACCAAATAGAACCAAATGAGCTTCAAGATTTAAATGATATGTTGGAGGATATGGAGAGTAAATGATTTATCCATCAATGTATGTCACCTTGGGGATCATCTATTTTGTTTGTATAGAAGGCTGATAGGGGTTTAATATTCTATAGTGATAATTAGATGTTGAATAAGATGATTATGAAGAATCGATATCCCCATTAACAAATCGAAGATCTGTTTGAACAACTAAACAGAGCATGTGTGTTCTCAATGATTGATTTTAGATTATGTTATCATCACATGAGACTTTAGACTTATAATATAACAAGAAACACTTTTAGTATCATGTATAAATTTTATGAATTTGTCTCAATGACGATTGGGTTGAAAAATAATCCATGTAGGGTTTATGACCATGATGAATATGACATTTCATCCGTACCAGGATTAGTTTGGGATAGTGTTCGTGGATGACATCTTAGTGTACTCCATGATTCATTATGATCATAGACAACATCTTGAAATATTATTTGGTACATTGAGAGATCATTTGTTATATGATAATCTATATACGTTTCAATTTAGGATTGATCAGGTACACTTTTTAGGGAATATAATCATGGAAGAAGGTGTGGAAGTAGACATAGAGAAAGATCAAGTAGTGGTTTTTAGGTAGAATCCTAAGAATGTATTGGATATCCAAAGTATTTTTGAATTAGTTGGATATTCTATGATTCTCATCGCAGAAATTATCCAGTTGGTTTCACCTCATTCAATTTTTTCAATGAAATGGATAATGTTTGAATCAATGGAATCTTGCGATAACAATTTCCTGGAGTTGAAGAAGTTATTAACATCAACATCAATCATGATCCTATCATATTTGGGTGTGGATTATATGGTTTATTGTGATATTTTTGGGATAGGACTCAGAGTTATGTTGATTCAATTGGACCAAGTCATTGCACATGGGTATCAACCATTGAGGCCACCTGAATTTAATTACTCAACACACAACCTCATGATAGAAAGAGCGGTTTATGCTATTAAGATTGGATGCCAATCACTTTTGGGTGAAAATTTTACGGTTTTTACAAATCACAACATCTTGAAGTATATAATTTCATAGTGTGACTTGAATATTATGCAGTGGAAATCAGTAGATTATATGCAGTCATTTGATTTTGATCTAGCATAATAACCTAGAAATAGGAATAGTGTGGTTGATTCCCTAAGAACGGAAACTCACATATAGTTGGTACAAGATTTGAGTGCTAAGTGTAAGATGATGATTGTGATGATAGAAATTAATGTGGTAGTTCAAGAGTGTACGGAGAAAATGACTATAGTATTTGTAGTAGTGGAGTATAGACTCTTGAGATGGTTCATGAAAAAGTAGTAAAATGATACTGAGTTCCTAACCATAATATAATTCCATGATGGTGGGGAGAAACCTTCATTCTAGTTGATAGGTAATGATGAGGTTATATCTATTAACAATAAAGTTGTTAAGCCTATGAGTATTAAAGAGAAAAACATATTAGAATTTCTTGCCGTTAAGTGGACAGTACATCCTGGGGTGGATAAAATGTAGCGGGACAGACAATTATAGTGTTGGTGGCCATGCATGAAAGATGAGATAGTTGGTCTCATGAAAAAATGATTCAACTGCAAGCTGGTGAAGGTGGAGCACCAACGACATGGAGGTTTAATAAACTGATGCATATAATGAAATGGATAGGTTATTATGTGACCATGGAATTTTTGGGATATGATCAAAGTGAAAAAACAATGGGAGATTCACATTTTATAGATAGCTCATTTGAATGGGGTTCCATGGACTATAGTTTAAGATCACGACTCACACATTACATCATGCTTTTGGAAGGTCTTGAAATAAGAGACTAACACATAGGTTTTATTGATTACAATTTTCTACACACAGATAGATTGGTATCAGAGCATACCATACAAGTGCTAGAGGATATGCATCAGGCATGTGTCCTTCATTACAATGGTTCCTGGGATAATTACTTGATTTTAGTGGAGTTCTCCTATAAAAATAATAACAAAGAAAGTATGTAGATGGAGACATATAATGATCTTTATGCTAGTCCATGTAGATTAATGTTAGGATTGATGGATGTTAGTGAGAAATAGTTGTTTGGACCAAGTCTTGTGGTGGATACATTGTAGTTGGTGAAGTTGATTTAGAAATGTATGACTACAACTCAGAGTAGTAAGAAGTCATATATTGATTGGAAGAGATGACCCCTAGTGTTTACATAGGGTGATCTTGTTTTTTATATGTTTTTACCAAGGTTGGGTCACCATAGGATACAATGGTATGGAACTTTGAAAGCTACATTTGAGGGATCATTTGAAGTTGTGGATAAAATTTGGTTGGTGGCATACCGATTGGCTCTTACGAAGAAATATAATGCTATTAATGATGTATTTCATGTATCAAAAGTACTATGAAGTCACCATGACCCTTCAAATGTGATATTTGTGGATGAGGATTACCTTGAGATTGAAGATACATTTTAGGAGAATCAAATACGTGTGATGGATAACTAGGATAAATAATGTTCCGATAATTCGTGTGTTTTGGGAACATAGATGTGTTTATGAAGAAACATTAGAACATAAAGCAGATGTGGGAGCTATGTTGAAAAATATATTTCTCTCAGAATATTAGTGAAGTAAGAGACTGTATCTTTAGGAATAGATGTTATAATTAGGGTAGTTTTTTTAGATCCAGACTATTTCTAGGGTTATCATAGTCATGTTTTCGTGTAATTTTAGTTGTTTTGAAGTACATTTACTTTGGAATTGTGGTTTAAGGTGTGTTTAGGTGATGGTTTTAGAAAAATATAGAGACAATAAGATATTCATGATTTGTACACGGTTTGAAAAACCGTTCACCCAAACCCATGTAACCGTGAAAACCATGTGAACCTAGATAGTGAGATCCACTCGTTTTTTGTCTGGTTTTCTTAACAGTGCACCCCTTTCAGATGAAACCATTCATCCCAAAAAAATTTCTATGAAAATTAGTTATTAAATCACGTACACCCCTAAGACCAATATATATCGACCTAGGATCTGGCTTGAAAAATTCTAGGTTATACCATTGAATTTCGGAGGGATTCAAAGTCGATTCGAACACCGATCTTCGAGATCAAAATCCTAGTTTGAAGATATTCTATCTACCAGGTATGTGAATGTCATTCTGATGCTTCTTCCTTTCATTCCTCTACCATTATTTGATGTTCCCCTAGAAAATATCCACTATTTACATATATTTTAAACATATGTGTTGAGATCTAGATCTAGGATTACTGATATATATATATATATATATATTAGATCATGAAGCCATTGATCTAACTTTTGAGTTTTTTGATTTAAAACCATATTTCAATCAACACCATTATGCCTCTTGGATTTTGGGGATTGCTGCTACAAAATAATCCATCCACAAACTTGAGATGGTGGTCTAAATCAAAATATCATAGTCATGGATTCGATATGTGTATGTCATATTTTTTATTTTCTAGCTTCCCTTAATAATTGATATCATAAATTGGGGTAATTTGGAATGTGAAATTGACTTTTTGACACCTTAGTGATTAAATATACGATTGAACCACGAGTATAAGTGGTTTTCCAATGAGATGATTGATTTTCATAAATTGTTTATAGTTTGAGATATTGTAATTGACATATTTAATATGGTTGGGTTGAGATAATTAATCAGGGATAATTAATTATGGTATAATGGTTGAGTATATGACATTATTAACGGTTCATTAGTTATGTTCTATGATATTTTATTATGGTAATTAATCGTGGGATTAATTATCATAAGTTATGATTTGATTTTGATAATTTATTTTGTAGAATTAAATTTGGAATGAGATTAAGGTTGATTGATTAATTAAATGATTTATTAAATAATGGGTTATTCACATAGTTAAAAATGAGTTAAATAATGTGTTTTACAATATTTAACTAGTCTTTGAATTAGAAATGTATTTATTTTAATATTTCTTTTTGAATTAATAAATTATGTAAATGATTGATAATCTGGGTGCTAGACATGGATTTATTCACCAATAGTTATCCAAGAACTTATGATGTGAGGGGGTGGATGTGGTGATCTAAACCAGATGTGATTTGGGGTTATAGATTTGGTCATCAACAGAAGATCAAATTTTGGGTTTTTGGAATGGATATATACAAAACATGATTTTCGGGGTGTGTGACAATGAATTAAATAGAAAATGAATGAAAATAATTAATTATGAAATGTATTAGAGACATGAATCAAACATGAGGTTAATGTGTTTAGACAACGAATAAATGACTCTGTGATAATTGTTTAGTTATGATTTGTACTTATGTGTTAATATAATTGAATAAACTATATTTTTATAGGGATTGTTTTAGACATCGTTGGTGGTGGCCTATTGAGTGTAACAGACACCCTACTCTGGACTGTAAATCAGCCCCGGAGAGGCTTTTTTATTATAGGACTGGATATAGGCAAGGCCCTGGGATATGATGTTGTTTGGGAAAGGAAAATTGGTGAGGGAAATAAATTTGGTTCGAGACCTTCTATGGAGATGTCATGTTTTTACTTTTAGTTGAATTATAGACACTTGGCGCTTTCATTTTTTCATCATCTCTTCCATTTCTTTTGAGTATGATATTTTATATTTTGATTATTTTGTGACATTTGTATTGTTCAGGTAATTTATATGCTTCTGAATTTGTTTGATTTTGTTTGATTATGATAGTAAATTAATCTGATAAAAGTCGGTATATTATCCCCACGAATGACTTACCAATCCCTTATTGCTATATGGGACCCTCAACTTTATATGGAGGCGTGCTAGAGTGTATGTGACCGGCCATATCGGGGCCCCGTTGAATGGAACCTAAGTTAGGATTTTACATAAGTATAATTATAGCATTTCATAATGATAATTATATCATAAATACCATATTATTTAATCACATATACTTATATATATTAATCTTGTGATGAAAAAGGAATCATATTATGTCGAGAAGCTAGTAGTCAATGCATCCAGGAATAATGTTATCAATTTTTATGTTTGTGAAAGGGTTATACTGAAAATTGTATATATTTATATAATTTTTATATAAATTTAATTATGAAATTAATATCATATAGAGTTTTTTCATGTAACGTATGTGTAACTGAAACCATACTTTATATGTTCCATGTATAGTTTGAATGAATCACTTCGATTTGAGGGGGCGACAGTCCAGACTTCCACCAACGATGCTATATTATTAACATAAAATGGAAAGTACTAAAGTTATGATTAATAAAATTATCAGTTATTTATAATTAATCCATAAATATCATACATATAATATCTAAATACAGTTTGTATAATAATGTTCACTAAGAGAGGTGGTTATGGAAAAATAAACAATCATCGTCTCATGAGGAAATAGTCAACTTTATAGAGAAACTGTATCTTCATTAACCATTCGATGGACGTGTGAGTATGTTTAGGTGAACCCTTAGAATACAATAAAATTGTATATTATTGAATCTATTAATGTTATACAAGAGTATTATAAGTTGAGATGATCAGTTGTATAATGTATATAAACTAAAAAGATTCAACAAAAACGTAACCCCTTAATCAGGTAACTTCTTTTGGTTTTTACCAAAAGGCATCCTTGGTATAATTTATTTACAAATAAAGGACTATAGCTATGTGGTAAAGATATTGGGAACCTATATATTTATATATTTTCAAAACATAATGGTTTGATAGGTGTGGGGAATTTAGAGAGGTGGTGGCCATTTTTAGGGATGAAAAATAACTCACATGGTATTTTTGGAAAAACATTAGATGGAAAGATGTTATTACCTAAAAATATAATAAAAACCCAATAAACTAAATTATATATTTTTTAAGGACCATATATTTTCTAATTATTTTTACAAATGGATATGTAAATTGGGACCTTACATTAATAGTTTAATTATTTAATATTTTTAATTTTGACTAAATAATTATAATTAATTATATTTACATTCCATATTATTTTTTGAGAAAGGCCATATTATAAATTATAAATTATCTAGATTAGAAATATCAAATCCATTTTTCCAAATTATAAATAATTTTTTTTAATGAATTAATTTATAGTTCATCTCCAAATCTAGAAAAAATTGCAGGTTTTTAATGTATAACTATCCGAAATATTGATAAGTTTTTATAGTTAATTTCAATGTGAAATTGACAACAATTACATATATTTATTATGCACATAAAAACTGTATACAATTAATATTTCAAATCAATTGAAAATATAATATAACCATATAAATAAATTTGATTACAAATCAGTTCTGAACAGTAATTCATTATTTTAACTACTAATTAAAAATAAAATATTTCAGAAAAATATGAAAATTTCACCCTATCACAATTATTATGATTTTATTTCAAAGATTATTTTTTTACACATTAAATCAATTAATTTTTAAGAATTCATATATTAAATGGTTCTCTATCCAACAGAGGTTAATATTCATTAATATATATATAGTCTTTTATATGTAAAATATTGTGGGTTTGTTTCTTAGGTATATCCAAACTAATGGATGATTATAGAAAATATTTTATTAAATATATAGAATTTAAATTTGATTTAAATAATTAAGTAATTTTTATTATGATAAAACACTTTTTTAAGTGTAAAATTAAAAATATTAATTTTTATATAAAATTTATTCTTATATTCATTTTTTTAATTGGTGACCAATTAATGAATTTTATATTTATATAAATAATAAATTTTCATTATTAATTAATACTATTCTTAACTAATCACTTAATGGAAAGGATATATAATATTATATTAAATAATAATTTTTTATTAATACATTGTTATTTTTTGAAACTCGGTCATGTGTGTACCACATGATACAGATGAAGGTTTCTCTTGCATGTAACAGAAGGTATTGAGGGAGGGATCTCTTGCCTATAATATAAGATAACTCAATGTTACATAAATTGAAATATATAAAATATATTTTATGTAGTAAATATATTTTAATGTATCATGATTTTATATTACCTTCCACGCTTGTGGTAACATGTCAAGACCAATTTCAAATACATGGTTCTTAAACTAGACTTTTATGACATCAGATTCTCCACACCATTATTAAATTGTGTTCACATGATTTAAACATGATATTGGTGATGGTTGTCAAACTCGTGACTTTTTTTTATTCATTTTTCATTTAATTTCCATTCCTGATTTGTTTTGGGGTTTTACCACTCATTTCGGTGAAAATGGTAGGTTTTGAAAATTTGGGCTGAACCGTGAGCACAATTCTAGATTTAAAAACAAAAATCGTTTCTTCTATAACTCCTTCAATTTTTACTATTTTATACCCATTCTAGTTCCCAATTTGAATACCCTGATATATTAAAATCACCATATCCCTTTGGACCACATATAAATCCAAAATCATGATGCATTTGGGTTTTTGATTAAGGTAATGGGCCTGCCTGTAGGACCATTTCCTACTTTAATTTTATTTAATTTTCCATATCTCATTCAGTTTTTACTTTTTTCCCATTATTCAAACTCCCCCTCAAAGAAAATATCCTGAGGATCAACCCAATTATAGTTTTCGCAATTTTGGAGCGTAGTTGAACCACGAATTAGGGCGATCTTTCAAACTCTTTCTCAAATCGACCTGATTAGATGTGGTAAAATGAATATTTCATAACACCTTAAATTTTCAACCTTTTCCCCCAATTTCAGTCCCCACGTGAACTAATACGACTCATTCGAATATCCATACCAGTTTAGGGTTCATGTAGATTCATATTTTGGTGGATTAGGGCCGATTTATTCAAGATATTTCATGTAAGGGAATTCCTTCTGGGTTCCTTCCATAATATTTTAATTTTATTACCTCTTTCATGAAGTTACACATGTCCATGAGTTGGGGTTCGATCCTAAGGTATGATGTCATATATTTTGGGTCAATTTTTGGGTTGTCTAGGTCTGTATTTTTATTCCATGTGGTGCGGCGGTGGTGCACTTAAGGTTTCACACCATGTTTTGAGGGTTTCAAATCAAAAGGTCGGTGATTCCATGTGTAGCAATTTTGTGACGAGTTAGCTTGCTTGGTTTATTAATTAATCATGTTTATAATCTGTTTGTTCTGTTATATAAACTATTTTTGATGTATTTGGTTAAAAATTTAATTTTTAGTTGAATTATAACTTGAAATTGGGTACTTTTCATTTGTGACTTTTGGGGTAATGTCCGCATTTAGTTTAAAACATATGAAAGTGATTTATTAGTCTTTAAAAGAGATTCCAATTCTGTTTTTTTAATTCCTTATTTTCATGTGGGCCTTGAAAAGTGGTTTTTGAATGAGTTTAAGGTGTAAAACTGTGTTGTACTTCTTGAAGGTGATTTAAGAAAACATGTGTTTTTCATGTGTATCTTTGTGGTATTATTTGATGTATTTTTATAACACTTGGGGGTGGAATAATAATTATTTAATGGCTGATAATTATATTTTGGATTGGTATTGGTATGAATTTGGTTTTTGTTGAGGGGTTTGAAATGGGTTTAGTGTGGAAACAATGGTTATAACTCTTGGGTTTGTTTTATAAAAATTGGAAATGATTTATTTGGTTAAACAATGCTAGGAAAGGGTGTATATATACTGTTTGGGTGAGTGTGTTAAACTAATGTGGGTTTTTGAATGGTAAATTGGTGATTTGAGATGTCATACATTTTTAGAATGTTTTATAAATTACCGAAATGTTATACTAAATAGTGTTTTGTGTGTGAAACACGGGTGTGGGATGTTTTGTGTGAGTTTATTGATAAAATTAATTGTGATGGTAAGAAGAGTATTATGTGACATGTGTGTGGGCTATTATGTGAGTTGAATATCTTTTATTGGTTTTATAAATTTTTTTAAAGGATTTGTAGAAGTGTTAATGAAATGTGAAGAGTGTTGTTGGAAATTTTGGTCTGAGTTTGATTTCAAAATGCATTTGAATGAAAAGTGGAATTTCTGACTTGTGTGATGTACATGGGGCTCTTTGGTTAATGTGTGATTAATAAGTGATATTTTCATGTGAAAACAATACTTCTTGGATTCATGAAATTTTTTGAGCACAAAGGGAAAACCTGGGTATCTAGGAGGGTGGACATGTACTAGTATGCTAGTGATCCCATGGGGTTTGGTCTCATTTTCACTTAGCATGATTGACACTTACAACTCTTACTAAACTATGATGATGTTGATTATTGGGGACCACTTTTTTATGGGTATGTTCCCTACTAGTGGATCGTACACGAGAACAGATATTTCTGATGGTTACTTTCACCGAGATACGAGGTACCTGAGACCCACATTGAGCTAGTTCCTAGGGGTTATTTCCCATTGCTTGTGCTCATTAAATTCTTTTTGACATACCATCGGTATATGGTATTTTTGGATGGAAAATTCAGTAGCTTTGGTATTTATTTTAAAATTGTTGGTCCTTTAAAATTTGCCTGCATGAAAACTGTTTTCATTTATTTTTACATCCTTTAGAAAATTTTGACAATAATTTTTTATTTATAGAACATTCAATGCTTTTTGTCATGAAATGTTTATCACATGGAATATATTAGTGGCGGTATCCTACTGGGATTTTTCTCACACCCTACTTACACCTTTGGGTGTATGTATACTTTCTTATTTTATGTCACAAGTTTGGGTAGGTGTTTAATGCCTTTGGTTTGGGTTTTTAGCGGTCCATCGTGGTGTAGTGTCATTGAGATGGCTTGATGGTGGTGCCTCAATCCATGAGGAGGTTATTGGGCTATAATTTCATGAGTTTAAACATTTGTAATGGTCTTTAAACATTGTTTAAAACTGTGTAATTTAGTTCTGAATTTTAGTAAAAGATGTTTTGGTTTGAAAAATCCAGATTTGATTTCTTGGATTCAATTGTTGTTTTAAGTATACAAACTCGGGTAAATCATTCCCAATTTTCAGTTTTTGATCCCCAGGCACTTGTGCTAGCCCGTGGGGATCGGGAACGCCCTTCGGGCCTTGTAACGGGCTGGGTTTGGTGCCAGTTTTTGTGGAGATTAGATCCGGTTCGTGAGAAAATGGTATCATAGGAGGTTCTTTATTTTTGAGTCATGTTATTTGGGAAATAGTCAGAATAGTATGGAGTTTAGATTGTTTAGAAATGAAATTATAGTTATCGGTAGTGTTCTTGATCACCACACCTCATTATGGGATTCAAGTTGCCAGGGGATGTTAGGAATTATCTATGTCTTTTGGTATTCTTGGTCTGATGATGATTATGGGAAATGAAAAGAGAGTTGGGTTAATGGTCTCAGTGAGCTCGCAGGGTCTGGAAAGCCATGTGGAGACAGAGATATTCCCTAGAGCACTTTCTATGATGGTGAAGTGATTGGAATATGGCTTCCAACCATATGTCTAAGTCACCCACTGAAACTAGTTTCCTCTCGCATTGTTTTGTGCTTTAGTTTTGAAATATTGAAACTTTGGTTTTAAGGTGACTTGGTTTTAAGAAGAATGCTGTTTTTGTGAAATGATTTTTAAATAAAGAGGGAATTGTATGATTTATGAAATGGCGGATCTGAATTTTCAGAATTTTTTTGAAATGGAAAATAGTATGCTTACACCTCTTTTGAAAGTCGGAACCAGATTGAAGTTGGTTTTCAAAAGTGTTTCCAATATAGTTTTCTAAAAAATTAAAGAGTTTTTTAATGGGATGATATGTTTTGAAATTAATGTGAATAACTTGAATGTTAGTTCTTTTCTAAATGGTTGTGTCCTTATGAAATGTTTCGTAAGATGTGAATTGGGATTTTGATCTCATTGTTGGCAATTTTGAGAAAAAGGATGGGTTGGTTGACCATTTTGTTTTTGAAAAGTGGAAATAATTTTAGTTTTATCATTTGGTATTTTAATGAGAGAACACATTCATGGGGTTATATGGGATTAAGGATGGTTGATGGAATGACTGGATGAGTGTCGAGAAGAATATGAGGAGGTTGCCCAGTGTGGCACAAAAACATGCAGGTGTGAGGCCCATGGGGTACCATTGTTGGATATGCTAACCGTTGAAGCATTGGTTTTCAAAAAAATGTTTTTAAAGAAAAACATGATGTCTTGATGAATTTTTTGGGATGGTGTATACTGTGTGTTTTTGTAAAATGTTGATTTTGTGGGATGTTTTGAGACCATGAACCCCTCCTATTCGAACTATGTTTTTGGTTTGTGTTTGGTCGGTAAGCAGGGTAGAAAGACCGATTAGTAGTCTCATTTGAGATATGTTTCTAGAAACCATTAAGGTTGTTCCATTAATGTGTTTGGATCTGTTTTGTGGAATGTTTTTACCAATGGACCATCTTGGTTGGGTCCTTGGGTTCACCCGTTGGATACGGTATGCCCCCATTAAGGGTTAGTGCAGAATTGAAGTGCAACCGGGATTGTTTCGTCGTTGAAAAATCCTCTAGTTGATCAATGTAAGGAATCTATTCTTGAGAATTGTAGAATGAGTCTACACCATTTACATTCTTGGTCTTTTTTTCGGATCCTCTTGTTGTAGAAGAGTTCTCGTTGATGGTTAAAAGAGACCATAGTTTTTTAAGATACCTTATTCGTCAAAGGTGGAAGTTTTCTAGGGTTGTCAGTATGGATAGGTATAAGAGGGCCTCTGAGTCCTTCATAGTCTCTTCGATGAAGGGGTTTATGTTAGACCACCCGTGTGGGAAATCTAGCCACAAGAGGCTGTTATGGACTCTTTGTGGAATGTTGTGATGTTTGGGGATATTTTATAGGTCCCCCTCAATATATTATTTCTATCAGTCACTTTGGTAATGTTTGGTGACA
This sequence comes from Viscum album, assembly GCA_963277665.1. Classification (NCBI taxonomy): domain Eukaryota; kingdom Viridiplantae; phylum Streptophyta; class Magnoliopsida; order Santalales; family Viscaceae; genus Viscum; species Viscum album. The sequence goes on along the minus strand of OY728121.1, from coordinate 1,783,217,005 downwards.
CGATGTGATGTCGCGTGCTCGTTTGATTTTAAAGGTAAAGTTGTAAAATATTTTTTGGGCCTTTTTTTCATTAGTGTTTCTCCATTTGGGAGAACTCGACATCCTCTATTTTAGAGGAAGGTGTTTATATGTGTCCTTTATTTCTGTTGTTTTTCACCCGAAGAAACGCGGTGTGATATGAGTGCATCCTCTAAACCCTTATTTCAGTGAAATTCCATGTTATGATAATGTGAGTTTTGGAGTGTGTTATTTCTTCGGGAACCCATCTGGGATTTCATGTAGTTGTTTGTAGCATCAAAAGATGAAATTCTACTCGGGGGTTTCCAAATCCTAACTGCGAGGACGATGATGCATCAATCATTCCCGCTCCCGCCATAGGTCCCGGAGAGAAGCTGACACATTGTCAAAAGAAAATCCCAGTGTAGTTTTTATCCTTATACAAATAACTATTCTTAGTATGAGATATGGGAATAGTTTAAACATTTGTTGCTGTCATCTTCATTTTTTTTCATTCGGTGGAAAGAGGTGGAGGGCCTCATCCCCATGTTGTCACGAACCAACCTGGGTCGACCCTGATCCAGTCACCCAAGCCGGTCCACGGCAGGTCCCGAGGGGCGTTCCTGATCCCCCCAGGATGGAAAAAAGTTTCGGGCATCCAAACCATAAACATTGGGAATGATTTGGCCCATGTGAAATAGATAAACAGAAAAATAAAAACTGACGATAAAAATAAAAACCAGCAGCGGAAAGAAAAAAAATGGCACATACATCCTTGTGACCCTTTGGTCACCTCCCAACTAAGGCCAACCTTTCCCCCATAACGAGCAACTCGGCCATGAAAACCTGAGCAAGGTGAACCTGCAATTGAAAAGATATAATAGGCATGAGAACCAAGATGTTCAGTAGGGATGCCAAAGTAACCCATATAATCCAACCAAAACCACTTTCCAAAAACAATCCCAAAACACTAGTTTGCACATAAAAATATAAAAAAAAGTTTTTCATATATTAAAGGAAAAAGGATCTTGTTTTAACATCTCAAAAAAAAAACAACACACGCTAATACACGTTTTCCCCAAAACAATGCTTTTCTTGAAAACTGAGATTTCAAATTCATGTTTATCACATTTGTGCAAAAGAAGAACAGGAAATAAATAAATGCTGGAAATCAAGTGCAAGTAAAAGTAAAAAAGTAGATATAGGCAACAACCATGGGTGACCCTAAACATCCCTAGAAAAACCCCTGGATGTACTCGGGTTCAGACTACATGCCGGCATGGTACTCCACAGTCAATAACCAACTGGCCGCCCCAACAGCCAACCAGTGGCATGCCCCACAAGGCCTACCTACCAAGGGGGGACTAACCCGTCTAATCGGGGTTAGCCAGAAACCGTCACTCGATTCTCTAAAAGACGCACAGCAACCCATGGGGATTTCGATAATACTGTGTAAGTAGGAGACCCTCGCACGCGTGACTCATCTCACCGCACTGGTCAACCCCTTACACGGACACCACTACATGACAACCTTTGAAGGGAAGTCCCCCTGTAGAGATTCCCACAAATATGTATATATGAAATTCTTTCACATTCATCAAGGTGCCAACCTGGCCTTCATAGCATGCACAGTTTTCAAAACATTTTGTAAATGAGTTATGTTTCCAATCGGGCACACACATTTTTCCCAAAAGTCAGTGCAAAGAAATTCTTTTCAAGGAGTCAACAAAAATATTACAATTCAGTTGGAAGAGCAAAATGGGCCTTTAACTTGGCATTCCCAAATGCATTACACAAAAAATTTCACAACTATCAATTACATTTTCAAAACCAAACTAGCCCTTAAGATCAAAACACGCACTCAAACAATACAAGATTAACAAATGGGCCATTAAGAAAAAAAACCATCTAACTCAAACCAAAATCCAAACATGACAACTTATTTTCATCACTCTTGAAATACCAATACATTTCATAAAAAATTTCCTCTTTAAGAAAATACAGTTATTAGGTGTCGTTTTCATTTGGAGGCACATCCATGTGACCACCTACTACTCCCATGGATGTGCCAACATCCAACGGCACATATGGTTTTTAGAAGAAGCACCTTAGAAACCAATCTCATAAAACACATAGCATTGAAACCAAACCCAATTCTTCCACAACACTTTATGAAAGAAAATAAAATCTTTCAAACCAACCACCATTTCCAAAACATTTTCCAAAACAACCCATTGGTTCATCATTTTGTAAAAAAATCACACCAAACCAAATCTTACACCTCCAAAACACAATCACTATCAGTTACAACCAAAAACATCACAAGGAACTCAATTTAACTTTACTAAGAGCCTAAGAAATTCATATAAACTAAAATTAAAAGCCACTTTTGGAAATTTAAAACAGCAATATAACTTCGTCAGATGATATTCATAAATGTAATAAAGATTTAAACGATATAAAAGGATTAATTGAAAAAATTAAAGTGCTCAAGGTTTGAATCAAAAAGGGAAAATAGTTGGAAACACCTACCTCAAATAATTTGGTCGAGCCGACGCTTTCGAAAACACACTTCCAACTGCTCACATACATGCACTCCCACAAAAGCGCACACACTAGAAAAAAATTATCTCCACACCGTAACAACACAGTTGACAACCAAAGTTAGTGCGGTGCGGACCAACACACAACCAAATAAAAACCAGGGACTCAAAAAAACCATAAGACACTAAAAATGATGACGCAAAACAAAGCAGTGACATAGTGAGACATTGCAAAAATAAAAATTCAGGTAAAGCCGACTGTGGACCAGATACAGACTTCAAGGGTCTGCAACTCAAATGCACATATAAACTAGAATGAGAATATATAACAAAGTATAAATATTACCTTACCCAAATATCGGCGAGGGGAAATGAGACCGCGCCCGAGCAAAGCTGAGGTGCTGTGAAGAGGGTCCGGTCACGCCGGAACAAGGCAAAGGCGCTGCGCAAGGGGTCTGGTTGCACCCAAACAAGTCAAAGGCGCTGCGCAAGGGGTCAGGTTGCGCCAGAACAAGGCAGAGGCACCATGAAAGGGTTCGGGATGTGCCGGAACAAGGCCGAGGCACCGCGCAAGGGTTCATGTTGAGCCGGAACACGGCGGAGGCACCGCGCAAGGGTTCGGGTTGCGCTGGAACAAGGCGGAGGCGCTGCGAAAAGCCACATTCGCCGTAATCACACCGGAAATGGGGCTAGGCTCACCGGAAATGGCTATTGCCGGTCGGAGGGACGCCGACAGAGGTGCAGGGGAAGGGAGATCTGGCGTGGCGGTAGCGCGGTCTGGCGGTGAGATCGAAGGGGGAGCTGGTGGGGACGACGTAGCAGGGGGAGATGAAAAACCGGCTGGGGGTGCTTGTGCGGCGAGGTAGACCGGCAGAGGCGGGGTCGGCCGGAGCAGGCAGGTTCGGCTGGAGCAGGTGGGTTCGGCCGGGCAAACGGAGTCAGCCGGGAGGGGGGGGTTGCAGGTTAAATAAAAGGAGGCCGGCAGGGGGGGGGACACGCGGCGGAGCCGAGGGCGGTCGGCGCTGACAGCAGCAGACGGCTGTGGACGGCGGTGGACGAGATGTTGCTGGAGGCGGGGTCACGCGGAGGGTTGGGGGGGGGCAAACCAAGAAGGGGGGGGGGAGAGAGACAGGGGAGAGAGGGGGCAGGGGGGCGGCTCGGGTAGATTAGGGATGGTTTTTTTATCTTACACTAATAATAATAATATAATTAATAGTAATAATAATTTAACAAACATTAATAATAATAATTATCATACCAAAATAACAAATAATAATAATAATAATAAATCATAATTATTATAAACATATATACATATATAAAAATATATATAACATATATAAACATAAATACATGTATAATCCTATATATAAAATATAAAAACATATAAATATACATAAACATATGTATAAACATATATACACATAAGCATATAACATCAAAACATATTTATTTATAAACATATGTGTATATATATTCACCTATATACATATATACACATAACTTATATATATATACACACAACGTTTAAACATAAACGTATACAAATGCAGATACACATATATATGCACATATATAAACATACAAACATACATATTCATATATACACACACATAATGCTAAAACTGAATGATCGTGCGGTATTCGCACACCATACGGTATCCAAGCGGACTGCAAGCAGGCTACACGTGCCCAAGAGAACGGAGAGCCTTAAGCATACGGTGTTTGCGCACTAACCCAAACCATAAACTCATCCCAACATTAAAAATTAAACCGAGAATCACCCACACTTACGCAAAAACACCCGACGCCAAGAGAAATAAAATAAATAAAATGACAAAAAAACAGGTGTGACAAATCTCCCCACCACAAACACTTTCTGCCCTCAGAATGTCACCAAGACAACAGTTAGCATACCTCGAGTCTGTACCCAGTCAAAACTAGAAGAAACTGAGAGGCTAGGTGTGGCCATTACCAACACAAGTCACACCCGACCAACTCGAGTACAATTATTGTCCGAGGTTTGAGGGTAGAACACGGGAGGGTTCTCCCGACCACAGAAAGCTACTAACACGGAGACCTTGAAACTCGAACACACCACCCCTTGGGGGGGGGGGGAACACGGGAACACCCAAACCAAACCCATTAAATTTATCCACATAGACCGAACAACACTCAGGTACTTAAACAGAAAGCTTTCTAAGAAATGACCCAAAAACCCGAGGATAAAAAAAATTTACTCAACCCCTCACACACCGACTGAAGAAAAACCTCACCGCAACCAGCGTCTAGGGAATTCCCAGCCCAAACTTAGAAAGGACACCAAAACAACGCCTATTAATTTCACAAAACCAAACATCCCCATAACGCACACAATTGAGACCCAACTAAAAATTAAAATGACCCATTCATTCGCGGGTACATCACTCTTCAAGGAGAACTGAACGATTTGAAAACACACTACGAAAAGATAATACCGCTTAGACTACGGTTGAACAAGTTCATCACATCACCACGACTATGATGAGGTTACAATGCTAACAAGAATAGGACCCAGAAACTTTGGATATTTCCTTTTAGAAATCTGAAAACATAATCCGAAGTGAGGTTCTACACACCCTCGGCAACTCCTCACTGCACACGAGATTCGCCACGAGACCTGTGGCTGGGGCCCTGATGGCTGAAGCATCTCTTGCCTCATAGTCAAGAATTTTCATCTCCTGGTCACTAACTACTTCACGAGCGACCCTTCTTCCAAAACTCTTCCTGGTTGCCTGAACAGCCACACAGTATCAAGACTTCAAAGGGATGCGGCAAGGCGACTTAGAATGTCTGGACAGGCCATACTGGTGGAACACAAGAGAGCAGTCCGACGAACTATGAGCCAGTACCGACGAGGATGGTTTCTTGGAGACAGGTTCCACTGGCCCACACTCCTTTCTAGGTGGGGTACCTTCGCGGAAGTCGACCACTGTTAATCACACCCAAAACTCCAACGACGATGAGACATCTCATCTTTACTTGTCTAAAAATTAACCCTCAAATAAAACCGAGACGGTACGCACCCTAACACCCAGGGATTTCCCAACAACCTGAAGACCCACTCATATTCCACAACCACAAAACTACCCCTCACGAACTTTGATTTCTTTGATTGGTAGGAAACATGAAAAAGAACTAAAAACTGGGCATGACTCATTATCACCATAGAGACCTTTCTGGGCGGCATACTCATGACAACACGCGAAACATCATCGAAACCAGCATCAAGCCAAACTCAATCAAGGAAACAACACAAGCCAAGGTCAAAAGTCCTATAAGACAAACATATACAAATGAAGGCATAAATCTCTTTCCAAAAACATCATTTCTTTAAAATCATAAAACTCTCCTATGGCACCTTATGAACCATCACATGCGAGTTCATTCAATCTCGCTCACATCGTCTACAAACAAGTTCCCCAATGCACTCTTCATACATACCCTCACACATGTGACCCTCCATAAGAGTTCAAAGGTTCAAACACTTCATTCCTTACCAAATCCAAAAACATACCATATTGTTCCAAACCAATACACTTCCTCTTTAAAAACCCACTTTACAAATTTCGAAAACAATTTGGATGAAACCCCTTTTTTTCTATTTCAAAACCACTTCATTTACAACACAGACACACACATAGACCGAGTTTAAAACAAAACACTACCAATTATAATCCAACAGAATAAGGGACTAGTGTGTGTACTTAACTCGGCGACATGGTGGTGAGCCATGCCCCAGGAAAGACATAACACTAAGAGGACCTTAAACCGGGTACATGGACTCCACATGGGTCACCACCCCACGTGAGGCCGCAATGTGAACCGATTCACTCTCATTGTCATCCCTCAGTCCAAAATAACCAAAGACAAAAGACTCAAATCCCGGACTAACCTTGGTAACTCAAGTCTCGTCATGAGTGGTGGTGATCAAGCACCAACCCGTAACCTACCTCTTGAGCCCCAAAAGTCCTAATCTCCTTCTACCAGACACCCCAAATAACAAGAACCTCCTCCGATACCATTTTGTTATGAACCAGCCCGGGTCGACCCTGAGCCGGTCACCCGAGCCGGTCCGCGGCACGTCCCGAGGGGCGTTCCCGATCCCCCCGGGATGGCAACATGTGTTGGGCATCCAAACCATAATCATTGGGAATGATTTGGCCCATGCAAAACAGATAGACATAAAAATAAAAACTGATGATAAAAATAAAAACTAGGAGTGGAATGAAACAAAACGATACATACCTCCTTGTGACCCTTTGGTCACCTCCCAACTAAGGCCAACCTTGCCCCTATAACGAGCAACTCAGCCATGAAAACCTGAGCAAGGGGAACCTGTAACTGAATAGTTATAATAGGCGTGAGCACCGAGATGCTCAGTAGGGATGCCAAAGTAACCAACAGAATCCAACCAAAACCACTTTCCAGAAACAATCCCAAAACAGTAGTTTGCACATACAAAGATAAACAAACGTTTTTCATATTTTAAAGGAAAAAGGATCCCGTTTTACCATCTAAAAAACAACACACGCCACAACATGTTTCCCCAAAACAATGAATTTCTTGAAAACTGAGATTTCAAATTCATGTTTATCACATTTGTGCAAAAGAAGAACAAGAAAAAAGTAAATGCTGGAAACGAAGTGCAAGTAAAAGTAAACAAGTAGATATAGGCAACAACCTTGGGTGATCCTAAACATCCCTAGAAAAACCCCTGGACGTATTCGGGTTCAGACTAAATGTCGGCATGGTACTCCACAATAAATAACCAACCGGCCGCCCCAACAGCCAACCAGTGGCACACCCCATAAGGGCTAACTACCAAGGGGGGACTAACCCGTTTAATCGGGGTTAGCCAGCAACTGTCACTCGATTGTCTAAAAGACGCCCAGGAACCCTTGGTGATTTCAATAATATTGTTTAAGTAGGAGACCCTTGCACACATGACTCATCTCACCGCACTTGTCATCCCCTTACACGGACACCACTACATAACAAGCCTCTAAGGGAAGTCCCCCTGTAGATATTCCCACAAATATGTATATATGAAATTCTTTCACATTCAGCAAGGTTCCAACTGGGCCTTCATAACATGTGCAGTTTTCAAAACATTTTGTAAATGAGTTAAGTTTCCAGTCGGGCACACACATTTTCCCCAAAAGTTAGTGCAAAGACATTCTTTTCAAGGAGTCAACACAAATATTACAATTCAGTTGGAAGAGCCAAATTGGCCTTTAACTTGGCATGCCCAAAGGCATTACCCAAAAACATTTCACAAATATCATTTACATTTTCAAAACCAAACTATCCCTTAAGATCGAAACACTCACTCAAACAAATCAAGTTTACCAAACGAGCCTTTAAGAAAAACGACCATCTAACTCACACAAAAATCTAAACAGGCCAACTTATTTTCATCCCTCTTGAAATACCAATCCATTTCATAAAAAAATTCCTCTTTAAGAAAATACAGTTTTTAGCTGTCGTTTTCAGTTGGAGGCACATCCATGCGAGCACCTAGTGCTCCCATGGATGTGCCACCATCCAACGACACATATGGTTTTTAGAATAATCACCTTAGAAACCATTTTCATAAAACACATAGCATCGAAACCAAACTCAATTCTTCCACAATACTTTATGAAAGCAAATAGAATCTTTCAAACCAACCACCATTTCAAAAACATTTTCGAAAACAACCCATTGGTTCATCATTTTGTCAAACAAGCAGATCAAACCAAATCATACACCTCCAAAACACAATCACTATCAGTTACAACCAAAAACCTCACAAGGCACTCAATTTAACTATACTACGATCCTAAGCATTTCATATAAACCAACATTAAAAGCCACTTTCGGAAATTTAAAACAGCAAAATAACTTCGTCAGATGATTTTCATAAATGTAATAATGATGAAACGATATAAAATGATTAATTGAAAACATTCAAGTGATCAAGGTTTGAATAAAAAAGGGGAAATTGTTGGATACACCTACCTCAATGAATTTAGCCGAGCCGACGCTTTCGAAAACACACTGCCAACTACTCACGTACATGCACTCCCAAAAAAGCACACGCACTATAAAAAAATTATCGCCACACTTTAACAACATAGTCGACACCCAAAGTTAGTGTGTCATGTACCAACGCACAACCAAATAAAAACCAGGGACTCAAAAACAACATAGGACACTAAAAAGGATGATGCAAAACAAAGCAGCGACACAGTGAGACATTGCAAAAAAAAATTCAGGTAAAGCCGACTCTGGACCAGATAAAGTCCTCAAGGGTCCACAACTCAAACTAACATATAAACTAGCATGAGAATATATGACAAAGTATAAATATAACCTTACCCAAATATCGGTGAGGGGAAATGAGACCGTGCTCGAGCATAGAGGAGGTGCTGCGAAGAGGGTCGGGTCGCGTCGGAACAAGGCAAAGTCACTGCGCAAGGGGTCAGGTTGCACCGAAACAAGGAAAAGGCATTGTGCAAGGGGTTGGGTTGCGCCAGAACAAGGAGGAGGCGCTGCGTAAGGGTTCTGGCTGGTTCATGACACAAGTTATCTCCCATTGACATTCTTTACACCTTTTATTTTCTTTGGGTTTGGGGGAAATGTTTTAGATTTTTCTTGAAATGTTGACGGAAATTTTAGTAGTAACCATTCCATAGAAAACCATGGAGGTATAAGGATCCACATGGTTAGCGCACAATTTCCCAAACTGTGCAGGCTAACCATGCGGTCGTCCCAACTCTTTATGTTTTGGGGTCTTTCTGTGCCGACCTGTATTTGTATGTTAAGAGGGTTGGAACTTATGGTGGGGAGACCCACTGTGAGTCTCATGTATATTATTTTGAATATGTCTAATGGGATTTTACCCCTTGTACCGGGGAGTTTTTTAGGGGCTCCCCTTTTTGTTTCTTGATTCTATCCGGGAAAAATTTAATCTGTCTCTTATGGTGGGGAGCCCATTTGTGTATCCTTGTACCAGTAACTCACATTTATCCTTGGTCATGGCTTGGAAGTGGGTAGTATCATTCGGATCTATATAAACAACTAAATATTCCTTGGGTAAACGTTGCAGTTGGGGAGTGCCCAATGGTTTAGTTATTTCAAGGTATGTGCAACCTTTTTCGATGTTCTTATCTGTTTGGGAAAATTGCTTGAGCCTTATTCAGATAGTGTATGTGGATTTTTATATTAGAATAAATCCTGAATGTGGTTGATCATTACAGTAAAGAGGATTATGTTTTTGTTGTGAATTATTCCTTCCTTAATTGATCACTGGAGGTGTTTTGGGCTTTGGGGGCGAAGCATAGCAAAGGAGTCTATTTCTGCCATTCAGTTGGGTTTGGTTTTTTTCATTGTCCTCGTTGTGGATTTCTAAGGGTGAAAAGTTTTATGGTAGGTAGAATTGTCACACTCATGACTTATTTTATTAATTTTTCATTTAATTTCCATTCCTTATTTGTTTTGGGGGTTTACCACTCATTTTGGTGAAAATGGTGGGTTTTGAAAATATGGGCCGAACCGTGAGCCCAATTCCAGAATTAATAACAAATTTCGTTTCATTGATAACTCCTTCAATTTTTACTATTTTATACCCATTATACATCCCAATTCGCATACCCTGATATATTAAAATCACCATATCCCTTTGGACCACATAGAAATCCAAAATCATGATGGGTTTCGGTTTTTTATTAAGGTAATGGTTCTGCCCGTAGGCCCATTTCTTGCTTTAAATATTTTTTTAATGTTTCCATATCTCATTCATTTTTTACTATTTTCCTGGGATTCCACGTCCCTCTCAAATCCAATATCCCGAGTATCACCCCCATTATAGTTTTCGAAATTTTGGAGCTCATATGAACCATGAATTAGAGAGATCGTTCATAATATTTCTCAAATCGACCAGATTTGACGAGGTAAAATGAATCAATCATAACTCCTTAAATTTTGATTCTTATTCCCCAATTTTAGTCCCCAAATGACCTAATATGACTCATTCAAATATCCATACCAGTTTTGGGTACTTGGAGATTCATATTTTGGTGGATTTGAGCCGTTTTTCTAGGATATTTCAAGTACGGGAATTCATTCTTGGTTCCTTCCATCATCTTTTAGTTTTATTTCCTCTTTCTTTTAGTTCCTCATGACCAGAAGTTGGGGTTCGATCCTAAGGGATTATTTGATATCTCTTGGGTCAATTTTTTTTTATCTAGATCTGGATTTATATTCCTTGTGGTGCGGCGGTGGTACGCTTAATGTTTCACACCAATTTTTGAGTGTTTAGACACAAAAGGTAGGTGATTCTATAGGTAGCCATTTTATGATGAGTTAGCTTGCTTGGTTTATTAATTTAGCATGTTCATAATCTGTTTTGTGTGATGTAAAAACTGTTTTTGATATATTTGGTTAAACATATAATTTTTAGATGCATTTTAGCGTGAAATTGGGTACTTTTAATGTGTGACTTTTGGGGTAATGTAATCATTTAGTTTATAACATATAAAAGTGATTTATTAGTCCTAAAAGGGGATGCCAATACTGGTATGTTAATTCCTTATTTTCATGTGGGCTCTGAAAAGAGTTTTTTAAATGGGTTTAAGGTGTAAAACTGTGTTGTACTTCTTGAACGTGATTTATGAAAATGTGTGTTTTTCATGTGTATCTTTGTGGTATTATTTGATGTATTTTTATAACACTTGGGGGTGTATTAATAATTATTTTAGGGATGAATGTTATGTTTCAGATTGTTATTGGTATGATTTTGGTTTTGAATGAGGGGTTTGAAATGGGTTTAGTGTGCAAATAATTGTTATACCTCTTGGGTTTTTTTATAAAAATTGCAAATATTTTCTTTGGTTAAACAAATTTGGGAAAGGGTGTACATGTACTGTTTGGGTGACTGTGTTAACCTAATGTGTGTTTTTGAATGGTAAAGTGGTGATTTTAGATGTCAAACATTTTTAGAATGTTTTATAAATTGCCTAAATGTTTTACTAAATTGTGTTTTGTGTGCGAAACATGATTGTGGGATGTTTTGTGTGAGTTTATTGATAAAATGAATTGTGAAGGTGAGAAGGGTATTATGTGACATTTGTGTGGGTTGTTATGTGAGTTGAATATCGTGTAATGATTTTATAAATTTTTTTAATGGATTTGTGGAAGTGTAAAAGAAATGTGAAAAGTGTTGTAGGAAATTTTGGTGTGAGTTTGATTTCAAAATGCATTTTAATAAAAGTGGAATTTGTGACTTGTGTGACATACATGGGTCTGTTTGGATAATTTGTGATGCAAAAGTGATATTTTCATGAGAAAACTGTGTAGGACCCCGGGACACCCTGAGAGGGCAGAGGTGAATCAGGGTGTCAAATTTTTTTTTCTTAAAGTTTTGGATCTTGTTCCCACGTTGGTAGGAACTACTTAAACCTATATGAAGGATATGATCAGCAATGACACATTCACATGCAGAGAGATGACACAACTATTTTTACTTGGTTCACCACTATGGGCTACGTCCAAGGAGCATACACCAACAGGTTGTCGGTCGTACCTGAATCCACTATGAATCACAAGCTGTAGATTACAATTGTTCGGGCACAATCACTATGTCCTAGGATCACTGCCTTTACAAAATTTCAGGGATAGCTCACCGCTTCCCTTGGGTCACTCCCGTTGACTCCCCCTGGCTCACTGCCATTGGTGAAGTCTCACTCATTTTATAGACGTGAAGGTCTCTTCAATAGATTTGCATTGAAGTATTTGTCTCCTGTTCAGCATGATACTTTGCTTGCATCAGAGTCCTGAGTGGATGCTATTTTGTATTCAACCTTTTACTTTTGTGCAATGAATGAATGCTTAGATCCCCTTGTCTTTGTTTTCCTGAATTACAATCACTTGTGTGATTTCTCAATAAATTATTCTCTGTGGAAGTATAAATTTCATCCACTGATGAATACCCCGTTTTCCCATGTCCACTGGGTGAACAAGCTTTTAAAGGGCCTTCGCAAAGTACCCTACTTCACAAGGCCCCCAATTTTGGAAAGCTCAACCAAATCTTTACAGAGCCCCTGCCTTTTCGCGAAGTGCAATCATGAAGAACTCTCAGGATGCTCCAGCCTTTACAATGCATGGCTATCGCGGAGCTCCTGCCTCTTCGCGAATCTCACTGAGCCAACGCGGGGCACACGACTTTCGCGGAGCAAGAATAGTCACCGCGAAGGTCCTCTTTCGCTAAGCACACTGCCTTCGCGAGAGACCTTTGTTAACCGAGAGCAAAGTATTTTCACTGAAATTATCTCTACTTCTCTTGAGTGGGTCGGCCTCTATTTATAGGCGATTCCACCGACCCTCAACCCTTCCGCGCGAAGTCAGTGCCACGTCAGCTCAAATCGCGAAGCATCGAAGTTCCCGCCAGAATTCTCTCCAAATCGCAAAGCACAACTGAAATTTTCCATTCGCGGAGCTCGTCGTAATCGCAGAGCATCCTGTCAATTACATCGCACCTTCACCACGATGCTCCCTCGCAAAGACATTCATTGCCGCGAAGCTCCCTTGCAAAGCCCTTCATCGCTGTGACGCTCTCCAGCCTCTGCCATTCGCGAAGCTTGACATAATCGCGAATAATCACTGCCTCCATTATTCTGGTGTTCGCGAAATCCAATCCATGCATCCCATATTCGCGAGATTCATGCATTTTCCATATTTAATTATTATCTTCAAAGAAATCCACTTTTTTCGATGCTCACCAACCTCCAAATTTTGGACCCCAAAAATTTGGCAAAAACTGGAAAACGGCGCCACCTTGTATATGCTCTTTTTGTCCGCCTCCAGATCATCCATTCCTTTTTCGATGTTCCTTGAATAAAACATGGATCATTATCCACAGTCCCCAAACTCGACATGCCACCATGGAATCTCCTTTGTCATCAAATTTTTATGTCACCTGTTTTCTTTTTCAACAAGAACGATCACCTCAACAACACTTCTTCTTGGTGATATGTATCCTTCAGCAACTCTTCTTCTTTTATCACAAACTCCACAATTGTGATATGTATTATTTGAAGGCATGTATTCAGCATCGGCATCTTCTATGACAATGTGATGTGCATGGATATCGCAGAAGTGCAATGTTCATGGCCGTCACAAAATGCCAATCCCATTCACATTGTCTTCTTCTTCAACCATCTTCCTCTACTTCAGAAAAAACATACGATTCTAGTCATCAAGAAGTCTCTTGCATGGTTCTCATGAAATCATGAAGTGTTTCATGGTCTTCATCAAATCCCATTCTTCTTTAATCATCCTCAGATGGATTACACCTCACATTCTTCATTTTTATAAATAATGTATCACCTTTGACACATGTTCTTTGAACATACGATCAATACAATAGTAGTTTGAATCACCATTCCTCTACTTCAGAGGAGTACTTCATGATCTCCTTTATTTTGATCTTCCAATCCTCCATTTCATTGGTGTACTTCATTATCTCCTTCGTTATGATCTTCATTGACAACTATTGAAAACAAATACAAACTTATACACAAAGTGGTTCCAACAAACTGTACTTCTTGGATTGTTGAACTTGTTTGAGCACAAAGGGAAAACCTGGGTATCTTGGTGGGTGGACGTGTACTAGTATGATAGTGATCTCATGGGGTTTGACCTTAGTTTCACTTATCAAGATTGATTCTTACAACTCTAAATAAACTATGATGATTATTATTATTGGGTACCACTAGGTAATGGGTATGTTCCCTACTAGTGGCTCATGCACGAGAATAGATATTTGTGATGATTACTTAGACCGAGATACGAGGTACATGAGACCTACAATGAGCTAGTGCCTAGGGGTTATTTCCCATTGCTTGTTCTTATTAAATCCTTTGTAAATATCGTAGGAATATGGTATTTTTGGCTGGAAAATTCAGTAGCTTTGGTATTTATTTTAAAAATTTTGGTCCTTTAAAATTTTCCCACATGAAAACTATTTTCATTTATTATTGCATCATTTAGAAAATTGTATCTAGAATTTCTTATTTATAAAACTTGGAAAGCTTTTTGTCATGAAATGTTTATCACATATAATCTCTTAGTGGTGGTTTCCTACTAGGATTTCACTCACACCCTACATACACCTTTTGGTGTAAGTAGACTTTCTTATTTTATGTCACAAGTTTGGGTATAGGTTTTATGCCTTTGGTTTGCATTGTTAGTGGTCCATCGTGATGCAGTTTCATGGAGATGGATTGAGGGTGGTGCCTCTATCCATGTGGAGGTTCTCGGGATATCATTTCATGAGTTTGTAAATTTGTAATGGTCTTTAAATTTTTTTTAAAATTGTGTAATTCAGTTCTGAATTTTAGTAAAATATGTTTTGGTTTCAAAAATACATATTTGATTTCTTGGATTCATTTGTTGTTTTAAGTATAAACACTCGGGTAAATCTTTCCCAATTTTTAGTTTTTGATACCTACGCACTTGAGCCAGCCCGTGGGTATCGGTAACGCCCTTCGGGCATTGTAAAGGGCTGAGTTTGGTGCCGGTTTCAGTGGTGATTAGATCCGGTTCGTGACAAAGGTTTTTTTATATTTCCTATCATTTAAAATCTACATCATGAGAATGGTTCATAATTTATCCCCAATAAAATAGATAATAGAATGAAAAATTGTCATAAGGACTACCACAATACTAGGTCTCTCTATAAGAGAAAAACTATGGAATGTCAAGATACATACATGGAGTAAAATTGTTAATATTTATATACAATGAATGAGGTCATAAATAAAAAATATTTTATTGATAAATATAATATTCTGGGCCACAAATTTATAAATCTTATATTATTTAGAAGACCATTGTTGAGATATACATTAATGTTTTAGGAAATATTTTTTGATTAAAAATACAATCCCTATTGTTAAATAGTCAAATTATTTCCTAATAATATAAGGAAATATTCTTATTTCTTTGAATTATATTTCATATGATCAATTCAACCTTTTGGGTGTTCACTGATAAAATTCTAATTCATTACTTTTCCGCAAATATTTAATTACCAATTATTTATTTTTTTCAAGAATCATTAAAAGAATATTTTTAGATATTTTAAGGCCTATAAATGTGTAAAAAGATAACAATTTATTTTAAACTATCTTCCAAATACAATATGGTTCATAAATTAATCTCTGATCCTTAAATTTTATAGTACTGGTAGATCATTGAAATTTTAATCAAATTTTATAAATAATAAAATGAAATATTTACCAGGAAATTTCTTTGTTAAATAGTTGTTTTCAAACCCTTATCATCCTTTGTTTAGGGGTTCATTCCCCACTAACATTCTCAATTTCGTTGAATATCACCAAAATTATAAATTTTAATTTTCAGAACCCGAATTAATTTAATTTTAAAATTAATATGATGAAAATCCTTGAAAACAGGTTAGTCAATATATATGCTTTTAACTAATGCTTTCAATAGAACCATCATACATAAATATATAATCCATCCATTTTCCACATGTATCCTTAAATGGTCTATGGTAACCCATTAATATTATTTTTATGAATTCTAAATCACGACTCCTTATGTACAATATATAAAAAAATATTATTAATATATGTTATTCATTGTAAAAATTTATTATTAAGGTTTGTAAAAAATGTGAATTATCCAAAGAATATCCATTAGAAGTGAAAATTTAGGCTCATAGTATGGCCATTTGATATGAACTAGGTTTCCTCGTGTCATGCTCAGAACACATTTTCTGTAGTTTTTAATCCTAGGTACATATGTTCAAAAACCATGTCCCCATATATTATCCATACAAGGATGTATTTCTCGGAAGACCCACATAATCAATACCTTCTAAAAATAACATGTTTTTATTCTACATATTTCCTAAAATTCTACATTAGTGTTATGTTATCTATCATATATTTTACTAAATTTATTTTCCAGGGTTGATACTAAACTCTATTAATTCCATGTTTAGGGACATGCCACCAGATATCCTGATTCTAGTGTTTGTTACTAATTACATTGGAGTAGTTATATGGAATAAAATATCAGAGGACTATGAATTTTATATTCTACAGAAAACAAAATACATATGTGTGTCTTGTATTGCAAAATAATATAGCAATTACAACATATTTACTATTTATTTATAAATAAATATCATAGAGGAAATCATTAATCCATATAGAAAATCCCTACATATCATTTATAGTATTCTTTATGGATCCCCTAGGAGTGGAGAATAATAAAGGGGAGATCAAATTATTAGTAACAGAATAATATATCGAATGAAATAATATATCAAAGGGAAAAAAAATTATGACATGTTTAATAAATGAAATCACATTCCAAATAATCGAAAAACAATAAGTTTGTGCATAAAGAATATTAAAATGTAAAAACTGAAAACACATTCCGTTAAAAAAAATAGTTAAGGGAAAATAAAAAGGGAATGGTAAAAACTGATGAAATTATATTTTATCAATGAATTGAAAATGAAATGCATCCATAGATATTTCAACAAAAAATCACATGGACCAATAATATCAAAAACTAAATGGGAGAAAATCCTTATTAATATTTTTCATGTTTGAGGCACATGAAAACCTATACCATTATGATATTATACAAGATGGTGTAATGGAATATGATTTGAGAAAATAATTTGTGTCATGAGAATATATCAATGCATTGGTAAGCTATATAACGTTTACTCTCCCCTGGTCATTTCCATTTCCAAACATTCCTCATATAGAATAATCCTAATAAATATTATTCCAAATAAAATATTTGTATTGAATAATGAATACAAAATAATAAAAATTTACAAAATTAATAAAATACATATCAATATATAGACCATATTTAAAATATTATATGGTTTAGTAAATAGTAATATCCATGATAAATGAAATGGGTAATTTCGAGAAATTAATTGTTCAATGATAAAAAAAGATTGAATATTTAATGGGGACTACAAAATAAATCAACAAAGTGAATGTTAATACTATCATGAAAATATTAATAATAATCAATCGAAACGAATAGTAGGGATGATATAAATACAACATAACCCAATTGGTGTAAAATAAATGTTCGTTATTATTGATGAATTAAAATTTTATAAAAATTTCATGAAAAATTCGTGAGGAAGATATCCTTTTGTTTTTAAATCCTTCTGAAAAACATTTCTTTGATAATCACTTTTCAAAAAAATTTCTTAAAAAATTAACTCTTTAGACATAAAATGGACACTACAATGAAATAACAGCTACTAAATATGAACATTCCATACGAGCTAAAATTAAAAAACCATTTCATCGAAAAAAATGTTTGTAATATACATTGTTATGAAAATGAAAAGAATACTCTATTGAAATCACTGCTAAAATAAAAAATGGAATGAATTTATTTTTCAAATAAATTTAATAGAGCTTTGGATGTTTTCATAATAAATCATTGTTTTTTGAAAATAAATATCTCATACTAAAGATAAAAATTAAGTGTCATTTTCATGAAACCATATCTTGAAACACATTGAGTACCATAAATCGGATAAATGGTACTAATACATGAAAAAAGTCATGAATAAATATATGATAGGAAAAACAAAGGTTTTATTGAACAATTTTTAAATAATTTCCATGACATAAAATACCATTGAAATATCATTCAATTAATTATTGAGGAGAATAAAATTTAAACATTCAAAATAATTCCATAACACTTTAAAACATTTTAAATCCTAATATATTTTTATGAAATAATGTTAAAATAAATATTAAGATATCATAAAGTGAAATCGATTAATTATAAACTAAAATAAATGTTGTAGTAGATACACATCCCAAAATAAGTATTTGGAGAACGTTACATTTATCTAATGGATATAAAAAGATATAAGAGAGTCTCATAACATGACTTCCTATGAAGTGAATGTCCTCTAAAAAATAGTAAAATAAATTTTAGTTAATATTATCATTTATTATGAAATGTTTTCTTGTTTATCAATAACTAGTTTCAATTTTTATAAATTCTTTTAAATACACTTAAACAAATATGTGTCTATTGGGTGTTTTGACCAAATTCAGTTAATGAGTAGTAAAAGTATTTTTTAGGTCAACCGTGGTAAAATGAAACATTATATAAAATCTATATAATAATGAACATGACATAATTATCATTTTTTTATATCAATTATAATTTCAATATAAATAAGCAAAATGGTTACGAAAAATGAACCAACAATATGATCTTGGTGATGGATGGTCATACGTACGCTTGTGTAAAATTATGATTTTTCAATGATCGTTATATAAAGAAGGTAAGTAGAATTATATCATTACATAATGATAATCATATAATAAATACCATCTTATTTGGAAATATTTACTTATATATATAATTATTGTGATGAAAAATTAATCCCACCATGTCGAGGAGGTGATAATCCACACATCATCGAAAAACGTTATCACTTTTTAAGTGTGTGAAAGTATAATAATGAATATGATATATATATAGTATATTTCCGAATATTGAATTAATTTATGAATTAATTATATAGATTTTAGGAGAAATTTTTAAATTGAATCCATCATTTAAATGTTCCATATATTGAGTTAACAAATCACATCACTTTTAGGGGGTAGTAGTCCACACATCATCAAATTATGTTATCGTATTAATATAAAATTGAATGTATTAATGTTTTTGGTAATAAAGGGAATAATTAATTATAATGAAATAAAAATATATATAATATATATATATATATATTCCATCTTAGTGGCCACCGTGTGAGGTGGTAATGGAAAAATGAAACATAATTTTTTCGTGAGGCAATTTTTCTTCGTACCCAAAAAATAATATGAATATTACCCTTTCCATGGATCTGTATGTAACTATTGAGAGAAACAATTACTTAAAAATATCTTATTATATTTAGGATATTGGTGTTGTTATACCTGAATATAATAAGAGGATATGAGGGGTTGGATAATGGAAATAAAACTTAAAATCTTGAGAGAAGATTGCACCACTTAATTTGGTAACATCTTTTAGTTTGAAACAAATGGATTACTACGAAAGAATTATTCCAAAAGGGAATATTCAAGGTATAGGAGAGGGATTTTGGGTAGCTATATGTGCAGAGATTTTTCAGAACTATGTGGTTTTAGAGGTGTGATGAATGGGGAGAGGTGGTTACCATTTTTTGGAAATGAAAATGACACACTTGAAATTTTAGGAAACAAGTTAGTTGTACACATGTTCATATATAAAAAGTTATTTAAAAACAACCAAAAATTAATATTGGATGTTTTATTTTTGAGATATGACCACACAATGGGTTTGGGACAAGTGGAAAGGTCATTTGGGCGTAGTTAAAGCGTTTTTCCTTTATGATGCTTAATTATGACAAAATAATTGTAATTAGTTTTAATTTTTTTAAAAGGTTGGGGCCGAAGACTCATTTTTATTAATAAACCAAAGAAAATACCTCTTTTAACTGGGTAGAAGGAGACCCATTACATAGTCTGAAGGCCTAGTGTTCTTGTATCCAATTACATTGCCCGTAGGCCCAAATTTTTTGCCAAATTCTTATTTTGTGAATAGTAACCCGGCTGCTACAGTACCCGCACAGTACCTCCGCCATTACAGTGCCATGCCACCGCTACCGTACCCACCGATCAACAGTACCACCTCTGCTACAGTACCCGCTACAGTACTGCTACAGTAACCTGCCCCCAATGGGTTTTGAACCCCCATTTTTCATGTCGTATTACGGGGTGCTTACCACTAAGCCAAACCCCAACTAAAAAATAAATTAGTATTATTACAAATAGTGAATATATTTTTCTAATGTTAAACCAAATAATTATAATAAATTAATGTAAAATTCATCAAGCATGCGGGATAACATTGTTGGTTTTTAGAGTTAACACATCAAAAAAATTCATTGTTTTTATAAAAAAAATTCATTGTGAAATTAATATCATTGAAATAAATTGTATTATTTGTAAAATATATTATCTAATTATGCTCTCAAAAAATATATATATATTAACTTTATAAATAAAATATATTTGAAATCAATTTTGAACTACAATTTAGTATTTTTAAATATTCATAAAAAAATTGAATGTTTCAAAAAATGTCAATGATTAAACCTAAACTAATAAATTTATTTGGATTTTATATATCAATATTATATTGATATATTAAATCAATTAATGTGACAAAATTAATATTTAAAATGGGTTCCCCATTAAAGGGTAGTAAAATTTCCCTAAAAAAACTATATGTTTTCATGTGTAATGTAGATTTTGTTCTTACATTATGTCTATTAAAACAAATTAATGATAATAAAAAACATTTTATTAAATATATAACAAATATATTTCACTTAATTCAATAATTAATTTTAATTATTTTTTTTATAAAGAAAAAACTCCCTTGCATGCATAAAAATAATAATATTTCATTCTATATACAATTCGATCTTATTTGAATTTCTCATTATTTGGTAACCCAATAATCAAATATAAATTTATATAAATAATAAATAATAATAATTTCGTTAATACTATTCATAACAACTTAAAAAATGTCTACGTTATATTAAAATATATAAAATAATAATATTATGTTAACAAATAGTAATTTGGTGAAACTTGGTCTTTCGTATACCACATCGTATCAAGTAATGTCTCTCCAACATGTAACAAAAGCAACCTAGTAAGGTCTCCCTTTAATGTAAGACAATCTACCTTGGTGTTTCATGAATTTAAATATATATAATATATTAAAAATTGAAAATATATTATATTGTGTCCAGACAATATATTATATTACGTGCATCGTGTCATGTGTCATAATCGTTACTAAATACAAGTTTCATTAATTATAATTTTAGTGTATCACAAGTATCATGTAATACAATAGGTTTTAAATGTGAAAAATATGTCCAATACTTATGTGATATGAAATTCTAAACACAAACAAACAATAGTTAATTAAATATGGCCAATTTAACATTGACCTTAAATTTTTGGATATGAATAGGATTACCTAAATTAGATAATATAAATATAAATTATCTAGTTGGTATTAATATATATAAATATATTTTCACTATAAATAATAACTTATTTTTTACTAATGACATTTTAATCATAAAAATAATGTTCTCTTTAAAAAAGTATTTTTATATAATTTTTTAAAAATATTTTAAATGATTTATAAAGGCTTTTGAAAATTTATTTGAATCTATGGACATAAATTATCAAATAAAATGATCAATATTTACTTATAGTGAATTTTTTGGATATATTGGAAATTATATTATTAATGAATAGTGAAAAATACATATTTTTTTTTCTAAAACAATCTTTTTATTTGATGAATTAAATAATTTTAAAGTCCTATTATAAATTTAATTATATTTTATGTCTACATTTTAGTTATTTAGTTATATAAACATTAGTTTTGATGTTAATATATGTTTAATTTTTCGATTAAAATCAACTTTTTTTAAAGCAATTTTCAAATGAATAATCATTCTCTTCAAAATTTATATAAAAAAACCGTAATTGAGAATGATTTAAATTATATATTTCTATATATATTTATTCATTAGAATTTAAATTGTTATTGAAAATATTACAAGATATTGTGCAAATTTAACATTATAATTTCATTGAAAAATTAATTTCTCACAAAAAAACTGATTTCCATGCCATTTTGGGTTTTAATTTAAATAAAAAATTTTGAACTCTATGAATTAATTTTAAATATATGGATTATATATTTGTAATAATAATAATTAATTCTATATATTATTTTTAACTTAATTTTTGGTAAATATATATATTAACAGTACTATATATTCATTTCCACGATAATGGAAAATATTTTAATTATTGGTAAAAATAATTTATGAAGGACAAAAAACAAAGTAAATAAACATGTATAAATATGTATATTTTCATTTAAATATAAAAAAAATTATTTTTATTTTTGTTTTTTATCTTTTTAAATTATGTAATGATATAAATAAAAATTATATTTTTATTTGATAAGATATAAATTCTAATTTCGGTAAAATGATAAATTATTTAGGAAATTATTTTATGTAAAATTATTAAATATTCAAAATAAATGAATTTTTTATAAAATATTAAAATTAAATATAATATATTTAATTAATAAGATAAAATATTTTTTATAAGTAAAATTTAATTGTTTTAATGTTTTATAAACTATTATTAATAAAAAACTATATTTCTTAATAAATTTTGATTCTTATTTTTACTACGAGAAATCACATATTTGAATAATTATGCTTTTAAAATTAAATATTATTTATTTAATCAGTATCCCAAATAATCCGATAATGATTTTTTCAATACTTTCTATGAATGTAAAAATTTCTAGTAAAAAATAAATAATTGTAAATATACAATGTTTATTATGAAATCCTAGTAAACAATTTTTTTTAAGAAATGACATAATGGTTACCAATGAAAAAATATATTATCAGCATTATAATAATATGAATTTAGGTCATCATATAAATTTTATAGTGCCTATATTATTTATCTAAAACCTATATAATATTTTAAGGTTTTTAAATCATTTCATTATTAACCTAAATAACATATTCATCCTCAAGGGTACTATTTCAATGTTTTGGACCCTGTAATTATTAAATTAGGTTAATAAATCATATTTTTTAGAAAAAATGGAATACCCATGGTAATTTTTGTGTATTTTATTACAATATTTTACAGAGCCAAAAAACCTATGTTTTGGTAACAATAATTGATTTCAATTTGTTTTTTTATATTTTCCCATACAACCATAAATACCACTTCATAAGATATCCATTTCACATTCTATATAGTGATAAATTTTTAATATAAAATTGGTTTTGTCATAATAAATTTAGAAAGATGCATATAATATAAATGTATATGCTAAAAATTACCGATCATTTATCGAAAATAATTATTGTGTTATCCTAAGTTAATAGTTTGAAAAAAATTAGTAAGGAATCCTCATATTCTCCACTAGTAATAAACCATATTTAGGTTGTGATTTTTTTACCAATTACTAATTTTGGGATATAATTTTTTCATATATATATTAAATAAATTTTGATATAAAAATTATGATAGATCCATTTAAATATAATTAATCAATTTTATGAATCTTTATATACTGCCATTATGATTTCGAAATTAAAATGAAAATTTTTTATGAAATGATTTTTTAATCATCCCTCCATGTATTATTAAAAATTATTCCCTTTTTTATTATTTTTCTTGTACATAAAAATAACACATAGTTTCCTTTTGTCTTGAAATTGAATATATTCTTCACTCTACCTCATTGAACCATTTTATTAATCTTTTTTTTGACCGTTATATTTCCAAAATTTCAACCTGATTATACATGAAAGAAATTGTAATGTTTATAACCATACCCATTTATAATCTTTTTTATTCAACTAGATTTACCTATTAATCATTTCTCAGTTATATCCATGTATGTACCCCATGATCTTTAATATTTGGATTAAATTTTATGAAAAATGATTTTATAACGACAAATTTTTGTATCACACTAATGCATGTACAAGATTTTATTATGACGGGTGTTCCCATATAGTGATCGAATGCTTTTGGTAATGTTTTTGCACCATGATATTCTATATATGATTCATGGTATTTTATCCTATGAAAATTAGGATATGATTTCTTGGAGTTAATCCATTATTTATTCTTATGATGAGAAGATTAATGTTTTTTCCACATTCCAATTTTTATTTATGTTTCTATGCTATATCATGAATCATTAATCATTTAATTGTCATCAAACATTTTCTATTCAATTGAAATAACTTTTATCTAACATCAAATAACATAATCATGTTATTATTTATTTATTCCATTATTATGATTTATTTCATACCCCAATCTTATGTATGTCCCTTGGTTATGACATGCATTTTTAAGTATGATGGAATATTTTGAGCATATTGAGGATGATTTCAATAATTATAATGTAACCCTTTTATATTTTGTTATTTAAGGTTACTAACAAACTCAATAATCTATAACCCTAACCTTACTATACACCATCATTCACACTCCTTGGGGATCGAATTTATTAAATTCAAAAACTCAATATTAACAATTAATAAGGGTTCAAATATGACTAGTATAGTATGTGTTATAAAAAATATTACATATATTGATGCCTACCAATTATAATGTTTTGTAAATTCATGTAATTTATTTCTTATACAATGAATTTAATTGGAATCCAATTTCTTGGTTAATATCTTTGAATTTCCAATCCCAAACATTCCATTTATTTATGTCAATGTATGTGAACATGATGAATGGAGTCAACAACGAATTTGATTTTAAATGTTATAAATTTCCAAATGATAAACCCCAAATGATTGGAGATCACATAGTACATATTTTCATTATTTCAGAAAAGCTATCAAAAAACATTTTTAACAACTTCAAAAAATTTGAATGTGTAATGACATCCATGAAGTGGTGGATGACATAATAAGGATGTTCATATGATAATGGTGAAAAAGTAAAGATGATTCAATATCCTATGAGTCAATAATATGAGAACGACCCCATGGAAAATTAGACAATGAATCTAGATGATGTTTTATGAATGAAAAATATGGAATAAAGTGTCCTTTTGATGTAAAAAGATGTTTTTATGAAATGGAATAAATATCACGTTATGTAACCCATTATTTTCAAATATCATATGTCTTAAGAATATTAGAATTCATTGAGTCAGTTCATTAATACATGGGACTTGTCTTAGGATGATGTTGAAAAGAATATATAGAAATCTTGGATGTGTAAGGGACAAATATTGTATATATTTATATTTGAGAATAATGATTTAGAAGTAGTATATAAATACCAGTCTATATATAAGTATCCTGAAACATATAAGGATTTTTGAAAGATCTTTGTTATTCATGTTTTTGATGAAAATGTTGAATGGTACTAATAAACTAAAAGAAGTAAAAAAAAATAAGGTGATATTTTTAAAAAACATAAGATTTATGGATTAATAACCCTTAATGCAAGATTAATGAGTGGCTAAACATAAAGTGTATGATTATAATATGTGTATGTCTAATATTATGATTAAATATCATTGATACCACTTTGAATGATATATGTGATGGAAGAAAATAATGATTAATTATATTTGTGAAAATTTATTATTGTATAATAACCATTTGTTTTTTGGGAGCATAACGATGTTTTAGTAGTTTTTTTAATGGGTTGAGGTATATATATAATCATTGTTCTAATATAATGTAGTATTTTGGAAAAAATATTAATTTTTAGAGGAACAATATAATGTGTATGATATACCATTTAATGTTAAAGAATTACTTATTGTTGAATTTATGATAGTCATTTGAGTCCATAATGTATTTAATTAAGTAAATATCATTGTTAGACCATTTTGACTTTTTTTGAATTTTAGAGATTAATGTATAGAGTTTTATTCAAAATTAGAAATATCTTACATTACTGTCACACCCTGACAATGTTGGTTAATTATTTTAAATTATTTTAAATATTATTTTGAGTTTCGGTAGAATACGGGTCAAGTTTTAATGTTTTGGAAACCTTTTTTTTGTGCGGTCATCCCGCACAGTAAGGGGTAATCATATGGTCGCCCAAGATAAAAATAAATAAATAAATAAATAAATAAATAAATTCGATGAAGATAAAATGCGAAGTAAAAAAAGAATGAATAAATAAATTAAAAGAATCCTCAACACTAATAATTATGTTTATATATATATATATAAATACTTATAATTTTATTATTATTTCTACTAGTAATAATATTATTAGTGCATGGTTTTTATTTTATTTTATTTTTTAATTCTAAATCTTTTTTTATTGATTTTATTTAATTTTTTAAGGGAGGAAACCCTAGGTGGGGCGTCACCCTCCTTCTCTTCCCTCTTGTGATGTTGTGCACCCCACTTGGTGCGGCGCGATCAGACCCTCTACATCACCTTGTGTTTTTTCCTTTCTTTCACCAGCGCTCCACCCATCGGCTCCTCCCTTTGCACACCAGCGCTCCACCCTGCCTCTCCTGATTTGCACCAGACCACCTTTTCCCTCTACCCCGCTCACCCCTCTACTTGGTAGCCCCTGCACACTCGCCTCCAGCTTCCGACCAGGCTGACTTGAGCCCTCGTTTCTCCCTCCTTCTGGTCACCGCGCCCAAGCCCACGCTCCGCGCTCTGACCTCCATGAACCCCAACCCTCACCAACACCATCCGACCAACCCGCTCACCACATTCTGTCCGGACGAGGCCTCACCGGTGTTGTCCGACCTGCCTGCACACCACCTCCAATCTGGTCGAGTCCCACGCTAGTGCTTTCTGGCCTCCCTCTCTCCCTTCGGTGGTCTTCTAGCCATGTAACTCCCGATTCCAGTAGGACCTCTTCTGGTGATGTTTTCTCTACTTTTCTATCCTTTGGTAATTGCTTCATAATTTATGGTTTTAATTTTCCCAACCCCAAGATGTTATGCTTTCAATATTTTTAGGGTTTAATTCCAAAAAAATGATGGTCTGATGTTGATGTCTAGAGTTGATTTTGTTTCTCGCTAGTGCAGTTGAGGTGCGAATAGCATTTCACACCATTTTCGGGGTGTTTTTCATCAGTTGAGGTGGGGTTCACCTAACTCAAATCATTTTGATTTAAAATTCACCTGTTTCATGTATTTTTCATTGTTTTTGATAATTGACTGGTTCCTTGCATGTTATTTGAAACTATTTTATAAACATATATCTAGTATATTAAATATTTTATGTGGTGGGGATTATACTTTGGAAATATTTTTAGGTGTTCTTGGACTAAAATACATTTTTTTTGAGATGTGGAGTTTTTTTATTAAGTTGTGTAATTCATTTTTTTAACTGTGCTATTGGTGAACATTCTGTTTTGGTGTCTTGAGAGTGCTATTTTAATTACTCTGTGAGGTTTTGAATAGTTCGGGTGTCTAAAGTCGTGGGTTTCTTTTTAAAAATTGTCTTATAAATTTTAAAGTGGCCTAGTAAATAATGTAGGTGGTGCGAGCTGTGTTTTGAAAGCATGTCGAGGTGTTGTTTGCGCTGTTTGTTCGTATGAATTGTTTTGTGTCCGTGTTTTTTCATTTTAGTTGTGCGGTTGTTGCAGCCTGTCGGCGAGGAAGACCCGAGATATTGCGGTCATCAGTAGATTGCGCGTACTTGTGCGCATGTGTGAGACGTTCCACGTCATCATAACCAAGCTGCTAGTCGAGGTTGGCCCCCCACTACACATACCTATAGATTTAGAATTTATTAATTTCTTGTTGTTTTATTAATTTTTAATGAATGAGAAATCATATAAGATAATTAATTTTTAAATGATTATTTGGTGTGAAAAGAGTCGTTTATTTTATACCAAACACTTGAAACATTTTCTTGACGAGCTGACACCCAGTATTGAAAGAATTCTCATTTGGAATTTATACATAATCCATGGAATTTCAAATGTACTTTTAGTTTTAAAGATAAATTATTTATTTTGAACAAGTGTTATGGTTTTTCTCGAGAAATGAGGTTTTGCATTAAAATTGGTGAATGCCTGCATGGCACTTTAAGAAAATAAATTATTTTGGAAAACCCATTCAAGGGTGATCTTTGGTGTGCATTGATTGCGTGAGTTGTATGTGTTGTTTTTTCATCATGATTGATTGTTTTACATTGTTGATTCACCCATATTTTATTATATGTGTTGACATGGGAACCTGTCATAGTGAGTGAATCTTCTGAGAATGATTGTTGCACTAGTTTAGACCACGAACTGGCTAGTGGCCCCATAAAAGGGGAATACTGAGTTATTACTGTGATGGGGATTGGGCCCCTCGGTTAGGCCATGAAGGGCTATACCAGGTAGTAGTATGGGCGTTATGATGTCATCGAGTTAGGGCATGCCTTCAGGATGAGTCAGATGTATAGTATGCTCTGGACTGTTCACAAACTCCTAGGTTCGACCCATGTTTCTTTTAGTGTTTATTTGTATGTGGTAGATGATTGAGAGGTCATGTTTGGTTTCCGACCCATGTGTGCCACTTTTTCCATTGCCCTTAGTGTGTGTTGTGTGTGATTTTCCTTTTGAATAACAACTAATGTTTGGATTTCTAAATTGTTCGCAAAATGTTTTAAAATGCCATGCACCTGTTCATTTCAACATTAAACTTGTTATATATTAAAAAGGGAAATGGAATATTACTTGTTTTAAAAAAATGAATGTTTGCGCGTAGAAACCATATTTTATATAATTTATTACAAACTTGGAATTGATAAATTCTTTGTTTAATTGTATGTGCATTGAGAATATAATTAGTTGGGCCAACCTACTATGTTTTAATACTCATGCCTATAGTGTTTTATTATATTTAGTCCTGTTGCAGGTTCCAGCTTCAGTTTTTCTCCTTGAGAAACATGGATTGTGGTATTGGAGACAGACCCACGGGGTCACGTGGAGTTTTGGTCATAGTGAGGTTAGTAGGATTGTTGGTTGTTCTTTATTTATTTTCTTTTTTTCTATTTATTTTCTGCTCCTTAATTTATTTTATTTTGGTCCAAATCGTTCCCACCTGTTAAATTTTGATGCCCAACACTAGTTGCCAGCCCGTGGGGATGGGAACGCCCCTCAGGCCATGTCGCGGGCCGGCTCGGGTGACCGGTTCAGGGTCGACCCGGGTTGGTTCGTGACAAAATGACATCAGAGCAGGCCATTGTTATTTGTGGTGTCTGGTAGATGGATATTAGGATTTTCGAGATTCAAGAGGTAGGTACGGGAAGGACGTCATGAACCCTCGCCCGTTCCGCACCTCAAGTCGCCATGGATAGTTCGGGAATTGAGTCTTTGTTTCGTTCTGGTTTGTTTTGGATTGAGGGATGACAACGGAGGTAAACCGATGTTATAGAGTGATCTCAAATAGAGTAGTGACCCATGTGGAGTCTGGGTACACGGTTGGAATTCCTCCATGTTGTTGACGCTTACCTGGGGCATGGACCACAACCACGCCACCAGGTTAACTATGACCACTAGTCCCTCACTCTGGTGGCTTGATGTAAGTTGGGTGTTGTTTTCATTGTGGTTAGTGTAAGTGCATTTTTGGGAATAAGAAAAATGGTTTTTGATAACGGGAATGATTTATTTTAAATGACATTAAATTTATGAAATGGGTTTTAAAACTGAAAGCCTTTAGTTTGGAAAACTGGTGTTTGCTTGGAAATTGGTTGAGAATCTTTTTGGGTGAAACCTCAGGTACTCCTTATGAACGTTTGCTCATGTGAGAGGATGTGTGGAAAGTGTGTGTTGGTGTGTATGAATGAAAGTGGAAGAAGACATGTGCAATGGTTCATGAGATTACCTAGGTGTGTTTGGAATAAAATACATGACCTTGTTTTCTAAATTGGTTCTTTTAAAAGAGGGAAATGATTACGGAAATTGGTTTTTGTTTTAGAGTGTGGGTTTCGTTCTGTCAAAAAGTTGATTTGGTATTTGGAAAGTGGTATTGAAAGAAAGCGGTTTTGAAAAAAAAGGGTAGGTTTGGAATCTAAAATGGAACGAGAATTTTGGAAGATAAATTTTTTTTAGTTTTGTTTGTTTTTTCTTGTTTATTTTTAGATGGTTGTTTTGGATGAGGGAGTTTTAATTGATGTTGCTTCGATTGATATCAGCTTTGGCTGGGTGTTATATATGTTGTTTTGAAATGCCACCCAGAAAGGTCCCCAATGTTTTGTTGAGTCATGCCCAGTTTTTTGTCTTTCTTGGACGTTGTCTGTCCTTCATGGTGATTGGAGTCTGTTTGAGACAATGCATTGGCTTGAAGAGGTTGAGCGTATCTTCCAGGTATTTGGAACTCCTGATGCTATTTGAGTTCATGCCTTTTTGGGTATGTTCGAAGGTCCTGCTCTGGACGAGTAGGAGTTATTCGCCCCGCCATCACTGAATGTTGGGATAATGTTGGATTTTTTAATGTCATCTTCTTCTGATGGTTTATACTTAAATATGGGAAGATGAAGAAATTGGAAGAGCTCATGCGTATTCAACAGGTCCAACAGACAATGAACGCATGTGATGACAATTTCAAGGAACTTGTGTCATTCTTTGGAGGTAGCGTCGCAGGATTTGATGAAGACTCCTCCCTTCATCAAGGGTCTTTGTACAGAGATCATGGAGCGAGTCCTCCCTTTTTGAGAGCATCACTTTTGAGAAATTCCCTCATGAGGTGTTCTTAGCTGAGTTGGTTTCTGGAATGAAAACCGTTGACAATCCACTATATCCAGTTGTTTGTGATGGTCCCCCATCTGATGAGAAGAGTGTTTCATATATGTTTGTTTCTAAAGAGTTCTTTGCGGTGGCTCTAACTTCTAGTTAGTCAGACCTTCTAATGGTGTACCATCAGTATAAATGGATAGGGCATATGAGCGGCCATGTCACACCACTCCGATGATGTGCCATCAATTCAAGTGTCTGGATCATCTAGGGTAGCTTTGAAAGAAGTGTCACTAGGGGAATATATTGTGACCAAAATATTCCAGTACCTGACTATGAGGCAGGAGATCCTTCAACCATCAGATCCCCAACCACAGGTCGTGGGGTGAAGCTCATGCACAGTGAAGAGTTGTTAAGGGTGTGATGTCTTAGTTCGAGTTTCGTGTTCCATTTTGGCAACGAAACATTTAATGTCTTTACGTTCTCGTCCTTCCATTGTTAATGTTTTGGCATTATGGTATGTTCATTATGTCATCGTTAGGATGGGATGAACGTGTCCGTTTGCAATACAAACAGTCTCATTTGTATGATTAGGGTCTTCTGAATCGTGCTTCATTTAGAAAAGTGTGTTCGGGCACGGTGTTGGTTATTCTTGGTTTGGCTGTGTTGGTTTGGAGATATAAGTGTCTATGGTGGAATCGATGTTTGTGCTTATGCTCAGATTCATTATATGGGTTATGTTCTCTTTGGAGATTTTTCTCTAGTATTCAGGTTCTTTGATCTGGGCCGAGAGTTTCATGTTGCGGTGAAGGATTTGTTTTGCTTCTGTTGTATGAGTTAGTTGAGATCAGTTGGGAGTTCCCGCGTTAACCCCTCCTCTGGTTGGTGTGTGTGGGTTTATTGTTTCCGTGTTAATCGAGTTCTTGTGGTGGGGAGAACCCTATCGCATTCTCCCCTCGTTTTATGTCATGGTTTCTTAGTGACCGGTCGGGAGTGACTTGAGTGGTGAATCATCAACACGAGGTTGTTGATTTTTTTGGCTTTTTCCGGGTACTGACACATGCTTTGACTATCTTTTTACTCGGTGACATTCTGGGGGTAGAAAGGTTCTGTGGTGAGGATAATCGTCACACACCGACAATGTTGGTTAATTATTTTAAATTAATTTAATTATTATTTTGAGTTTCGGTAGAGGACTGGTCATGTTTTAACATTTTGGAAGCCTTTTTTGTGTGGTCATCCCGCACAGTATGGGGTAATCATGCGGTCGCCCATGTTAAAAAAAATTAAATAAATAAATTCGATGAAGATAAAATGTGAAGTAAAACAAGAATGAATAAATAAATTAAAATAATCCTCAACACTAATAATTATGTTTATATATATATATATATATACTTATAATGTTATTATTTTTTCTACTAGTAATAATAATATTAGTGCATGGTTTTTATTTTATTTTATTATTTCATTCTAAATCTTTTTTATTGTTTTTATTTAATTTTTTTAGGGATTAAACCCTAGGAGGGGAGTCGCCCCCCCTCTCGTCCCTCTCATGTTGCTACTCACCCCACTTGGTGTGGCGCAATCGGACCCTCCCCATCACCTTGTTTTTCCCTTTCTTTCACTAGAGCTCCGCCCATCGACTCCTCCCTTTGCGCACCCGCGCTCCGCCCTGCTTCTCCTGATCTGCACCAGACCACCTTTTCCCTCTACCCCACTCATGACGCCACATTGTAGCCCCTCCGCGCTCGCCTCCATCTTCCGACCAGGCCGCCTTTAGCCCTCATTTCTCCCTCCCGCAGGTTGCCACACCCAAGCCCATGCTCCGAGCTCCGACATCCACGAACCCCAGCCCTCACCAACACCATCTGACCTACCCGCTCACCACATTCTATCCAGACGAGGCCTCATCGGTGCTGTCCGACCTACCTTCACACCACCTCCAATTTGGTCGAGTCCCTCGCTAGTGATTTTTGGCCGCCCTCTCTCCCTTTGGTGGTCTTCCTGCCACGCAAATCCCCCTTCCAGTAGAAATGGTTTTCTGATGTTGATTTCTAGAGTTGATTTTGTTTCTTGATAGTGCAGTTGAGGTGCGAATGGAGTTTCACACCATTTTCGGGGTGTTTTTCATCGGTTGAGGTGGGTTTCTCCTTGCTCAATTCCTCTTGATTTAAAATTTTCCTATTTCATGTATTTTTCATTGTTTTTTATAATTGACGAGTTCCTTGCATGTTATTTGAAATTGTTTTATAAACTTATAGCTAGTATATTAAATATTATATGTGGTGCGGATTATACTTTGGAAATATTTTTAGGTGCGCTTGGATTAAAATGCATTTTTTTGACATGTGTAGTATTTTTTTATTATGTTGTGTAATTAATTTTTTAAATGTGCTATTGGTGCACATTATATTTTGGTGTGTTGCGAGTGCTCTTTTAATTACTCGGTGGGGATTTTAATAGTTCAGGTGTCTATAGTCGTGGGTTTCTCTTTAAAAATTGTCATATAAATTTTAATGTGGCCTAGTAAATAATGTAGGTGGTGCGAGCTGTGTTTTGAAAGCTTTTCGATGTGGGGTTTGCACTGTTAGTTCGTATGAATTGTTTTTTGTCCATGGTTATGTGTTTTAGTTGTGTGGTTGTTGCAGCGTGTCGGCGAGGAAGACCCGCGATATTGTGGTCATCAGCTGATTGCACGCACTTGTGTGCAAGTGTGAGACGTTCCATGTCTTCTTAACCAAGCGGCAAGTCGAGGTAGGTCCCCCACTACACTTACCTTTAGATTTATAATATATTAATTTCTTTTTGTTTTATTAATTTTTAATGAATTAGAAATAATATAATATAAGAAATTTTTAAATGATTTTTTTGTGTGAAGAGAGCCGTTTATTTTATACCGATCACTTGAAACATTTTCTTGACGAGCAGACACCCAGTATTGAAACAATTCCCATTTGGATTTTAAACATAATCCATGGAATTTCATATGTACTTGTAGATTTAAAGATAAATGATTTATTTTGAACAAGTGTGTTGGATTTTCTCGAGAAATGAGGTTTTGCATTAAAAATGGTGAATGCCTGCATGGCACTTTAATAAAATAAATTATTTTGGAAAACCAATTCAGGGGTGATATTTGGTGTGTGTTGATTGTGTGAGATGTATGTGATTTTTGTGCATCGTGACTGATTGTTTAACATTTTTGATTCACCCCTCATTTATTATATGTATTGACATGGGAACCTGGCATAGTGAGTGAATCTTCTGAGAAAGATTGTTGCACTAGTTAGACCACGTGCTGGCTAGTGGCCCCATAGTAGGGGAATACTGAGTTATTTATGATATGGGGATTGGGCCCCTCGGTTAAGCCATGCAGGGCTATACAGGGTAGTAGTATTGAAATTATGACGACATCGAGTTAGGGCATGTCTTTAGGATGAGTCATATGCATAGTGTGTTCTGGATTGTTCATGATCACATAGGTTTGACCCATGTTTCTTTTATTGTTTATTTGTATGTGGCAGAAGATTGAGAGGTCAAGTTCAGTTGCTGACACAATATGTGCCACTTTTTCCATTGCCCTTAGTGTGTGTTGTGTGTTTTGTGTGATTTTCCTTTTGACTAACAACTAAAGTTTGGATTTTTATATTTATCGAAAAATATTATAAAATTCAATGCACCTTCTTTTTTAAACATTAAACTTGTTCTAAATTAAACGGTGCAATGGACTGCTACTTGTTTAAAAAAATATAAAAGTGTGTGCATAGAAACCATATTTTATATAATTTAGTGCAAACCTGGAATTGATAAATTCTTTGTTAATGGTATGTGCATTGGGAATAGAATTAGTCGGGCCTACCTACTATGTTTTAATACTCACACCTATAGTGTTTTCTTGTTTTTAGTCTTGTTGCAGGTTCCAGCATTAGTTTTTCTCCTTGAGCAACATTGGTTGTGGTATTGGAGAGTGACCCATGGGGTCACGTGGAGTTTTGGTCATAGTCAGGTTAATATCATTATTGGTTGTTCTTTATTTTTTTTTTTTGTTCTATTTATTTTCCGTGCATAGTTTATTTTCTTTCGGGCCAAATCGTTCCCACCTATTAAATTTTGATGCCTGACACTAGTTGACACCCCGTGGGGATCGGGAATGCCCCTCGATCCAGGTCGTGGGCCAGATCGGGTGACCGGTTCAGGGTCGACTCGGGTTGGTTCATGACTATTACC
Source organism: Viscum album (assembly GCA_963277665.1). Classification (NCBI taxonomy): domain Eukaryota; kingdom Viridiplantae; phylum Streptophyta; class Magnoliopsida; order Santalales; family Viscaceae; genus Viscum; species Viscum album. Next base: position 1,783,181,820 of record OY728121.1, on the reverse strand, counting down.
CAAACCATTTTGTAATTAGTAATGATAAACGTAAAATCTAATTATTCATTGATGGATTATGTGACCCATTAGATTCTTATTCTACTAATTTACTAATAAAACTATTATCCATCGTGCATATTATTTTGATAAAATATATGATTGTAGTGGAAAATGATAAATGTATGAATTTATACAATTCAAGAATAAATATTTAATTACATCCATAGAAATTATTGTAAATTTATTCCTTAGAAATTGTAAATAAATCATGAAAATAATGTTGTCATATTACTAGTTATTTTTCATTTCACGAATTTTAGATTTGTGATTTTTACGGTTGTAGAATTTCTCTAAACCATGTTAAAAAATATACCTATATTATTTCATGGGAGTTAGTTTTTTGTTTATAATATTTCTATATTTTCACTTCCAACATGTGTTCTCCAACATAGAAACCTAGCTATATCCTAACCATCCTACATAACTTTATCTCTTTTCAAAGTTGACTATTAATTAATAATTTTTACATAATGGGTTTTCAATAAATATATATTCCTTTATCAAAATATTTCATAACAAGAATGTGACATCCCAGACCTGGATACCACTTAAATGGGTGCCCCAAGCCCGATGGGACACATAGTCTCAGGCATATATCCCCAAACACCAGAGGTTGCAGACTAGAATGGTGTGTTAATAGAACCAATAGTTTCATTCTGGGCATCCAATAAAAAACAAGAATCCGGATCTAGGTGGGTATCAATATAAGTAAGAAGTATCCTTGAATCAGAATGGGGTTCATGAGTGCTCATGGAATTATCCAATCAGAATCAAAGGCATGCTTGAGTAAGTCCATTCATATTTGATTATAAAGTCATATAATATTTTATATATTTCAATATGTTCATTTAATTTGTGTTATAGGGTCATGTATCATGAAACTGATGTTTAAACATTTCATTCATTAGGGTACAAGGCCAAGTTGAATGAAACCATTAATATAACACATTTAAGAAATATTAAATATTTAAGTATCATTCCACTACCTTCCACTAATTTGGAAAGCTGTGATATGGACCTGAAACATATCAATCATTAACATTTAATCTGACAATGTAATATACTAAAAATACATTCCAATTTCCATTTCACATTAAATTATTAATGGAAGCACTTAACATCAGAGGGATAAGTGCTACATATACATGGCACATTCCATTATGAAATTCTTAGTATAAATCATGTCAATTAATATAGAAAATATTCCCTTAGAGTGCTCAATCCATGTAACTCTTGAACGGTGGCACAACTAGGTAATAATACTAAACAACAATTATTAAATAATATTTTACAATGAAGGTATGGATTTGTGGTCATAACCACTAACAAGTAATCACAAATATAGAATTATCATATCCATAAAAGTAAAATGAGTATAGAAATGTAATATAATTTCAATGAATGACCCCCGATGAAATCGGTGGGCCCTATACAACAAATGAAAAATCAACCAACATGAGGGATGAGTTATATAACACACAACTTAGGGTTGTACAATCCTCCTCCTCTGGTATTATCCTTGTAATTTACATTGATAATATTATATCTATTAAAATGAGAAAATCACTCTTAACCTGATAACTTGGTCGAGATAAAGAGATGAGGGGAAGGATGCATGTAGACTTCTGTTCTTACAGTTTTCCATCCAAACTGATAAATGAACACTCGATCAGATACTGAATGAATTAGATATGTTACAACCAATAATATATCATAAAAAATATTATAATGAGTGATATTTATCATAATTCCAATAAAATAAAAATTATTGGGGAAGATGGGTTATTGTAATATTATTACGGGAATAAAATTTTAAAATTACCTAGAAAATAGATTTTGCATGATTTGTTTACAAGGCTTAAAAATCATTCAAAAAACATTAGTGGTTAGATGGATATATGGGAAACATTCCTGATTAGGTCACACAAATGTGTTCCAATAGTGCAAGATTCATTTTTCCAGAAAAACCCCATTCACGCAGTTAGGATAATTGTGCGCCAACCATGCGATATGGCTAGATTCCCCTGAAAGATGTGTTCTGGGATCTAAAAAATACCAAAACACACCTAATACATTTTCTTTCTCACTAAGAATCTATTATATTTCCCATGTAATGATATAGACATAAATTTAAAGGATCCATAACGTGGTTCTTACATTCTTCCCCCATAAAAGAACCCATCCCAATGTTCACCATCTATGGTTAGAGAAACATTGTCTAAGAAAAAATCAAGCCACCGAGCACGTATATCAGCTTCTATCTCTTTTGCCTCATCATGTACCTAATTGTGATATTATCGTACCCGTACTAGAGGGATATACCAAGAATGAAGAGCCATTTTGATTTGGTCAATGAAGCGTACTACTTTCTCATCAAGGGTAACATCATCATCTATCTCAATTTCCTTTGAAAAAATATATGAATTAGGTTAGAATAATATTTTAGACGATATGAATCATTAAAGAAATTGTGCAATGAACAGTAACTATAAGGTTCAAAAAATTTATTGGCTATCGACCATACTCGCTTATTAATCTGAATCATCCATATATAATGCGGTGACTGCTTCCCCTAATTTTGTAACTCTCTTTGCCCGCGCCTGGGAAATAGCTGAACAAAAAATTTATCCCCAACATAGATCTATATAGTCCATTGATGGAGATAAAACTAATATTTCTATCTAGATTGAGTGGTAGTTATACACTTTATAATCATCTGAATTTTCTCATAAATCTTCAAAACATGATGAGGACCGAATTGGGATGCCTCACCTACATCTACCTAGTATTAGGGGGAATGGAAATGCCTACCATATAAGGACTCAAATGGATCCATCTGTATTTTCACCTGGAAAATGTTATTATTGGAAAACATGGAGATAGGTATATTCTTCTTCTATGAAAAAAATAAAACAATGACTTATTCATAGTGAATATCATCTAAAACATTTTTTGTTCCTTCTGATTTTGTATCAGTCTATGGGAGAAAATATATTAATAGAAGCACCTATGTCCCCATATCCTTCTACAATCCCTACCAAGAACATGATGTGAAACAATAATCCCTATCTAAAAAAATAGTACGAGGGACCCCATGGAGTTGTATGATCTCATAGACATATAGAATTAATATCTCATCAAGGGATAATTTAATTATTCGGTAAATGACTTCACAAATAGCATCACTACCCCTCGACGATCTAATCCATCCAACTATAAAATTCATGGAAACAACATCCCATTTCTATTCATGGATAGTATGAATCTATAGAAATATTTTAGGTCTCTAGTGCCTTGAATTCACCTACTGATAGGTGGAACACCTAGTGATAAAGCATCAAATATAACTTTTCATTCCCTACCACCAATTCTAGAATCACATATATCAATACATCTCAGGAATTCATGGATGATCATACCAGTGAGAATTTTGGGAATCTTTCATAAACTCTTCTCTCATATCTTTATGAACCCTAATACATCGACATTAACATCAGACGTCATCTCTTTCCACAGACCAATTCAAAGGTGGGTTGTCTCCTGATTTTGTTTCATGGAGTACCAACACATCAGGATCTGAAAAATGTATATCGTTCACCTTCTCATGGAGGGATGAAATAATTTTCTAGTATGGGAGGTAGGGGTGATCTTGAAAATTATTAATCTCTAGATGTAGCTCAGAAAACGGTGTCATAAACATCAACCCATCAATGTATTCTCGTACGATCACTGATTGATTTTTCTGAATCTGTAAATCTACAAAACATTTTCCCTTACCAGGCATATAAGAATTCTCAAAATCAAATTATTGTAGATATTTTATAAATATTAACTATATGAGGATCAATTAATCTTTTGAAATGATATATTTGGTACTCTTATGGTCCATGTACACCACAAAGTGTTCACATAAAAGATAATGTCCCTAGTAATGTTAGGCATGTAATACTAAAACTATATCCAAGTCATGAATTATGTTATTTCTCCCTTGAGGACTCAACTAATGAGATCCATCCACAATGACTTTATCCACCAACATCATCACATATCATAGGATGATTCTTGTTTTATCACAAAATATGGTATAACCTATTCCAGGCTAAGGACGAGTCAGAATAGGTGTTGACATAAGCCTAACATTCAGCTACTAAATGGATTTATCACTTTTTTCTGATGATATGATCATGAAACCCAATGTTGTAAAACCAGTAAGAGGTTCTGAAAGGTGAGAAAATTCTTGTATGAAATGCCTGTAATATCCATTAAGACCTAAAACATTCCATATCTAAAAAAAATTCTTAGGCATCTCCAATTGAACTATATACTAATCTTTTTCTGGGTAAACAGATTCTTCTCATTGCGATATTATATGACCCAGAGAGTTCTTTGTCGATCCTGAAGTGTAACATAAAAATCATGGTGTAATGCTGATGATCTATCAGTGTGCCCAGAATGAACTCAATATATTTTACATGGTTACTATGAGTGTGAGAGTAAATCTTGATTTATAAAAATAGATTATGACATTAGATTATAAATAGGGGTTTAAAAACATATACATTAGATACAAGAAAATGGAAGGATCATTCATAAGATAGAACAAAAGAACCAGTTAATCATACTGATCATTCCATTTAGGAATAGTTGTACGAGGTATGTCTAATGGTCTGACTTTTACCTGATGAAAACACAATCTCATGTTGATAATACAAATGTCCTTTTCTAATTAGATATATTCAATGAGATCATCTATTCAAGGAGGTGGACATAATTTCTTGATAGAAAATTGGTTCAACAATATGTAATCCATGCATAAGTGTATGTTCCCATGCCCCTTCTTGGAGAAAAGATCATATGAACCCCAAGAGGTTGTATTGATCCATATAAAACCATTGGCCTCTAAATCCTCTAACATAAAAATGATCTCATGAAGATATATTTGTTTCATCATTAACGATGGAATGGACACTTTAGGTGATCCTTGATGAAGCTAAATAGTATGATCTAATATTCTCTAATGAGGTGATCTAGAAAGGTCATCAGGAAAGAAATCCATGATACATCCAATTTAAGAAGAAAATCAACTTGTTGGAATTCCAGATCCCCTGGAATTGATTCTTAATTTGGGCAGTTACTCCACCTATTCCATGATGATGTGGTCCAGCTCTGCCAACCTGGGCATCCCAATCAACCTTATGTAGATAACTGCTACCCTCTGGTGTTGTTAACAATATATTTCTAGAATAGTAGTCTACAAAATCCAGATAGTGACCCAAAAATTCAATCCCGAGTATGACATAAAATCCCTCGATATCAGAAAAATTGATTTCCCATAAGAATGGGTAACTTTTTACCTCATTGTAATAGTCCCTACATTGGCGTAAACACTCTATTTTTACCTATAACGTAGTATCATCGATCATTACAGCATAACAAAACATTATCTATATTCTATGACCTTCTATGATAAAGAAAATGATAAAATAGTTTGATTAGGATATATAAAATAAATTAGATATTATTGTATATGATACTAGAATAATAACTCATAATATAGATGGTCCCGTAGCATGATCCTTGGGCATCGACTATTGTGCACTCAACTATCCTGATCCATGGTTAGGTGCAATAGATGGACTACAACGATCATAACTGCTCTGTTGGTGCTGATGTTTATCGGTGTCTGGATTCCACAGACATAACCTCCAGCTTATCCAGACCTACAAATGTTATTCCTACACCTTACCTAAGGAGGCATAAATGATCCCACTCCTATAGGTGGATATTTTGTTGATCCTTTTACATTCAATTCTAGTGGACTTGTCCTATAGAATCACTGGAGATAACCCATACAACCAAAATCCTACAACTCCATTGGGACTCTATCAAATAAAATCATTGAATGCCCCTATCATGTACACTGATGAAAAACACTATAATTATCGAAACATGCACTCTTTTTGTCACTTCCCTAATGAGAAACCTCGTGGGAATGTTTCCTAGCACCAGATGAACAAATGGCATGGCACAAAACTAGTCCTCTATGCCCTATAATATTGTCTTCCCTTAGGTTTCACTCAGTGATAAGAACCTAATTGACTATCGTCGAAAAGTTAGCTAGGGGAATGATTTCACCAGGGTATGGATGGTATTTTGGATCCCATCATTGAAATTTCTAGAATGTTAAATCTCATAAACATTTAGAAGTCATGCAAGGTGCTAATAATATGTGAAATGAATTCAATATTCCATAATGGACATATAACCCTTCTTGAGATGCATAAACTATTTGTCTCTATCATATCTCAACATTTGAGGAAAGAACGTATCATAGAAAGAAATCTGGAAATCAACCTATAACTTTCTCTATTGATGACCGATTATGTAATCACATCCCACAAACCCTTGGATGCACCCCAATGATTGTTTTTGGAAGGCCTAACTCTCTACTATGGAGATTTTTTTTCAGATGTTCAATGATATATAGGGTATCTTCTAGTCAAGATTCAGTATCCAGTGGACCTCCATCCCATTATAAAGTAGAATGAAGCTAATTCTAGAAGTAGATAGTTAGATTATCCATCATAGGATCAATTCATCGAGCACCATACACGGACTACAACAGAAGAATAAAACTATCATAAACTTTGGATTTAGTTCCTTGATCAGGTATAGAAGGTGATTCCTCATGTGAAACTCTTGTTGGTAAGACTATTCGTTCAGGGCCCACCACATCCGGAGTATGGTCCTCACCCCCCTCCGGGCTTATAATAGGGGTATATCGTGACAATATTTGTCAACAAATATCAATTACATGACAATGAAAAATCTTAAGTAGAATTATAAAATCACTAGTATAATACCCAATCTAATAAAACATAGAACCAAAGGCATACTACGCCAACTACCAACTTAGATGACTAGGTATTTGTATGTATTTCATTTTATTTTTTCATTTAATTAATAGATTAATTCATTTACCTTTCATAAACATGACAAGGTAGGATAAGGATGTGAAACCAATTGATTATAGATTCCATGATTCACTATATAATGGATATCCATTTCATGTTAATGAATTCTCACACACCTATCACTAGAAACAAAACCCATCTATTTATAGTATGATGGATGGACATTGTAAATTACTCATCCAAAACACAGAGGGCCCATAGACCTCATAAATTGAGATATGAAATCAATCAATAATAACAAGGTGTAATATAAACATAAGAAAACTATCACTACACCACTCAACAATATTAGACATATCATGCAATGAAATGTAGAAAAATGCACCAATAAGGAATGAAAATATGAATGTCATGTGAATACAAGATGAATATAATGATTCATGTAAAAAATCACTTTTCCCTCATATAATCATTCCACAGAAGAAAGAAAATACTCAATAAAAGTAATAATAAACAACTCCAAAAAATATTTGTGTCACCCGACAGTGAAATAATATAAACTGCAATAGTAAAATGCTGACCAATAATCTTATTTTTAAGAAACATGGGTATTACCCCAAACAAGTGTTGGAGATTCCCAAGTATGGCTTATGACCAAATCCCCAACATTAAAATCATCCAAAATATTATATCCAAATAGTAAATAAAGAATGAAACCCCTTCTAATTAGGATCTCCCAGACACGAATACCACTTAAAAGGGTTTCCTGAGCGCAGTTGGCCACATAGCCTCATGCGAATCTCCCCATATGCAAGGGGCTGCTAACAAGATATGAGATCCCACAGTGTGTCTATGGGGAGACCATGCCCTATTACCAATGTGTAGAAAAATATATATATGTAAAAAAAGTGTAAATATCAGATCCAAAATCAATAAACATATGGAAGAAAAAAATTATAAACTATAGAAACAATAACTGAAATAACTAGATTAACATCCAAGAGCACAAAAACAGATAATGATATTTCATGACAATAAAAAATTGGAAAACATGGATAAATAAAAGTAGGCAGAAAATGTTCAACAAAATTATAAAGGAATCAATTAATATTCCATGAATCCCAAGATCCATCTCGGTCATCTTCTATCAAGTTCCATAATAAATTACAATCAATAGTGTCTTTGATATCGTTTTCTTACCTTTTTTAATGCCTTCAACCATGTAATATACTAATGGTACCGAAAGATGTAATTGTGTGGAAGCATTCATATATAATTTAAAGTAGTGTAATGTATCTAAGTACCCATATACCTACTTCATCACTTGGATGGAGTTAAAACATTTCACCAATTCATTATTTGACTGTTAAATTATTATAAGAAAAAACATGTTAAGAATAGTGAAGGATCCATGTTATAAAAAGGCATCCAAAATGATATATTATGGTGATTTCATAAGTTAATAACAAAGGAAACTTAGACCACATGTGATGAAAACTAAATAAAAACTATAGCCTATCATGGGGTAAGATTGTCATCCAAGGAACATAGTCCAATGTATTATAAAATGATATACCTACTAAGTCCAATGTGTACATCCAAGGCTAAATGGTGGGTAAGTAAGGACTTAGCTCGACGAGCTATAAACATGGAACATAATTGTTAATGATGGATCCAAGGTAGTATCCATTGCATGATTTGATAAGTTTAAGTGATATTACAGTGTCATACTGGGCATCCCTGAAATGATAAAAATTGGGATATAATAGGGTCTCAACCAAATAATGTTACATCCTATAATGGGAATGGGGTTCTTGAGTTATAATGGGATTCTAAAATCAAAATACAATGTTACCTTGACTAATATCATTCCTATTTTGTTATGATGACTTGTAATATTTTATTTGGTTCAAGACATTCCTTTCATTACTATGATATGTTCAAGTTGCATGATGTCATTGGTTTATGCCTTTCTTTTAATTTGAGTGATGAGGAAATATAGAAAGAAACCATTAATTTAATTTATTTAAGTAATAATAAATATTAAAGGTTCATTCGTTTACCTTTCATTTATACGGTAAGGGGTTCTACAGACATGAAACATATCCATAATTCACATTTAATCCAGTGAGGTCATATAACTGATATACATTCCAATTTCAATTTTAGATTAAATTATCAATTGAAGAACATACCATAGGAAGGTTATGTGGTAATAATACATCGTAATTTCTATTATGAAATTAAAAATATAAATAAATCAAACGAATATTGAAAATATTACCCGTAGAGTAGATGTGAAAAGGAACACCCGAACAGTGGCAGAAATGTGTCAAAAAATGATCCAATAAAAATGGAATACCCATCTACATATAAGGGATCGAGGTGTGGTTACAACAACCAACAATTTATCACATATATGGAAATAAAATATCCAAATGGTTCTAATGATTATAATAATGGTATATAAATTCAAAGAAAGGGACCTGATGAAATCAGTGGACCCCATAAAAAAAGAAATCAAAGAACATGATGAATGAGTTATAGACCAACCACCATAGGGTTCAATGAGCCTACTCCTATGGTATTGGCCCTCTATTTGTCTCATATTGGAATACCACAATAAAATATATAAAAACACTCATAACTCGATAACTCGGTCGAGAGAATGAGAGGAGGATAACATCTCAATAGGTCTCTAGTACATGTGGTTGTTCATCCAACATGACAAATGGAAGATCGATTAGATCTTAGATGAATGTGATCACTTGATTCCATCCATAGATCTTCAAAGGGCTCCAAAATGAGAGAAATATAGGTTAATCCTGTTGAAATACATACTGCTGAGGAATATGGTTTGTAATTATATTATTAAGTGAAAAATTGACAAACTACCCCAAAAAATGTTATGCACATAGTTTTTCTGCACGGTTTGAGAAAATGTGTTCAAACCGTCCAAAGTTACATGGGTAGAAGGGTCACTTTCATGGTTAGGCCACAGTGATGTGCGAAAACCATGCGAGGTGGATATTTTCAAAAGTCCAACATCTATACGGTTTAGACAACCATGCGACAACCATGTGGCATTTCCAGTTTCCCCTAAAATATGTGTTTTGGGATTTTGAAAACTCCATAACACACCTGAGATGTTTTCTAACCCATTGGGCATTTAAATTAGGTTCAAATGAATTATTTAGACCTTAATTTAAAGGATCCATACCTGTGTGAAGAATTTTGTTCTTAGAGTGATCGTGTTAAAATTGTGATGAGAAAATATATTAATATTTCAACGAATTTGAGACCATAGTTTTTAAAAGAGAAATATATGACTGATAAAGTTTGTGAAAGACAACATGATACCTAAAAAAACAAATGATTATTTAAATATAACCGTTATAACCTCACAACTAAATTTTCATATATGAATACGATTAACTATATTATGATGTATATATATATATATAATTTAAATCATAATTCTTTTTACATTTTGAATAAATAATCAATCAATTTACAATGATTAGAATATATTGTTCAACAATGAGTTTTATTCAAAAATGATTTTTATTTAATTTTCATGAAAAAAAATCTAATATATTGAAAATGTATAATTATTAAATAATAAAATAATCCAATTTTTTAGATTTATAATATAAAAATTATGTTATTGAGTTTTTTTTTTAATTTTTGAAAAAAAAATATTATTTTTCAGTAAGTAGTGAAAAATAAAAAATCATTATTTAAAAATGTTATTTATTTTGATTATTTGAGAAATTTCAAAGTCATAGTATTGTTTTTATTTAATTTAAATTAAAATACAAATTATATAGTTATAATTAATCCTTCTAAAAATATATAACTAATTATTATAGCATATTTAATTATATGTTTATTTTTAGGTTTGGGAACACATTTTTTATACCACTATTTTCAAATTCAACAGTATAAACTAGTGAGAATGCATTATACTCATCACTAGACACCCCCTTCTCTTCAGTCCGAGCTTCATCTATGTCCTAAACCAGATCATCATTCAGTAGCCATTCAAAGCAGTTTCCTAGCTTAATAGTTGGACACTCCCTCCATGGAATAGAATGAATCAGTAGACCACCCATGTGTTCTGCTCCTGTCCCTTACCACCTAATAACTCTCCCTCCCATCCAATCATCGGAGATCCACATCATTTAATAGAACCACTTCCATCACACACTACCTCTTCATAAGATGAATTCAAGGGAGTCGTAGATCCTACATCCACTACCGTCAGTATCTCAACATCCACAGAATTACTATATGAAACCGAAAATTATTTTAAGGTATGTTTTTCCTTTTTCTATAGTTTTTGAGAAAATAGGAGTTTCTAGAAATTTTTCAAGTACACACTATGTACATTATGAGTACATGCCGTGTACTTCGCTGCCGCAGGAGGCCGTGTGATGGCCGTGTCCGAGCCACACACACGGTCATGTTTGGTGATTCGGAGGTCGCCTAAAGTGGAGTATAAAAACAGTAAGTACACACCATGTACTCCAAAAGTACACGACGTGTATTTATTTTTAATTAAACAGATTGGGTTACGTCTGATCACCAAAAGTGTCTTCTTCTAGGTCTTGTTCGACTGAGAGGAACCGTATAGAAACAAAACTTCTCCGAGCCCCCGAGCCACCATCTGTTCTCCAAACGACCATCGTCGATTGCGTTGGAACAGCAGCGATAATATCTTCCTTCTTCTAGAGCATTATTTCCCAATTCATCCTATTTTCGAAGTTATATAGGGTTGAACGTTTTAGATGTTTTTTTAGATATTTGATGTTCAAAGAAGATTCCAGCCTCGTGGTTCAATTATATTGATCTCCTAACCCCATGTTAGGTGGTTTGTTCCTTTCCGTTCAATGTCATTGAGTATTATGTGCAAATTCCACCAATACCCTTGAACATGGTATTGTGTGTTTACCATTTGACCCCTGTTTTTTTTCTACCATTCTTGTATGCATGTGTAGATGTAAATTGGTTGTGAATTAAGCTGATTTTTATGCCCTATATGTTATGCTCATGCTTTTTTTTGTTTACGACCGTTTGGTCTAGTTTATCCTATTGGACATTTACTTTTTTTCTATTTCTTGTGGTCATAAGATGGAGTGTTTCTTTTTGGCATGATTTAGATGTTGTAGACTAGTTAGCCATGTAGTTCCGTAGGTTTACATTGGCTTTATAGCATTATTATGAGTTTACCTACACGGGGCCGTGCGAACCTGATGTTATAGACTAAAGGAGGATAGACCGAGTGAGCTTCCTCAGAGAGTATTTGATCATTATAGAATATAGGGGATAGACCGAGTGGGCTTCCTTAGAGAGACTTTGAACATTATAGAATATAATGGGATAAACCGAGTGAGCTTCCATAGAGAGCCTCTTGACCTTGGGGCTATAAGGGGAATTGACTGTGTGATCTTCCCCAGAGAGTCCCTAACTACCTTAGGCTATACGGGGAATTGACTGAGTGAGCTTCCTCAGAGAGTCGTATAATGTTCATATGACCCAACCAGAGGGGTTAGGCTGACTGTACTACCTAGAGGGTTGTTGGTACTTGTTAGGTAGGACCAAAGGGTATGGTTGTGAGTACTTACAAGAGGGTTACCTATTTGTTATTAGCTACTTGTTAGAAGTTCTTTAATATTGTAACTGTGGATTGTTTACTACTGGGTATTTTCCTGTATACTTCTTTCTGTATTTTTAGCTGCCATATATTCACAGAATTTTTGCCACAGATCATCAGGTGGTTGCATACTGGGATTCTGTCTCACACCGTATTTGGGCCATGATTTTGGGCACAAAAATATTATATTGTAGCAAGTATAGATAAGGGCGAGCTCCCTTCCACTTCAGCTACATGAATTTCTATGCAGATGGATAGCATGATTTCAATCCAAGGCTTGAGATGCTAAGGAGCTGTTTATCTTTTCTTTTGTACTTTGGTTCAGAAATGTTGTATTATGCATTGTGACTTGTTGGCTATATTCCAATACATATATATCTTGAATCATTTATAATGCATTCATCTAGTTGTTTATTATCTATAGTCTTCCATTGTTCACTTGTGTATGGATTATTACTGCTTCTGCTATTTTATATTGTTTTACATCCGTTGTGTACTCTTCCAATGAGGGCATTGTTTCCCACTGTCACACACAAGGTTGTCTCATCTAGTCAGTAGCCTCTGGCATTCGAGTAATTACGCTTGAGGCCTTGTGACCAACAAGGTGTGGGGACCTCTGGGTGGATTCCAGAACCGAGATGTTACAAAGTGGTATAGAGGAATTATTTTATCTTGACATACTGTTTGGAGCCGATAGCCAGGGATAGGATAGAATATTTAATTGGTAACAAGTTGTGCTCAGGAGTAGATATCCCATGCATAGGGAAAATGCAATCTACATCATTTATTGGGGTTCTATTTCTATTGCATCCTGATGAGATGAGGGTGTGCAATATCATGCATCATAAAAGAACTTACTAGAAATCATCAATCATGGATTTTTGACATGCAATATATGGTGCATTAAAAATTTCATGTTTTTGTGATAAATTTAGTGTAGAATATGCATTAATTTTTGATAGATAGTAGTTATAATTCCTTCTTCCAATAGTTATTTCTATATGTAAGGTCTTGTTTGAATGTACTACAAATTTTGATTCTTAGGGTGTTATTATCCCTCATGAATCAGATCATGGTGGATCATTGCCTTATATCCCTTGTATATGACATGTATAAGACCCCAAGAATTGATTCGTGGGGAGTATGTGGCCTCACGGATCGGAATATGGCACATTAACGCTTGTTTTTATCATTTTCTGGGCTCTAGAGAAGTTTCGGAGGATACTGTCTAGAAAAACCCAGAATACACAGCGTGTACTTTATTAATACACTCCGTGCAGTATATAACATTGTCACTGAATGTGTGGGCATGGACATGGGGTTGTGAAAAATCTTTCAAGAACACGCCTTGTATGGTACGTACACGCCGTGTTGTGGTGACCGTGTGTGTACCCATGTAACTAACGACGTAGATGGATGAAACTTTTACTATACAAGTAGTGTCCTGATTTTATATGCAGTGCATTGTAACCTTGGCACTCATACATGTCACGAACAAAACGGTTTTGTTAAATCCTTCAAGTACATGTTATGTGCACATGGAGCATGCCACGTAAAGTGAACCATGTAGCCAGCCGTGTAATGAACAAAACAAGTCAGTGAAACTTGACTAGTACACATCGTGTCCTTCGTGAACACAATGTGTAGTCTAATATTAAGAGGACCATGTGCGTTAGACATGTATGGAGACTCGGGTAGGGTAATAGAGTTCATGTACATGCTGTGTGTGGGGAAAAAACGTTGTGTGATTGGGGTTTTACACGACCAGTGTGGACTAAGAACACACCCATGTGAAAGGACTAAAAAACATGTCATGTAGTGTTTATATACAACGTGTAGTCATGTTTTGAAGAACTTGAATGTTTATTTCTCTTTTTCCCTTCATGTAATCATATGTTTCCAGACTTGGATAATCCTGATATAGTGTGTTCATTTAAACTTTCATAATTATGCCACCGAGACATTCTCCAGTTGTATGCAAGTTGCAAGACGGTGATCAGATACTGGATATGGATGATCAGTGACTTCCAGAAGATCCTCCTATTGTGCCCGCCTAGGAACCAGCAGTTATACCTGGTATAGGTTCTTATTCAAATTTCATGGAAGGATTTCTGAGGATGATGTAGGCTTTTCAGGGAGCACTGTCTCCTGCCCCATCGATGGCAGAATTTATGTAGGTTTTTCAGCATCAGAATCCTCACTCTTTCTCATGGGATGGAGGATCTAGGCTTTAGAATCATGGATAGAGGCCACACTGACAATCTTCGAGCATCTAGAGATACCTACAGAGAAGAGGGTAAATCTAGATTCCTATATGCTCCGAGACTCCACCAAGAGGTGGTGTGAGGTGATCTCACAGTAGGGACGCCAAAAAAGTATGACTTGGGATGAGTTTCAGCGCATCTTCTACAATTACATCTTCCCGGAGACCTTGAGGGATGATCGAGCATGGGGGTTTATGTGTCAAGAGAAGGGCACTATTTTTTTATATGAAGTTATCATATCGCTTTACTATGTTTCAGTGTTTTACGCCAATTCCAGGAGGCGATGAGCTTTTCCTTGTGCGGAAGATAGATGATGGTCAGAGGAACAACATCTGATCACAGGTGAACATCTTCAGGTTGACAGTGATATAATCTATCTTTAACTAGGAGATGATCACTGAGCACAATATGAGGGATTCTGGAGCAATGAGCTGGGGCTGTTCGACATCCAAAGTCAATGTTCCTCCTATATATAGCAGGAAGCACCATAGGGAGTCTGCTAGAGGAGATTAGAGTAAGCGGGATGTATCTTCAAGCAACCAGGTTGTATGCTACCAATGCTGGAGGGGTAGAAGTTCTAGGCCTCAGTTCCAGAGAGAACCGATGGAGTGCCGATATTGCGGCATGATGGGCCATCTTCAACGTTTCTGTCAGATCTTCTCACCTGAAGATAGTGGTAGAGGTTCTTCTATGAGCCTGCATTCAGGATAAGAATCGCCAGTTTCTCACTATTCTGGGAACTGGAGTTCTTCCGGCCGTTCAGGCCGAGGTGGAGGTCACGACCAAGGTGTTCAGTCACCGGGATACTAGAGACATCAGATTGGATCAGCTCATAGTGTTCAGGTAGGGTCACAGTGTCGTGGAGTAGGCCAGAACATTGTATTGGAGCAGACCCATCAGGAGAAGTATCCCGACCCCTCTTGTATTTGAGTTATGACCTTAGTATCCCCCAGTTTTATCATGAACTCTTTTCTATACATTTTCTCCCCAATGCTTTATATCTGTCACTGTTGTGGAGTGTTTTTGTCTCTGCATTTTTCTTCTACTGACATCATGACACAGGACACACTGTTGGGGACTGTGGAAACTAAGGTACGTTAGTGCATGGAGTGCCCTCTATAGGTTGGTGGGTGTAACTTTCTATGGGACCTATATGTCATAGAGATGATAGGATATGATTTCATTCTCGAGATGGACTGGTTAGTTAGCATCCAGGCCGTTGTTGATTGTTATCACTGCAGGTTGTGTTTCATAACACCAAAGGGTGGGTCTTTTCTTTACAAGGGCGAGTTGGAAGTCTAGGCGAGTAGAGCAGGTCCATATCATCTTCAGTTACGAGGAGTTATAACCCAGATCAGCACTCTATATCTGGATGACAAGGGGACTTCATAGTTGGACTTTCCTCTTGTGGTAGACCATTTCAGGGACATATGTCCAATAAACTTTTTTGAGGATTTCCTCCAGAGCATGAGGTAGACTTTTATATTGAGCATGTGCCAGGGGTGGAACCAGGGTACATTCCTCCTTATATGATGGATACACCAGAGTTGAAATAGCTCTTGAATTACTTGGAGAAGTTGCAGGCCAAGGGTTTCATCATACCCAGTACTTCTCCTTGGGGTTCTTGTGTCCTGTTCGTGAAGAAGGAAGATGGTACCCTCAGGCATTGTGTGAAATATCGTAAGTTGAACCAGTTAATAGTCAAGAACCAATATCCTTTGTATAGGATTTATGACTTCATTGATAATCTTCGAGGAGCCCGGGTGTTCTTGAATATTTAAATGAGGTCCATTTATCATCAGTTGCACGTTAAACCATCTGATATACCTCTTACAGCCCATCCGGAGCATGTATGCTCTAGACACGTATATGGTGATGTCGTTTGGTCTCATGAGTGTGCCTAAAGTTTTCATGGAATTGATGAACTGATTGTTCCATCCATACTTGGATTCCTTAATGGTTTTTTCGGGGATGATAGCATGGTGTACTCTCTCACTCGACATGAGCATGCTACCCATCTTGAGATCGCTTTGAGTACACTAAGAGAGCATCAGTTATATGATAAGATCTCGAAGTGACACTATTGGATGGACCATATTCACTTCTTGGGTCATGTTATCATAGAGACATGAGTATCAGTATACCCAGAGAAAGTTTGGGAATTAGTTTCCTGGGATCAGTCAAAGAACATCGTTGAGGTGTGGAGTTTTCCATGGATGGCGTGATACTACAGACGCATTATTCAGGACTTTTCATATTTAGCAGCACCGCTGACGGGTCTGACTAAGAAGGGTGCGATGTTCTTGTGGTCAGATTCTTGTGAGTTAACCTTTTAGGATCTCAAAGGTATGTAGAATTCCTCACTGATACTAGTCTTTCCAGATCCAGGCAAGAGCTAGACTATTTTTTGTGATGCTTCAGGTATTGGGCTTTGAGTTGTGCTTATGCAGGGAGATGGATTCATTGCGTACTGGTCTCAGTTGTTGAGGCCACACAAAAGGAACTACCCGACACATGATCTGGAGTTGACAGCTATTGTTCATGCCGTACGCTGTTGGATACATTATCTATCGGTAGAGATTTTAGTGGGTTTTATCGACCAATAAAGTCTCAAGTACATATTCTCTAAGTGTGATGTGAAATTGAGGCAGAGAAGGTGGTTTGAGTACCTTTAGTCCTTTGACTTTGAGCTTGCCTACACCCCTGGGAAATCAAATGTTGTTGCCGATGCACTAAGCAGGAGGACTCAGATACATGCTGTCCAAGAGGACATCAGTGAGTGGAATCTATGGCTCTATTCTCTGAGATGCACTTGGATGTGAATGATAGACAGGGGAAAACTTTTCTATCCTAAGTTTCTTTTACCTTTACCCTTTTTTATTGAGTACGAATGAGGCAGCTATAAGATTCTGAAGGCCTATTCCTAAGGAAAAGCGTGTCAGGAAAGGACTCTATTCCTAGATGGACCATAGGTGAGGATGAGATATTGCATTTCCAGTGGTGCGTATGTGTACTAGAAGATATACACAAGGAGCAAATGCGAGACTTTCATTTCTTAGTTTGGGAAGTTCATCCTGGAATAACCAAGATGTATCCTGATCTACACCATCTTTATTGGTGGCTATGAATGAAGAGGGATGTTGTTGGGTTCGTCTTGAGGTGTTCTACTTGTCAGCTGGTTAAGGCAGAGCATCAGTGACTAGTAGTGATTTTACAAGAGTTAACCATTACCGAGTGGAAGTGGAATGACATCACGATGGACGTCGTGACCTGTCTACCATGGTGGGCTCAAGGAAATGATGCAATTTGGGTTGTCATTGGCAGACTCAATAAGGTTGCACAATTCTTTCCAATCAAGGAGACCTTCAGTGTGGATGAGCTGGAATGGTTGTATATCCAAGAGATTGTATGTCTTCATGGAGTTCCATACTGCATTTTTTCAAACAGGGATGCACGTTTTACTTCTCAGGTCTGGCAGGGGATTCAGAAGGGTTTGGGTACATAGGTATTATTGAGTACAACATACCATCACCAGACAGATGGCCAGTCTAAGTATAAGATTCAGGTTCTTGAGGATATGCTCCGAGCATGCATTCTGGATTATGGAGGTTCTTGGGAGAAGCATATACCTCTTGTGGAGTTTCCCTACAACAATTGTTTTCAAACAACTATTCAGATGGAAAATTTTGAGGCTTTGTACAGTAGGCCTTTCCAATCACCCTTATGTTAGCTGGAGGTAGGAGAGGCAGCTTTTTTGGGACCTCATCTTGTTCAGGAGACCGCAAAGCAGATGTAGTTGATTCAGAAGAGGATGAATACAACACAGTCTCGTCATAATTCTTATGGTGATCAGTGGAGATGACCTATGAAGTTCTAGGTCGGATATTAGGTTTTCTTATGTGTCGCACCGAGGTTGGGTCACAAGAGGATTACGATACAAGGTATTCTCTCGTCGAGGTATGTCAGGCCATTTGAGGTGTTGGTTAGATTTGGTCCAGTTTCATATCGGTTGCATTTACCTCAGAGGTACCAGGCTATGCATGAGTTCTTCTATGTTTCTCATCTCTGGTGTTACTTTCATGACCCGTCTCATGTCCTTCAACCTGAGGAGGTTGAGATCGATGTAGATGTGTCATTCCGGGAGCATCCAATCCAGATTGTTGTTCGTAGTACGAAGGTTCTCTATGGCTGGTCTGTTCCTTTGGTACGAGTGCTATGTCAACATGGGTGGGTGCAAGACAAGACATGGGAGAGAGAGGCCGACGTAAGATCATAGTGGCTGGGACTGTTCAAGGTTTCTTCTTCTACGCCAAGCTAGGGAAATTCAAGGAAAAATTTTATTAAGGGGGGATGTTTGTAAGAACCCCAGCCTTCTTTTCAGGTATGTTTTTCCTTTTTCTGGATTTTTTGAGAAAAGGGGTATTTCTGAAAATTTTTCAAGTACACGCCATGTAATTCATTTCCATAGGAGGTCGTGTGCTGGCCGTGTCTGGGCCACACACATGGTTGGGTGGGGTGACATGGAGGCCACCCAAAGCGAAGTACGGAAATAGTAAGTACACGTCGTGTACTCCAAAAGTACATCCTGTGTATTTATCCATTAAACAGACTGGGGCCGCGTCTTTCTAGAAGTGTCCTCTTCTGGGTCACATACGACCGAGAGGAACTGTATAGCGCAAAAACTTCTCCGAGCCCCTATGCCTCAATCTATTCTTTGAATCGAACATCGTTGATTGTGTTGGAACTACAGTGGTAACATCTTACTTCTTCTAGAGCATCATTTTCCAATTCCTCCTCTTCTGCTCATTATCATGGGTTGAAATGTTATGACGTTTTTATAGATAATTGATGTTTTAAGAAGATACAAGAATCATGGTTCAAGTATATTGATCTCATAAACACATTGTAGGTGGTCTGTACCATCCCATTTTAATGTCTTTGAGTATCTTGTGAAAATTCCACCAATACCCTTGAATGGGTTATTGCATTTTTACCTTTTTAACCCTGTTGTTTTCCGGTCATGCTTGAATGCCTATGTAGAGGTAAATTGAATGTGAATTAGGTTGATTTCTATGCCCTGGATGTTCTACTTATTCTTTGATCTGTTTACGACCATTTGTTCTGGTTTATCCTATTGTCCATTTACCTATTTTCCATGACTTGTGGTCATAGGATGGTGTGTTTCTTTCTGGCATGATTCAGATGTTGTCGACTGGTTAGCCAAGTAGTTTTGTAGGTTTACATTGTCCTTATAGCTTTATTATGAGTCGGCTTCCATGGGGCTGTGAGAACCTGGTGTTATAGACTAAAAGAGGATAGACTGAGTGAGCTTCCTCAGAGAGTCTTTGGACATTATATATTGTAGGGGGGATAGACCGAGTGAGCTTACTCAGAGAGTCTATGATCTTTATAGAACAAAATGGAATATACTGAGTGAGCTTCCTCATATAGGCTTTGCTTTACATGAAACAAATTGAACCACACCAGGGTATAAGAGGGATTGACCGTGTGAGCTTCCTCAGAGGGTCTGTGAACGACTTGGGGCTATAAGAGGAATTCATCAAGGGAGATTCCTTTTAGAGTCTTTGACCTTGGGGCTATAAGGTGAATTGACTCTGGGATCTTCCACATAAAGTCCTTGGATACCTTAGTCTATAAAGAGAATTGACCGAGTGTGTTTTCTCAAAGAATATTATAATTTTCGTTTGACCCAACCAGAGGGGTTAGGATGAGTGTACTACCTAGAGGGTTGTTGGTACTTGTTAGGTAGGACTAGAGGGTATGGATGTGAGTACTTCCCAGAGGGTTACCTCTTTGTGCTTAGCTTCTTGTTAGATGTTTCTTGATATTGGAACTATGGATTGTTTACTACTGAGTATATTCTTGTTTATTACTTTCTGTACTTTTACCTGCCATATATTCACTGACTGTTAGGCATAGATCATCGGGTGGTGGAAAACTGGGATTTTGTCTCACACCTTGTTTGGGCCATACTTTTGGGCCCAAATAGATTATATTATTGAAGGTATAGATAAGTTCAATCACCCTTCCACTTCAGGTACATGACATACTATGGAGCTGGATAGCATGGGACCAAGCCTAGGATTGCAATACGGAGGAGCTGTTTATCTATTCTTTTTTACTTTTTTTAGCAATATTGTATTCAACATTGTGACTAGTTGGATATTTTCCTAAATATATGTATCATGTATAATTTATTAGGCATTTCTATAGTTGTTTATTATCTCTATTCTTCCATTGTTCACTTGGGTATGGATTATTACTTCCCATGCTATTGTTTATTATTTTATATCTGTAGGGTACTCTTCCAATGAGAGAAAAGCTTCCTCACAATCACACCCAAGGCCCTCACTACTGGTTGGATGCATCTAGAATTCGGGGAAATGCGGTTGATTCCATGTGACCAACCGGTTATGGGGAACCTCTGGGTGGCTTCTGGAACCGGGACGTTATAATTTCCACTATCACATAGCACAACCCCTCCTTCATTCACTACCAGAATAACATTATAGCTCTCATGTTGTGAAGTATCATACAAAGGAACCTTATGACCCAAGTCCATGTGCAATCATTGGAGAACCTCAGACACCAATGGGTTTCCCCTATGACCCACTTTCCACCTCATTAACAACAATTGGAGCCAATTATATTCAATGGTATTCTCAATGTTTTAACAAAATATAATTTATTAGTGATGTATATTTATGTAACCCACATTTGGTAATCATGGGATTAATTGTGATTTAAAATTATTCTATGATGAATCATCAATGTGGAATAGTTTTTCATGTACATGATATGATTTTGATGGGTTCTACTAGATTGTGTTCTTATATATTATGTGTTGGTATATAATCACTATATTAATTTCATAGTGTAGAAGTGTATGATCCCAACAATTTATGAATATTTATCTAGATCATTTATAGAAATTATTTTTCATTGTGTTTAGTATACCTTTTTTCAGTCTTAACATGGGATTGTTTGGGTGAACATTTGAGAATTATGTTAGAAAATAGGGTAGTTCATGGTTAGAACACATGTTCTTGAGACAACGACCCCAGCATAAATAATCATGTGAATCATAAAAGAGGGGATTCTCATGGCTAACACATATTTTTTTAAAATATTCACCCTATTAGGAGACACCATGAAACACCCACATGTGAGGAGCTTAGTCAGGGCCCAATGTTAGGGGAAATCATCCTCCACTTTGTGCGAAATCATGTGGAATTTTTTATGAATCCTTAAAATTATATTTAATTTTGGAAAACCCCTATAATTACATCCCTTAGACCCCATCTCAACCCAAAATATACATTCAAATTTTTTGAGGCTCCAGGACGGATTCTAAGCCATCGTGACCTCTATTCTTGGAGAATTAATGGGAAAATTTAGATATACACCACTCGGGTATGTGTGTTATTTTTAATTAGAACTATCAAATTTTCTTCTCTAATTTCTAGATAAAATTTGGAAGTTATCCAATTTTATGTTACATATGGATCCATATTTGGGGGATCTAGACCATGGACTGATTGATAATGATCTAGAATTTAGATACATGGTTTTTTATAATCCAAGATATAGGATTTGGATCTGGACCATATTCTTCATCATATTGTTCATTGATTATCTTCATATTAGAGTTTTCCTTTAACAAGTGTTCTTCTCTAAAGTTCATTATGTATGTGATCTGTAATTCAAATTTAAAATTTATAATTAAAATTTTGTGTATGTAATTATATAATGTCAATTAGATGTTTAAAAATTTAGTTCTTCATTGAATTAATTAATAAATAGAAATGTTCAAATTGGGGACATTGAGACTATAGATTAAGAATAATTAAATATTAAATTAATTATAATTGAATTGAAATTGTTAATTATGGATTATTAATTATTGAAATTAAATATTAGAATGTAGAATTGATTGGGATATATATATATATATATATATTATTTGAGGAATTCATTAGGGATATTAAATTGGTTATTTTATAATAATTAATTGACTAAATAATTTAGAGGTTATTGAATTGATTGTGTCTGCATAATTTATTGATGAGTTAATTATGGGGTCTTTATTTATTATGGATTTGATTAATTAATTGGGAAAATAATTAATTAATGCAATGTGAATATTTAATTATTGAAATCAATAAAGGGATCAATTAATTGATGAAACAGTTTATGGGAGTATTGAGATTATTTAATTGTCGAATTAAATATAAACATTTTTTATTTTTCTAGTTAATTAATTAGAGTTATCTGATTATCTAAATGTTTAATTAAATAATTGGACTAATTAATTCAGGTATTAATTAAGGAATGTTATTATAATACATGAATAATTATTTAAATTAACAAATTAATTATTTGTGGAATTAATTTATTGGAATTATGTTATCATTTAATTGTCGAATAAATGTGGGATAAGTTAATTAATGAATAAACTAATGAGATTTATGTGATTATTTAGTGGTTAAGTTAAAAATATTTGTTAATTAATACATTAATTTATTAATGAGACTATTGTGATTATTTAATTAGTGAATTAAATAATTAGATTAAATAATTATTGAATTAAATAATAGGAGTTATGGGACTATTTAATTGTTGAATTAAATAAATAGATTAATTAATTGGAAATTTAATTTATTAGAGTAATTTGATTATTTAACTATTTAACAAAAAAGGGATTAGTTAATGTATTAATTAATTAATTTTTGTTATAACGTTATTTAGTTTTGTAATTAAATAAATTTTTTAAATATTCGAAAAATTAATTAATCAGAGTTATGTGATTATTCAATCATTTTGTAAAATAAAGGGATTAATTTGTTAATAAATTAATAAATGGGAGTTATGTGATTATTTAATTGTTTAATTATATAAAATAAATAATAAAAATATGTTGTTATTAACAGGAGTTATGTTTCTTGGAATAAGATGGGTACCTTCCCAAAAAAGGACCACATTGTTAAAATGACACCAACAATTCAAACATGTCAATGGAAGTAAAATCATATTGGTCCCTTTGAAATAAACATTTTATATCAGATGGAATATAATAATACCATAAAATGTTCCCCTATCAACATTATTATTGGCCTGACTGTTGTCTAGATAGTTTCCCTCCATGAAAAAATGGGTAAATATATAATCAATAGATGAGAAAAGCTAAAACATTACTCCATATATTAATAAGTCTCTAAATGATATTAATAGAATTAGATCTGGTTTCTTGAACGACTGTGGTGGAATCACACTCCAACTATATCTTATTTAGACCCCTATGATTATCTAATTTTTTAATTAATAAATAAATTAATTTATTTGTGAAAAAATTATTGAGAATAATCTTATTATTTAATTGATGAATTAAATTTATTAATTAATTAATTTATGGATTAATTAATGGGATTTAGGTGTTTATTTAATTTTTGAAATAACAAAGTGATTAATTAATTGATTATTTGATTAATGTGTAGAAATGTGATTGTTTAATTGACTACATAAATAATAGGATTTATGAGATTAATTAATTTGTGAATTTATTGATGGAGATTGATATAATTAATTAATTGTTGAATTAATTAATGGGATTAACATGAATAATTAAATATTGATTTCATTTATTGATGAAATTTTTATATTATTATTTTTCGATAATTAGTTATTGAATTTATCTTGACATAGAGATTATTTTTTGGGGTAAATCATATAGTTTATTATGAGAAAATAATTATTTTAATTGGACATAATTAAATAAGGAATTACATATGAGATATTGAGTCTATTTATTGGTGATAATTAAAAGATGATTAATTATGAGATACTGATTATGTTAATTGAGTTGAACAAATAATGAATATATTATGGGAAGGGATTAATTAATAATGGAATTTAATAATGTTAATAATGTGATTAGTAAATTGTTGAATATACTAATGGAATTTTTATGATTAATTAATCATTAAAATAATTAATGTTATTAATTTGATTAGTTAATGTTGAATTAAATATAGTAATTATTATCAATATATTATTTTATAATTTCATAATTTTATCGGTGTTATTATTCCACTGCTAAGTTAACTAATTTAATAGTTGTGTTTAGGTAACCTTCGAATTAGTCGTGAAATTTATATTGATAATTAATTTTTTAATTAATATTATATGAAGGAATGGGGTCATGGTCATTATAATGTGATAATTATGAATGAAAAAATGGTCATTCACTTATGAATAAATGTGTTAGAACATTTTAATTCAATTTAGATGTTTAAGTTGTAACATGGTCATTGTACTTGCGAATAAAATATTTCGAAAATGGTCAATCAAATGACTTTTTTTGAGTGGAAACAAGGATATTCAAGTGTGAATTTAATAACGGTAAAATGGGAAATCATGTATGAACTAGATAATAGTTATAATGGAACTCTGAGATACAACTTCACTTGAAAAAACATTGAACTCTGGCATGAGCCGAAGCAGGTATTGAGATATCATATCACCTTTGAAAACATCATGTCTGAAAAGATCAAATCCATGTTTTAAGAGATGATATTTCATTGGGAACACATCAGAATCCAACATGAGTAAATGATAACATTGAGGTATGGGTATCTCTAGAACCCAATAGATTACATGATAAAATAAGGAATAATATGATAATGTGATAGTTAATTTTTTATAAATTGTTTTTATTTATATTTAAAATTTCAGACATTATTATCTGACTTGATATTGTTTTAGGAACTATTGGTTGTGACCTACTGTGTTTTACCCCCACCCTATATGGGCTACCAGCTCAGTACACAAATAAACATTGTGTTTTCTGGATTTGATAATGGAAAAGGCCATTTGTTATATAGATGTTTTGGATAGATCATGGATGAGGTAAAAAGACGTCGTTTGGAACCCACTTGTGTTTGGTCGATGTATATACTTTTGAGTTACATTACAGACAATCTACCCACACATTTGCATGATATATTTTTTGTTTCCATAAGACATTATATTTCCGACATTGATTATCATGAGTTGTTGGTATTATTTTTTATAATATAGGCTCATGTTATTTAATTTATTTATTTTAAATAGAGAATTACACTAATAAAATTGGATATAGTCCCTACAATATCGATATATCGGACCCTGGAAACTAGTCGGCATCCTCTGTCGTATTGGGAGGCACACCTGAGGTCATGTAGCGAACCAACTCCATGCACCGGGTAATGCTACCATGGTGAAGCCATTAAAAAAAGTGGTTATAAAAATCATATTATGTAATGATTTATAGGTGGTTAACCTTAAAATATACTTATGATTCCATGTATAAATATACATACTCATTATTATGTCACCTCTATTATACCATGCTATATCATGACTAATTGTTCATGTTTGTAGTTCTCTCATCTTTTATGTTACATTTAATTGCCTATTTTATAACATTTAATAATTTCGTCAAGTAATTATTTTTTATTCACTTTTTGAGCATTATTAATCTCCCATTTCATATGTTTTTTCCCCGGTATTGCAATGTTGTTTTATGCATGATTCAAAAATATGAACATGCTATGGAAGTTTTCATAATTACGATATTCTCCATGTCTTATTTTGTTATGCAATGAAAATAATTTTACAATTAAATTATACTTCATGATCTTATATGTTATAAAATGCATAATTTTTTTTAATAAAACATGAATTAATATATAATAAGGACAAGTATTTTTGTAAATATTATCAAACAATATTCACCACATTATTGGAATCTCCAAACATTGGTTCTACTAGAAGGGTGAAAACCTAGATTAAATAACGATATTTCATTCTAGGAACATAATTATACATATATCGAAGAAGTTCATGGGTCATTACCATGATCCCATAGGTGCCACTTTCTTGGGGTCCATTAACACTCCCTCTTATGAGATTTTTTTACCCTTGAAGTGATCATTTTCTATAAATAAATTATCTAGTATCCCCTAGTTAATTCCAGAGATATCACGATGAAAATAATGAGTTTTTGTGATGTTTTATTTTATTTTATTTCTGAAGTGTGTTGAAAATGATATTATCAATTAATAACACCTCAATATTATCTTGAAATGGATGGAAGACCTGATTTATCAAGGCTGTTAATACAACTATTCTTTTACATACCAAAATAAATCAGTATGAACTTCAAAAATCCATATATACCATCAACAATTGATGGATTTATGTCAAAATATTCATATAAATTGATGGTTTCCTACCTAAAAGTCAATCATTATGAAAATATTTTCACGTATCAAATAATAGAAATGATTATCCGCACACAGTATGAGAAACTAGTTCTTGATTTTCATATAGTTCAATATTAGATAATCAATACATAATTGAAAAATTATATCACTATTAATCATAAAAAATATAAGATACCACAATGTTTTATTTCTAGCTACATTAATATATTATCTTATATATCTTAAAATCACATTTCCAAATCTTAACTCCCTACTAGTGTTATCATATATATATATAGGGAGAAAAATTTTATCTTCTAAGACCATGATAATAGTGAATGTGTTATCCATCAGAACTCGTTATTAAGAAATATATTTAGAAAATACATCATGAATATGGTCCCAATACTAAATAAATAGTTCCAATCTATATCCGATAATCTTTCATAAAAAATCCAATCATTTTTGAAATCAGATAATGAAATCTCGATAAAATTTGTATTTAATGAATAGGATTAAGAGCCCATTAAAGCCAGTGGATATAATGAGACCCTTTTATGGATATAATAGTAACTCACTATTAATATAATTTTATATGATCCTGGTATAAAATTCACCAATACATAAGATAAATTAAATAAATCCCATTTATTTCACAAGGAATCTAAAAATTTAAAAAATAGCATCTAAATAGATAACACCATAATGAATTTGATAAACTCTGATGAAAAACCTAATGATTTACAAATGTTCATAAACACAATCAATATATTATAATACAAACCCATGAATTAGAAAATTCAGCATATAAACATGAACTAGATTCTCTATAATTAAAAAATAATAATTTAATTGGCAGATGGCATAAGAATAATACCTATAATGGTGTATGTTCCTAATTTTATGATTGATGTATTCGACTATATAGAGTGTGTATAAATTTATCATATTCTTATAGAACCAATAAATATGGACTATACTATTGTTAGTGCAACACCCCACTATATGTAAGGGTCACTACAAGCACCTGTGGGTAGCCCTACCACACTAAAAACACTACACATGGTCGTGATCTTATGGTGGATGTAGATTCTTTTAGATTCACCTCCATCTATTTCCCTAGTCATAACAATTGTAGAGGTTCTTCTTGATACACAAGTATGAGTTCATAGATTTTAATTCTAAGACAAATTGATATCAAGTTTTGGCCTCCAATTGGATCCCTTTAATTATTAGAGCCTGATTCATTATATATGTGATTTTTACCCAGAAAAAGTGTTAACATATGACTTTATATCACAATAACATACATCATATAATCACTTCACATAGGCTATCTCACATGAAACTAAATTTAGAGAAGTTTTTTATAAGTTAATATTACATCCATCGTACTCTACGACTAAACGTTTCACAAGAATTCGATAAATTAGATCATAATGCCACTCATACATTAGAATCACAATAAAGAAGATTAGTTGGAACACCTCCTCAATGTAATTGCATGACATTTACAATTTATTCCTGACCTATTTAACAATATACCACCAATGATTTTATGGTCACCATATCATATTTATAATATTTTTCATCATCATATATATGGTTGTGACTATATTTATTATGTTCTTCATGACAGAGTCGATCAATAAAATAGTTTCCACGGGGGAATCCATCCACAGTAAACATAGCGTGCGACTAAAGTGAGAACTATATTTTCAAATCATTCATTAAAGTCAAAATGAAAGTAGTCTCTATATACAAGGATTTCATGAATGACAAGAAAATGTCCTAGATAATAACATCCATATGGATTACTAGATCCACATGATGATAAATCCACATTACATGAGGTTTCCTATAAATACTAACCTCATAAAAATAAAATCAATTATGATGTGAATATATTTTCCAAAAAACCATAACCATTTTCATCATATCACATGATAAAATAAAGGCACTAAAATATAACATCATTATAATAACAATGAAAAACATAAAAATCATTTCTAAAAAATGTGGCATAATATGTGATTTTTCATTTCATAACAGATCCATTTATTCAATTTCAATTCATCAGTTATCTTAAGGGATTAAATTTCAATGTTTATATATGATGATATTTCATGTAGAGTGACAACTTATTCATAGAATATTCAATTCATTTCCATATTTTTTCCTATATTACAATTGTGATTCATATATAATCATCCTTTTTCAAAATAACCCATGAGAAATATCTCATTTAATAGTATAATAAAAAACATGTGAATCAACCAAGGATAAATAAATTCATAAATATAATAATATGATCATCATGACCAAAAATACAATCACTGAGAGATTTGGTTTTCCCCATAAATGGGATATCAATTCATATTGGTGATCTCATTACTAATAAATGACTTGTCGTAGATACCTTTTCTCCTTCCCCAAATAGTATCAAAATAGAAAATACCAATTAATTTATAACACAATGTCTTATACCTATCCAATCCACCCCCACATTATCTCGTTAGTTCATTAAGCCAAATCATGAAATCCTCCACATAGAGTACATGCATCAAAATACCAATGAAGATATGTTGAATATAGTGAAAAAATTATAACATCTCATTAAGAGTGGAACTATCAGTGTAAATGATAATTAATTATTATATAAAAAATTTAAATTTCTATATAAATGAAACAAATATACATAGATAAATTAGAAAATATATAAATAATAATAATAATAAAACATTCAGATAAAAAATTTATGAAATATAATTTTTTTAACGAGTTTATTCAATTAAAAGACCAATCAGAAACATAACAAAGCCTCGAAAAATCATACCCCAAACACCATACAAATTCCAATATCAATTATTCAATCCCATATAGCAAGAAATAAAATCATTCATATGGACCCTTTCCAATTTCTAATCCAGAATCCCTAAAATCACGAATTTTTAAATTTTTATTATCTTATATCTAGTGGCTACATTAATACATTAGTATAAGATATAGATGAGAAAATTATGAAGGAATACATATTTTAGTAGCCATTGTAAAAAAAAATATTTATTTTAATATCATATTATTTATTAGAGCATGAAATATAACATAGTTGATCTTAATATTCTATATCCATAAATGAATTTAAATGTAACAAATTCATATCATGGGGATGTTAAAAATAATGGTGATATCACATACTCAATAAGGTTTAAGAACAATTGAGATTATAAATAAAAAATATATAATAAAAAATATAGATAGGTAAATAAATGAAAAAAATATATAGTCAATATGAAAACGTTCATTATTAGATAATGAAGAACAAATATGGAATTATTAATTAATAAACCCAAATTCCAGTTAATCAATAACAAGAAACCCATGAATAGATAAGGAATAATTAATATTCTATAAAATATTACTAAACAATAATATCATTTTAAAAAACATAAATTAACATTATGGGATAATAGATATGATAAGGTAAATAACAATAATCAAATTACACTTTATAAAATAATTGAGCACAAAATGAATCATTTTATTATATCAACGATTATCATGAAATGGTTACTAATGAAACAATAAAAAATGATGACTATTCCAAATATTTGATGTCATGATCTAATACATCATTATATTTTTTCCATATAGTCCTTCTCATAAAATATATTGATCGATGAGAAGGTATACACTAGAAAACCATATAATTCTAGATTACATACTCTTCTAATTAGACTATTTATGAAAAATTGGCACATAAAAATATTTTTCACCACCCCTAAATTCATGTGAACCTCATTCTACAAATATTTAAATAACTATCTAATTAATTACAAATATCCTCTATTAATAAAATAATATATCGTTTACAAAATACCAAATATCAATATTTCATCATTCATTCAAATAAATTCAAAGTAAAATACCATATATAGAAATGATATTTTGATTACAAAATATGTATCCATGATGCATAATATGGATATTTTAGAAAAAATTTAATTAATTTGTTCATGAGAAAAGAACTGTGTAATGATAATATTTAGAACGACAAATGTAATCAATAAAGTGAATGTCAATAATTACATGCTTAAACTTATCGTTAACCATAGAGATAAATAAGGAAGATAAATTCATTACATTAAATCATATGTCGATTCCATGTAATACATTGGTTAATTTTCACTGAATAATGGAAATAACATAATATGATCTTTAAAAAATTATTGCGGAAAATATAAAGTTTACCTTGAAAATAAAATTTTAAATCTAAACAATTCTATATTATTAAGAAGAAATATTTTTTATGAAATAATTATATAAATTTATAAGGGATATTGAATGAAATTATTTTATATTGTAGAATTTATATTCCATTCAATTAATATTTGAAAACAAGTATTAGATCAATATTTTTCAGGGAACAAAAAATGAAAATTTTAAAAAACGTATCATAATATTGTCCTAAAATTTTTCTTAAAAATTAAATGTGTAATTTTTTAGTATAAACCATTTGATAATTTAAAAAACACTTTATAATTATTTATATGGAAAATATGTATATTTATAAAAAACATATTTTGACTAAAAATAGAAATATAGATATCTTATACATAAAAAAATTTATTAATAATTTTATGTACCACCGAGAGGAATATAATATTACAAAATAAAATAATCCATAAAAATTGTAGGGGAAAGGAATGGGATAAAGAATAAAGTATCATATTTTTCTATGTATGGAAACTTAAAAATAAACAATCCTGATAAAAAATTTGATTTTGAAATAATCTCTTACAAATTTGGTTACATTTTAATCCTAAGCATTATAAAATAATAGCATCAAATTAATAAGTAAATAAGAGTAGTTTATTAATATTAATCATGTAATATATCAAATGGTATGTAGATTCCCCTTATAAAAATATATATGTGTATAACACCAAATAATTATTAATTAATTGGATGTTCAGATAAAATATATTAAAATGATCATATAATTGATATACCGATTAATTGAGTGATTAATTTTATGTGTAAAATTTAAATCTTAAAAAATATAATATAATAATATTGCAGTACTCATGTAATGTTATAATATCAAATAAAATTGTTATGTAATATATCCTACTAAAATAAAAATGAGTTTTGAAACTCTATACCTCATGGTAACAACGATTTAAAATCACATTCGAAGAAAAAATCAATAAAAAGCCTAAAATACAATGAAATATTAATTATTCTAGATACTAAACTTAATAAGAGTATTATATACACCACATAACATATTTTGGTTGATATCATTAAACCACGCCTCAATGAAGGGAAATTGGGATGATGTTCTTTAACACACACTTCCTTTTAGATGAACTAGAATTAAAAACCTATAAAATCATTTTAAACAAGTTATAAATTTATAAAATATTGTTATAAATATATGTAATATCATATATTATATTTTATAATATCTAAACATCCATTTTTAATAATATTTTACTATTTATACTTTTTGTGTTTTAATTGCTTCGTTCTCATATGCATATATTGTATGTGAAGTTCCAGCTCTTGTGCAATTGACATTGATAAATAATGTCCAAAATTATATTAATTATTTATGTATCAAATTATTTTATTCTATACATTCTCAAAATCATTCTTTTATGATGGAAAGGGAAAATGTATTTCATCGCTACGTGGAGATATTGAGTCATACATACACATATATGATGATATCACTCTCTTAATAGGTGAAATGGTATGGAATTGTATGATATATTATTTTCTAAAAAATAAAATAATGTTATGTGTTTCTTATTTGGTAATTATTTCAGTCATTATGACTTTCTATTTTAGATGAAAATGGAAATAAAATTACATCAATTTGCAAGGTGGTAGTTCACAAAAAACACATATAATGTATTTTTCATTTGCAGGAGTAAAATATTTATATATATTATTACATTATTATTTTAAAATATATATCCATTTTATATACTTATTTTTTTCATGTTGTATTTTTTTTAATTTGGTTGTTAAATGTTTAATATGAATGAAAAAAAATTATCTTTTATCAGATGATTACCTTCTCATGGAGAATCTTCCTTTCAATACATTCTTAAGGTCAATGTGGATGTTATTTTTTGAAAACCATAAGATATAGAATGTATATAATGATGTTTGGGAGAGATATATTTAATGTTTATTAAATTATAATTTCTTGATAAGTGTGATTAAATAATGTTTGGGAGTTATTTTTTTATAATTGAGGTGAGACATTTATGAAAAGACAAACAACTATTCAATAATTTATAATCAGAGTCCAACCATGATCCTATATAATTTATAAAATATATAGTATTTTGAATTTAATTTATATACATACCTCCAATGTAAAATTTAATATTTTAAAATAATATTATTCTTTATCTTCACATTTTACTTACATTTAACATTTTATTTTTCACCATAGTGTTTAGTTTATTTATATAATTATTATTTCCTTTTATAATAAAATTAAATTTTTCATATTATTTTCTTAAGACCCATTAATTATTAATATTTAAATAAATTTAAATAATATACATCATAAGTGTGTGGAATATTAATTTAATAAAAATGCATCTAATGTGAAAGTACATATTTTAAACATTATTATGGTAAATAAATTTTATAGTCTATAACAATCATTATGAACAAAAGTCTATATACATTATTATATGAAATTAATTAGTTTAACTAAAAAATTTATTCAATTTCAACAAATTTATTTCAAATATTAATAGAAATTAATTTAAATATTAACCCACAAATATGGATTATAATAAATATGATTTTATTTCACATTAATACATGATTTATTCAATTATATTAAACTTAATACTAAATAAATTATTTTAAATTATATTATATCCTGGAAATAGATTCATTAAATAAAAATATGGGTAGTAAATCATATTTATTAAAAATTTCATTAAAATTATTATAATATTCCATTGAATATAGAACTACATGGGACAATCTGTTGATATATATAATAATGGACTTATATATAAAGCCCAATAATGAAATATACATTGAATAAACTGAATAAGATAATAAATGTTAGATAATTAGAATATAAATGGGTAATAAAATGTCTTAGAAACAAATAACATGAAAATTTAGTCATGGTATAGCCTGATAACATAAAGGAAACATGGGGAAATATATAAACAACATAAAACACTACATCCCAAATATATGTCAAGGATTAGTAACTAGGAATCATGATGGAAAACGTAAAATAATATAATTTAGATAAATCCTTTCCCCACATGAAATCTCATGATACTAAACAGTACCCAATGCATTGAGGATATATATAATGTTTTATGATGTATAAGAAATTCCCAATGTATTTGATCAATTTTTACATGATTACGAGAACAAATGATTCATTAGAGGTGAAAAGGCATTGTATCATAATTGTATCAACTATATACTGTTCATTCAAAGGGTATATAAGAGATCTTAATAATATAAAATTATATTCTAAAAATATTACATTTGGGATATTATATTAGAAAAAATAATTCTTTCTCCCATCGGGATAGACATCTCTTTATATAGAAATCATATTGACTATCCTAATGATTGTTTTCCAAATTATCCCTGTTTCTATTCACTTTCTACAAAAACAGAAATTTAAGGATATGTGTTTTTTCATAATTATAAGTATAAATATGAATCAATTGAATTTAAAGAGATAAATAATAAATTAAATGTATTTTTAAATCTTGTGACCTTTTATTCATCAATCAATAATATCAATGATCTATTCCCTAAAAAATATTATTATAGTTGTTTTTCTTCCCAAAATAATGGATTTTAATTTTCTTATGAATTTATAGAATTATATCCCATTGGAGTCTCCAAAAAATTGTTTATCATGTCCCATTGTCGTTCACTAATTCCGCATCATGTCTAGCTAAATGATCTATTTTTTGGATTTACCCAATGTACATACGTTCTAGAGGTACATCCACTTGTCGAATCCAATCATGTATGTATGTTCATGATTAACTACATACTATATACTTAATAAATTTTAGGATGGTTTCTTTTACACATATATCCCTATGTATAGCTCAATAATTTTTAAATCATAATAATTTTTTTTGCCATTGATTCAAATATAATAACTCAAATAATTATTTCACATTAATAATTGATTTATTACATTTTATTTCAATTAATAGATCCTGGATAATAAATTATCATAATGTCATTAATAATTTGGAACACTACATAAAAAAATAAAATTCATAATACGTCCTCTTTATTGAAATTACTATTAACATGACCATAATATTCCATTGAACATACAACAACATTTGAGAACATGGGGACACATAAAATAAATGAGGGATGTAAAAATATTATTATGGAAATATAAATGTAATAATATTTATATGGTAATAAATGTTATAAAATTGTATTATAAGTGATGAATAATATGTGTAATAAAGAAAAATAGGAATAATGATCCAATATATAGTTTGATAACATAAATCCAACGTGGTAATTTTTTGCAACAACCGAATAGAATCCATCAAAAATATATTTCATGGCTATCTTCAAAGACATCATGATGGGAAATTTTTCATAATGTACTCCAGGTCACTCCATGTCCCAATATGATGTCTCTGAAGTCTAAAAAATAACAAATTCAGTGGAACAATATATAATGCCGGGAACACCCATAAATCCATTTCACTATAATGCTTATGTGTTCCATATATATCATAAAAATGGAATCTTTCAACGTCATATTTTATTATGAGATCAAGAAGATGAAAATATATATATAGTCCCCAATTAAATTAATTATAATATTATAAATAAGAATATTCTTGATAGTAAATATGTACAATATTCAGTTCATAATTGTTTCAGCATGGAAAATCATTGTTAAATTTCTATAGTATAACATCGTCAATTAAAAAATAATAAAATTGCCTAATGACAATGAATAGGGTCACTTATCATGGTAGAATTAAATGGTAAGTAATAAAAACATGTAATGAAATATAACAACAATATGAATTGGAAATGTAATCATAAAATAATAATGATCATTTATAATTTAGAGAAATGTTTAATCCCCTACCTTGAAATTTTTACTCGAACTCTATTAGAGGGGATTCATGAGATCATGGAGGATCCTTTGGAGGAATATAGATATTGGAGGACATTTTAATGGAAATTTAATAGGTATTTTATGTAAAAAACAATGGAATCTTGGGTTGGATTATATAGGTAATGGGTGTATAAATTTTTATCATTTCTCAAACATAGGTTTTTGAATCTACAAAATAAAACAACCAAAATGAAAGGTAATATCTTGGATTTTATCATGGTTTTAGAAAAAAATGATTATACCTAATTATAGTATAATTCTATTGTACATAAATAAAAATATAATACCATTTAATTTGTTTAATAGAGTCAAACTCTTAAATAAAGTAATTCAAAACACAAAAAATTATTAATGATCATAGAGGATTATTAAAGGCTTTATAAAATTAATAAAATTATAAAATACTATTATAAATATATGGAAATATTTTTTGTCTTGTTTACCCTTTATTGTGTTAATTAAAAAACTTTTGGATATTTATTTTTACATAATACACACCCTATATTTATACAGTATTAGATTTTTACTTGAAAATTATATCTTCTCAAAAAAATAAGAAAAATTCAACATTATAAATCTAGACATCATGATTAAAAAATAATATATAACTTAAACATGTAATTTTATAAATACAAGCATTTAAAAATTTAAAATAAAAAAACATTTATGAAGAAATGATGCTTTTTGACGTAATAATAGTTTTCACACCCTTTTAAAAATTAATCAAGAGTTCATAAAAAATATATGACAATTTATATTTTATATACATTATTTAAAAATAATATTTTTCATCATATTATTTTATTCAATAATAAATTAATTTAGGAACATAAATTCCTTTAATTAATTTGAATATAACCCGAAAATAAAATTTGTGTTTTAATTTATCGAAAATAAAAATAATTTATAATGTATCAATATGATGTAATTATTACCACTGTTAAATAGAATATCGAATATATATATTAATATTATAAATGTTTTGATACATAGTAATTAAATACATAAGAAAATACCAAAAGGGTATTGTTTATGACTATGAGACATCCATGGGGAGGTTCAACCAACAAATATTGGGTCATGATCATTATTATATTTATCATATCGCATAAATGATTTTGTTTATGGTTAATTTATTTGATCTCATGTTTGGTTTTGTCAATGGAAATTCGAAATGATTATATCTCCCATATAACATATGAGAAATATGTTGGATAACATATAAATCAACTAATTTATGACATCATATCATTTTTCTGATTCAATTGGATTTATTAAAACCATATATTTATACTAATCATGTGATCGATGTTCAAAGCCTATATTGTCAACGTTGTGATGATTAAAGAAAAATTAAATAAAATAGAATATAATGAAACTATTTAAGTTTAGGATTATTCTATATCCATATTAGATAATAACACATTAAATCACAAGGTTATATTTCATTTGATAGTTTGGGTCGTAACAATGACCAAAAACCATTCTTTATGAAATAATTTTATTAAGAATGAGATGAGATTATATGAACTATATTTCTCGTAATAATAATGTGATAGAATTACATATTTATAAAATTTTATATAATGACTAAATTATATTTATATCATTCAATATTATTGGTTACTTTAAATAAATATTTTTGAGAAATACTATACGTTTAAAAATAGTTTGTAGATAAATTCGTTTTTGAGAATAAAAATAGACTAATAAAAAATCATATATATAGGTTTTATTAAAATGTAATTAATAATTTTAAATGTCTCTAAATATTAAATTTTTAGTTTTATTTAATATTATATTCAAAATAATAATTATAAAATAAATAAATTTTATAAAATAATATAATATTTTTCAAATAGTAGTAAATTTCAATATTGCTTAAAAAATCAGTATTTTTAGAAAAATAAAACAATTTCCCCTTGAAATGGTCATGATATTTTGATTTCAATTTTTTTATTATTTTAATAGATTAATATTTTTAAAATATTTATACAATAAATAAAAATCCCATCTATAAAATGAAATTTAAACAATTTTTTATGAATCATTATTTTGAAACATAAAATAATTTAGCAAAATTTTTGAGGTATATTTTACTACAAATTCATAAATAATTTTTGTATTGATTATGACCACTATATATATATATGTTATTCATAATTCAATTAATAAAATTCCAAAATACCAATTTCACTACTAGTTTGTAATAGTCATATTTAAATAATATATTTTGATGGTCGTTAAAGATTGGTGTTTCATGTCTTATACGATACCAAACTCAGTGTTCTTATTTTTTAATATTGGGGTGTTAAATTATCCCTCCATAATTAATATTTTTTATCCTAATAATTCTAATATTCAATTTGATATTAGTGGTTTTATAATTATAATTCTATTTGATGAAAACCCACATCCTAAAAAGGG
Source organism: Viscum album (assembly GCA_963277665.1). Taxonomy (NCBI): domain Eukaryota; kingdom Viridiplantae; phylum Streptophyta; class Magnoliopsida; order Santalales; family Viscaceae; genus Viscum; species Viscum album. Next base: position 1,783,143,073 of record OY728121.1, on the reverse strand, counting down.
TTCATAAAACATCTTCTTTAATGTAGTTTAGAGAAATACAAAGTTCATCTAGAATAAAACATATATATGTTTCTAGGGAGGTCAAAATGTTATGTATATTAAAATATTGATTTCAAGGATATTTATATATAATTATAAAAAGATATAGTGATCATTAATCTTAAGAAACTGAATAATAAAAACAATTTGAATGACCATAAAACCATGAAGGAATACTAATTTAAATTAGAATGGATTCATCAGATATGGATGTATTAGGAAAGATATTTTTTCTCAATATCAGTATAAAATATATTATTATTTTTTACAGTCGAGATTGAGAAAAATGATGAGAAAAATACATCATGGAATTTTTCTAAAAGAACTATTTCATCATATTGTTGTAGTATTGATTAATATTTTCTTCACCACTTACTCCATGTATTGAATATCAAATATTTTTTGTTAATGATTAAAAAAAATATTCATGCATTTCCTATTAAAAAAATTATATTAATATATAATAAAATTACTAATAAAACCAATATTATTAGTTTAGGTCTTCCAAAATGGTAAAATGTAAATTATTCAAACTTAAAAAATCAACAGTGAAACCCAAATTTCAAATTAATTAATTATATATATATATATATATATATCAATTATTCAAATAGTTGAAGTGAAACAATTTTATGTAAATTGTAACATAACATAGAGAAGTTATAGATGACCCATTCTTATCACAGATTAGATGTGGGTCCTAGTCCTATGACCAAAAAAGATGTGATGGGGGTTCAAAAAACATGATCATTATTCATATTACAAAACAATGTTACTATTTTTCATTGATCATTATCAAAAATATTCAGAAAACCCACAAAAATAACAATTATCATCTAAGTAGTTTTTAAAAACTATGGTTTTTTATACATCATTATTTTTAACAAGTTATAAATTAATCTAAATTTATTTTATTTTTATAAATATCAGTCATCATATTACCCATAAAGTTGAAGAATACATTTAATCATCTAAATGGAAAAGTGGTTAAAAAATAATACTTCATGTTGTAGCTAAGGGAGATATATTTGTATCAACAAAAACAAATTGTTCTGAAAATGTATTTAATGACATGAAAATTCCAACACATAAATCATATAAATGTGTATTTGTTCCAATAAACCTAATATCAAGCATACATTTATCCTCCAAAGAGACTTTATGTCTAACCAAATAAAATTATGTTAATCATGAATTCAAATCAATAATAATTCTTCTTAATGAAAATATCAATTAACCTAATCATATTCCCTATCAGTGTCAATCCAATTATGTAATAATGCCCGTTGTAATACCCCAATTGGAGATCATGTGAAAAAATAAATACACCACTGTTGAGAAATTACCATTATAACAAAAATTCATGAGCCATGTACACATTTATATTCCATAATGGGATGTATTGGTTGGAAGAAACCATAATAAATTCATTACCAAAAAATTATTTTCTCCATCTATACATATCATAAATTTCATCAATAGGTTTATGTTCCATAATCTATGTTTTCATAATATTAGTTCTTGTGGTATCTACTTTAACACCTCTGATACCATTTTTAATGTTCTTGACATAAGTATACTAAAGTTATTAGTTACCATACATCATTTTCATTAGAATCACGTTGTAAAATACTAAATGACCAAATAGTTATTATTAATTTACAATATAAATATATAAATATAATGTTTTATTTCAAAACGAGAATGTTAAAAAGTTGAATATAAATATGAATCATCCTTGAACTGATTCATTAATTCCTTCATTATATCTTATAGATGGGAAATAATTACAAGTGAGATAAAATTCTCTACAAGCATTATGTACCATGGAAGGTATATTGAATTAATAAGTTATAATAAATCTTTCATGGTGAATAAATTAACAAAAATTACATTTAATAAATTACTTGAATTTCATCATTTGATAAGGCATAATAAATATGTAATGGTAAATAACATAACATAATTTACATTAAATAAATGGATTGAAATTACAAAATATATAATCCATTAAAAATATGGAAATACAATTATCTGAACACATGTTCCATTTAAACAATATCACAACATTTATGGATAGATAAGGCATAATCATTATGGAATGTATAATAACCTAAAAAATCAATCTAACCAAATACTTGTTCGCAAATTGAATCCATGGGCTATATCAATGAAAATAATATTAGGGATACAAGTAAATAAATTCACAATGAAGGATATAATTAATATTGGACATCATGATTTAAAACATCATTATATATATTCCATGGAGAAATTATTTTATTATAGATTAATCTATTGATTGGTATGCACCAGAAAATATTTTTATTTTATATCATCTATTTTCATCATGACACAACTAATGCAACAATGTGTAATTTAGTTACAGGTCCCACATGATATTAAATTTATAATCCATTCCTATCATATAAATTGATCAATTTAATTCATTGTAACACAAAACTATTTTTATGAGATATATTTTTTAAAAATTTTCATTAACGTCTTTTTTTCTGTGCAACACTAAGATAAGATTTTTCTATATGTAGCACAGAATTAGCATTCCGTATACACAACAATGTTCATGGCTTGTGTTCCAAATAAATTCAAATTATTTTTATATAATAAAGTTCTGTCAAGACTTGGTTTATGTGAATAACTAAATATTAATATGTTACCATATAACACAATCATTATAATGGTGTGTATGAACAGTATTAAAATTACTGTAAAAAAATTTAAATGAAAATATGTGAATTAATAATATAATAAAATCCCTATTTAAGGTTTTTTATAAGGTAATATTTCTATAATATATCCAATAAAATGTTTAGAAATAATCTTATTTTTTATAGAAAAGTTATAAGAACAAATAAAATTTCTGAGATGAATGAAGTAATTTTTTTTCTTCTAAAAATAATAAATTTCAATGTTTTGATGGCGTAAACATTTTATATGTAGTTTATAATAGTTATATATATATTATATTTTGAAATACGAAATTTAATCTTCAAATGTGGGATTAAAAAGTTTACATTGTATAAATTTTTGAATTTTTTTCGGATAAGATTGATGTTTGGTTGAATTGTAAAAAATAGAGTATATTTTAATTGAAAAAATATTTAGTCATCAAAATAATTTCTTGGTAGAGATTATATTATTTAAAAGTTGTCAAGTATAAATAGAATATATTTTTTTCAGTTTGTATAATTTGGTTCATTGGAATTAATTTTACCATGAAATATTATGTAAAATCATTTGAATTTGTTGTAATGTTTTAACATCTAAAACCCAATTTTAATTCTGAAAATCAGAATAACATTAAATTAATTATTGAAAAATTCCTGTATATATTTTTTAAAAATTATTTCATATATTTATTCAGTCTGTCTAATTTATGTAAATATGAATATTTTATTTTTAGGAATTATTAATAGTATCTTTGTAAATTTTATTTAATGTGGTAAATGTCATGACCTGACCCCCATGGCCCGTATTGTGACTACCCTAGGCCCACCTTCCATAGGCCAGGGGCTGGTAACTAGCATCAAAGGCATAAATCCCAAAAATGGTGAAGGAATTGCCTCTAAATATCGTAAAAACACACAAACCGAGTACAGACAGAAGCAAACACTAAGTAAAATCAGTAAAACAATTGTACTGAATGTAAAGGGGGGAAGAATACAAGACAAACTGTAATGTACAAATACAACTAAAAAAGGGAAGAACAACATAATGGTGATTTCAGCTCCTGGATTGTTCTCCGAGGTTCCTACCTGAAGGGTAGGTACAGATGACCTCCTCAGCAATCCACATCCGTCATACTCCACTGTGTGCCAATACATCGTAATGTCCTCCTCTAGGTACCGTCGAGTCCTGGAGCCCTAGGACTCCATTAGTGCAGTCCATCATCTACAACCAACCAAATGAGGTGCGTGTATAGCCCATGCCGGGGTGAGTACAACTATACTCAGTAGGTACACCGAGACCCTCAAGGTCTCACAAAATACAACAAGGATAAACCACATAGTATGAAAACAAAGAATAACCATTACTTATGTATAAGCCCATACATATACCTAGGTTATCATGTAACTCATCTCAATCAAGAGGATAACATAAAAGTAAATGTCTCTTATCAAACATAGATTTTTATTATCGAAACCATTATTGCTGGAGAACTCCTCCTCTATCTAGAATGGTGGGCATGTCGCAACACAAAGGCACTTCTCACTAAACACATACTGCTGAGGTACTCCTCCATTCCTGTACCGCAGGTCTGCAACCAACTACCATGTGCTCCTCCACAATGGGTCTACTACCAACTACCAGGCGCTCCCCCTAATATCTTACAAAGGTACTCCTCCTGTCGAGTACCACGGGTCTCCCGCCAACTACTAGGGACTCCTCTACCATGGGTATGACGCCAAATACCTAGCACTCCCCACTGGGCTAGTCGAATCACTCCGAGTTGAATTGGTCAAGCAGTCGTCAGGTCTGTTAGCTATAATGTCTCCACACTCTGTCTGCTCAACACCGGATCGATCTGTTCCACGAGTTACTAGTCAATAATACAGGTTTCAATATGTATAAAGTAGAAGTATATCAAATTACTTCCACGTTATAGGGATTTCAACTCAAAATACGGTGCATCAATTAGACGCCCGGTCTGTGAGTTATTAGCCTTTTAGTTTGGGGGGGGGGGCTTGGTTGGTTTCGTGTAATAACCAACCTAACCATATCTCAACAATACCCCAAACTCTAGTGGGGTATTTTTAATGGTACCATCTGTCATCGAGATTTATAGAAACACTGACGGTTCGTCAAACAGACGTCTGGTGCCAAAGATATGGAAAAAGTAAGAAAAGGGTCGGTAGGGGGCCCGTACCCGGTCTGACCCGGTCAGACTATCTCAGCCAAACCCCATCATGGGCCAACCCAGTCTGGGTCAATCAGTTCAGATTCACTAGTTCTGACCCGACCCATTGGGGGGGGGGGGTCATCCCACTAAGTTTTGACCTGGTCCCCTGGGCCCGGCCCAGCAGACCACAAGGGCGGTTCAACTCGGTAGTCTCCATTTAGGTGGCTCTGTGACTCAGCCTAAGAGACTGAGCTGGTTTGTCCAAAGACAACGTGGGGGACACCGTGGGTCAGCACTGGAGGCTGGTGGATGGGAGGATAGCAGGTAGACCGTTCGGGGCATGAGAATTCTTGATGGGCACCAGCAAGCCGCAGGTGCATCGGGCTGGGCGCGACAGGCTTTCGGGGCACTGGGTAGGCCGCAGCAGGGCACGAGGATGCCGGGAAGGCCTCCAGAAGGGCGCGGGGTGCCAGGCACGCTGCTGGGGTGCCGGGATGCACGTTGGGGCATGGGAAGGGCGCCGATGGTGCTGGGCAACACACCAGGGGCGCGTGTAGTGGGCCGGTGGGGTGCGGGCAGGCCACTGGCTAGGCGCGAGCGTTACATCATTGGGGAGCGGGCAAATCACCAGGGGTGCGGTTAGTGTGCGGGGGAGCCATGGGTATGTGGAATGTGTGCTGCTTGGCTGAAGATATTTTTCCTGGGGAACCGGTGCGATGCAGGGGTGGTGCAGTTCATGGAGGTCGCGGGTAGCGCGACCTTGTCGTTGCCTCCTTCGCCTCCATGCCGTAGAATGCCACAAGAGAGAGGAATCGATAGAGGATTTCAGACCATGTTAGGTCGACCCAAATCATCCACATTTAATTTACGTCCCGAAAGGATGGTTGTGAATCCACAGTAGACGATCATGTCCCGCGTCGAAGAAGTCCATGGAATAAGGTTAGAGAAGAAGAGAATCGTCGACATTCTTTACGTTCTTCACATTCTTCGTTGGGAGAATGATTCTTCATTCGGAGAAAGATTCTTTGTTGGGAGATTTTTCTCCTTAGCTTTTCATTTACCCCATTCCACCAAAATGATATATGTCAATTAAAATAATAGGAAGGTTATCTTATTATTCTGTTGGGATAGAATTAGAATAGCTGATTTAATAAAGAGGCTCCCCCTAATTAATAAACGAATGTTGGAACAAATTAATTTGGGGGGTTTAGTCCATTATGGTAGGGAAAGGTGGAGAGGCTCTCTCTCATTAATGAGGGAGAGTTGAGAGGTTTAGGTCCCCCCATTAAAGAGGGGTCGGTTGGCCTCGTGTGGTCCCCACCACATTTAACCATACATGGGAGGTTGGGTTTGGGTAGGCCCCAACACCGTAACCTCTCATGGGAGGTTAAGTTTTAGCGGTCCCACCACAAACTCCCATGTGGAGGTTCCAACTACCAACACTCACACGGTGGCTGGAATAAAATAAAGTGTTTCTACACATTATTTTATTATGTTTTTTTATAAAAACAAATAAAACTAACTTTTATTCCCCACCATCCACCGTCAAGTTGAAAGTATTTTGAAGAGAAAACTAGTGCTGCGAGTTCAATGGTGACCTCGTATTTCAATTCCGAGTACCGGTTCAAAAGTTGTAGAAAACCGCTCTTACATTTACTGAACGAACCCAAACGAAACATTTGAAATTGATTCCGGACACACCGGTCCTAGGAATCAACCACTGTCAGAAACTAAAAACATGTAAAAAACCCATTTATTTAAAATAAATCCATGGGAATTCTGGGTCTTCAAATTCTCCCCACCCTAGGGATTTACGTCCCCGTAAGCTACAACTCGAAATAAGGGATCACATGGGGGTACTGAGCATGCATCTGAGCCTCACGGTCCCATGAGCTCTCCTGGAGGATCCCGTGCTTCTAGTGAATGCACACCAGATTTATCGATGGTACACATAGGACCCTATCCGGTAGATTATCAATCTCCACTGGAACCATCGTGAATGTCACCCAATCATCGATGTCCAGCTTCCCATGGTCAATGATGTGGGATGGGTCATGCATGTATCTCCTCAGTTGAGATACATGGAAGACTTCGTGCACCCAGTGCAACTGAGATGGAAGAGACAAGCTATAATCCACCTCGCCTACAATGCTACGGACCTCGGATGGTCCGAAGAACATCAGAGATAGCTTACCGCCTCGGCCAAATCTCCGTAGACCACACTGAGGTGAGACCCATAGAAAGATGTGGTCGCCGTCCTCAAACTCCAGAGGTCTCCATCTCCTGTAAGCATTTGACTTATGCCTACTCTGTGCAGTCTTCATCCACTCCTCGATGATCTGCATCTTCTCTATGGTAGCTTGTACGATCTCCAATCCCACTAGTGCGGATTCCTCTAGGTCTGTCCAGCACAGTGGCGATCTGCAAGGTCTGTCATACATGGCCTCAAAAGGTTCCATACTGATAGTGGAGTGATAAATGTTGTTGTAGGAAGAATCCACTAAAATAAAGTTATCCTCCCAGCCATGACCGAAGTCTATGATGCATGCACGAAGCATGTCCTCAATGGTCTGGATGGTCCTCTCGGTCTGACCATCTTTCTGAGGATGGAAGGCGGTTCTCAAGCGAAGCTGTGTCCCGAATGCTTCCGGTAAACCCATTCATAGTCGTGAAGTAAACAGTGCATCATGGTTGCAGACAATAGAAGAATTTACAACATGTAACCACAATATCTCTTGCACATATAGGATTCTCATGCTCTCTACTGAGCCCTGCTCTTTAATCTGTAGGATGTGGGCTGACATGGTGAGTCCGTCAACGATCCCCCATATCGAGTCATGACTCCTGGATGTACGTGGATGACCCATCATGAAGTCCATGGATATCCCATTCCACTTCCACTCTGGGACCTCTAAGGGATGAAACTATCCTACAGGTACCTGGTTCTCTGCCTTCTCTTATTGACAAGTGAGGCACCGTGAGACAAACTCTTCTACCACCTTCTTCATACCTGACCACTAGTAATGTCATCGAAGGTCCTAATATATCTTAACCACTCCTCGATATACCACTTGAGGGGATGTGTGGAACTCCCTCAACACTTTCTCTTTATGTACAACTGGTTCCATGGTACATACTCTAATGAGGATGGCGTGCTCCCCACCTTCAGTAAATACATCAGATGCCTGCCCAGTAGATATCTGAGTACGTCACATTTCACAGTCAGTGTCCCCATGCTGCGCCACCCTAACTCGCCAAAGAATTGGAGGAGTGATTGTAAGAGACTAAAGATAGTCTTCTCCATCCCTATCCACAAATTATAACTATAATTAAACTAGAAGCTATGTCACCTATCCTAGTAGTTGAATGTCATTCCTCCTACTAAGTGCATCTGCAACAACATTCCCTTTCCCAGGAGTATAGACTATCTAGAAGTCATAGTCTTGGAGGATCTCAAGCCATCAACGTCGTCTCAGGTTCAGGTCCATCTGAGAGAATATATACCTGAGACTCTTTTAATCAGAGTATATGGTAAAACATTCACCAATCATATAGGTTCACCACATCGTCAAGGCGAATGCCACTTCTGCTAACTCTAGGTCATGTGTAGCGTAGTTCTAATCATGTTGTCTCGACTGCCTAGAACCATATGCGGTCACAGCTCGCTCCTGTATCATGACACACCCGAGTCTGGTCCCTGATGCATCGCAGTAGACAATGTACCCTATGCCTTCCTCTGGAAGCCTCATAATGGGGGCACTAGTTAGCCTCTGCCTCTGCTCCTAAAAGCTGTTCTGGAATCTCTCCGACCACACAAAGGGTTTCCCCTTCTCTGTCAAGGCTGAAAGTGGTGTTGTAACTCTAGTGAAATCTACCACGAACCTCCGGTAGTAGCCAGCCAAAACCAAGATACTTTGTATCTCCATCACACTCCTAGGTGGCTCCCACACATGTACTGCCTCAATATTTCATGGACCCACTTCAACTCCAGACTCTGAGATGACGTGTCTCAAAAGGCGAACCTCTCGAATCCCAAAATGGCACTTCAAGAGATTACTATTATGGTGGTGCTCTCGGAGTGTGTCCAGTAGTACATGAAAATTGAAGGTATGATCCTCCTCAATAGTCAAGTAGATCAGTATGTCTTCAATGAAGACTATGACCAAGCGATCGAGGTATGGATGGAAGATATTTTTCATGAGACTCAAGAACACAGCTGGAGTGTTTGTTATGCGGAAGTGCATAACCAAGAACTCATAGTGGCCAGAACGACACTTAAAGGCTGTCTTTTGAACATCCTTGTCTGAAACTCTAAGCTAGTGATTGCCTGATCCGAGTTCTATCATCAAGAACCATCTTTATCTATTAATATTATTAAAGAGGACTTCAATCATCGGTAGTAGGTATTTTTTCTTGAAGGTCACCTATTTTAGGTGACTGTAGTCGACACAGATCTTCAAACTCCCATCTATCATCATGGCGAATAGAATTGGGGATGCCCAGGGAGAAACACTGGGGTGGATGAATCACTCCTTCTATAGTTCCCCCAACTGTACCCGCAGCTCACGGAGCTCGGCAAGATCCATCTGATATGCTGGAGTAGATATCGGTGTCGTCGCATGGGTATATATAAATATATAAGTCCACCTATCTATGAGGACGTAGTCCTAGAACATCATCAGGGAAAACACTTGCATACTGGTTCCCCACTATAGGATATGTCGGACACTCCACATATACTACTCCGAGGGTAAGGCACGCCAGCTGGTGAGTGATCGGCTGCACCCTCCTTCGAGTAAGTCTGTCTTGTGCTGCAAATGATTACTTCTCACCGGTGAAGGTGAACTTGGTCCCATCCATGCGGACACACCACATTTTTCACCTAAAACATTCGATATGAGCATGGACTGTAGATAACCAGTCCATCCCCAAGATGACATCGTAAGGCCTCGACACTACTACTAAGATTTCCCTGTCGAAGCTCTCGCCTCCTAGAGTAAGCTCGCATTGCCTGCACCAATGCATAATCTTTGAATCTGCTCACGTAGGAGTCTCTAGCCCTAATAATCAAACCAACTGCTCCTTCAAGATCTATGAGCTCTAAACATGGGAAGTGGAAATGAAAGTGTGATGGGAACCCATGTTTATAAGAACTGCAGCTAAGGTGGAATAGACATAGATCATTCCTAGAATCATCTCCGGAGCGCCGTGATCGTAAGACTTAGCTACCTGAAGCTATGATCTACCATGTACACTAAATCCCTTTAGTTGGGGAGGTCCTCCTAGTGGTGGTGGCGATATCACCTTGTAATCTCGTCCACTGCCAGCTACATGACCATCTCCTCTGCCACATCATCATGCACCCTATGGACCGCCTTGATCGAATATCTTCCTCTACCTGGGTGGTCCCTCAACTGTCTACTGATCATCAGAGCGGCAGGTTGGACAGACAAGACCATGTGACCAAGCCCGCCACACGAGTAACACTATCTACTCATGGCATGACTGGCTCTGTCTCCAATCTGGGTTCCCCGCACAACAAATCCTGAGTCATGCGGTCAACTACCTGTAGGTATTGTACTCTTGGACCTCACCATCATCTATCTACTACCAGCTACAGAATAATCCTCTATATGACGGAAAGTGGTGGGTCTCTCTACTGGAGAATACTTAGCACTAACAATATCCACTAGGATGCCTCGCTCCAACACCCCCATCTGTTTCGAGATGATGTGGGAGATAACTGAAGCTCTAATATCTCGCATGAGTCCATGATCGAAGGTATGAGCCCTAATGAATATGTCCCATACCATATCAGTGTAGTATCGCGAGAGGTCAGTGAACCCCACAGAGTACTGAGCTACACTCATGCTGCCCTGCTTCAGATGTAGTAGCTCTTCTATCTGCACAGCTCATAGGTTCTCTGAAACAAACTCCAATTGGAACCGGATCTCGAAGTCTACCCATAGATGTGATTCCTTAACATGCATCTAGAGCATGATGCTCCACCATCTGCCTGCTGATTCCTAAAAGAGGCTGGCATCAAGGATCACCATGAAGTCGGCTAGTGTCCCTACGAGCCTGAATACTCTCATCACAGCCTCCAGCCAATCCCCAACTGCATGTGGGTCTGTATATCCCCTAATCCAGGGTAGCCTATGGGGCTAGAACTTGCGCATCATGCTCATGATTCATGCACTCTCTGCTGCTGGGGCTGGTGGCATCGGTGGCCCAAAAGGGAGTAATACGACTAGTGCCTCCACTACTTCCTCAACAGGAAGGTGTCCATGTACTGAGGCATCGTCACACGAAATACTGTTAGTATGTATAACTCTCGGGTCTCTAGCTGGTCATTCATGGGGATGCATCCTGAATGAATCAAATTCGACACAGTAAAAAGACTATACCTTGTGAGCTGATCTGGTTTGAGCTGACATAAAGAAATACTTTTGAAAACCCACACGCAATCAGTGTTTTCGTGCACAATGATGGAAATCAGAAGTCATGGTCCTGGTGTATGGTTACTTCGTCCACCCTCACCAACACTGGACTCCTTGAACATAAAAACACACGTAGTACCTTTAGCACTATTGCTTCATAGAAGGAAATATCAGAGTCCTATGTTCTGTGGCAGAACCGACATCCTCTGATACTAGTTTGTCACAAACCGACCCTCTGGGCCCATATCGTGACTACTATAGGCACTCATTCCATAGGCTAGGGGCTGTAGACTAGAAACAAAGGTGTAAATCCCTATAACTGGGAAGGCATTGCATTAAAAAATCATAAACAAACGCAACCAGTGTACATGCTGAAGAAAACACTATGTAAAATCGATATAACAAATGTACTGAAAGTAAAGGGGGGATAGAATACAAGACCAACTATAATGTACAAAAACAACTGAAAAAGGGACAAACAACAGAACGGTAAAAGAAGCGCATGGTTCGTTCTCTGGGGTTCCTACCTGAAGGGTCAGTACAGATGGCCTCCACAGCACTCCACATCCATCAGACTCCACCGTGTGATGATACGTCATAGGGTCCTCCTCCGGGAACTGTCTAGTCCTGGCGCTATCGGCCTCCGTCAGTGTTGTCCGTCATCTGAAACCAACACAATGTGGTGCGGTCATATCTCGTGCAGGGGTGAGGATAATGATACACAATAGGGACCTCGAGACCTCAGGTTCTCACAAAATCCAACAAGGATAAACCAAAAAATATGAAAACAATGCGTAAAAATTACTTAGGTATATTCCCATACATATACCTATGTTATCAAATAACCCATCTCAATAATGAGGATAACATAAAAGTCAATGAATCTTCTCGAATCACTCTGAGTGGAATCAGTCGAGCAGTCATCAGGTCTGTCAGCTACTTGGTCTCCACACTCTGTCTGCTAGTCAATGGATGGATCCATTGCATGACCTAATGGTCGATACTATAAGTGTCATGAATTCTCAGGTAGAAGTATCTCATATTACCGCCATTTAATAGGGGTCTCAATGCAACAGATGACGTGTCAATTAGACGACCAACCTGTGAGTTATTAACCGTTTAGTCCTGGGGGCCCGGTTGGTTTTGTGTAGGAACCAAGCTGACCGTATCTCAACAATACACCCAACTCTTGTGGGTGTATTCTAGAAGGGACCGTCTGTCATCAAGATTACCATCTCTACTAACAGTTCATCAAATGGACGGCTGGTGACAAAGATATGGCCAAAGTATGAAAAGGGTCGGTAGGGGCCCCCGGCCTGGTCTGACCCGGTCAGACTAACTTGACCCCACCTAGTATTGGGTCAAATCAGTCTGGTTCGACCCGATCAAGGTCACTGGGTCTGACCTGGCCCATTGGGTAGGTCTGCCCGCTAGGTTTTGACACGGTCCGCTTGGCCTGGCCCAGTGGACTGCGAGGGCGGTTTGGCCCAGTAGTCGCCACGTAGGCCACTCGGTGACTCAGCCAGGAAGATTGTGCTAGTATGGCCAGCGACACCGTGCGGGACACCACAGGTCAGGTTGGGAGGCCGGCAACCGGGAGGCCAGAAGGTAGGCCGCGTGGGGCACCGGCAGGACGGCTGGCCACCGGCAGGCTGCGGGTGCACCAGTTAGGGCACAGTTGGCAGCGGGGCAGGCCGTAGGGAGGTCTAGGGAAGACGTGGCCGGGAGTGGGGGCACCGGGCAGGCCGCCGGTATGGAACGAGGCGTCGGGCATGCCATCGGGGTGCCGGGTAGCGCGCGGGGGCAGGGGCAGGGCACTAGCGGGGCCAGGCAGTGCACCAGGGGTGCGCGCAGCGAGCCGGCAGGGCACGAGTAGTGCGCTGGGGGCGCGGGCAGCGGGCCGGCGTGGTGCGTCCAACACTCCGGGGGTGTGGGAGCACCTTGGGTAAGTGGGCCTGGTGCCTCTTAGCCACCGATGTTTGGCCTAGAGTACTGGTGCACGGCGGGGTAGACACAGTTCGCGGAGGCCATGGTTAGTGTGGTCGTGTCATTTCCGCCTTCATCGCCTTTATGTAGAACACGACAATAGAGATGAATCGGTGGAGGATGACATGCCTTGTTAGGTTGTCCCGAATCCTCCATGTTTATGGAGATAACAAATGGTTCACAAGTATGATGCACAACTACCACTGTTCTTCATATTGAGAGAAAGGAAAATCATGTGGAAAAGTTCATAAAATATATAAAATCAAACCCCTACCATTGATTCACCGGTAGACGTTCGTTGATGACATAGAAGGATGGCCGTTAATCCATGGTAGACAATCATGTCTCACATAGAAGGGGATAGAGGAAGAAGTTTGGAGAAGAAGAGTTTTGCAGGCGTTCTTCACATTCTTCGTTCGGTGAACAGTTCTTCATTGGGATCTTTTTCTACATAGATTTCCCATCCCACATTCCACTAAAATGATATATGTAAATTAAAATAATAGGTAAGTTATATTATTATTCCATTGGGATTGAATTCAAATTGGTGATTTAATTAAGAGGCACCCCCTAATTAATTATTTAAATTTGGCACGAATTAATTATGGGGGTTTGGTTCATTAAGGTGGGGAAAAGTGGAGAGGCTCTCCCTAATTAATGAGGGTGAGTTGAGAGAATAAGTTCTTCTCCAATAAAAGAGGGGTCAGGTGGCCTCGTGTGGTCCCCACAACATTTATCCTCACATGGGAGTTTGGGTTCGGGTAGGCCCCACCACCATAACCTCTCATTGGAGTTTAGGGTGTGGCGGTCCCACTACTAACTCCCATGTGGTGGTTCAAACTACCCTAACTCACAAGGTGGATGGAATAAAATAATGTGTGGTAACACTTTATTATGTTTGTTCTTGTATTCTATGTTATAATTCATTATTGAAAGTTTCGAATGTAGGAATAAATAGAAAAAACATTATTCAGATGATTAAATTCAATTAAAAAACCTCATTTTGATCCATTCATAAGAACAAAACAGTTGGTCTTTTGGGAATTGTATTGGATCAAGAATGTTTATCTATATTTGCCGAGGTATTTTTTTAGTTTGTAGAGGCAATTGCCTTGATATTTTTATATAAATTTGTATAGAGGATACCCATTTATAATTGGGGAGGAGACCAATTTTTTCAAATATGTCAAAAAATTTCAACAATGGGAAATAAATATAACCCTTAAAGACAAAAAAATGATAAATAATATATTTGAGTGATGATATGGTAAAAAAAACATAAAACAAGAAATATGTTTTATGCATGTTATTTCTTATCCTAGAGGATAAATTACATTCACATATTTAATGTTCACTGTAGTAATTTGTTTTTTTATCCAGGGTAATTCCACTGTTAAGAGTAAAATAAAATGAGCATTTATATATTGTTTTAAAAAAAAATTCATAAAATTAAATCAAATTTAACAAATTAAAATATATTGGGTGGAAAATTAATTTTATTACATGTATATGTGACGTGAAAATCTCTACCTTAGCCACAATCATTATTAATTAAGAATATTTTAATTTTCAATATTATCTAAAAAAATTATATTTAAAAATATTATATAATATTAATTATGATGAATGAGTTTTTTTATCAATTTTGTAAATTTTAATTAACTATAATTGTAGAATTTTATATAACAAATAACACTCAAATCAAGATGAAAAATAATTTTTCCAGAAATGATTTTATATAGAAAAAGATGAAATTATATTAACAATATGAACAGTAATAATAATTATACGGAATGAAATGAATATATTTATTACTATGATAAATCAATATCTTTTAAATATTTCTTAACATATGGTTTATTTAAATTTTATAAATGGATTAATAATGTGACCATAAAAATAGTTTTTATAAAAATGTGTTTGAAGCATAAAAATAAACATATATACAAATAAGAAATACAGAAGATTAAAATGTAAAAAGATTATTTCAAATTTGACCGAATAATTATTGATATCTATTTAAATATAATTCAATTCAAAATGGGATATTTATGTTAATTAATTTCATAAAAAAAAATAATTATTGTCCTATAAAAACCTATATAATTTTATATTCAATGAATATTCAATATTTTAAAAATAAAATTGAAATATTTTTTACCCCATGATAATTTCGAAATATTTATTTTGAAATTATATTATTTTTAGAATTTAATATTTATTAAAAATGAAATTATTTTTATATCCTGAACATAAATTGTAAAGCAATCCAATTTTTGACGAAAATGTATTTTATATAATAAAACAAATTTACAAAAAAAAATTGCGTTATTAATTTGTAAATATTAATCAATGATTTTTTATTTATTTTTACCAGTATATATATTTAATAATTAGGATAATCCTATTCCTACCCGATAATTAGATGTGTTGTTTATAACCATGATATTTATATAATATATATTAAATGTTGTTTAATCTATAACTATTATAAAATATATTGAGGTTCCAAATGATTCTCTATTTTCTTGGGTGTAATATTAAGTAGTCAAACTACCATTATCTAAAAATGTTCCACTATGAATAAGTAGTTCATGTAATTGTACAGTAAAATATATTTAGTTTATATATTAATATATAAAATTATATAAAACCATTGACCCAATAGCTCTAGCTTGACACTCAGTTTTAGAGAAACCATCTTCGGCATGATTCAAGATATCCCTATCATGTGGTGGATACTACCAATTACGAATTATCACCCTTTTCATGTTGATATTATCTACCAATGATTTAATATCCCATAACTTGTCTCATTTAACCGTTTATAGTTCCATTTGACATCAAGTAACCAGGACATACATGAAACCATGTTAATTCCAATGAAATTACTACATAAATGTTTCCATGGTGGATAAACAATACCAAAGGAGAATATAAACACCTAATTTTCGGTCCTATATGAATTACTATTCTAGACAATCCTCCATGGGAATTAGAGCATGCCACAAAATCATAGATATTAGTGTGGATTCCCATGCTCAGCCTATATACATGATGAGAAGATATTATACATGGTGGGAATTCCCATAAAATAATGACATTATAATATCAATCAAATGCAATAAGTTTCAATGGATATAAATTCCATAAACATTTTTTATTTGATACTTTAACAAAATTACTAATTATCATCATTTCATTCCATAAATAAAAATTTACAACAATTATAATATTTATAAGAATTTTCATTCAATTATCAATTATCACCAATTACCATTCACATGTTAAGATATCCATATTTCATCATGTAATCATTGAAAGACAATTTCAAGCCTATTAACCAATTCTAGGACTAAACATTATTCTATAAATCCATTAAATATAATTAACTATTTAATAAAAATAAAATTTTAAAATATATTATCAATGAATTTAAAATTTACCATTGTACTATATGTTCAATAAAACCATCTTCCAACCAAAGGTTATGTGTTTGAACACATCAATTGTGGACACATGTCACGATCTCAATTCTAATGGACATGATGGGGTCATTAGTTTATATAAAAATATAAATTTTAAAAAAAAAAATGAGTTACCCATTTTTGTATATAAACATCATAGAATTCCTGTTCAACCACAATATTACAAATGTTATAAAAATGAAAAATACTTTTTGGAGTTATTTTAGAACACCTATCTTAAAAAAAATATATAAATCTTCAAAGAAAATATCAATATAAAAAACAAAGATACCTTATTTACATGGTATATAAAATCAAGGATGTATGATCTTATATCAAATGTAATACAATACATAGTCATTATAACCAATAATAACTATCTGTGTCATGTTTTATAGATATAAATATATTAATTAGAATACAATTGACATCATTGAATCCTTGAGAGACATGGAAAACCATATGATTTTCAAACTCTAATATTATGGATGGATTAAAAGTTATGTAGTTATTATAAGAGGGTTTAGGGTGAAAACGATGTCTCATACATTACATATAAGGCACACAAAAAGACCACCAGGTAGTTGGTGGGAAAATCCAACTAGCATATTATTCCAATCAATAAGACTATATTGATGATAACACCATCCAATAGGGGGAGGATTTACATTTTTTGGCTGGGGGGACTCCTACATGAGCTCCACACTTCCTTGATAACACCGAGTTTATAGTTGGTATAACAAGTTAGACTTCTGGGATCACTTATCATCTCTGATATATAAGGTATCCCAATGGATGAATTGTAGAATACACCATCTTTCTAATGGTTCTATAGTTTCTCCAAATTTATAAATCTCCACTAGTCACTATCATTATCCATTAATATAGCATTACCAATCAATCATAAATTTTGAAACAAATAAATAATCCATTAATGGAACTTATAATAATAGGATTAATGTAGTTTAAAAAACTAAAATAGGTTCAACAAAATATTTAAGAAACAATAGACCTGAAAAAAATATGAATCACACATGAGTGATAATCCATAATATTGACCAATAACAACAACTTCAAATTGTATTATATATATAAGTTATAATGTGATTTTTGACAAGAAATAATATTATATATGGGAAGGATAACAATGATACTAGTAATGGGAAACATCCTGATGATTTTAATGTATAATGTGCAGGGCCTATGTATCTATGTTCACTATGAACTCTCAACGGGTAATGGTATCCACTCCATTTGGGACAGATATGAGAAGTTAGTGTCCTAAATTTTTAAGAGGCATTGATCTAAATATGTATTAATATAAATTATGAAATGAAAATACACTTATGATATAGTTTGGAAAATTCATTTAATGAATCACATCAATTTGGTGTGTCTTAAAAAGAAACATCATAATATAGAAACTCCACCTATGGTATACAATTCTCTATAGGAAGTTAATTATCACCCTCAATAGCATTGTGTCCTTCATATTCATCCTCAACCTGACCAATTCTATCAAATTTATAATCATTACCCTCAATACCATGATATTCATCATTCTCTTCCTCAACATCATCTAATGGATATGTATCAATATTTGTGGGATCACTATCTATTTCAGGAACTATAGGAATTATATAAGTGCTTTAATTTATTACGATCCTAACAGAATCATAAATCCACCTATTGATTACATTTATTCAATTGAATAAACATAAATTCAACCATGAGAATTATCAAAATTATATATTTATATGGTTTCTTAAATTTTATGTTATTTATATTGATACCATTGCAGTAGAGTATATTAAAGAGTATGTGGGTAAAATAAATTCCATATACCATCTATGGTGATAATAAATGTTTTACATTAGACTAAATATTTTATTATGATATTAAAATGTAAATCCCATGAATTAAATTTGAATAAATATATATTAATAAACATGGTAGTGTCAAGTTGACAAAGATGAGGTGCCATTAGAGTTTAAATGATCCTTTCAATAGTTTTATTTTAAAGGAGGGGTGAATGAGATTGACAAACATGGAGAGATCATGTCTTCTAAAAAATATAATAGAGACTGTTTGATCAAATTACATGTAATATTCAATGTAACCATTGGTAAATAATCAATGATCCATGTGTACCATTCCCTTGAAATCATCAATTTTATGAGAAGTGATTGAAATATTTTCTCTGTATATATTAGATGATATAAAATAATAATAATAATCATGATAAAAATTAGTATATTTATAATATTCATTGATTAATTAAGAGTAAAAAACATTTATAATGGTGTTTGTAAGAAGTAAAATCACACATTAAAATAATATTCCTTTTTCCAATGAAGAGATTTTTTTTCTTCCAATAAGAGTCGAGAATATTAAATGAAATAATTTTATTTTCAAGGATAATCAGAACAATTATTTCAACTAATTGAGGGGTGATAGTTATATGAAATTTAGTATGAATTTAGAATAGTACACTAGTTTATTTTAATGAAATAATTGAAATATTATGGAAATACAAATAATTTTGAACACGGTTTTAGGCAGTGATGAACATGTCCAAAATAAAGGTAGAATAAGGGTAAATAAATTGAAATTAATTCTAAAAAATGTAGTATGTATCTGATGGAGTTTAAGATCTAGAACAAAAGGGAATGGATAAAGAATGTGGGTATGGAAATAGAGTGTAACTTGAGTGGGGAAAAATAATGATTTTTAATTAAAAATTAATCCATGAAGAACACAAAATGGGACTTCTCTAACACCACTAGACAATATAAAACTAATATTGGCTGGTGGGTAGGGTTTTCCAAAACAGATATTTATATGAATTAAATTTCATCTTGGAGAGAATCCATCTGCAAACCAATTTTATATAAGGAACTTAAAATATAATAATTTTTTTAAAAATAATTATTCTAAAAATTTATTATATAATGAGAGAGTCCAAGATTAATACATTCAATAATTTTTTATGTGTGATTTTCCAATGAATACCATTTTGAAAAATATACTTATGAATATAGATCTGGAATTATAATGTTATGTGTGACTGTCCAATGAATACCATTTTGAAAGACACCATAATAAAATAAAAATATTTTATTATGGTGTGTTTCATTAAAATATTAGCTAAATGAAAATTCATTATAATATACTCATACAGAATATGTATTTTCTGAGTGATGTTTTACAAAATTTGGTTCCTAATGTTATGAATATGATATTATCTCGGTAAATATAACTTCTAAATATATAAATTATTTATAAATATAAATGTATTAATAAATTAATCACATTCACCATATGATAGTACAATCAATGTTTTATAATATTTATCTGAAAATGATATTTAGGAAACAAAATAACCATATGAATTTGATGTGTAATGATGAAGAACAATTTGATCAAAATATATCTAAACAAAGAAAAAAGAGTATATTATAAATCCTCATGTATGATTGCACTCCCAAAAATATATATATATATATATATGTAATAAATTATTTGTAATGAAAAATTCATTCTCAAATTGAAAATTTATTTAACCATTAATTAATGAAGATGTTAATGTAGAATGAATGAAATACGTTATATTCATCGAATGTTGGTAACTTATAAAACTATTAAAAACCTGGCAATTGTAAGAGTTATTTGACTATATAAATTTTTATATTATTATTTTAGTAGTAACACGACATTTAGAATATTAACATAGGTAATTTTCAAATAATATTTAATATTCATAACAAATAAAAACAATCTTAATTTCAATCACTATATAAATAAATGATTAATTAAAAAAACTAATATAATTAGTTTGTAGATTTATGTAAAAATATATATTTTATTTATATATTAATGGATAATAAAGAATCTAATGAAATCTAATTTTTATTTTATAAAAAATATATAAAGTTTTATTATGTGTTATTTAAATGATATTATATTTTTATGAGACCAAAAATAATTATTTAACAAATCTAAAATACCCCAAAATATTAAAAATATATTTTAAAAAATATTGATTTATTTCAATATTATTTTTATCATTTTTATAAAATTATCTTCCTAAAACTGATTTCATTTTTTTGAACTGATTCATTGAAAAAA
Organism: Viscum album; assembly: GCA_963277665.1. NCBI lineage: Eukaryota > Viridiplantae > Streptophyta > Magnoliopsida > Santalales > Viscaceae > Viscum > Viscum album. The sequence continues at coordinate 1,783,122,152 of OY728121.1, read as the reverse complement.
ATTTATTATGAAATTTTAAGGAATTTTGAAATACGTCCTATGATGGAATTTTAAATTATAATTGAAATAAAATAATTTATGAGTCATTGTTGTTGTATACAACCATTATCTCAAACTGACATTTACTAATTATTATTTATAGTAATAGTAATAAACTATATTGTTTTTATTGAGATAAAATTATAGAATAAATACTATTATATTAAAATAGTCAACTCATTACCGTATAAATACTACTCCTCGCAGGACCTACATCTTAAATAGTATAATAATAATATATTTAACATATTCATTGAAACATTTATCAAATGACTCCCCCATAAATATGAATTTATTGAATTACAAATATTCATTACATATGTGTCCTTAATCGAACTTAAAGTGTTAATTCAAAACGGTAATGTTCTTGAATAAATTATCTTTTAACATTATTTTCTACAACATTCACCTTGATTATTTCATCCCACAACACATAATGAAGATAGTATAAAAATTACAATAATTTTATATTGTTTTACCAAAAATTAATTTAAAATCATTATTTTACCTCACTTTAAATTGAAAATATTGTACATATTATGGTTGGTTTATATATATAAATAATATACATTATTATTGATTCCCCCGATTATAAATTATTATAGAAATAATATTCTACTAATTTTTATTGATAAAAAAATATTATAGTAGTAATTTTGTCTTCATGAGAGAATTTATAATAATTATTTAAATAAAATCATTATAGTTCATTATTCTCTATTAAAAAATCTAAATTAAAAAATTGTATAAAAATAATTTTTACACATAATTAATTATCAATATTTCAAGTAAAAAAAGGATATTATAAGTGATTTTATTTTCTATGTGGAAATTAAAAATATTTAATTTCAAAATATTTTGTAAATGATCCATTTCAGAAGAATTTGAACATTAATAAACAAACTGATGTTACATTGGAACAAAAAAAAAACACTAATTAGAGAGCAAGAAAAAACAGGATGTCTAAAAAAGTGATTTCAAATAAAAATAAATGATAAGTATAAAATCTAATATAGTCTAACTAGGTATATAATCATGTATTTATTATATTTAATTTGATATATATAGTTTTTATCTTATGGTATCAAGCTAGTGATGGACTTTGTGTTAAGGAAATCAATAATCCACCTTTTTTTCTTTAGTTTATTCCTTCACTCTACAAATCACAACATATCAATTATTACAATTGTGGATATATTTAAAATTATATATATATTTAAATTATATATTTTACTATATTTTCTAAAATTTATTTATTGGTTTATACAAGAATTATGTTCATTTATCTACACAATATTTGATTTTAAATTTAATAAATGGGAACATTTATATCGATTAATCATTTCATGTAAAACTCAGTTAATGTGTATTTATGTTATGACCCATGACTTTTGGTAATATTATTATATGATTTTTAATATAAATATCCAACAAAAACTACCCATATAATTATACCGGTAGTGTAATTCAAAGAATATTAACATACTAGAAAAATTTGAAATTAAAATAAAAGCACATTATTTTAATATCCCTAATAAGATCCTAAATCATTTTGTTCTACTATAGCAAATTCGGATAACCTAGGGAAATCATAATTAATAGATGTGGGAAACAAATCTATTTATGAAATAAACATGATTATTAATAATAACATATGATTTAAATGAAAAATCATGCCATCATGAAAATATAACTAATAAATAATGAAATTGGAAAATAATATAAAGAATAATTAAAAAAAATATAATGGAAATATAGGAATATAGTAGAAAAAATATTATGACATGATAATATGGTTAGGATATTCAGCAAGAGATCATCATACAGTGGATATCATCTCTTCATGGATTAGGTTTACTCCTTAACACTTATGTATCATGATACATGATCACTACTCAACACATTGGGGTGATATCTAGGACTATCATTCATACCATGTAAATTAATATCTCTTCCATTTAATAGAATCATTTAGAGGGAATAATCATTGTAATTACAGTGGATGGAAATGGGTAACATAATTTTTCCATTTATAATAAACCAATGAGATATTAAAATGACACCAAAGAGTACCTAGAAATAAATTTTTTTATGATTAAATTTGTATAAATTACCATATCTCTAAAATATTCTATTTAAATGAATAAAATATCATCTGAATGGCTTTGGAATTATGTAGATTATGAAACATTAAAAATGGTGTTTTATAGTATTTGTTGATGACATTCGTTGTTAGAAACAATACATAATTTTCATTTAAAAAAAAATAGGTACAACATAGTAATCATAAAGATAATATTTCTGTATATAGGGAAATAGTGATTTGGAATGAAGACATATAATTTGTATTACATCATTGGATATTGGTATAAAAATGTTTGAGTTAATCAGGTTAGGAATTGAGAAATGAACCTAAGTAATGATTACCTATGTCAATGGAATGGATATTAAATTAGGTATATATAAGTGAATTATATATTTGGCATTTAGAATAATTTCATGACATATAATAAATATGTAATTTTAGTTATATATGAAATGGTTAAAACATAATAAAAACATGGTATCTAGATATAACCATTACCTAAAGTCATGAGACATTCCACACATCCACATAATTCAATAAAAAAAATATTCATTAATAACCATATTACGGAAATTTCAAATGAATATTTAATGTATTAATAGGATATTATTGTATTTTTAAAACATTTCAATGATATATAGTGGATAATGTCATTTCCCATGGATTTTCATTTCAAGGTTATAAGGACAAATTAGTTATGGATATTTTTGGGAGTTCTTTTCTAATGTAACTATTAAACCATTCATAAAATAAGTTATATTAATGTTATTATATTAATGTTAAATGGCCTAAAACCCCATATGTAATCCAACATAGTGATTATTCATATATGTAAAATGTTAATATATATCAGTTTGTCATTTTGGAGGGTTTACTAACAACGGTTAACTTGATAAATATAATATATATAACGTCTATATATTTATTCTACAATATTTACAATATATAATATAGAAATTTTATCATTTTAAAAAATTATTTTTGATTTTCAATATTCTATGAAAGGGGTAGTTGATTAAAAAATAACATTCCATAGAGGCCATAAACGAACAAAATATTGAAGATAACTAATTTTTTTAGAGGTATAGGAGATGACAATAAGAGGGTGGATGTTAAATATTAGGTTTATAAAATTAGATATATGATATGGGATTCATTATCTTGTATCTGGTGATTTTTTGGGTGTTTAGGAGGAATAAAATATATAAAAATTAGTTGAGGGTATTACATTCCATTCTGGATATCTCAGCCCAGTCCTCCTCCTATGGCTCCTTGGTTATTAATTTTTATTATAAAAATATTTTTATGGAAAAATGGAAGACATATAGGGATTTTTATGAATAATTTTTGTATAATCCAAGTAGTATAATATATGAGGATAAGGTTTATTTTTCATAAGGGGAGGGGAGTGGTGTTTTGAATATTATAATCATTATACTACTATTTCAGTCCTAGAATACAAATACAAATTACTATTGGATGGTTATATATTAAATATTGTAGGTCATCCAAGAATACATTGTGCATTACACAACACTAAATCATAAAATTAGGTAATCTTTATTGTAATATAAAAATCACATTTTTCATATATTTCAATATTCATAATAAATTAATCAATTATAAGAATATTCAAAAAAATCAACTAATCAAATTTTCAACTATATGATAATTGTATTGAAATATATTTTTTTCAATGAAAAAATATGGGATATTTATATTTGAATAAAATATTTATTTATTTTCTATATTAAAAATATAATATTATGATTTATTTTTTCACCATTTGAGAAATTACATATGTTCTCATGAAATTTTATTACCATTATCATTAAATAAATACTAATTTATAGATTTTTTTGAAATTAATATTTACTTCAAATCATAAATTTTATTATAAATAAAAAAATTTATCAAATATGTTTTAAAAAAAATATAAACAATTATTTCATCATTTTTTAGTCATTTTATTACTTGTATATAGATAAAAATATGTCTTATTTTAATTTGATAAGATAAATAAATATTATTGTAAACATATAAGGGGGATGGATATATTAGAGTGGTTGATTTAGAATCCATAACGGTTAGAAAATTAAACCATTATTTATATCTTTAACAGTGATTTAGGTTACATACACTCCAATAATACAACATCTTTCATCAATGATTAATTATATTATATTTACCCCCAATATTAAAACATATTTTATATTTCTATATGAATAATTTGTTTTTAATACTTTTCTTCATTTCTAAAGTGTTTTTCGATAGTGAATTAATACATTTTGATCGAGTAGATCTATAACATTAATATTATACTAATCTGGTTTTATATTTTTTTATCACATTGTACTATTTTAAATATTTTTGTATATATTTAATCCATAATTTTATTATCCAATTCAACATAGTGAAATTTGCACAAATTTATTAACCTGTTTCACATTCATTATATAATACAACATTACTAAAAAAAGAACATTAATATAATAAGGTATTTCTTATAGATAAAAATTATGCCTGATTACATTTATCCCCTTTATTAAAAAAATCCTCAAATTTTATTTCACATGCTATGGATAAAATATGGGAGCATAGTTATGCTTCAATTATTCCTTTTGTCTCCAAATTTTCACATCATACATATGGTTCTAGTATAGTACTCATATAATTATATTTTTCTTATTTTATAGTACATTTAAAATGTGGTGAAATATTTTCATCAATATCTTATAATATATGATATTTTGTTATAAATTTTCCACATTATAATTAAATAAATTTTGGGAATCTGTTGAAGACATTATTAAATGAGTTACATATAATATGTCATGTTCTTGAGTTATGTTGGTAGAGAGTGTTCCATTATAGGCCCCGTCACTTCTATAATGAATAATCTCAAATGATATGATATTAATGGTACTCAGTATTGCATTATCTCCAAATTCCATGACACCCATCCATTGAGAAATAATGAGGAACACTTTTGGATCAATGTCTAACTGCATGTCTTGTCAAATATTTTGTGAATATACATTGTGTCAACATTGAGATTCCCTGATTTAATTCTAAATAGAGATACCATTTTGTACCATTTCATTGAACATATTATTTCCTATATTATTCTATTATAAAAAAGTATCACATCATGTCTGTTTTTTTACATATTTTTGAATATAATACATTATATAGAATATTTTTATGACTAACTAATAAATACTAATGTTTGAGAACTATCTCAATGGATGATCTTGATCCCATCTTTGTTGTAAGTTCATCTAGTATTTCCTAAATATGTCATCATGTGTTTGAGTGGTCCATTCATATTTGAAATTAGTTCAGAATGATATTTGATATAAATGGTAAAAAATATTCCTCAGAATGTCAGAGACTAATCTAGAACGTATAGTTAAACCATTGACCTAAATTATATGAAATAGAAAATGGTTTTATACCAAACCTCTAACATCTATGATATATATTAATTTTTATTAATTAATTGAAATTCCTAATAAAAATTAAATTAAATGAGAGTACATGTAATTTATTAAACATCAATGCTTAAATCATTATTTACCCTACATTACTCCATGAGAGTATTTAATAATTTTATATTGGTGTATTATAATTTTATTGGAGTTATGGGTAATTTATGAATTTTCTATTTGTAAATATTATGGTCTACCTTCTCTTGCTGACTTACTAGTAACATTGATTAACGTTCTGTGATATTTTTATTAATTCTTTCCACTAATAGTTCCTAAAAAATCTGGATACTTCATTATGATCTATATGTTGATGGTGAATGATTATCAATGATCATTATCTAGAAACACCATAATTATGTCAATATTTTATTGTATAAATAGTTGAGACAAATTTTTTTATATCATCATTTATCAATTTGGATCTTTATGAATTTACATATTCCTATAGAATCATCCTTCTTCTATTTTTCCACATCATCCAATAGAGAATATTTTTTTCTCTTGATATAATGGTAGGGATTATATTTATGAGTGGAATAAATATGTTTCTTCCTTTTTGATTACTATATCTAAACATTGACGCTTTATGAAGATTGTATCATTATTTACTCACATCATTGATAATATTTCATTATCTATTATACTTATATCAAATTAAATATTATTTTCTTTCCCGTGATGGTTATTTATTGGGAATTTGTAGTTCTTGATCATCTCTAACCATATTATCAAAAACATATTTTGATACTTCTATATTAATATATATTTGATTCTATATGAACCTGGATATTCATTTCAGGTTTCAGGTATGTCTTTCCATTTCTGGTCGTTTTTTAGAAAAAGGGAAAAATTTGGAAATTTACAAAATACATGCCTTGTACTTTATGAGTACACGTCGTGTCCATTGAAGCCACATATGCCATGTGATGGCCGTGTCCAAGCTACTCACATGGTGTGTAGGGAAAATGTTGAGTCCGCTTAATGCGGAGTAAAGAAATTCATATAACACACCGTGTACCCCATAAGTACATGTCGTGAACATTATTTTTTTCATTAAATGCACTGGGGTCGTGTTTAATCGCCATAATGACCTTCTTCTTGGTCTCGTTCGGCCGAGAGCTCCCGTACGGCCACGATTCTTCTCCAGCCCATGAGCTTCCGTCTGATCTCCATTTCCGCCATCGTCGATTGCATTGGGATCGCCTCGGTATGCTCTCTCTTCTACATTACCCTTGTTCCATGATTTTCCCTCTTTCTCATCATTTCGTGGGTTGAGATTTTGAAACATTTTCTCAGATCATCGACATTCTAAGGGGAATCAATCATCATGGTTCAAGTATATCGATCTCCTAGCATCGAGGTAGTTGGTTTGTGCCTTTCTGTAGGAAGTCTTTGGATATTTTGTGCGATTCCACCAATTCCCTTTAATGAGGTATTGTGTGTTTCCTATTTTTCCCCTATTGTTTTCCTACTTTTCTTGATTTCTTGAGTTGAGGTCAATGCTTCTGAATAGTGTAATTTTTACTGTGATATGGATGTTTTTCCATGCATGTTTTTCCTGTTATGCATTTTTCCGGTTTCCATGCCTAGTTGTAGGACAGTGGAACTGTTTCACTGATATGTTGTTGTACCATAGAATGATATCCAAGTAGTTCTTGAGGTTTACTTGGGGAGATATGCACGCTATAAATGTTTATTTTACACAGGGTTGTGAGAACCTAGTGTAGTAGACAATAGGGAGAAGGGACGTAAGGGCTTCTCTAGAGTATCTAATAAACATGATGTGAGACCGAAGGGCGAATTGATGATGAGTGCTTCCTAAGAGATTCTTGAGTTCTTCGACCTGGGCCACAGGGGGAATGAGAAGTTGACTACTTCCCCAGAGAGCCTTTAGTACGATACAAGACTATAGGGGGAATTGACGATGAGTGCTTCCTTATAGAGTATATTCTTCAGCTGAGCCAGAGGGATGAGACTATGTGTGCCTCCCAGAGGATTTCTAGTACTTGTTGGTTGAACCATAAGGGTTAGCCTGTGAGAAATACCCAGGGGGTTAACTATTGTTATACTTGTGGATAGACTATTACTTGTGTACTTTTTATGCTAGACACTGTGGATTGTAGCTGCTATGTTCTTTCCTATTTTCAACTTCCTGTACTTTTACATTCCATGTATTTACTGATAGTTAGGCATAGATCATTGGGTGGTTTCCTACTAGGACCTTGTCTCACACCCTATTTGGGCCATGCATTTGGGCCTAACTAGACTATATTGTTGCGGGTATAGATAATGTCAAGCACCCATCTACTACATGTACTAAACTTGTTGTGGAGCTGGGGAACATGGTACCAAGCTATGGTTTGCGATGATGAGGAGTTTACCTATATTTCTTTTTCACTTTGTTTTATTATTGTATTTCGCAGTGTGACATGTTTGTCTGATTTCCTATAAATATCTATCATGTATCATTTTATATATATATATCTATGTGCTATAGTTGTTTACTATTAGTCTTCCGATGTTTATAGTTTACTAATGTATGGATGGTTACAGTTTCTACTATTGTCTATTTATTTTTCATCCACTGTATATATATCCAATGAGTTTAAGGTTTCCCTACTATCAAAATCAAGGCCCTCGCTGCTAGTCGATAGCCTCTGGTGTTTGGGGAAATGTGCTTGAGGCCATGTGACCAACCGGGTACGGGGCTCCTCTAGGTGGATTCCAAAACTGGAATGTTAAAATGTGGTATCAGAGGGTTTCATTTATATTGATTTAGTGCTTGGAGCCTTTATCTAGGGATAGGATGGATTCAGTACTTGGTATTATGCTGTGCTCGGGTATAGCTAACCTGCATACAGGGGAAAATCCAATCTAGCTCACTTATTATAGTTTTAGGTTTTTACTTTGTTACATTTGATCTGATATCACCTAGAGTGATTTACATGATTTGTGTTATTATTGATGTTGATATTGTGGTTCTATTTGTGTTGCAACATGATGAGATGAGGGTATTCCATCTCATGCATCATATATAAACTTTTTAGAAATCACATGCCATGCATTCTTTCCATGCCATCTTGTGTGCATTGGAAATTTATTGTTGTTGTGATAGACATTGTGTATATTATGAATTATGTTGTGATAGATTCTTTGATAGAATACCTACAGTTTGGTAGAGAGGTTGTCTATATTGTACAATGCTTAAATTAATTCCAAATTCTGGTTCTTGAGGTGTTATGGGCCCTCAATAATTTGAAATTGGTGGATCATTAACTTGTTCCCCATATATATGATATGTAGGAGATGCCAAGCTTTGATTCACAGGGACTATGGGCCCTCACAGATCGGAATTTGGCACCTTCATGCTAGTTTTTTCAGTGTTTTCTGGGCTTTGATGCAGTTTCAGAGCTACTTCCCGGAAAAACCCAGAATTCACGGCGTGTACATTATATATAAACGCTTTGTAGTTTTTAAACCATGTCACTAACTGTGTAAAGAAAAACATGGGTTTTGAGAAATCTCATGGAACACACCGTGTAGTATTGAGCTGTGTACCCGACCATGTCACTAACAACATGGGTCGGGGAAGATCAGGTAATGCACGTCGTGATTTGTATGAAAATGCTGTGTAGTATTGATCTAGGTACACGACCATGTCATGAACAACACGAGACAATGTTATCTCATCATATACACACCGTGTTTGTTTGAAACACGCCTTATAAGGTCCAGCCATGCACCCAACCGTGTCACCAAAAACACAGGTCGAAAAAAATATTCAAGTACAAGCTGTGTTTTTTCAGAACACACCGTTTAGTACCAGCCATGTAACCGACCGTGTAACTAACAACAATGGTTGGGAAAAATATTCAAGTACATGTCGTGTTTGTTCAGAACATGCCGTGAAGTATCAGTCATGTAACCGACCGTGTAACTAACAACATGGGTTGCTGAAACCTTTTCTACTACATGTCGTGTCCTCAGGGAACACGCCATGTAGTATCATTTTTGGAAGACTGTGCGGGTAGGCCGTGCATGGAGACTCGGGTAGGGGAATAATGTTAATTACATGCCATGTAGTGTTTATACACGCCGGGTAATCAAGTTTTGTAAAATTTGAGTGTTTCTTTCTACTATTTCATTTTGTACTCCTTTGATCTATGTCCTTGAAATTCCAGATCTAGGGTATTCTTTTGATCTTTTAGAGTTATGTCTCTGAGATGTCCTCCAGTTGTATGTAAGTTGTAGGATAGTTATCAGACGCCAGATATGGCAGATCAGTGACTTCCTACCGATCCTCTAGTCATGCCATCCTTGGCACCGACTGTCATACCAGTTGCAGGAGACGATGTGCATTTTAGGGAAGGCATTATGAGGATGATGCAGACCTTTGAGTGAGCACCGCCTCCTTCCATCACTATGTAAGACTTGACGTGGTTTTTCCAGCAACAACATCCCCCTACTTTCTCATGGAAAGGAGGACCACATGCTGCAATGTCATGGATGGTAGCCATTCTGAATATCTTTGAGCATTTTGAAATTCCTCCAGAGTGGCGTTTCAAGCTCACTACCAATATGCTACAAGAATCCAACAAGAGGTGGTGGGACGTGATCTCACAGGCAGGTCCTAAGTGGGTTATGGCTTGGGAGGAGTTCAAGCGCACGTTTTACAACTACTTTCTACCTAGATACCCTATGGGCCGATCGAGCCTGGGAGTTCCTGAGTCTAGAGCAGGGTAATCTTTTTGTTATGGATTATTCCTCTCGTTTCACCGAGATACAGTGTTTCACACCCCTCCGGGGTGGAGATGGGATGTTCTTAGCAAGGAGGTTTAAGGATGGTCTTAGGTAGGAGATCCTCTCATAGGAGAATATATTCTAGTTGAATTCCATCACTTCCATCATCAACCATGCACTAATTACAGATCACAATCTAATAGATTACGGAGCTGCAAGCCAGGGAAGTTCTGATTTCAGAGCTAGTACTCCTCTATTTGACAGCAGGAAGCACCTTAAGGAGTCTACGTGCGGTGATCTGCGTTGGTGAGATATATCTTCAAGTAGCCAGGTAGTATGCTACCAGTGTGGAAGGGCATATCACACGAGGCCTCAGTGCCAGAGATGCCCAGGGGAGTGCCAATCTCACTACAATATGGGTCACCTTCAGCGTTTCTTCCAGGTTTTCTCAGCAGTAGCTGGTGACAAGGGTTCTTCCATGACTCCTCGTTCAATAGCTGTAGCACCAGTTTCTGACCAGTCGGGGAACTGGAGTTCCTCCGGTTTTTCGGGCTGAGGTGGAGGTCGAGGCCGTGGAAGTTAGTCACTAGTCTTTTAGCGTCAGCAAGGATGATCAGCTCAGAGTGGTCAGGCAGGGCCACAGTGCCATGGGGCAAGCCAGACTTTTGTAGTGGAGCAGACCTATTAGGAGCAGGATCTCGGACCATCTACAGTTCGTGGTACGATCTTAGTAGCTTCATTTTTATCTTTATCTATTTTCTATATTGGTGCTATGCATATCTTTATCTCTGCTTCTATTGTGGAGAGCCTTGGGGTCGGTATTTTTTCTTCTGCATACTTGTTGACACTAGATACACCTTTGGGGGCGAGGACATGTATTGTACATTTGTGACGAGAGTGACCTCTCGAGGTTGCATGATATTGTTTCATATGGGATCTTTATGTCCTTGTGATGACAGGCTATAATGTCATTCTTGGGATGGACTGGTTGGAACCCTTCCAAGCAGTCGTCGTCCGTTATCGTCGTAGGCTGAGTTCAATTTCACCAGGGGGTGAATCTTTTCTTCATAGAGGTAAATGGGATGTTTAGGCGAGTCGAGAAGGACTCGTGCATTATGGACTATGAAGGGTTATGGACCATATTTCTAGTCTTTATCTGGATGATCAGGGGACTTCACAGTTGGACTTTCCTCTAGTGGTGGATCGTTTCAAATAATTCTTTCCAGAGGATTTTTCAGGTATGAATCCGGAGCATGAGGTAGACTTCTCTACTGAGCTTGTACCAGGAGAGACACCAGTGTCCATTACTCCCTATATGATGGCTACACTTGAGTTTCAGGAGCTCATGAAGTAGTTTGTGGTGTTGCAGGAAAAGGGTTTCTTCTGAACCAGTACTTCTCCTCGGGGTTCTCCTGTACTGTTTGCGAAAAAGGAAGATGGTACCCTTAGGATCTGTCTATATTATTGGAAGCTAAACCAGTTGACGGTCAGGAACTAATATCCCTTGCGGAGGATTGATGATATTTTCAATCAGCTTCGAGGTGCCCGGGTGTTCTCGATGAACGATTTGAGGTCCAGTTATAAGAAATTGCGCATTATAGCCTTAGATATACCTCGGAAAGCCTTCAGGATTAGGTATGGTCTATACGAGTATATGGTTATGCTATTTGGTCTCACAAATGTGCCAGTAGTTCTCATGTAACTGATGAACCGTGTTTTCCATCCATACATGGATTCAATCGTCATGGTCTTCGTGGATGAAATCTTGGTGTAGTCTCACACTCGACACGACCATGCTTCTCATCATGAGATCATTCTGAGTACACTGAGAGAGCATCGACTTTATGATAAACTCTCAATGTGCCACTTTTGGATGGATCAGATTCACTTATTGGGTCACGTCATCTTAGAGACAAGAGTATCTATGGACCTAGGGAAAGTGAGAGCTGTAGTTTCCTGGGAGCAACCACAGAACCTTTTTGAGGTATGGAGTTTCCTAGGGCTGGCTAGATACTACAGACGCTTCATAAAATACATTTCACACCTAACAACACCATTGAAAGGTCTGACCAAGAAGGGGGTGATGTTATTATGGTTAGATTCATGTGAGTCAGCCTTTTAGGAGCTGAAGGGAAGGTTGACATCAGCACCGATACTATTCTTGCCAGAGCCAGGAAATAGCTATACTTCTTATTTTGATGCTTCATGTATCGGGCTGGGAACTATTCTTATTAAGGAAGATGGAGTCATGGTGTACGGGTCTCGGTAATTCAGGCCACACGAGAGGAACTACCTGACACATGATCTTGAGTTGGTAGCTGTTGTTCATGCCTTGAGCTATTGGAGACATTTCCTTCTGGGAGAGCACTTTTTGGTATTCGCCTACCAAAAGAGTCTCACGTACATATTCACTCAGCGTGATCTGAATCTGAGATAGCAATGGTGGGTGGAGTATCTTCAGTCTTTTGATTTAGAGCTTTCCTATACACCGAGATAGGGCAACACAATAGAAGATGCATTGAGCAGGAGAACTCATATTTAAGAAGTTCAGGAGGCCAGTAGTGAGTGGAAGCTTATGGCTCTGTTCTCTGAGATGCATCTGGAGGTACACGGCAAAGAGGGACAGACATACTTATCTTCTGTATCTATTACCTCTACATTTCTTGATCGGGTATGGATGAGGCAAATATCGGACTCTTAAGTCATTGTCCTGTGAGAGAGTGTGTTGGGAGAGGACCCTCTTCTTGGATGGATAGTTTGAGAGGATGAGATCTTGTGTTTCTAGGGACGTGTATGGGTGCCAGAAGACATAAGCAGGGAGCTGAAGAGGGATTTTCATTTCCTAGTTTGGGAAGTTAATCATGGAATCACCAAGATGTATCGGGATCTTCATCACCAGTACTAGTGGCCAGGTATGAGAAGAGATGTTGATGTTTTGTCATGAGGTTTTATACTTGATACCAGGTGAAGGCGGAGCATCAACTACCAACATGCATTTTACAGTAGTTACGCATTCCAGAGTGGAAGTAGAAAGGCGTCGCGATGGACTTCGTGACCGGATTGCCGAGGTGACCTCGAGGGAATGATGCTATTTTGGTTGTCGTCGAGAGGCTTACGAAGTCTTCTCAGTACTTACTGATCAAGGAGACCTTTAGTGTTGATGATCTAGGACGACGGTACATCCGAGAGATTGTACGTCTGTATGGAGTTCCGCACTCCATTGATTCAAACAACGATGCACGCTTTACTTCTCGGTTCTAGCAGGGGTTTCAGAGGGTTTTGGGTATATAGGTACTCTTGAGTACAACATACCATCACCATACAGATTGACAATCCGAGCGTATGATCGAGGTGTTGAGGATATGCTCCGAGCTTTCATTATAGACTTTGGCCATTCTTGGGAGAAGCATATCCATCTTGTGGAGTTCACCTACAATTACAGTTTTCAGTCTACTATTTAGATGGCACTTTATGAGGATTTGTATGGTAGGCCATGAAGATTGCCTTTATGATGGATGGAGGCAGGAGAGGCAGATTTACGGGGATATAGCCTTGTTTAGGAGACTACAGAGCAGATAGTGTTGATTCAGAAGAGGATGGCTACATCACAGTCTTGATAAAAGTCTTATGTTGATCAGTGGAGACGACCTCTGGAGTTTGAGGTCGGGGATCAGGTTTTCCTACGTGTCGCATCGTGGTTGGGACACAAGAGGATTCAGAGATAGGTAATGCTTTCACCATTGTACATTGTGTCGGTTGCCTATCGGTTGCAGTTAACTCAGTGGTACCGGTCCATGCACGACATCTTCCATGCCTCTCAGCTTCGACATTACTTTTCAGACCCATCTCATGTCTTTCATCCCAAGGAGCATGAGCTAAAAGCGAATACATCATTAGATGAGTATCCTATCCAGATTGTCAGTCACAGTACGAATGTTCTCCCTGGGCGGTCTTTTCCTCTAGTACAGGTGCTATGGTAGCACAGAAGATTACAAGATGAGGCCTGGGAGAGGGAAGATGATGATTGATCACAGTGGCTAGAGATGTTTGGGGTTTCTTCGTCTATTCCTCATTATAGAAATTCAAGGATGAAATTTTTTAAGGGGGTGAGTTTGTAAGAACCTGGATCTTCATTTCAGGATTCAGGTATGTCTTTCGTTTTCTATTCTTTTTTGATAAAAAGGAGAAAATTTGGAAATTTTAAAAATACACGACGTGTACTATATGAGTACACACGGTGTACTTTGAAGCCACGAAAGCTGTTTGTTGGCCATGTTTGGGCTACACACACTGTGTGTAGGGGAGATGTGGAGGCCGGCTAAAGCAAAGTATGGAAATGCATATTACATGTCGTTTATCCCATAAGTACACGTCGTGTACATTCTTTTTTTTCATTAAACACACTATGTCGTGTCTAATCGCCATAATGACCTTATTCTAGGGATCGTTCGGCCGAGATCTCTCGTACGTCCGGGATTCTTGTCAGAGCCCCAGAGCTTCCGTCCAATCTCCGTTTCAGCTGCAGTCAATTGTGTTGGGATCGCCTCAGTAAGCACTCTCTTCTGCTTTATCCTTGTTCTATGATTTTACCTCTTTTTCATTATTTCATCGGTAGATCATTTTGGACATTTTCACAGATCCTCGACGTTATAAGGAGAATCAATAATCGTGGTTCAAGTGTATCGATCTCCTAGAATCGAGGTAGGTGGTTTGTTCCTTTCTGTATAATTTCATTGAATATTTTATGCAATTACACCAATTCCCATGAACGGGGTATTGTGTGTTTCTTATTTTTTCTGCTGTTGTTTTCCAGCTTTGCATGATTGCTTTAGTAGAGGTCAATTCATGTGAATGGGGTAATATTTATCATGATCTGGATTTTTTTCATGATTTTTTTTCATGTTAGGCATTTATCCAGTTGCCATGCCTAGTCGTAGGATAGTGGAACTGTTGAAATGATATGTTGTTGTACCTTATAATGATATCCAAGTAGTTATTGAGGATTAAATGGGACAATACATGCGCTATGCATGTTTGTTTTACACATGGATGTGAGAACCTAGTGTATTGGACCATAGGGAGAATGGACATAAGGGCTTCTCCAGAGTGTCTTATTAATTCGATGCGAGATCGAAGTGGGAATTGACAATGAGTGCTTCCTCAGGGAGTCTGTAGTTCCTCGACATGGGCCATAAGGGGAATGATACATTGAGTGCTTCCCTAGAGTGCCTTTAGAACGATAAGAGTCTATTGGTGGAATTGACGGTGAGTGAATCCTCAGAGAGTCTCTTATTCAGCTAAGCTATAGGGGTGAGACTGTGTGTACCTCCCAGAGGGTAGCTATTACTTGTAGGTTGAACCATAAGGGTTAGGTTTTGAGAACTACCCATGGGTTTAACTGTTGTTCTACTTGTTGATTAGCTATTACTTGTGTACTTTATACGCTAGACACTGTGGATTGTAGTTGTTCTGTGCATTCGTATTTATTGTTTCCTATACTTTTACTTGCCATGTATTCACAGACTGTAAAGAACAGATCCTTGGGTGGTTGCCTATTGGTACCTTGTCACACACCCTGTTTGGGCCATGCTATTCGGCCCAAACAGACTATATTTTTGTAGGTATAGATAAGGTAAAGTTCCCTTATACATCATGTACATGACTTGCTGTGGAGCTAGAGAACATGGGACCAATCTATGGATTTCAATGCTGAGAGGTTTACCTATCATTCTTTTTCACTTTGGTTCAGTATTGTATTCAGCATTGTGGATTGTTTGGATACATTCCTAGACATATGTATCATCCATCATTTTATATATATGTGTGGGTGCTCTAGTTGTTTACTGTTAGTCTTCAGTTGTTTATCGTTTACTCTTGTGTGGATGGTTACAGTTTCTGCTATTGTCTATTTGTTTTTCTTCCCCTGTGTACTTAGCCAATGAGGGCATAGTTTCCCCACTATCACACCCAAGGCCCTCACTACTAGTAGGCAGCCTTTGGCATTTGGGGAAATGCTCTTGAGGCCATGTGACCTACAATGTACGGGGCTCCTCTGGGTGGCTTTCAGAACTGGGATGTTATAGATTCTATTATAATCATTACATATTTCAATCTTATCTCAAAAATATAATTCCAAAAATACATAATTTTAAGACCCATAAAACCAATTACTAATGATGAATTGTGTAGGTATACTATTGAAAATTCAATATCCCTAAGGTGTAAGATTTTATTTTATTATTTAATAGTAGTATGTAACAAAATACATTCTATGTATTAATGTTGTATACCAAAAAATGTTCTGCACATGAGGGTACTATGATTAATAGGGTAGTGATATAGCTCATTTTCAATTCATAAAAAAAGTCTCTACTTGTTCACCATTCTAGAGATATTTCACACCCATCTAGTTTATATTGGTCATATTGTTAAAATCTAATGATATTTTCTTAAAAATGATTGATATTTCCTATCAAGCCCAAGAAAATATTATTATACCTTTAAAATGTTGTCCTTGGACACTCTTCAATTTAATTATTCTATAATGGATATATAAATATCATTATTATAGTAATAAAATCACAAATCAATGATACCTACTCCATCCATAAATTATATTTTCTATACATTTCACAAATATTATTTTATGGAAAATATGTTATATCTATATTTAAATAATCATCATGTTATTTTTTTGATTATATAGAAATATAATATATAAATAAAACAAAAATCTAGTAATGGTAATATATAAATATATTTTAATTTGGCCAATTATTATATTTTTATCATTATGGATTATAAAGAGCATTACTATGAAATCATAGGGTTTTTGCCTAATTCAAAATACAATATTTTGAATATCATCATTATATTACTTCAATTTAAAATATCTTTTCTAATGTAGTACTATCGAGAAATAATTGTCCCCACATAGCTTATTGAATAAGTGAACAATCGCTATAAAAAGATAAATGTTGTTTTACATGATTTTTTGTGTGAAAAATAATCAATGTTCAGGCACAATGAAATATTATTATTTTTTATGAAGAGGACAATAATACCATATGGGGAACACATGGTTTTGTAAAACTGTCATCCATATTTTCATGTAAATATTTTTCATTTGAGTAAATGTTTCCAATTCCATAAGTAGATTTAGGAATTGGAATATATATAGGTATAAGAATGAATAATAATTGAAGCAATCTAATATGGGAAAACCCCAAAAAATATAAGTGATTATATATATATTATCCTCTTTAATGGGAATGCCTTCGGCCATGATTATATCAATAATATCAGCTATTTGAGATATAATATTTTCATCATTATTCAATAATATAAAAGATTTAAATAGATTATCTAATTGGGGTTAATCACCATCAACTCACCTCTATAGAAATAGTGGAGTAATGTTGATTTAAAGAGGGTTCTCCCTCTCCTCACATTTGATGTGGAAATTATATACAGATGCCCAAGAGATTCCCAATATTGAATTAGGTTATAATAATAGATATATATTGAGTTTTTTTGGGGTTACATAAAAAATAAATTTGAGGGGATGAGTTATATCTTTTGGATGAAATAATTTCCCTTTTTTCTCTTCTTAAATATAGCTTAACCGCATGTTTTGATATAGTATTGGAATAAAGATATTAATATTTCAAGAAATGAAATAAAGTGTAGATCTATAATCATTCAAGATATCATTTGAAATTTAATCATTATTAAATGTTTCTCTAGAAATTTTATTCTACTTCTAATTATTTACAAAATCCAAAATAATATTATATAAGATAACATACAAAAAAGTACCATATATAGAGTAATATAAAAAATAAGAAGAAATAACATATAAATGGATAATATAAATTTTTTTTTGAGTATATAATTTAATTATTAGGTTATAAAATATAATTTTAATAAGATTAATTGTAATATAAAAATCTCTTAATGAATTTTATAAATCATAATATCACGTTTCAAAATTTTTCAATGAATATCCCATATTAGTTTCAAACAAGTTGTGTAAAAAGGATATATATTCATGCTCTAGGTGTAGGATTAATTAATACAGAATGATTATTTGAAGAGTTATTTACCCAAGTTATATTAGTTCTATATCCATATTAACTTGTAATATATAGATATTTTTGAATTTTATTGGAATCACCTTTTATGAAATTAACAAAAATCTCTAGATATTTTTATAATACTAATAAAAATTTCTAGGTATATCATTAAATAACTATACAAGTATTATAAAAAATATATATAAATTATTCTCCTACAATATATATATCCCCATGAAATTTATAAATAAATTAAAATTATTTTTTCATAAAATTCTAGTAGTCACACTCCAAGGTTTTACACTCATTGTTTTATTGGTTGAATATGCACATAAAACATCATGGTGAAAAAAAAATTATTATAATATCTATAATGATATTTTATATCCTTTTTTTCTTCTAAAAAATTATTAGAGAACCAGGGAATACACAAAGAAAATGTGTGGTCTAAATAGCCTAGTTAATGAGTAAAAAGGATAAAATATCATAACATAAGAGTCAAAAAGAAAAACAAGATATAATAATAAATAAGAATCATTTATAATTGTACAATGAAATAACTAAAAGAAAATTTATTCATAATATCAGAAATTTATTGGATTGTGGATGAAAAATAAAACATGAAAAAAGAATAAGTTAAGGATTTTTCCATGAGAACATTATAAGGATGAAAAGGCCACATCAAGAAATAGGTATATACACTAATATCATTCACATTTGTACAAGGGACAAAATCATTACACATTACACTATAGTGCTATTTTGGCACTCATGTTATACCATGTATATTCATATTTGTGAAAAATAAAATAATGAAATATAGGGAATATGAATAATAAACAATATGTAAATAAATAGTTCACATATTCATGAATCATATCAAAATTGAAGTAAATTTCATAAGTATTCAAATGAGAATAATCATAAATCTATTAAAATATGGTTTTTCAGTGATATCACACACCTTATATCATGAATCATTATGAAATATTATCTCGCATATTAAATTATTTTATTATAATAATTAATTATTCAATTTAAATTTTGTTTCATTTATAAATATATATATATTAATTATTAAAAATATATTATTTTCATTTACTACCATATCAATGAGATGGAATGACTATTTTTATAATTCTAATTGTGTATTTTTATGATTCCATGCTCAAATATACTATTTATAATTAATGTATTTATAGTAATGTGGTTATAAAGTAATAGAAGTGAAATGAAATGTCACTGATTTCATTACATATGTTGAATTGATGACAAATACACATATGTTATCTAACATTGTGATGCACCATTTATTGGATGTATTGATTTTATACAGGTTTTTACCCTATGGGATTCATCCTATCATAATGTACTAGATTCATATTATTTATAATTATAGATAAAAATTATTTAAAAATGGTAGAAAAATATATACATATTTTTGATGTTTTCATTGATTATTTGGGAATTTAATCCTCATGTGAAAGGAATAATTGAAAAAAAGACTAATCATCCACTAAAATAGTGAACATACATAATACTTATGATGTAATTTTTATTATAATAATATCATGATTGATGTGGGTGCATTAAAAAATTACATAAAAACAATAAACGTAACAAATATATTTTATATTGGTGTAACTAATCAAATTTTATTGGAAATTTTTCAAATCATTAGGAGGAGGAAAAATTAAAATTCTCAATTCATGGTATTACCTTGAAATGATTTTCTATGCTCCATCCATAATAATGTGTAAACAGAAGGGGTTGTATTTATAAGGGCAGGAGTGGTGAAATTTTGAATATTACCATAAACAGTTTATTTTTTTATCATGAATAACTATACGGGTTAATATTAAAAATATACTGGTTGATATTATAACTATACAAAGTAAATTTTTCTAATTAGTAGAAACTAATTAGTTCTTACCTCATCCAATAAATATAGTGTAATGTATTTATCATCTAATGTCATCAATAATATTTTAATATATCTCACAATTTAACACAAAATCATCTCTTTTTTTAAAAAAAATTAATCCCAAAAAATTTACGTACATGTAATTTAAAAAAACCATTTTTAGGAACATTTCATTACTATGCCAACAACATTAAGAAAATATTTTATAATAAATTAATAGTAAATATGATTTATGGAAGGTAGATGGGTCATTCTAGAGGAATATTATAACCATAATGGGATATCAATGGATATTTTATTGAAAATAGTTACTGAGGAGTTTCCTCCACAAACTTTTGTGTTGGGAATCCATATATTCCTAAAAGTAGAATGGAAATATCAATTATGTGAGGGTAAATTATCACACATGAAAAAATATAACTAAAATAACACTGAAAGAAGTGATGTTTTTATAGAAGAATAAATGTGAATAGAGAAATATAAAAATGAATGTAATTTGTATCACTACACCAGTACTGACAATACATTGATGTGTTGATGTTTTTTGATAATTGACAATTCTTCGATAAAGGGATGTGTATATGTACGAATGAAAAATTATCAATTGATAGAATACACCACAAAATAGTTTAGTGTTCTTATGAATAACAATCCAACTAATTTTCTAATGATAACTCTAGATATATTTAAATTTATGATTTTTGGAAAATATACCTTTGGATAGAATTGTGAAGCATGTATTTATCATAATACCGTCAGGTGAATATCCAAATAGAATAAGAATAATATAAACCAATGATGATTTTTGTAATAGATCAATATCTAGGAATAATCAATCCATTAGCATTCTAAAACAGATAAATTGTGTAAGATGCTCTTATTTGAAAGGATCCTAAAACCGTATTTTTCATTATAATTTATATGGAGTTAATCTTATTAGAAATTCAATTTATAGTGGTAAAATTCATAATTTAATGAAAAAATTCTTATTGAGATAAAACTAAGTATCAATAATATATTTTTTATAATGAATGGATTCTCACAGAGATGTCGAGGAACTATAGAAGATGGTCGACTTTATAAGAAAAGGTAAACCCATGGAATTAAATATTGATGATTAAGGGGTTTTTTCATTTGATGAAACATTATTTTTATCATGAAAGCCTTCTATAATTTATATGTTTAGTGACTTAAAATGATTGAAACTCCCACCCACACCTGGATCGTGAAGATTAATTGAAATCATTGAGAGAACATTTGGTGGGAAAATATGACTTTGAATACAACGGAATAAAAAACAATTATATATATATATATAATTTATTTTAGATATATAAAATTATATGTGAATTTTGAAATCATTTTCCGTACCGATATGAATATGGGTCAAAATGACCATGTACATCATCTCATGTCTCTTGAAGACATCTAGAGTAAATAGTGTTCTATGGGTTGAAATTGATTATCTAAAAAACAATGATATCTACATTATAATTAATGATGAAATCTCAATTAATCATTATTCCAGGTTATACATCACGGATGTGGTGAGGGTAAATAGAACTCCTGTCTCACCTATTTATGATCATTAAATGAGAATCCCCTAAAATTTAATGAAAATTATCAAAAATAATCTAACCAATGATTTAATTATTAGTATAACCAATCATCACGAAAACAATGGCTGATATGAGTGGAATATGATTACACATTAATAAATTCATAGAAAATAACATATGCAAATTATATAAGGATGTTTGAAACATATTTTTTTGGTCGGGTTCAAATAAATTAAATTATTCTACTCGAGATTTCAAAAATATACTTATGAGGAATTTTATATATAGTAATTTAAAACTCAATCATGTTGTAATGGAGCTTTATAATGAATGATATTATGACATAAATAGATGATGAAAACACACTATGAAGGTCATAGCTATTTACTAATATTTCTGAAAAGCTCATATTCAACTGAATACTTATTTTATAATCATCAATGTGTCCTGTAGTTTAAGGTTTTTTAATGAATTCCATTAAATATATCTATGGAAGATAATCATAATATTTTGGATGAATATAAATCTATACCCTAGATACAATGACCACATTTAGATTCTTGATACCATTATATTTGTGGAATTTAAAATATATCTCTCAAAAACCTTGTCTCAAGAACAAGACATGTTCTATGTATCCCAATTGTGCATGTATATAATATAGCATTCCAAAGTATTTAATCCAAAGTTGTGTAGTTAGAGAATTAATTCACTTATAATGATAAACCAGTGATATAGATGGAACATAGAAAAAATATAAAAAAACAACTTCAGTGAAAAAATATTGCGATTGAGGATGGAACGTTGGAACCAGATGAATCAATGAAACAAAAGTACCCAAATCTATTTTCATCTAATTCTGTGAAATGAAATATAAGGGATGAATTTGTTTATGTCAGGAAGAATGTAGTGACCCAAATTCTCCACAAATAAACATCCCCTTTTATTATATTAATGTTTCATATTATGTAATATAGTATAATTTAAATAATATTTACCACATGATTGAACAAACATCATTTTTTTGTACTAAACGATACAAAATATATAGAGAAAAAAATTCCAACAGAAAGAAAAATTATTCAAGAAAAAAATATTGAAAATCAGTTACTTTTAATTTGACATCATAGAACCATATTATTCTATAGAATGATCACAGTCACAAAAAACAATATATACATGGCATAAAATATTTGTGAAGAAATATTTTTTAAAAAAATTAAATACATATAATAACGAGATAATATAAAATTCAATGATGAATTGATGAAGTATGTGGTATTTATCAATATTAGTGAAGCTATATTTATATTACGAATAAGGAGATTTGAATAATAATATAAGGTCTAAGAATATTAAATAGATATAATTAAATAGTATCATCTCATTGGTAAATATATAATTAGGCATACATATCTTTTAGAAAGTTAGTACATAAAATTTATATCATGATATAAATAAATAAAAATATATTAAAAATGGAAAATTATATGATTTGATTTTTAGAATGAAAATATGATTTATTTAAAACATTAAGATAAATATTTCCAAATTAAAATAATATTTTTATTAAGAAAAATACATTATAAAATAATTATATGATGAAATATAAATAAAATGTTATTTTATACTATAGAGAGTATTTTTTCAATCAATGAATCATTTATCGTAATCCTAAAATTATTACTTTTCAAATAAATAATCAGCTTATATAAAATTTATTTAATAATATACTGAATTTTTTTTAACTAAATTGATTTCATTTTTTAATCCATAGATAGAGAAATTGTTCTGGTAAATATTTTGTATTTTTATAAAATACATTAATTATTTGTAACTAATTAAATAAGATAAAATATACCATTTAAAAATATATGTTATAGAAAATAACAAATGATTAATGGATAATGCTACCAGCCCGTATATATAACTAAAAAAGTAGTAATTTCAATATATAATGACAAGAATAATCACTATTGTAAATCTTGCACAAAAACAAAAAATAAAAAACTATTATATTAACAATCTATCATCTACTCCCATTATAAAAATCACACCACACCTACCATTATGGACACACATCCAAATTTTCTAATCATGATCATATTATTCCTAAATCATTCTTAGATCATATCCCCATATCCATGGAGTATTTGTATTATAAAAATATTACACCATTTAGTGATAATGTGTTGTACAAGTGTAAATATCCATAAGGGCATCATTATAAATAGAATTATCATTCAATGTTTTCTATTGATTACTCCATTCAACATCTTACAATAAATGTAAAAGGTGAAACTAATAAGATTTAGATAATGGAATGTTATTGTGTTAATGGTTACAAAATAATAAAATATTTATAGATTTTAAGTAAAAATTAAAATTATTTATTATATTATGGTGTGTTAATAGACACTATGAAAAAAATACATCATTTTTCCCCAATCATCATCAAGAAAAGTTATTTTTATATTTTTTTGATCAAATATTATTACAATATATATATTTTAATTTTATTCTTGTTTTTAAATTTAATAATAATAATGGAATTAAATAAATTGATTATAGTGCATGGTTATTTTTAATTCCACTAAAATTAACTAAAATTTTATCAATAACATTTATGATATGTTAATATTATGTTTTTGGGAAATATATTGATATTTGGGACAATTTAAATTTCTATAAGGACATGAAAATATATACCAATCCACTGCTGGTGGAATCCTTGGGAATTTATCATGAAACAAATATCAATACCAATACACTACAGGTGGAATGAAAAAAGGATTATCAGCCCTATAATGATGAAATAGACCTGAAACCATGGTGTTAATATATATTCATTTGTAATTAAATTTATATTCACAACCATCTTCATGTCCCACACAAAATGATGAACAAAATTGTTTCCATCAGAAGATGTAGAAATCACTTTACAAAAAAAGTAAATGATGGATGGATACGACACCGACTAGTCCATAAAAAATATCAAGTAAAATTTTCAAATATCAATTATGTAAATATCCCTATAGAAATTATAGTCCCAATAATTTAGAGAACCACCCTTATATAGTCATATGTCCCCCCGTTATACTCATTATGGTGTTTTTATCATCATAAAACTAATCTAATGATCAAAATACACACTGAAAATATTCACAACTAGATTATATATAGATGAATGAGAGGATAATATATAAACCAAATATCTATCATGAATAGGATATAAAATATTATCCAGAGTCCCATCCTTTCTATCCATAAGATTAAGATGAACTGTAAAAAATTGGCATACTCCTCTTCCTTGTGTAGAGGTCTATGTATCATGAGGTACACTACTCTAATGATATAGGTGACATTCCCATATGAAACCACCTTCCCCAAATCAACTAATATGGCCATAAAACATTAAAAACCTGACTGATATGTGGCATAATAACCCTTTCTTTTATTCACATTCAACCTGGTTCCCCATCACAACCCATTTATATTTGGTTTCTGCAAAACCTCTTCATGTGACCCATCCTATTAAAATATTAACACAACATTGGTGGTCGGTTTAACACCTCCAAATTTATATGTGATTGATTTATTTAATTTCATTGATGTCTTGTGTTTTACACAAAAAAAATATAATCTTGCAAATATATGCATCATCAGTTTTGTTTGAGGTATATGCAACACTATGATTTGTTTTGTATTGCATACAATTTCATGTTATTTTGATAGATTTCAATTCATACATGACAGAGTTCAAGTGAAAAACTAAATCATTATATGTTACATTATACCCACATTAGTATAATTATAGGTTTAAACAATATTAACATTCTTCCAAAAAACTATTTAAATGATTATATGTGAGATTATAATATAATCAAAAACTTTATTGATGGATTTTTTTGTAATTTAATATATATTTAATATATTAATTATAATTATGAAAATTAATCTTATATGTTATATATATATTATATAAGAAGAAAATAAATTTTTTAGATAAAAGATGGTTTTTTTAAATGATGTTTTTAAACCCTTTGATGGAGTTCTCCTTTTAAATATTGTTTTTTAAAGTTTTCTATATTCTATTTAGTATAATAATCATATTAATTTGATTCATGATATAAAAATATTATTTGGATGAATTTTTGATATTTATATGATATGTTTTAAATATTCATGATTTTTAAAAATATAATAATTTTTTATTGAAAAATACTTTTTTCCACTAAAATAATTTATGTGGATAAATTATTATATTTAATGGTTATAATGAAAAAATAGAATATATTCTTATCAATTAATTCAAATTTGTTAATAAGCATTATTTTTCCCATGCAGTATTATGTAAAAATAATTCAATCTATTATAATGTTTTAACTTTTAAAAGGTCAGTTTTTTCATTATGACAATGATATGAATTTTAAATTAATTTATGTATCTTTTATGATTTTAATTTTTAAAAATTTATTCCATATTTTTAATCATTAGGTAAAAATTATATAAATTGAATGCTTTTATTTTTTATAATTATGTATAAAAACATCATTATATTTTATTAATACGGTAATAAGGTTAATTTGATAATTAACAGTAAATATTATATTATTAAAATTACCATAAGACTAATGCTAATATGATTACATGAGTGAATTTCTACCTAATGAATCGCTTGGTTAAAATGATACCATTTTTAGTCCACTTGGATGATATTATGACATTTAAAATATTTTATTCAATGGAAATTTAAATATATCTTACTCAAATTTTAGTAACATTATCATTTTTAAAATGAGGTTATACAGAAGCTAAATTTTCTTATAGATATTCATTTGAAAAAAAATTCTCTATCATGGTAGTTTATTTTTAATTTTTGTTAAATAATTAATTCAAATAATGGTTTATATGTTAATGATGGATATTTTATTAAATTGATGGAAAATTAATGAACATTTTTGTATTAAAATGACGATAACCATTAAAAGATACATCCCACATAAGATAAATGTGGACATGACCAAGTATTGGTTTTCTGCATTTATTGGTGAATTGGTTCATGTTATACGATTAAATAAATAAAATAGGAGATAAATTATTTTTATAAAAAAAATATAAATTTGATATCTAATTTTGGATTAATTGACATGATTAATGATGAATTAATTATGCTATTTTATAGTGACTGATTTAAATAAATAATTTCGAAAATTAAATATATAGAGTTGTTATTTAGAATGAGATAATTATTTTTTGGAAAATTATTTATGGGATGTGATTTGTTTTGTAGATTAATTAATTGATGGATTTTTTAATGGTAATGCGTACTTTTTAATAGTTAATTTAACTAATATATTTTTATATATGAATAATCAAATGGATTACGAAGGGAATTAAGATATTTTATTGGTGAGTTACATATCATTTTTTTGGTCATGGAATTGGGATAATTAAATGTTGAGTATATTTCTAGTTGACTTTCTTGTGGTTAAGAATAATTATTTCTATATTAGTTATTAACTATTGAGATGTTCAATGGATAAATGTTTTTATAATTATTTTATTGATATTTATGTAGTTAATTAGTTGTCGAATTAAATAACAGATTTGATTACTTATGTTATGAATTAATTAATTAATGGTTATGGAGTGTTTGAAATGAAACTATACACAAATAATAAGTATATATGTATGATTGATAAATGGGTTGTGAGATTGGGACTGATGCTCCAAATGCTCATTGGGTGCTAGAAATGGAGTTCTAGGTCCATCTTGCAGGAAAATATTATTTTATGGGACATGGATTGATTCTCAAAATACTCACGAGGGTGTTATACTTGATGTTCTACACCCATTAATTGACATTGAACTATGGGTCCAATTGGTTGTACATTAACTCAATTAATTGTTTAATGAAATCCAGTGTGAAGCATTGATTTGTGATTGAATATGAAAAATTCATTAGACCACAACACATTCAAGGTGAGTATTGACATACGAGTGTCTAGAGGAACCTTGAAGCCAATCACTATGTATAGAAGACAAGATCTAATTTTTTGTAATGGTAGGGATAATCACAATTTTTATTCGACATTGCCGAACATAGTATATAAATGATTAAATGAAATATCATATGATATGTTATCCAAGAAAAAGAACAATATTGGATTTACTCTTCACTTTGATTGCGTAGATGGACTTTAGATACATCTTTTGTGAGTGACTTATATGGGGACTATCTTGATAAGGATGGATCTTAAGACTTATATAATATTGTAAGGTTTGTTTATTTGACAAATGAAAATTAATGTGTGATGGCTATTTTGTTTGAATGAAAAGCATATAATGCAGGTTCAGACAATTGCGAAGGGATAAAGTAGGTACATGTGTATATTGTTACTAGGTACTGCATAAATTATTAGTTAATGCTTTGACAGTGTTTAAATTATTTATATAATGTCAAAAAATTTGGCACAAACTAGTTTTTTCAGACTTCTATGATATAAATCTCACACCCTACTAGGGCCACCACTTCATTAGGGTACCCATGTAGACCTTTATTATTCGCATGAATGTGGACATTGGACCTCGATTGTTATTTTATGCTATTACAAAGAGATAAGAGAAAAGTATTGAGCTTAAGCTCAAGATTCAATTTTACTTTGATCATGGGGCTATTGTTTCATTTTTTATTTATTTAATTATTGATATGTAAATAATGATGTATTGTTCATTACATTCATATTTGTACCATCATAACAAGCATGCATTTTATAACATTGGCATTATCCATTTTGTTTTATAAATGATTTTTAAAATAAAGTCTTACATAACATTATTGTTATTCATTCTTAATTATCCTTTTGCTGATGATGTCAACTATTTTTGCACTTATAAGTCTATATAGTCTCCCCACTAACAATCCATACACCCTTGTTTCTAGTCAGCTTCCTCTAGTATACGAGGAGAAGTGCCTGAGGTAATGTGGAGACTTGTCCGGCCACCAGTTCTGGGGTGAGCTGGGTCGAAATGTTACAAAGTGGTATTTGAGCATTCTTTTACTCTATCATACTAATTTCTGGTTAGTAGATAGAAGACTAGGAATGTGTATACACTCCTTTTAATAGTCGTGACTGGGACCAATCACCCCACGTAGAAGAAATGACCCAGTGGAAAATTTTGGAAATTGATGTTTATATTATTCATGGTTACAGTTTATATGATTTCACCTTGATTGACTTGTATATTTTCTGGTGCTTATTGATTTTGGGATTTTTGATAAACAACTTTTTTGGCCTGATATGGAAAGAATGTTGCATACACACATAATATTAGACACTTATAGGTTTACAAGACATTCATAAATCCCATGCTATGTAGTTTCATTTGTATGATTCCTTCTAATATAGATTTTCCGCCTTAAATATACGCCATGTCGTGTTATTATTTATCATGAATTTTAAAATATCATGTTTCAGTGATATATTTAAACTTCTTGGTTGATTATATTCCATGATTCTTCTATGATTAGAATTTCATATAATTGTACAATACTTCTATGTTATAACATGTTGTTTTTTAAATCATTATGATAACATGAAAGAGATGTTTTGTTCTATGAAAGGGATTCAAAAATTAAAATTTTAATTAAATATTGATTCTGAAAAAAATGATCCAAAATCTAGTGATAATGTGTAGGGGTGCCATTAAATTTGTTATATGGGAAACTATGGGTTTTATCCTTATATAACCATAGTATGTTTGAAAATGTTAATAAATGTAAAACTGATGTGTTATTATTAAAATAAATGATTGTTGGGTTTCTTTTTTATCGACCCGGAATGAATAAATGTGACCCTAGGAGGTCGATTTTTTTTGTAAAGGGAATTTAGGTTCTAAATTTCCTATTTATATATGTAAAATAGTTAATGTAAAATGATTAGATAGGATTTTTGTTATAGCATGCCTATTTTTTCATAGGTATATGTTTTAAAAAAATTGACTTCTTATGAAAAAATACATCTGGGTTTGTTTAAATCCATCCAAATGTTAAATTGTTGAAAATAATTACATAAATGGATAATATGAAAAAAGGGCATTTGAACCTTGTTATTTTAGTTTTTTTGTTACCTGGAGAGAGGGTCGACATTTATGTTTCATAAGAGGCTAACCCATTGTAGGTGGTGCCTTTATAATGTTTTGGTCATTAAGGTATGTTGATCCCACTACTCAGGATGACTTTTTGGGAATCGACTATTTTGACACATTTATTAGTAAATGTAATGGATTTTATGATCTACAATAGACATGGTGATCATGGTTTGACAAATGTCTCACACATGGGATATGGTGTTATGAAATAGGTCCATACTAATCAGTTGATCTTTTATTGTGATGACACGGAAAAAAATAAGGTGGGTAGTAATGCACCAGTATGATTTTAAAGAATGTGAATACCATTGATGATATAGGAATCGAGGTTTGGTTGATGATGTGTCGCTAGGATATGTAGTTACTTTTTTGTAAAAGTCTCATGGTGATAGTACGACTGATATTTTGGAGACCTGGTTTTTCACTTTGGGTGCTATTTAGAATGAGATGATCATATCTCATATGTTGAACTCACCATGGAGACACTAATATAGTGTCTGTCTTACACCGTTCTGATGTTATAAATGATGTTAGGATTTATTATTGGTTGTTATCTGGATTATATGTGGTATTCATGGTTTCCATAGGCTACTCCTTTGTTCATGTTGTGGACCGTTCATTTTATAAAATAACCTTGTGATAGATTACTTACTAATTTCACTAGAGGGAAGGTAATGAAATCAGTGTACATGTGGTTGGTGATGTAATAATTTTAAATGTCACCTCATCGGTTTAAGGGTGATTATGAGTTTTGGGACTGTAATGTCTTTTCAGGAAATCACGCACAACAATTTTCTATTATTCGATCATGTTTTGACATTTTTATTCAATGTGGAATTTTTAATGAACTCAGATGTATGCTCTATTTCTGTGAGATTTGGATAGGGTTTTAAATAATTAAGTGGTTGGATTTATGTTTTTTTAGTAGATGATTTGGCGTCTAGATACGTAATGTCTTTTCTCAAAATAAACTTCTCTAACATGGTGGGTTAGAACTTGTAGTAGTAGTTCAAAATAAATTTTTGGGGATGAGATGTTTTTAACATGGTTATATTGTAATGTCCAGTGTTTTTTAATCGGGTTTAAATTGTAAATGTTATTGAATATTTTTTATTTATCGACATGTAAGTTTTAAAAATTTTCTCTAGAACATTAATCTGGGTGTTCTAAAACATTAATGTGTTTTTTTGGACACGGTTGAATTCACGATATTTAAAATGGGTGTCCCAATATGTCTCAGGAGCACAGTATATAAGGACCTAGCCTTAAACATTACATTATCATGAGTTATTTCAAGAATAAACATTGAGGATCTTTTAAAGTTTAGAGTTTTAAAGAATTGGATCATAAATCATGCTTTACATTCCACATTTAAACAAAGTGGTTACATAAATGATAGTATTCATTTTTTTCCATCAACAGAAACATATTTAAAATAAAACATGGATTCATTATTGAAACTTCCTTGAAACTATCATAATATCATATACCTTTCCCTTGACCTGTGAAAAACATTTCAAAAACATGGGATGAGTATAAAAATCTCAGTAAGGGATATAAAAATTTGGAAATGAAACATGAGTACATGTATACATAAGAATCAATGAAATCATAATTTACTCATAAAACAAAAGCATGTTAACGTACCACATGAAATCTTAAGATTTATGAATAACTCATAGAAATCATAAGATATAAAGGTTACTTGAGGCATTCAAAACATCATTACGTTGGGAGTAACCCTCATGGTTACGTTTGGAATACCCATTACAGTATATTCCCTAAATATCTTTAGAGAAACCATAACGTTTATCCCCATCGTGTTACCCAATGCATTGGAGAGCTATATTGTGCTCACCCGCTCTTAGTTTATCACGGAACCACCCATATTCAAAAACAATTCCCAAGAACAATAACATAATCATAGAACATAACTTAAGCACAAAG
The DNA here is from genome assembly GCA_963277665.1 of Viscum album. Lineage (NCBI taxonomy): Eukaryota > Viridiplantae > Streptophyta > Magnoliopsida > Santalales > Viscaceae > Viscum > Viscum album. The sequence continues at coordinate 1,783,090,137 of OY728121.1, read as the reverse complement.
TAAAGATAACATTCCCACTTTGTAATAACAGTACAATATTTTAAGATATTGAAATAATGAATTCATTCTAAAAACCATTATCAAAACCATTTAAAACATTTAATAAAGAGGTATCTGAATCAAAGTGTCCCATACCACTTTGAATCTTTTAACACTTTATACCATTAATAACCATATAAATAAATCATTAAAACCATTTCGAAAACATGGATATTAATGAGAAATATTTATAAGAATAAATCATTAAAAATTTTAAAACGATATTTTAGTTAAAGGGATTTTATAAAAATGAGAGAAACATAAATATAATAATTTGTGGAATAACATTTAATCAGAACTTTATAATATCATGAGAATAAAGGGATTCATGATATATTTATCCAAAGGACAGTATATAGACCATATAATAGTGAATTGGTGCATAACAACAATGAAGTCTCAATAGAATTGTAAAATGAGATGAAATCCCTTATATATAATGTATTCATGATATATTATTCCAATGGACATTATATACACCATATAATAGTGAATTGGTGCATAAAAAATGAAGTCTCAATAGAATTGTAAAATGAGATGAAATCCCTTAGAAAGAAGGTATCCTTAAATTATGGATAAATCAATCTCATAATTCTGTTCGAAAAATATAAATACACTCAATATATGTGGATATTTAATGTAAAACAACCAGAGTTAATTCAAACATATTCATAGGATGACATATTCAATGACTACAAGTTGAACCCAAAGAAATCGAAATTGGGTTAAGAAGTTCCCTTGGTAAAATTCGACAGCATAACGACGTCATTTAAAGATTCATAAGATTAGTTGATGAGAGAGAAAATGGTATCTCATCACTTGGAAATAAAATTAAATCAATAAGGATATATAAAAACATATCCAAACATAAAAAGATGTAAATTAAAAGAAATAAAAAAATAAGTCTTTTTAAAAGATGAGTGTGAAAGGTACCCTTACCGATTTGGGAGACTTTCGAAACGTACACCCCATGAAGGAAGGGTCATACAATGAAGATGTTACTACCCATAAATGAGAGTATATTATTCAAATATTAAAATAATGGGAATTGCATACACAAAACAAAAGGAAATAGTGGCTAATGTAGCATGAATCTCACAGGAATAAAAAGTGAGATGAAAATCCCCTTATGAAAATTCGGCAGCCGAACGGCGCCACTTAAAACATCCAAAAATGGATTTATGAGATCAAATAGGGTCTCTCATAACATTAACATAAAAGTTACAGAATTAAGAATATAAAATAAATTCCCCAAACATAATAATGATGAGCTAAAAATAAATGACACAAAATAGAGTACTTAAAAAGAAAGAGAGAGGTAGGATCTCTTACGGAAATCCGACAGCCTAATGACGCCAATCAAAACATCCAAAATGGATTGATGATATAAAATTGGGTCTCTCATCATATGAACATAAAAATTACATTAATATTAATATAAAAGAATATCCCAATCAAAAGAAAGATGAGATTAAAAGGAATGACATAAAAGAGTGTACTTAAAAAGAAAGAGAGGGGTAGGATCCCTTACCTTATGTTTGACTTGTCTTGTTCATTTCTTTATATTCCTGAATAATAAACTTTTGTCAATTTATAATCTCTTAAGTTACTCCATTAATTATTTTTATTCATTTCATATCACATATTACAATTTTATAATAATTGGTTAATAATGTGAGTTCATATCAGATGTTTTTGTCGATGTTTGGTACATGAGTCAAAAATGAACTTGATTGAAAATGATTGACCATGTAGTTATAAGTAAATCATCTCCATAATATTATCAATGATTTAAATATCTTATATATCCAGTAAATATTCATTTTATACTATTTCATAACATTTAGATATAAAAATAAATGAAATGCATCATTCATGGAGATGGTAGGCCGTACGTACGCATGAACGCTACTTTCATTTCTTTGTCATATTAATGGAATTCAAAACAATTGAGAGATGTATATATTATAATTACAGTATAATATATTTGATTTATAGGTAATATAATTTCATTAATTTCATTCTTTATACATTCCATGTATTTCATGAACGAGTCACATCACTTGAGGGGGTGGTAGTCCTATAAGGCCCCAACCTTAAACCTTACATAATTTTGAGTTACTACAAGATTACACATTGAGGATCTTTTCAGGTTTATAGTTTTAGAGAATTAGATAATAAAACTTTAATTACATTCTACATTTAAACAAAGTGGTTACATAAAAGATAGTATTCATTTTTCCCATCAATGGAAACATATTTAAAATAAAACATGGATTCTTTCTTGACACTTCCTTGACACTATCATCATATCATGTCCCCTTCCCTTGACCTGTGAAAAACATTTCAAAAACATGGTATGAGCATAAAAAGCTCAGTAAGGGATATAAAAATATGGAAAGGAAACATGAGTACAGTATACATAAGAATGAAGTCATACTTTACCCATAAAACATAATCACTTTAACATACCTCATAAAATCATGAATAAATCATCAAAATAATAAGACATAAAGGTAACTTGAGGCTTTCATAACATTCTTACATAGTGAGTAACCCTCTTGGTTACGTTTGGAATACCCACCACAATATATTCCCTAATGCTCTTCAGTGAAACCTTAATGATTCACTCCTTTGCATTACCAAATGCATTGGAGAGCTATATCGGGCCCACCCGCCCTTAGTTTATCACGGAACCACCCATCTTCACAATAGTTCCCAAGAACCATAACATAATCATATCACATAAAATATGCATAAAGGAAACATAACATTTCCACCTTTCAATAACAAGATATCAATACAACACATTAATATAAATACATTATGAAAACAATTTTCAATACCAAAATAAAAGAAATGTAAAACATGGTATTTATTTTTCTTTTAAAAAGAAAGTATGGATTGTAGAGGAAGCCAAAACTCAAATCATGGTCATGGCGGCGGAGAAGTTGTTGTCGCCGCATACGTTCGACAAAAACATTCCCTTTTGTCATTTAGTAAATTGCTTCATATAAAATGATTCCTTTTGGATAAATGTAAAAGTAAAAGGGGTTTATACACAGTATAAAAGAAAGTTGTGTATAAAACAAAATATTCCTCAATGAAATAATATTGATACGAATTCCCATACAAAGACGGTATCCTTGGATTAAGGATAAATCAGTTATATAACTATGTGTGACAAACGAATACATGAAATATAAGTGGGTATTATGTGTAAAACAATCATAGGACATTCACACATAATCATAGAACGACATATTAAAGGTGTACAAGTTTATCCCAAAAAATCAAAATTGGGTTAAGAAGTTCCCTTGCAAAAATTAGACGGCCAAACGACATCACTTCAAAATTCAGAAAAATAGTTGATGAGAGATAAAAAGGGTATCTCATCACTTGGACATAAAATTTACATCAATAAGTATATAGAAGAACATATCCCAAAATAATATAATGTGAATTAAAAGACGTAACAAAATAAGTCTTTTAAAAAGAGGAGGGTGAAAGGTTCCCTTACCGACATGTGTATCTTTCGAAACATACGCCCTGTAAAAGAAGTACAATACAACATTGATGTAAAAATTCATAAATGAAAGAATATTACACAATGAGTAAAATAACGGTCAGTAGATACACCACTCAAAGGAAATTGTGTCAAATGTAGTATAAATCTCACGGGAATAAAAGTTAGATGAAAATTTCCTTACGAAAACTCAGTAGCCTAACGGCGCCACTTAAAACATCCATAATAGATTTATGAGAGGAAATAGGGTCTCTCATCATATCAACATAAATTTTACATAAAGTGGAATACAAAATAACATCCCCCAACATAATAAAGAAGAGCTTAAAATAAGTGACATAAAGGAGAGTACTTAAAAAGAAAGAGAGAGGATGGATCTCTTACGAAAATTCGGCAGCCTAACGGTGCCACTCAAAACATACAAAATGGATTGATGAGAGAGAATATGGTCTCTCATCATATGAACATAAAAATTACAGTAAGAGTAATATAAAAGAACATCCCAATCACAATAAATATGAGCTTAGAATGAATGACATAAATGAGTGTACTTAAAAAGAAAGAGAGGAGTAGGATCCCTTACCTCGAGTCCGACTTGACTCGATCATTCGTTAACGTACTGAATAATAAACTTGAGTTAATTTCCACTTTATTAACAAACATTTTCTAGTTAATTATTCCTTTTATATAACTTATTTCCCTGTTAGAAACATTATGTAATCATTTAAGTTAATAATGTTTGTTTTGTCGATATTTGGTTCTTAAGTCGAAAGTGGACTTCATACAATTACATGTTGTTCATGTGGTCAAATGTTCATTATATCCAGAATTATATTAATTATTTGGATATCATATATATCATTTATATCCAGAATATACCTGTATTTATAATATTACATAATCATTTAGAGGTAATAAATGAAATGCACCGTTCTTGGAGACGGTAAGCCGTACTTACGCATGAACGATACTTTCATTTCTATGTCATATTAATGGAATTAAAACCAAATGAGAGGTATGTATATTTTAATTTCAGAATTACATTCAACATTTATATGTAACTTACAACATATATAATAACTTTAAATCCTTCCATTATACATCCCACATATGGAATTAACGAAGGAAATCACTTTGAGCGGGCGGTAGTCCACACATCCTAAAATGAAATTATCGTGTGTACCCACAATGGAAACCATAATGTTATACCAAAAAAGAAAAATACAGAAACATAAACATATTATATATCATATATAAATATAGTTACATCTTAATGGCCACCATTTAAGGTGTTATATGAGTGTTGAACAATCATCGTTTCGTGAGGCAGAAATTCACCATCCACAGAAACAGTATGTTATTTAACCATTTGATGTAGGTGTGTGTAAGTGTAGCTCGAATTATTCTTATAAAAACATTCTAGTAAATTGAATATACTGGATTTGTTACAAAATAAATGAAAAAAAATAGTATAGGGGGTTGGAGAAGCAAAATAAAACAAAAGAACACAAGTGAAGACATTACCTTAAAATCGGGTAACTCCCATTGGTTTGAGCTCAAAGGCTTCCTTGGGAAGACTTCTGCCCAAAGTGAGACTTCAAGGAGTTAGAGAGGGATTTGGAGAGACAAAATGGTCAGTGGTTGGCCGATCCAAAGGATTTGGAAGTGTGGGTAAGGAGGAAGAGGTGGGGGCCTTTAATAAGAGGAGAGGAGGGGCACTCTTGGAATGGTATAAAATGTAACATTATTTTCAAATGAGTTTCGGATTTTAATTGTCCCACATTGATGTTTTTCTAGGATAAGTTCATAAGGGTTCTAAATACACCCATAAAATAGGTTTTGGACATGTTTAGGTCTTATATTTTACATTATCTTTCCATTTTATTTAAATCGTTAAATAATGAGGTCATCGCTCCATCATCATGATGTCATAAATAATTTAATTTATATAATGTATAAAAATTATAAAAAAAATACTATGATGTAGGAAATCTATTTAGCTTTCCAATTAATAGTTATAGTCGAAAATATCATTTATGTAGACAAAATTAAAAATATTTTACTTAGGTGATACATTCTTTGTTAAATTTTACATTCATTAAAAATAAAATGATAAAAAGTCACATTCTCACAAAAGTGATTCAATGGGGCACCCAAGTTTGGCAAAAGGCATCCCATGGTCTTCCATGAGACAACCAGTAGTCGTAGGACACATTTTGTGGTCATTTTTTATTAATATGATATTATCTTATTTTCTTTAACTACCTGATTACTCATTAATCAAGATAATTAATGATAATTACCGTCGTTACTATTCATAATGTCCAAAAAACAAAAGAGTCTTAATTACATAATTTGTACCTTATGATTAAAAATATGTAATTAAGATTACCAAATTACAAACACATAAATTGCAATAATTTATTTAGAAAAACTTCCTGTTGTCAAAACAAATAGCGGGTTTTTTTAAACAATATTTATGAAAGGTTTGGTACTTGTTTATGCCTAATTCCAAAGTGAAATTAATCCCAATGAACATCATTGAATTACATGGTAAAAATATATTCTAATTACACTTAAAAAAAATAAAAAATATAATATAACCATATAATTAAATTATATGAAAAAGCAGTTTTGATGTAAAATGCAGTATTTTTCACTATTCATTGAGAAATGAACATTGTCAGAAAAATACCAAAAATTAACCCAAGGTAAATTTTAATGTCCCAATCATAAATAATATGTTTATTTTGAAAAATATAGCTTATAAAATTGTCAAAAAGTGGATTTAAAAGAGGTTCTCCATCAAAAGGCGGTTAATCGACCTTTTAAGGAATATTAGAATGTTTACGCTTAAAAACTAGATTCATTTGCATTTTTAATCCTCTAACATTTATTGTAAAGAGTAAAAATATTTGAAAAACATATATAATCATTTTGTAGTTAGTTCTTTTCATTATTTCCATTACAATGGCTAGGCGTTAACTGCCATTTAAAATAATATTATTTTATTATTAGAGTGCAAAGTAAGATTCCCAAGAAACTCGTTGTTGCGTATTGGGTACGCCATCGAGCATAGCATCCCCTTTAAATTAATATTAATATTTTATTCACAAATATGGATAAATATAAAGATGTCTTATTATTTATTTACCTGGGGTGTTACATCCTTCCCCCCTTTTGGGAATTGCGTCCTCGCAATTTTAAAATTGGGCTTGGAAACGTCCTTGAATGTCCGACATCGGAACAGGAGTCGGTAAAACAATCACTTTAAAATAAATAAAGATAAGTACAATGGTCACCAGAGTTAACCCATACTAGGATTCCATGTATGAAAATATGGACATGGAGGAAAAAAACAAAGGGTCATGTTCTGAAGGAGGGTGATTGAAAACATGTTTAGGAGAAAGTTAACGACAAGAAAATCACTAACTTGTGATGGGTTAAACGGTATTTGATTCCCTAGTAGGAAAAGTTAATAGACAACATTTTTGTTTTAAGTTACTTTTTATTGAGGAGTTTATTCATAAGGAAACATAATCACTTATCATGTTGACTTTCAACTTTTATTAGATTCCTTACACAAACTCATATTTTCTCCAAAAGACTAGTATTTAGGAAGACTTGTTCACATTAGGAGTACTATAATCAACTTCTAGAGAATCACCTAATCCACAAAAGATAACTATATACTTCCCATGTCTTTAGAAATTAACCAAACCCAAAACCAAAAAGGTTATTACAAGATCAGATAATCCAAAAAAGGATAACCCTTTATAAAAAGAAAATCTATTCTTAATCTCCAAAATTTGTCCAACAAAACCCAATGTTCAATGAGGACCATTCTATAATCAATTTTTCCATAAAATTATTCAAAGTAAACCAAACTATGATTGAAACCCAAATATTGGAATGATTTAGTCACATAGTCTTCCAAGTTAAATTGTAACATTTATCTCCAAACAACATCAGTTTCTCTTAATGTCTCGTATTGAAAAGTAATTAACCTAATCACATATCCTCAATGATAGGTTAATAAATATTCATAGATAACCCAAAATCAACTTAATCATAATTCAAAAAATCATATAACTAAAATGAATTAGTCAAACTAACCAGGGACTTCACGTAGTCCAGTGGTAGGTGATAAATACCAGTTGCACTTTGGTTGTGGGTTCGATTCCCGCAGCTTTGTCTGACGCGACGGGTTGTCACAAGGTCTATGTGTTGTCCTTTTTCCAAAACTATATAATCTCAAATCATTCCACAAAAAGAGATAAAATCATAAAAAATAACCATAACATAATTTATCCTCAATTTTATCTAAAGTATTTCACTTCCATCATAACATATAGTAACCCATAATTACCTCAAAAGTAAGGATCATATAAACCCAAATGGTTCTTTATAACTATTTCCACAAAAGAACATATAACTATTCCTTGAATAAAATTTTCATATATTAAACATTATGGTTACACATAAAATAAAAAGTCTTCTAATGTAACCCCATCATCATAGGAGACTTAATACTCTTAATAATTTCATCATAACTATTGAAGCCCTTATATGTTGACATCTTACTCATTAATCATTCTTCATGACCGATTAACCATTCTTTTCCAACTTATTCTGAAATACTTCTTTCCTAAAAACAAAATAATTAATCATATCCTAAGATTAAAAAATAGGAAAACAATAGTTATGAAATAATCCATACCTTTGATTGGTCATTTTCAGTTTCTACATTTTTAATCGGAATGGAATTAGGTATTGGTAAATGAACATTTGTACAATCTTGGTGATCCCATTCAAGAAACATCTTCATATGACATGTGTTTTCATATTGACCATGCACACCACATTTAAAACATTCAATTGATCCCTCAGAAAGAACTTCTTTCCCTTTCCTCGAGTCAACTTGATGATTCCTTTATCCATGGCAGGTTCTTCCTTTATGACCTTTATTTCCACATCTATAGCATATTTCTGTCCCATTGAAACATTTTCCTAGGTGTTTCTTTCCACATTTTTGAAAAATAGGTTTTTGAACACACTTACCTTTATGATTATTACCTGTAGTTCCGTAGGGATTTGTTTCTCGCATATATGATGCCATAGAGAAATCACCAAGGTTTAGATAGTCAATCATGACTCCAGATAGTTGGTTGAGGATAATCACAATAGTTCTCATGCAGCTCCCATATCATTCATTTTCTTGCTCAAAAAACTATCACAGTTTCCTTCATATCCACTGTTACATTGGTGTATTCTAAATCCTGCCATTTACTAAAACCAAAAAGGTTAGTGTGAGTATATCAACAATACCATCATGTACTAATGAGGAAGATAAATACTAAGATATACTTACTCATTCACTTTATCTAAAACTAGGACTCTTTTTGAAATCTTAACCATTATGGTAATGTCACTTATGCTTAAAGAATACCCGATCCTCTAATGTTATCTAAACCAAACTCTGATACCAACTATAAGTCCCCAAACTTAAACCTTATTAATCGTGAGTTACTACAATATTACACATTGAGGATCTTTTCAAGTTTAGAGTATTAGAGAATTAGATCATAAAACTTGCATTACATTCCACATTTAAACAAAGTGGTTACATAAAATGTAGTATTCATTTTTCCCATCAATGGAAACATATTTAAAATAAAACATGGATTCTTTCTTGAAACTTCCTTGACAATATCATCATATCATGTACCCTTCCCATGACCTGTGAAAAACATTTCAAAAACTTGGGATGAGCATAAAAAGCTCAGTAAGGGATATAAAAATATGGAAGGGAAACATGAGTACATGTATACATAAGAATGAAATCATACTTTACCCATAAAACATAAGCACTTTAACATACCTCATAAAATCATGAATAAATCATAGAAATCATAATAAATAAAGGTAACTTGAGGCATTCGTAACATTCTTACGTAGGGAGTAACCCTCATGGTTACGTTTGGAATACCCACCACAATATATTCCCTAAATCTCTTAGGAGAAACCTTAATGTTTCACTCCTTCACCTTCCCCAATGCATTGGAGAGCTATATCGGGCTCACCCTCCCTTAGTTTATCATTGAACCACCGGTCTTTATAAAAATTCCCAAGAACCATAACATAATATTATCACATAAAAAATGCATAAAGGAAACATAACTTTTCCAACTTTCAATAACAAGATATCAATACAACACATTTACATAAATACATTATGAAAACCATTTCCAATACCAAAATAAAGGAAATGTAAAACATCATATTTATCTTTCTTTTAAAAAGAAGGAATGGCTTTTAGAGGAAGCTGAAACTCAAATAATGGTCACAGCGGCAGAGAATTCATTGTCTCCACATACGTACGAAAAAAACATTCCCTTTTATTGTTTAGTAAAACGATTCATATAAAAATATTCATTTTGGATAAACGTAAAACTCAAAGGGGTTTATACACCGTATAAAAGAAAATTGTGTATAAAGCAAAATATGCCTCAATGAAATGATATTGAGACGAAGTCCCATACAAAGACGGTATCCTTTGATTAAGGATAAATCAGTTACATAACTATGTGTGACAAACGAATACACGAAATATAAGTGGGTATTAAGTGTAAAACAAACAGAGGACATTCACACATAATCATAGAACGAAATATTCAAGGTGTACAAGTTTATCCCAAAGAATCGAAAATGGGTTAAGAAGTTCCCTTGCAAAAATTAGACAGCCTAATGGTGTCACTACAAAATTCAGAAAAAGAGTTGATGAGAGATAAAAAGGGTATATCATCACTTGGACATAAAATTTACATCAATAAGGATATAGAATAACATATCCAAAAATAATATTATGTGAATTAAAAGACATAACAAAATAAGTCTTTTAAAAAAAGGAGGGTGAAAGATTCCCTTACCGACATGGGTATCTTTTGAAACATATGCCCCGTGAAAGAAGGAAAATACAACATTGATGAAAATACTCATAAACGGAAGAATATTACACAATGAGTAAATTAATGGTCAGAACATACACCACTCAAAGGAAATTGTGGTAAAAGTAGCATAAATCTCACGGGAATAAAATTGAGATGAAAAATCCCTTACGAAAACTCGGAAGCCTAACGACGCCACTTAAAACATCCAAAATGGATTGATGAGAGGAAATAGGGTCTCTCATCATATCAACATAAAGTTTAAAAATATAGGAATACAAAAGAACATCCCCCAACATAACAAAGAGGAGCTTAAAAGAAGTGACATAAAGGAGAGTACTTAAAAACAAAGAGAGAGGTTGGATGTCGTACGAAAATTCGGCAGCTTAACGGCGCCACTCAAAACATCCAAAATGGATTGACGAGAGAGAATAGGGTCTCTCATCATATGAACATAAAAATTAAAGTATGATTAATATAAAATAACATCCTAGTCACAATAATGATGAGCTTAGAAGGAATGACATAAAAGAGTGTACTTAAAAAGAAAGAGAGGAGTAAGATAACTTACCTCAGGTCCGACATGACTCGATCGTTCTTTAACGTCCTGAATAATAAACTTGAGTTAATTTAAACTTTATTAAGAACCTTTTTCTAGTTCATTATTCCTTTTATATCACTTATTGCCATGTTATAATCATTATTTAATCATTTAAGTTAATAATTTTTGTTTTGTTGATATTTGGTTCTTAAGTCGAAAGTGGACTTCTTACAATTACATGTTGTTCGTGTGGTCAAATTTTCATTATATCCAGAATTATATTAATGATTTGGATATAATATATATCATATATATCCAGAATATACATGTATTTATAATATTACATAATCATTTAGAGGTAAGAAATGAAATGCACCATTCATGGAGACGGTAAGCCGTACATACGCATGAACGCTACTTTTATTTCTATGTCATATTAATGGAATTAAAACCAATTGAGAGGTATGTATATTTTAATTCCAGAATTATATTCATCATTTATATGTAACATAAATCGTATATAATAACATTAAATCCATCCTTTATACATCCCACATATGGAATTAACGAATCAAATCACTTTGAGGGGGCGGTAGTCCGCACTTCCTAAAATGAAATTATCGTGTTTACCCACAATGGAAACCATAAAGGTATGCCACAAAAGAAAAATAAAGAAACATATATATATTATATATCATATATAAATATAGTGACATCTTAATTGCCACCTTTTAAGGTGTTATATTAGTGTTGAACAATCATCGTTTCGTGATGCAGAAATTCGCCATCCACAGAAACAATATGTTCTTTAACCATTTGATGTAGGTGCGTGTATGTGTAGCGATAATTATTCTTATAAAAACATCCTAGTATATTTAAGATACTGGAGTTGTTACAAAATAAATGAATAAAAAGAGTTTACGGGGTTGGAGAAGTAAAATAAAACAAAATAACACAAGTAAAGACATTACCTTCAAATCGGGTAACTCCCTTTGGTTTGACCTCAAAGGCTTCCTTCGGAAGACTTCTTCCCAAAGTGAGGCTTCAAGGAGTTATAGAGGGATGTGTATAGACAAAATGGGTAGGGGTTGGCCGAGCCAAATGCTTTTTAAGTGTGGGTAAGGAGGTAGAGGTGGGGGCCTTTTATAAGAGGAGAGGAGGGGCACTCTTGGAAAGGTATAAAATGTAACTTTATTTTCAAATGAGATTCAGATTTTAATGGTCCCACATTGATGTGTTTCGAGGATAAGGTGATAAAGGTTCTAAATCCACCCATAAAATAGGTTATGGACATGTTTAGGTTTTATATTTTACATTATCTTTCCATTTTATTTAAATCGTTAAATAATGAGGTCATCGCTACATCATCATGATGTCATAAATAATTTAACTTATTTAATGTCTAAAAATTATAGAAAAATTACTATGATCTAGAAAATCTTTTTAGATTTCCAATTAATATTTATAGTCCAAAAGATCATTTTTTTAGACAAAATGAAAAATATTGTTCTTAGGTGATACATTCTTTGTTACATTTAACATTCTTTAAAAATAAACAGATAAAAAGTTACTTTCTAACAAAGGTTATTCCATGGGGCCCCCATGATTGGAACAAGGCATCCCATGGTCGGCCATGAGACAACCATTAGCCGTAGGACACATTTTTTGGTCATTTTTTATTATTATGATATTATCTTATTTTCATTAACTACTCGATTACTTATTAATCAAGATAATTAATGATAATTACCGTCGTTACTATTCATAATGTCCAAAAACAAAAGAGTCTTAAATAAATAATTTGGACCTTCTGATTCCAAAGATGTATTTCATTTTACCAAATTCCAAACACATAAATTGTAATAAATAATTTAAAAAAACTTCTCGTTGTCAAAACAAATAGTGGGTTTTTTTGAAACAATATTTATGAAAAGTTTGGTACTTGTTTATGCCTAATTCCAAAGTGAAATTAATCCCAATGACCATAATTGAATTAAATGGTAAAAATATATTCTAATTACACATTATAACAAATTAAAAAGATAATATAACCATATAATTAAATTATATAAAAAATAATTTTTGATGTAAAACACAGTATTTTTCACTATTCATTGAAAAATGAACATTGTCAGAAAAATACCAAAAATTAACCCAAGGTAAATTTCAATGTCCCAATCATAAATAATATGTTTATTTTGAAAAATAGAGCACATAAAAATGTCAAAAAGTGGATTTAAAAGGCGTTCACCATCAAAAGGCGGTTAATAGACCTTTTAATGAATATTAGAATGTTTACGCTTAAAAACTGGATATATTTGAATTTTTAATCCTCTAACATTTATTGTAAAGAGTAAAAATATTTTACAACCATATATAATAATTTTGTAGTTATTTATGTTCATTCCCTCCATTACAACGGTTAGGCGTTAACTACCATTTAAAATAATATTATTTTATTATTAGAGTGCAACGTAAGATTCCCAAGAAACTCTTTGTTGCGTATTGGGTACGCCATCGATCATAGCATCCCCATTAAAGTAATATTAATATTTGATTCACAAATATGTATAAATATAAAGATGTCATATTCTTTATTTACCTATGGTGTTACAAGTCCACCATTCCTCATATGAAATTATCGTAATTGCACAACATGCAAAGCATAAAGGTATGTTTTAAATATAAAATAAAGAAGAAAATGTGAAACATAAATACCATATATATCATTTATATAATACAGTGACATCATTATGGCCACCATGAAAGGTGTTAAGAAAAGATTGAACAATCAACGTTTCGTGAGGCAGTGATTCACTATCCACAGAAACAATATGTTCTTTAACCATTAGACAGATGTATGTGTAAGTGTATCTCAAATACATAACATAACAACATCCTAGTATATTGGATATACTGGTGTTGTTACAAAATAAATGAATAAAAAGAGTTTAGGTGTTTTTAGAATCAAAATAGAACAAAATAAAACAAGTGAAGACATTACCTTTAAATCGGGTAACTCCTCTTGGTTTGAAGCAAAAGGGTTTCTTGAAGAGCATTCTACCAAAGGTGATGATTCAATGATGAATAAAGGGATGTTGAGAGATGAAATGGTCAGGTTTTGGTTGATCCAAAGGCTTGATTGGTGTGTCTATGTTGGTAGAGGTGGGGGCCTTTATAAGAGAAGAGGAGGGCACTCTTGGAAAGTTATAAACTATTACTTTATTATAAAATGATTTTCGAATTTCAAAATTCCCAAAAAGATATATTTCTAAGATAAGGTGATAAGGTTTAGAAATAATCCAATCCAATCGGTTTGTGACATGTTTAAGAATTATATTTCACCCTATAATTTCATTTTATTTAAATCATTTATTTATGAGGTAATCACTACATCATCACAGTGTCTAAATAAATAAATTTATTTAATGTCTAAAAATTAGACAACAAATATCAGGATGTAGGAAATGTTTTTATCTTTATAATAAATATTTATAGTATAAAATATGACATGTATAACCCCATGTAATAGTTGTCTTAGTAAAACAATACATGTTTGTGACATTTTAATTTTAACTTTAAATAAAAAGTTATTAATGTCAATTTCCAACAAAAATGGCTCCATGGGGTCCCCAAGTTGACCAGTGGATTGTATTGGTCGGCCATGACTCATTAAATATGGTTAGTACATGTATCAAGGTCATTTCATATTATTATAACATTATCTATACCTTAAATTACACAAATTACCTGTAATCGTGATTAATAAAACTTAAAAGTTACTTTTCACCAAAAAAAATTAATCTCATTGAACCAAATTTTACTTCCTAATGACAACCATGTATGTATGATTTTAGAAAATCAAATTACAGAAGTGGTCAAGTGTCATATAAACGAAAAATCAGTTTCTTTAAATACCACTTAGTGGTTTCACTATTCATAAAAAATTTAGGTTTTTCAGAAAAATACCAAAAATTCACCGTAAACTATATTTGATATTCCGAATTGAAAAATAATTTCTATTTTACAAAATTAAAAATATATAATTTGCATTAATTAATTAGTAATTCATTCCTGCTGTCAAAAAAAATAGCGTGTTTTTAAGAAATAATATCTATTAAAAGATTGACTCTAGTTTAAGTCCAATTTCAAAGTGAAATTAATTCCAATGACCAAAATTGGATTTAATGGAAAAAACGTATTACAATTATACTTTAAAACCAATTAAATATATAATATAACCATATATTTAAATTAGTTGAAAAATCAGTTTTGATGTAAAATGCAGTATTTTTTCACTATTCATTAAAAAAAATGAACATGTGAGAAACATACCAAAAATTTATCCAAAGTAAATTTCAATGTCCCAATAATAAAGAATAATTTTATTTTGAAAAATAGAGCTTATAAAATTTTGAAAAGTTAGATTTAAAAAATGTTAACCATCAAAAGGTGGTAAAACAATCTTTTAAAAAATTTAATGTATTTATTGTTATAATTGGATTCATTTGGATTTTAAGCATGTAACATTTATTGGAAAAATGTAAAAAAATTTAAAAAAAATATGTAATCATTTTGTAGTTATTTATGTTCATTCCCGCCATTACAATGGTTATGAGTTAACTATGATAATTTTATTATATTATTAGTGTGCAACATATGATTTCAAAGAAACTTGTTGTTGTGTATTGGGTACGCCATCGAGCATAGCATTCCCTTTAAAGTAATATTAACATTTTATTCACAAATATTGATAAAAATTATAATTTAATATTATTTATTTACCTGGGATGTTACACCGTATCTAGAAAATTCAACTATAATTGATCTGCACGAGCTGCTCACGATTTCGGTCAAACATGTGTCGCTTACCTAGTTTGATATTTTATTTATATTAATTAAATAATATTATACGTGAGATTTGTGTTTAAATTGAATAATGTGTTAATAATAATTCTCATATTAAATTAATTTTTGGGGTCATAAATTAATTTAATGTTAAAATATTTTAATAGGATGATTAATGAGGTGTAATAGTTATGTGAAATTAATGAGGACTCTGGGTATCTCAAAGAAACAATTTTTTATGAGGAGTTACAGATTTAATGAAGATTTTTTTAATTATATAAAGAGATAAATAATTAATAAAGAATAATTTTTATTTGATATAGGTGTTGGTTACTCTATCTCCATGCTTTCTTTGATGAAACCATAATGCTCTATATTAATTGGGTTACTTTTTTTATATGGTTCTAGGGCTGTCAAATGGGCTCCTCAAGCCCGTTTATCTATTTTTTTACTATGACCTCCTAGGTAGAATAATTTAGGCTCAGTTTCATTTCATAATTTTAATATTTGTTTATGGTTTTAAACCCTTTATCTGGATTTTCAGCCCATGATTTGGATGATTATGGTGTTTTTTGATGTGTTTATTATTTTGGGTGTGTGTTGGTTCCCACATCACTATTTATGGGTGAAAGTTAATCATGTGGTTGTGAGAATATGTTCCAATAACAACTTTATGCCTCTATGTAAATCAACGGTATGTTTATTCAATCTAGTTCATCCCCGTGGTAGAATTTTTTTTTGATTTTTTAGATATTAATAAAAGCATTAATAAAATTCATGCTTCACTTTTTTTTGTTTTTAAATTATGCAATAAATAATTTGTAGTTAATTCCATTAAAATCTGAATTTATTAAGTTTTATTAAATTTATAAATGTGATATGTGATATATTGATTCATGTATTCTGGTGTTATTAAATGATGCTTCCCACATGAGATAAATGAGTACATGACCCTGTGTTGGTTTCAAGCATGTTTTGTTGAATTGGTTAATGTTATATTATTAAAATTTTAAATTATGTGAAAAAATTATTTAAAAAAAATTAATGTGATAAGTCAATTTGGATTAATTAAAATAATTAATGGTTAATTAGTTATGTGCATTTATAGTGATTTATTTAAATAATTAATAATTGAAATTAAAAATGGATAGTTGAGATTTAGAATAAGAATTAATTTTAGGAAAAATAATTACGGTATGTTATTTTTTTTGTAGACTATATAGTTGAAGAATTATTCAATGGTAATGTGTAATAGGTAATTATTTCTTTAACTAATAGGTTTAATATATTTAACTAATTTATTAGATTAGTTATGGAATTAATATAATTTATTTGTGAAATAATTATCATGTTTTTTGTCAATGAATTTTTATAATTAAACATTGATTTATTTATCTAGTTGACAATATTTTTGTTAACAATAATTAATTTGTAATTAATTATTATCTATTGAGAGGTTGAATGGTTAATTTATTATTGAATTAATACATTGGAGACTTAGGTTTTTAAGTAGTTTTCATATTAATTAATGTATTTTATTAATTAATTTATGAATTAATTAATGGATGATTTTTGGGTTTTAGACATTCTATTCTACCCAAATGATAAATATATTTGTATGATTGGTAAATGGGTTGTGAGATATGGAATGATGCTCCAAAGAATAAAGAGGTGTTAGAAATGAAATTGTAGATCAATTTTGGATGAAAATAATATTTTATGAGATCGAGACTCATACTCCAAATACCCATGGGTTGTGAGACAAAGAATGATTCCCCGAATAATCACGAGGGTGTTAGATATGACATTCTACACCCAATAATTTACACTAAGATGTGGGTACAGTTGGACGTACATGAACTAAATTAAATGGTTAATGAGAACCTGTGTGATTTAATGATTTGAGATTGAATATGGTAAATCGTTAAGAACCCATCTCAGCTAAGGAGTGTATTGAGATACTTGTGTCTAGTGGAAACCGTGAGAGAAGAAATGTATATAGTGGATAGGGTTGGACTTTGGTATTGGTATGGTGAATCACTATTTTTAGTGGATGAGATCGGAAATAGTATATGAAATGTTGAATGAAATATCTTATATCAAGTTATCATAGGAAAATTACAAACTTGGATTCAGTCTTTACATTGATTTCATAGAGTTTCTTAAGATACATTAGTAGTTAGTGACTTATACGAGGAATTTCAGGCTTAGGCCAGATATCATGAATTATATAATTTAACAATCTTTGAATGTTTGATAAATGAAAATTAATGTGCGATGACAATTGTGTAATCATGAAAAACGTATAATGAACGTTTAGACACCAGCTAAGGGTTGAAGCTGTTACTTGGGTATATAGATACATAGTACAACTTCCTCAATTTGTGCATAATTTCACATTTTTTAAATTATTTATTGAATTTCACTATTTGGGGGAGACATAAGTAGTACTGACATAATGAGTTATATATCTCACGCCCTACATAGTCCACAATTTCATGAGGGTACCCGAGTATACCTTTCAAATTTTTAGGACACTAGACCTTGGACATTTCCTGTTGTTGTTTTCTAGTACCAAAAGATAATAGAAAAAGACTAAGTTAGAGCTTAAGATGTTCGTGGTTTCTTTTCATGGGGTTATTGTTTTATTCTTTATTTATTTATTTTCTGGTATGGAAATCATGATGTATTTTTTTTCTCGTTCATATTTTTACGATAATGACATGCATGAATTGTATAACATTCGTATAGTCCATTTTTAATTATTCAAGATCTATACAATTAAATCTTTCATAGAATTTTCATTATTCGACATGCTTCCTCCTTTTGCAGATATTGTCCTCTATTGTTATTCTAATAAAAGGGTACAGTCTCCCTAACGACTATCCTTAGACCCTCTCTACTTGTAGACAACCTCAAGAATATGAGGAGATGTGATTGATGCCATGTGGTGAATGGTTTTTCCACCGGTTCAGGGGTGAGCCGGCTCCAGACGTTATACATATATACCCCTACATATAAAACTAGTTATTAATTAAATTGGGTAATTTTTTTTCCAGCTACACCTTTTAAAAATGATGTTTTAGTCCTTAATTTTATTATGTGGGTTTCTATGAAATAACATTTCATGTAGAAAATTATATAATAACCTAAACGAATATAAAGGGAGAAATTCAATTTTTATAGGAAGATTGTGACACAATAATATTTATATGAGATATATTTCTTATATTTCTTTTATATCATGTACAGTACACTACAACATGATAAGATTTCACTATACGCACCACCGGCTAAACTTGTGGTATATACAACACTATGCTTATTTTATGTTGCAGACAATTTCTAGTCAATTTTTAGAGAATTAATTTCACTGAAAACAATTTTTATTTGTTCAAATAAATATTATTATGTATCCTCATAATCTGGTAATTATAATGGAGGGTATGAGTAGTAATAACATTATTATGAAAAAATATTTAAATGAAAATAAGTGAGTTTATAAAATTAAAAAATTACTATTGATTGATTTTATTAAGGAAATATATATTTAACATATTCCAATATAATTACAAAAAATTATCTTATGTGTTTTCTAGATACGATATATGATAAATTTCAATTTTATAGATATAAGATATATTTTAAAAAATGATGTTTAGCAAACTTTTCATGGAACACATAATTTAATTATAGTTTTTGAAAAAATCTTATATTATATTTCAAAATATGATCTTCTAATATAGAAGAGGGACGTTAAAATTTACATTGGATGTATTTTTAATATTTTTATGATAAGTTTTATATTTTAATGAACTGTCAAAATTTTAAAAAAATTTATTAGAAAATAATTTTTCATTGAAATAATTTATGTCAACTACCTATATTATTGGATACTTTTAATGTACACATAAATTATATTTTTATCAGATAATATAATTTCTTCATTGGGATTAATTTTACCTTGATTTTTATGGTAAAAACATTTCAATATTTTTCAATCTGCTAACTTTTTAAAAAATGATTATCATTCCGACAAAGGAATAGATTTTAAAATAATTACAATAAATTATAAGTTTTTAATATATAAAAATAGATTAAATATTTGTAATCTATATGAAAAAATTATGTAAATAACATTATTTTAATTTTGGAATTATAAATAATAACATATGTAACTTTTATTAATACGATAAAATGCTAAATAATTTAATTATGTATAAAAATAATATTATAAAATTATAATTAAACATGTACTAATATTATTGGATGATTTAATTTATACCTAAACCATCCTTGGGACGATCATATACCCTTTTTATGAAACATTAACGATATTAAGAAATTTAATATATTTAATTCATAATAATGTTAAATATGTCTAACTCATATTTTAATAACTTTATAAATTTTAAAATAATGGTATACATAAAAAAAATTAGATTACAAATTACCAAAGTAATGATAATATGTTTTTATTTATCATTGTAATTTATTTTTACTCTTTAGAAAATAAATAGTTATCTTAAAGGATTATATATTGATGATGTGGAAATTATTTAATTGTTGAAAAATCAATATAATAATAATAATTAAAATGGGGATAACTATTAAATAAAACATAAAATTGACCAAATATTATTTCTTGAGTATATTTAGACTATAATAATGTACTTGTCCTGTTATTGGCCATTTGGGGCATTATAGAAGGGATTATGATAATTATTTTATTTTATTTAAATTCATATTAAACATGTCATGTTCATGGTTTAATTCATATAACATTTTTAATATTCTATTTCACTCGAGGTATATTCGACTATTTTTATTACAAATAAACCTATAGGATTATTTTTCTTAATTTTATTTTATATTTATTTTTTAATCGAAAATATGTATATTAAGTAATTAAACAAAACTCATGTAGTAATTTTTTTATGATAGGAAATATAAAATTAATGTTAATAAAAATACTAAAATAAATATATTTGTAGGTAAATTATATATCCAAAAAAATTATATACGATATTTAGCTCTTAGAGATATAATAATTTATTTCTATGTTTATTATCTTATCAATATAATTTTTAAAAAGATTTAATTTAATTGTGTAAAAATCACACTAATGATATTTTATCTAAATAATGTTTTATTAAATTATTTATGAATCCAAAAATATTTTAAAAAATATAAAATAACATTACTCTAAAAGATTCTAAATTTTTCATTAATTGTCTAATTTAATTAAAATATGTAAAATTGACACTATTTTAATATTGAACAAATTTTAACCTTAGTTAAATTTAAAATAGAATAATTAAGGGTAAAGAGAAATGATAAGTGTTAAAATGAAAGACAAACATTTCAAAAAAATATTTTTTATTTCTATTAAAACATTATCTCATCTCATCTTCTATATAAGGACATTTGGGGTGGGTTTTGGGTTTTTATATTGAATTATAAATAAATTTTTTTGGACTTTCCAAAACAACCCCTTACCTAAATTATAAAAGGACACCTCCTCCCTCAAATATTCTCCTCACCATGAACCATCATTCTCAGTCATACATAGAAAAAGTTTTTTCTCAATATCCATAGTTACATTCTAATATGGATGGTATTCTCAAAAGGAAAACACTATTACCATTAATAGGAGGTATAAAGGGAGCACATCGAATAAGTGACAATTTTTATACTAATTATTAAAATCATATTTCTCCTTTTAATTACAATTCATGAGATCCTTACAATATAGGTTAATAAATAATACATAAAATATAAAAAAATCTTTTATTATAAATTTTTGAAAACCATATTACACCTCTTATCCATCCTACGAAAATAAAATCACCATACATGCATAAGTATCACTTATCGTCTCTAAGTCATGCTGTAATGAGGTTTCAATACAACTATAAATAAGTGGATACAATTATAGAAATAATTACAATATATTATTATCATAACATTATATGGATAATGGAATAATATCCCATCCACATCTATACCACTTTCTAATTATTGGAATGATATCATGGATCGTGCGTATGTAGGGCCTACCGTCTCGACGATGCGATGCGATTATTTATACATGATACACATTAAAACATTATAATATAAAGTATTTAAAGCTAAAATATGGTATTTATTATATTAAAATAACTATGGAAATGATATAACAATATTATAAGAAGAGTAATAATGACATATCTGATGAATCTTGTGAAAAAAATGAAGCAGTTCATACCCGTTTCATGAGTAATAATGTTACTAAAAAATCGATGATAATATTATCATATATTATATCCTAAAAAGTTATATAATAATTGAATAAATAATTGACATTATTTAAATCATTATACCGGAGGATTAGATACACACATAGGATACCAGACTGATGGTAAAGGATTATTTTGCCTCACTTTTATTTATGTGGGACTTATACCTTAAACCCGAACTATTTGTTATGATATGTTTCTATAATGCCCATGGATATTTTTATGACTCATATAATGAAGGTTGTGATATGAAAATAATTTTTTTTTATTTTATGATAAATATTATTAGACGGATTATAAAATGTTCAGGGATAAATTTTTAATCTCATTCATATATGATATTGTGTATATGTAAGTACTTTCTGGTGTATATTTATTATCCACATCCATGTTTTCAAAAATATCTATTCCTGAATATTATTTATAACCTTACAAAATATTTTTAGTAAATTTTACACATTTTATAATTTTATTAAATGGTATTTGTGTAATAATTTTCCATTTTTATCAAGAGGTACTTTTTTACTTTATGTACAAATAAATAAAAAAATATTTTCTTTCAACGTCTACAACATGAATAAATTCTTAAAATTTACTTTTAAATTACTTAAATTAATCTCTTATTACAATATTTCATGTTAATATTAATTTTTTTTAATATTGCATAGGATTTTGAGAAAATGAATGTTTTTTAAACAGGAAATTAAATTTTCATCAAGAAATAATTTTAGTGGTTTTAGAAAAAAAAATTTCTATATAAGATTGAATTATTTAATTAGGTTATTTTTCTTGTATACCATTCCTATTATTCAAATGATTTTATTAGATCTATGATTTAATCTTATCTATGAAATCAATTTGATTTACATGGATTATTTTAGAATAAAATAATGTGTAAGAACCCCATAATATTCCATTGGATATTCTATGATGAATGATATTTTTTTTTGAGAAACATATAGTAATGATTTAATTATGTGATAGTTGGGACCTATATCCTCCTCTAATTAGTTGGGTAATTATTTATATCTAATAAAGTAGAAAGCACTGTAATGTAAATTAAATTTTGTTCAGTAATACTTGGCTAGAATGACAAGTAAATCTGTTTTAGAAATATATGGCTGGACTGTCATGTAAATAAAATTCAGTAATACATTTCTATAATGAAGTGTGGAATTGATTTAGAGAAGGACATTGTCCATATTTATGGATTTGTAAATGATAATTTTCTAATATGTTGTGAATTTCTATACATATCTGCATTACACAAATTCCAAGTCATATTTTATTCCCTTTGGTAATATGTTAATTGATTCATTATGATCTATTACGATTTATTCCCACACATGATATCATGATATATGATAAGGAAGATATTTTGGTAAATTGATATGTTATTATGTATTATTATTATGACGTGATTAATATCTCTATTTTTTCCCTCTTATGAGCATCTGAGATAGCCATTTTGATGGTTCTTATCCCATAGGTTATGAAAAAGGGTATTTATTATTTTTCCTAAAATGGATTCTAGTTATGAAGAAAAAAAGGAGATGATGTATACGATTTATGAACTAGTTGATTAGGATCCCTAGTTTCCAACGACACAAAACTAATATGGCCTTTTTATGTCTATTTCATTCACGTATTAAGTATTCGGAAAATGTAATGTAATCACTATGTACCTCAAGATTGAGATTTTATAGTCAGGATACTGACTACGACTAATCCTCAAAATAAATACCTAGTGGAAACAAAATTGGTTACTAATATAGGTAACTAATGAATCTCATATCCTCTTTGGATTCTATTTCCATGGTTAAAATTACTATATGGATGCCTCCCCCCTCAGATGACATTCCACTAGTCATAAAACATAAACTGCATGTATTCTAATGGATTCCTCCATTTAGATCCCATAAGAAATGATATTTTGATTTACCACAATAGATAACATCATCACCCAAATGTAGATAATAAAGGACATAATATCACATTTAATCCCATCCTCTAACAATTTCACCATAGTTTCCCCCCATCCATCCAATAATGGAATAATGGAATGAAAATAAATTAAATGGATAAAAAATTACATCAATGAAAAATAACCCATGGTCACTGCAATAACTCATCATCCCTTTCAATGATGATCTTCTACGGTTGAAAGTGATTAAGGAACTTTAAGAGGATTTCCTTAACATATGTATTCTCCATCACTCATCACTTGCCTTAATTGATGACCAATGATTTACGTGACCATGTAACATATATTCCTATAGCTTGACTCAAATCCTAGGAGTATTATATAAATGTTCATGGATAATCTAGTTATATATAATCCAGAACATAGTTACATTAGGTGTACCATCTCTATTAGAAGTCAGATGGTGCCAAAACTATAATTCCTGTGTCATTTTTGACAACATATACAGAAATGGAAATGGGCCTATTTACAATAAATTATACATGATAATTAATTTCTCAAAAAAATTCTCTCCGTCTTCTTTACATAAAACTATGAAGGACATCGTTGCCACATCTGGGGGATCATTTCTATAAATTTCCTCCTATTATTTTATCAATAAGATTCATAATGGTTGCATATCTCTTCAATTAAAAAAACACATATTATTAACCATAACACCTAAATTTTATGATTTATAAATAGTTATCTGCTGTAATCCAAAAAAAATCATCCACCATACCCTTCCAAATGGTTCAAACAAACATAATAACACTTCCCTCAAACATCCCTAATTATGGTCACATATAATATAGTGTAAAATATTTTCATTATTCAAGTTTTTATTTATAAAATGATTTATACAAATCAATTTATTGGATTTATAATCATTTATAATTTTCAATTTCATATAACGAAACCTTATCACATATTACATAATAATGAAAATTTTTTATTTATAAAACTCACCAAATCCTTCATTTCAGTGAATTCCAAAATGATTCGTCTCTCAAAAAATGTCTATTTACTATAATGGTTCATGTATACAAAAATATCATGTCACAAATAAAAATTAATAAATAAATATCCCAAAAAACAATAAAATCACATAAAAATTGCATTACCCAAGGATAAATGACATTCAAATATAAAAGAAAACATCAACAATAACAATCAAAAAATGGGTATTTGGGTATTCCGATTAACATGGGTAAAATACTCTCATGCATGTGTTATTGAACATAGATAGAATAATCCTAGTATCCTTTCTACATTACCATAATATTAAACTAAATGAAAATTAATGGAAGCCCATAGGATACCACTTTCTAATTCCTAGACTCGGTTGAAATATACTTGTTCCCGGAGATGGTCAGTTAGGTGACTTCAAGAACACCTCAACTTATATTATTGGATTTAGAATAAAAGAGAGGGTCTATTATATATATTTTGGGGATAATATAGCATTATCACAACATAATTAAATTATAACATATCAATAAAAAAAATATAATAATGAAAATTGATAATAAATAGAATAATACCATAACCTATAATGAAAAACATCGCATGATAAAAAAAATTAAAACAAGATCAAAAAAATACTAGTAAATTTTTCATTCCATAATAATTTTCATGTGAGATGTGAAAAACCCATATAAAATCACTAAAAACACCCATGTGGCTACAAAATAATTTTTTCATCCCCCATCAATTCTTTATCCAAACATAACTGTTAAAATAGGTCTTTTTCAATTATATTTTCTTAAAAACATAAATTAAATTGGGTTAATGATCATGCCACATGAGTTGAATGATTTTGAAACATATTATCCCGTCACTGACCACATCTAAAATATTATATATCCAATGACATTGTATGATGTTGTATAAACAATAAAATAAATTCATTGTAAGTAGTTTCATTATTAAATTATTCTTTAATTAACAACATTAATCCTTGGGCACATGAGAATAAAACATAATAACTTTCCATGCACTATTGTATGAACTATCCACCATTGTATACCACATATAATTGCATATATGGTTTCTATTATTTATTTAATTTCAATTTATTACTGAAAAAATGATGTCCAGGTGAAAGATCAGGGAACCCCATCATTATTTGGATTATTCTTCCTTTTACCACAACTCAATGACCATAATATATATATATATATATATATATATATTGGGGGGCCTAGAGAGGCATTCTGGAACCCATTTGGTGTTTGGTGAAGCATCTCGTGTCCCACAACTCAGTCACAAATTTTAATTCTTATGATTTCACATTCTCAACCCATAAATCAACCATTTACATTATTCATTATGTAATCTATTACATGAGATCAATCATCAAACTAAAATAATCTATAAATCGAGTATTAAATCATAATATAATCCCACATTGGATTACACCAATGTACTTAAATCACTAATTAATCGATTTTTTAAAATTATTATTCTATCAATTTCGTAAACCCAGTTTGAAAAAAATTGTTATGTCAAATTAGAATACAATTTCTTATGATGAAATGAATCTTTCACAATTAAATATACGAAATTATATCCATGTAAATGGTAATTTACTATTATACATCATATATCATTTTTGTTTATGGACCCTCGCCAATAAAATCCCTAATTTGATGTTGAAGGATTTAAATACAAATAAATGCATGATCTATCACCCATAAATATGTTCCAGATCCAAAGGAACATGATACTTAAGAAAATCTAATCCATCACCAATGGAATAAAAAAACCACACATCATTACGAAATATTTTTATGAGAATGTGGAAACCAAAAGGGGATGGAATAACATAACATTGTGGATCTTTCATATAGATCTTCTATTGACCAATTAATTGGTCTTCCATTTCATTGAATCCTCTATAAATATTCATGCATCAAATTAAATGTTTAGGGTCAATATAGATAGATTAGGGGATAAAAAATTCTGATTTATAATTTTTATAAAATTATTTGGGTAATTAAAACCCTCCCTCAAGGACATCTATGTTGTGTTGAACTATTCGTTCAACATGGACCAAAATTGTGCACCAATATATTGGGGGTGAAAAGTTAACCCTGTGAGGGAATAAATTAATAAATCAATG
The DNA here is from genome assembly GCA_963277665.1 of Viscum album. Classification (NCBI taxonomy): domain Eukaryota; kingdom Viridiplantae; phylum Streptophyta; class Magnoliopsida; order Santalales; family Viscaceae; genus Viscum; species Viscum album. The sequence goes on along the minus strand of OY728121.1, from coordinate 1,783,062,871 downwards.
TTACAACCATGAAAATCACAATTGTTTGATGGAGGATGATATGTGGCATGAGACCACACATTTTGGCCAATGAATTCTCCAACTATGTGCCATCCCCTATGTCTCAAAAATAAGGCGCTTGATCCGTTGGGGAGTACCTCGTTATTTTCCATAAAAGTGAGCCAACCATGCACAACCCCAAGGGATTATTTTTTTTAAAATATTTCCCCAAAAACATCTAGAAATCAATAATCTATCCAACACATAACCAAATATTTGGTAATATATTTTCTAAAATATTTCTCAAGGAATTCCCAAAATGATTAGAATATTTATGAAAACCCCTATGGAATAATTCATATATAATTAACCATAAAAAATATTAATTAATGAATTCCTTGGGGTTTTATTATTTCATACCAATCATATAATATATATCAGGATAATCCATGTGTAACAATGGGGCTAAAACAATCATATAATTTGTATTTATAGAATCCATGACCAACTATGGGGTTCACCCAATAAAATAAATTCAAGGAATATATATTGAATAAATATTATTAAATTATCTTATAATTCGTTGTGAAACACACATTCTGAATTCAAAATACCATACTATTTTCAAATGATAGATTCAATAAAAATACCTGATAATCAGAAGGATGGGTTTTTTTAGGATAACATGAAAAAATTTAAATGTTTTTATATATAAACGAATGGTTATGTAAGTATGAAAATTCGTTACATTATGTACATTAAAAACATAGCATTCTTGTTTTTAATGATATTAAACAAAATTCAATATTAATATTTCCTTTTTAAAACAATTGAAATATTGAAACATCATATTCCAATTATAGTTATTTTATTTCAATAACATAAATTAATGAAATAATAATAAAATAAATATACATCAATGTAATATAATTTGAAAATAAATAATATCATCATATTAAATGATTTTTTGTTAATGTGTGTATTAAATTGATTCTGAATCATCACTTATTTTTTCAATAATCGTGAATAATAATATATTGTTAATTATATAATTTCATTGGAAAAATTTAACGTACATTACATACATTATTTTTCCTTTTTAAATTTCATATAAAATGATAGAATGAAATAATTTTTAGATGGAAGTTTTAATGATATTTAGTTCATATGTAAATAATTGATTTTGTTGGTTGCCTATGGTTAGAGAGGTCATTATTACATAATATCCAAAATAATAATCATAAATTATTTATAAGTATTATTCATAAATTATAAGTTTAATCCCATCTATTAAATATTATTGTGAGTAAATAATTGTTATACAATAATGGATATTTTAGTTTTCATGTACACATGAGTATCATTTATATTTTTGAATTACTATTATAGAAAAAAGGTAAGTTTTATTTAAACATCACCTCATTTTAGTAACATAATAAATAACATATTAATTAATTACACACACACATATATAAATTTATTACATGTGATGAAAAACCCATTCCATTGTTTTGTGGTTGTGGTAGCCCACACATACACATGAAATAAGTTATAATTTTTTAATGAACCTGAATGTTAGAAAATAAATGATATATAATAATTTACTAATGATTGATACTTCATGGAAATCATATAAATATATTTATATTAATTCCATTATTATAACCATTCAGGAATGTTGGTGATGAAAAAATAATTAAATCGGTTAACAAGAAAATAGTATTCCATAAACATGAATGATGTATTCGATTCCCATATTATGGAAGAGTATATTAATATAGGTTATTTAATTAAATTAATGAAACCATAGTATTGGAATATAGTAGTGTTAATATTTCCTATTGGTTAAATAATTTTTTTTTGTTCAGGGTGAAGAAAAAAAAAACTAGGTGAAGAATGATAAATCATCATCAAACAATATAATAATTATTTATTTATCTCTATTATACGTATGTTTTTTGATCATGTTAAAGTCACTAGAATGTAATTAGTGTCATAATTAAGGTATTTGGGAATATATTTGATGAAAAAATGGTTATTGAAGCATGATTAAATTAGGGGATGAGGTGACCATTTAAAAGAGAGGGGAGAGGAAATATTGGAATTATTAAAAATATTACTTTAATATAACATACATTTTATAAAAAAATATCACTAAATTTATAATATTAAATATATGATGATGATTATTATATATCAAAAAATAAAATAAAATTTATTAATCTTTAGATCACATTGTCCATTATATCATTTTTTCTACCTCCCATTGACCATTTTCAAACTTATAATGGAAATAGTGTTTTACTCCATTAGGGTCATAAAATTATTATAAATGAAAAAGCAGACTATAAATTTAAAATATTGGATATTATAACCATATTAAAATCACTTGGTGAAATATAATATTGTAATGAATTTTATATTATTTAATAAAATAACAATTATTATAATATATCAATATTGCTATTTTTAAGCTATTCGTTAAATTTATTTTAATAACATAATGAAAAGTAATTATAAAAAGACTTATACATATGTAACATTCCTTGTTTATTGATAAATATATTGAATGAAATTAATTATCTCATTTTTAATTACATTTAATGTTATTAATATCATTAATTTCTCTTTATTTAAATATTTTTTTCATCATTATTGTGTATGTAATTTTTACAATGATTTTTTCAATTCAAACATAAAATTAAGTACATTTGTTTAAGTAAAAAATTTATAATTCAACATCATATTTATAACCAAACATAGCCTATGTTAATACCTATGATAATATATATATATATATATATATGTGTGTGTGTGTGTGTGTGTGTGTAAAATAAATGAGTGTAAAAACATTGTCTTTTGTTTTCCAAAATATTACAAAATTTATAATCACATAAAATTTGAAACGACCATTTAACCTAATATTGGATGATTATGTAAAAATATTAACCATGAAATAAAATATATCTAAGTGATAGAGTAATTTTACAATCCATATCATTTTATTTTTTATCCTTAATTAATTGATTTATACATCACCGTGATAAAAAAATTCCAAACATTACTATTTAGGTTGAAAAAAAGAATTTTCCAACTATTAAATTAATCAATCAAAAAATTGAAACCGTTTTTATAAATATAATATAATTCATTGGTGAGATTTAATTTAAAAATAAACATATAAAACAAAAAAAAATTAATATTTTTTTAAAAAAATTTAATTTTTAAATATAAAAATATTTTTATAATAAAATATAGTAGAAATTTAATTTAAAAAAACATAATTATATCATATTAAATATAAAAAATTAAATTATTTTATTTTGAAAGTAAAAAAGTATAATTTTACATTACAGATACTTTAAAATATTTATATATTTCATTCTAAATCATTATTTTTCTATATTCCTTGAAAAAATAATCGTTTAGAAAATTTCTATAAACTCATTGGTAAGATATTTTTTACATGGTGAGTTAAAAAATGAAGATTATTTTTTCATAATAAAATTATATAATATCCAGATGTATATTTAATATGAAACAATACAAATCACGATGATCCATTTTCTATAAATATGGTCTTCCATATAATTAAAAAATAAAATATTAATATTATAATGAATATAACTATGAAATATGTGACTAAAGATTATTCATATGACATGGATTTTTGTACAATAATATTACCTAGGTTTTTATTGTATTACAATATTTAGAAATGAATCGTAATAATTGTATTCTGTTATTATAATGGTGGGGATGCCATTCCATTATAACAATTGCAGTCTCCCAGGTGGCTACATCAACCATATGGTTTTCATCAAATCATTAACCTGGTGAATTAACTTATTCTAAAACACATGATATCTACATAAAAGAATAAAAAAAAATATTCATCATTGGAAATTAAATCATCCAATTTTACTACCTAATGGCTCAAAATGTGAGATTTATCATCCAAAAATATTCATTACGTCGAACCATTAAAAACATTTTGTATCCAAGAGATTATTAGATGTAAAAATAATTTTTATTAAATTGATATGAAATTTCCTAGGATAAAATATGGTCTAATAAACCATGTTATTTATTGTCACTTTTTACGAAAACACATCACACATTCCCACAAAGATACTTTAAGAAACACTGGATAAACAAACCTAAATCAAAGACCATTCCACTTATTTTCCGTATTATATTTTTTAATACATTTATCCATCCAAAAATAATATTGAATCATATAAAATTTTTTATGTACATCATCAATCAATTATTTCATTAATTTTATTCACATATATCATCTCATCATGTTATAGTATGTCACTACATTCCATATATAATTCCAAAAGTGTCTAATTTCGGAAGTAATGAGATATGTTATTTTATGAAAATTTAACTATATGAATTTAAATTTCCTAAATTACATATTAATATATTTAATAAATTTGAATAATTTCATCCCATTTCATAATTTTTCTTTTGGTATATCTGTCTAATTGAAGATGAAAAAATGTATAGATATTTAATTTAGTACCCAATGACTTTAGAAGTCATTTAGAAACATTTCTTGTGAACCTGGGAGCTTGTAAGATAAAATAAATATGCTAACTCTAAGTGAGAAAAATATATCATTGATACAATGAAGATATATTTTATGTAAAAAAATATTATATCAAATAATAAGAAAATTCCCAGATGTATAAAATCGATCAATAATAAACCCATTTTCATAATTACAATGACATGTCCTTAAAAATCCTAATAATAAATTCTATAGATACATTTAAAAATTTTAACATTGGTAATGGAAATGGATGATGCATCCCCAATAGTAATTTTATTTCTAACGTTACCTATTGAGAAGTAAAACATTTCATTTTAAAGTTAGTAATATATCTTTACATTCCTTTTCATTGGTAATAATGATCAAGTTCTTTGTTCTTCTTTGTACATCTATGGTAAATAAAAAATATGGAACTATTACAATCAATAAAAAAATTCCCATAAAATTTTTAATCACATTTAGTGCATAACCACATAAAAAATATCAAAAAACCATATCATTCAACATAAAATCATGATACATTCTATTCATATAAAATTCATACTTTTTTCTATTTCTAGTAGTCTTCCTTCTGGGATTTCATAATTAAATTTATTAAATTTGACTACATAGAAACCTGAAAAATGATTGAGGATGTTTCTAATTCAAAAAATTCTTGGAAAAAATTCATACAATTATTAATCAAAGGGTCTTGTTCGATATATAATATCATTGAGATCGAATTAATTTTTTAGGGTCATAGAATTTAATAAATTGTTTTATTTACCATGATGATAAAGAATCATGAAACCACATTCCTTAATCTAGTATATCAATCTCTATTGACTCGTTGATAACTCTATATCTGTGAAAACATAGTTCATGAATATATGATATATATATATATATATGTTTCACACATTGATCCAAATAAAGGATTCATCAAAATTTCAAATGAAATTACAATAGTAGATAATTTAAATTGACATGTAGGATTGTTTCACATGTGAGGATATAGTTTCCATAAAGCATAAGAAATTATATAATCAATTTATATAATAATGTTACAAATTCCCATCAATAATTAATTAATATATATGATTAATTTCTATATGTAGTGTAAAAAATGACTACTGGACCAATCATGAGTAATAATTTTTGTTGTTGAATTCAATCATTACATTTCACTATCTAGATGAATTTGACTATATTTTGAAATTAAATAGTCAATATGATGGATATCAAATAAAATCCTATATTAAACCTCTGGATGAGACCTACTAGACTAGGAAATCCATTATTATATATAACATTTGTATTTTTTGACAATCATCATCATCTTTATTTTTATCATTATCAATAATTATTTCATATTTAGAAAAAATATGTCCTTGTAATGAAATTTTATTCAAAAAATTATATATACAAATATTTCCATATTGTTTCATTCATTTTATTTTTAGTAAAATAATCATTTTTGAAATTTGATAACATTATGTATTTTAGAATACACTAATATTTCATTAATAATGAAATCCGTATACTTATCAAAATAATCATGGACTGTAATGACCCGCCCAATATCATTGGCTTGAGTTGTCTACGAGTCATTACATGGCCTTAACAGTCATCCCCAAGAAGCCAAATTCTATAAATAAATGATGAAGGGTTTTAAAATCATATGGGCAATGATTTACCCTTTATGAAACAAACCAAAACTCACATAACCACAACCATTCAACCCAAACATGTTTCATGATAAAAAACAAGGAAATTCAACCACATTGTTAAAAAAATATAGCCAAAGTTCACAATAGTAGAAGAAAACCAAACATCAAAGTACACAGAGGGAAAAAAATATAGACTCCATGAAGAACACACAACACTATGCACCACTAGCTTCAATCCCAGTCATTATCAAACATCCCTAGACTCACAAAGTGGTACTAAAAATGTTATTCACATTACATTTTTCCCTTTCCTGGAAGATATAATCTGAAAAGCACCAAATTCCCAATTCAGGGCTGAGTATAAATCAAGTTCTCGACAATTGCATCCCTAATCATGCCAATATGATAGAAAAAGATAGAAACATTTATATATAACATTTTATATAAAACCATTACTCAAAACAGTTTATAACTAAATATAAACATGTTTTCAAAATCATTTATAACCAAAAGCATACAAGTGCGATTGAAACCAATTTTTCAGAATGTTATTTTTCAAGAAAAGTAACTAAAAAATATTTAAAACCATTCCACAATATCTCTTTTTTGGTATAATCAACCATTCGACAAACCAATGCAACCTACCATGCATGCTACTTTATGACAATTCCATACTCATGAGCAGGTTTTCATCGATCTACCAAGTCATTACAAGGAAATTATTTCCAAAGTGACCTTAACACTTTGGCACTAATACCAATGTAATATATCAACCAAGCCTTGTATATGAAATATGAATACACACACCAATATTCACAAGGAAAATTCCAAAACACCTCTTCAATAAAATCATATTTTTATTGAAAACCCTTTCCATCAAAATAATTTCAATGCCCACCAATTTCAATAAAACACTGTTTTTATTGAGATAACCTTTCATTTCAAAACCATTTTACATTCTATAAAATAAGTTATTTAAAATAATAATTATAACTTCATGAAGCTGAATCACATTCCACAATAATTCACTAAGATTTCACAATCTCAGTAAAATCATAAATCATCACTAAAGAAGATTTATTCCCTTTTTTTCATAATCAAATCCAGTAAAATAAAAAAATTTGAAACTAATCCAATTAATTATAACAACATGATCTGAGAGTGAAGCCACCAACCTCGAAGGATTTGATGAAACTCAACGACAGATGAAGAACTCTCACAAAAACATCGTTTATTCCCCACAAAATATCCTTAGATATCTTCTCCTATCAATTCCAAATACAAAACTACTCTTTTTAGGAATTCAAAAAACTATATCTACCCATAACTGATGTATATCTATGTAACCAAGAGGAAAAGATAATATATATATATATATGTATATTTATACAAAAGATGGATGGGGAACCACAACAACGAAATAGATGAAAACCTCATACCCAAAGCGTGGAACACCTCGGAATATCACTTTGGGCCGACTAGAGTTGAGATCCACAAATCCAACAAAGAGAATGTAGTAAAATAACTACATGTGTGGTCTTAAACACGGTTCATTCTGGTTCACGATGTTTAACTTAAGTACACGGCGTGTAAGCCACATTGGATAAGTATGCTGAAAAAGATATTGCCTCGGGCTCAAAATCCTTTATTTAAACCCTACATGATGTGTACCCTAGGTACCTGAGATGTACCAGCTCTCGACGTGGCCACTAATTCACATCTTTAATTCATCCCCAAATATATGTTGTGTACTTCGGGTACACAATGTGTTCCTTTCCCGAATCCTGTAGTAAACCCCAAAAAACTATATATAAGGATTTTCAATCTAAAGGGTCTTCGCATAGGAGGAAACATACTCAATCAAGGAATAGGAATGTTACACCTTCCTTACCAATGACATTACATCCCCAATAAGTCATGTATAATATAAAACACCAGAAACCACAAGTACTTCATTATCCCACCATTGGTCCTTCCATCCCTAGAATGTAGAAAACCCTCGCTACACTAAAAGACTTCCATCCAATTCTCTTTATTTTCTTTATCATATTCCCATGTCTCTACCTTAATCTTACCACAATGACATAAAGCATGCTATAGACCAATAATTTTTCCACACACAACATTATGTTTCCTATCCACAACCTGCACTGGGACATGTACCAACAAAGCATCCAACTCTAGGTCAACATGATCCCATCTTACCACATGTTCAGGATCATGGTGATACTATTTTAGCTGTGATACCTTAAACACATTATGATCTATGGTGAACCATGGTGGTTATGCCTATTTATATTCCACCTCTTTGAACTATTTCAGTATCTCAAAAGAACATATGTATCAAGAGGAAAACTTTCCATGGATACCATAATGATGATTTCTATGCATTGGAGATTACCTAAAGAACACATGATAACATACTGTAATAGAATATAGTAGTTGATGATGATCCCCATATGCTTTCTGATGACTTTAAGCCATATCCATCCTCTTTTTCCTAAAATTGACCATCTCCATTGTTTTCTAGACAATTATTATCCCAACTAGTGATGTCTCACCTGTTTCCACCCAACATATTGGAGAATGACAAGGACACCCATACAATGCTTCAAATAGAGGCTTATGTATCGAGGCCTAATAGATATTATAATATGAGAACTCCAATAAGGGTATGTTCGCTTCCCTTCAGCCGCCAAAATATATTACAAAAGCATGCATAATGTCTTCTAATGTTTCTATCTTTTGCTCAGACTGGTCATCTTTCTAAGGATGATATGTCATGCTCATAGTCAACTGTGTCCCAAATAATTTTTGTAAGGATTTATAGAAATGAGATGTGAACCTTGGATATCTATCTCACACGATTGATACTGGTATTCCATGTATCTTTACCACTTATTGGATACAAATTTTCGACAAACCCTCACCCATATGAGTTTCATGAATTGGGATTAAATTTACCAACATGGGAAGCCAGTCCACAGTCACCCATTTCGAGTCGTGTTTCCAAACCGTTCATGGAAGAACTGTAATAAAATCTATCTCTATCTGCTCACATTTCCACATTGGGATCAGAAAATATTGCAACATAAAATATGTTCTCTGATTCTCTTCCTAATCCTATTGACTTGTTATGCATAGTTAGACAAACTCAATCACATATCTTTTCATGTCGCTCCACCAAAACTACACCTTTAATGACCATTAAATATTCTGTTTAACTTGATGTACAACCCATGTCGAATAGTGGTAAGAATAAATTAGTAGTTTCTAACATACCATAGTTAAACCATCCAATCTCAAGAAAAAAAATTTAATTCCCAACAAGTTTACATCGCCAAATAGTCTCCCCAACATTGAGTTTTCAACTCATAACCTAATATTCTTCATCACATGGATGTGCCTCTTTAAGCATATTTACCTAATTAGGATCAAGTGTAGCTGAAATGAAAACTACAATATCACCTTGGTCTTCATATTCCATATGTTTGTAGGATAAGACAAACAGAAACTTCCATCCATTTGAATCCTTCATAGCCAACTAAGAATATGAATTTATGCTCAATACATCTGCCACCAAATTCCCTTTTCTGGTTTATACATCAGGTCAAAGTCAAACATCTGGAGATACTCAATCCTTCTCTTTTTCCATAGATTCTAATCTCGCAATGATAAAATAGGTTTCATGCTGTTATCATCCATAAAAACAAGGAATTTCTCACCAAATATATATTGTCTCAATATTTTCAAGGCATGGACGACTGCAGGTGACTCAAAATCATGTGTTGGGTAATTCTTCTCATGCACCATCACCTACCAATATCCATAAGCAAACACCTGGTATCCTTGAATGAGACCCCAACTGAACCCTAATACGGAAGCATCACAATAGACCACATAACCCAGTCTTGGTTATGTAAAAATCAAGAGAGGTTTGAATATAAGTCGAACAGTGAACTCCTGGAAAGAATTCAACCAAAATATTATCCATTGATATATAGAATTCTTCATTTTCAGAGTTGTCATTGGAGAAACCATCAATGAGAAATCGTGCACAAATAATCGGTAGTAGCCAACTAGACCATGAAAACATCGTATCTCAAATACATTATTAGGTGGTTTCCATGAGATAAGAGTTTATATCTTTTCATGATCTACTAAAAGATCGTTTTCAAAAATAAAGTGTCCATTAAAGTATATGTCATATATCACACAATCACACTTCGATAATTTGGTAAACAAACAGTGATCTCCCAATATTTGTAACACTATTTTTAGGTGCATTACATGGTCATCCCATTTCATTGAATACCTTAAGATGTCTTCCACGAACACCATAATAAAAAATCCAGATGTTGTTGAAATATATGATTCAACAAAACCAAGAAGAACATTGGTGCATTAGTTAGACCGAAAGGCATAACTACATATTCATAGTGGCCATATCTTCTTCTAAATTCTACCATGGGAATATCATCCTTTGTAAATCACAATTGGGGATATCCTGATCACAAAATAAATTTATTGAACCACTGATCTCCCTTCAATTGGTAGAATATATCCATAATGCGTGGAAGTGGGTACCTGATATTTGATGTAACTTAGTTCAACTTATGATAATGAATGAATAAATTAAGAGTCATATCTTCTGATCCCGAGCCCTCGAAACCCTCACTATTGTCACAAGATATGGATCACTCCAAGACCTCGTTGGCCAAGCCCTCACTGACTGTGCCCTCACCGGATGAGAACTTGTCCCATAAAAGCTTACCATGACTATGATATTTGGTATATGGATGTCAAAACAACATTCCATAATAGGATTCTCTAGGAAGATGTGCATATGAAACAACCAGAAGGGTTTGCAACACCAGGTGGTTTTTTCATCAACACGACTGGTACAACCCATGGAGATGCACTGGTCTGAATGGAACCTTTTCTTTTTAGCTGCTCCAACTACACATTAAATTCCCTTAACTATGATGGTTCCATCATATAATATGGATTGGGAATATTAATGGTCCTCAAAGGATATAAATTGTAAACTCCACTCCCCTAAGTGTTTGTAACTCATATAATAATATTTTATATATATCTATAAATTGATTGACCTGTGTTGGAAAACATGTTTCCTCGATCTCTTCCATTGAATCCAAAGTCAATGTTTCCAACTGATAGGAGATCGTTCACACCATTGGTGCCATCAGGCTTTTTTTACCTTTATTTACAATCATGTCTTCTCTGAAGAGAATATTAATGTCGTCCTTTGTCCTGATACTATTTTAACTCCAATAATATTTTATGTGATCTTTGAATGTTATCAGCCAATACATACACATGATTACATCATAGAAATAAATCTCCAATATAGAGGAGTCCCATTTCATCTCATCTCCATCAAAATTTACAACACATGATCTACACAAAATGGCTAGACATTCTCTTTCACCAAGAGGAGTATACAATTATAAAACAGATGGCATCAATTCCAATTTTAAACAATTCATTTCAATAGATTCAGAAGAAATGACAGAATGTGATGCACTAGTATCAAAAAACACCATAAAAAATGTAGAATTAATAGAATCATTACTCTCATTGTAGATGGTTCATCCTGATCACCGACCAGCATCATCTCAGCTCTACAAAATTGGTTCATTGATACACATTTCTATTTTATTCGTTGTGGAGTTTTCCCACGTTGTGGAGTCATGGTATTTCTATAATCACCATGGATTTCTGTATTCTACTAACGAGAACGATTATTCTATCCTCACCCTATTGAAGCATATGGTTCTTGTGACTCTTAAGAAGTTTCTCAAGAATGAGTCCTTAGAGAATTGTGACCATAGCGCTGATGGTGTCCCATCTTATTGCAATTATTACATAATCTAGGTTGTGCCGTACATTCTAACTTTATGTGGTCATGTGAACAACATTTAAAGAAACCTGGATTGCACTAGTGTCGTGGAAGAAGGTTCACTAATCCAGTAGTCTAATTCTAATTTCCACATCCACCATTGAAATATGTCACCCTTTTCTACATTCTCTCAATGGTTGAGTTCTCATGATTCCATGAAGGTATCATCATAACTATTCCTATTGATCCTGAGATATCACAATCATCCACAATTTCCCTGTAGACCAACTATTTATAATCCATAATAAAGTCCACCACAATCTTGGATCCAATATCCTTATGTACCCCTAATTCAAAGATGCATTCCTTCATCAACACACTAACCACATCCTATGGTGGAATGTGGAATAAATTCATGATCATATCCACGGTTTCGTGACATAGAAAAATTCTTATTTCAGGTTGAAGAAGTCAATCATTTTATAAATTGTGAACGCGTACGGAATGCATTGTTTGTTGATCAGTTCCTAAAAATCCCCACATTTATGGCCATTATCCAATATAGCCTGCACCGCTAAATACCACCATTGGCATGCAAGATACTCAATCATATACGACACCAGCTCGATGTTTAGCTCCACCAGTGTAATGATGAAATCAAATATATGATTCATCATACTCATCCACACCATCACCTTTTTAGGTTAAACATAACCCTAGAAGTTCGGTGGATTCTGCTTCATGAAATAGATGGTATGATCCACATGACTTGGATTATTCCTTTGGTTCCCTGTATTCGCAGCTTGAATATCCTGGACAAAACATTGAACTCGATCATGGATCACCTGTGGATCTTGTGAAACAACATCCTCCACAGCTTCTTCGGGTTGGTTTCTACAATGACTACTAGGTTACATTTTTTCTAATCCAACAACAAAATCCATTAATCTCACACTCTAGAATCTAATGGATTAGCGTTTAAAATAATATCACATATACCATCACACCATTGTATTCATAGAAAAATTTTACAATGAATAACCATTTTTTAAAAGATTCAACATGCTTTTTGAAATTAAACCTTTATAAAAGTACCATAATCATTATTTTTTTCAAGAATCATTCATATGAGAAATAGTTTCATACTTTTTCAAAAATCAACTTTTTTTCCCAACCTGAATCATTCCACAAAAAAGATGTATGACCTCCTAGTGATAAGTCATTCCTCTAAAATGTATTTCATACTTATCACATTGTCTAATCCCTTGAAAATGAGATACCTTACCCTGGATGATTCTAAAAACACTTATATACCCAACTAACTAGTAATGTGAAGTTTAGCATAATAGGGTTAGCTATGTCCTTTTATGCAATACATTTCAAGTTCCAACAATCCTACTCTTTTCTTTGATCCCCATCCAAGGAATAGACCAGAAGGAATTTTTATACCAAGAGTAAGAAGACCAATGATTATTTGTTAGAAAAGGACCCAATAAGATGTCACCATTTTTACCACAATATGAAGACCATAATGATACCATTTATAAAGTCCCGCTGAATATCATTGTCCTGAGAGTACAGTGAGAAATTACATGGCATTAAGTGACATCCCCAAGATGCCAAAGGCTGGAAATAAGTGATGAAGGGGTTAAAAAGGAAGTAGGGGATGATTTAGCCTTTATGAAACAAACAACAAAACACTATACCACAACCAAACAACCACAATATAATGCAAGATGAAAAACAGGGCCATTTTACCACATTATTAAAAAATTCACAAAAAAGTGCACATATAGAGGAAGATAAACAAACATAAAAGTAAACGATGCCAAAAATATTATAAACTCTAAGAAGACCACAAGACTCCATGATCCACCAAATCAATGATCCAACATCACCGATCATCTCTAGTCTTTTGAAGGGGTAATAAAAATTTGAGACACGTTATCTTTTCCCCTCACCTGAAAGATAATATATATAAAAGAAACAAAGATAAAAAGTACGGGTGAGTATAGACCACAGAGGATATTCCACATTTAATTCCATACTCACGCCACTAGAATAGACAATTTTGAAAAATTTATATAAAATAGTTTATATAAAACATTTTCACAAAATAGTTTATATGTAAATATAAACATGTTTCCAAAATCTTATATAACCAAAACCATATAAGGGATATTGAAACAAATTTTTTCAGAATGTTATTATTCATGAAAAATAACTCAATAATTTATGAAACCATTTCACGATATCCCTTTTTGGAATATCCAACAATTCTACAAACCAATGAAACCAACCATGCATGCTACATTATGATAGTTCAATACTCATGATCTATTTTTTCATCGATATACCATGTCGTCAAAAGGTAATTGTTTCCCTTTTCCTATTAACCCTTTGGCACCGAGAACGATTTAATATTTAAAAAAATCCCCACATAATCAATATTAATACACTCTCATACACACACACACCAATATGCCCATGGATATTTAGAAAACCACTCTATAATAAAAAATCATTTTTTTTTGAAATCCATTGCCCATGAAAATCATTTAAATGGAAAACAATATAAATAATAATATATTTTTATTGATATCCCCATTCCAATAAAACCATTTAGAAATTATTGAAAATATATTATTTAAAATCATCATATTAAAAGTAATAATCTAAATCACTTTTCAATGAAATTCACTAAGATTTCACAATTTCACTAAAACCATCAATAATCATTAAATGAATGTTTTATTTAATGATTTTCACAGTCACATCCAATAAAATAATTTGTATTTAAAATAATACAATAAATTCATACAAGAGGGGTTGATATTATATGAAACCTCCTCGATGGTTTTGATGAAACTCAACAACAGATGATGAACACTCACAAAAACAATGCTAAATCTCTGCTTAAAGTCCTTGGATCTCTTCTATAAATAAAAAACCCAAAACTAATATTTCTTTCATTATCCAACATAAATATACCCCTAATTAGGGTAGATATGAGAATAAAAGAAGGGAGGAGGATATATCTTCGAAAACAGAAGAAGAATGATGAACATCAACAAACAAATGGATGAAAACCCCTTAATGGGATAGTGAAACACCTCAGAATGTAGTTTAGGGACGACTAGATTCGAGAGCCATGAAGAGCTAAGAAAAATAATGTGACTACACATATACAAGCATGATTTTAAACTGGGCACGTTCTGGCTCTTGATGTGTATCTCTTGTACATGAAGTCCAGGCCATGTTGGATAATTTGACCAAAACATCTATGGCCTCAACCTCAAAATCCATTATTTAAACCCTACACGATGAGTACCTTAGGTACACGATGTGTACTAGCTCTAGAAGTGGCCACCACTTCACAAATTGAATTCATCCACAAGTAAACATTGTGTACTTCTAGTACACAACATTTTACATTCATGAAACCTACTACAAACCCCCCAAAAATACATCTAAGGATTTTCAATCAAAAGAGTCTTAAGAGAGGGGGGAAATTACTCGATCAAGGTATCTGAATAATAAATCCTCATCACCAGTGACATTCCATCACCAAAAAGTCAGGTAAATATTGAAACTCTAGAAATTAGGGGTATTACATGGATTCTTCAATTTAATATATCTATAAATAAAACATGTAAATTAGATAACCCATAGGGAATAAATAAAAAACCATAGTTCCCAAAACCAATCTGAAAATAAATTTTTAGAATATCTTCATCCTTTACAATAAACTAATGGAACCTAACCTATAATGAATATTCAATATATTCTATTCTCCAGATAGGAGATCAAACAAATCATTACTATGAGGAAAAATAATCTTATTATATACATCAATGTTATGGAAAACACTATAATAAATAAAATCCCTCATGGTATCATATTTAATATAGGAAAAAAATGGAATACCCCATGGTGAAGTACATGGATGAATACAAAAATAGTATAAAAAGTCTTACAAATTATTTTTATGTTCAAGGAGTTATTCTTGAACCATATGATAAGGGGTGGGGGATTTAATATTAGGTCTATTTTAGAAAATAGTTCTATAGTCAAATAAATCAATCATTATAGAATTATACCTAGTGTAACATCATAAAATAACCAATATATTTATTCACTAATAGAAGAATAATAATATATATTTTTTCATTCATTTCACTACATTTTTTTAGAAAACATTATCTAAAATATTTATTAAAATTTTAAAATATATTTTAGGTTTTCATCATTATGAAATCATTTTACCAATAATTCATAAATTTGTAATATATCATAACATGATAATCATAAAACCAATAAATATGTACTATATTATCAAACTCTATATAGGAAAATTAAATGATATTTGAATGAATTGTCATTCCCTAAAAACTATAGGTTGATTTCTATAAATATTTGTTTCTATATTACCCCAACCCAATTTGTTAACAAAAATATTTAAATTATTTTGATGATGTGATATTCCTAAAATTCCTTCAAATTTAACTAAACTGAATGAAATAATATTTCTAGTGATAAAAAAGGTAATAAAAATTTTTGGATAAAATTTACGTACATGTCACTAGTTAATTAGATTAAACTATATGAAATGTATAATGAGAGAATTGTTTTCCAAATATTTCATATTTTTTAGATGAATTTTATCATGGAAAAAAAACATCAAACCCATGTTAACATAATAACCCAACTCATATCAACTCAATCATATCACTAATGGATTGTTATTGGAAACCCAATTTTTTGATTTTTCATGATAGTTTTCATTGAAGTCACAATAATGATAGCTACACTAGCAACACATATAAAATTTTAGATCATTTATCATAAATTACCAAGGGTAATTTTTACAAAAGATATAAGATTATGGGAACAAGAAGTTGTTATATCCATGTATCTATGATAAATGATTCGACATTTCATACTATCCAAAATATTATTTTTTTATATTAATGGAATACATTATCATTTGTTTACCCTATTTGTAAATTTTCAGCACTCTAAAAATGTTTCTCATAACATTTAGATTCACAATAATGTTAATCCGTTAAAATATCATGTTTAGATGTTTGAGTAAAACTAATTAATCCTACTATAAATATCCCATATAAAAAAATTTATATACATTAAGTATAATGTATATTTTTATTATAATGAATATATATATTCTTCATCCTTTTATCTCAATTTGAATAATTATTTCTAAATCTCTCTCCTAACAACCACTGTGAAAATCTTATTAAAGAAGGGTCTCTCAATTGTGTATTATTCCTTGGAATCAATCTCATATATTCCTTTTATATTCATGTACAAAGTCTATATTAAATCAACAATACCTCAGAATATATAATATTAATGGGTTGTATTTTAACATCTTAAAACCACCATGTCATCAAATATTTTCTATTGTGAATTAATCCATTCGTTGGCTACCACAAGGTCAACATATCCTGCATATTGTAGAAGATGGTGTCTCAATAAATGATCCACTATCAATATGTTACTATTTATTAGAACTTGTTTTGGATTACAACACCATTTAGGGCATGCACTATATGATCCATCATAGTAACAATGTTTATAACCAAACATCTTATAAATAAACATTTCATCTAAAAAGAAACGTATTCATTATATTAGAAAATAATTTATTGATGAATATTATAGGTTATGACATTGGGAACATGAAAAAAAAATATAATCCATAAGTGATCCAAATAATCTCTCACCGAGTTATTCAAAACAAGAACCCTCCTTAAACATATCATACGTAATAAATTTATTAATATTCTCGGGAAAGTCATCATAAAAAATGGATGATATTGGATTCTCAGTATTGTTAAAAATGGAGATTAATAAATGTATTATCATATTTATTTAATAATGTATGCATAACATTTCAAATCCATCCATTATTATAAGAGATCATATTCTTCAGTCATGGAAAAAGGATTGGTAGTTTTCTTGAAAATAAAGAATATGGAACTAAGGATCATGATCCATATGATCATATAATTTGTATATGGAATGGAATAATAGATTGAACATATAAATATGAAATTATTTATATTTTCGTAATGGATCATTGATATGGATATCATAGTGGAATGGTTTTACAATCCAATCCATCATAATAGTGAACGATCTATCCCAAGACCCTTATAGTTTAAAATTTCTTTTGTGGAACTGTAGGAACTCCCTATTCAAGTATAGTTTATCTCATGAGATACCAATCGTTCCCATGAATATTTGAGGGAGTTATATGTCCTACAAATAACATAATGAAATATAAAAAAAATTGTGATATTTGATCATAATTAATTCAGTATATCAATGTCCATAAAATGAAAGTGGTAATCAAAATCATTCATCTTAAAAGAATTCATAAAATGAAATTGGTTTTATATAATATTTCATCATAACATAACTAATTAAATGATATAGGTTTCATAAAAAAATTTCAAAATAGACATAAAGGATACAAATACCAAATAGTAATGGTATAATTTGACCACATCCCATGTACCAAACATGTATCATAAAAGAATGCCATCTAAAATAAGAAATAACTTTTAATGGAATATTACATGGAATATTTCTTAAGAAAAAATTCCATTCATTGAAAATATAAATTTTAGTAATAAAAAATCATAACATAAATTGGGAAATTATTTTTAAAATAACATTAAGAAATATAAATAGCACAAAAATGAAAATAAGGTCCATGATATCTAGAAATTGAATTTAAGATATAAATTTTGAAATAATGATTCTATTCAAATTTATTGAAAAAGAAAAAAATTACTTATTTTCAATATGACATGAATCATCTAAAAAATCTATGTAAAAAAGTAAACAATGGGTAAAATTTCATTAATATATCCTTTATATAATTTTTTAAAAAATCAAAACATTTTTAAAAACTAAATATGTCTTTGGAAAAAGTTTTCTGACACAAGAATGAATTAATGATGGTTTATCATAAAAACATTAGTTTTGGATCAGGATTAAAAAATAGAAAAATTAATGTAATGCTTGTATTTTCATGAAATATCAAGGGGATAAAAATTATTTTTTCCCTTTCGATATATATCATACCATTTCATCATCTAATGTATAATTATAACCTATCCAAAAAATAATTAGATTGTAATATCAATACTTCACCACATTGTTTGTTTTAAATCATATTATATTTTATTTAATAACACCATATGAAAAAATGAATGTAATTAGAGGAATGATATTCATGATATATTTGGTGAAATGGAATTATAGACACCTCATTGAGAATTTAGGTTTTTAACAAAATATATGTCCCAAAGAAGTCAATTATAGAAAAACAGTCCATTTCCATAAGTCTCGAATTCCATGATAAACAATTAATAATCGTATTTTTTAAATGTTTGTTTATTATAAATAATTTAGAACCATAATATATATATATATATAACCAAATATTAATTAATTATAAACTCCCACCTCCAAATTATAATTAGTTCAATGATAAACTCTTGTTTCTTATAATATACCCTTTGTATTAATTGTATTTTAAGATATAGTATATTTAGTACTCTTACATAGATAATTGAATCATTTTTTAAAGGAAATTCTTATTTTATTAAAATCAGTAGAAGAAGAAAACAAAGAAAGAGTTTAGGAAAGAAACAGGGAAAGCCTAATACAATAATGACTTTTTTCTATCTTTTATCAGCAGATGCTCGGTTAGATTTCGATCTTCTTCTATAAAATCATCAATCTTCGCTCTTCCACGTCCTCATACCCAGCCTTTTGATCTCCCTCTACAAGCACATTCCCTACTCGCATGTTCTTGAATCCTTTCATGTAGTGTATCCACATCAGTACTATAAGAACATGAGCTATCATTTATTTCTTTCTCATCATAAAGTGCACTTATTGTCACTGGCATCTTCATTTCTTCTGTAGCAGTCCTATCAAATACCATTACGAAAGCACATAGAGGCGATTTGTTCAGGTAGGGAACAAGTTGGAATCCATCAGGATATACAATTGGCTTTGAAGAAGAGTGAAAATCCTTATAGACGACTGGAGACTCATACTCTAAAGTTTGTTTACATTTGCGATCCACATAGGAATCCAATTTTTCTTGAATAAGTTCTTGATAAAGCCAAAATTTGTGCTTATTATTCACTTGATTATTCTTTTCATTTTCATGGAGTATCAATATGACGGACATTTTCTTCATTCATACAAATCTCAACCTAGGGCTTCTTCTTAACACATACCTTGGGTGAGCCTGGGCAATCTCCCTTTTCATCAATCTTAGATACCTCTTCATGAATGGATCATTGCTCCTCTTTCTCTACAAGAATAGAAACAGTGACTAGATATTCCATATTTTTACTCATTTAATTGTCATCCTTATGTAACAATGGTAGTTCTGATTTCCGTGTAGAGGTAGTCTTATTTTTCTTGAGACAATTGTTGACATTGTGACCATGCAAATCACAAAAGCTGCAAACAAAAGAACGTCGACAAGAAGCTGAGTCATGATCAATAATATTGCAGTCCTTACAGAATTTAGGTATTTTCTCATAAACGATCTTCAGCTCAATAAAATTATCATCAGTTGCTAGAATCACCTTCTAAATAATAGACGAACCCAACTCAATCTCAACCAAAAACCGAGAAATGTGGCCAAAACGAGAAGCTCCGGTTTCCTTATCAATTTATATTTGAATACCAATAGACAAGGGAATATCATAAAATATTTTGGGTGCCAGAGTATCTAGTTTAATCGATAAACTCTATCCCAACATTGAAATGTAGTTTTACCTACCTCCAAGGGATTGAATTTTTTTCCCATTCATGCAGATGAACAATTCCAGGTTTGAGGGTAATGGATCCAAAGCTATATGCTCGAACTATTAGTTCATCCATAGGGAAATGCATATGAAAATATCCTCGACCAAGAGAGACACACTAAAATGATTAGAAACCCAAAATAGATGAAATAAATTCTTTGAGATCCTCAATTTTCAAGGGTAATGAACATTTTTAAGAAACAGGCGAGAAAGAATTGAGGTCTCACCCATTTTAAGCCGCTCAAGGACAACAATGGGATCCGTTTTGATTTGCGCAATATTTCTTTTTCTTCTAATTGAAGAATGAATCCTGCCAGTGATATTTGAAAAGTAATGAGCACCACTACTTTGTAGATGTATTTCCATAGAAAAATCTGGAGTTGTAACAGGGTGAGCTGCTCCATCAGAACAGATCCATCCATTTCTATGGAAATAGGCAGATCCTTCATGGGATCCTTGACAGTAGAAATAATGGTCGTCTCATGTTTGAGACTGCCCAATTCATTCACCTCTTCAAAGGTAGATCTCCCACTGCCAATTGAATCCTCGGAACTATCATTGAAACCAACCGTAGACAATCGCGCGTCATAAGCCGCAACCGCAGTAGGTCCCAAAAACGCATGAGATAAGCTTGCTCCGCCAGCCACAACCGCGGAATAACCTAACGAACCCTTCAGAGATGAGCTCTACCAACCATTAACAACCTCAATAGGTCCACACTTTTACCGGATATGAACTCGCACCTTCTACTGGAGAAAAGCAAGCACTTACATTCACATCCGCAGCAGATCCCACCTCCGCCGGAGACGAGCTCGTTCTTCCAGAAAAAGAAGCGCAACACTTGTACCTGTTCTTTTGCCTCCAACAAGACCGGTATTCACCTTCCCTGTACACAGATCACTGCGCACTCCACTCACCGGAGTATCTCTGTAACAATCAAACCAACCATGAGTGAGCATATCCGCAACTGAAGCCATCCTCACCAAAACCCTAATCACTGAATCGTAGAAAGAGAGAGAGCCGTATCTCTCGTCGACATTGATAATTGTATCATCATATTTATAAAAAGTTCTAAATTATAAATATAATATATTTTCATAAAAACAATTATTTAGAGGAATAAATCTACATATAGATAAAAATTTAAAAACACTATTCCTTGTTATGGTATACTATATGGACCCATCCACACTAGTTCCATTTTATTGACAAATGAAACAAATGTTTTATAAATAATATATTAAATTTTTAGGATAATATTTTTTAATATTTATCACATATATTATGTTTATTTATTGTAATTACTTTTCATTGAACGTATTAGTGAAAAATGATTGTCAACACTCCGTGAGACGGTAGTCCTATGTAGAAACGAATGAAATTATTGTATACCCAACAAAATTGAATGAAATAAGGTATTTTTGAAATTATAATTAAAAGTTTATAATGATAAATGGTATATAAATTTATTATTATAAAATAAATATTTAATGATATTTTAATGAGTTGTAAGAAGAAATAAAATCAAGACACATTTTTATGGATGATACATATTCTTTGGACAAAATCTTTATGTATTAACCAAATAAAATTATAGGAATTATTTATATTAAAAGTAAAAATAAAGACCATGGTTATGGAATTTATTATATTATTTGTGTTTTTTTTAATTTGATTTAGGTCTACATTGAATATGAGATCGGGTGGTCTTTTATAATTGAGGTTAGTGGCACACTTATAATTTTTAAGTGTAAAATAGTGTACCCATAATTCTCACATATAGAAAAAATGGGCTTATGGATACATAAATATTATAAGATATATATATCTATAAATAATTTAGATGGAAATTTTTTGAACTATTTTTCACTTACATTTTTATTAATAGCCTCACATAAACCAATTTTCACTTTATCCTTAATAATCAATTTTTATTACTTTAGGTATTTTTTATTTAATGAAATTAAGATTAATATATTATATAATAAAAAAATTATTATTATAAATGTGGAAACTATTTTAAAAAATTAAAATCATAGATGGAAAATATTTTAATGAAACAAAATCCACTGATATGAGGACGTTGTTATTTTTCATGAATTATATTTTTTAGGAAACAGATGAAATTATATTCAATTTCTTTCTAATGAAAACAATGTTTTTATATTTAAATAAATATATATTACTATATAATATATTAATTTAATTTATATAAATCTACAGAATTTGTTTTTCAATTAATTAAAATTTAGAAACCTACTGATCTTTAAAACTGTTTATAACAAAATCATGTCTTTAAACCGAAAAGTAAACTTATAATAAAATACAAAAAATATGTTTAAAAAATAGTAATAATATATATGAAATATAACTATGTAATTATTTAGTTAATTAAAATACTAATCGAAACATAATCAAGCATTCTAATTACTATTGATGTTGAAATGATATGATATTTTTTACATAAATTAGTATATTTTAATATTACTCAAAAAGTATATATTTTTAAAATATTACATCAATTTCATATATAGTAAATTTTAATATGATTCCTTTAAAGATTAATTTTATATTCTCAAAATAATTTTCTTTAATTTTTTAAAATTTACATTTTTTATTTAATTATAAAATTAAATAATTTAATTTATAAAAGTGTATTTTTGAGTCATATAATTAAAATAATAACAATTAAGAACAATATTTTTAGTGTTCATTCTTTATTGAAACCATTATAAATAATATATTAATTTTTTATTAATATAATTCATGATGAAAATTTTAAAATCTAGTTGATAATGGTTGCGCTTAAATAATAATATGATTATGTTATCCTTAAATCATTATGTTGTGTGTAAGTTATTATTTAAATAAATTAAATTTATTCAAATATATTTATTTCTTAAAATTTTGTGGTGTTTAATTCAGTCCCTCTATTAAAAATTGTTTTCTGAACATAAATTTTTCAATTTTGTACAAAAATGGGGATATTAATGCCTCATTACATCCTCAATTTTTCACATATAATATTCAAACAAGTGGATTCACCATAA
This sequence comes from Viscum album, assembly GCA_963277665.1. NCBI lineage: Eukaryota > Viridiplantae > Streptophyta > Magnoliopsida > Santalales > Viscaceae > Viscum > Viscum album. Next base: position 1,783,038,902 of record OY728121.1, on the reverse strand, counting down.
AATTATTACCAGTTTAGTGGTCTTGATTTGTAAATTTTATTTGTATATTCCAAAGTCACCACCATGTTTTCCATTCATTAGAGATCACGGTATGTCATTTAAATTTCTATATTTGGTACATTTTTTAGATGTTGTATTTACTACCTTAGAATAGATACATGAAACAAGTCATTGGAAAATGAGAGGATCTGTGGATATGTTAAAAGATAAGATACTATCCTAATAATATTAGTATTTTCCAAGTGAGTTATAAATATATAGTTAATTTTTCATTTCTCTTTATTTGCATTGAAATTAATTGAAACAACTTCACAAAAACAACATATTCTTGTTCATATTGATGATTTTCTGGATTAATTTTTATCAGCTACATGTTTCACTTAATTATTGATGATTATATGTAACCTTATCATCAATTATAGAAGTTATCTCCCATTCCAATAGTGATATTTATAAAACTAAATTCCATTAAATTGTATTTTTACACTTCTATTAATAGTATTATTAAAATTTAATAATCTCAATAATTAAATTAAATCTATGGTTGTAATAAAATTAATCTAGAGGATGGATTGGATTTTAACAACATTTTAAATACATATAATAAGTTATTATAATATCCTTTTTGTTTTAAACTGTTCCACATGACAAACCATTTATATGAGGATGATATTTAGTGATTCAATGAAACTCAATAACAAGATCTTCATGGGGGATTTTACAAAAGATTCAGGTAAACCATAGGTCCCAATAAAACAGAATAAAATGTGGAAATTCATACCATCATTACATATACAAAATTTAAATCCTATAAATCCAATAAAGAGATAAATATTTTAGGAATAAAATGATATTTTTACGGTTTATGTGGTTATGAACTAAAAACCATATAAAATTATTCCCTTTAAATTTTTTAGTGTGGATAATGGAAAAAATACAAGGTAATTTTTATCCCAATTTTATTCTTGCATGGATAATGTTTTTAGAATCCTCATAAAATATAATCTCTCAACCTTAACACACTGATTTACCATATAATAATATACATTCAATAATATTTCTCCCTTAATATTAACACAATAGAAACTATATTTCATATGAAATAATTGTAGGCATTATACACATGATGTCCTTTTGTTGTGGGATCAAGACAGGTAGAGTTATCAGATGTGGATAGTTGTATCCCATCATATTGGTAATGCATTAACCTGAATTATATTAATGTAATTAAAAAGCTATAATAACCAATATTCAATTAAGCATTAATGATATTAAACACCCTAATGGATTTGAATATATATAATCATATTCCTACAAAATGTAACTTAATTCCTCATGAATCAATTTTTTCTATTAAAACATATAAAAAACAATGGTTTATATTTCCAAAAACATATATATAAATATTTAAAATCATGATAAAAACCCATCATATAAATATTAAAAAAGGATAGTTTAGACATTGAATATATGTTCAACCTTAAACTGCCAATCCCGTGATGGTATCAATAAATCTAATGTTAATCATACATAGAGATTTATATCCATTAAATTTATCAAAATCCATTTATTTTTCAATATTATTACATCCCAAATTCTATAGGTAATAATACTTTTATAAAAAATACATTAATTAAAATATATAAATACTGAAACCCATAAAATTAATTGATTTTCATTGAATAGTTCATTACTTTTTATATAATGCATATTTTGGATCACGTAATTGACATTGAGTATTTCTTTTACCCCATCCAAAATTAATTTAACCCCTCAGAAATACATAATCGTATGTATATTTTTCCCCACATACAAATTTGTTCCCCATAAAGTTTAGATATACATCAATGTGTTTCTTTCCACCATTATGACATATATGTAGATGAATCTTCTATACATTATATTCATACCAACATGAAATTTAAAAAAACTCCATTTTTTTTATTTAACACATTAGAGATATAAATTATGTTCACATTGTTAATAATATATATCCATACCTAATTAAAAATAATCAAAATACATTTCACTCATTTTATCATCGAAATTGGAATCCCATATTCACTGAGTATTCCATTATATTTAGAATTAACCAGATTCCGTCTAGTTCATTCTGTTGAAAAACCCTAAAACCCATAGTGTCGGAAAAAATCATCATATAGTAAAATAGAATAATTATCAATAATATATTTTATTATTTCAAGGTAATGAAAATTGTTTACACTTTGACACCTAATCGATGACCTGGTCCATTAATGGTATCATTCACAATGATGATGATGGTTCATAAAGGGATAATGAATTTACAAAAAGACATTGGCTATGATTGAAAAGTAATGTTCTTTTTAGGGCCATTTATTAACTACTAGGAAAATATTTATCCATTCTAGATATATCTTTTGGTTATTTTTATCAATATGTACAAATATTCCAGAACCAAATCTAATTGTAATATCCAGACAGGGACATGTATCTAGGAATCCTACACTCTATTCATTGTAATAATATTAGATATAATATTAGATATTATATTATCCAAAGGGTTTTGACTAATGTTATCTCATCCTAGATCAATAGGTTTTCTAAACCATTCAATGATTCTAAATATAGAAACCAAAATATACATACAAAATAATATGTATATTTAGATTACTATTAATTAGATAAAAAATGATCTATGACAAAATAATTTAGGTAACCTGACTTTAGATAAGTTTACACATTAAAAACACATTAATAAGTGATTTATGACCACTCCCACCAACTTTTACATAAGTGTAAACATTTTGAAACTTTTTATACATAACAATAATATCCATATTCTTGTAATCATTATCATATGACAGATTATGATCATATTTTTAGAAATTGTAATCAAGGGGCATAAAAAAAATTTCTTAATCATAAGCTTATGATAATATGATCATAATATTTGAAAATGATACCTTTAATATCAATGATGAAAAACATGAGTGATTTCAAAATTCATTTTAGTTCCTAAGACAAGAATCATAATGGAATTTAATAACAAGACCCAAAAGAGTATGAAAAAGGCATATGAAAAGGAGTTGTGGGAAACCTATAATAATAGAAAAATATTTCCATAGAAACTAATGATCATTTGATAATTTATTCATGGTATAATAGGTTTACTGCTCTGACCATTTATGGAGTAATGGTTCACTCCAATGATAATCATAGTGGAAAAATTCATTTGCTAAACATGGTTCACTAAGCATTATTGTCTCACTTATTTCATGAGATATAAACCAATAAAAATGTATTTATGGTTGAAATGGGATGAAAACATTTTATAATTATTTTATGAATTTATTTTTAATCAATATTAGAAGTATTCATCATATCGTTACACTAGAAAAATAGTTCATATGGATCATTCATAATTTCCAAAATTAGGAAAAGAAGTGTCTTTTAGAAAACAATTCATAATAGCATTACCCATGGAAAAAAATTGGTTTCATAAACAATTATTAACCATATACATATTACATAGAGATAAATAATTAATTTTTTATCATTGGATCATATCCCTAGTGAATATTATTTTTTATTAAATGATTTCTTCTTTGATGTTAAATGATTTTGAATAAAGAATCACAGAAAACATTTTTGATTGAATGTATCGTATAATTAAATCGAACTTTTTTAAAATTTATAATTAATAAATTACTATTGAATCATATTTATTAAAAATAAAAATGAAAATATAAGAAACATGAATATATGAATATAGTTGTTTTGATAGTGGAAAACTACCTTCATATAGCACACATTAAAACAAAGATTCCTTTAACAATTTTTTTTCCTGAAATCCTTAATAGGGATTCATTGAAAAACAAAATGATGATTAATTTTTATCCATTCAATAAAAATTAATAATTGGAAATAATTAATTTCATAAATAATTTGGATTATATTAAATCAATTTTAATACTTTTTTTAAAATCATGGATATGGGAGGAAAGTGTAATTTTATTCAAGAGTGATATAATGTTGGGTTTTCGTAAAAAAAATTATATTTGATTTTTATATACACAAATAGAGAAACTAAATAGGAATATGATTATTTTCATGAAATAAAAATACGGTAAAAATTTTAAATATTTTATTGGGAAATATACCATAATGTTTTAATCATTAAAAGAAAAATCATTAATAATCACTATTAACATTGAGATTTGAGTGACCAAGAATTACCACTTTGGTATATTTTGAAATATAGGCCCCATTAATGAAAAACATAATTTTTTTCATTTAATAAAACTAATGAAATAATTTATTGATATAAATTGTAATATTGGAAATATATTTACATTTTAGAAGATGATATGTTCATAACAAAACTTTTTTCCTAATGATGGATGATTGAGACAAAAATAAATTAGTTTATGTCTCAAACTACATCAATCACCTTTGATCCTACCATATAATAAATATAATATTATTTTAATTCTATAAAAAATTATAATTATATATATCCTACAAATATTATTTGTGTATGAAACATTATTATCCTTTAATTAATAATTACATGTTATAATCATGTTTTGGGTAATAAATGATTTTCTCTACATGTTAGTTTAAATTTAGAATTTTAATTCCTCATACAATGATCATGGTTACATAAAATTTATAATTATATTCATTATATAGGTATAATATTCATTACGTATATATGTATTTTGGGCACTCAATAAAATAAAGGATTGAAAATGAAATAATGTTTTTTCTAGAGATAATATGTTGTATATATACATTAATACTGTTACTATTTTCTAGATGGATGAAATGAATTAAAGGTAAATAAGATATTATATAGATTTTTTTTTCATATATATTAAATATATTAAATATTTTTACATTAATTTCCATCCATATAAAGTGTCAGTGGAAAAATAAATCACATTTCTTCATTATCTGGTACTCTGACGTACACAAGAACCACGTTATCATCCCTAAATGTAATGAATGGGATGTAGATGTATGTGTTATAATAATTAAAAACTTACATTAATTTAATGAATTATATATTAGTATAAAATTTGTGAACATACCCAATAGTGTATGGTGGTGATGCAAACCAAATAACATTGATTGTGGAGGTTGTTATCTACCTTACAGATGAATGCTGATTTCATATCCCATTTGGTGGAAGTGGAGATAAATTTTAGTTATTACATTAATATAACAACATAAATATTTATTGGAGAAACTAGTTTCATTATAACATGATAATATAATATTAGTTGATTGTGTTTTAATATGATATAAAACAATGAAGCTCAGTTAATTACGACATCAATTCATCAGATAAACTAATTAGGTAATAAAAAAATTCCATATTGGTGGGATATATAATACATTTGATATATCATGATATTGTGGATGTATCATAGTAATATATTCTTATTGATAATGGATAATTTGAGTGAATATTATGGTTTTATGAGTATTGGTGTGTCATTAAATATGTTAGGTGAGTGACCCAATTATCAATTTTTAGAAGAAAAAGTTGTATGGATGTTTTTATATTAATTAAGGTTCTATGATAGACTATTAATGATTATTAGACAACATAATTTATAAATACATTCATGAAATTTAATTATAATATTTTTATATTTCATTTTATCCATAATCATATTAGTTTAACCATAAGGTATACTCGTTTTCACGCTTACCAGGTTATTTAATATTTACTTTTTTCAATATAATTGAGAGTGAAAATTAATGTTGAATTTATTAGATAATCTGAATTATTATGATTTAATATTTGGAATACATTTTATCAAATTAAATTCAAATTATTGGAAAAGTATAATTTAATGTTAAAATATATGGCATGATAAAAAATACGGGGTTTCATGAAGATTATTTTTTAAAACAAATTGAGTTTATATCAACTAGACGAATAATGATAACTTTTATATTAGTTTCAAAACATATGTACTTATTTATTTTATATAAATTTCCTTCAAATAATTTATTTTAATTGTGTTTATTATTAATTAAAATTTATAACCATTATTCAAATTAAATATTTTTTTTAGAATTATCATATTTTTGAACCACAAAATAAGTATACATTAAAATACAACATAATATTAATGAGTAGGTAATTATGTTGAAAAGATATATATAAATAATAATTTCATTACATTAAATGATATTTAAACATAATTGTACTATTTATTTTAATAATTTATTATGTTTAAAGGAATTTTATTAAATATGCATTTTTTGTATTCATTAATTTTTCTTTTCAAAAATCACAAAATTTCACCATATTTATATTATAATATTACGAATTAAAACTTAATATTTAATGCACATATTATAGGTTTCTAAAATATAATTATCATATTTTATTATAAATTAAAATAATAACGTTTTATTTTAAATTAGTAATTTTAAAACATTTAATTTCTTTTGTAAAAACATTTACATATATTTTCCATATGTTTTATTTATAAAAATATTTATACATATTATTAATAATTTTTATTAATATTCCATAATCCATAATTAATTTATTTTTAGAAATGTTTTTTTAAATAATAAAATTAATAGTTTTTTCATGATTCACTAATAATAAAATTGTTCAATTCCAATTCGATCCATTTTGGATTTATGATTTGGAAGGATATCATTCTCATGATGACTTTTTACTATAATATAATTATTTCCTCTTCGTAAAACCATTCTAAAAAACAATGCTTAAATTAATCAATAAGGTAATCTCCATATTATATATCATTTAATAATATCCATTACATATAATATATTAGGGTTTTATATTATAATTATCCTTATCTGAAAATATATCTAAAACAATCCACTAATTACAACAAATTAGACCCCTCCTTAAAAAATTCACATTTTATAAACATTATACAATAATTAATTTACATTAATTTACTAAGATAATTTAGATTTAGAGTATCATATAGTTGGGTCATCCACTATAAACAAAAATAAATTTTATTATAATGTGTATTGTTGCATTATTTATTGATTTTTTCTTATAAAAAATATTTACAATATATGGGTTTTTCACGTAATATCTTTCAAAATTGATCCCAACCTCATCAACATCTCTATTCATCATTGAATCCAATTGATTTTTTTAATGAATGAAATTATAAAAAAAGATCATTTTGATTAATAAAATGAAAATAACTTTTTGTATAGTGATAAATAATACGACCAATGAATATAATAGATAAAATATATATTAGTACTTGATAATGGAATCAATTTTAATTTGTGAATAACATTTTATATCCTTTTCTAATTATATGATTTATATGATAACTCATTATCATGAATTAAATGTACATCTTGAATCTTGGGGACATCATAATATTAAAACACTTATAAACACCATTTGAATGGAATGAACAAACATTTAACAACCAGTATAAATATCCAAAGAACATAATCATTAGGAAATGAATTTGAGAAATATCATGGAACACCGATAACATAATCTATATCACGATGAAATATGAATTATAATGGTTATTAGACATTTTATTGACATTTATAGATCTCACACGTAATATATAATGGTACTAAAACTTTTAACGTAATTTTCATGAACAATATCTTGATTAAAACCCTTGAGTTACTCTTCTAATGATATGTGAAAAAAATATTTATCACAATAAAATAAAAAAAACAAATTTAAATACCAAAATATCTAGAAAAAAGTATAATGGGTATTATAATGAATTACAATTGAATTATTTTAACATAATACATACATTAAATAATGGTTTTAGTGATGTGAATTATGTTTATATACATTATAATATAACATTCCTTTCATAATTTTTAATGAATATTGAAAAAACACTATAAAAGGATTCCATTATGAACAAATTTTATATAATATAGAATAAAATTCATTTATTAATTTTATGTCCATTGAAATGAAATCATAATAAAATTGTCAACAAATGAAAATGAAAGACATATATTTTTAAAATAAATCATTAAAACAAAAGTTAATTATTTAATTTATAAAAAAATATTTATCAATTTCAGTTTTACATTTATTTTTTAATTATAATTTCATATACAATTACATATTAAATTTTTTTGTAGGAAATTTTGATGTAATTCTATTAATAAGTGCTAAATAAATTTACTGGGCTAACTATGGTCAATGCGGTCAACATTCCATAATATCCGAAATATTATTAATGAAATAATTATTATTTTTATATATCATTTATTATTTTTAATCCATACAATTAATATTTTTAAGAATATTGACGAATGATATAGTCATGTAGAAGGTATGTCATAGATACACACAAGTAACCATTACGATTTTCAATGAACATTACAAATTAATGTTAATTCGTTTTTAATCATTGATAATGAGAATAACATCATTCATATAATCTAACATATGTTTATATAGTTATGTATATAATCAATGTGATTTAGGGATGGAAAATGAATCACCTTACTTCTTGGATGGTATGTCTACATGTATGCCTGAACGACATTATAATTTTTGATTGAATTGAATCTTAATAAGGTAAATGATATATTATCATTTAAGAAAGTATAATTTTTCATTAATATCATATATATACATTTTTTGCATCATTATAACTATCAATGGAAAGAGTGAGGTAAAATGAATTATATCATTTCGTGAGGACGTAGTCGACCATATATACGAAATACTGTTTTTATCCCATTTGATAGAGAAAAAGATGTGTATATGAGGATACGTTATCATATAAACACCTTTTTAATTTTTAGAAAATGTTTTCATTTTTCATTATAGGAAATTAAAATTTTATGTTGGTGTATGAAGAACGAGTATAAAATCCTTCAATGAACAAAGATAACTCTTTATTGAACCATATCTTAATGTATACACCAAAACCATTTCTACATTTAAATTAATATAAAAAATATTTTGGATGTTATGAGGGATTTATGTATTGGATGTTGGGGCATATTTTATTTCATTATTTTTTCTATCATGAATTTATTATAAGGGGATCACTTTTATCGGACAAGTAAGGGGAACATTGGAATTTCAGAACATAATAAATAAATATAAATTTTTTCTGGTATAGAAGTTTTCAGATTTCTTATCAATCAATTTAATAATGGGTATTACTATAAAGATAAATATATGTGATTATTTTCAAAATTTGAGTTCAAAATTTTATCTATATCTTTTTTTAACCCCGCATTATGAATTATGGAATTTACCATGAAGAAAATGTTTTTTACTCATTGTTGACATAATACATATAATAAATTTAAAAATAATATAAAATAACCAACGAGTGATATTACAGACCAAAAAAATTCACCTGTATAAATAAAATAATTTTTTAAATTTCATATAATTTAATAAAATTTTATTTACAATAACATACCCTTAAGGTGAATTTTTCGATGAATTCATTACATTTATATTAAAAATATCCCTAAAATAGTAATAGTTGGGAAAAATATATTAATACATATATAAAAGATCATTTTAATCTATTAAAATAAATTTTCACTAGTTATATTATTTTATATTAATTTTAATATGTTAAATATCACTTTTCTGAATTATTCCATTAATTAAACAATTATTGTATCAAAAGTAATTAAATATTAATGGTATTTATTTCATCACTAAAAATTAAATTGAATTTATATAAGGATGATAAATAATTTATATTTTAAAAACTATTTACATCAAACATATCCCATAAGTAGAATGTTTTTCAAATAGCTATAGTTATTAAAATAACTATTGTAAACCTTTTTACATTTCAATAAATAAAACATTATAATGTTTATAATAACATCCATCTTTTTAAATAGGTCGTATAACAAATTAATGGATGTGTATAGGTGAAATTTACTCAAATAATGAAATTAAATGAAGTGATAGGATCATTTCATATTCCTTTTCAATAGTTTTTTTAGTAACTCAATTTACCTTTTATGGTGGTAACAACATTTTCCAATATTAATATTCAGATTGACCAAAAATAAAAGTGGCATATTTACCAAATACGGTGATAATTATTCCATGTAAGGAATCCCCTGTTCAAGATTTATAACCTATAATTGAGTGCATATAGTTTTTAACTAAATCAAATTAAACACATTAAAGTATGATTTTCTAGAAATGATTCATTTTTAATATAAAATGTTGTTATTATTAAATCAATAATAAAAATCAATGAAAAAATATATTTAGATCATTTTAAATAAAATGTAATAATCTACGTTATAGAAAATATTAAAATAAAATTTTTATATATAAGCAATTTAATAGTAAATATAGTTTTCATTTCAGAATATTGTTTTTCGCAATTGATGGAAAATTTAATATTTTTATAAATCTTTTAAAAAATCATCGAATGATAAATTTGGAATTCTTAATTCAAAAAGTAATGTCATTTTTTCAATTGAATATTATATTAACTTTAAAATGTATTTAAAAAAGTACAACTTAATTCATGAAAAATGATTTTCATTAGAAATACTTATTTTCTAATTTTTACTGAGATATTGCATAAAATTAATAAAATGAATATAAATATATCATTTCAACCTAATGAATATTAATATTATATTATATTTTTTTCTAAAATAATATGGACTTGTAAATAAGGAATAAAACACTCTATTTTAAATGGATTCATTTTTTATAACATATATATATAGCGATCATACATTAATTCATGAATTATCATCAATGGAGGGTAAATACATGTCAAAATTCCAAATGATTGACAAAATAAATTAACATTTTGAAAATATAATTTCCTTAAAAATTATAGGAATTAAAAAAATAAGTACTCAATATAATGACTACAAAATTTATATCCCGTAAATTTTATAACTGATTCAAAAAAGTATAAGATAAAATACTTTGGAAATATTAATGTTTAAATGAATCATTTATATTAGAAACTAGAGAAAGAACAATTTTCCAAAAAATAGTAGAAATATTTTGAATACATTTTATTTTAAAAATAATACATTATAACAAAACCGAAAATATTTTATTTTATTTTTAAATTTAATGTTTTGATTGGATACAAAAACCATATATTTTTATGGAAAAAATTTTCCATTAATGTTCGGATATAAATATAACAATGACCACAATAATTAAGAGTTTAATGAAACCATTTCATTAAAAAGAAGTTATTTTTTAAAAAATGATATCATTATTTAATAGATAACATTATTTACAAAATGGGAATATAGAGGGATGCCAAAATTTAGTCATGGACGAAATTAATTAAAATGAATGACAATAATTGCTTCGAAAAATGCATTTAAGAGAACGATTAAAATCATCAAGGAATAAAAAATTTATATAATGAAATGACTTTCATTTAAAATAATATAGAAATAAATTTGGAAAATATAATTTATTATAATTGGTAAATAGTGAATAATAGTAGAAAAAATGAGTGATTATAACCCAAGGAATAAAATTGATTCACCGATCAACATATAACTTGATGATTATTTAAATAAAATAATTTTTAAATTGAGAGATTTCAATTGATAATTGGTTATAAATAATAAATGGATATGATTGATATTATATTCCCAATATTGAATATTTTCAAATGATTTTTGAGATATTGTGCATAATAAATAACATGTCTGAAATAGCTAATTAGAGGTGAAAACCAGTACAAATTTATAAATATATTTATAAAAACCATTTGAAGGATGTATTGTGTGAGCAAGAATTTTATTTATAAATATGATGAATATAAATAATATATGAAATGAATTATAAAATTGGTAATATAAAAAAAATTTAAATAAAATTAGTTCAATAAAATAAAATGTTCCTTAATGATTCACATTTTAATACAAAACACGTAAAACATTATTATATATTGAATAAAAACCTCAAAGAGAAAATTAAAGTAGTGAAGAAAAATAACAATAGTTATATGTAATTAAATCAACATAAAAAAAGAATATTTAGTAGATATAAAATCATATAAAATGAATATTAGTTTATAGTGTAAACATGTATTAGGGTATTCAAAATGACATGATAAAACCATTAAAATATTTCCCCATTTAAAACAATGTTCTCTATCTTCCTATAATAAGAATATAAAAATAATAATATATTATTTACTTATCATCTAAATACATATCTCTATTTATAATCATAATTTACAATCATATCCTATATTGTTTTTAAATAGAAGTTTTAAATTTCCAATCATTTTGTTTTTTTAGTTTTGATCATTTATAATAGTTTCATCAGAATAATGTCAAGGATAATTATTATTAAAATTTTAATCATTAATAGGTAATTATTTTATATAAAATTTATGATATATAATTATTTATGAAATTATAATTTATTTCCTTCAGTACTTTTGTATTTATCCTTGAAGATGAAATCGATACCAAACATCTTTTAGAAATATTAAATGTGTCAAGAATTTTTTATAAATTAATAAGTTAAATATTAATGTATAAATTACTATTCTATAAAAAATATTTATTGACATATTTATTTATAATTATACCAAATGTAGATTTTTTAAAGTCATTAAAGATATAATTTCGTAGCATTATACAAGTAGTTTGTTAAATCGACATAGTCTTGATTACATTTACTCAATTGGTGGGTATCCTAATGAAGGAGTTACATTTGAAATTTTTTCATTATAATAGAATGATAATGATATTATTTTTATATTATTTTTATTTTTAAAAATAATTAAATGATATTTCATAATTACAGAATAACATGAATAATAATGAAAATTATTTTCCATAGAAGTTGTATCCTACAAAATGAAGAACTCACAATTTTTACTCAATTAATGGGACAAGTAATGGAAGATTGTATGTGATCATTTAAGAAACATAAACAAATAAAATCGATTCACAATTAAAATCATTAATAAATCCTTGAGTAGAGGTAATGAAATATAAAAAGTGTAACATCGTCGTTGTTGTAATCAACAATGAAAATTTATGAAAGGAAAATGAAAACAGTACTAGGAAAAAAAAGATAAAATCTTGGAAAACCCAAAAACCATAATGAAAGAGTGATGGTGTTGGATATTTTAATCCCAAACATCAATATAATAGAATCAAGAACCACCCAATAAAGTGTGGTCATATCTGGATGTCAACAGTAGCATCTTCCTAGATTTCCATTTTTGAAGGCCGTTTCATGCACTCCATTCCATAAATAGCATCGAAGAAGGCCACTCCAGGTTGAGTGTACGTCTCTCCATGAACCGATAATAGAATGAGAAGATCTTTAATCATTAATATAATAACATATAAAAAACATTTTTTTATTTAAATAATACAATTTGGTTATGGTTGGTTTAGGACAAAAATAATAAGAATTAAAAGGCAAAAATCATTTCATAACTATGTTGAGGCAATGAACATACTTTTGGTAAAAGACGTATATATGAGGGTCGTAGGAAAAAATTTAAATAGGGGATCTAGGGAGAGTAACGAAATTACTGGAGATAAAATTTAGAATGTATTTTTTTCAAAAAATATTGAAATATGAGTGGAGTATATAATTGGTGAATGTGATCCCCCTTTTATAAATGGGTAAGACATATACATCCATGGAAAAGAATGGTATAAACGGTTTATGAATAGAATGACTTGAATTTTAGTAGATATAGTGGAATTTAGGTTATTAATACAGGGATTAAATAATATATAATAGATTACTAATTTTAATTTCTACTCGTCATGTTAATTTAAGAAAATTTGATCAAAAGAAGATTAGACTAGTTAGCAATTAGTTCTCATAATCAAATATTATTGATTATCACTATTTTATATTTATAAATATATTTTGGCAACTTTTCAAAAATAAATACATTATAAATATTATTTTTTTCATTATCAATATTAAAAAATTATATATGGAAAGATTAAATTTTGAATAAAACCTAATAATTTGTTGAAAATATTATTTCAGAACAAATTTCATTTTAATTATTAAGTATTAATAGAATTTTTGTAACATTTATTACAAAATAAATACGTTTTATTTAATTTCAATATTATTATAAAAATTATTTTAGTCATTTAAATTAATTTTAATTCAATAAATTATAAAAATATGTTTAATTTTTAAAAGAATTATTGTTTTAAAAATAAATTATTTAACAATATAATTCTTTTACACATGATTATATAATAATTAAGCCTAAATTTAATGTCATCCATATATATTTCTTTATTATTAAAAAATTCTAATTTATTACATTTTATTTATTTTTTAATAGTATTATTATAATACTAATAAATATTTTATTTGAAAGAATTTTGGGGGAAATATTTAAAATGTTCTTATATATCAAATAAATCTTTTTAATTGGTGAATAATATTTTAGAAATATTTAGTTTTTATTAAAAGAAATAAATTAGTTCCAAAAAATGATTATAATGTTTTAGCATGTTATTATGTAAATATGATGTCGTAAAATCCATGATATTATTTAAATCATTATTTTCACTACTTTATTAAAAATATGTTATTTTAGAAAAATAATATTGAACATTTCTAATAAAATATTAAAATATTAATTCCAAAAATAATAATTATTTATTTCAAAATAAATTTCAAAAATATGTGAATTTAATATATAAATGAAATGAAAAAATATAATGGAAAACTATACCAATTGGTAAAAATCATTTTGATATGGAAAATTATCCTTATTCTTTTTTATTTTCAATGAATTTATATATATATTGTACTGGATAAATATTTTATGTATATTAAAATATAAAATTAGAATATGTTCATTAATATATTAACAAACAAAATTAACATTTTTTCATTAAAAATTAATTAATTTTTACGTATTCTGTTATTTTTATAGAAAAAAATAAATGATTATTTGAAATAGATATTTATTTAAAAAAATCATCCTTACATTAAAAAAATATCTAATTGTAGGATACAATTTAGTGGTTATAAGGGCTAGTGGTTAAGATATTGTGGGTTTTGTATTGTGGTGTATAAGGTTATGTTTTCGACATAAGTGTTTTTTAACATTTTGTATTATCTTGAGATTGGATTGGATATATTCCATAGAACCTCTAGATAGGCCACATCCATTTTATTCTTAGACAAATGGGAATCAATAGAAATACTAATGATTTATAATTACAGTCCATAATAATTTCATTATTGATATTATGATATAGTTATATACTTTTAAAAGCTATTGGTAGACAAAAATGTTTTAGTTGACATGTTTAATATTTGGAAGATACTAAGGATAATTTATAACATTTTCAATTTTTTTATTGTTGAATTAATAATTTTTTTATATAATTCTTAAATTGAAAATATTGTTAAATTACATTTCATAAAATTATACCCTTTAAATAAATTGAGCGCTCATAAATAAAAGTGTCCTTTATATAGAGGAATGTCTAGTACTATAAAAATTATTAATATTACATTATATATTATATTCAATGAGAAATTATCCATAATATCATTAGGAATACTAGAACACGTGTATTTTTCCTTATCTATTCCACATAAATGTATGACAATACCAGGTATTAAGACCCATGGGAACGATTTAATTTTATTGTTATGTAACTAATTGTTTTACCTTCATAAATTTATAATAATAGTTGAATTATAATGAAATTATTCCATAATATTTAGATTTTTATTGAGTAATAATAATGATATATGTTCTACAAAAAGAAAATTAAATTTTTTTATATTCATTCAATATGAATTTAACAGAGGTTATTTCTATAATCGTAATATTCATATCAAAAAATTTATGTTGAAAAATAAAAAACACTAAGGATTTTGAAATGATATTTATAAAATTAATCATCGATAACACCTAAATGATAAATAAAAAATATATATCCATTATTTCATAGAGTATTTTTATTTTAAAATTGTTACTACCATCTTCTTCAATAATAGATATTTTAATTTTTTGTTTCTCCTTGATTGTATTATATTTTGTAATTCCACAAATCTTATATAATCCTTATAGAGGGGAACAAGCTTGGATAATATTTTATTTCTATATAAATATAAATATTTATTATTGTGGCTGTATGATTTTTATATAATTACCTACAATGAATAGACCTATTGATATTATTTTTGCAATGGGTTTCTCAATGGCATCATTTACCACAAAGAAATATTATTCCACCCCTAGATTAAATTGATGAAATGACTCAACTTATATATTTGAAATATTTTTGGTTTAATATCCTCTCAATCAAAATATTTATTTAGCTAACTTGAATGATCCACCTAAATCCTCTTATTTTTTATAATAATCATTTTAACTATGGTTACATAGTTATTCATTATTCATGATAGATGTTATGGAAATATCATTACAATTTTCAGCCAATTTACCTTTACAACACGATGGATATTTGGTAATTTTCACATATACATTCATAGAAAACGTTTCTTTGATTCCTTATAGTTCAAAACTTCATTAATAAAAGGTGTTTACATTAGTGACAAATAAAATTAACTATACATGGGTGTTATGATAATCCAAAAAATAATTAAACAATAATATTTATTATTATTTTACATTATAACATGAGATTATATTACCATTATATTAACCTGCGTAAATATTTGATTACTCCTAGTCACATTATGTGGGGTTATCATATATTTCTCAATATAACACCTAAAAATAACTAAGAATTGAGTACATCATACTTGTTCATAATTACCATTTAACCCCAAAAATCATCTAACCTAGGAGTTTTACACTTAGTGAGTATTATTAGGAATAATAATAATGAGCCAAAATGATTATTGACTAAATTATAAACCATCGATTTTCAAGGAGATTATATGAACATAAATCTATACCATATTTTTATCCAACTATATTATCAAGATTTGGATTTATTTCTATATAAAAAAATCTATCCCAGACATTTTGGCTATTTCATCTTGTAATACAAAACATGAACAAATAATTTGGTGTTTCTATATGGTCTTTTAAATATAGAAATAATATCATTAAAATAATATAAAACTAACAATTAATCTAATATATAATATAGCTAAAATGACATCAAAAATAACTAAACACACATTTTATTACATCTAAAGTAATCCAAGACAAAGAAGAATTTTATTATGTAACAATCCAATGTTTTAAATAACACAACCCCCAAAATTTTCACTATCCTTTAATCAATTATCTAGTGTTTTTGAAATCACATACGTACACAAATTATTTTAAACAACTTATTAACATTTCTCCAAAATAATTCTTGTATATACCCTTTATAGATAACCCACATTCAATAATAGTATTAATTACTTTGGAATATGAATAATAATAATAAGTATAGAATATAAACACATTAGGGGTAATTTTAACCATTACACGAATGAAAAATTGGAAGTGATAATACATTGGAAATGTTTTATTTTAAATGAATCATTGCTATTGAAAACATTGTAATGATATATATTCATCAATAAAATGTGTGGATAATATTTAGTATTATATAAATTATAATTTACATAAATTATGAATTTGAAACATGGAATATATCAAAATAAAATGTTTATTAGATGATGAAACAATTTATTTTGAAAACATAGAAAAATAATTTGCTCATTTTGAACTAGTATTTGAGAAATCATAGTAACCTAAAATGATAAGGAAACAACATCATTAAATATAATTATAGAGAAAAAAATGATTAAAATAGTTAAAAGGGAATTAATTTTAAAAAATGAAAATAATTATCAGTTAAAAAATATTGAAATGTGAAAAAAATAATATTAATGGGAATTATTCATAACAAAATAGATTTTAATGAATCAAAAAATTCCATGTGCGGGGAAATATTTAAGTGAAATATGATTTCCCTAAAAAAGGTGTAAATACATTCTAAAATGGCATTATATATGAATAGATCAATATTATATAATATTGTTAAAAAAGAGTGATTATGAACAAAGTAATAAAATTGATTCATGAAACAACTTACAAATAAATGAGAGTCCATTCAATTCCTCATGAAAGAGAGAGATTAATATTTCTAATCAAATAATCCAAATAAATTATATTTCATGATTTCATATATTAAATTGGACGAATATAAACTATAAAAATAGATGTAGGTGTATAATTAAAAAGTATCTCAAAAAAAATTAAGAGTAATGGCCTTAATAATGAAGAAACACCATAAGAAAAACCAATTAAAAATGAGATATTATGATGTTAACAATAACATACCTTGAATGAGAATAATTTATTATATTAAATATCCATATGGATTTATACACACTATTTATGTGAAATAATATTCATAAAAGAAATTTTTTCTCAAAGATAGATGTTTTGAGATGATTTAATTACCACGTTAATATAGTTGAATTTTAAACATGATGACTGAATGAAAATGGAAAAAAATCATTTGATGTCATGATGTATAATTAGATAGTGAAAAAATATAAATGTGGTTGCATTTAAAACATAAAATGTTGATCATTGGGTATAAAAAATCATGTATAAATGGAGTGAATTTTTTAGAAAAAAGACCCTTTATATGTTTCATAGATTGATAAAATATTGTCTATCTTCTTTAAAATAAAATAATACATTAATAAATTATTTTTTTAGACAAATAATATCAAATTGTATTTATAAATTTCATTTAAAATAAGTTTCTACTGGAATTCTAATTATATTTTTCATATTTTCAAACATCTTATGTTTATAATATTGACTATTTGTAGTAGTTTTATTGGGGAGATGTCACTCAAATTACATTTTCCAAATAAAATCATTCTATTGTAATTAATATTATAGTCTTCTGTAATTATAATTATTTATTACATTTATATTTCACTTCATAATTACGTTAATATGAATCGTAGAATATCATATTGGAAATTAATATTTTATCGGTGATTTTAAAAGGGTAGTCCTTAATGAAATATTTTTTGTAAAAGTAATTTATACATTATAGAAAAAAATTAATTATTTATATTTTTTTTGAAAAAGTACAAAATAATAATCTGCTATGATAGAATATCATATAATGCTTCATATTGGTGGTAAATTATACCATATATTGAATACATTTTAACTCGATCAGAGTGTTTTTTTAGGACGTCCTTATTTTGACCTAAAAGCATTAGAAAGAAAACAAAATATTATTATTTTATGAATATTTTTATAATTT
This sequence comes from Viscum album, assembly GCA_963277665.1. Classification (NCBI taxonomy): domain Eukaryota; kingdom Viridiplantae; phylum Streptophyta; class Magnoliopsida; order Santalales; family Viscaceae; genus Viscum; species Viscum album. Next base: position 1,783,019,639 of record OY728121.1, on the reverse strand, counting down.
TTTAATATTTTTTAATATTATATAATATAGAATGAAAAAATATAATAATTTGTAAATGAATTTTTGTGGAGATGGTAATCCATAAAACACTCGATAAGAATTCCCATTACTCAATAAATTAGATGGTATAAAGTCGTTATTTGATGATAAATGCAGAATGGAAAATAATTTATATAATCTCTATTTATTAAAATATACCATCACAATGAAAATCCATGAGGGGTGTTGATGAAAAATTGAAAGGGTCAATTTTTTCAGGTGGTAATGCATGTATATAAACTAAATATGAATAATATAATTCATAGTGTATGAAACATAATAAAAACTTGTTACACCATTATTATAAAAATATCTCCACATAATAATTATTATAATTTTTTATATTAAATTATTTTTGGTTTATAATGGAATGAATTAGAATTAAAAGTCTTGCATGATGTGATACCCAAGTCAAGACCTAGAACTTCCTCTCAAGAAAGGTAATTGTTATTAGATACAATGGATTATTTTTCATTACTAGGGTCATAATGGAATACAACGAAATTAAACGATATTAAATTTTGGCATTTATTAAATGTATTATTGAATTTTAAATTTAGTATTTAAGGGGATTATGTAATACACAATTTATAATGGATGATGATTTATTTGTCAATTGAGAAGAATGGTATGGTTTATTATTTGAAATTTCATATATTGAGGTGATAAAAAGATATTAAGACAGGTAGTTTGAATTTTAAAATGAAAAGTTGTTTCATTAACATATTAATATAATATTTATTATAGAATATTTTAACCACAAGTGTTTATAATTATAAAACCTATTTAATCTAAATAAAATAACAACCATTCCAATTATTTTACATCAAAAAAACAATTGATTGTAAAATATTTTGATGCTATTAATATGGGGTTTCTAGCATTTTATCTTAACTAAACGTTTAATTGGTAGATATGTAATATTATAATAAATATATATAATGTGTTGAAAGAATAATTTAATCGATAACTATTCATTTCATCAATAACTATTTTTACAATTACGTTACATTTATTACCCAAAATATTATTGTTAATATATTTATTTACATGTTTAATATTAAAATTATAGTTATTATTTATTATGGATTCAATTTATTTATGAAATATAAAACATTTAGAAATATTTTATTCTTGGAAAAATAATGTTTTTCCATGGTTACTATTATTAACACAATTTAATATAATACTTATTATTAAAAAAATTGTGAACCATATTAGATAATTTTGTAAAATTGATTATATATTAGAAAACAATTTCATTTGAATAACTTGATTAAAAATATAAAAATAAAAATTTATAATATATATTTATTTTTTTTTTTGTGAAAAAAATACTTATGTTTTATAATATAATGAATATGTTTATTAATTTGTAAATGATATTAAAAATATATATTTTTACTTAAAATCCAAAAATGTGGTCACTAAATTTTGTTTCATATGTTTTAGGTTATTATTTTATCCATGTGGTATCATTGAATCTATAAAGACCTTTAATTTCCATGTTATTTTTTTAAAATAAATTATAATTTTAACGAGATGACGAAAATTGACGGCACATGATTCTGAGGCACGGTATGCCCAGAATCAATTTCTAATGTTTTGTTCGGGTATGTTAAGTAAACGTATGCGTGAGTATTTATAAATTTTGATCTGGTGCTCAGAATTGAAATACGATGGCACCATTGAACTCACAGTTCTAGTATTCTCTTAAGGATACTTTCACCTCGATGGCAATGGATCGAGAATAAAATATTGTTTTTGGGATTTTTGTAAAACTAATAATATAATGTTAAAAAAATTTATTTTATTTTGGATCCACCCTGTGGATGTTGGAGGTGGAATCCACCAGAACTAAACCTCCTTTTGGGATATGAAGTGCGGGGGCCACCTGACCATAACCTCCCATGAGAGGTTATAGTGGTAGGGCCCACCCGAACCTAACCTCCTGTGAGAGGTACAGTGGTGGAGACCACATGGACAAAACAACCATTTTTAATTTTTTTAAAAACCACTCAACTCCCCTCATTAATGAGGGGAGACTCATGACCTCCTCTACCCAATTAATTCTTCCAACGCACTTTCCATTACATTGCCAAATCCTCCCTATAAATTAATTGAGCACATCTATTAATTATTTTTTAAACCTGTTTAAATTTTGTGCCAGCAATTAACTAATAGATAAACATAATATATTACATTTTCTTGTAATATTCATCTTGGTGGAACATGGGAGAGGAGGACATAGAGAAAAAGTTCACCAAAAATGATCTTATTCCATGAAGAACACCGACGAGGAGCGTCTTTGACTTCTTCCTTGAAATCACCTTGCGGAGGCCACCGATGTGGGACGTCTTCGACAACTGACCTTTCATCATTATCATCGACAACAAAACAACACATGAGATTGGATTTGAAGTGTGTGGAAGACGCAACGAATGAAGATAACTCTGTCTTCTTCCCTATGACTTCATCGATGAACAATGATCAAAGTAAATAATTTATTTGAACATGATATTATTTCTTTAAGTATTTCCTTCTAAAGAAACGAATAGTTGTCGATGTTTTTCCTTGAAGTTTTGTAATTGTTTTTACGGGAATATGTGCGGTTTTGGATTGATTTTTAATCAATCTTATTTCTTTTTAATACTTAGAAATTCAAGAAAGATTTTATCCACTTGCTTCCACCCTAAACGCAGAGGATGCGGGCCAAACCATCATGGCCCGACCCCTCAGCCATTCTTTATTTTCATGTTCTTCAGAATGTTGATGTGGCGATGAGACGATGAATGTGAAGAAGGCAACTACAATGCTACTCATGTCATATGCGTCCCACGCCGCCCACTGGTCGCGCCACCTGCTGGCTGAACGGGACCAAGCCACGCCGCGTGCCAGCTGAACTGGCCTCAGCCACACAACACCCCGGTCATGCCGCCTTGGATGTGCCCTCCTCTTGACCGAATTGGCCGAACCGACCCCAACCACCCCATCCGCAGGCTGAACCGGCACCACCGGACCAGGCCAAACAGTGGTTCCCTCCCGTCCACCCGTGCCCTCCCGACATCCCACGCCTCCCCGCCGTCTGTGCCGCCCGACTGCCCATGCCCTTCCGGTCGTCCGTTCCCTTGCGGCCGAACGTTCCCTCTCGGCCGAGCCGACCTCCTGAGCCCCCGACCGAACCTCACCCTCGCATTTCCCCTACTAAGCCATCCACTTACACCCCTCACGGTGACCCGGCTGAAGCTTCCAGTGCCCTGGTGGTGCCCACTGAGCTGAACTACCCTAGCGCCGATCCGCGACCGGTTAGCATCCACATGGAACTCTGCATCCCCTCGCGGGCTGCTTGACTAGGCCGGAACCAATGGGCTGGCCCGCGCAAAGGGTTGGGCTAGACCCAATGGGTAGGACAGGTCGACCCAAACCGGGTCAACCTGGACTGGGTAAGGCCAGGTCGGACCAGATCTAGGACCATTATGACCTGTTGACATTCTTTTAGCCATATCATTGGCACCAGACGTCCGTTTGACAAATGGTCAGCAGTGCTGGTAATCATGGATCATGGCGGTCCATTTAAGTATACCCCACAAGATTTTGGGGTGTAGTTGAGATACGGTCAGGTTGGATTGTGCAGGAATCCAACCAGTCCCTCGAGACAAAATGACTAATAACTAACAGACTGGGTGTCCGATTGATGTGTCGTCAGTTTTCTTGAGAGCCCTATGTCATGCCAGACCATTTGGATACATCTTAATGGGACTTCTTAGTAGTTGGAGCATCAACAAGGAGCTTGTGTAGCAGATCTTTCGGAGATGAGCGTGAATTTATTCGGGAACCTAGTAGCTGGCTGAGACTTAACAACTGCTGACTCATCGAATCGGAGTGACTCGTATGGCCTAGTGGGGAGTTCCTGGTTCTGGAGGCACACCCAAGGGAAAGGGGCACCTGGTTGTGGTGGTAGACTCATGGTACATGATAGGAGGAGTACCTATGCTGGGTATGAGGAGGATTGACTAGTTATGGCAGCAGACCTATGGTGGGGAGCACCTCTGTGTAATAGAGTAGACCCACAGTACTCAAAAAGTGTAGTACCTCAGCAGTACATGGTTTGTGGGAAGCACCGGTTTGTGGTGGCAGGCCCACTGTACTTGATAGATAATGAGTTCTCTCGCAGCCGAGGGTTCAATATGATTTACCTCTAGAATAAATCATGGTTTGATCTGAGTCGGTATTTTTTGGGGTTTTCCTCATGATTGAGATAGATTACATGATAACATAGTTATATGTATGGTAATATACCTATGTGAGGTTATCTATTGATTTCATACTTTTTAGATTATTCTTTTTTGATTTTATGAGACTTTGAGGGTCTCGGGGTCCCAACTGAGTATCATTACTCTCCCCCCTACATAGGCTATGCCCGCACCTCATTGTGTTGGATGAAAACGATAGACAACACGGACTGAGGATGGGAGTACAAGGACCAGACGGTACATGGAGGTGGGCCATACGACGTGATGATACCCGGAGGGGACGTACAAACCTGGAATTCTGAGGAGGCGATCTGTACCTACCCTTCATATAGGAACCTCAGAGGATGACCCAACGACAGTTTTTCTTTTCTTCAGTTGTACTTTCTGTTTCATGTACTTTATAGTTGGGCTTGTATTTCCATCCCATTTTTACATTCAACACACTTTTTTATACAGTCTTACATAGTTATTTTTTTTCCACCTTGTGCTATATTTTGTGTGTTTATAGGTTATAAAGGAAATGCCTTCCCAGTTTTATGGAATTACTCCTTTGGTGATAATCGCCAGCCCCTATCCTATGGAAGGCTGGCTTGGGGTAGTCACGATAGTGGCCCCGGGGGACGGGTCATGAAAAATTGGTATCATAGAATTCTGTTCTACCATAGAACATAGGACTTTGATATTTTCTATGAAGCAATTGTGTTAAGGGTACTAAGTGTTGTTTTCGTTTCAGGAAGTCCAGTTTTGGTGCGGATGCCGACGTATCCATACCCCAGGACCCTCACTTCTGATTTCTGACTTAGTACGCAAAAACACAGATTGTGAGTGTGTTTTCAAAAGTTTTCATTACGTTTTCTCAACCAAGCCAGTTCATGAGGTATTACCTTTTACTGTGTCATGTCTGTATCTTTCATGATGCCTCTAGGAAGTCGAAAATATAGGGTCCTGAGAGTTGTACACACTGATAGCCCACCGAGCGATGAGGCCTCAGGTAAAGGGCCCTTTTCTAGTGGAGGCACCAGCAGTACCAGTTATCATTGGGCCACTGAAGCCACCTGCCCCTGCATCAAATGATACACACCCCTTGAGAGAATTTCACAATCTTCAACGCCAGAGGCCACCAAGGTTCTCGGGAGAGACTGACCCACAAGAAGTTGAGGATTGGATGGAGGTTGTGGTGATAGTTTTTTGACTAGTAATGACACCAGATGATTTTATGTTGATTCATGCTGAAAGAATTATACATGAAGCTGTAGGAAGATGGTGGAGATTGATGCTCCATGATCATGATGAGATAATTCTACTCTGGGAATACATCGAAAGCCAGTTTCGGTAAAGTTTGTTCCACCGAATCTCTGCTCAGTGTGCATACCGGATCTACTTCATCTACAACAAGGAAGCATGACTGTAGCTCAGTAGTCAGTGAGTTTAACTAACCTCTCAGGATACTCCACTGATCTGGTGTGGGACCCATTCTTCCGGGCCCGGACCTTCAAGCAGGGGATCAGACCGGTGATCGGAGCTCTGATGATCTCACTAAGCATCCCAACGTGGGCAGGGGTTCTAGAGAGTGCCCTCCTGATGGAGAGTTTCCTTTCTAAGATGTCTTCAGCAGCGAGATCCACCACCAGTCAACACGTAGTGGAGTCTTCTACAGCTTGGAGCAGATAGATGTCGTAGAGGTCCAAGATGACCAGACCTACAGGTGGAAAAAATGCAGGACCGATGATTGGTTTTTTCGGAGCTCCCGAGGTGGAGAAAGATATTCTCGAAGGTGGAAGTGTTACTCATGTGGTGGGAGGGGTCACAAGGCTCGTTACTGTCCGACTTTCCGTTCAGATGATCAATAGATAGTCGAAGAACCACCTACTAAGAGAAATTTATTCGATCAATGTAGTCCACAAGGAGCAGGTAGACATGGAAAATGAGCTGGTCATGCAGATGGAGGTGGGTGAGTTTTTCAGGTGTTACCACCACCATCACCTGGATGTCCACCCGGACAGCAGGGATCATGTGGATATGGGAGATCTCAGGTCCAGGAAGCTAGGGAATACGATCATTGTTATCCGAAGATGATTAGTGGTACAATCTCTGTCTACCCCACCATAGTTGAAATACTTATAGAAACAAGTGCCCATCAATCATTCATTTCCACTTCCCTCGTTCGGATATCGGAGATTCCGATGGAGCTGTTGGCTCGATCCATACAGCAAGAGACTCCTACAAGAGCTGATTTGATGATTATGCACTGGTGCCAGTATTGTGAGAATACTATAGAAGGCGAGGGCTTCAGCAGTCATCTCGTTGTAGCGGTGTCTAGGCATTATGACATCTTCTCGGGTATGGACCAATTATCTACAATCAAGGCTCATACAGACTGTGATAGGAGCAATGTGTGTTGTGTCCGCACTGATGCTACTAGGTTTAACTCCACCGGCAAGAAGGTATCCCTTCCAGAATAGGATGGACTTGCCCAGAGGAGAGTGCTTCTGATCACTAATTTGATAGATTCCCTTACCCTCGGAGAAGTTGATGTGTTGAGTCTGATCTATCCTGCATTGGTGGACCATCACCCAGATGTTTTAGCAGATGATCTCCCAGGTATACCTCCTCACAGAGAGGTGTACATTTACATTAACTTATACCACGGGATGACACTTATATCTACACCAGTGTATCGTATGGCTCCCACAAGAAAATCTCAAGCTATTGGCATAGTTAGAGGACTTGTAAGGGAAGGGATTCATCAGGCCCAATGTTTCTCCCTGGCAGCCCCGATTCTGTTTTCCATGAATGGGGATGGGTGCTTGAGGATTTGTGTTTACCATAATTTCCTGAACCAGGTGACCGTGAAGAACAAGTACCCACATCCGAGGATTGATGACCATTATGATTAGTTTAAGAGAGAACGATGGTTCTCGAAGATAGACCTCAGCTTAGGCTATAACCAACTTAGAGTATGAGATTAGGATGTTCAAAAGATGACCTTCAGATGTCTGTAATACCACTATGAGTTCTTGGTTATTCCTTTTGGAAGAACCAACTCTCTAGAACTGTTCATGGGACACATCAATAATATTTTTCAGGCATACCTCGATCAATTCATCGTAGTCATCATTGAAGAAATTTTTATCGACTCGACAACTGACGAGGAGCATGCCTACTATTTGCGAGTCATACTGGACACACTCTGAGAGCACCGACTTTATGGTAAGATCTTGAAATTCCAGTTCATGATCTGATAGGTTTACATTCTGGAACATGTTATCTGAGAGGCTGGATGTGTAGTCGATCAAGTGAAGATTGAGGCAGTAATTTCTTGGGAGCCACCCAGGAGTGTAAAGGAAGTACGATGTTTCCTAGGTTTGGATGGATACTACCAGAGATTACTGCCATATTTATCAAAGTTGTGGAACCTCTATCATCATTAATGAATCTGGGGAAACCATTTGTGTAGTCAGAGATATTCCATCAGAGCGTTCAGGTGTTGTGTTGGAGGATGACTAGTGCCCCCATCAAGAGGCTTCCAGAGAAAGGCATTGGCTACGTAGTCTACTGCGATGCATAAGGGGTCAGACTCAGATTTATCCTGAAGTAGGAGCGAGTAGTGATCGCTTCTGATTCCCTACAGCTGAGAAAACATGAGAAGAACTACACACCCATGACCTATACTTAGCAGTTGTGGTCGTCACCTTAAATTGGTGTCCATAATATCTGATGGGTGAGCGTTTTACGGTATACTCTGATCATAAGAGTCTTATGTATATCTTCTTCTATAAGGACTTGAACCTTAGGCAGCGACGTTGTCTTGAGTTCCTCCAAGACTATGACTTAGAAATAGTGAATACTCTTTGAAAGGGGAATGTTTATTCAGATGCACTCAGCAGGTGATCTGGTATACAGCTCCTAGGAAAGGCGACATAGAAGATGGATGCTTTAAAATTATCCTTTGGGGATAGAGATATTTTTTCCTTACTTCAGTCTCTTACAGTCACTCCCCACTTTCTCAGTGGGTCAGGGAGGCATAGCGTGGAGAAAATAACTGCAAGAAGCAACGTGCTCAGATATCCACAGTGTAGGCACGTGATGGATTTTCTGAATGTGGGGAGCACGTCATACTAATTAGATGACATACTATAGTACCTGTGTCACTTCAGGAGGATGTTTTGATGTAATTCCACTCATCCCTTATTGTGGTACATCTTGGAGTGGAAAAGATGTACCTTGATCTTCGATGACAACACTGGTTCTAGGAATGAAGAAATTAGTTGCAGAGTTTGTCTCTCGATGCCTCACTTGTCAGCAAGGGAAGGGGGAGCATCCTATACCAGTGGGATTTGTTAAGCCGTTGTAGGAACTAGTGTGGATTTGGGATTGGATATCCATGGATTTCGTGAAAAAACATCCACGTTCATCCAGGGGTCACAACTCGATTTGGGTGATCATTGACCAACTCCCCATGTTGGCCCACATCCTAATGATCAGAGAGTAGTGTTCACTAGAGATCTTGGGACGCCTCTATATGCAAGATATTGTGCAGCTACATAAAGTACCCTCGATGATTGACTCCGTTCGAGATGTACGTTTTACTTCTCGGCAATGGATGTGGTAGCAGGAAGCTTTAAAGATGAATCTTTAATTGACCACCGCCTTCCATCCTCAGACAGATGGTCAGACTGAGTAGACCATTCAGACCCTCATGGAAGTGCTATGTGCTTGTGTCCTCGACTTTGGATGCAGTTGGGAGGACCATATACCTTAGGTGGATTTTTAATTCAACAACTGTAATCACTCCACCATTGTAATGGAACCTTTTGTGGGGTTTTATAGGAAACCTTGTAGATCACCTCTACACTAGACTGACACAATGGAGTCTGCACTAGTGGGTCTAGAGATGGTACGGTCTACCATAGAGAAGGTGAAGATCATATAAGAGTGGATAAAGACTGCACAGAGTAGACATAAGTCGTATGACGACTAGAGAGAGAGACCTCTAGAGTTCAAGGATGGAAGCCATGTCTTTCTACGGGTCTCACCATGACACGGTTTATGCAGATTTGGCTGAGGTAGAATGTTATCTCTGAGATTTATCGGACCTTTTCAATTCCTTAGCAAAGTTGGAAAGGTGGAATGCCACTTATCTCTTCCACCTTAGTTGCAACGGGTGCATGATGTCATCCACATATCCCAACTGAGGAGTTACGTGCATGACACTACCCACATTAACGACCATGGAGAGCTGGACATCGATGGTGGGATGAATGTTATGGAGGGTCCAGTAGTGATTGGGGATCAATACGAGAATGACCTTCATGGACGGTCTATATCTCTAGTGCGCATTTGTTGGCAGCACGAAAACCTCCAGGAGAGCACATGTTATCAGGAGGCTAAGATGCGTGCTGAGTAACATAATTTGTTCCATTAGTATGAGTAGTGGCTTACAGGGACATAGATCCCTGAGGATGGGATAATATAAAAACATGAAATTTCCATGTAATTATTTCTTAAATATATGGGAATTTTTAATATTTTGTTAAAATTGACGGCACTTGATTCCAAGGCCCTGTGTGCCCGGAATCAATTTCTGATGTTTTGTTTGGGTATTTTCAATAAACGTACGAGCGGGTTATTATAATTTTTTAACTGGTGCTCAGAATTGAAATCTGAGGGAACCATTGAACTCATAGTTCCAATATTCACTTAAGGATACATTCATCTCGATGGTAGTGGGATGTGAATAAAAGATTGTTTTTGGGTATTTCATGGAAAATAATAAAATAAAGTGAACTACACTTTAATTTATTTTTGAGCCACCATGTGGAAGATAGAGGTGGGGTCCACCAGAACTAATCCTCCATGGTGGAGTTGATGTTTGGGGACCACCAACCATAACCTCCCATGAGAGGTTATGGTCATGGGGCCCACCCAAACCTAACCACCCTAGAGAGGTTACGGTGGTGGGGACCACCCGGACAAAACCCCCATTTTTAATTGTAGAAAACCTCTCAACTCCCCCCCACTAATGAGGGGAAGCCTCTTGACCTCCTCTACCCAACTAATTCGTCCAATGCACTTTCCATTAATGTGTCATTCCTCCCCATAAATTAATTGAGCACATCAATTAATTATTTTCTAAAACATTTATAATTTTTTGCCAACAATTAAATAATAGATAAACATAATCTATTATTTTGTCTTGGAATATTCATCTTGGTGGAATGTGTGAGAGGAGGACATAGGAATAAATCTCTCCAACAAAAACTTCATACCCGAAGAACATCGGCGAGGAGAATCTTCGAATTCTACCTCGATAGAACCTTGTGGAGGCAACTGACGTGAGACGTCTTCGATGACAGACCTACCCACCTCATCGTCATCAACGAGCCGACACATGATCTTGGATTAGAAGTGTGGGGAAGATGCGACGAACGAAGACAACCCTGGCATCCTCCACGCGACTATATCGACGAACAACGATTAAGCAAGGGAATTTATTTGAATATGACATTATTCCATTAATTATTCCTTTAAAAAGGAAAAAATCATTGTGTATATTTTTCCTTGTAGGTTGGGAATTGTTTTAGAGAGAATATCCAGGGTGTTGGATTGATTTTTCATTTATCTTATTTCTTGCTAATAATAGGAATTAACAAAAGATTAGATCTCCTTGCTACCATAGTAAAACGTGGAGGCTGCGGGCCAAACAAACCTGGACCAACCCCTCCACCGTTGTTGTTTGTAATGTTCTTTGGAATGGCGACAAGGCAACGAGATGATGAGTGGAATGAAGGAAATGACCACGCTACCCGCGACCTCCGTGACATGTGCTGCCCTCCGGCCAAGCCACCCACCAACCAAACTGGCCCGAGTCGTGTCATTCCCTGGCTGAACCAGCCTCGGCTACACCGTACCCTGGTCGTGCCGCCATGGCCACACCCTCCGCCAAACCTAACTGGCCAAATCGGCCCTGGCCACCCTGTCCGCCAAATGAATTGCCTCCACCGCCCTGGGCCGAACCATGGCACCCTTAGGGCCATCCCCGCCTCTCGGCCGCATGCGCCCTCCCAGCCGCCAATGCCTCCCAGCCACATGTTCCCTCACAATATCCCACTCCCTCCCAGCTGCACACACCTTCCAGTTGAACCGGCTCCCAGCCGAGCCGGCCTCCCTATTCCCTGGCTGAACCTCGCCCTCACGGCACCCCGGCCTAGCTGGCCTCCCACACCCCTCATGGAACCCTGGGCGAACCGGACCGCACCCTCGCGGTTCCCTCTGGGCCAAACTACCCTCGCACAAAGCCGTGACCAGTCTGCGCCCTCATGGATATTCCGAGCACTTGCGGCCGGTCCACTCCCTCACGACCAGTCGGCGCTCTCGCGGCCGGTCTACGCCCTCGAACCTAGTGAGAATCCACATGTCCCTTCGCGGACCCTTGAGTCCTACTAGAATAGGCACAATAAGTGAGGCCGAACCCAATGGGATGTACCTCCCAACAGGTGGGGACAGACCTAACAGGTCATGTCGGGTTGACCAGAATCGGGTCGACCTAGACTGGGTTAGGCGGTGTCGGTCCAACCAGGTCGGACCTGGCCCAGACCCATTACGACCCATTCAATTAATCTTTCCCATATCATTGGCACCAAATATCTTTTTGAAGAACCATCTATGGCACTGGTAATCTTGGAGAGTGGCGGTCCCTTTGAGTACACCCCACTATAGTTTGGGTTATATTTGAGATATTGTCAGGTTGGATCGTGAACGAATCCAATCAGGCCCCCAAGACTAAATGGATAATAACTCAAAGACTTGGAATCCGATTGAAGAATCATCAGTTTCGTTGAGACCCCAATGATGTGGAGGACCTTCGGGATACTTTTAGTGGGACTTTGTGATAATTGTATCATCGACCAGTAGCTTGTGGAGTAGATCTTCAAGAGACGAGTGAGCATTTGTTAGGGAACCTTATAGCTGGATGAAACTTCACTACTGCTGACTAATCGACTTGGTGTTACTCGTATGGACTAGTGGGAAGTGCCTGGTTGTGGTGACAGACCCATGGTTGAGGAGCACCAGGTTGGAGTGGTAGACGCGCGATACTCGACAATAGGAGTATCTCTGAAGGTTATGAGGGGGAGTGCCTGGTTGTGGTGGCAGACCTATGGTGGGGAGCACCTCTGTGTGTCGCATATGACCCATAGTACACGACAAGATAAGTACCTCAAAAGTCCATGGTTAGTGGGAAGAGCATGGTGTGGCGGCAGGCCCACTGCTCTCGATAGAGGAGGAGTTCTCCAACTATCGAGGGTTAAAAATGTTTTACCCCTAAAACAAATCCTAGTTTGAGCTGAGTCAATATCTTTTGTGTTTTTACTCATGATTGAGATGGATTACTTGATAAAATTGGTATATGTATGTGAATATACATATGTGAGGTTATCTATTGATTTCATACTTTTTAGTTTAACTTTGTTAGATTTTTTGAGACAATGAGTTTCTCGGGGTCCCTACTGAGTATCATTATACTCAACCCAGCATGGGCTATGCCCGCACCTCGTTGTGTTGGATGAAAATGATAGAAAACACTGACTGAGTTTGAGAGTACCAGGACCGGACGGTACCCAGAGGTGGACCATACGGCGTGATGGTACACAGAGGTGACAGACGGACCTGGAATACAGCGGAGGTGATCTGTACCTACCCTTCATGTAGGAATCTCATAGGACGACCCCGCGACCATTTTTTATTCAATATTACTTTATGTTTCTATTACATTACCATTGGGCTTGTATTTACTACCCATTTTACCTTTAGATTTTTTTTGTTATAATGATTTTGTTAGTATTTTTGTTTCCAGCTTGTACTTGGTTGTGTGTGTTTACAGGTTATAAAGGCAATGCATTTCTAGTTTAAATGAATTACACCTTTGGTGCTAGTTTCTAGCCCCTGGCCTATGGAAGGTGGGATTGGGTTAGTCACAACATAGGCCCTGGGGGACAGGTTGTGACCGAATCCATGAAATTTCAGAAAAAATATCTATTAACCAACAATTAATTATTCCAAAAAAATCACTAACAAATTGTTAATATATATTTAAAATTTACAATAAAAAAATATATCTTGAAATGATGATAATAATTTATTGACAAATATATTTTTAAAATGATGATAATAATTTTTTTTATTATTATGGAATATATATATATATATAGTGTGATAGTTTAATTATTTTAGTAAACATTCATATTTAAATTTGATATAATTAAATTATAATATTTGATGAAAAATGAAATGTTTTTAGAGATATAAAATCATTTATATTCATATTACCATTAAATTATATAAAAAACTACTTATCAATATCAATTTAATTTATACTGGCACAACCCATTTTATCCACTCGACATGATCATTGGGTAATATTACATGTAGTGATAGTCGACAGTGGTTAGGTTTTTAACATGAATATTAGAGTTAGATCAACAAGATTAATGTTTTCCCATAATCAATTTCACTTATGTTGAAATTTCATGAGTTTAGATCAGGCCCAGTTGAGGGGAAACTCTAGTGAAGCTACCTCTATATCGAGATTAATAAAATTGGATTCATTAGGAAGACTCATTCTGTAACACCCCAAGCATCTACGGTACGCTTCTCTTTTAATAATGTCATAGCGTGTGTTGTACGCAACACCGAGTTCTAACACACCATAACCAATCAAACTAGCCGTTATAAATAGTAATACCTATTTTTCGAAATTATATATATTTTATTTTTTAATATGGACTTCATTTTTGGATTCAGAATAACTTTATCCTAAGGTGATATTTTGGTACTTTTCGGATAAATTTAATATTTTGATGAATAGTGATAATTACTAAATTTAAATTAAAAACAATTTTTTAAATCAAAATAATTAATAGTGACAAATTATAAATTCGAGAGGTTTTAAATTATATTTATAATATATTTTTATAATTTAATACAATTTTTATCATTAGACATAATTTTACAATTAAACCGGACATAAACATGTGTCAATCTTTTGATAGTTATTATCTCTTAAAAACACGCTTTTTATTTTAACAACGGGAATTAATTTTAAATTAATTTCTGCCACTTCTGTGACTTGAATTTGGAAAAATATATTCCATATTTGGAATCTGTATGTTCAAATTTTGTAAATAGGTAACTTTTATTTTTAGACATTTTGAATAATTACTGCGGTAAATATTTTATTTACCATGGTTAAGGGTAAATCCGGTAAATAAGGGTTAAAAAATAATATTATAATAATACTAAATTACCCTAAAACGTGTCCTAGCCTTATTGGTTGATGCATGTTCGACCATAGGCATCTTTCGGTCGATTTTAGGACCCCATGGAGCCACTTGTAGGTGATAGGGACACTTAATTTTAATTAAGTTTAAATGAATACAAAAATGACACAAGCATATATCTTTTAGAAAAACAATTTTCACATAGGGTTATATATGTTGGATTTTCGACTATAAATATTCATTATAAAGATACAAAGATTTCATACATTATTATATTTTATTTAAAATTTGTAAAGATTAAATAAATTAATTAATTTATGACACAATGATGATTCAGTAATTACCATAATAGTCAAAATTTAAATTAATTGATATTATAAATACCCAAATAAATATAATTTGAGACTTTTAATGAATTACAATAATTTTCTATGATAATATGAAATATTAGGATTTATTTAATCAACTTTTTCGAAGTAATAATTCTGTTATGAGTTTCACAAAAATCAACTATTGAATAGTGTCAAAATTCACATAAAAGAGTTTTTAAAACAAGTATTATATTATTAATTGATATTAAATTCCTAAAAATCTATGGTTCGGAAAAGAGACTTATATCATGATATTTTTATCATAAATGGACCATCTGAGGGTCTCTTGGTTGTATATGGTAGGTTTATTTACCATATAATATAAAAATTCAAAGAGGGATTGTAAAATTGAAACTAATTATCTTAGAGTTAATACTTAAAGATAAGGTTAATATAAGTACCCAAACCTATCTAAATTCTATTTGTTGAGTTTTTTTATACCTCTCCCCACTGAAACCTTTTAATAATCAACTTTTTAGCCATTAGAAACCGAATATGAATTTATTATAAATTAATATGTCTAGCTTTTCCAAAGGTGCCCCTCACCCCTCTTATAAAAGGTCACTCCTCCTTCTTATTTCTTCACAACGTCAAAGCCTTTTGGTTCAGAAAAACTCTGCACAAATACTCTCCCAACATCCTTAAATACAACCTAGAAGCCTTAGTTTGGTCAGAAATCCAACCTATGGATCCCTTTTTATTAAATCAAAAGGAAGAGCCCGAAGAAGAGGTAATAATTTCACCACCCTTTTCCAAGTTCCTTTCTTCTTCCACTTCTTCCTCCTTTGTTGTTACCATTATAAAATAATAACTCCAGTATAATATATATTCTGTGATGTTATTATAAATATGGTACAACCATATTCAGTATTCTATCCACCCTTTGAATAACATGTCACGATACATGCGTACGTACGGCTTACCGTCTCCACGTCGTGGTGTAATTGTTATTGAATATATTATTATTTGGATGGGTATAATAATGAAGTGTAACTCATGTAAATAATAAATATACCATGTTAATTATTCTTTATATATGATATACCATCCTTTTATATATTATTTTAATATCAAAAGAATGATATTGTTGGTCGTGCGTACGTACGGACTACCGTCTCCACGAATGCGATGAGATTAATTCTCCATCGTATCCATTCAAGTATAATTATCATTTGATGATTTAAAAAGTATGTTTAAGCACTTGATATCATTATGGATTTGAATAATATACAAACTATCCATTACAAACATGGCTTACGTAACAAATCATATAAAAGAAAACGAGTAAGTTAACACCCGAATCAACGATAATACTAAGATATTATTAACAAAAAAATGTTAAAAGATCATATATGATATCATATTAATGTATATTATTCTTGTATAAATTAATAAAAATTATTTCACCATTATATAAGAGGTTAACCTACCCCAACCAAGGAAAAGTACAAGGTAAGGGTTTTTCATCTCACTCCTTATTCCCGTGAGATTCATGCAATATTACCACCATTACCTTTTGTGTGGTGTATGTATTGACCATAATTATATTATTTGTGTAATACACTTTAATTTATGTGTATTTACATATTCATTGTATGATACCACTTTCATGGGTTGTATGTTTCGTAAGTTACCAAATTGGTAAGGGTTTATTTCACAATCTCTTCATTATCCGAGGTTGTTTATATGTAATAATCTACTGGGATCTCTTTATCATCCACATCCATGTTTCTTAAAAATTAATTTCACAACATATTTACTATTTACTAAAATATGGGTTAAATTCATTTATACCCTTTTTTGACTTTTTATAAGTGGTTTATAAAGGAATCTTTCCGTCATTTTCCAAATAAGGTGCTTTTTAACCTTTTCGACAGAATTAAGGTAAGAATGTTTTTTTAAACTTATACGGTGGGTGCGGTTATTTTCCGCCGTTATAAAATCATTGAAGCTTCACATACAAGCTTATAAGAATATTTTCAAAGAAAATGTTTTATTTTATAAATATATGACTCTTAAATTATTTCAAATTAGAAAGAGATATTTCTCTAGAAAGATTTTTGATTTCATCTATTTCAACATCCTTTGATGGATTTTACGCTTATTTGATGTTGATTTATTATGATACAAAACTTCTATATTGTATTGATGGTTTTGTGATATGTTTGACTATGGATGTGCTATTTTTATACCATTCATAGTTTATGGTTAAAGTGTTGACATTTCGTATGCTAGTTTTAATACGAATGTTTATGTTATGTTTAAACCATTCCATATGGGAATGCATTAGACTTAATATGTGATGGGTGGAGCCCGCAATAGCTCCTCGATGCATCGGTAGGTCTCATGAGACAAACTAGTGTCTTGGCACAAGGCCTTGGAAAAATCTTATTTGTAGTCTTGGCACGAGGCCTTGGCTCTGTTGTTATGATAGTCTAGCATTATGCATTCCATTATTATGAAAGTTGTTGTTGATATTGAATATGATTATTCGATTAGTAGAATATCCATGTGAATAAGTAAATGGAATTATTTAATTTTACTTTTTCCATACTATGTTGAATTTCATGTTTAAAAGGCTTTTGTTTTAGTTATACATTGCCTTAAATGTTTATTCTTATTTATGAAATTTTCTACTCTATTGTTATCCTTACTGGGCATTTGAGCTCACCCCTTTTCTATGTTTTATTTTTTCCAGGATGTGAAGAAGTAATTTATGAATGACCTTAGGGGATAGTATGTGGGGATATGTGTGTGGTATATGAAGAAAATATGTTTTTTTAGTAGTTTTTCATTTTATGATGTAATGTAAAACTTTATGAATATATCTAGTGTTTCCAAGGCTACTAAACCAGTCGGCCTTTCGAGATTTGATCATTCTTGTGATCATGCCAATGTCATGTAATAATGCACCAACTCTGGGTAAATGGGGTCGGGGCGTTACACATGATTCTATAATCCTTTTTTTCCAATTAGTTTTTTATCTTTCAATTAAAAAATTTCCACTTATACAAGCTATATTTATTTCATATATTTAATACATATATTTAATATTTAAAAAAATATATGTTTTCTTCATTCATTTTAATTTGTTATATATTTTTTAACATAGTATTAAAATTTTCATTTACATATGAAAATTATTCATCGTAATCTACAGTCATTACAATGTAACTATTCTCATATATTTCGCTCCTCAAAATAAATTTGCTACAAATCAGGGGAATGGTTGTTGTGTTTTTTACACGAATGATGCTAAATTTTATAGATTGTATTTTCCAGATGAATATATAGTGATGCTATATTATTTATTATAATAGTATATAATTCACATGCACTAATTAGTTAAACAAAAAATATTTTATTATGATAATATTAATAATACTCATACAAATAAAAAACGGCTAAATGAATTGAAAATATTTCATTGTGATAAATAATAGAATGTGAGATAACAAAAATAAAATTATCTATATGATAAACCCTCTATAATAGAAGAACTGAAAACCAATATATTTGAAATAAAGAAGATTATTTGAAAATATAATTTGAATTTGGAAATGAAAATATTACCTTGACCTAACCAAATAGAATTAAAAATGAATGAAATATAAGCTATTTATAAGAAATATAGATCTCATGTGACTATTAAAATTCCAACCATTGGAATTGTTATCAAACCATAATGAATATTAACATAACTATTTGAATAATAAACACAAATATTTTAATATAAAATATTTATTAGGTATCTTATAAAATGAAAAAATAACATACTTATATCACATAGATGAAAAATAATATTTTAAATAATAAAAAATATGTGTTTTAAATTTTTTAACATCATATATATTATACATTAGTTTATATAATATATGTAATGATTTAAATGATTTTTTTTTATAATGAGAAATTTTAAAATGAAATTAATTTTTCTATCCATTTTAATTTTGTTCTATGAGTCCATAAGTAATTTTCCATTGGTACTAAAAATTTAACAATATATTAATATTTATAATTTTCGAATAAATGATGATTTTATTTTAAAAAATTAATAATATATAGAATTTTTTCACAAAATAGATGACATTTTTTGAATCATGAAATCTATAAATATTGAGGTTGAAATATTTTCTTTTTCTAAATTGGATGATTTTTTTGATAAGTGAAATATGGTAATATATGATAATTTATAGTATACTCTAAATACATGAATTTTGAGTTATATATGATGTTCAAACCCACATGTTCAAATAGAAATACATCATTTACTATTCAAAATCATTAAAAATTAATATTTTTGGAAGAATTGAACCAATTTCCATCTGAATAAATTCCCACAAGTCTGATGCATTTTGTATCATCCAAAAACCATATCACAGAGGCTTAATTGAATTTCAAGGAGATGAAATTTAATATGTAATATTTTTAATTTACATCTTTAATATTCAACTAATCAGTTATATTTTCATTTCATCTGAAATGTCACTGCCCTAGATTTTACACAATATTCAACGACACTAGTTGGTCACACGGACTGATGCACATCTCCCTAAATCGTAAAGGATAGTAACTTGGAGTGAGGTATTAGGCCTATCCATGGAGAAAATATTCCATCGTCTCTTGATTTTATCACAACAAATTATGAATAACATAAAGTTAGCAAAAGCAGTGTAATAACTAGAAAAAAACTAAACAGATATAGACTGGTATAAAAATAAAGCTAGAAGACATATCATATAGAAAAGGATGATACAATTAATGTTCTATAAAAATAGCTTAAACTGGTATACATTTAAGATATTAAATTCATTGAAAAAAATACAATAGGGAATAAGTATCCCAACTAGAATTTTGAGCCACATATCGTTCGCATTCACCTCTTCTCCTAAGATGAAATAATGATCATATTGAATTGTGATTTACCTTATCTATACATGTAATCATGTAGTCTATGTTGGAACACAAATGTGTCCCATCCAGTGTGTGAGATATAATCCCAATAAGCAACCAACTATGGACTAGTTCTAATAAATCGGTGAATATATATATATATATATATATATTGGTAAGGAAGAAATATTACCATTAATGGAACTACTATTAAGTAATAATTCAACAAGTATAGGTTCTCATTTATAATGAATTCATTTAATCAGTTTCATTTAAAAGATATGCTTATTATTTAATAGTAATGATTGTATCATTGATAATAATTCTCAATTAAACATTCATTCTTCTTTAAATATTAATCATCATGACCTGACACATATCCCATCCCCCCCATGATAATATGTTATATGAAGTCTACAAAAGACATCCATAAAATCAACAGGAGACTGAATCCATGATTGTTATTTGTATTGGAATATTTGTGATATAAACCATATAATTTGTTATTGAATTTAGAAATAAATCATGTGCAGGTAATTCCAACTTTTCAATCCATGTAACATTATGGGTGTAATATAATCCAACATGCTACATGTCGTACATGTATATCATTTTAAGAATATATGAATGACTCAAGGTTAGGCAAGAAGGCCCATCCATGTGATTACATCCTTAGTTATCCAATACGAGAGACCAAATATCACAAATGGTGATATAATCATGTACACATTCATTCTACACAAATAAATATCATATAAATTCATTCATCTATAATAAAGTAAATAAAGCTTCAGATTCTATTCATGGTAGTCTTGTTGGGAGTCCAATAATCACTCATACAATTGTAAAATTCTATCTGATTGTTTCCATCAATAGAAATATTAATTTGAATAATTTTTTAAGCCACGTCATATAAATTTTTAACATCATTCAATATCATTTATTTGATTTCCTTTAATTTTTTCTTGTTCAACACCATGAACATTCAATTAAAAGTAACTGTTGATTGTGATTGAATTCATTGTCAACTCAGAAGGCTCTCATTTTTGAAACTCATATGAGCATTGGAATTCATTCATTGATTTAATTTTTAAACTGTCGGAACCATAATATAATAAATCTAAAAATAACCTCACAATGTGTAAAAAATTCAAATATAATATTATATGTATTAGAAATTAATTATCTCACAAGGTTAATTCTATTTAACAAGGAAAAACAAAGATTAGACAAGATATTACATTGATAATGACAATGGAATGGTCATCCATCCATTCTTATTAATTCATTAAATTACAATTTTCTAATATTTCAATTAAATTAATTATTCAACTCTAAATTTACATACCAATAAAGGGGTAATGGAAACACCATAAGGCATCCAATTCAAGAATCCACCTACGGGGGTTTAATTCAATACAATCTCACCCAATGGTTGGTTATATATAAATATTCATATCCTATAAAAGTTCACTGATTTCATCTATAATTACATGTGACATATGTGTATTTTATATTTTAGAAATAAAATCCATTAAAAGTTATTCCCAAATGTTTATTCATGGAATAACAACACATATAATACTAGATGATAAATGAGAATCATGAGAACAACGAATATAGGTCATTATTGGATATATCGCCTAATATCATCTCCTGATTAAATTCAGATCACAAAAAATTGAAGAATGGATTAAGATCCTATTATTAAAGAAATGTATCTTTCACATAAAAATATAAAATGATACCAAACAAAATGGAGAATATTATACATGTAATGGAGAAGATAACAACATAGAACTTGTGATACTAATGGATCTTTCTTCCAAACTCATATGAGAGAGTCGTAGCGATTCAATGTTTAGGAGTTATAAAATTTCAAAAAAGAGGGAATATATACATATTCAGAGAAAAAAATGTAGCATTCATTTAATAGATTAATAATGTGAAATATTTTTATTTTACCTAAAATTATAGCGCTTCATGGTTTGGGCACACAAATTGTAGAAAAATTTTCCAACCAAGAACATTTAACTACTTCTCATAATGCCACACATGGTTTGGCCACATAGTATCACTAAATGAGAGAAAACCGTAAAAACCCACACTATCAAAATTGAAAACATATATGCATCGTCATCTGACACAACACAACTGGTTATCAAAAACATTGTTGTAGGACATTTCACCCCCCCAATTTTGGGTTCTAGGCTCCGAACTAGCAATTGACAGTATTGATACCTCAATTTATTTAATGGTAATACATATTAGATCACATATAATCAATTAAATATAGAATTTAATGAGAAATAATTTATTTTTATATAATAATGATCTAAGATGTTACAAATATCCCCCCATAAAAAAATTCCTCCCAAAATTTATGTATCAAGTGAGGTCAATATTGTTTGGGAATAATGGCATCCACAATGTTCTTATATCGGCCTTCCACTCTAAGGTATCCTCATGTACACATTCATGCTTCCAATTCACCTATACTAGAATAAATGACCTTCCTTAGAGAATATCCCATCAATGATTCAAATTACATATAAGATGGTCATTGAAAGTTGCGTCTACCTGTAACTCATCATCCTTGAGCTAAAATGCATGAGATGAGTATAACTAATATCATAATAGGTGATATTCATAGACAAAATCATGTGTGGATCAATAATTATGAGGTAAATATTATAGATATGCTATTGGTCCCATGCACACATGATCTTAAGCCGTAATTAAGTACTTATAAAGGTTTCTTCCACTTATCCATGCCTGAATTCATAGTCTTTTTGGGTATGCGATGGTGGAATAGATATGGTGGGAGATTTATTCCCAATTTTAAACCACCCATGTTATGGTTCCAATCATATGGTAAATATATATTAATAGTATTCATAATGAAATATCCCAAGTAATGGATGTACTCAACTGTAAACATCATATATATCTAGGATCTCATTTATAACTTTATTCATTTCATTAGTTTCAATTTATATATAAGTATCTAATTTAATAATCATGAAAGTGTTATATAAACACATTATTAATTAACATTTCATTCTCAATTGAATATTATTTCTTGAGAGTTAGTGTATAGCCTGAAACCCCCTGATAACATGATTAAGGGTTCATAATTAGGGAATCCATAAAATATAAACAAGAGTGAATGCATTCTGGTGGTTTTTCATGGAGGATGAATCATATAAAAAATATCATTAATTATTCAATTTAAAACATAATCACATCCCCAATATTCCTAATTTTTATTATATGTGTCACTCCATGTGTATTATAAACCAAAACACTACATGCCCATACATGGAGAACCTCTGATGAAACATTCTATCACTCTAGGTGTTGAATTATGCCCCATCAATTGGAGACATTCCATAATGATCCACATGTGGTTCCCAAGTATCACATGGGGTGATATAACTTTATTCACTTTCAGAAAAAAGTGGAATACCACTATGAGTCCAAGTGTAACTCTTCATATACATCATACCTCAGAGTTTGTTGTTGGAATAATCCTAGGGAGACTATGTATAAATCATTCATATAAAATGTTCAAGACAATTGATTCCATCATTGGTATTAGTAATTTGAATACATATGTCACCTATTGAATATAAATATTAATTATAATTCAATACCATTTAGTAAATTACATTTAGTTATTTCAAGGTCAACACCACTAAAGTTAAATTAAATCACACCTCTAAAATTGACTCAATGCCTTAGCCAACTCAGAATTCCTCCCTCTTCTAATCTTACATAGGAATATAAGCTCATTATTTTATTTAATTATTTAATGGTCAAAACCATTATCAAATAAATCTACACCTCACCTAAAATTTTGTATCAAATCATTTTTATGATTACTAGGTGTATCATTTAATTATATCTCATGAGAAATTCACTTTAATAAAGTCAATAAGGATTCAACAAGATATTAAATATACAAGAAAAAATGGAATTGTAATCCATCCCTTCATATTGATTCATTAAAATGTCATCAACTAAATATTGAAATTAAATTTACATTTGAAAAACCGAGACATGGGATAAGCTCACTCATTAAGGAATACATTTCAAAAATCCACCTATGATAGTCTAATTTATTATCAACATACCAACGGGAGGATATAAATCCATGTATCTATCAAATAAAAATTCATTGATGGCATTTTTCATTACATGGGTCATACAAACTAATCCAATATAATATTTAAATTCCATTCATGAGGACTCCTAGAAATTCGGTGCACAAACAAATGGCATATATAATAATAACACATGACACAAAAAAGCATGATTCCACCTATATATTGAATATAGTTGGATGATCATCTACTATTTGACTCAGGGATAAAATTACCTTGAGATAAAATTGAATATTTTATCATGAACCTATTCATAGGGAAAATTATCATGCACATAAAGAGTGCATATGATACAAATCTAAACAAGGAATTCCCAAAAATTGAATCAATAACTCACCATGATATATCCAATTATTTTGACGTATAATGATTCTGAACTCCGATATAGGAGTAGTATCAATACATATATTAGGATTCAAAATTTCTCTCAAAAAAGAGTTGTAGTATTTATCTAGATAAAATAATTTATAATTCATTTAAAAGACTAAATAGGTTAATTTTTTTTTAATTTTACTAAATATTATAGGGATACATTATTTGGGAGCATGGTCTGAAAAATTGTGCACCAATCACTCATGGTCAGCTATTGGAATGAATACCTTTCATGGTTTGACTAACCATGAACAAACCTGAAAAATACCAACTATAATAAGTGAAAACAAGCTACATAGTACTTTATCCCAACTCAAATGTTTTTCATTAACCGTGCACCATTCCATTCTACCCCAAATTTGGGTTTTAAGAGATAAACTAGCCGTAAACACTCTCGATACCTCCATCACATCAATGTGAATTCATATTAGTACATATTTTATAATTAAAAAAAATATTTTAATGATAAATAAATTATCTATACCTCAATGAATAACTATTATTTTACAGGTTCCATCATCCAACATGACAATATTAATCAAGTATCACAGATATACTTTCATGTAATTTTTTTAATTCAATATTCATATTAAACACTCAAATTAATAGATTAAAAAACTTATCTTTTTACAAAATGTTTATTTATCATAATACTTAGAAAATGTACTATGTTTTTCTCCACCAACATCATAGCTGGGAATACCAATATTATTATGGTTAAATTGGATAATTATAAGTATAATGTATTTTTTTTATTTTTTAACTATTTCATTAAAAATTTTGTTATTTAAAAGGAATTAAATCATTATTGTTAGTAAATCCTCATAAATTAACTAAGAGATTATCATTTTCATTTTTACAATATGAATCATGCATGTGTCAGGAAAAATGATATTTTGGTATATCACTATTACAGTTTGAAGATGACATGCACATATAAATATTTTTATCATTTTAAATTATTATCAATAAATTTCCACTAGTTATTCAAAATTGGAACCGTGAATATAATAGACATGAAAAGAAACAAATTCGTCATTATATATCAATGGAAATGTTAATAAAAATAGTAATATTATAATAAATCAATCATTGATTGAAAATGTTCTAAATTAATCAATTCATGAGTCCAATTTAATTATCTACAATATTATGTGAATTTATAGATTGATTATGGAACATGATGCATGGGATATATCTAAACTACAATCTATCATGGGATTATGAACTCTCCCTCTCATAGTCAATTTCAAAATTTATTTATTCTTATAGTATGATCCTAACTTCCCAATAAATATCATTCACATATATAGCTACCTTATTACAACATAATTTTATGGATTAATACATTGAAAAATATCATTTCTCAAATGTATTCTTTATTATATTTCATTTTATAATTTTATGAGTCATGATTATGAGACCAATTTATTTCCACAACTTACTGTTATGATTATTACTATTGACGTAATTCATTTTTCATATCAAATAAAAATTTACTTTTCATTGATGGTGTTCCTATATTAATCTCAAATTTATTTTATAATTTTATTTTATGCATGATAGTTTGTGTGGTATTAGATAGTGAACAATATCCATGATCTAATCTATGTACACCATGTGATCTTTTAATGGATAATATTCATTATTTATGATCTTTTAATGTTTTTTGTTTCTATAACTGTCATTTAATTTAATTATCATATGATTCCATTAGTATTATATTATTTTTCAATATGATCATTCATGATCTAGGATTCATAGTGATATCATGTTATTCATTTGATTAAAATACCATGAATCTCAATCATGATTATTTCATTACTAGGATTTATAGAATTCCACATTCTATTTTTAATTCTATATTTTATCGTATATATTTTTATGATCCAATTGGATTTATGAATTCATTTTGGAAATTAGCATACCACTATTTTAATTTTTTATAATATTTTTTTATATACACAATCTCCCACAAATAATTTGTATTTTGATCCAATATTTGGATTTAATTGAGTGTTTTGTTAATAATATGTTAATAATATTTAAAAAATGATTTCATAACTATATTTACTATAGGAGGATGGTCAAATTTTGAGTGATTATGACTAGAATACTTAAAAGAGAACTCAATAGATATGTCTATGTATATGATTGTAACTTAGATTTCTTGTGATGTACATATAAATATTTTTTAAATGAAATGAAATCCCTATATTGATACTATATTTTAATGTGGTTTTACTATTGTCAGTAATAGGTATAATAAAACATAAAATTGAATATTAGGTATTGACATTATATTCTCCCGACATATGAAAAAGATTTCATTACCCACATTTGGTTTTACACTTAATGAGTATATGTTATATATTCAATACTATCTATTTATGACATATTTTTTATTATTTCCATACTGTTATATGATTGAAAACCAAATAATAAAATTAACAATTACTACATGGAATTAATACCAGATAATTGATGGTTATTATATATATTAAATTTATATTTTATTATTTTGGTATCATAGTATTCTATTTTGTTTTATTTTATTTTTATCACCTACTTTTTTATTTTTTTATAGAGGGATATAGGAGTATCCATGCTAACAACCAACATGATATCAAAGTTTGGATTTCTCAAATTATATTCCTATCCTAATGGGATTGTGACCATAGAAAGTAATTGGTGTCCTGGTTTAGCTAGCTAATGTTATAAATAATAAAATGAATCCATTGGAACACTCTCCTTCTTATATGAATGTGAACATTATGGTTTAATCCATTATTTTAAGGAAAGGATGCATACCATTATATTATTGTATGATCACTAATCCTAGTGCAATTCAAAAAAACAATTGATATGATTATCAATGAACTCAAATTTCAAATACAAAAGCATTCATAAAATAAAATTTTACATTGAATGTGATGTTTGATAATGGGGGGGAACTAATCTGGAAATTGAAGTCCAAAGTGGAAATTAATTATTTGGAATGAGCTGGATTAAATAAAATATATCACAATTAATATTTTACTACAACCATCTATAATAAATCGGGGAGGGGCATTCATATACAAAATGAAAATTTAGATGAGTCTATAAGTATTTTGAAAACATAAAATTTGCTACTTGGAATGTATTTAGCTTCATAATGAACACCAATTGTATTTTAGACCATTTAATTAGTATACTAATGAAGAATATTTAAAAAACATTATTAAATATATATATTCATTGTTTAAAACATATTTTCCATTATTATCTTAATGTGAAGTTAGAGATTATTCACTATCAAGGATCATGGGGGGATGAAGTCACAATGAATAAAATGGAGTTTTTATTTTGATGATCAATAAATAAATATCGTTTTATAATTTAAACCCAACATTTTTTTAAGAACCCAAATCTTTTTTTTAGGTATGTTTTTTCTTTTTCTATAGTTTTTAAAAAAATGGGAGTTTCCTTAAAAATTTGATGTTCAAGCCATGTACTTTACGAGTACAAGTCGTGTACTCGGTTACGATGGGTATCCGTGTTCTGGTCATGTAGAGGCCTTGTAGACAGCCATGTATGATAACCTGGAGGCCACCAAATACAGGGTACAGAAATAGAAAATACACTCTGTGTACTCCAAAAGTACATGCCATGTATGTTTTTTTCATTAAACACATTGGGGTCACGTCGGATGGAAAGAACAACCTCCGTTTAGGTCTCGTTCATCCGAAGGAGTCCGTATGGACACAAATCTTCGAAGAACCCCCGAGACACCATACATCCTCGTATTCTAAAACTGTTGATTTCATTTTAATCCCATCATTTATTTCTCCATTATCCTAGATAATCATCTTCTGATTTCTCCTTTCTTGTGATATATCGTGGGTTGAACATTTTAGATGGTTTCTTTGATCTACAACATTCTAAGGAGATTCAATGTTCGAGATTCAAGTATATTGATCTCCTAAATTCGACGTAGTTGGAATGTGGCTCTTTATTGAATTTCATTGAGTTTTATGTGCAAATTTTCCCAAAACCCTAGAACGGGGTATTGCACGTTTACCGTTTTCGCCCTATTGTTTTATTGCTATGCTGGAATGCATAAGTAGATGTTTATTGATTGTGAATAGGGTAAAATATTATACATTGTATGTATTACCATGCATGTTTTTCCTGTTTGGACCTATAGGTCTTGATTGACTATTAGGTTGTTGTTTAATTTCACATGCCTAGTATTATAGGATGGTGTGACTTCTGTTTTGTTGTGTTGTTGTGCTGTAAAATGGTAGACAATTATTTCTTAAGGTATACCTTGGTCGTTACACACTGAAACACATTCTGTACATACATGAGGCTATGAGAACCTGGTGTGTAGACCATTTTGGGAATAAATGTTGAGGGCTTCATTAGAGTGTCTTTATAATTTACGATGTGAGACCATAGGGGGAATTAATATTCAATGCCTCCTCAGCGTGTTTTTAGTTCCTCAATGTGGGACACAAATGGAATTTTAGGTATGTTCTTCCCTAGAGAACCTTTATTTATGGTATGAGACTATAGGGGGGAATTGATGGTGAGTTCTTCCTCAAATATTCTATGCTTAAGTTGTACCATAATGTTTATATTGAGTATACTACCCAGAGAGTTGTTTGAACTTGTTAGGGAGGACTGGAGGGGATATAATGTGAGAACTTCGTAGAGGGTTACCATGTGTTTATCTTCATGCGTGCATTGTTAGGTAGGACAAGAGGGGTTGGAATTAGAGTGCATCTGAGAGGGTTACCTATTTTTTACCTACTTGATAGTTCTTTCTTGATTATGTACTATGATATGTTTACTGTTGAGTACCTTCCTTTATACTACATTCTGAACTTTTTCATGCCATATACTCCTTGACTGTGAGGCACAGATCCCATGGTGGTTTCCTAATGGGATTAGTATCACACCCTTTTTGGACCATGATTTTGGGCCCAAACAAATTATATTTTTTTCGGGTACAAATAATGTCAAGCGCCCTTCTACTTCAAGTACATGATTTTCTAGGGAGCTGGTGAGCATGGGACCAAGCTATAGTTGTGATGCTAAGTAGTTTTTTCTCTTTTCATTTTTACATTGGTTTAGTACTATTTGTAATCCAGCATTGTGACTTTATTGGTTGTTTTCCTAGACATATGAATCATTCATAATTTATATATATGTTCTCCAGTTATTTCATTTTTTCAGTCTTCCACTGTTTTCTATTGATGGATATTTCCAACTTCCGATATTGTATGTATTTGTATACTTACCCATTGTACTCTGTCAATGAAGTAATATTTTCCCCACTATCACACTCATGTCCCTTAATGCTAGTCGGAAACCTCTGGCATTTGGGGAAATGCTCTAGAGGCCATGTGACTGACCAGGTACGAGTCATCTATGGGTGGATTCTGGAATCAGGATGTTATAAAGTGGTGTTAGAGGAATTATTTTCTATGGACATACTGTATGAACACTTTAGCTATGGATATGAATGAATATGTACTTGGTAATAATATGTACCCAGTAAAAGCTAACATATGTACAGGGAAAATCCAACCTACCTCATTTATTGGAATTTTTCAGTTTTACCCGAGTACAATTGATTTTATTTTAGATAGAGTGATTAAAAAGATTTGTGTGGTTATTTTGGATATTATTGAGGATCTATTTCTATCGCAATCCGATGAGATTATTGTATACCATCTCATGCATTAAATATGCACTTGTCAGAAATCACATTTAATGCATTCTTGCAATTCCATTTAGGATGAATTATAGATTTCATGTTTTTTTGATTGATATTATGTAGAATATGAATGTTGTTGTGGTAGACTCCTTGATAAACATTCTTGATTTTTTAGGGTATTTTTTTTGCATGGTTTTCATTGATTAAACACCAAAATTTGGTTCTTGAGGTGTTATGGGCTATCATGGACTTGAATTTGGTGGATCATTGACTTGTAACCTTGTTATAACATAATTAAGATTCCAAAAATTGATTCGTTGGGTGTATGGGCTCTCACAGATCGCAATGTGGCACTTTTAGTGTTTTCTTGGTTCTGGAGTAGTTTCTCGAGCTTACTATCTAGGAAAAACCAGAATAAATGAAATGTAGTGATATGTACATGCCATGTCTTCTTTTGTCTAGGAAGAAACTATTTTTCTTAAGTACAGACCAGGTAGTTAATGTACACGCAGTGTACTTACTGTACACAACGTGTAGTCTCTAACCATGTCATAGGCCATGTGGGAAGAGATATAAGATAGGGAATGTCTAGTGGGATCATGTTGTATACGAGTCGAACATGATGTGTAGTGTCGACCCTGTGTCCGCACATGTAACCAAAAAAACAGACATATAAGGCCTTAAGCAATACACACTGTTTCTATGATGAACAAGCCATGTAGACTGACCTAGGTACTCGACCATGACATGAACCAAGCGGGTTGGTGTTATCCCTTCACATACACACATTTTCCACTTTGAAAACACCATGTAGTGTGAGCCCTATGTCTGGCCGTGTTACTAACAACATGAGCCGGGTTAATATTATCTAGTACACTCTTTTTCTATCTTGTCTGGGGTGTTACACGATCTGTTTAGGAAGGATTACACACCCATGTAAATGACTTACGAGAAAATATCGTGTAGCAAATGTACATGTCGTGTAGTCATGTTTTGTAAATCATGAATTCCTTCTATCTCTTGTTCCCTTCTTAAATCATTGTTTCTGTCCACGATGACCATGATACAATGGTGTGTGCTTGACCTTGAAGTGTCGTGCTACCGAGACGTCATCCGGTTCTGC
Source organism: Viscum album (assembly GCA_963277665.1). Classification (NCBI taxonomy): domain Eukaryota; kingdom Viridiplantae; phylum Streptophyta; class Magnoliopsida; order Santalales; family Viscaceae; genus Viscum; species Viscum album. The sequence continues at coordinate 1,782,988,438 of OY728121.1, read as the reverse complement.
ACTGGTTTCCAGAGGGTGATCAAACACCAGACATGGCAGATCAGGGATTACCTGCAGATCCCCTAGTTGTGCCAGCCTTTGCACCTGCTGTTGTACCTGACATAGGTGTGGACACACAGTTCCATGAGGGATTTCTGAGGATGATGCAGACCTATCAGGGAGAACCACCTCCTGCCCTGTCAATGGATGATTTGAGGCGGGATTTCCAAAAGCAGCATCCTACCACATTCTCAGTTGATGGAGCACCCCAGGCTACAGAGTCAGGGATTGAAGCCATGCTTATGATATTTCAGCATCAAGAGAGACATCCAATGATGAGGGTCAATATCACTTCCTCTATTCCATGAGACTTATCCAAGAGGTGGTGGGATGATCTCATAGGTCAGACACCATCAGGTTATGGCATGGGATGCATTGGAGTGCATCTTTAATGACTAATTCTATCCAGATACCCTGAGGTCCAATCGAACCTCAGAGTTTATGAGTCTGGAGCAGGGTACACATTTTTTTATGGAGTATTCCAATCGCTTTACCTAGCTACAATGCTTCACACCATTTCTAGGAGTTTATCAGTTGATCATGGAATGATAGTTCGAGGATGGACTGAGGCACGACATCTCATCATAGGTGAACATATTCCGGTTAGCTTCAATCACTTTTATCATCAACCAGGTGCTGATCACAGAGCACAATCTGAGGGATTACAGAGTTGTGAGCTAGGGGTGCTAAACATCTGGATTTAGAATTCCTCTTACTGATAGTAGGAAGCATTGTTGGGCATCCTCACGCAGTGATCTGAAGAGGCAACTCACTTCTTCTGGTAGCCAGGTGGTGTGCTACCAGTGCGGATGGAGTGGGCATATGAGGCCACACTACCGAAGAGACCCAGTGTAGTGAGGATCATGAGGCCATATAGGTCACCTTCATTTCTTCTGTCAGATCATTTGTACAAAATCTCGTGATATGGGCTCTAGTATGACTCCTCGTTCAGGAGAAGCACCACCAGTTTCTCACCAGTTAGGGAACTGGAGTTCTTCTGGATGTTCAGGCTGAGGTGGAGGTGATGGTCGTGGTGGTCAGTAACATGTATTTGAGTGACAACAATTTCAATCAGCTCAAAGTGGTCAAGAAGGGTCACAAGGCCAGGGAGCAGGCCGAACTTTTGCAGTGGACTAGACCCAACGGTAGTAGGATCTTGAATCTTATATCGTTCGAGGTATGATCTTAGTTGCCTCAGTTTTAGATTCTGTTCTTTTTGACATAGGGTCTTCCCATATCTTTTTATCTATTTCTGTCATGGAGAGCTTTGATATTTGTATCTTTTCTTCTACTGATATCTTTACACTAGACACACCTTTGGGGTATAGGACAACAAGTGTATGTTAGTGTAAGATGTTTCTTATAGAGGTTGGTGGGTGTAACTTATTATGGGACCTATATGTCTTAGAGATGACATGATATGATGTCATTCTCAGAATGGTCTAGGTAGTTCCCTTCCAGTTATTTGTCGTCTGTTATCACTGCAGGGTGAGTTCCACATCACTAGAGGGAATATAGTTTCTTCGTAAGTGCGAGTGGGATGTCTAGGTGAGCTGAGTGGGTCTACATCATCATGGGTTAGTATGAGTTACATCCCAGATTTCTTGTTTATATATGGATGATCAGGGTACTTTTCAGTTAGTTTTTTCTCCATTGGTGGATCGTTTCAGGGATGTCTTTACAAAGGAATTTTCAGGTTTTCCTCTGAAGTGTGAGGTATACTTTTCTATTGATATTGTGTGAGGAGTGGAACCGGTGTCCATTCCTCCTTACAGGATGTCTACACCAGAGTTGCAGGAGCTCAAGAAGCAGTTGGAGGAGTTGTAGGTAGGGGGTTTCATCTGACCCAATACTTCTTATTGGGGTTCGCCTACCCTTTTGGTGAAGAAAGCAGAAGGCACCCTCTGGATTTGTGTGGATTATCGGATGTTGAACCAGCTGACGGTCAAAAACTGATATCCTTTACCAAGAATTGATGATATCTTTTATTATATTCGAAGATCCTGGGTGTTCTCAAAGATTGACTTGAGATTTTCTTATCATCAGTTGTGAGTTAGACCATCATATATACCTCTCACAGCCCTTCAATGTAGCTATGGTCTATATGAGTATATGGTCATGCCGTTTTGCCCCACGAACATGCATGTTGTTTTCATGGAACTAATGAACTGAGTGTTCTATCCATACTGGGATTCCTTCGTCTTGGACTTCATGGACTATATCTTGGTGTACTATCATACATTAAATGACTATGCAACCCATCGTGGGATCATTTTGAGGACATAAATGGAGCATTAGTTATAGGCTATGCTCTACAATTTCCACATTTTAATGGATCAGATTTACTTGTTGTGTCATTTCATCTCAGAGACAGGAGTGTCAGTAGACCCAGTGAAAGTGAGTGCAGTAGTTTCCTGGGAGCTGCCGAATAAAGTGTTTTAGGTGCAGAGCATTCTAGGGCCAGTTGGATACTACATACGTTTTATACAGGACTTATAATGATTAGATGCACCGCTGGTGAGATTGGCTAAGAAAGGTGTGTATATATTATGGTCATATTCTTATAAGTCATCCTTTTAGAAGATGAAAGTGAGGTTGACTTCTTCCCTGATACTAGTATTTCAAGATCTGGGAAAGAGCTATACTATTTATTATGATGCTTTAGGTATAGGTCTGGGAGCTGTTCTTATGCAGGGGGAAGGATTCATTGCATACAGGTCTCTGCAGTTACATCCTCATGAGAAGAACTACTCGACACACGATCTGATGTTGGCAGTGGTTGTTCATGCCTTATGTTTTCAAGACATTACATTCAGGGAGATAATTTTGTGGATTTCACTGACCATAAGAGTCTCAAGTACATCATCACTCAGCATGATCAGAATTTGTGACTGAGAAGAGGGGTTGAGTACCTTCAGTCTTCCGATATTGAGCTTGCCTACATGTCTGGGAAATGAAACGTAGTGGCTGATGCATTGAGATTGAGGACTGAGAGACAGGCAGTTTTGGATGCCAGTAGTGACTAGCAGCTTATTTCTCTTTTCTCTGAGATGCATTTGGAGGTGCACAATAGACATGGGAAAAATTTTCTATCCTCTATAGTTGTTACCTATACATTTATAGATCGAGTGTGACTGAGGCAACTATCATTTTCTTATGGACTAGTCCTAAGAGAGAGTGTGTTATCAGAAGACCCTATTCCTGGATGAACCAAAGGCGAGGATGAGATCTTACATTTCTAAGGGCACGTACGGGTGCTAGCAGACATACTTGAGGAGCTGATGTGGGCTTTTTATTCATCAGGTTGGGTTGCTCAACTTTTCATCACTAAAATGTATTGTGATCTACACTATTAGTACTAGTGGAAAGTTAAGAAGAGGGATGTTTCCAGTTTTGTCATGATGTGTTCCACATGTCAGTAGGTTAATGCGGAACATCAGTGACCAATAGGGCTTCTAAAACAGTTACCCATTCCTGAGTGGAAGTGGAATGAAATCATGATGGATTTCATGATAGGGTTGTCAAGGTCATCTTGTTGGAATGATTTAGTTTGGGTTTTCATTGACAGACTCACGAAGGTCGCTCACTTCTTGCCGATCAAGGAGAACTTCATTGTTGATGAGATGGGGTGTTTGTTCATTTGAGATATTTTTAAATCTCGATGGAGTTCCACAATAAATTGTTTATAATAGGAAGGTTTGTTTTACTTCTCGAGTCTGGCAGGGGCTTCAGAACGCTTTTGGTATAGAGGTACATTTGAGTAAAGAATACCACCCCAAGTAGATGGCCAATCCGAGTGTACGATTCGGGTGCTTGAGGACATGCTCGGATCATGCATCTTCTATTTTGGAGGATCTTGGGAGAATAATATTCTTTTTGTGGAGATTTCCTACAACAATAGTTTTCAAGAAACTATTCATATGGCACCTTATGAGGATTTTTACAGTTGCCCATTCCGATCACACTTATGTTGCATAGAGGTAGGAGAGGTAGCATTGATGGGACCTCGTATTGTTCAGGAGACCATAGAGAAGATAGAGATGATTAAAAAGAGGATGGCTACTACAAAGTCTCGATAGAAGTCTTATGCCGATCAGCGGATATGACCTTTGGAGTTCGAGGTCGGGGATTAGTTTTTTCTACATGTCACACCGAAGTTGGGACACAAGAGGATCAGGAGATATGGCAACCATTCGCCGAGGTATTTTGGTCCATTTGAGTGGTTGAAGAGAATCAAGATGATTGCTTATCAGTTGTAGTTACCTCATATGTACCGAACTATGCAAGATGTTTTCCACATTTATCATCTTCGACATTACTTTTCAGAACCGTATAATGTCTTAAAACCTGAGGAGGTTGAGTTGGAAGAGGATGAATCATTTGAGGAGCATCTTATCTGGATTTTCTATCACAGTATAGGGGTTCTTCATGGACAGTCTGTTCTTCTGGTGATAGTGATATGGTCGCACGGGGGGGTATAAGACGAGACTTGGGAGTGGGAGGCCGATGTATGAGCTGAGTGGGTAGAGTTTCTCAAGGTTTCTTCTTCTACACCACATTGCTAGGGAAATTCGAGGATTAATTTATTTATGGGGGGATGTCTGTATGAACTCAGATCTTCTTTTTCGGTATGTTTATCCTTTTTCCAGAGTTTTTGAGAAAAGTGGTGTTTTTGAAACATTTTTATGTACAAGCCATGTAATTTGTGAGTACACACCGTGTACTTGGTTACCATAGGTGCCATATGCTGGTCGTGTAGTGACCTTGCACACACCCATGTGTGGCGACATAGTGGCTGCCTAATGCGGAGTACGGAAACAACAAGTACATGCCATGTACTCCAAATGTACACTCCATGTATCTTGTTTTTTTTTCATTAAGTGCACCGGGGTCTCGTCTAATGGACAAAACAACCTTCATTTAGGTTTCATTTTATGAAAGAGTTTGTACGACCACAGATCATCGACTAAACCCCGATCCTCCATCCGTCCTCCAATTTGAACATTGTTCATTGTGTTGGAATCGCATCGGGGGGTTCTCCTTTCTCCTAGAGCACCATATTTTGATTTCTCTTTTCTCATGAGATATCATGGATTGAAAATTTTATACGTTTTCATAGATCTATATAATTATAAGGAGATTCAAGCTTCAAGGATGACATATAAAGATATCATAACCCTGAGGTAGGGGTTTTGTGCCTTTCTGTTGAAATTCGTTGTGTTTTATGTGAAAATTTTCCCAATACCCATGAATGTGGTATGGTTCGTTTACCATTTTATCCCTATTGTTTCTCTACTATGCTGTTATGCTTGAGAAGATGTTTATTGTTTGTGAATTGGGTGAATTTTTGTTCTTTGGATGTATTTCCCATGAATGTTTTTTCCTGTTTGGACCTTTGGGTCTTGATTTCCTATTAGGCTTATGTTTACTTTCCCATACCTAGTATTGTAGGATGATGTGCCTATTGTTCAGTTCTCCAGTTGTGCTGTAGAAAGCTAGAGAAGTTTTTCTTGATTTTTACCTTAGCCGTTATGCACTACTACACTTTCTTGACTTACACAGGTCCATGAGAACCTATTGTATACACCATAGGGATAATGGGTGTTGAGGGCTTCTCTAGAGTGTCTTTATAATTTATGATGTGAGACTATAGGGGGAATTGACGTTGATTCCTTCCTCAGAGTATACGTAGGTCCTCGACATGGGCCACATAGGGAATGTGACATAATGCTTCCCTAAAGCACCCATAGTTAAGATATGAGACTATAGGGGGAATTGACGATGACTGCTTCCTCAGAGAGTCTATTATTAAGTTGATCCAAATGGGTTAGACTAGGTGTATTTCCCATAGGGTCGCTTGAAGTTTTTAGGTAGGACACGATGAGATAGGCTGTGAGTAATTTCATGAGGGTCACCTTATATTTAGTTGCTTAATTGTCTTGTTAGGTAGGACCATAGGGGTTAGACTAAGAGTGCTTCCTAGAGGGATACCTATTTGTTTACCTGCTTGTTAGTTATTGCTTGATACTAAACTCTGTATGGATTACTGTTGAGTACCTTTCTACTGAATGCTTTATTTACTTTTTCCTACTATATACTCCTTCACTGTTAGGAATACATCTTGTGGTGGATGCTTACAGGGTTTAGTCTCACACCCTATTTGGGGCCTGATTTTTGGCCCAAACAGATTATATTGTTGAATTATAGATAAGGGCAAGCACCCTTCTACTTCAGGTACATGAGTTTCTATGGTGCTGTGGAGCATGGGACCAAGCTATGCTTATGACGTTGAGGAGATATTTCTATTTTATTTTGTACTTTGGTTTAGTATTATTTGTATTCTTGCATTGCGATTTGTTTGGATGTTTTCCTAGACATATGTATCATGCATAATTTATATATATTTTCTCAAGTTGTTTCATTATTACATTCTTCTTCTTTTTACTATTGTTGGCTATTTTTGGCTTCCTCTATTATATGTATTTGATTAAATCTGAAGTGTACTCTGCAAATGAGGCCATAGTTTCCCCATTATCACACCCATGGCCCTCACTGCTAGTCGACAACCTCTGATGTTCGAGGAAATGCGCTTGAGGCTATGTGACCAACTGTGTACGGGGTGCCGATGGGTGGCTTCTAGAACTGGGACATTACAATAGTATTTGTAAAAAATTTGGTAATAATTATACAAGAAACTATCTTAATGGACATATGAGATAATATAATTCTGAAAATTGGGGCATTAAGATAAATAATGTTATGGGTAGATGAGAAATTCATCTAATGATAAGGATGAAAATAAGTTTAATATAAGCACACATCATGTAGTCTAGTATTTCAACTATATTGAACAATAATTTTTGGGAGTCAATTACTTAATCAAAGGTTTTTAATTGAAAATTCAGTGAAACAACCTCTATGTAAAAGATATAAATAAATTGTACATTCTATATCAGGAGATGAGGTTTATTTGAGAATTATTTTTTTGAAAATATGTCGGTTAATAATTTAGGTAGAGTAAAAATGATTTTTTTTCAATATAATCTTTCATATATTGAATTTTAGTAATACTATTTTAACACAACCTTAAAAATTGGGTTTATATTATTGGTGAGAACCAAAAAATGGGGAATTTATTAAGATTAAATTGTATAATTCTTCCCTACTCAATTTTTGTACCCTTACTATAAATCTACTTATTAATCCTTTAGTTGATTTTGATACAATATTTGTAATGTTTTTTTACTTAAATAAATACAACCACATTTATCGATATAAGTGGATCACTCATCACATCTTGAGTTATCCTAAGATTATATAGAATATTAATGTTCAGTATTAGTACCATTTTGATTCATCGTCTAATTTTTAGATATTATTTATATATGTATAAAAATATCTAAATAAAATGATTGAGGTAAATGATATAATAATTTATAAATACATTCCCAATTTGAGGGGTTATATTAATGTATTCCCTATAGAATTCCCTAGTTCTCCACAATTTCAAAAGATGATTTCTATGTTTATCAAAATATTGGAGCATTTCAAACATAAAATTTGCATATGGGATGCCTACCAGTTTAATTGAGGAATTTTAGACGTAGTTTCAAAATAATATTGAAAATGTAATTATATGTCTACGTTCATTACCATATCATGAACTATTCTTGTTCATAAAGAATAATTATTGGCCAATGTTCTCTTAAATTGAGTATTTGTAACTGAAAAATATAGAATAATGAACAAGTATCCCCAGGAATGGATATATGACATATTTTAACAACAATGTGGGGATTAGGGAAAAGAATAAAATAGGCATACCTCCTTGTTATTAATGGTTCACCATATACAATATGACCATCATTAGACCATGAGAGAACAATTGATTGGTAGGGAATCAACTAAAAGATGATATGGAATATAGGATCGAGCCATAAAGAAAAATTTAGGAATTCCAAAATTAAAGAATCACAATGTTCTTTATTTTTAAAATGTAATACAATAATTATAGTTTTGAAATAATAGATATGTATGTAGGGTTTTCAAATCATCATGAAAATGTTGCAACCAGATTTCATTTTTATGACATCTACTTTTCATCATATTATTAAAAATGATTTTTAAATCCTATAATGTTAAGCATAAGAATTCATTAGAAAATTTAATTAATATAAAAAAGGATTCCTTTGAAATATATTATATAATGTGATATTTAAAACCATTACCATGAAAAACATTAGTAAAGATAATGATAATCTTTGGGAACTTCATAACTCTATTGGTTTATCGGGGTACATGGATCATTGTATTATTGGTAATATAATAATGGACACCATGGGATATCACCTGATCATGCCTACCAATCACAATCATAAATGTTTTGTTAGTGTTACCACATAATCCAGTTGGGTATATAGGGCCATTGATGTACATTATCCCCATGGGTTATAGAAAAAATCGTCCCAACATGATACCCAAGAATCTCATGCGATATAACATTCCAATTCATGGATGTTTAAATATTTTTACAGAAAAAAATATTCAATACTATTCAATTTTTACTCCCACATGTCATAAAACTGACATAAAATAAATCTAATGGGGAAATCCATTTAAATTTTTTCAAAAACACCAAATCACATTTTATATCACAAATTACACACACCATACCATTTTGAATACTAATGGGTAGTTTAAATTAAATTATGATACACTCTAATATGGAAAACATGATTGAATAAGAAGACACATGATGGAAGAATATTTATTTGTTTTAAAACAAATTGAAATTAATTGTATTATATTCACAATCATTTTTTCATAGCATATACATAATATATAATAAAAGAATAATACATTTAAATAATTAACATATTTGAAGAATTCATGTTATATGTTTATATATAGAGAACCTACCTAAAAAAAAGATTTTATTGATAATGAAAACCCAAAATTTCTCCACGCATACTCTCATATAAATCATTATATATATATATATACTCTTTCAAATAATATACCTACTCCCCCTCCCTAACTGAATATTTTTAAGTATGATATATATATATACATATATTATTTCTACTATATAGACGTGATAGTTTCCTTTACCAACAGTTTTTTGAAGCTATCTCTATGAGGCCAAAAGCTTATTAGAAAAATATTATAGACCAAAAAATTACATAAACCATATACATAATTCTAGAAAAATATAAAAACAGAAGAAACTATACCAAAAAACAAATTTGACTCCATTACGATTAATGTTCATGGAAATAAATGATTCTAATGGGACTCAATAACCCTATACATCACGAATCATAAAATAGAATACCCAAAAATCATGTTATTTTTTAACTGTTGCATGCTAAACAAAGTGTAGGGAAATAAAAAAAAACAAAAAATGAAGAATAATGATGTCAAAAAAATAATCCTACAAAGAGGGATCAATCATGATATCATTATGAAACCTTACTAATTGAAGGTGAATGGAGGTGGATGTAATGCAAATAAAGAATCTTTTATGGGTGTTACTCAAGGGAGCATAAGAGTATTAGGGAATGTGTGAGTATGAGAACCCCATTTAAGGTTTTAAAATATAATAATAGTAGTAATAATAGTATTTTTTTATTAATATTACTAAAAAATTCAACAAACCTATAAATTCATGCAGTTCTAAAGAAAATGGGCCAATGATGGTGTGATTTTCCATGAAGGTGGAGTGGACAAACAATTTCTGAGGCCCAACGAATGGCCTTGGTTAGATATATGTAGCCTAGATAGAGACAACATCCAAAATTCACAGTTTTTCTTCTACTCAAACACACTTTCCCCTACCTATGTATAACACCAAAAATATTTATGTTATGTTTCATAAAAAATTATTTCAATTCATTATATTGCACAAAAAATTTAGTGACTGTGAAATAAAACGAGTTATTATAATTTTATAAACAAAATAGATATAACATATATATTAAACATGAGTTCTCCACTTCCATGAATTGTATTTCAAAAAACTCACAGAAATGTTTGTTATTAGTATGATATTTACAGTACAATAGGATTAACTATATTAGTTGGAGAATAGTAACTTGACCCTCTTAAAGAGTAAATTTCCAGTTATGTACAAAAATAACAAATTTATTAATATTAAATAATGTAATTGAAGTGAAACCTCACCCATTATTGTATAAATAAATGTTGGAATCTTAAATATGAATGTATGATATAATTATATTAAATAAATGTTTTAGAAGTTTTAAATTAAGTATTTTTATGCTTAAATGTTTATTAATAATTTTATTATTCATATAATGGTTCAAATGGAAATTTCTTTCATAAAAATTATTCAAAAAATCAAATTTATTTGGTCTTATTTTTTATGTATAATTTTGTGAGGGCTTTGTAAATTTGGTAGTGTGTTATTAAATGAGTTTTTAATATTAAGATATAATTTTTCCAGTAAATGATGATTTTATTTAAAAATTAATGTAATCACACTTTGAAAATAATTTTCATAAATTAGTGTTATTTTATAGAATCTACACATCAAAATATTTTTATGGTGAATTTGTTAGATTTTTTTTGAAATTCAGAATTTTTTTAATAGTAAAGTATAGTAATTTATGGTATATATTCATTATATGAAAAATACACTATTAATTGTGACATAAATGATTTAAAATTCCTTTTAATACTTATATTCACAAATTAGTTTATTTAGTCACATGATTCAACAATATTTCCTATCATGAGAAAAATAATAATATAATTAATTAAATAATGAGTAATGAGCACTCTCCTCCACTATAAAAGTCAACCCTCACCTCTCTTCTCCTAACTCTTCTAAGACATGAATATTTTAAATTATTTTCCCAAATAATCTTACCTATTCTATATGCACATCTATGATCTTTTGTTATTACTAAAAGAACAAAAACCCATTCCTTATGAATGTTCTTAATGAGGTTTTTAAGGTGTAAAATACCCTTCCTTTTTAATTTCATCTTGTTTATTTTATTAAACATTTCTCAACTTATCTAGAAAAATGTTCATGATAACAATAGTATAATATATATACTGGAATGAAATCATATTTATGTTATACCCATCAAAAAACTAATTTATCTCACTCTTTTATTTTAAAACAAAATCATCATTTCTGAGTTGTCGATTTACAACCTTCGTTGGCAAGGAATTTTCATTAATAAACTTTTACATAAAGGATGGTAATTAAAAACAATTATAGTTGGACCAGATCATGAAATATGTATTATGTCCTCTGTAAAATTATGGAAGAATTATATATATAATATTAATTTATTAAACAAAACTGGTGTTTAATGATAAAAAAGATGCCCAAAATAAGAGGGATGTTTCCAGTTTTGTCATGATGTGTTCCACATGTCAGCAGGTTAATGCGGAACATCAGTGACCAATAGGGCTTCTAAAACAGTTACCCATTCCTGAGTGGAAGTGGAATGAAATCATGATGGATTTCATGACAGGGTTGTCAAGGTCATTTTGTTGGAATGATTTAGATTGGGTTTTCATTGACAGACTCACGAAGGTCGCTCACTTCTTGCCGATCAAGGAGAACTTCATTGTTGATGAGATGGGGTGTTTGTTCATTTGAGATATTTTTACATCTCGATGGAGTTCCACAATACATTTTTTATAATAGGAAGGTTTGTTTTACTTCTCGAGTCTGGCAGGGGCTTCAGAACGCTTTTGGTATAGAGGTGCATTTGAGTAAAGAATACCACCCCAAGTAGATGGCCAATCCGAGTGTACGATTCAGGTGCTTGAGGACATGCTTGGAGCATGCATCTTCTATTTTGGAGGATCTTGGGAGAATAATATTCTTTTTTGTGGAGATTTCATACAACAATAGTTTTGAAGAAACTATTCATATGGAACCTTATGAGGATTTTTACAGTTGGCCATTCTGATCACACTTATGTTAGATAGAGGTAGGAGAGGTAGCATTGATGCGACCTCGTATTGTTCAGGAGACCATAGAGAAGATATAGATGATTCAAAAGAGGATGGCTACTACACAGTCTCGATAGAAGTCTTATGCCGATCAGCGGATATGACCTCTGGAGTTTGAGGTCAGGGATTAGTTTTTTCTACATGTCACACCGAAGTTGGGACACAAGAGGATTAGGAGATATGGAAACCATTCGCCGAGGTATTTTGGTCCATTTGAGTGGTTGAAGAAAATCAAGATGATTGCTTATCGGTTGTAGTTACCTCATATGTACCGAACTATGCATGATGTTTTCCACATTTATCATCTTCGACATTACTTTTCAGAACCGTATAATGTCTTAAAAGATGAGGAGGTTGAGTTGGAAGAGGATGAATCATTTGAGGAGCATCTTATCTGGATTTTCTATCGCATTATAGGGGTTCTTCATGGACAATCTGTTCTTCTGGTGATAGTGATATGGTCGCACGGGGGGTATAAGACGAGACTTGGGAGTGGGAGGCTGATGTATGAGCTGAGTGGGTAGAGTTTTTCAAGTTTTCTTCTTCTACACCACATTTCTAGGGAAATTCGAGGATGAATTTATTTATGGGGGGAAGTCTGTATGAACTCAGATCTTCTTTTTCGGTATGTTTATCCTTTTTCCGGAGTTTTTGAGAAAAGTGGTGTTTTTGAAACATTTTTATGTACAAGCCATGTAATTTATGAGTACACACCGTGTACTTGGTTACCGTAGGTGCCAAATGCTGGTCATGTAGTGACCTTGCACACACCCATGTCTGGCGACTTAGAGGCTGCCTAATGCGGAGTACGGAAACAACAAGTACATGCCATGTACTCCAAATGTACACTCCATGTATCTTGTTTTTTCATTAAATGCACTGGGGTCTCTTCTAATGGACAAAAAAACCGTCATTTTGGTTTCGTTTGTATGAAAGCGTTTGTACGACCACAGATCATCGACTAAACCCCGATCCTCCATCCTCCCTCCAATTTGAACATTGTTCATTGTGTTGGAATCGCATCGGGGAGTTCTCCTTTCTCCTAGAGCACCATATTTTTATTTCTCTTTTCTCATGAGATATCATGGTTTGAACATTTTATACATTTTCATAGATCTATATAATTATAAGGAGATTCAAGCTTCAAGGATAGAATATAAAGATATCATAACCCCGAGGTAGGGGTTTTGTGCCTTTCTGTTGAAATTCGTTGTGTTTTATGTGAAAATTTTCCCAATACCCATGAATGTGGTATGGTTCGCTTACCGTTTTAGCCCTATTGTTTCTCTACTATGCTGTTTTGCTTGATAAGATGTTTATTGTTTGTGAATTGGGTGAATTTTTGTTCTTTGGATGTATTTCCCATGAATGTTTTTTCCTGTTTGGACATTTGGGTCTTGATTTCCTATTAGGCTTATGTTTACTTTCCCATACCTAGTATTGTAGGATGATGTGACTATTGTTCAGTTCTCCAGTTGTGCTGTAGAATTCTAGAGAAGTTTTTCTTGATTTTTACCTTAGCCTTTATGCACTACTACACTTTCTTGACTTACACAGGGCCATGAGAACCTTTTGTATACAACATAGGGATAATGGGTGTTGAGGGATTCTCCAGAGTGTCTTTATAATTTATGATGTGAGACTATAGGGGGAATTGACGTTGATTCCTTCCTCAGAGTATACGTAGGTCCTTGACATGGGACACATAGGGAATGTGGCATAATGCTTCCAAAGAGCACCCATAGTTAAGATATGAGACTATAGGGGGAATTGACGATGACTGCTTCCTCAGAGAGTCTATTCATAAGTTGATCCAGATGGGTTAGACTAGGTGTATTTCCCATAGGGTCGCTTGAATTTTTTAGGTAGGACACGATGAGATAGGCTGTGAGTAATTTCATGAGGGTCACCTTATATTTAGTTGCTTGCTTGTCTTGTTAGGTAGGACCATAGGGGTTAGACTAAGAGTGCTTCACAGAGGGATACCTATTTGTTTACCTGCTTGTTAGTTATTGCTTGATACTAAACTCTGTATGGATTACTGTTGAGTACCTTTCTACTGAATGCTTTATTTACTTTTTCCTGCCATATACTCCTTCAATGTTAGGCATACATCTTGTGGTGGATGCTTATAGGGTTTAGTCTCACACCCTATTTGGGGCCTGATTTTTGGCCCAAAAGATTATATTGTTGAATTATAGATAAGGGCACGCACCCTTCTACTTCAGGTACATGAGTTTCTATGGAGCTGTGGAGCATGGGACCAAGCTATGCTTATGACATTGAGGAGATATTTCTATTTTATTTTGTAATTTGGTTTAGTATTATTTGTATTCTTGCATTGTGACTTGTTTGGATGTTTTCCTAGACATATGTATCATGCATAATTTATATATATTTTCTCAAGTTGTTTCATTATTACATTCTTCTTCTTTTTTCTATTGTTGGATATTTCTGGCTTCCTCTATTTTATGTATTTGATTAAATCTGAAGTTTACTCTGCAAATGAGGCCATTGTTTCCCCATTATCACACCCATGGCCCTCACTGCTAGTCGACAACCTCTAATATTCGAGGAAATGCGCTTGAGGCTATGTGACCAACTGTGTGCGGGGTTCCAATGGGTGGCTTCTCGAAAAGGGACGTTACAATAGTATTTGTAAAAATTTTTGTAATAATTATACAAGAAACTATCTTAATGGACATATGAGATAATATAATTCTGAAAATTGGGGCATCAAGATAAATAATGTTATGGGTAGATGAGAAATTCTTCTAATTATAAGGGTGAAAATAAGTTTAATATAAGCACACATCATGTAGTCTAGTATTTCAACTATATTGAACAATAATTTTTGGGAGTCAATTACTTAATCAAAGGTTTTTAATTGAAAATTCAGTGAAACAACCTCTATGTAAAAGATATAAATAAATTGTACATTCTATATCAAGAGATGAGGTTTATTTGAGAATTATGTTTTTGAAAATATGTCGGTTAATAATTTAGGTAGAGTAAAAATGATTTTTTTCAATATAATCTTTCATATATTGAATTTTAGTAATACTATTTTAACACAACCTTAAAAATTGGGTTTATATTATTTGTGAGAACCAAAAAATGGGGAATTTATTAACATTAAATTGTGTAATTCATCCCTACTTAATTTCTGTACCCTTACTATAAATTTACCTATTAATCCTTTAGTTTATTTTGATACAATATTTGTAATGTTTTTTTACATAAATAAATACAACCACATATATCTATATAAGTGGATCACTCATCACATCTTGAGTTATCCTAAGATTTTATAGAATATTAATGTTCAGTATTAGTACCATTTTGATTCATCGTCTAATTTTTAGATATTATTTATTAATGTATAAAAATATCTAAATAAAATTATTGAGGTAAATGATATAATAATTTATAAATACATTCCCAATTTGAGGGGTTATATTAATGTATTCCCTATAGAATTCCCTAGTTCTCCACAATTTCAAAAGATGATTTCTATGTATATCAAAATATTGGATCATTTCAAACATAAAATTTGCATATGGGATGCCTACCAGTTTAATTGAGGAGTTTTAGAAGTAGTTTCAACATAATATTGAAAATGTAATTATATGTCTACGTTCATTACCATATCATGAACTAGTCTTGTTCATAAAGAATAATTATTGGCCAATGTTCCCTTAAATTGAGTATTTGTAACTGAAAAATATAAAATAATGAACAAGTATCCCCAGGAATAGATATATGACATATTTTATCAACAATGTGGGGACTAGGGAAAAGAATAAAATAGGCATACCTCCTTGTTATTAATGGTTCACCATATACAATATGACCATCATTAGACCATGAGAGAACAATTGATTGGTAGGGAATCAACTGAAAGATGATAAAGAATTTAGGCTCGAGCCATAAAGTAAAATTTAGGAATTCCAAAATTAAAAAATCACAATGTTCTTTATTTTTAAAATGTAATACAATAATTATAGTTTTGAAATAATAGATATGTATGTAGGGTTTTCAAATCATCATGAAAATGTTGTAACCAGATTTCATTTTTATGACATGTACTTTTCATCATATTATTAAAAATGATTTTTAAATCCTATAATGATAAGCATAAGAATTCATTAGAAAATTTAATTAATGTAAAAAAGGATTCCTTTGAAATATATTATATAATGTGATATTTAAAACCATTACCATGAAAAACATTAGTAAAGATAATGATAATCTTTGGGAACTCCATAACTCTATCGGTTTATCGGGGTACATGGATTATTTTATTATTTGTAATTTAATAATGGACACCATGGGATATAACCTGATCATGCCTACCAATCCCAATCATAAATGTTTTGTTAGTGTTACCACATAATCCAGTTGGGTATATAGGGCCACTGATGTACATTATCCCCATGGGTAAAAGAAAAAATCTTCCCAACATGATACCCAAGAATCCCATGCGATATAACATTCCAATTCATGGATGTTTAAATATTTTTATAGAAAATAATATTCAATACCATCCAATTATTACTCCCACATGTCATAAAACTGACATAAAATAAATCTAATGGGGAAATCCATTTAAAGTTTTTCAAAAACACTAAATCACATTTTATATCACAAATTACACACACCATACCATTTTGAAAACTAATGGGGAGTTTAAATTAAATTATGATACACTGTAATATGGAAAACATGATTGAATAAAAAGACACATGATGGAAGAATATTTAATTGTTTTAAACAAAATTGAAATTAATTGTATTCTATTGACAATCATTTTTTCATAGCATATACATAATATATAATAAAAGAATAATACATTTAAATAATTAACATATTTGAAGAATTCATGATATATGTTTATATATAGAGAACCTACCTAAAAACAAGATTTTATTGATAATGAAAACCCAAAATTTCTCCACGCATACTCTCATATAAATCATTATATATGTATATATACTCTTTCAAATAATATACCTACTCCCCCTCCCTAACTGAATATTTTTATGTATGATATCAATATATATACATATATTATTTCTACTATATAGACGTGATAGTTTCCTTTACCAACAGTTTTTTGAAGCTACCTCTATGAGGCCAAAAGCTTATTAGAAAAATATTATAGACCAAAAAATTACATAAACCATATTCATAATTCTAAAAAAATATAAAAACAGAAGAAACTATACCAAAATTTTTTTTGACTCCATTATGATTAATGTTCATGGAAATAAATGATTCTAATGGGACTCAATAACCCTATAAATCACGAATCATAAAATAGAATACCCAAAAATCATGTTATTTTTTAACTGTAGCATGCACAACAAAGTGTAGGGAAATAAAACAAACAAAAAATGAAGAATAATGATGTCAAAAAAATAATCCTACAAAGAGGGATCAATCATGATATCATTATGAAACCTTACTAATTGAAGGTGATTGGAGGTGGATGTGATGAAAATAAAGAATCTTTTATGGGTGTTACTCAAGGGAGCATAAGAGTATTAGAGAATGTCTGAGTATGAGAACCCCATTTAAGGTTTTAAAATATAATAATAATAGTAATAATAGTATTTTTTATTAATATTACTAAAAAATTCAACAAACCTATAAATTCATGAAGTTATAAAGAATATGGGCCAATGTTGGTGTGATTTACCCTGAAGGTGGAGTGGAAAAACAATTTCTGAGGCCCAACGAATGGCCTTGGTCAGATATATGTAGCCTAGATAGAGACACTATCCAAAATTCACAGTTTTTCTTCTACTCAAACACACTTTCCCCTACCTATGTATAACACCAAAAATATTTATGTTATGTTTCATAAAAAATTATTTCAATTCATTATATTGCACAAAAAATGAGTGACTGTGAAATAAAACGAGTTATTATAATTATATAAACAAAATAGTTATAACATAGATATTAAACATGAGTTCTCCACTTCTATGAATTGTATTTTAAAAAACTGACAGAAATGTTTGTTATTAGTAAGATATTTACAGTACAATAGGATTAACTATATTAGTTGGGGAATAGTAACTTGACCCTCTTAAAGAGGAAATTTCCAGTTATGTATAGAAATAACAAATTTATTAATATTAAATAATGTAATTGAAGTGAAACCTCACCCATGATTGTATAAATAAATGTTGGAATATTAAATATGAATGTATGATATAATTATATTAAATAAATGTTTTAGAAGTTTTTAATTAAGTATTTTTATGCTTAAATGTTTATTAATAATTTTATAATTTATATAATGGTTCAAAAGGAAATTTCTTTCATAAAAATTATTCAAAAAATCAAATTTATTTGGTCTTATTATTTATGTATAATTTTGTGAGGGCTTTGTAAATTTGGTAGTGAGTTATTAAATGAGTTTTTAATATTAAGATATAATTTTTCCAGTAAATGATGATTTTATTTAAAAATTAATGTACTCACACTTTGAAAATAATTTTCATAAATTAGTGTAATTTTATAGAATCTACACATCAAAATATTTTTATGGTGAATTTGTTAGATTTTTTTGAAATTCATAATTTTTTTAATAGTAAAGTATAGTAATTTATGGTATATATTCATTATATGAAAAATACACTATTAATTGTGCCATAAATGATATAAAATTCCTTTTAATACTTATATTCACAAATTAGTTTATTCAGTCACATGATTCAACAATATTTCCTATCATGAGAAAAATAATAATATAATTAATTAAATAATGAGGAATGACTACTCTCCTCCACTATAAAAGTCAACCCTCACCTCTCTTCTCCTAACTCTTCTAAGACATGAATATTTTAAATTATTTTCACAAATAATCTTACATATTCTATCCGCACATCTATGATCTTTTGTTATTACTAAAAGAACAAAACCCCATTCCTTATGAATGTTCTTAATGAGGTTTTTCAAGGTGTAAAATACCGTTCCTTTTTAATTTCATCTTGTTTATTTTATTAAACATTTCTCAACTTATCTAGAAAAATTTCCATGATAACAATAGTATAATATATAAACTAGAATTATATCATATTTATGTTATACCCATCACAAAACTCATTTATCTCACTCTTTTATTTTAAAACAAAATCATCATTTCTGAGTTGTCGATTTACAACCTTCGTTGACAAGGAATTTTCATTCATAAACTTTTACATAAAGGATGGTAATTAAAAACAATTATAGTTGGACCAGATCATGAAATATGTATTATGTCCTCTATAAAATTATGGAAGAATTATATATATAATATTAATTTATTAAACAGAACTGCTGTTTAATGATAAAAAAGACGCCCAAAATAATCTAAGCAATTATCAATAAGATATTATCTAATGATTCATACTCATACCAAACAAACTAATAATATGTATAAACATTTAAAATTATATATCTTAATTAATAAATTCAATTCATGAAAATTGTACCCATTTTTCTAAAACATCATTACTTATAAATAAGATAACTGATCAATAAAACAAAGGAAACGAAAACTCTAGAACACCCACATTGCCATCCAGTTATGATTCTTCATTTATTTTTCCACTAATAATTAATGGAATTAATTATAAATTATATTTACAATATATTAATTATTTTAACTTATTTTATGGGTTATACTCTTACTTCTGAAATTTTAAAACATCTTCTTCCCACTAGCCCATAAATGTCCCATCAGAGGTCGGTCAACCACCTATGGTGGAATTTACTTGGAAAAAAATAAAACCGTCCTCAAGGATTGGTGTTTCAAAAAATATATAATATATATAAATATAATTGTATGATTTATACAAATATGTAATTAATTATATTAATTTATACTTTACATTTAGATAAAAATGAAAAAGTGTTGTAAAACTGGACATTTTTATGTAAAACATGATATTAAACACTTCAATATTCATGAAAAGAAATTATGAAATATAAAGAAATGATAAATTGATTTTTTAATGACTATAATTCACTTATTTATTAATCTCCTTATAAATATGAGTCTTTTGGTCTTCAAGATAAAACAAGAAAATTTTAAGTAGGAATTACGGTAAGTGATTTTATTTCAATTTCTATTCCATTGATAATAACTTTTTATTGTTAACCTAACTATTTTCTGTTCTATATATCATACCACTATGATTTAGTTTTTTTTATTTGAAATTAAATTTTATTAATATCAATAATAGTTTATAATGGATATTTTTTTCTTATTCGTATACCATTTTATATACATTGTTTATTTTGGATGTATTTTTAGATGGGGAAATACTGAATAATATGTATCCTATAATCAATTTAAAATTTTAAAATATATAATGTTATTTAATCATAATATATTTATTAAAAATTATTTGATATTTTAGTGATAGGAGGGGCTCTCTATAGCTCCCAATGCATCGACAGTTCTAATGAGACAAAAAATCCGCAACAAACACATCATGTTTGATTCAAAATATAATGAAATGGGTTTCTAGACATGGACATAAACAATATTGGTTAAATAATGGTTCATGTTCTAGATACATTATTTCCAGTAAATTATCATTCATTTCATTTAGTACTCATTAATTAATTTCCTTATATTTTTTCTATAATTAAATATATGGTTGCATTTTCATTCTCAATTCATATATTGAATGTGTTTTTTAGATTATATCCCTTGATATATTATTGTTGAAATATTTAAATTTCTTCTATTTTTATACCTTCATATAACCATTGATAAAAATATGATCACTTCTTTATTATATTTTCTTTCCTCGGGTTATGAAGATGAATAGTTTTAATGAGTTCCAAGGATGTTTTTTATTTCATTTTGTTATATACCATGTTGTATTTTCTACATTACCTAATGTACTATGGGTATCATGTATGTAATTTTCTAGTACAAAATATCTAAAATGATAAGTATTTCAGGATTCAATTACTTGTAATCATTAAAATGTAGTAAAGTAATTCGCCAGCTCTAGGCCTCATGGGTTCAGGTATTATAATTGATATCAAATGATGTTTATCAGCAACATGGGTATCAAGAATTAGAAATCATTTTTTAGAGGAAAAACCCTAAGATAAACTCTGAGGATAATCATAGTGGAACCTCTTGGAATGTTGGTAATGTAGGGATTATGTGGTTCTTCCTAGATATGCAACCTTATCTGGATGCCACAAATGTATATGGTTTAGGCATAGATGTACCTTGGTGTTGTAAATCCGAAAATGCATTACAGGAATGACTAAGGGAAACTAGGTACATGAAAATAATCTGAACTAAACCCCTAGATTTACAATCAATGGTGATTAGATTATAATAATTATAATTTTCATTAAAACCCACAATGAATTGTTTAAAGGTAAGTATATCCTCAATGAAACCATGTTACAATTTTGAATATATATATGCATGAATTTTAAATTTATTTTAAATGCTTTAATGATTAAAAATTATACATTTTGTTTCAAAGATGAATTTATTGTATCCCATTTTTTATAGATGGAACCTAATGAAAGAATGGGAATAAATACATATAAACATTTTACGTATTTCCCATTTGAGTAATTCGATACATTTAGTGATCTATAGGAGATCATATTGACCATATTAAAGAATCTTACATAGGATGTGATGAATAACCATAATAAACTTATTTTGGGTCATTTAATTAGGTAGAAGCCCCCCCTTTTAGTGGGGCTAATAATACAATGGTAGTTATGATGTTGATCATGTCCGTTGGAAAAAAATTCTAGCTATTGAATGAAATGTAAATGATAAGGTAGTACTGATATTATATTGAATGAAGGGAGATACTGATCAATTGCGTCCTTGATCCAAAATACAATCAAGGAAGATAAAATAGAATAATGAATGGGAGAACTTTAATGTAACCTTTTTTTGAAAAATACATCACTCAAGAGAAACAAACATAGATAAAGGGAAAATTCCTTTGTATAACGATATGTGATGACGATAATGTTCCGTAGTATGAGTCTACCTTCAATAGGCTAGCCTTGTATTGTATATATTGTGTACATGATTTTATAGACACGATGGATAATTTCAATTAAGGTTATAATCTTTAACTACAAAGGGAACTAGCATGTATAAATTGGTCTTCATATGATGAAATAGTGGTAAGTGACATAATAAAATAGAGGGAATTGTCGAGATATATTTTTTTAAGGGAATCTTACCAATAAATGAAAATATGATATCCATTGAAAAGGTGAGGCACCAAATAAGAAGGGGATAATGAAGTTCCCATTATGCATAAACTATTGAAAGAATTGACCTAGAAAATTATTGAAATGCATGTGAGTTTTTTTATAAGTGTATAGAATGGGATCACCAAGATAATGAATAAAGGGGATGAAAATAAATATTCATGTTAAATGGTGAAATTTTAGGTAAATTTTAAACTATTCCAATTATTTTCATATTCATCAAGGGAACATGCCTTAGAATAGGAAATAAGATCATGGAAATGTTTTTGCGATCACAATAGCTGCGATTGAAGTTAGCAATGATTTTTTGTAAGGATATTTAATAAATTACACAAACATGGAGATTTATTTTGTTGATTATAGATCATATTATACTTTTATATCAACCCTATTTTATATGATAATTAGCCATTTTCATTTGTGTTAATAATATTATTGTCAGTCAAAACTCATACAAGAAGTATCCCTGCAACAAATTTGTGCCAATCAGTACCCTTAGTGATACAAAAATGCGTATTAGTTTCATAATATATCATCATAAATTTTGATGACTTCGATATAATAATTAGTACGAATTTTCATTCAAACTATGATGAAAAAAATTGGAATAAGAAGGTGGTTACATTTTTTTGAGAAAGGTGTAGAATCACTTATCATCATAGTTGAAAACTCATAATTTCATTCTTTTCAAGATCCACCTCCAGTACGAGTACTAAATGTAATTGTTGGGGTGTATGACCAAACAACATATAGGTATGATGAATGTATTCATTTAATTGAGTATGTACCAACTCTACATGAATATATTGATGTATTTCCAGATGATTTACATGGACGTTCTCCTAATAAAGAAGATTATTTATCTATTGATTTAATTCATAGTAAAATACCTACTTCAAAGACTCTCCATATAATGGAAACATTGTAATTAGTAATACTAAAGAGAATAATTGAATAACTGGTTAATGAGGGACTTATTCCCCCCATAGTATATCCATGGAGAGCCCTTATTGTTTTGTAAAGAAGAAAGATGGATCTGTTAGGCTATGCATTGGTTATTTAGAAATATAAGATATTAAAATAAAGAGAATGTTTCATCTACCTCACATTGGTGATTTATTTGATTAACTTCATGGAGATCAATTTTTTTTCAGTGATTTAACTTAGATCTAGATATCATTAGTTCCATGTGAGGAATATATATATTCCAATGATGTCACATTGAACCAGTTATGGGTAATACCAATTTACAGTAATTCCATTTGGAATGACTAATGGACGCTAGGTTTTCAAGGATCTAAGGAAAAATGTTTTCACGGAATATCTTGATTATGATTTATTGTCTTTATTGATGATTTAAAAATATATTCCAAATGATTTGAGGACCATTATAACCACTTGTGGGTTGTTCTAGAGACAGTTATGAGAATATAGATATATATGATATTTGGAAAATATGAATTCTAACATAAACAATTTTCTTTTCATGGAAATAAATTATTTATCGATGCAATGTCAGTTGACAATGAAAAGAAAAAGGAAACCACCATGATATATGACAATAAAAAAAACCGAGATGCACTGTTTTACTGTCATAGTAGGTTACTGTTGACAGTTTAAATATATGTTTTTCTCAAAATTCTAACCCACAAACAATGATAATTATTAAAAGGGTTATGTTCATATGGAAAAAGTAATTTATATAATGATTTGATGATCTGATGAGAATATTTGTCAATGTTCCAATTTTGACTATTCCCTATGTAAAATATTGGTTTGTGATACACAATGATACATCCATGAATGGGATAGGTTATGTCCTTGTGAAAAATGATAAAGTTGTTTCTTATGCATCAAGGTAGATGATGAAAGATGAAAAAACATGTAAAAATCATGATTTCATGTTATATTTCATAGACTTTTCTCAGTATATTTCAAGACATTGTCTCTATATTGAACAATGTGAGATATAATGGGATCATAACTGTTTGAAATACTTATTTTCATTGAATGAACCCAACATGTGGTTAATCATACTGATTAGGATACTCAATGATTATGATTGATCAATATAGCACCACACAACAATTGAAACTATGGTAGAAGATGAATTGCAAAAGAATGATCATGGAATTATTTCCCAAATGAGGATTAATAGGTATACAATTTTTCAAGAATTTCGAAAATATAGATACAATAATTGTTAATGAAGAGGGTGAATCATTACTTTTTCAAATTATTTATAAACCATCAGTACTAGAAAATATAAAAATATATTAATTTGATTATGATACCCTTTGAAAAAAAATATATTTGTTACGGATGGATGATTGGAAGACTTTGTGTATAAGGATGGAGTTACAAAATTTGGAATAAAGTTATGTATTCCAACTATACTTGAGATTAAAAGGGAAATATTAGATGATATTCATAGCTCAAATTTATTTATACACTATGGTATCATGATGATGTACAGGGATATAATGGAACACTTTTGGTGGGATAAGATGATGTATGAAATTACTGACTACATGTCAAGGTGTCTAGTTTTTCCAAAATTGAATGAAGAGAGACAAAAACCTAGAGGATATTAAAAAAAATTATACCTATTACAATGTGGATGTGGGATGATATCACTATGGAAATTTCCATAGGACACCCAAGGACACCTAGAAGTAATGATGAAACATGTACAATTCCTGACCATCTTAAAAAATCAGAATATTTCCTTATAATAAGGGGGATATTCTACTAGATATACTCGAATGTTTCCACATTTATGATGATTTATGACTTTAGGGTGCATCTCTTTTGATTATGTCAGATCGAGTTACCTAATTTAAATAATCATTATAGAAGAGTATTCATAATTAGTTGGATACTGAGCTTTTTATAAGTACATCTAATCACCCTCAAACCAATGGATATTCTAAAAGCACTATTGTAACATTGTATGTCATGTGGAGATCACACTCACTTTAATTTCAATGTATGTGGGATCAATACATACAATAGGTGGAATTTTCTTACAATAATAGTTTCCATTATTTTATTTCAATGGAACATTAAAAATCATTATATGGAAAGATATATTGAACTCAAACTTGTTATGAGGAAGATAGTGAGAGGATACCTATAGGAACATAACATATTAAAGAGACAGAAACAAATGTTAAAATAATTTAGGACCATGTTAAAGCATACCAATGTAGGAAAAAGGGTTATGCTTACAACTAAAAAGGCTAACGAATTCTTTGTTTGATACCATTTCTTTCTAAAAGTATCTCCATGGAAGGGTGTATTAATTTTAGATATGGAAGGGAAATTGATCCTCAGGCACATAAGACCATTCTAAATTATGGTAAAAATTAGAGATGTAGCTTTCCATTTAGAAATTCCACCATGTCCCTCCAAATTTCATGATGTGATCCACATGTCACTGTTAAATAATTACATTGCAAACCCAAAAAAACGTACTCAACTATGAGGAAATATTACTAGACCCTCATTTATCATACTATGAAGATCCTATAAAAATTAATAACAGTAGAGAGAATGTATTGATAAATCAGACAACGATATTGGTAAATGTTTTTTTTGAATAAATCATAAAATGGATGAAGAAATTTGGGAACCTCAGAATTATTTGAATAAGAACCAACCACATACTTTTAAAAGTAAATATACATGAAAAAGTTCATCAGGAAAATTTATAATGGAGGGAACAATATAAAAACACAAAAAATTATTGTTCGTTATTCATAAATTATTTCAATTGTTAAATTGAACACAAAATTAAGACACTGTTAATAAACATTATATTATAATAATAATGTAAATAATATTTTTTTAACATAGAAATAAATCATACCTTTTCCACTTTTGTGAATTTAATTTTGTAAAATAAACATACATGGTTATGATCAGTAAAATGTATAGAATCTGATGTGATAACCATAACGTTTTTGGTGAATATTAAAATGATACTTTTGAATACAAATGATACCCCCAATGAATTTTGATATTCCCCTAATGAATATTAAATAATTCAAATTAATAGTATCCTTACCCATGAATGTTTAAATAAAATTGACAGAACATTAATATAAATGTATGATATAATTATAGTAATTAAATGTTTTAAACAATTAAAATTTAGTATTAGTATTTTTAATTTTATTTAAAAATTATACGATCAATATAATGATTCAAAAGAATAATTATTTTCATATAATGTATTCAAAAGTTATTATTTTGTTATTATGATTTCAGGATAATTTTGGGAGAAAAAAATTATTAATTCATAGTATTATTAACTAAGTCAAAATTTTAAAAACATATTTTTTTGAGTAAATGATGTTTTTAAATAATTATTTTCATATTTAAAAATTTATTTTCATACAATAGATGTCATTTTTTGATTATAAATTTCTTAAAAAATTTGTTGTGACTTTTTAGGATTATTCTGAATACATGAATTTTTTTGGGAATAATAAAATAATCTAATTTATGGTATAATAAATCTATAAGTTAACTAAACTATTAATTTGTTCATGATTGTTAAAACAAGCATTTTTATAACACACATAAACCAGTTACAATATTTATTCTCTTTAATCATCACAATTAATTTCTCTGATCAAAATAATAAAATAATGAATTCAATATTTAGAAATCACATCTGTCATCTACTATAAAAACCTTACCTATTATCATCCCTCAATTAGGTCTTGATGCATTTTAATGTTAGACCCAAATACTTTTCATGAGTTTCTTCCTTCTACATATATATCATAATTTTTAAAAAAAATTAACAAAATCCATCTCCTTAATGATGATCTAAATTTTGAGTATTCAAGAGGTAAAATACTATTTTCATTTCATGTTCAATCATTTATTATAGTCTCTTAACATCATTTATCAAAATAATCATGAAAAATCATGTATCTTATATAAATTATAATGATATATTCTTAATGGAAAACATTTCATGAAACTATTTTCTCTTTCTATTTTATTTTTAAAAAATCATCAGTCGTGAGGTGCTGATTTACAACCTTCATAGACGCTGGTTTTTCATTCATCAATTTATCCTTCAACGATGGTCTTGAAAAACATTAATTTTTAAATAATATTAATAAATAAATATTACATTATATTTATGGTTATGGGAATATTATATATATATTATAGTTTTTTTGGATAAATTAATGCAAAATGTTCAAAACACGCCCAAAATAATGTAATCAATTATCATGAAAACTATATCTAATGATTCATGATCATAAAAACATAACCAAATGATATTTATAACAATTTAAACATAGTTATATTAATTAATACGTCATATTTTTTATAATTATACCAAATTTTCATGATCTTAATTATTTATCAAAAATAAAATCAATCAATAAAACAAAGGAAATAAATGAACCAAAACACCAATTTTTCATTTTTTTACACTTAGTCATTAATTTTCCACCAACCATTCCACAAAAAAATACATAAAAAAATTAATTAAACAATACATTAACTATATATTATTTATTTTAACCTATTGATGGTGTCATACTACTACATATAACTTTTTAAAAGAACATCTTCACTCCATCAATGAACTTGCAATGCTCAGTCAAAGACATATGGTGACACTTCCCTGTCAACAAATTAACCCATCCTCAAGGGTGGATGTTAAATATATATATATTATATAAAAAATAAATATATGAATTTTATACTTATATATTTAATTATATTAATTTTTTATTTATATTAATATAAAAAGGAAAAACTCAGATAAAACTAAGAATTTTAAAGTAAATCATGATATCAAAAGATTAGATTATCATCAAATAATATTAATAAATATAAAAATAGTATTAATAGTTATAAAAATGACTAAAATTTATTTCTGGTTCTTTATTTTCATAAATAAGGGTTTATTTTTATGAGGTGGAAATGTGAAATATTTACTATGAATTAAGGTAAGGGATTTCATGTCAATTTATGTTTCATTGAAAATTACTTGGTATTGTTCACAAAATCCATTTATGTGTTGTATATAATACCCCTTTTAGATAATTTCTCTTTTGAAAATAAATATCAATTAAATATCCATATTCTTATGTCATGGATTTGTTTTTTATCTTAGCCGTATAAAATTTTACATATGATCTTATTTTTCAATTTATATAAAAATGTGAAATATTGATGTATATTTATCTTATACATAATATGAATATTGATAACTCAAATTTTACATGAATCAAATCTATCTATTAAGAATTACTTTGAATTTCAGTGATGGGAAGGGGCCACTGTATCCCATTAATTCATTGACATGTTTCATGGAACAAATTAATTGAGGATTTTCATCATCTTATTTTCAAAACAGAATCAGATGTGTTTCTACCAATACACATAAATTTTCATTATTTTATAATAATTCATATTAAATATATATGGCTTTATCTCCCTGTTATTTTGTTTCATTTCACCATGTTTTGATCTGAAATCCATTAAATGAGTTTCATGGTTGATATTTATTTCATTTCTAGTGTATCCTATTGTATATTATATATTTCCTAATTTATAATGATTATATTGTATGTAATATGGTCTTCCAAAACTAAAAAACTGTTCAATACATAGTGATTCTATTTCATGAAATCATGGGAAATTATAAAAATAATGGACATCCAGTGATATTTTGGTGTTGGGGCATTATACTAAGTGGCCACCAGGAGCCACCATCAAATCCTCCAAATATTCAAATATTAGGAACAAGACCAGCAATGATATAAAACAACCATAATTTTAAGGACCCATCCTTAAACATTACAAAATCTTGAATTAGATGGAGAATTCACATTGAGGATATTTCTAGGTTTAGGGTTTTAGTATATTAGTTGGTAACATATACATCATAAGATGAATAATACATGTAGAAAATTATACTAAGTATCCATTTTTTCCGGAAATAATATAACAATTAAAAAAAGTGTCATGTCTACTTCCATGTTTTAGAATGCATGACTTTTCCATGTTCCCTTCCTTGACCTTTATTCATCTTTAGGTCATGCAGAATACATTTCAGAAACTAAGGATGAGTATAAAAATCTCAGTACGGGATATAAAATAGATAATAAGAACATTATCCCATCATTAAATACATAACAATGAAACCTTACTTTTCAATCATAGCATACCTCATGAAATCTGAGGATTTATGAATAACTCACAGAAAATCAAAAATCATAAATGTAACATGTGGAATCCATATCAAGCATACAATGTAGCTATCACAGCTACATAGGGAGTCATATGTGAAATACCCATCATAGTATATTTT
Organism: Viscum album; assembly: GCA_963277665.1. Lineage (NCBI taxonomy): Eukaryota > Viridiplantae > Streptophyta > Magnoliopsida > Santalales > Viscaceae > Viscum > Viscum album. Next base: position 1,782,958,782 of record OY728121.1, on the reverse strand, counting down.
CTAAATCTATTTAGTGAATCATTCACCTTTACCTCCATCATGTTACCCAATGCATTGGAGAGCTATATCAGGCTCACCCACCCTAGGTTTATCACGGAACAACCTGTATATGTAAACAATGCTCAGTAGCCAAAACATATTCAAAACCCATAAAACTAATATAATGGAAAGATAAAATTTCAACACTTCAATCAAAATATATCATTTCAAAATATGGACAAAATCAATGCATTTATCAAACCATTTTCGAAATAATTTAATATTTTAAATAAAGAGATTTTTATTGAATCAAAGTGTCCCATACCACTGTAATGATTTTGAATGAAAGTATAATTTCAATACATTCATGTCCAAATTAATAAACACATAAAACCATTTTAACGACATGTACATTAATGTGAAATATTTTTAAGAACAAACCTTTAAAACATTTAAAATTATATTTTAGTTAGAGTTTTTAAAAAAATGAGAGACCTTACAATACAAATAATTAAGGAATAACATTTAATAAGAACCTAATAATAACTTGAGAATAAATTTATTAATGGTATAATATGAAAAAGGATAGTAAATACACCATATAAGAGTGAATTGGTGCATATCAACAACAAAGTCTCAATGGAAATGTAAATTGAGGCGAAATCACTTATAAAGATGGTATACATAGATTAAAGATAAGTCAATTACATAATTATGAGTGACATATATAAATACAACCAATATATGTGGATATTATTTGTAAAAAATCAGAGGTTACTCACATATATTAATAGCATGGCATAATCAATAAGTATATGTTTATCCAACAAAATTGAAATTGGGTTTAGATGTTTTCTTACAGAAATTCAACAGCCAAATGACATCACATTGAAATTTTAGAAAATAATTTGATGAGAGAGAAAATGATATCTAATAACATGGAAATTTTTTTAAATAAACAAGGATAGATAATAACATATCTCAATATAATAACATGTAAATGAAAATACATAACAAAAATAAGTCTTTTAAAAATTGGAGGGTGGAAGCTTCCCTTACCAATTTGGTAACATACAAAACATACACCGAATGAATAAATGATCAAACAATTAAAATAAAAATCCCCATAAATAAAATTATATTATATAAATAATACAATCATGTGAAGTACATCCACCACAAAAAGAAAACAATGGAAAATATAGCATGAATCTCACGGGAATAAAAAGTGAGATAATAAAACCCTTACCACGTTGTAATCAATCGAGTCATGTGAGAAAAACTTAACAACCACAAAATAAATAAAATAATACCATGAATATAAATAAAATCATGATAATATATATCAAATGTAAGTACATAATACACCACATGCAATAAATAAGTGATGAATAATGGAAATTTCACGGAATTGAAAGTGAGATAAGAAATCACTTACCACATTGTAATCAATCCAGTGGGTTGAGAAAAAGTTAATAACCACCAAATAAGTCACAGAATTCCATGAATATAAATATAATAATGATAATATAGATCAAATGTAAGTATAAAATACACCACATGAAATTAACAAGTGGTGAACAATGGAAATCACACAAAATTAAAAGTGAGATATGAAATCCATTACCATGTTGTAATCAATCAAGTCATTTGAGAAAAAGTTAATAATTACCAAATAAATCACACAGAAACATGAATATAAATAGAAATATGATAATATATATCAAATGGTAATTTAAAATACACCACATTAAAGAAATAGTTGGTGAACAATGGAAATACCATGGAAATAAAAGTGATATAAGAAATCCCTAACCTCATGTCCAACTTGACTCGTATGTTACCTGTTCTTTTTGAATGATAAAATTAAGACCATTTAAACTTGATTCATAACATTTTTACGGTTTATTATTACTTATATATATCTGATTACTTGGTAATAATAGTTAGTTAATTATTTGAGTTCATATCATACATTTTTTCGATGTTCAAAACTCGATTTAAAAATGAACTTGTTAAAATCACAATTTTTCTATTAGGTCAAAACACCATTATCTATTGAATAATATTAATGATTTAGATATCATATATATCAGATATAACCTGTGTGTGTATATATATATACATATTTGTAATTGCACATAACATTTGTAGAAAATAAATTAAATGCACCGTTCATGGAGATGGTAAGTTGTACATATGAATGAACATTACATTCATTTCTATTTAATATGTAATGGAATAATAAAATATTGATATGTAGGTATATTATAATTCTAGTATAATATCATATGATATATATGTAACATTATTTCATTAACTCCATCTTTATATGTTCCATGTATGCCATGAAAGAATCATATCATCTTGAGGGGTCAGTATTCCGCACTTCTAAAATGAAATTATCACATTTACCCATTATGGAAATCATGATGCAATGATATTAATGAAAAATAAAGAAGAATATAGAAAAGACAAACATAATATATATCATATATAAATAAAATATCAACATAATGACCACCATGAGAGGCTGTAGGAGTTAATTTAACAATCATTGTTTCATGAGACGTTAGTTTGTCTTCCAAAGAAAAATTATGTTATTTACACATTAGATGAATGTGTGTATAAGAGAAGGTATAATAATTTTCATAAAAACATAATAGAATATTTTGGATAATGTTTTTGTTATTAAATTAAGGAATAAAAAGAGTTTAGGGTGTTGGGGTAGTAAAATAAAACAAAAAAACATATGAGAAGACTTTAACTTTAAATTGTGTAACTCCATTAGATTTTAACCAAAATGGGTTTTTAATGTGATTTCTACCTAAGGTATGGAATCTATGATTAATATAGGTATAATGGGAGCTTATTGGAGTAGAGTTATTATGATCTGAAGGATTGCGATGTGTGATAAATGTGTAGGGAGTGAGGGAATTTTATAAGGCGGAGGAGGGGCTATATAAAAATGTTTGAAAGAATAATTTTATTATAAACTCATATTCGATTTAAAAATGTCATGTAAACATTAAAGACAATTTTTATATGACTCATGGTCTAAATAAAATCATTGAACCAGAATTGGATAGGTTTTTTATATTTTTTTTAATATTTATAATTTTATTAATTTAAATCATTTACTAATGAGGTTGATATTTCACAATTATTGTGTAATAAATAATTAAAATTACATGATGTCGAAAAACTATAAAAAAATACCATGATCTAGTAAATATTATTATATTTCAAAAAAAATTATATTTGAAAAGAGAACATATATTACCACATGTAAAATTGGATTTAATAAATGATATTTGTTTTTCTCATTTTTGTATTTACATTAAATTAATTAATATAATGTGTCATTATTACTCTAATGTGGCTCCATGGGGTCCCAATTTCGACCAAGGATTCCCATTGTAGGCTATATATCAGCCAAGAGTATTATACACAAGTTAGGGTTATCTAATATTATTATAATTTTATATTTTACCCTTATTTACTATATTTACACTTTTATCATGGTAAATAAAATACTTTTTGAAGTAATTATTTAAAATGTATAAAATTAAAAGTTTCCTATTTAAAAAATTTGTACCTAATGATTAAAAATATTTAATCCATTTTTCTAAATTCAAAACACATAATTGAAAAAAAAAATTAATTCCCGCTGTCAAAACAAAAAGCCTATTTTTAACAAATAATAAATATCAAAATATTGACACTTGTTTATATCCAATTTCAGTGTAAGATTAATTTAAATTTCCAAAATTCCTTAACAGGTAAAAATATATTATTATTACCCTTCTTAACCAATTAAAATGATAATCTAACAATATAAATAAATCTAATTAAAAGTCAATTTTGAATTAAAATAAAGTATTTTTCACTATTCATTAAGAAGATGACCTTTATCACAAAAATACCGAAGATTTTCCCAAAGTGAATTTTTATGTCTATATTCTAAAGAAAAATTTTAATTTTGTCAAATATGACATATAAAAATGACCAAAACTACATAATTATGTGTGAAAAATATGAAGTCTTAATGGAAATGCAAATTGTGACAAAATCCCTTATAAAGACGGTAACTTTAGAATATAAATAAATAAATTACATAATTATGAGTGACAAATATAAATACACCCAATATAATTGGATATTTATTGTAAAACAATAATAGGATAGTCACAAATATTCATAGCATGACTTAATCAAAAAGTAGATGTTTAACCCAAAAAATAGAAATTAGGTTAAGAAGTTTTCTTACAGAAATTTGACAGCCTAACATCGTCACTTTAAAATTTCATAAAATAATTGTATGAGAGAGAAAATTATATCTCATCACATAGAAATAAAATTTAAATCAATAAGGATATAAAATAACATATACCAATATAGTAATATTTAAATTAAAAGTCCTAACAAAATGAAGTCTTTTAAAAAGAACAGGGTGAAAAGATCCCTTACTGATTTGGTATTTTACGAAACATACACCCCATGAAAGAATCACCACACCATGAATATGTAAATACACATAAATTAATTTATATTTCACAGAAAATACTATCATGGGAAGTACATCCACCACACAAAAGTAAATAGTGGCTAATATAGCATTAATCTCACAGGAATAAAAAGTGAGATGAAAACCCCTTACCACAATGTAATCAATCGACCTGTATGAGAGAAAGTTTATAACCACCAAATAAATCACATAATAACCGGAATATACATATAATCATGATAATATATATCAAATGGAAGTACACAATACACCACTTTCAATAAATAAGTGGTGAACAATGGAAATCTCACTGAATTAAAAGTGGGACAAGAAATAACTTACCACATTGTAATCAATCAAGTCGTTTGAGAAAAAGTTAGTAAACAAAAAATGGAACAAAAAATACAAAAAATATACATAGAATCATGATAATATATATCAAATGGTAGTAGATAATACACCACATAAAATAAATAAGCGGTGAACAATGGTAATAAAACGAAATTAAAAGCAAGATAAGAAATACGTTACAATGTTGTAATCAATCGAGTCATTTGAGAGAAAGTTAACAACCACCAAATGAATAAATGAATACAATGAGTATAAATATAATCATGATAATATATATCAAATTTTAGAAGACAATACACAACAAGAAATAAATAACTGGTGAACAATGGAAATCTCACAAAATTAAAAGCGAGATAAGTAATCCCTTACCTCGTGTCCAAATTTACTTGTATATTCCTTGTTCTTCCGGAATACTAAGCTTAAGTTAATTTTTAAATTCATCATAATGTTTTTTATTTTTATTATTACTTTTATATCACTTATTACCTTGCAATAATAGTTATTTAATTATTTTATTTCTTATCGTACATTTTGTCGATGTTCAGATTTTGAGTTAAAAATGAACTTCTTATAATTACAATTTGTCCAGGTGGTAAAAATTCAATTATCTCCATAAATATATTAATGATTTATATATCATATATATATTATATAATTAGTTTATATATATATTTATAATAGTAAATAACATTTGGATATAAGAAGAGAAATGCACCGTTCATGGAGATGGTAAGTCGTACATACGCATGAACGATACGTTCATTTCTATTTAATATTTCATGTAATGAAAACACAATGTTACATAGTTATATTATAATTATAGTATAATATAATATGATATATATGTTATATAATTTCATTTACTCTATCTTTATACATTCCTTTTATGTCATGAACGAATCGTATCATATTGAGGGGGCAGTAGTCCGCACTTCTTAAAATGAAATTATCGCGTTTACCCATTATAGAAACCATAAAGGTATTCAATAAATGAAAAATACATGAACATAAAGAAAAAATAAACATAATATAAATCATATATATATACATTTTAATCATATTGGCCACCATGAAAGGTGGTAGGATTAAATTGAACAATCACAGTTTCTTGAGGCGTTCGGTTTCCATCCACATAAACATTATATTCTTTACCAATTAGATAGAAGTGTGTGTATGTGTAGTTCTAATAATTATCATAACAACATCATAGTATAATAAGGATACTATTTTTGTTATAAAATAAATGAATTAAAAGATTTTAGGGGGTTGAATAAGTAATATAAAACAAAATAACATAAGAGAATATGTTACATTTAAATTGGGTAACTCTTATTGGTTTGAACCAAAAGGGTTTCTTAATGTTCCTTCTTTATAAGGTAATTCTTCTAGAAAGAATAGAGGTTTATTGGGAGCTTATTGGAGTATAGTTTGTATGATCCAAAGGCTTGAGATGTGTGATAAATGGGTAGGATGTAAGGTATTTTCATAAAATAAAGGAGGGACTCTTTAAGAATAGTTAAAACAATTATTTTATTATAAACTCATCTTTGGTTTCAAAAGGTAAAATAATCGTTAAATTAAAATTTAAGATGACTCATGGTCTAAATAAAATCATCTAATAAGAATTGGACAGGTTTTTGACATTTTTTTAATATTTATAATTGTAATTATTTAAATCATTTATTACAGAGGTAAATATTGCATCATTTTTGCGTCATAAATAATTTAATTTATTTGATGTCCAAAAAATATAAAAATATTACCATGATGTAGTAAATAGTTTTATATTTAATAATGAAATTTATAGTCAAAAATATATCTTATATAACCCCATTAAAAATTCATTTACTAAAATATATTTTTTATGTCAATTTTTTCTTTACTATAAATTTATTAATATAAAGTGTCATTAAAACTCCCATGTGGCTCTATGGGGTCCCAAATTCGACCCAAGGATGCCCATGGTCGGATATGTAAGATCCAATAAGATTTGAACTCATGTTAGGGTAGTTTAATATTATAATAATATTATATATTACCCTTATTAACAATATTTACCCATTAATTATGATAAATAAAATATTTACTGAATTAAATATTTAAAATGTCTAAAAATAAATGTTACCTATTTTCACAATTTGGAAATACTAATTATAAATGTGGAATCCATTTTTATAAGTTTAATATACATAAGTTGAAAAAATTAATTTATAATTAATTCCCGCTGTCAATACAAAAAGCGTGTTTTTAAGAAATAATTACTATCAAAATATTGACACATGTTTATGTTCAATTTCAAAGTGAAATTATTTAAATACCAAAAATTGGATTAACTAGTAAAAATATATTATAATTACACATTATAACTAATGAAAAATATAATCTATCCATGTAAATATATTAGATTAAAAGGAAATATTGATTTTAAATACAGTATTTTTCACTATTCATTAAAAAAACATTATCAGAAAAATAACAAAAATTGACCCAATGTAAATTTTGATGTCCCAAATCTAAATAAGTTTTTTATTTTTTCAAATAGAACATAGAAAAATGACAAAATCTATATTTAAAGAGGTTTCTACATAAAAAGGACATTAATAGACCTTTTAAAAAAATATTATAGTATTTATGCTTAGATTCATTCACGTTTTAAGCCTCTAAATTTTATTGGATAAATGTAAAAGAATTTAACACAGGTGTATAATTATATTTTTTTGTTATATTTATTGCCTCTATTATAATAGTTAGGCTTTAACAACAATTTTAAATAATAATATTATATTATTAGTGTTCAACTTAAGACATCAAAGAAACTTGTTGTTGCATATCGAGAAAGCCGTCGAACATAGTGTCCCCATTAAAGTAAAATTTATATTTTATTCACAAATATAAATAAGTATGAAAATTTTCATGTTCATTATTTACATGTGTTGTTTCAATAATAGTACAAATAAATTAAATAAAATATTATTTTTCGGTTGGGTGTGACAATTCTCCCAACCAACAAAAAATTTTGTCCTAAGAAAATACTAAAATACTCGATTGATCACGGAATAAGGTAAGGATACAAAAAAATATAAAAAAATAATCTACAACATGAATGATGAAAACAATGAACATTATTACACTTAATACCAAGAAATTTAAGACTATAAATCTATAAAGACAATTCTTGGAGAAATATCCAATCATTTAAATTACCTCTAATGAGATCCAGTTACTCAAACCACCAAATGGAAGGACATATATAGAGAAATAATATTTGAAAACATAACCTCAAAAAATTGATTTCATTATCTCCTAACATATTAATAACCATGAAACCAGTTATGGTATTTTTGGGATATCCAAGATAATCTATCACATGACTTCTTATCAAAATAAAATGAACTATTTTGGCTATGGTCGGGCAGGGTGGAATCAAATAATCATAAGAGACACTATAATGTGAACGTCAATAAATAAAATAATAATGATTAATTAACTAGGGTAACCATGAGATCATAGGGGGTGGTATCACTACTTCTTTAGATCTACAAATAATAATTGGTTCCCCAAACAAAAATAATATAATAAATTCATAATGAAAACCTAAAAACTAAAAAAAAACTGGTCATTTAAAAACAAGCACCTACAATATGGACGAATAAAATTTAGTAATTTTCAAAGAGTACCTTATTTAAAATGATTTCCAAAAATTTATACAACATAATTCTCATTCCCAAATCATTGAAACATAATGGGATATATCAATTTCACAAAAAAAAATTTAATATATTGATGCTTCAAATTAATCTTACACTAATGCTACAATCATCAAACCAGGTTGGACAGTTATCTAAGTGATTGGATATGAATTCATTTCACTTATTGAAACAACCCATTAGAAAAAAAATTTAGATGACCTATATCACCATATGTTAAACAAATATTTGGTTCATTGCCCAATGAAAATATTCTATGTCCAAGCTTCCCACACTGATAAAACAACCAGATATTACTATTCGATGAATCTTGTGGGATGAATCCCAATGGAACATTAATTATACTTATCAATAGTCTATATAGAGTTAAATATGAATTTTCCTGAAAATCCTCCCTCATTATATTTTCATAATATTTTAAAAATTTTGGAATATGCTAATGAAATTCTAGGTGAAATAAAATCCAATGAATTAGAACATTAAGGATTCATCTCTAGGTGTATTTGGGTGATATGACACAACATCCATAATGATCATTATATACTAGAATTATTATGAATAAATATTCTAAATAAATTAGAATGATGAACGGTAATTTATCATCATATCATAGGAGAAGTATTATTGGATGAATAATGATATAAAGAATTATCAAGGGAAATTATACCAGGGTATGCTATGAATAACAAATGATCACCACTCTTAGGCTAGTAGATACAATATGATAGTTGAAGGATTAATATTCTCTGGTTAATGAGACTCATTCTGAATGAATATCTCTTTAATATATCTCAACCATTCCTTATATTTACTAGATTAATGTTTCATGAGGAAATAAAAATGTATTGACTCTTAGAACCTCTATAAAATCTCCTGATATAGAGGAACACACGGATCAAAATCCAAAATTAACTAAAAAAATATCAAATGTACGAATTGATCATCTTAAAGACATAAGATGGAAGAACAACATGAATAAAAATCTCAGAATCCATTAGATATTAGTGCATACAAGTACTGAATACATTAAGCATTAGACTAAAACAAAACAAAAAGAATAAACTAAAATTACACAAACTTATTTTAAATCATGAGCCCAAAAAAACACAACTTAAAACATTTTAAATATAACGAAAATAATAAATTCCAAAAAAGGAAATCCCCACATCTCCAAAGAAATAACAAAAAATAGACATATTAGATTATTGCATGTTCCATTCTGAAAAAAAAATATATTTAATAAATTTTGATATGTTGGGAACATACTAATGGAATTCCACAAAGACTCACAAATGAACATTCTCATGACAGCTTTACTACCCATCCACACATACCACTAAAAAATCAATTTTACAAATTCATCCATATATTTTATAATTCATGTGAATAAAAAACTTTAAAAACAAGGGTTCATTTCCCCAAAAAAAAATTCAATCGATTATTCAAATTAATAACCATTTTAAGCCACCCCTTATAATCCCACAAAAATAAATTATCAGATGCATATTTTTCATGAATTTTCAATATTGAACATTTAAATAACATTTCAGAAACTCAAAAACAATTTCCAAAATATTTATATATTTATTTACAAAAATAAAATTCGAAAATGTAATCAAATGTAGGATCAATTTCAAAATAATTCATTTCATTTTTAAAGGGAATCATAATATTAATTTTTTAAATCATCTTTGAAAAAAAAACACATCATATAAAAATATTTGAAAAACATTTCAAAATATCTCGACCATAAAAAATATTATCCCATTGAAAATCAATATATGTAAGATAAAAAAAATTCAAAAACACAAATGATGAACCAAAACACATGTCTTGGGCACACGACATGCTATGTCATGTGTCAATTGAGTGAGTACACTAGAGGTTAAAAAATGATTATTCATGGTCTACACATGGTTTTCTATACTATTAATAGTGACCATGAACCCAATTACTCCCTCAAAAAACACACTACAATATTTTTATATTCAGAAAAAATTGCTAAATATAGAATTCTATCGCAACAATTCAAATAAAAAATAAAAAACTCAAATAAATCCTTTATCCATGATTTGTTATTCATTAAACCTCTTCTCATACAACTAGGAAAATTGATGATTCCTTTTAGATAGTTGGTGGTCAATAAAATACCAATATTTGTTCAAATATATTTTCATTATTAAAGATTTATAATAACATCCATCCATAATTAAAAATGGAAAACCTCTACTAATTATATATTATCCTATACCTACCTGAATTGGTCCCGATCTAGTCACTTGAGCTATCCTGCAATATAGACGATGATGCAATTATAATAATCCATTAATGGAAAATAATATTATGAATCATTCATAACTCTATTTAGAATGTCATCAGACAAAAAAAATATGAAAATAAATAATAATAATAAAATCATATCTGGTAGTTGAAAGTATTTAAATAATAGAATCCTCTATATGACCTCTGGGGATATATTCTACCATAAGAATATTATAACTCAAATGGAGAACTATTACTAGGTATAACATGAACTAGAAGATTATAATTAATGTATGTTTGAGGATTAAAATTCAATTTTGAAATTCAAAATGATAACAGTTTTCTACTCCTTAACTTTGCATAGAATTAAAATAATATTATTTTGATAAATGATATTTAATGGTAGGGGATACTAATATTTGAAAATAATCATGATTATATTTATATTATAAAAACTTTTCTTCATATTGTTCAAAATAGTTTAAAATTCTTGGATAAATGATTTTTAAAATTATTATAAATAGAAATAAATGAGAATATTGATTCGACAATGTTGAAATATAAAAAAAATTAATATTTGACCAATTACCATGGAACATTATATTTTTTGTAACAATAAACAATGTGAAATTTATATATAACATGTTTTTGTGTGGCCCTGGGATACTTGTACTCGCAGTGATAAAATATTATGCATGATTTTATGTCTCCTTCTCACAAAAAGAAATATCTATAATAATTTTTTAGTTAGGGTTTAAATGTAATACAACTAGGGAGACCATGCCTCGTACCCAATGTTTTACCAATCACACTATACCTAGTATTCCCACCCAGATACCATGGACTCTTAAATCCACTATCATTCCAATTCATTAGTAATTCCCCCTATTGAAATAAAGGACAAAATAACTATCATTCAAATATATCATTCATAAAGAATAGTAATAAGAATAAAAAAAGTAATTATGGGATATCAATTTTATAAATATTTCACAAACACCATAATATATTAAAAATAACCCATTATAATTTGAATGCAATTTATAATCTAATAAGAATTTAATAACAATTTTTTTACAATATGAGTTAGAAAAAATTAATAATGAAAATGAACCATGCTCAAAACATATATAATTTATATTAAACTGTTGAAAATACCATGTCTATAGACCAAAATCACTTTCCATTGCATATATATTCTACATGATATTAAAATGATAATTTTAATTCATATATAAAATTACTTAATAAAAATTAAATACAAATACATAGGGAACCTACCTATTTTTTTTTCTTTTGATGATGAAACCCATATATTCATTCACAAACACATGAATAAACACCTTCACACATGCATATATATATATATATATATACATTGTCTGAAGAAAATTTACATATTCTCCTCACTATGAGTGAATACATACATAGAGGATATATATAAAATATTACCCATGTATATATGTTCATGTATCCATTAACAAAAGTGGTTAAACTATACCGTATAGAGGTCCATGAAATAGAAGAAAAATATTATGTTCCCAAAATTAAAAAACTGTTAAATAAAATTCAATTGTAATATAAAAAAGAATAAAAAATTAACAAAACCTATTTCGATTATATTTCATTAAGTGGTGATGGAAGGAACACAACATAATGGGTCCTATGAAACTAATACATCAATAATCGATATTATGAACATCCAAAAATCATGTTAGGTTTCACCTAATATATAAAAACCACACCAGAGGAAAATGAAACAAATAAAAAGGTGAGAATAATGATATTATATAATAATACTACCTATAGGGATCATAAAAGAAAATAGATTGAATATTGAATGTTGGAGAGATATGGAAGGAAGTTGTGATATTCATGGTGAATCCATTGTGGGTCTCAAATGAGAGAGGGTAGGGGTGTGAGGGAATGCATGAGGAGGTGAACCAGATTTAATGGTTTAATAGATAATAATAATAATAATAATAATAATTACAATTATATAAAATATTAGTAATGTTTGGTGGATAACCCATTTATTAAAAAATTTAAAAAATGAGAAACCAATTTTTGACATTATATTAGAAGACCCATAACAATCCATAAGTCTCAAAGGCACATAAAAATAAACATTGATGTCCTAAGGGACACTCAAAAAAATCTTCACCAAAATGATCACCTTAAATTGTTCCACTTTCTAGGCTGTATGGTTTTCCTTGTGATGGAACACATTTTCCCCCTGTCTAATCATCAATCATTCACCACCATCAAAATTTGGAAAATTTAAAAATTGTGGAAAAAATTATAGAATACCATAAAAGAACTGAAAGAATAAAAATAAATAAAAAACATATAATATTTTGGCTGTGTGTGACAATTCTCCCCAACATTAATAATGTTTCTGTAACACCCCAAGATTTCATAGTGTGTTATTTCTTCAAAATAATTCAATAACTTGCACTACACGCAACACTGAGTTCAATTGCACCATGACTTACCAAAAAATCCATTAAAAGAGGTCATGAATAGTATTAACTAAATTTTAAACTTTATATAATCCTTATAATTTTAGAATCCATATTATGAGTTTCTTAGTCATAATGCAAGAACAGATTCATTTTCAGTATTGCACTTTTATCAACTTTTGATAGTGAAACCTTTTTAAATACAATATTTTAAACTTTTTGACTAAATGGAGACATAAAAAAATTTAAAATGAAACATCCCAAGCTTCCACGGTACGCTTTCCTTTGAATAAAACAGTAGCGTGTGTTGTACGCAACTTCGAGTTCTAACACACCGTAACCAATCAAACTAGCTGTTATGAATAGTAATACCTACTTTTTGAAGTTATATATATTTTATATTTTAAAATGGACTTCATTTTTGGATTCGGAATATCAAATTTAGCCTAAGGTGAAATTTTGGTACTTTTCGGATAACTTTCATATTTTGATGAATAGTGAAAATTACTAAATTTTAATTAAAAACAAATTTTTTAATCAAAATAATTAATAGTGATAAATTATGAATTTGAGTGGTTTTAAAGTATATTTAGAATATTTTTTACTATTTAATATAATGTTGGTCATTGGACATAATTTTACAATTAAACCGAACATAAACAAGTGTCAATCTTTTGATAGTTATTATCTCTTAAAAACACGCTTTTTGTTTTGACAGCGGGAATTAATTTTAAATTAATTTCTGCCACTTCTGTGTTTAGAATTTAGGAAAATGGATTCCATATTTGGAATCAGGATGATAAAATTGTGTAAATAGGTAACTTTTATTTTTAGACATTTTGAATAATTACTGCGGTAAATATTTTATTTACCATGGTTAAGGGTAAATCCGGTAAATAAGGGTTAAAAAAAATAATATTATAATAATACTAAATTACCCTAAAACGTGTCTTAAACCAATTGGTAGATACATGGTCGACCATGAGCATCTTTGGGTCTATTTTAGGACCCCATGGATCCACTTGTAAGTGATAATGACACTTTATTTTAATTAAGTCAAAATGAATACAAAAATGACACAAGCATATATCTTTTAGAAAAGCAATTGTTACCTAAGGTTATATAAGTTGGATTTTAGATTATAAATATTAATTAGAAAGCTAAAAGTATTTCCTATATAATGATATTTTATTTATAATTTTTAGACCTTAAATAATTTATTTTATTTATGACACAATGATGATGCAGTAATTACTATAATAGTGAACAATTAAAATAATTGATATCATAAATACCCAAATAAATATAATAAGAACCTTTTAATGAATTAAACTAATTTTATAGGATAATATGATATATTAGGATTGATTTAATTGACTTTGTTCGAAGTAATAAATCTGTTATGAGTTTCACAAAAATCAACTATTGAATAGTGTCAAAATTGACATAAAAGAGTTCTTAAAACAAATATTATATTATTAATTGATATTAAATTCCTAAAAATCTACGGTTCTGCCAAGAGACTTATATCATGATTGGTTCATCATTAATGGACCACTTGGGGGTCTCTTGGATGTATATAGTAGGTTTATTAACCATATTATATAAAAATACAAAGAGACATTGTAAAAGTGAAACTAATTAACTTAGAGTTAATACTTAAAGATAAGGTTAATATAAGTACCCAAACCTGTCTAAATTATATTGGTTGAGTGGTTTTAGATCTATCCCCACCTTAACCTTTGAATAATAAGCTTTGTAGCCATTAGAAACCGAATATGAATTTATTATAAATTATTATTTCTAGCTTTTCCAAAGGTGCCCCTCACCCCTCTTATAAAAGGGCACTCCTCCTTCTCATTTATTCACACCTTCATAGCCTTTTGGTTCGGCCAAACTCTGCCCAAATACTCTCCCAACATCCCACACTACAACCTAGAGGCCTTAGTTTTATCCGAAATCCAACCTAAGGAGCCATTTTGATCAAATCAAAAGGAATAACCCGAAGAAGAGGTAATGTTTTCACCACCCCTTTTCAAGTTCCTTTCTTCTTCCACTTCTTATTTCTTTGTTCATACCATTCTAAAATAATAACTCCAGTATCTCACATATACGGTGATGTTATTATAAATATGGTACAACCATATTCAGTATTCTATCCACCCTTTGAATAACATGTCACCATACGTGTGTACGTACGGCTTACCGTCTCCATGTCGTGGTGTAATTGTTATTCAATATAATATTATTTGGATGGGTATAATAATGATGTGTAACTCATGTAAATAATAAATATAACATGTTAATGATTCTTTATATATGATATACCATCCATTTATATATTATTTTAATATCAAAAGAATGATATTTTCGCTCGTGCGTACGTACGGACTACCGTCTCCACGAACGCGATAAGATTCATTCCCCATCGTATCCATTCAAGTACAATTATCATTTGATAATTTAAAAATTATGTTTAAGGACTTGATATCATTCTGGATATGAATAATATAAAACCTATCCTTTACAAACATGTCTTACATAACAAAACATATAAAAGAAAACAAGTAAGTTAACATCCGAAACAACGATAATACTAAGATATTATTATCAAATCAATATTAAAAGATCATATATGATATCATATTAATGTATATGATTCTTGTATAATTTAATAAAAATTATTTAACCATTATACAGGAGGTTAACATACCCCAACAAAGGAAAAGTACAAGGTAAGGGGTTTTCATCTCACTCCTTATTCCCGTGAGATTCATGCCATATTGCCACCATCACCTTTTGTGTGGTGTATATACTGCCCATAATTATATTCTTTGTGTAATACACTCTAATTTATGTGTATTTACATATTCATTGTATGATACCTATTTCATGGGTTGTATGTTTCATAAGTTACCAAATTGGTAAGGGTTATTTCACAATATCTTCATTATCCGAGGTTGTTTATATGTAATAATCTAATGGGATCTCGTTATCATCCACATCCATGTTTCTTCAAAATGTATTTCGAAACATTTTTACAATAATATGGGTTAAAGTCATTTATACCCTTGTTTTACTTTTTATAAAAGGAATCTTTTCGTCGTTTTCAAAACAAGGTCCTTTTTAACCTTTTCGACAGAATTAAGGTAAGAATGTTTTTTTAACTTATACGGCGGGTGCGTCTATTTTCCGCCGTTATAAAATCTTTAAAAGATTCCCTTACAAGCTTATAAGAATATTTTCAAAGAAAATGTTTTATTTTATATGGATCTTAAATGATTTCAAAATAAAAAGAGATATTTCTTTAAAAAGAATATTGATTTCATCTATTTCAACATCCTTTGTTGGATTT
This sequence comes from Viscum album, assembly GCA_963277665.1. Classification (NCBI taxonomy): domain Eukaryota; kingdom Viridiplantae; phylum Streptophyta; class Magnoliopsida; order Santalales; family Viscaceae; genus Viscum; species Viscum album. The sequence continues at coordinate 1,782,942,159 of OY728121.1, read as the reverse complement.
TATGATTATTTGAAGTTGATTTATTATGATACAAAACTTCTATATTGTATTGAAGGTTTTGTGATATGTTTGACTGTGGATGTGCTATTTTTATACCATTCATAGTTTATTGTGAAATTATTTACATTTCGTATGCTAGTTTTAATACGAATGTTTATGTTATGTTTAAACCTTTTCATATGGGAATGCATTGGACTTAGTAAGTGACGGGTGGAGCCCGCTATAGCTCCTCGATGCATCGGTAGGTCTCATGAGACAAACTAGTGTCTTGGCACAAGGCCTTGACAAAATCTTATTTGTAGTCTTGGCACGAGGCCTTGACTATGTGGTTATGATAGTCTGGCATTATGCATTCCAACATTATGAAAGTGGTTATTTATTTTGCATGTGATTATTCGATTAGTAGAATATCCATGTGAGTAAGTAAATGGCATTATTTCATTTTATTTATGCCATACCATGTTGAAAGTTCATGTTTGAAAGGATTTTGTTTTAGTTATACATTGCCTTAAAAGTTTATTCTTATTTATGAAAGTTTCCGCTATATTGTTATCCTTTCTGGGCATTTGAGCTCACCCCTTTTCTATGTTTTATTTTTCCCAGGAAGTGAAGAAGTAAGTTATGAATGACCTGCAGGGATATTATGTGTGGATATGAGTGTGGATTATGGAGACAATATGTTGTTGTAGTAGTTTTTCGTTTAATGATGTAATGTAAAACTTATGAATATATCTAATGTTTCCAAGGCTACAAAACCAATCGGTCTTTCGAGATTTGATCTTTCTTGTGATCATGCCAATGTTACGAAGTAATGCACCGACTCTAGGCAACTGGGGTCGGGGCGTTACAGTTGGTATCAGAGAAAGTTTAGTACAAACCTTGGAAGCTAGATTTAGATAAACTCTGATTAGAGCACGTAGACCTAAGATGAACTTTGAGGATTAGTATAGAAGATCTTCCTAGAATTTTGGTATTGTAGAGATTTTGTGAGTTTTCCGAGCAATACATCCCTGTCTGGATACGAGCAGGTAGAGGCGGCTCTGGCACAGATGTACCTAGGGGTAAAACCCGAAAACACCGCTTTGAGCTAGACTCGAACGGGAACTGGTGCACGACAACGGGCCTTGCTGCACTCTTGGTTACGACACTCCCGGGGGATATGCTTAGGATAATTCTCATTTTCTTTACAAACCATTATGAAGGGTTTATGAGTATATACATCCTCAAATGAGACATTTTTATGATTATGGATTATATCAATAAATAGTTCAATTTATTTTAAGTGTTTTATAAGAATGGGATTATGTATTTTGATTCATAAACTAATCTAGTGTATTCCATTGTTTAGAAATGGCGCCCAGTAGAAGGAATGAGAACTCCAGAAATGCACATGATCCAAAGAGAAGGAAGGATCAAATCTTTCATGGTCTTAAGCTAGATTTTATAAGAGAAATAGTCTCCCATGTATTATCATCATATGAAGAAATAATGTCATGTATTGATAAGATAAGTAAAGAGTTTACTGAGTCCTATGGCTTTGAAGGGAAGCAAGAGAAGAAAAGGATAGAAGAGAGAAAGATGGATAAAGGGAAGAGGGAAAAGAAGAATTTTCCCATATGTGGTAACTGTGGAAAGAAACACCCTGGAAATTGCCTAAAAGGAATGGGAGTTTGTTATAAGTGTGGAGAAAAAGGGCACAAAGTACATGACTGCAAGGGTAAGAAAATGGTTTCAAATGTACAATGCTTCATTTGCAAGGAGTTTGGACACTACGCGAACCTATGTCCCAGTCATCATACTATGCCGCAAATGATGCTATTGGATAATAATCAAGTTATGATACTACCACAGATGAAGAGGAATGATTAGAGTTATTATGTTGATTATGTCAATTGAGTGTTGTATCAGCAATGTACTTGTTATAATAATTATGGAGTATATAAGGATTGTACTCAAGTACTATTTCATTAAGGACATGAGATTGTGTGGAACAATGAAATGTGACTCAATAGCCGGATAAATTTTTAGAAAATATATGGTTGAGAGAAAGATAAACCATAATATGGTTCTGATACTGAGGTAGTGATTTTAGAATAATAAATGATTGATTTGGATAAATTATATTGGATATTCTTGACTACCTTAAAGCTGATTAATGATTTGTATATTCCATCATTATTGGGGTTTAAAACATTTTTGGATTGATGAAGTATATCCAGCATTCTATATGGAATAAGGGAGCATGAATGTAACCAATAAGTATTATGGTAATTTAGGATGTTTCAGTGTTTTAAAAGAATACATGATGAAGGTATTCATATGCTATTACGGGGTAAAAAGGATCTATATTATGTTTACCTTCCTTATAAATGTTGGACTGTGAGTTTGGACAGAAGTATTTTGGATAGTTCTAGTTTGGATTATTTTGGATTACCATAAAAGGACAACTCGGAGGTCGGGCGGCAACCCGTCGCGTCCGGCAAGGCTGCGAGACATGAACCCGCAACCGAAGGGATACAAGGGTGTATCACCTACCACTGGCCCACGAGATGTCCTGGATTAAATAATGTAGTTTTTATTAAAAGATCTTTTAGATGAATTATAAATTCGTTTATTTTGGAACCCTATATGAATAGTGTAAATAGAATTTTTTTTACATTCTATTATCTTTTAGAGTGAAAGATGAGTTTGTGGTAGAAATTTATTAATGGATAAAACTCTAATTATAAAGTAAGTATATCTCCATATGATCTTAGCCAATCTCATAAAAAATTCCTCAATATTAAGAAAAGAAAATTAGAACAAAAATGTTTTCCTAGATGGTACCTTAAATCATCACTAATTTATGGCTTTGGGATTGTTGGCCTTTTCATAGCCATGTTCTCTACCACTCTCCATTAGATAATTGATGGTTAGATTTCTTTTCCATATCCATATTTTCCTACATGGAACCCTAGTATGTGTTATTTTCGGTAATTTTCATACTTTCCACTCTTTATTTTAAATAGAGGCCTCATTAATTCATTTTTCGATGTGGGATTTCAACTAAGATATTTTGAAACGTCAAAAATATGTTATCCTAATACCCTATGTTTTTATGAACCGATGGTATTTCAAATCATCATAGATTGATGAATTTAAGGACCTCAATTATACACTTGTTTTTGATTGATGACCTCAGTCATTACCTGTAAATATTTACGTTTTTCCTCCGATTATATGTCTCTCATTTCCACCAATGTTCTCCTAATCGAGATCATAATTTGGTGGTGACCCTTTGATTTCTCTTTTCCTCATATTAAGACTAAATTTTAGTAACCCAATTTCCGATGTGGGTTTTCCCACAAATATATTTTCTACTTTCAACGTTTTATTTTTGAAGAACAATTTCAAATTGCGAGGACGCAATTTATTGAAGGAGGGGAGAATGTAACACCCCAAGATTTCATAGTGTGTTATTTCTTCAAAATAATTCAATAACGTGCACTACACGCAACACTGAGTTCAATTGCACCATGACTTACCAAAAAAATCCATTAAAAGAGGTCATGAATAGTATTAAATAAATTTTAAACTTTATATAATCCTTATAATTTTAGAATCCATATTATGAGTTTCTTAGTCATAATGCAAGAACAGATTCATTTTCAGTATTGCACTTTTATCAACTTTTGATAGTGAAACCTTTTTAAATACAATATTTTAAACTTTTTGACTAAATGAAGACATCAAAAAATTTAAAATGAAACATCCCAAGTTTCCACGGTATGCTTTCCTTTGAATAAAATAGTAGCGTGTGTTGTACGCAACTTCGAGTTATAACACACCGTAACCAATCAAAATAGCTGTTATGAATAGTAATAACTACTTTTTGAAGTTATATATATTTTATATTTTAAAATGGACTTCATTTTTGGATTCGTAATATCAAATTTAGCCTAAGGTGAAATTTTGGTACTTTTCGGATAACTTTCATATTTTGATGAATAGTGAAAATTACTAAATTTTAATTAAAAACAACTTTTTTAATCAAAATAATTAATAGTGATAAATTATGAATTTGAGTGGTTTTAAAGTATATTTAGAATATATTTTTACTATTTAATATAATTTTGGACATTGGACATAATTTTACAAATTAAACCGAACATAAACAAGTGTCAATCTTTTAATAGTTATTATCTCTTAAAAACACGCTTTTTGTTCTGACAGCGGGAATTAATTTTAAATTAATTTCTGCCACTTATGTGTTTTGAATTTAGGAAAATTGATTCCATATTTGGAATCAGGATGTTCAAATTGTGTAAATAGGTAACTTTTATTTTTAGACATTTTGAATAATTACTGCAGTAAATATTTTATTTACCATGGTTAAGGGTAAATCCGGTAAATAAGGGTTAAAAAAATAATATTATAATAATACTAAATTACCCTAAAACGTGTCTTAAACAAATTTGTTGACACATGGTCGACCATGAGCATCTTTGGGTCTATTTTGGGACCCCATGGATCCACTTGTAAGTGATAATGACACTTTATTTTAATTAAGTCAAAATGAATACAAAAATGACACAAGCATATATCTTTTAGAAAACCAATTGTTACCTAGGGTTATATAAGTTTGATTTTATATTATAAATATTTATTAGAAAGATAAAAAGATTTCCTACATAATGATATTTTACTTATAATTTTTAGACATTAAATAATTTATTTTATTTATAACACAATGATGATGCAGTAATTACTATAATAGTGAACAATTAAAATAATTGATATTATAAATACCCAAATAAATATAATATGAACCTTTTAATGAATTAAACTAATTTTCTAGGATAATATGATATATTAGGATTTATTTAATTGACTTTGTTCGAAGTAATAAATCTGTTATGAGTTTCACAAAAATCCACTATTGAATAGTGTCAAAATTGACATAAAAGAGTTCTTAAAAAAATATTATATTATTAATTGATATTAAATTCCTAAAAATATAAGGTTCGGCCAAGAGACTTATATCATGATATTTCCATCATTAATGGACCACTTGGGGGTCTCTTGGATGTATATAGTATGTTTATTAACCATATTATATAAAAATACAAAGAGACATTGTAAAAGTGAAACTAATTAACTTAGAGTTAATACTTAAAGATAAAGTTAATATAAGTACCCAAACCTGTCTAAATTCTATTGGTTGAGTGGTTTTCGACCTATCCCCACATTAACCTTTGAATAATAAGATTTGTAGCCATTATAAACCGAATATGAATTTATTATAAATTAATATTTCTAGCTTTTCCAAAGGTGCCCCTCACCCCTCTTATAAAAGGGAACTCCTCCTTCTCATTTCTTCACACCTTCAAAGCCTTTTGGTTCGGCCAAACTCTGCCCAAATACTCTCCAAACATCTCTCACTACAACCTAGAGGCCTTAGTTTGATCAGAAAGCCAACCTCAGGAGCCATTTTGATCAAATCAAAAGGAAGAACCCGAAGAAGAGGTAATGTTTTCACCACCCTTTTCAAGTTCCTTTCTTCTTCCACTTCTTATTTATTTGTTCTTACCATTATAAAATAATAACTCAAGTATCTCACATATAATGTGATGTTATTATAAATATGGTACAACCATATTCAGTATTCTATCCACCCTTTGAATAACATGTCACCATACGTGCGTACGTACGGCTTACCGTCTGCACGTCGTGGTGTAATTGTTATTCAATATAATATTATTTGGATGGGTATAATAATGATGTGTAACTCATGTAAATAATAAATATAAAATATTAATGATTCTTTATATATGATATACCATCCATTTATATATTATTTTAATATCAAAAGAATGATATTTTCGCTCGTGCGTACGTACGGACTACCGTCTCCACGAACGCGATAAGATTCATTCTCCATCGTATCCATTCAAGTACAATTATCATTTGATAATTTAAAAATGATGTTTAAGGACTTGATATCATTCTGGATATGAATAATATAAAACCTATCCTTTACAAACATGTCTTACATAACAAAACATATAAAAGAAAACAAGTAAGTTAACACCCGAAACAACGATAATACTAAGATATTATTATCAAATCAATATTAAAAGATCATATATGATATCATATTAATGTATATGATTCTTGTATAATTTAATAACAATTATTTAACCAATATACAGGAGGTTAACCTACCCCAAAAAAGGAAAAGTACAAGGTAAGGGGTTTTCATCTCACTCCTTATTCCGGTGAGATTCATGCCATATTGCCACCATCACCTTTTGTGTGGTGTATATATACTGCCCATAATTATAATCTTTGTGTAATACACTCTAATTTATGTGTATTTACATAATCATTGTATGATACCTATTTCATGGGTTGTATGTTTCATAAGTTACCAAATTGGTAAGGGTTATTTCGCAATATCTTCATTATCCGAGGTTGTTTATATGTAATAATCTACAGGGATCTCGTTATCATCCACATCCATGTTTCATCAAAATGTATTTCAAAATTTTTTTACAATAATATGGGTTAAAGTCATTTATACCCTTGTTTTACTTTTTATAAAAGGAATCTTTTCGTCGTTTTCAAAACAAGGTCCTTTTTAACCTTTTCGATAGAATTAAGGTAAGAATGTTTTTTTTAACTTATACGGCGGGTGCGGCTATTTTGCGCCGTTATAAAATCTTTAAAAGATTCCCTTACAAGCTTATAAGAATATTTTCAAAGAAAATGTTTTATTTTATATGGATCTTAAATGATTTCAAAATAAAAAGAGATATTTCTTTAAAAAGAATATTGATTCCATCTATGTCAACATCCTTTGATGGATTTTAAGATTATTTGAAGTTGATTTATTATGATACAAAACTTTAATATTGTATTGAAGGTTTTGTGATATGTTTGACTGTGGATGTGCTATTTTTATACCATTCATATTTTATGGTGAAATTATTTACATTTCATATGCTAATTTTAATACGAATGTTTATGTTATGTTTAAACCTTTTCATATGGGAATGCATTGGACTTAGTAAGTGACGGGTGGAGCCCTCTATAGCTCCTCGATGCATCGGTAGGTCTCATGAGACAAACTAGTGTCTTGGCACAAGGCCTTGACAAAATCTTATTTGTAGTCTTGGCACGAGGCCTTGACTATGTGGTTATGATAATCTGGCATTATGCATTCCAATATTATGAAAGTGGTTATTGATTTTGCATGTGATTATTCGATTAGTAGAATATCCATGTGAGTAAGTAAATGGAATTATTTCATTTTATTTATGCCATACCATGTTGAAAGTTCATGTTTGAAAGGATTTTGTTTTAGTTATACATTGCCTTAAAAGTTTATTCTTATTTATGAATGTTTCCGCTATATTGTTATCCTTACTGGGCATTTGAGCTCACCCCTTTTCTATGTTTTATTTTTCCCAGGAAGTGAAGAAGTAAGTTATGAATGACCTGCAGGGATATTATGTGGGGATATGTGTGTGGATTATGGAGACAATATGTTGTTGTAGTAGTTTTTCGTTTAATGATGTAATGTAAAACTTATGAATATATCTAGTGTTTCCAAGGCTACTAAACCAATCGGTCTTTCGAGATTTGATCTTTCTTGTGATCATGCCAATGTTACGAAGTAATGCACCGACTCTGGGCAACTGGGGTCGGGGCGTTACAGTTTCTCCTTGTCAATCCCAAATGAATAGAATAATTATGTCATTATTCAAAGATACAATGTCCTTAAAATCAAAACCTGTACCAATAGCGAAATAATAACTGAAAACATGATTACACAAAATGAAAATAACATCAAGAATAAAATAAAATGGCACTAAAATCCATTATTAACTATCTTAACATCTAATTATAAACTAATGATTACATGTAATAATACATCTAAATGGACGAACCACGTGTGGGGAACACATGTTTCCAACATAAATTTCAAAAAAATAATATCAGGCACCTAATATAAATATATCACTAACCCCCATCAGCGGTTTACATGGATATATATGATTATCTATCACATGAACCATTATCAATACCATCAAAATAGTTATGGTGGTGTTGGGTGGGGTGGAATAAAAAATTACAAGAAACATTAAATTGTGAATTCACTATGAAGTATATAACAAGTAATAAAAAAATAGGCTCTACATGGGAATTAATTTGGTTTTATCCAAGCTATTTATAACAATTTTTTTTCATTGGTAACTCAAACAAAATTAATTCAACAAATTTGTCATAAAAGTAATCTAAAGAAACTAGGCACAGGACAAAAATATCCAAAAATTTGATATCTAAAATATTAATTTTTTTAATGAATACACTTTTTAATATAATTTCCCAGTATAGAAATATATTAATTATCATTTACATAAATGGAAAACAACATGGAATATATCACTTTCAACATAATGTAATTTTCAATAAAATGAATCTTATATTTTATCTTACACCAATGCTTTATTCATCCAAAAATTATATAAGCTTCACTAATACAGTGGATCTATTTTCATTCCTATTATTTAAGATGCCATGGAAACCCCACTGGAGATGAACAATATAACTATCATTATAGATATTATTATTTTCATTAAATCATTAAAATATTTTGTTCCCAAGATTCTCATATTAGTAATAGATCAGGATATTACTCTTTGATGAATCATTTCAAATGTAACCCAATAGACATTTCATTATACATCTCCACTGACCAACCATATCTAAATATGCTCCATTCGAAAAGTATTCGTCACTAATTTTTCATTAATTTCTATAAATTAAGCAAATTCCTATTGAAATAATTGATACTGGTCACATTCCATGAATCATGGATCATGAATTCATCTACAATAATATTTAAAAGATATGAACCATCTCAGTGTTGATATATACAAAAACCAAAACCATTGAATCACCTTATTCATGAAATTAAAATTTTGAAACCTCCTATATCATCACATCATTAGAGAAGTAATATTGGATGTATAACTCTATAAATAATACAAAATAATAATACATCTATGTTTAAATTTGAAGAATGTAATTCCACCACTTATGGATTGTGACTTCCAACTATAATGTGGAATTCTCAATCTTCAATGTTTAAGGAGACTTATGAAAAAAATTGGATCAAAATTTAATATCCACTAATTAGATATCTATTACTCTAGATTCATGAATAAATTATTAGGGTTTGAATTTCATAACCTCTCGAAAGTCTTTTGGAAATCATGGACCACTAGGATCCATATAAATTACATATTAATAAAATTTATAATATGTTAATTTACTATGTAAAATAAACAACATGGTATAACCACATGTATATTCATTTGAAAATCCCTTAGTACTCATTGGTGGACTACTCTATAAATAAGAATCACAAGACAAAAAAATCATAAACTAGATTTCTAGGTCTTAATCCTAAATCAATAAACCATACTCGAAACACAACATAAAAAAATCTTCATTTTACCGAAACACATAAAGTCCCCAAAAGTAATTCCCAAAGTCACTAAATAATGAATCTAAAAAACACAGTTATTTAAATATTCAAATATCCCTTTTTAAAACAAAATCATTATGTAGGAGATTCTTGATATGATAAGTACTTATGAATGATCTTCCATTAAGACTCACACATGCACATTTCCATGTCAGCTCATAAACACGACTTCATATACCACTGACCATCAACTTCTATATATATATATATATGTGTGTGTGTGTGTGTGTGTGAGTCAACATATGAATAAAAAAGTTATAACAATACGATCCTTTCTGAAAAAACATTCCACCCATGTTTCAAATTCATAACCAATTTGAAATGAAAAAATTATCATAAAAAATAAACATTTCCCAAATTCTATGTTTTAATTAAACCTCCTTACACACATAAAAAAATCAAAATATCCAAACAAATGTTTTTCGTTTTAAAAAATAATTTCGAGAAAAAAAAAGATTCTAAAATAGGTTCAATTTTCAAAACAACCATCACATTTAAAAATCAACAACATTATTTAACAATAATAATAATAATAATTACAATTATATAAAATATTAGTAAAGTTTTGTGGATAAACCATTTATTAAAAAATTTAAAAAATGAGAAACCAATTTTTAACATTATATTAGAAGACCCATAACAATCCCTAAGTCTCAAAGGCACATAAAATTAAACATTGATGTCCCAAGGGCCACTCAAAAGAATCTTCACCAAAATGATCACCTTAAATTGTTCCATTTTCTAGGTTGTATGGTTTTCCTTGTGATGGATCACAGTTTCCCCCTGTCTAATCATCAATCATGCACCACCATCAAAATTTCAAAAACTTAAAAACTCTGAAAAAATTTATAGAATACCATAAAAGAACTGAAAGAATAAAAATAAATAAAAAATATATAATATTTTTTCTGTGTGTGAAAATTCTCCACAACATTAACATTGTTTCTCCTTTTAAATCCCAAATGAATAGAATAATTGTTCCATTATTCAAAGATACAATGTCCTTAAAATCAAAACCTCTACCAACAGAGAAATAATAACTGAAAACATGATTACACAAAATGAACATAACATCAAGACTACAATAAAATGGCACTAAAATACATTATTAACTATCTTAACATCTAATTATCAACTAATGATTACATGTAATAATACATCTAAATGGATGTACCACATGTGGGGAACACAAGTTTCCAACAAAAATTTAAAAAAAATTATATTAGTCTCCTAATATAAATATATCACTAACCCCCATCAGTGGTTTATATTGATATATATTGTTATCTATCACATGAAACATTATCAATACCATCAAAATAGTTATGGTTGGTGTTGGGTGGGGTGGAATAAAAAATTACAAGAAACATTAAATTGTGAATTCACTATAAAGAATATAACAAGTAATAAAAAAATAGGCTCTACATGGGAATTACATTGGTTTTATCCATGCTATATATAACAATTTTTTTCATTGGTAACTCAAACCAAATGAATCCAACAAATTTGTCATAAAAGTAATCTAAAGAAACTAGGCATAGGACAAAAATATCAAAAATTTGACATCTAAAATATTAATTTTTTCAAGGAATACACTTTTTAATATAATTTCCGAGTATATAAATATATTAATAATCATTTAAATAAATGGAAAACAACATGGGATATATCTCTTTCAACATAATGTAATTTTAAATAAAATGAATCTTATCTTTTATGTTACACCAATGCTTCATTCATCCAAAAATGATATAAGCTTCACTAATACAGTGGATCTATTTTCATTCCAATTATTGAAGCTGCCATGGAAACCCCACTGAAGATGAACTATATAACTATCATTATAGATATTATTTTTTTCGTTAAATCATTAAAATATTTTGTTCCCAAGATTCTCATACTAGTAACAGATCTGGATATTAATCTTTAATGAATCATTTTGAATGTAACCCAAGGGACATTTCATTATACATCTCTACTGACCAACCGTATCTAAATATGCTCCATCCGAAAAGTATTCGTCACTAATTTTTCATTAATTTCTAGAAATTAAGCAAATTCCTATTGAAATAATTAATAGTTGTCACCTTCCATGAATCATGGATCATGAATTCATCTACAGTAATATTTAAAAGATATGAACCATCTCAGTGTTGATATATACATAATCCAAAACCATTGAATCGCCTTTTTCATGGAATTAAAATTTTGAAACCTCTTATATCATCACATCATTTGAGAAGTATTATTGGATGTATAACTCTATAAATAATACAAAATAATAATACATCTATGTCTAAATTTGAAGAATGTAATTCCACCACTTATGGATTAGGACTTCCAACAATAATTTGGAATTCTCAATCTTAAATGTTTAAGAAGACTTATGAAAAAAAATTCGATCAAAATTTAATATCCACTAATTAGATATCCGTTACTCTAGATTCCTGAATAAATTATTAGGGTTTGAATTTCATAACCTCTCGAAAGTCTTTTGGAAATCATGGAACACTAGGATCCACATAAATTACATATAAATAAAATTTATAATATGTTAATTTACTATGTAAAATAAACAACATGGTATAACCACATGTTGATTCTTTTGAAAATCCCTTCGTACTCATTGGTGGACTACTCTATAAATAAGAATCACAAGACAAAAAAATCCTAAACTAGAATTCTAGGTCTTAATCGTAAATCAATAAACCATACTCAAAACACAACATAAAAAAATATTCATTTTACTGAAACACATAAAGTCCCCAAAAGTAATTCCCAATGTTACTAAATAATGAATCTAAAAAAACACAGTTATTGAAATATTCAAATATCCCTTTTTAAAACAAAATCATTAAGTATGAGTTTCTTGATATGATAAGTACTTATGAATGATCTTCCATTAAGACTCACACATGCACATTTCCATGACATCTCATAAACACGACTTCATATACCACTGACCATAAACTTCTAAATATATATATATATTTGAGTCAATATATGAACAAAAAAGTTATCACAATACGATCCTTCCTGAAAAAACATTCCACCCATGCTTTAAATTCATAACCAATTTGAAATGAAAAAATTATCATAAAAATTAACCATTTCCCAAATTCTATGTTTTAATTAAACCTCCTTACACACATAAAAAAAATCAAAATATCCAAACAATTGTTTTTCATTTTAAAAAATAATTTCGAGAAAAAGAAATGATTCTAAAATAGGTTCAATTTTCAAAACAACCATCAAATTTCAAAAACAACAACATGATTTAATTTTGAAAATAATCTCTAAAAACCATATATCATATCAGTTTCCAAGAAAAAGATTCCCAAAAATATCAACCCAAATAAATGAATAAGAAAAATAATCTCAACAACCAATGGAAAAAAATTCCAACAACATATAAGAATAACCAAAACACGTTTTATTGAAGCATGGTTTCCTAGGTCATTTTCTATCTGAGTGGGAACACTAGAAATTAAATATGGTACCTCCACTGTATACATATGGTTTTATAGACAATGATTAGTGACCATGAACACTCTATATAACTAAAAAATCCACTCTCATATTTTTAGATTATAATAAAACTGACCAAATTTAAAAATAAATTACTATAACAAAAATTAACCATAAAAAACAACATATATCCAACAGTGTTTCTATGAACTCTCATCTCGGATAACCATGGTAATTAATGTTTATTTAATAAAACGTGGTGTTCTAGAACCTCTCTATAACCAAATTCATGAAATATAAAAATACAATATCCATAATACAATAAAACCAAAAAATAACATTGGAAACCCCCCTCTGGTAATTTTATATCATGAACAAACCTGATTTGACCCAAACTACTCCGTTGAAAAATCCCAGGATAAATAAAAAGTAGAATATCACATTCTCCAAGGTTAGAAAAATGTAATGGGATTAAAGAGTAAATATATTTGGAATAATTTAGACTAAGAATAATAAAAAAAAGAAAAATTTATAAATTTATAACTGGAGGTATAATTGAATTATACTAGATACATATCCATTGGACCTCATGGTTCTCCATATACCATAGAATTACACTCAATACAATTTTGATACAAAGTTAGTTATAGAATTAAATAAACTCTAATAATAAATGTATTCTTGAGAATTAAAACTATCAATTTTTTTAAAAAAAATAAACATTTCATAATATATCTCAAAATAATTTTAGTTCCCTCAAAAAGAAGGAAAAGAAAATATGTAATATATGATTATGGAAAAAATAGGTTCCACATTAAGGAAATATAATAGAAAAGTGAATTCCTAAACAATTAACATTACAAATAGAATTAAATTTACGAATTCTCTATTAGAAATCCCAATGTTTCTATGGTTGCAGTGTTCCTTGATTCCATGTACTCATAAGGATCAAATAGAAGAGCTACATTTATTTCTCCTTCTTTAGCCAACCAAACCCCATCAAAAATATCTTGTTATAGTTGTGTTTTAATCATGCTATGGGGGCCAGACCATGGAAATTCGAGTTCACCTTGCATACTTGACCTAGAAATATTCCATAGTTAACGATGAATCACATGTTCTCCATTTTTTCAAATCATTTATGATTCCACAAATAGTGATCAAATATTAATTCAATATCTGTTAAAGGTAACCCTATCATGTAAAAGAAGTAACATTAAAAAAATCCTTAGGGGAAACCCATTTGACACACACAAACACATTTTAATGAACACATTACACATTAAATTCATTTAGAAATCCAGTGGAAATTTTAATATACATCCATTAAACTCATAAATGCAAAACAATCATGGCAGAATGCCCATTTATGATGCTTAATTTAATTATGTAAAATTGATGAATGTACAATTTCTTAGAACCACGCCCATTTTTCAAAGGATATAAATACTTATTAATTTTAATTAAATACTTTTAAATGATTCATGTAGATAAGGAATACGGATTAAATGGTTAGACAATGGGAACCTGCCTAAAAAATCTATAATGTTGAAGATGATATCCCAAAACCTATTTACACCAAAATTCATACACACATTATCATATACATATTTATAACCATTAACCCAATTTAAATATTAACCCTATACATGAAGGAATATGTACAAGTAAGATATTTATACATATATATTCAAATATTATTACCCATTTAATATCATAAAAGTCGCCTTCAATAATTTGTGTCCAAAGATATATCAAGGAAATTAATGGAATACAATAAAAATATGAGGAACTAAAAAATTAGACAAACCAACATGAAATTTATTAATTAATTTAAAATGGATAAAATTGATCCCATAATATATGGTGATACAACTATTTTAAATACCCAGGTCATTAAATAACCCTAGATGGAAAAGGGAAAATTAGACATAATGAATCATCTAGAGGCACACAAATTAATCGAGACCGGGTTAGACTAGACACACACACACACACACAACATAAATTACTTAAATAAAATGAAGAATCATATTATGAATGAATTGGAGGATAAAATAATTTTACATGATGAAATGGCATAAGAAATAATCATGGAAATTAGTTGTTGAAGGGATAGAGTATAAAGAGGTGGTGAATATGGGAAAACCCTAGGGGTCCAATGAGAGAGTGGAGGGGAGAGGAACATTTTGAGGAATAGAACCCCCTTTTAAGGGATAAATGATAATAATAATAATAATAATTTTTTATTAATACTCATGTTTCAAATAGTAATAATAATATAAATATTAAATATATTTTTTTCCAAGGCCTTGTACGACACACAGTTTAGCTGCACAGTCAATCAAACTATTCCCAGACCATGTTAATATTATATACAAGGAGGAGAGTTTTCAATAATTTTTAGGGCCTAGCACATTATCATGAACCTGAAAATGTCGACATGAAATAAACACTATCATTCTCACATAGTATTCCCAAGTATATTTTGTGGTTTCCATCTAGCGGTGCTTCAACAATGGGACACCACCAAACCATCCATATTTTCTAAAATAATGGGAAAACCCGTACAATAACCATAATAAAATAAAAAAAGGAAAAATAAATAAAATAAATTAGAAGTGTATGGTTGAGGTGTGAAATCCTCAATACATCCAAGAATGGATTATGATGTGTAATGATATATAATGATAAATTGATATCATATGGATTGAGGTAGTATAATGTTCCTCCAAAGTATTATCCAAAACAATATATAGAATTGGATGTTGGGATTATCACATTGAAAATATCAAACCATTATTATTATGGGGTGATGTTTGAATTACATGCATATTAAAATAGAGATCAGTTCTATATTCACATATATGATCTTAATATGATCTAGTGAATATGGTTAGAGATGATCAACGATTATGTTTGTTCAAATAAATACCATACAAGGAATTAAAATAATTCAGAATATGATCCTAGTATAATGGATTTGTTAACATTATTATCGATGAGAATTTATATGGATCTATTATTTTTATACATTAAATGGATAGACATTGGAATCATAGTTTAAATAAAAATATCATTATTTTATAAACTGATAACTCAACCATCAAATATGATTTAGGGATATGATTCTCAATAAGATAATGTGTAAATATATAGGAAGGTGGAAGATATAGGAAAGGTAAAAATACAAAGATATCATTGTTGATAAATAATGAGTTGAATGATTTATGTCCCATGAATGGGTAACTTCTAATCCATAGATAAATAAATACATAATGAATAAACCACTGAATCGAAATTATACATAAAAGTGGGGATAATGACGATATATTTACATCTCTAAGAGAATAATTAATGGTTAAATATAGTGATAGAGAAAATAAAATATTCATAAAAATTCATTTTATATCACAAGGTATGGTCTAAATTGATAAATTTGTTAGGTATGATGTGAGTATTACCCATACCAATAATGAAATGGGAAAAATTCATTGGAAATGGTCAATAGTATTCCATGTATTTCTAGAAGATAAATTTTTATATGGTTTAATATGGATCATATTAAATATACTTCTCACATCATTGAAATTTTACATAACTTCTTATTTGATCAACATGATGGAATATATAAAACAGAAGTGTCGAGGTCATATATAACACAAATACTAATTACATATGACATATATATGATATTTAAATCTATTTTATATAAAATTATTCTTCAATATATAAATATTAAATACATAATCATATATACATATAATCCTGAAATAGTTATCTAATATTAATCGATTATCCAGTAATATGGAGACATACTGACGTCATTCTCGATAGACTTCCAAAGAGGATGGGGTCAACATCTTCATCCAATTTTTTATCATATAAAAATAGTATTCACTCAAGTACCCAAATTGATCTATATCAACAAAATTATAGGATGAAAAGTAATAAAATTTTGTGATGGGATGAATATGGTAATGAATAGTATATGATAACTGATGTTGTCATGGAAATCGTAGAAATAGTGAAGAATATTTAGATGTAAATTAGGGATTCTCCAATTCGTCAGAATTACTTTGATAAAAACATCATTTTAGAACTATATTATAGTATTGGATATTATGTACTCTTATATATATCCACAAAGAGGATATGTCATGAGGTTTTTAATGATGGTTAAGATATATCTGGGATCAATTACCATATTTAATTATCTTTTAAATCGATGTTGTTGCATATATAATACCACTCCCACCCATAGTTTTCTATGTAAATAACCATTTCCATGTATCGCTATTATCAAATAACATTGTATATTTCTAAAAATTAAATATTTAATGATGGTACTGTAGGAAAATTGTTTATAATATTTGTAATAGTTGTTACAACTCATTAAATGTATATATAAGGATCAATGCAATAAGAAAATTCACCTGGTCAATGTATTATAGATACAAATTTTGATTTAGGGGGTGATATGGGAAAAAAGAGGAATCCAAGAATCAAAATTACCAATATCATCTTTAATGACAATGTAAAAAATATTATATCATTTTCCAATTTTTAATATATATATAGAATTAATAGATATTTTATTTAAAATAATTTATATTTAAATTGAAAATATTTTTTATTGTAATAATATTATAATTTTATGATATCATAATTAATTTTTCCACTAGTCATAAAATTGATGATAATATCTGAATTCGAATTTTGAATACATATGTGTAGTTTAATAAAAAAATATTTACTCTAATTTAGATTTTTTTTGAAAATTCATTTTATATTATGATTATGGAATGAAAAAAAATTGTGGTTAATTTTTTCCAATTTAATAAATCATTTGAATTTTTTGTAGATTGTGAAATATAATAAAATACAATATTATACAGTACACAATAAATACATGAATTTTTAACAATGGAAGATAAAAAATAATTCACATAAATAAATAATTTATTTAAATTATAACATTAATCAATAATATTGATATTTTTTTCTAAAATAATAAACAAATGATGATAATATTTTAAAAACACCCATCTCCACCCTTATAAATACCACCCATAATATCTCCTTCTTCTCACAATAATAACTACTTGGACAATCCCATATTTATGACCAATAGAGAAAAAAATAATATTTTCCACTTCTATATTTTTCTTTTATCAAAAAAAATCAATTTCAATGTTCATAGGGGAGTATTTTTTTCAAAGATAACATTTAAGTGGTTATAATCTCAGTTTATCTATTTTAAATTAAATTCATCTTCTTGCATATCCTCACCACCAATATCAAATATGAAATTTTTATTAATTTATCAATAAAATAATGGAAATTTAATTCATTAATGGAATCTCTATATTCTACACTACCTTAATTAGAATTTAAAATGAATATATTGTTTACAATAAAGTTGGTTCTCCTCCACTATGATCAATGAATTCATTTTTACCCACTAGATTCAAGGATATTCATAAATATATAATTATGAATGTATGAAATTAAAATATGTACACTGTAATTTTTTTCAGGTTATGGTATTTATGTTCTATAATTTAATATATAAAAAACTATTCCATGATGGTCAATATATCATTTTAATGTAACTGAATATTTAACATTAATGATTTTCGAGAAGATTCATTTTTTTGTTGAAAAAAAATTGTATTTTGGACCATTTCAATTTTATAATTAATGGAATTTTAATTTTTAAATTTTTTACCATTATGAAAATAACATCAATAATTATCAGTAATTGATCCTATATTGGAACCATGAAAACAATTCATGTCAAATAATAATAAAATAGTCTTTATATATCAAGGAAATGTGTATACAAGAATTTAATAAATTTATAATAATTATAATATATAATTAACTGTTCTTGGTTTAATAAATTAATAATCCTAAATTTATTATCAATGATATTAAGAGCATCTACAAAATGATTTTTGAAAATAATGTAGTTGATTTATATGAACTGAACTTTTTCATGCGATTATTACAAATATTTTCCACAATACTATTTTCTATATCTATTTAATTTTATGGAATGATTCTAAATTATGTATATAATTCTATAACACATATACCATGCTTAATATTGTTACCTATAATGGGGTAATATATACCATATGTTCATTTCTCATAATTTTTTATTATGAAATCTCAATTATGAATTATATGAGACACAAATAATTTTACGAATTTACATCCATGGGTTATTATAAGTTTTATTCCATGTGATTGACTTAAATTTTTTGTAGGTTTAAAAATTTAAAAGTTATGATGTTTGTGAGTAGATATCCCGAAAATTCATTGGGTCATTCATTTTATTATTATATTGTACATTTGTTATTAGGGGGTTATCCTAATCCAATATTGAGATTTTTCTACCATATGATATATTCATGGTGGCTTGTATATAATTATTGTCATTTAGTACTTAATATCACTTACATAATGCGAGTATTCGATGATATTATATAATTATTATATCATTATGTTATGTCACTATATGATCAATTATGATATTTTTTATTATATCATTTCATTCATTTATATCTATATTCTACTCTTTTACAACATTTTTATTTCCTTAATGGGATTTAGAGATCACCCCTTTAATTTATATATACCCCATGTTAGCATATTTATCCACAATAGTCACAATAGATTTAAGAATTTTTTGGGATGTAATAATAATTTCTCTTTTAATTTAGGTACATGTGTTAGATTCATAAAACTATATTTTAAAATCCACTAGGCCTTTCTAACTATTGGTATTAAATAATGAATATTTATGTTAAAAATATGTACAAAATCTCGTTACATATTTATAATTACTACCACTAGTGGAATCATCATTATATAATGTTTCTATATGTAAAAAAACCAGAATTTTCATCGTCATTCAAAAATTTATATTCAACTTTATGTACAAACATTTAATCATCTCATAATATTTTCTAATGGATTGTATTTATATTTCACAATTATATTGGAAAATGAAATTTATGATGTTTCTTCAACTTCATCACTTTTATTTGTTGACGAATGTCCATTCAAGGTCACATTTTCTAGGTTATAATTAAAATATTCAATTTCAGGATGAGTATTAGAGAAATTCTCATAATATTTTATTTTAATTGATTATTATTTTTTGTATGACCATTAATTAAATATATAATATTTTTTCATGATTCATTATTCCCATGAATTATTCTTTTATCAAGTTTTGGTTAATGATTAATTGTGTTTTATTTTGAGTTATGATTATAATATTTAATTACCATCCAAATTAGTTTCCATGTTATGGTAGTTTTACATTCCATGGCTTGTATGCATATTCTTTATTGTTGGTTGTCATGATACAGGTCTCGTGTAACATACTATTGTAATTAGAACCATTTTAAAAAAAAGAAATTTTTTTATTTAAATGAATTTATTTACTCCACTGAATTCAAGAATTAGATTATATATTTCAAAACATCCATTTTAGGGAGTCCATGGTGTTAAAAATGAATGATTATAAATGTAATATGATTATAATTCATAATAGTATTAATTTTTTAATTGTAAATAATTACTATTCATAATGTATATATTCTTATACATTTTTATTTTTATAATTTTTTTGATATATATATGAAATTCTCTACAAGACAAACATTTTTGGAAACAAGAAAAAAATATAAAATATATATAATCATAGAAAATTAAAAGACTATCATATTTCCCAATTGTACCTGAATTTTTTGATTGTCTAAATAATTCATTTTATATATGTTCATGGTTATTGATGAATCAAAAATCGTTTTTTTGGGTTAAATTATGAATTTTTACTCATTGTGGTGGAAATGCCCCATCAAAATGATAATTGTTAACATATTTTTAAGAAAATATCATACTAGTTGAAATGTATTGATTTTGGAAATAATTTTTGGAATAATGAAATTATTTGAATTACATTAACACAGATTATAAAAATTTATCTAGAAACAATTATCATGTTTTTATCAATAAATTTCATAATAATTACAATAAACTTTTTGAAAATGATAGGATGTAAATTTATGTACTAAATTTGTGTAAAAAAATAAAAAACTAATGAAATAAACCATAAAACTAGTATCAAATATTTTTATAGTACTAGTAAAATTAATTTTTAAATGAATAATATATGAAATATTAATAATAATCGAAAAATATAAAAATCCTATAGTATATATTCTATTGATATTACTCCTTGAGTTGTCAATAATGGTGTCATGGCCTCCTTTAATATTTTCATTTTGGTTGAACATGGTGTAGTCACTTCACATATATTTCAAGAAATCAATGTCTTTGTACAACATAACTCCACATGATATAATCGTGAAAAGTTTTCCAAAAAACTAATTAAAACTATATTTTTGTGGTAACATGATGAATATGAAACCACTGATTCCATGAAAATGTTATTTCATACGATATATTTATTTTGAAAAAAATTAAAATTAGAATGATATTTGATCATAGTTAATCCAATTTCAATAATTATATCTTGTATGTTTCTAAAACAAAATTATAACTATGATTTTTGGATTAATTACAGTAATTGAAAAAATAATATTGCGAGAATCCACATTTAAAATTATTATTTTGAGAGGTTATATTAGGATTTGAAAAAAAATCCCATAATAATTTTTTATTTAATGTTTGGAATATATAATACATCTTATATTTTTTTTACCTTTATTATACATTGGAAGGAAAATTTTATGCTCTATAATAATGGATTATAATTTTTCTATATTTGGAATCACATTTTTTTTCAAGGATAGTGCATTATTATTTTATTACTGTTGATCATTATCATTGACTATATGATTATATATAATTTTAGTCTCTTTGAGTTTTAGATTGATAATAAAAAATCCATACACTAATTGACCTCGATAATATTTATTTTCATTATAAATGAAATGAATAAAACAATATGATTAGTTTTATGTATATTAATTTACTAAATTATTTTATATGATGTTGTTTATGAGAAATTTGGCACTATCATCACTTATTTGAACTGAAGGGAGGTAAACAACACTATCGTATTAAGGGGAAAAAAGAAAATATTTCTTGTTTTTATTAGTGTCTTAAATATTATGTTGATTAATTATGAGGTCAAAATATTAATTTATACCCTCTTTATGAATTCATATCATGCTAAAATTGATTATATATATTTTAACCGAATTTAGGTAGAATAAAATGATTTGTCATAATTAAAAAAATAGTTAATCTTCTTGGAATTGTGTGTAAATACAAGAGAACAATAAGAAGAGTCACCATGAATTACCTAAAAGGAATTTTTTTTCTTTTCCATTAATTATTTCGATTTCTTTCCATAATTCACCCATATGGTAATAACATAGGTCAAAATAAATTAAATGATATCCTCTAAAAATATATTCATGATATTTTTTACTTTGTGAAACACTATTACCTTTGGATCCCATGAAAATTTAAAATACTGATATATAATGATCATGATGGTTTTTAATGAAATATTATCACACAAATATTTTCATCCCATTAAAACAACAACAAAAAAAGATAATAAAATTTAGTTATTGACTCGTTATGGTGAATGATAATACATTAAATGTTTTAATTATAGATATCATTTCTACTTAATTTTAATTTATTTATCTTATCATGATTTATTTTTTGAATTTTCAATATTTCAAGTGTAGTTTACAGGAGGTAATATTGTTAAATAAATTATGATCTATCCAAAAATGATGACCATTCGTGTTATTTTCATAATTATTAGAGGATATAATGTCATCATATATCCATTTTTTTCAATGACTGTTATGTGGGTGTATAAAATTTCATTCCACTATTATAGATTGGATAAAAAATTTATTTAAAAAATAGTGACATGATATTATTAACTCATTGATAATCCAATAAATTATTCAATGGAGTGCAACCTATAGAGGGCCCTTTTTGAAAATAATGGGTGGTAGTGGTAGAGTACATTCATTATTAACATTCATTAAATGTGATGAATGTTCAATATCAAAATATATTTTAAAAATAGTTCATTATAGTAGTAATACATGTTTATGTTATAATTTACCTAATCATATAATAAATATATTATTTGATACATTAATTAAATAAATCTATAAATTACAACACCATATTATGTATAATGTAAAAACAGAATAAATTCCAAGGAAAAATACATTCAATATGAAATCATAAAGAAATGATAATAGAGTAGGGTTACCTCCTCCCTCATTAAATAGAGGGTTTATATTATTTTAATGGACTTAATAGTGACCATGATATCTATGAATGAGAAATAGACCTCCATTTCAAAGTAGAATAATGTGTACTATAATCAAACCATATTATTCACTGGTTATGTATGAATCTGATGGAAATAAAGTAGTAGTGGTAAAGAAAATTGAATAATGAGAAAACCGATGAGTTTTTTATAACACCAACCCGTTATATCCCACTCTCAAATATGTTATAATGATTAAAATAAAATAATAAATATTGAAGGAGAGAAAATAAAATGAAGGAAACATGGAGTACATCAATTGATGCACAAATATGATTAGGGGAATGAAGACGTGTATAAAAATGGTAACTAATAGTGTAAAATCCATATTAGGGTGTATTTATATCATATAGATGTCATTTTATTATCGTGGAGTGGTATAAATTATAAAAGTAAAATGTGGATGTAATATTCCACCCATCACCCATTGGCTTCGGAAGAGGCGGTGGGTGTTACTAGCCTTAGGAGAAATCCCCAAGACACCAAATAATGGAAATAAAATCCATTGACCTCAATGAGAAGTTTTTGACAATTTTACCTATGATTGATAAAATCAAAATCTACAGATATATAATCAATAATCCATTATATAACTTACGAGTACAAAAAACCCACTCAAAATAATTTCATGGAATCAAAAATATCTAATTATAAGAGGAAATTAGCTGACATAACTAATGGAATAAAAAGAAAACATAACTAAAAACTTTAATACCAACATACCAACAACTCCTAACATTCTTCAGGATCTAACACAACATGACACAATTATAGTATCTAGAAAAATCACTATTTAAATGTGATACCATTCAATTAATAGTGTCTCAATTTATGACAATATAAAACAGAAGATAGTTCCTATGAAATTTTTGAGTCTTAATATAGTACGATTCCCCAATGTCAACCCAACAGTCGTCACTACGATAATAAAAATTTATCAAAATTAATAGAAAACACATATTAATTACATATAATTTTTTTTATAAAATCCAAAAAATGTTTTCCATTTAATGAAATAAAATTATCCATTAAATAATTTATAAAATCTTAAAACAACCACACAGAAACACATCGCCACATTCATTCCTATGTGGTAGTTTTATTCTCATGATAAATCTCTCATTGATTGTACAAGTTGTCATAATGTGATCCAAACCAGGTTCCCCAATAGCATATTCCCCTTATAGATGGTAAAATATAATAAATATGAACTCATACAATACATTTAATCCTAAATCCATGAAAATTAATTTCACAGAAATCCGTTATTTTAATAAAATATTACAAAAAATATTTTCCATGTATCAAATAAAAAAAATAATTTATAAATTTCAATTTTAAAATCATCATGAATGGTGATATTCAACAATGTCATCCAATTCCACATATTTCACAATATATTCTCTAAAAAGGAATAAAAATACAATCATAAAATAATTTTAAAATCATTTTAATAGATAATATAGTTCCACTTTATTGTTCATGTTCTAATCATGTGGTGTTGAGAGAAAATCCACATATAGCATAATGGTTGGTGAAAATTATGAATTGGACAATAAATCAGTAGATACAATACTAGATAAAAAATCATTACCATGATCCAACAAGTATTAATCAATTTATTAATAGATAAATTAATAAATATATATCCTTATAATATTAGACCTATTGGTCCAGTAAAGAGAAGTAGATGATTTCTAAAATGAATGGCCATGAACAAAGATATTCCATCTAATATAGATATCTAACATGATTTGAATAATATAAAACATTATCTCTTATTAAAGGGAATAACATATCAATCCAATGGAGAAAATTGTGGGTTATGGTAGAATTATTAGAAAAATTAGGATCAATGGGATCAAAATGAAATAGGTTGTCCAATCTTAAATGACCAACTATATCCTTCTTAGTGAGGCCAAACTGTTTGGTAGACCATGTACCATTGTCGCATTTCATATTGCGTTATTACAAGCTATTTATTTAATGTTCACATATTTTTAGATATTAAATAAACCAACTATGAATTTACCCATATTTTAAGCTTCACAGTTTCTCCTTGTTATATGCATGATTTTTCAAACAATGTATTAATTTTAACAACATTTTACTCCAATAATAGTTGGCTCAATCATTTTTTCCCAATAACATGCAATGAGTGGCCCAATCATGTAAATAACATGGGGATCTCAATTCCATCCTTCTAAGAGAATCATGGTTTCTGGGTTGGGGTGAGGCGTTTTTTCAATCCATTTTCAAACAATGAATCTCTAAAAATGGCTCTAAAACATTACAATCCACCTCCAAACAACCGAAAACATAAACAAGTCTGTATGTTTAGATATAATTAATAAATTAATATTAATGTACCCTAAACCATGGGTGATACATTCTCTTGAACAATGGTTATTTCAAACATATATAATATAATACCATTGTTTTCATGGAAGAGTTAATGAAAATCCACTAAAATTTCCATTCTGTGATATTGTTTATTTCAGAATTCAACCACCATTCTATAAAACCATCACTAAAATGAAGCATTGTTCATGAAATAATTTATATTTCCAGTCCATAATCATTATCAATACATGAATCTATATACAATATGAATCTTTGTCAATGTGATACCATTGAATCGCATTGTAGGTATCAGGTTAGTAATTATTCAATTAAGATACATGAGACACATTATTAACTGAAATAATCCTTGTTAAGAAATCCAACTGATATCCCACCTCACCAAATCATTAAACAATCTTAAAATTTCCCATGTAATGAGGATGAAAATTTCCTACCATAACATTAAAACAATTCTCATTCCTTTTTGATATTCTCAATAAAGAATTACAACAAAACTCAAACAAAAAAAAGAATTTGGGACGAACAACCATGTGATTGATAATGACTTTGGCTCATATCCACTATCATCCAGATCAACTAAATTTTCTATATTATCTCTTACATAAGTCTTGGTCCAACTCGTGATGTCTCACCATTTCCTCCCAATAATGCACTGAATGAAAAAGAATCCCATACAATGCTCCAAAAAGAGAATTATTTATTTATTCTTCACAAATTTTATAGTATGAAACCAACATTAATGTTATTTCATACTCTCATGATCTAAAAAATCTACAAAAAATCCCTATGAATGTCCTCATGTTTTTTAATTAATATTTAAGATTTTACATCCATTTTAGATTGATACACCATGTTCATTTTGAATTTATTCCTAATATGTTACATTAATAATTTAATAAAATGAAAAATAAACCTATGGTCTTAATAAAATATAATAGATACAAGAATTTTCTCCTCTTTATAATTTTTAGAATTTAGATTTTGGAGATGACTTCTTGAGAATTAGATTAATGATGTATAATGAGATCTTGAATGAATTACATGATCCATGATATATATGAATAAATATCATACAAACCTAGATATAAATTGATATACAATAGTGGGTTAACATCCCTTCTCCAATTGGATAGATAACTAAGTGTGAAAAGGGATCTATGTATGAAGAGATTCTTACCCCTGGAGGTGTATATCTTCAATCCTACCTTCGATTAACTATGAATGGTGGTTGAGATGTCTTGTAATCCATACAAAGGGCCTAAAAATTGTGAAACAGAGGCTCTGGCCGATGCAGTGGGGTCAAATTGGGTAAAAAAGATTTGTTCATGTAATTAAATATATAATTTTTGGGTGACAGTTATTCTATCTCATGGTCTTCTAGGTAGGGGAAATTTTTTTCCCTAAGTGAATTCATTCAGAAAAAAACCCATTATAGAGGGATTAGTGCATGATTTCTCTTTGGATCATGAATTGTTTGGAAAACCATGAACCAGATTTTTGAGTCCCCTCAGTTTGGGTACACATGGAAAGGAGGGATCTGGAACATAGTTTAGGAAAATCATGTTCTAACCATACAGTTCCAATCCATCATCCCATATTTTTGAATTTATAAAAAAACATATACTAATTATAACTGAAATATGTTATTTTCAAATTGAGGAAATAGAATACATCTAAACAAGCCTAAAAAACCCCAAAAGTTGTCGGGATATTAAAATATCATCACTTTATAACTGATCATCCCAAATTTATACTCCCATATGACCATATGATTCTGAGTGAAAAATATTGGTTCACAAAGCCCGCATATCTACTTATCTCTCCATATTTCCTACTAAACATTTCCATTGTGCCACAATATATGTACTATCAATGCAATCATTCCCCACAACATTGTACCACTATGATCTAATACACATGTGAGATGCTCCCCAAGGGATGCTTCCTTTTCAAGATCAACATTAACAACATATCTAACATGCATCCCATCTCATTGTGCCCAATAACTATATGAACACTATTAAACATTTTGACATATAAATTCCATCAAAACCTATAGTGAAATGATATACATTAAACAACCCCAAGTCCTACCTAGACATTCCCTGATTAATTTTATAAATTCACCATATAGGATCCTCATTTGAATTCATATTCCATAACATCCAATTCCATGTACATATTCCATACTCCTACCACAAACACTTTGATCCCATCCATTTGGTCATCGTTAAACCCACTTGTTTGGAATCTCAACCACCACGATATTCCTCCACATCTGGTCCATCCTGAGAACATCATATAAAAAGGTTGATTTCATACCATCATCCATCCAGCCCCATATATAATACTTCATACAAAATATATCTAAGGGGAACATATCCAACAAAAACACTTTTAGGTGTCTTGGTATAAATCCAACACATTCTTAGCAAACCCATAATAACGTAATGATAAGGGACATTATCATCTCAAAAAATAGAATAGAAATATTTTGTTAATGAATACCATTACAATTACACAATTAATGATATTACATCCCACTATGGAAAACCTCAACATTTCTAAATTCTTTTTATTCCCTACTCACTAATATATCACCACTAAAATAAAAAATTAGATAACCCCCCTCCCATATCACGAATAAATTTTCAAAATAGGGAATTATGATAGACCATACTATCCACATGAAAGGATAAATAAAAAAACCATTGTATTCATAATTCATTACATTAATACTATTTATAGGAGGGATTTCCAAAAAACCATAACAATTCTTTCCCCCATTATCCCGCCACATGTTCAAAACTGAGGCATTATCTCTACCCTCAACTATAATACATATTAGTCTTGCATAAAAAGGGAATAATTTCTAAAAATTTGTATTTTATCATTTAGAAACATATATATCCTTATCATTATTAATTTTACAATATATTTTATTTTCACATTAGGAACATCATTAAATTCAATTTGAAAGAATGGAAATATAGTTCATTTTCAATAACATAACCATAATGGATTTTTGTATTATTTACTAAAATTATTCATGTAACAAATTAATTATGATTAGCTAGTATGATGTATGAAAACTCAAATCTAGTTACATA
This sequence comes from Viscum album, assembly GCA_963277665.1. Classification (NCBI taxonomy): domain Eukaryota; kingdom Viridiplantae; phylum Streptophyta; class Magnoliopsida; order Santalales; family Viscaceae; genus Viscum; species Viscum album. The sequence goes on along the minus strand of OY728121.1, from coordinate 1,782,913,331 downwards.
CTAGTATATGAAACAATTCACAAAAAATCATTGAAAAATAACATATCACAACCCAAGTGTGTAACAAATAGTGAAATATTATTAATCTATAATAGAAGACCACAATAACATAATTACCACCCATGGTCACATGGTTTCTCCCCCGTACATAGTGTACATTCTCCCATACATGACGTCATATCCACGGACCAACTCTTCACAGTGTCTTGTTTACCTTTACCAATAAAAGGAAAATGAAAATGAAATGTTAACTAGGATCTTATGCAACATTTTAATGCCCCATTCTATGTTCCACACACTAGTTCCCCTAGCCAGTTTTCAATATGTCTTCTAGCACACCTCCTTATATGCTATTAGCTACCAAATAGTAATGAGGGTCTGAAATTTTGATCAGGGATAGACTATCCCCTATTTTATTATAGTAATACACCTACAAAAATAGACAAAATATAGTCGAATAACATAAACCAAAAAACATTCTAAAATACCATTATAAACAAACTAGGAAATATAATATCTAAATAAAATAATAATCATGTGATGATAATTAACAAGTCATGTTTCAAAAATGATAACTAAAATGAATGTATCTGACGACTCCCAAGTGGATCATGAACAAAGTCTGGAAAACAGGTTAATGTGGGGGTTAAAAAAGGGGGAAATCATCCCGGTCTTAGGTTTAAATGAAGCTTCTTTTCTGGAATTGTCAGGGTTTGGCCAATCATGATACTATGAGGTCTCTTAGGCTTTTCATTTTAAAGCATAGGCCCCTTCTTATTGGTCTGTCTGAACCCAAAAGGGTTTTTTCTCCTAATATTTCCAATTTTGAAAACCTTGGTTTTCATTTTGTGGAATCCAATAGATCCTCATCAGATATTAAAAGGTTATGGGTTTTGGCTCATTGTTCTTTATCGCATATTTCCCTAATTTCTAATTCTAATCAGCATGTCACATTCTCTTTTTTTCTTCAAGGTTTGCAACATTTCTGCTCTTTTATTTATGCTCATAACTGTTATCAGGGTCGTAGGAATTTATGGATGGATATTGGGTCTCTCAATTCTTCGATCTCTGGTCTGTGGTCTATTCTTGGTGACTTTAATTCCATCATGAATTCTGATGAGAAGATCTGATCCATGTCTAATGTTATCTCTTCTAGGGAGTTCAAAGCTTGTATTGATAATAGTGGGTTGATTGAAGTAAATCTTGTTGGGGCTAAGTATACATGGTACAGGAAGGTTTTGGACCGATTTGTTGCTAGTAGAATTGACAGGGCCTTTGTCAATGAGGCTTGTCTTGATTTCTGGGGTTCTATTTCTTGTATGACTCTTTCCAGAATCAACTCTGATCATCATCCTATTTTGGTTGACCTTGTGAGTAAGGATCCCAAACCTCCTTTGCCTTTTAGATTTAATAAGGCCTGGGTTAATCATCCTGAATGTAGAACTATTGTTGAACAAACTTGGAATTCTTGGAATGGTAGGGATAATGATTTTGCTTGCGTCATTAAGCTCAAACTTCTTAAAAGAAATTTGAAATTCTGGAGTAAATATCGTTTCAGTTCCCTTGATTCTGAAATTTCCTCTCTTGAGGATTCTATTCCACAAATGCAGGCGCAAAATTCTTCAAATAATTTCTCTAATGATATTTTGGGTGAGACTCAGCTGGTTTCCAAGCTTAATAATTTGTTGAATCTTAAAGATGCTTTGCAAAGAGATAATTTTAAGGCTAATTGGTTGAGAGATGGGGATAGAAATTCTAAATTTTTTAATTCTTTGCAGAGAATTAGGAAAGTCTCAAGGCCTCTCTCTTTGGTTAGAAATGGGAATAATGTGTTTGATAACAGAAGGGACCTTTCTGAGCATGTTGTTTCTTATTTTAAGGATCTCTTTTCTGGTTATTTCCCTCTTGATGATCCTGTGGAGAGTATTATTCCGACTCTTGTTAATCAATAGGATAATTCCAGTCTTACATCCATTCCTTTAGAATTTGAAATTAAAGAAGAAACCTTTAGTCTAAAGTCTGATAGCTCCCCGGGTCCAGATGGTTTTGGGAATTTTTTCTTTCAGACTTACTGGGATGTCATTCATGAGGATGTTTGTAGGTTGGTTACTCGTATTTTTAAAGGTGGATCTCTCACTCAGGGTCTAAATGCTCAATTCCTTGCCCTTATTCCAAAGACTAAGAATTCTAATGAGATTCATTTGTTCAGACCTGTTGCTATGATCAATACTATTTTTAAAATTATATGCAAAATCTTAGCTACTAGGCTGTCTTCTATTGCCAGTAAGATTGTTTCTCCTAATCAGTTTGGCTTTATTAAGGGTAGGTCTATTCAAGATTGCCTTATTACTGCATCTGAATGTGTTAATCTTCTTAATAAATCCACAATGGATGGTAATATTGCTCTCAAGTTGGACGTCAGGAAAGCTTTTGATACTATAAATTGGAATTTCATTTATAAGGTTCTTCATTTTTTTGGTTTTGATGATGTTTTCATTAATTGGGTTAAAATCATTTTCGAGTCTGCTCGTATCTCTGTCCTTGTTAATGGCTCCCCTGAGGGCTTCTTTGCTTGTTCTAGAGGTGTCAGACAAGGTGATCCTCTCTCGGCCATTATTTTTTCCATAGCAGAGGATTATCTTAGTATATTACTTTCTATTATGGCTGGTAATGGGAATCTGTATTCTATTAGTGCTGGTAGAGGTTTTGTTGCTCCCACTCACTTGTTTTATGTGGATGATATTATTCTTTTCACTAAAGGGAATAAGAGGAATATTAAAAATATTAAGCGTGCCCTTTTGCATTATGAAAAAGTCTCTGGGCAAGAGATTAGCTGGGACAAGTCCTTTGTTTATTTTGGAAGGAATTTTCCTATTTCTAGGAAGAATGGCATTATTAGGGATTTGGGTATTCATGAAGGTGTTTTTCCCTTTACGTATTTAGGTGTTCCTATGTTTTGGGGGAGGCCTAAAGCTTGTTATTTTTCTGATATTGTATGTAAAATCAGACGTCATCTTGCTACATGGAAGGGTAAGTCCCTTTCCTTGGCTGGTCGGGTTTGTTTGGTTAGAGCTGTTATCATATCTAAGTTTGTTTATTCTTTCATGATTTATAAGTGGCCGATCTCTCTTATCAAGAGCATTAACGTTTCTATTAAAAATTTTATTTGGAGTGGCAATATTTCAGAGAGGAAATTAGTTACTGTTTCTTGGAATAATTGTTGTAAACCCTATGATGCTGGGGGTCTTGGTATTAAAAATCTTGAGGTGTTTAATGATTCTTTACTGGCCTCGTTCATTTGGAGGCTTGTCAATGATAAATCTCAGTCTCTGGACTTTCTCCGCTATAAATTTAGGGATATGCTCAGTAATGGAGTTTTTAATTATCTGGATTCTTCTGTTTGGCCTGCTTTTAAATACATCTTTTCTTCTATTGACTCTCATGCCAGATGGCTTGTTTCAAGGAACTCGTCTTTATCCTTTTGGAAGACCAATTGGACCGGATGTCCTTTAGCTGACTCCTTGTTGGATGATGATTTTAATGTTGATATGGATGCTACGATTAAGGATCAGCTTGATAATATGGGGGGTCTCCCTAATCATATTGTTACTATTATCAATAGTTACTGTTTCTCTAACAGAGAGGATTTTTGGGCTTGGGAACCTGCTTTTAATGGCCTGTTGACTTCTAAAAATTTTTATTGTCATTCTTTATCTTGCAATATAGGGTGTAAATGGATGAGGGATCTTCATATGAACTTTATTAGGCCCTCTCGGTCTTCTTTTACCTGGAGATTGGCTCATGGGAAACTTCCTACTGATTGTTTCCTTCAGAAATGTGGCATCTCTCTCTGCTCTTTGTGTGTGTTTTATTATCAACATAGGGAAGATATTGATCATTTGTTTATTAGTTGTGTCAATGCCTCTTCAATGTGGAAGGCTGTTTTTGATATCCTTGAAATTCCCATGCCTAATATGTCTTCAATTCATCATTTCCTTCAAAGATGGAATTCTATTTCTCTCTCTCCCCAATTGTTGGATCTTTTTAGAGTCGCTGCTTCTGAAGTCCTTCATTTTATTTGGTTTGCTCGAAATAAGATGATTCATGATAAATTTTCCTTATTGGTTAGTGGGGTTTTATCCGCTATTCTTGGTGCTATGCGTAATGTTGTTATTCCAAGGAAGCATTTTTGCTTTAACTCGGTTCATGATTTGTCCGTTCTGAACAGGATAGGTGTTAAGGGTAATTTCAAGCCTCCACGTGGTACTTTAGAAGTTCTATGGAAGGAACCTTTTTTTGGTTGGATAAAAGTAAATTCAGATGGTGCTTCTAGGGGCAATCCGGGGCATTCTGGTTATGGTGCTGTTTTCAGGAATCATAAAGGGGATGTCCTTGGTTGTTTTCATGGTTCTTGTGGCTTTGCCTCTTCACTTGAGGCCGAAATGCTTGGCATTATTGTTGCTGTTGATCAAGCTGTGCAGCGTGGTTGGGATAATTTATGGTTTGAGAGTGATTCTTCTGTTGTTGTTTCTGCAATTAGGATGGGTTTTTATCACTTGTCCTGGAAGCTTACTAATCGCTGGATTAATTGTTTGGAGACTCTTTTTTCTTTGAATCATATTATCACTCACGTATATAGGGAAGCCAATTCTGTTGCTGATGGTCTGGCTAATAAAGATGTTAATGGTGTTGATTTTGTTTGGTTTGATCAAATTCCTGATGATCTCTTTATTTTTATTAATAGGGACCGTGACAAATCCCCCATTTTTAGACTTTTGTAAGTTTCTTTTGGGGCCTGTTTGTTTTTTGAGTGGCTTGTTTCTTTTTCTTCAGGTTGGCAGTAGAGCTTTGCTTTGTCGAGTTGCTGTGGTTTCCCAAATTCTGGGATTCAGTGTGCTGATCTGGAGCAGGCTGGAGTCTGCAGAGTAGCTGGCTTCATTTGGTTTCCCAAATTCTGGGAATCAGTGTGCTGTTTGGAGCGGGCTGGAGGCTTAGTTGCTTGCTTCTTTTGGTGGAAGGATGGCTTTTTTGTTGCTGTTTTTGGCTAATAAAGGCCAGGGCTGATGGAGATTCTTCTGTCCTGGAGATATCTTTCTTGATCCGGCTTTGATCTTTTTTGGCGGCATTGGTGGCCTCATCCCATAGCCCACCCTTTTTATTGGGTGTTTGTCGGCTTTGGTTTCTTTCTTTTTCACCTTAACCATTTTTTATGGTTTTGGTGTTTTTTGTTTGTATTTTTCTTGTTCTGTTTTCTTTTTTCTTTAATAAATTTCCATTAATCTTCATGAACAACATTTGGTTCCCACATACATGATCCATCTCAAATATACTATCTATCATGGGGTCCTTTCCCTTAATGATTCATGTAATCCTATAACCTATTTGGGAATTGAGTAGGAATCTTAAGTAGGGTGTGAGTAAAAATCACTAGGCCACCATGAATGGTTTGTAAAACAATATCATATACAAACAGTTCATTTAGTTGTATAAATAAAAATTTAAAATGTATCGGTAAATAGTTGCCTTGTTATTATTTTTTTATTACAAAACCACATTAAATCCATGGTTCCCTAAAATAGTTTTACCTCAACACCTAATTCATATCTTCTTAGATCCTGAAGTATTCCTAGGTAGTATTATACCTTAATACATAGATGAACTCATGAAAAATATAAATATTCAATGGTGAGGTTACATTTCAATACCTGCACCAACTCATGCCATATCCCAATGTATTATCTAAGGAGGTAATATCTCAAAATGAATTTGATACCATTCGTTAGTTCATACTTAATTTCCCATGTAACCCCCATTAACTTCATTCTTTAATTCCCATGTTACCACCAAAAAATCATTAAAAATAATAACCATGTTCCCAATAATTTCTTTATAAGTACAATGAAAATGATAGAAATTATAATTATTAATTGAATGACCATGTTCCAATTCCATTACCCATATGTTATATTACTATGTTACAATTTATACATCTCAATTGAATGACCATGTTCCCATATCATTACTCATAATTCAATAAACATGTTTGTATTCATAATTTTGACATTATTATTACAATTTTCCCATTAATTTACCAATATGTAATTCAAATAATAATTTTCAACATAAATTTCCATAGTAATTAATCAATGAGATAAACAGAACCATTCAATTAGTTATATGAATAATTAACTAATCACATCAATAAAATTAATTAATTCTAGAAGTTATTATCACAACTTGAAAAATGAAAATACCATAATTAAATCAAATATTAATTATCACAGATCATTAGACTCAATATCTAATTATTAGATTATCATTTAATTATCATATATCAAAAAAATAAATATCTCATAATAAATTCTACCATTTATCCAAATAAATCACTATATATCATAATTAATTCAATAATTAGTTATCCAAAACAATAATATATGCATTTAATCCATCAATTGATACATTAATTTATTGTTACATCAATTAAATTAATAATGTTTCCAATTAACCAATAAAAACCAACTCCATAAATTATTTAATTATTTAATTAATCCCATGAATCCTATTATTTAATAAATTAATTAAATAATTAAACTATTACCCAATAAATAATTAATCAATTTATTAATTAGATTAAATAAATAAATAAATAAATAATCACATAACTCCAAAATAACTAATTTATCAAATAATACAACTATTTTTTATTTTTACTATTAAATAATCATTTAACTACCAGTAATTAATTCATTAAATCATTTATCCCTTTGTTTATTTCAACAAGTAAATCATCCCATAAATCTCATTAATTAATTCATAAATTAAATAATCCATTTAATTAATACAACAACTAAATAATCAATAAAAAAAGTTAACAAATTCATTAATTAATTTATCACATTAATTAATTCAATAATAAAATAATAACATAACTCCCCTTAATTAATTTTTCAATTAATTAATCCCTTTAATTATATCACCAATTAAATGATCACATTACTCCCTTTTATTAATTTATAAATTTAATAATCCAATTATTAAATAAACTATTAAATAATCATATTAGTCACATAAATTAATTCATCAATTAATTATCCTGTTTATTTACTTAAAAAATTAAATAATCACATATGTCCCATTAATTGATTCGTTAATTAATTATTCCCATTATTTATATCAAAAATTAAATATTCATGTAAATACTATAAATAAATTCATCAATTAATTAATATAAATCCTTCAATATAATTAATACAATGATCCCCATTAATTTATTAGCCAATTTACAAATATAATTCACTCAATTACATTATCACAACTCACCTTGTAAATAAATTATCTACTAATTAATCTAACTCAAAAATAATAACATTACAACCATTGATTAATATACCCTTTCATTAATCAAAATCATTCCCACTAATCAATTAGAAAATTAATTAATAACATTAAATATCTTCAATAAGTTCACCAAATAATTGTTCAAATCATTTCTATAAATTAATTCAAAACTTAATTAATCTGATTCAATCCCTTAAAATAAATCACAAATTAATTATCCACATCCATTAAATAATTTAAATAAGCCGTAAATTATTCATATTAAATTACATATGTTACTTAACCTATTAATTTTTCCAACATAATGAATACAATATCCCAAGTTAATTTATCAATTAGTTGTTCATACTCAGTCTCACTACAAATTTAACAATTATTTATTCATGATTTGAAACCCCAATTCCCAAATCTGAACATTTCCCAAAATTATTTAATTAAAAAAATTATTAATTTAATCATGAACACTATTTATATATATATAATTGAAATTCAAAATTTAAAAACTCACAATTGTTATCAGGAATATGGGTTTTTCATTTTATACCAACTTCCTCAAGAATGATGATGATGAAAACTATCTAATGGAAAACCACAATTTTATCTGAATAATGACATAGAATGATCTCTTGATTCAATTAAAAGATCCATGATTTAAATGAATAATTATATAAAAACCCTAAAAATAAATATATATGTAATAGCATGTTCAAATTTCTCTTCAATATAATAATATATATAGGAGTGAATAAAGGATCTAAAAGGGAATAACAACATACTCAGGAAGGTATATATCATTAATATTCATTTGGATTTGCCATGAACGATGGTTGGTAGGTATTGGAATCCATTCATAGGGATCCAAAATCATTAAAAAGAGGCTATAGTTTATAGGAGATGGATTGGGATTAATAATTGGGGAGTTGGTAATAAAAATCAGATATTTATTATAAAATAATTCTGATTCATGATTTTCTAGATAGGGGAACATAATTTCACATTACCATGATCCTTAACCGTCCATCAATTTTAGTGGGGTGCATTGATTATTATAAGAGAGATTATGGTTTGGATATCCATGCTCCAGTAATGAGAATCCTCTGTATTTGTGTTCACACAGTTTTCTGGGATGTGCCGCACTATGTGGTAAAATCATGCTGCAACCATGCACTACCAATACATTTTTTAAAACAATAATAATATTTTCAATAAAATAATCCCTAGTAATATCCCAAATAAGTTATTCAAAAATAAATAAAAATTAATACATATTAGATATCCCAAGAAGTCTCCAGAAAGGGTTGGGATCTTACATGTATATTTTATGAATTAATGAGAATATACTTACATTATATCATTCTATTTACTGGTAAAAAATTAACATTTAAGTGTTCCTTAATCAATTCCAACATAATTTATTTAACCAAGAAATTATTATCTAAAATAAATTTTAATTCCTCAATCTCATATCATAGATCACTAAAATTCACATTTATTTCACATATCCCTAGATATTTCCCAAAATCAAAATCATTATCATGTGTTACACAATAACACCTAAAGTAGAAAATAATACATTCCATATATAGTTAACAATAATACACATTCAAAGAATTTATTTCTAAATTGAATTTCTAATTTGTTAAAATGAAGTTAACTAAATCAATAATATATTCGATAAAAAATATAATGTGGAAATTAATGTCACATTCCAAATAAGCGAATATGTTGTTCATTATAAATATATATTGAAAACATATATGTAACGACCCAATTTTTTATCAATGGAAATTCTGTTTATATAATTTTTCATATAATCACATGATATCAGATCACAACGAACTACTATGTTCTATGTGACTTTTAAAAATATTTTTGTCACTACATCTATTTGAGTTTCGATAACTAGACATACACAATTGCGATCATTATGATGTTTGGAGTCCTATAATAAAAATAGAATTTTTTGGTGAATATTAAATAACGCTAATGGATAGTAATGTTACCATTATGGATAATAATATGACCCTTATGAATAGTAAACCATCCAATTGAATATTAACCTTAAAAATGGATGTATAAATAATATGTTGGCATCTTATATGTGATAATATGACTATAGTAAATGTATTGGATTTTTGTAATTCCTAATTAATTAATTTAACATAATTATTTAAATAAAGAAATTAATTTTACTAAATGGTGTAAAAAAAATTATCGATTTTTTGTCTTCTGGTTTCAATATAATGTTATAATACCTTTAATAATTTTTGAAATCTTTATAATATTAGTTATAGTTTTTAAATTTGTATTTTTCAAGTAAATTATGATTTCATATTAAAATTAAATTAATTAAATATATAATTTTTTTTAAAAAATGGAGTTCTTTTTTTGATTCTATATGTGGAAAAATGGTTCGGGAGATTTTTTTGGGTTTTTCAAAAAATACTTGTTTTTTTATGATTAGAATAATACAATAATTCATGATAAATGCTAAAAACTGAATTCTTTCACCATGCATGAGTAATGAAGGATGGAATTAGAAAATGGATTAAAATAAAAGTAAAATATTACTTTTTATGCCATAATAATCCATACAATTTATTTTCCTATGGAAAAATAATAATCTAATGATTAAAATATTAGGAAATCCCTCCTCTCCTCCACTATTGATACCACCCCTTCTTACCTATTCTATTCTCATATCTAATGATTTTTTCCTTGTACAAATATTATTTAAGGCTCATCTCTATCCCCTCCAACACATCCATCAACCCCCAATTTGACGAAAAAATAAAATCATATTCTTTAAAGAGGCACTCAAAGGAGATAAATTCAAGAGGGGAATTTTTTTTTACAATTCTATTATTTTATTTCTAATTATTTTATATTTATTTTTCATTCTTCACCCACTTCAACAAAATGGTATGATAAATCTAGTAACAAACATGTACAGTATTTATATTAATATATGGGGATATTTTATCATAAAATCTCATTCCACCTACTTTTATACTATAAATGAAAACACCGTCTGAGATGTTTGGATTTACAAAATCCATGGACGATGGGTCTTCAATTCATCTTTCTATATTGAATTATGAAAATGAACCATTTTTATTACTATTGAACTGGATTGTTAGATAATATATTCTATGTATAGTTATATAATGTTTTTGTACACATCATATTAAATTATAATGCAAAATGAGTTTGTAGTGATCCAAAACTGCTAATAAACCCAAATGGTTACCACTAATGTTTTATATACTGATTCAAATTAACTCAATGTAACGAAAAAAAATTTATAACCATTTAATCTTATGCATTATAAATTACAAAACATAACACCAATTCCTGAAAACCATTTCAATTATAAATGATTCTTTTTAATGAATATAATTATATAGTTCGTAAAATCGAAGAAAAAAATGGACCCAAACAATGAAATTGGAGATCTTAACCCATCAAAAAAGACATGAATGGACACAAAAAGATTATTAAAAATATATTACATGTAAAATTGGTTATTGAATCATTAATTAATTATCCTAATTTTAATTTCTAGTTAATTAAGGTCAATAAAAGATCACAATCATACATAATGTAAGGGATCCTATCTTTCTAACATTTATTACAGAATCTTATGTATGTTATGTACTTTTTTGAATGATTAATAATGTTATTTTATTAATTCCAACCTTTACCATACAACACTCATAGTGTATAAAATATTTTAAACCAAATTTATCTCTCATTAATCCCTCCGAAGTAAACCTTATACTATGCCAATATTCCATAAGGGATTCTACCCGAGCCTCCTATTTTTCCTTCGGATTGTGGTATCATTATATCTACCCAAATGAAGATTTATATTATATTAATGTAAATATTATAAATTTTGTTTATACTTTATAAAAAAATGTATCAAGACATGTTAATCATTATTTTATGTATATATACATGTTTTTAAATGATTCACTCAAAATTTTCCAACAAGAAAACTTGTTTTAAGGGAACTTCCGAAATACGAACCTTGTTTCAAGTGAACTCTTCCATATGATTTAATCCACCATTGTTTTTATAAATCAATCGTTATTATTATGAAAACCTTCTTATATCACTAATTATTTTTTACAAATGATTATTCCCTTTTCAATTTTCTATTCTTATTAGTGTTTTCCTTAAAACCACAATAATATTTTTTAATTCTAAAAATTAAAAAATAATATTTTTAAATGTTTTCACTTCTCTTTGACAACACTTAAAATGATATATGCCTAATTTACCTTCTTAATTTCTATGTATTTTATAATTCATTTATTTCTTGGAGACTTTTATGATACACCCATTCGTTATTCATTATGACAAGATTATGATACATATTTCATTACATGGGTTAATTTATGATTGTCATTATATATGTAGGGTTTTATATGTGGAAAGTGTATTCATGAATATTTTAATATGGGTTCTCCTAGATAGAACTCCTATGAATTTTAAAATGTTTAGTCTTTGGAGACAATTTTTGAAATGGTCTTGGCGGCTATCCATGACTTGTGCAACCTTGTGCAACTGTCCTGGTGGTTTACCTTGAGTTGTGATCATCTATATACGATGAGACCTGACTCATGATAATGCCATGATTTATGTCACTTCCAAAATTATGTGATTCAAATTTTATATAATCCCATGTTAATATGTTATGACTATATAGAATTTGGTATCATTGTTTCATGATCTCTAACCCATGTACTAAAGCCTTATTCTTATAATTGATCCCTTAATTATCATTTAGCTCATCCCTTCATTGATGTGATCCCTAAGGTACCGTATAATGATGTAAGGTGTCACGACCCGACCTCGGGGCCCGTGCCGTGACTACCCCAAGCCCGCCTTCCATAGGCCAGGGGCTGGCGACTAGCACCAAGGCGTAAAATCCCGGTAAACAGGGAAGGCATTGCCTTTATAAGTAACAACCACCACAGAGTCAGCAAGAGGAAAGTAACTTCAAAGTGCAGAAAAGTAAAGGGGGCCGGAATACAAGCCCAACTGAAAGTACAACTGAAAAGGAAAAGAACAGCAACTGAAGAAAAGACGGCGGCCTCGTGTTGTCCACTGGAAATCCCACCTGAAGGGTGGGTACAGATAGCCTCCAGGCTCCTCGGGTCCCACGTCCGCCCCAAGCACGTCCCGCCCAGTGGTCCACCTCCAGGTATCGTCCTGCTCCACGCCCCAACCGTGATCAGCGCTGTCCGTCGTCTGCATCCAACACAACAAGGTGCGGGCATAGCCCGTGTAGGGGTGAGTATAAGCTACTCAGTAAGGACCCCGAGACCCCCGAAGGTCTCCCGAAATCCACAATGGATATAGCACAAAAAGGAAGATGCAATCACGAAGTAACATCTGACTCGACTTAGGTATATGCCCATACATATACCTAAGTCCCCACTTCTAGCTCTGCTCACGAGCTCAAGAACAACTCAATCCACACAGGAAAGCAAGACTCAAATCCACAAAGGAGAGTAAACAGTAAATCCACATAGGATAGTTCAACACATTCCACAAAGGAGAGTAACATAATATTCAGCTCAACCAGGTATACTTTTTCAGATGACGTCAAAGATGATCACTGATCCATCTAAGTCGTCGGACCCACGAAGGATCGATAGGTACTAACCCCCGCAAAAGACCCACATAGGATCGGGCTCACACAGAACCTGTAGGCAGTGGCTCACACAGAACCGGTAGTAAGGACCCAGACAGGATCGGGCCCACACAGGACCTGTAGCACTGATCCACATAGGATCGCTGAGTGTAGTAGTCGATGCAGTCAACTGAGGATCTCTGCACAGTCGTCGCCGCAGTCCACGAAGGATCTCTGCTCTGTCGTCGTCGTAGTCCACGGAGGATCTCTGCTCTGTCGTCGAAGTCACAGCCAGCACTAGGGTTCCCGCACACAGCGAGCTCGTTTAGGAGGGTCCGCTCCACGAGCCGAGAGGCTGATACATAAACTGACACGTATTCCGAAGTTGATGTATCCAAAAGTTCCGTATCGACAACAGGATCTCAACGCAACAGACGGCGCGTCAATCAGACGCCCGGTCTGAGAGTTATTGGCATTTTCGTCCCAGGGGCCCAGTTGGTTTTTAGGGAAAAAACAACCCGACCGTACTCCGCCTGTGTCCGATCCTTGGGCAGAGTATGCCAAAAGTTCCGTCTCACTTAGAGGAAACTACCACAGCTGACGGTACGTCGATCGGACGTCTGTAGCTCAAGTTATGAGCGTTTCCGCTCCGAGGGCCCGGTTGGTTTCGTGTACGAACCAACCCGGCCGAACTCAAAGTCTTCCGAATCATTGAGTGTAATATACCGAAACGACCATATCGATCCAAGGATCGCGTAGCCGCTGACGGTTCGTCAAACGAAGGTCCTAGGCCCAAGATATGGGCAAAAGACCGAAGAGGGCCCGGAAACGGGGGTTCTGGGCCCGGGGCGACCCGGCCCGAACCACCCCTGGGTCGGCCGAACCGGGTCGAACCGAACCGGGTCGAACCGACCCGGCCCGACCCGGCGAGGCCGGGTCTGGTCCGGCCTGGGCGCGGCCCGGCCGACCGGACCGGCCGGCTCGGCTTCGGCCGACCGGACCGGCCGGCTCGGCTTCGGCCGAGCGGCCGGAGAAAACCGCCGCGGGTTTGACCCGCGGCATGGAGGAACGCGGCCCGCGCGGGCCGCGTGCTGGGTGGCCGGACCGCGGACGCGGTCCGGTGGTTTGCCGCCGCCGCGGCCGAGCCGCGGCGGATTCCTCCGGCGGCGCGCCGGCCGCCGCCGCCTCCGGTCGCCGGCGCCGCCGCCGCCTTCCGCGGGCCGCCGGAGTTGCTCCAATGGCCCGTTTTGCCTCTCGTCTGCGCCATAGCTCCTCCCGGGGGCCGATCTTCACTGCGGGATCAACGGATCGCCCATGCCGCACGGTTCTTCGTCGTCCTCCAAATCCGCACAACAAAAACATCGGCAGAGGGTTGCCAGGTCTTGTTCGTTAGATCCGCACCCTCCGCGTTAGTAATAAAATTATCGGGAGGGATTAAGGCAGCCACAATTTTATCCAAAAATAAAATTGTTCAAGTTTGGTTCTTTAATTAAAAAGAATTATATCACGGGAACGAATCACCAAGAAAAAATAAAATCCCTACCTCGATGTCGCCGTCGGACGTGAGGTCGTCGCGGAATCGCTCGTCGCGGAAGGAGGGGATCGTCGCGTCGTCGTGGAAGAGACGTTCGTCGCACCGCGGGAACAACGTCGCGCCGACGATCTCCGGATCTAGAACAAATGTATTTAATTAATTAAATCCGTTGTCATTGAAATAAAAAGGGAGAATTAAACGATCCGTTCCTCACCTTAGTTGCCGAATGAGGATCGGTCGCGGAAGAAGAGGCGTCGCCGAAGAACGTCGCGGTTAGAGCTCGTCGACGTCGCAGATCACGGTGTGCGTCGTCGAATTCCGGTCGCCGGCGTTCTTCGCGTTCTTCGCGAGGAGAGTGGAGGCTCAGAGAATTCGCACAACGACAGCAATCCTCCAAAATAGACAAGTTTGTCTATTTTATTAATTTCCCAACGAACGCAAACGCGTAAGTAACGACCCAATAAATTCGTTGAATTAATTCAACGAATGAAACAACCCATTTAATTCACAAAATAAACCGCCCAATTAAATGGTCTGTTAAGAATTTAAGAAAACGCGTCGGTTGACTTTTCAGTTACTTTGACGGGTTTTCGCGGGTGCGTTACTTAGCGGAAGAAAAGGCGGGGCTCGTGCGGGCCCCACCGCACAAATATCCTACCAAGAGGGTAGGATATTTCCGGATAGCACCCTATCCACTTTAACTAAGCTCAAGTGGCTTTCAAGTGACTTCCAAGCGGCTTAATTGAAATAAAATAAAGTTGTCGCACAACCTTTATTTTATTTCCGACTTAAAGCCCAAAATTTTAAAAACCACGGTTGAGCAAACGCAACTCCGGAAGAGGCGTTTCTAAGAAAATACCGGCGCTGCGATTTCATCGGTGCCCTCAGAATTCGATTCCGGGCACCGGTTCAAAAGATAGAAAAACCCGCTCGTCCGTTCACTGAACGTACCCGAGCCAAACTTCGGAAATTGATTCCGGGCACACCGGGCCTCGGAATCAGGTGCCGTCTAAAGCTGCGCTCTTGTAAAATTCCAAAGAAAATTAAGAAAAAAATTTCCTTGAAATTTGCGGGTCATTACATAAGGGCTCAATGGATATTACAAGAACTTTATGTAGATTAAATGAAGAAGTTTTTTTAGTCCCTTCTTTTATGTTTTATGTAACTATTCTTCAAATACAGTAGAATTCACTATCCTTGGATTGCACACGGATATTTAATTATTCTAAAAATCATGTAATGTTATGTGTAAAAGGTTAGAGTAGCTATAGTTGTATCAAATTATGGTCTATTAATTTTTGGTGATTAGGACTAGAGAACATTACTAATAACCATAAGGATGATAATATTTATTTGAAACTCACTTAATTATGTTATATATATATTTAGTGGTTTCTAAAGAAAATTCATCCACTTTTGGATACAAATAAGTTGAGGTGTCTCTAGCACAATTGTATCTAGTGGTAAAACCTAAAAACACCACATTGAGATAGACTTGAACTGAGACCAGTGCATGACAATGGGCCTTGAGGCACTATTGGTTTGATATTAATGAGGGATATTATTTGGTTAATACATGATCATTATAAAAACCATTTTTTTGGGAATGAAAAAAATCCAATTAATATATAAGTTAATAATTATATCAATGATAACCTAGATGGAAACTGAGGGAATCCCATGTAAGGATATACTTCTCATATAAATTTTATCTTCTTATATTCAATGATTCCTTTATATTATCAATAGTTAAGTATTCAATACCTAAAATTATACATTTTTTATCTTTGTTAATGGACGGAAATAGAACAACACGTGCGGAAAATCAATGTGATAGGTAATGTGATGATTTCTCTAATGATATACAAAATATAATGGGATCGGGTGCTCAAAAAATCATGATAGTACTTCTTCAGCTGGATCAAGATATTAATAATAAATTGAATCATCTGGAAAACACTCCTCCACTAAAGAATGAATGAATTTTCATTTAATCCTTCATGCGGAAAAGGAAACCCATGTTTAGTGGTTCTTTTGATCTCGTCTCACAGAATAGTTTATTAACTTCATTGAAATAAAATTTTTTATACTATTTTGTTCAAGAGAAGTGATATTCATACTATAGAATTATCGTTATAATGAGGACGACGATCCTTGGTAGAAACTGATCATGAATATGAATGAACGAGATTGAATTATTTCCATTGATTAAGAGGAATTCGAGAGAAATTTTTTCAATAAATATTCTCCACAAACCCTCCATATCAAGAAGGAAATTGAGTTACTTGGAATCAAGTAGAAGGAAGATGAATCAATTAGGGTATATGAAAAAATCATAAAATTATTTAAACATAGGCATATTTGTTTTGGAACATCGTAAGCAAGGTGGATCACTTGTATATCGTACTTATCTAGAGTCTACAAAAAAGTGTTGGTGATTCAAGACTTCAAATAGTAGGAGATTATTGTGCATTATTCCCATAATGAAGAAATAGATATGAGTGACTATCAATGGTATCATGGTACCAGTGAAAAAAGAGAAAAATAGAATCTAATGTGGGAGGTTCTGAAAACAAATTCAATGATGTAAATAAGACCAATTATCCCACATGAAAAAAATTTCTAAAGAAACTTCATGGGATCTATTTAATTGGAACATTGAATTTATTCAAATGTGGAATGTAGGGACATCTGGATAAAACCTCCCCAATATATATAATAATTAAAACTATTGAGGATGATGAAAGAAAGGATTAGATCAACACTAAGCCAGTAGTGGAGTGATACAACTGTAAGGATCATTGGAATTATGTG
Source organism: Viscum album (assembly GCA_963277665.1). NCBI lineage: Eukaryota > Viridiplantae > Streptophyta > Magnoliopsida > Santalales > Viscaceae > Viscum > Viscum album. The sequence goes on along the minus strand of OY728121.1, from coordinate 1,782,896,001 downwards.
AACAATTTCCAAAAGATGATGGTTGTCAGAACCAATCCACCACAACCTCCAAAGAAACATATAAGGGAATATTCTCTCATTACTGTTGAGGTGGATTCAGACAAAGATGTGATGATACTTACACTAGTTATTCATTATAGAATAGAAAATTTACTATTTGATTCTTGTTCTACAAATTCTTTAATTTAATGAAAATTTAATAATACTACTCAAACACCACCTCAAAATTTGTAGGATAAGTTATCTGTGAGAATAGTGAATGGTGAAATAATTGTGTCCATCATTTAAAAATCCTCACTATTTAATTATTGTGTATTTAACCTCGTATAAAATCTTGGAAAACTTTCTTCAGTATTGTTTGACTCTATCTTGGGAATGTATTGGTTATTCTCATACAGTGACAACATCAACAGTCAAGAGAGAGTGAGATCCCCCTTCACATCCTGAAGAAAAATGAAATTCATTAAATGTTTAAGGATGAAGATGAATATCCATTAGAACCATTTTCTCAAGTGTGGAGATTAATTCATTATGTGTAATCATGTTTAGATCAAATTATTGAGACAAAGGAGAGAATCATGAATGAAGACATGCCCATGATGAGATATTACACTGATGTAATACATGAATAGTAGTCCAGTATTAGTTATAATTGAGAGTTTTGGTTATCAATTGAACTTATTCAATCATCCATACCTATATCAAGGAAACATTATAGAATGGCCATTGTTGTTCTTGAAGAGCTAATGAAGTAGCTACGTAGAGAATTTGCAGAACGGTTTTATACGCTCGAGCACTTCACCATGAGGTGTGCTAGTCATCTTTGTCAAGAAGTAGGATAGATGAATAGAACTATATATTTGTTATCATAATATAAATAAAATCACAAAAAATATCCCTTACATCATATAGATAACATGTTCAATCATCTTTGTGGGTCCAATTATTTCTCTAAGGTGGACCTTCAGTCAGGATTTCACCAATTAATGGTGAGGAATGAAGTTATTCCCTAGACTGCCATTCGAATGAGGTATGGAATCTATCAGTTCGTGGTGATTCAATAAGGATTAACTTATACTCTTTAAATTTTCATTGATTTAATTAATAGTGTCTGTAGGTATAATCTCAACAATTTTTCGGAAGTATTTGTCGACAATATTCCAATATAATCCAAAAGCAAGGAGGAACATGGGGAGCATTTGAATACTGGGAAAATGTCATTGAAAAGATAGAGTCGATATATATTTTTCAATAAATGTGAGTTCTGGATGGAGGATGTATCATTCTTGGGGCATGTTATCTAATGAAAAGAGATATCTATGGACCCTTCAAATTTAATGGCAATTAATGTGTGTAACATTCCAAAATCTGTAACGAAGATCTGTACTTTTCTTGGTGTAGCTGGGTATTACTGATGATTTGTGAAGAATAGTTCATGATTTTCAAATCCAATGACCAATATGAATCGGAATGGTGTAATTATTTTCTAGAATCAGAAATGCTATGATTGTTTTAGGGATTTTAAAAATGGCTAACCACTACGTCATTACTCACACTCCCAACAAGTGGATAACTCTTTGTGGTGTACTCTAATATTTCAATGATGTTCTTAGGTAGTGTACTGACAAAAAATGTTAAACTGATAGCCTACAAGGTAGCTTAAAAACCATTTGCAAAACTATCATACACATGATCTGAGGTTGGAAGGTTTGATCTTTGTGTTAAAAATATGGCATCATTATCTCTATGGGGCAAAGAGTGAGACATATATTGATCACAAGAGCCTAAAATATATATTCACAAAAAAAGATATAAATATGAACTAATGAAGATGGGTATATCTAATCAAGTATTATGCCATCTTAATTCACTGCCATCCTCATAGGAAAAAAAGGCGGTGAATGTTCTGAGTACAATGGATCATGCATCATTATCAATAATGAAAATTGAAAAGTATCCAACCTTATTAGATATGAAAAGGATGTAAATGGGTATCATTAATAGAAGAAAATCACTAATCCATTCTCAAGTAATTGATCATCCATACCGAAGGGATAAAATAAAGGATGTTCAATGAATAAATGTGGAAATTTAGAAAAGGGTGGAAGCCATTAAAAATGGTAAATCCTCTAACTTCATGATTGATGATGTAGAGTTTTAATATTTGGTTCATGGTTATTTGTACAATCTAATAAAGACATATAGAAGGTTATTTTTAACGATGCACATAGATAAACAATATCCATTAATTGAGGGAGCTGAAAATTGTATCGTGATCTCTGAGATAACATTTGGTGGGACAATATGAAGAAAGTGATTTCTGCATATACATAAATATTCCAGGTATGTCAAAAAGGGAAGGATGAAAAAAATGGTCTATGGGATGATGCACTGACTACCAATACCAACATGGATGTGGGAGAACATTACCATTGACTTTTTCACTAGACTTATAAGGAAATCTATAAGAACAATTCTATATGGGTCAATGAATTTTTTCTTATAAATATAGCTCACATTACCAGGATTCCACAGGAATTCACAACAAATCAACATGAATGGATATATATGAAGGAAATAGTAAGGATGCATGGAATACCGCAATCTATTGTATCTGGTCATGATCAAATATTCACCACAATGTTATAAAAAGTCTCCAACATGCTCTAAGAACATGAATTAACATCATTATGGCGTATCACCTTCATAATAATGGCTAATCAGAGCAAACTATTCATACACAAGAATATATATTGAGATAATGTTCTATATACATCATTGAAGGATGTAAAAAAACATTCAACATGTTGAATTCTACATCAAAATGTGTTTCTACTCAATCATCTGTGTGGCACCATACAGAGCCCTTTATGAGAAAAGGTTAAATACACATGCGTTTTGGGATAAAGTTAGTTAGCATAAGCTGGTAGGACCTGAAATGGTTGAAAAAGCCATGGAGATGGTGAAAAAAATTCAATCGAACATCAAGGCATCCCATGGACGAACAAAGAGTTATGAAAATAATCATCGATGAGACAATGAGATCAATTTTTGGGATATGGTATTTGTATTCATATCATAATGGATGAAGTCCATGAGATTAGAGAGAACAGAAAGCTAATTCATAGGTACATAAACCCCTTTATGATCATCTATTGAGTGGGATATGTGGCCTATCATATTCCAATTCCACCTACCATTTCTATAGTACATGACGTCTCAAACATATCTATCTTACCAAAGTACATACGATATCCTTCACATGTACTGTCTTAAAAGGTGGTAGAGTTAGTGGATGATATGTTTTATGAGGAGTATCCAATTAAGATATGTGATCATAGAGATAAAGTTATATGTAACAGGACTACTCACCCAGTAAAATAACATGGTGCAACTATATGTACGAAGAGGAAACATGTCTACTAGAGGAGGTATCGATGGAAAAGTACTCACACATGATTATGTCTTAGAATGTAAAATGAAATTTCTATGATGAAATTTTATAAAATGGGAATAATGTAATGACCCTGTGTTTTATCAATGGAAATTAACTTCTTTAAATTATGTCATATAATCACATGAATTCAAAACACAAAGAACAAATAAATACATTGTTACCTTTTAACATAATTTTTTTTCCCTTCTATGATTTGAATTTCAAAAATCTGACATATACGGTAGCAAACAGGAAGATTATTAGATTCTGATAAGACACACATATTTTTTGGTGAATAGTAACTGAAACATATGAATAGTAAGGTTACCCTTAGGAATAGAAATATGCCCCTTATGTATATTAAATCATATAAAATTATAGTTACCTCACCCATGAATGTAAAAATAATATTTATTCATCTAATATTTGATAATATGTCAATATTAATTGAATTGGTATTTTGTTAATTCCTAAATAATTTATTAAACATAAATAATTTTTTTAAAATAATTTTTTTTTCTAAAATGTGTTTATTAATTATCAATTTTATGACATTTTTTTTTATGATAATTTTATATGACCTTTTTTAATTTTTATATAACAATATAAAATCAGTTATAGTTCTAAAATCTATAATTATCAGGTAAATAATGATTTTTTAAAAAATAAATTAATTGTATTTAGAAAAATATTATTTAAAAACTTTTGTGTAATTTTCAATTATACATCTAAAAAATTGGTTAAGGGGGCTATTTGGAATTTTTCTAAAAAAAAGATTTTTTTTGAATAGTATACTTGTATAGTTCAACATAAATGCTCAAACCAGAATTTATGCATCATGATTGAGTTATGGATTATGTAAATGGAAATTAGTTCAAAATCGCATGGACATATTACTATTTTGGGAAAGAATAAACGATTCTATTTCTTACCTTATGGAAAAAATAGAAAACTAATGATTACAATTTTATGTTTAATGTTCTCTCCTCCACTATAAATAACACATATCCTTACCTCTACTCTTTATACCTCTAAAGCAACATGACACGTCCAAATTCTACCCAATTATCTTACCTATCCCCTCCCCCACATCTACAATCTCTTGGTCTGAAAAAAATACCAAGACCTCTTCCCTAAAGAGGCCCTCGAAGGAGATAAACTCAAGAGTTAAATTCTCCTTTTCGATTCATTTGTTTTCATTCAGGTTCTTTTATTTTATTTTTTTCATTCCTCACCCCCCTTCACCCAAATTGTACGATAAACCAAATAAAATAAATTTTCTGGAATTATATTATTCTAATAGTATATTTTATCATAATCTATACTTCTAACTTATTTTATACTATAAATGAAAACACCATCTTAGATGTGTTAATTTACCACATTTGAAGATGATGGGTTTTTAATTTCTTTTACCATCATTAATTCTATTACTGAAACCATATTTTTTATGGTGGTTCCAAATTATTATGTAAAATATCCTATTTATGGTTCCATATACTTATATTATGCATGCCATTAAATTATTATGAAAAATTAATTCATATTGATCAAAAATCGATGATAAGCCCAAAAGATTACAACTAGTGTTTTATATAATGATTCACCACAACGCCATGAAAACAAATTATATTAACAATCATGTTACTGTCTAGATGTTAAATAATAATATATAACTACAATATGGGCCATCCACCCACATATTACATGAATCACAAATCATGATAATAAGTAAACATATTATTAAAATCATGAAAACAAATAGTCCCAATCAATGAAATTGAACCACTTAACCCATCAAAAAGGTAACGTATGAACATAAAAAAGTAATAATAAATATTATACATATACAAGATGTTATTTAATTATTAATTAATTAATCTAATTTTTTTATTCAGATCATTATGATATAGGGAAGATAAAAATCATACTTATGGCAAGGGATCCTTTCTTTCTAAAATTTATTAAACAATCTCCTCTATATAATGTCCTGTTGTGCGTAATTCATAATGATAAAGTAATATTTTTCACCTTACCCAAACTTCCATCAAGATTTATAAAATAAATGAAACCCCTTGTATATCTCATTAACCCCACTTATGCACACCTAATTCAATGCCGATATAACAAAAGGGATTCTACCCGAACCTCCTTTAATCCTTCGAGTTACTCTATCTTTCATTATACCAAAATGAAGTTATATATTATATTTATTTATATAATATATATTTGGTGTATAATCTCCCAAATCATGTATCAATATCCATCCATCATTCCATTTTATGGATATATATGTTTTTAAATGATTCTCTCTACAGTACATTCTGATAAGAAAAATCATTTAAAGGAACCTTCCCAAATCTATAAATAATTTCAAGTGCACTATGAAATATTATTTAATCTTCCATTTATTTATAAATCTAGAATTTTTATTATGAAAAAATTCTTCCATGACATCTGGTTTTTAAAAATTTATTACTCCCTTTTATATTTTGAATTCATTTTATCATATTCTTTAAAACCGAACTAAAATGATTAATGCTAAATATTATTAAATAATATTATCAAATGTTGTTAGTTCTTTTTCACATAACTTAACATGAAATTTTACTATTATACCATATTAATGTCCACTTATACTCTTATTCCATTTTTTCATGGAAACTTTTATGATACACATATTTATTATGCTTTATGACATGATTATGATACCCATTTCATTATAGGGGTGTCCTTATGTATATGATTGTTCATGTATTATTTTATATGTGGTATTATTATTCATTAACATCATAATATTGGTGCAACTATATATCACTACAATGTATTGGATAATGTTTAGTCTCATGAAACATTATGTTCAACGGTTTTGGTGATTAACCTCAACTCATGCTACCATGTGCAATGATCTTGGTTGTTAACCATGACTGCTGCTCCTCTATGTGAAATGAATCTTGATTCATGATAAATTAATGATTTATATTTCTTCAATGTTTATATGATTATTTGTTTATATGATCCCTTATTTATATTTTAGGACACTCTATACCATTTCATATCACTCTGTTTTGATCTCTAGCCCGTGTACTAAAGCCTTATTATAATATTTAATCCCAAAGATTAATTTTAGCACATCTATACATTCATGTGATCCCCATGGTACCCTATGTATATTTAAGGGATCAATGGATGTTATTATCTCGTTATGAGTTTTAAATGAAGAAGTGTTTTTTCCCATTTTTTATATATTTATATACTTGATCTTTAAAAAAATAGACCTCATGAATCTTGGCTTGTATGTTGATTTTTAATTATGTGTAAAAGTTTAGGGTCTCTATAATAAATATATAAAAATGATAAAATGTTATGTATATCAATATATTCCACTATCCAAATGAGAAATATACACAGGAAAAGAAAATAGAAAACATCGAATGAAATTAAAATTTCATAGTCACCAATTCTATCCAAAAAATATAACATTTTAATTTTTATCTTTACAAAAATTATATATTAATTGGTATATCTATTTAATCATGTTTTTTCTATGATATTAAAATTTCTACTGAATAAATTCTCTTATTAACATTAAATATATTATTTAAAATCCATAATGAAATTATAGTGTAGTATAATACATATAAATTTCATAATGCATATTAAAATAAATGATTTTATTAAAATAGTCGAATAAAATAACTATTTTATCCCTGAATATGAATAATAATAATTAAACATCATTTTATGTAATTGTATAATAATGGACATGATTCCTTAGATTGTTTTGAGGTATATTCTTATGATGTTTTGGGAATTACATTTTGTAGTGTTCTATATCATTACAGCTATAGAATTCCACATTGGAAGATTATTTAATTCCCATAAAGTAATGAACATTAGGGGATTTTTCACTACTTATTAATTAAATTCCATTACATTTTAAACACATTCCAATGTGTTTTTATCCACAAGTATGACATGTATGAAAATAAATCAATAACATTTACCATTTGTCTATTTTATTCCCTTTCATAACATTCTTATCTTTCATCTATTCAAATTCATAATATATGGGTAATTAATTCTATCTCTTTATATCACATGATATTATATAATATTATGAGAAGAATTTTTTGGAGAACATTTCCCTTTATAGTATTATCCTAATACAATTAATGAAATTTTCAAACAGTATCATTGTCTTACATATGTATTCTATAAAATTATTTTATATCCTAGTAATGTTGGATTCACACATAGTAAATTTCTAATATTTTAATTATTCATAATGATAGATATTATATTTCCATATTCAGAAATTTCTCACATTGAAAATATTTTTCAATAATGATACATTGAAATCCTTCGACCCATTGTTAATATTTCTATATAATGAAAATTCTTTCAAATTATTGGTAAAAAATAGTCTAAATGTCTTTAGATATAATTAACTATGATGATAAATACCACCCTTGAACTAAATCCAAAATCAATTGAAATTCACAATTAACTAACTTTTAAATTACTCATCTAAAAATAGATTTTTGTACCATTCAATGATGAAGGATACTTCTTCTAATGGTGTTCTATAAATGTTACACCACATGGTCGATATATTTTATTCTATATAATTGAATTATTTAAACTATTAAAATGAGTTAAATAACACAATATATTTATAATTTGATCGGTTATATCCATCCACGACATTATTATCTTAACTAGGGTGAAAATCTATTCATGGGGTATGTGAATCAATTCGGTTTATATTCAATCAATCGAGTTTTTTTAAAAAATGGAATACACTATATTAGAAAATAAAAATATACAAAAAAAAATATAATCCTACAGATGGTGAAACACTTATCACAATATGATAATCATAAGCACATATATACTCATAATCAAAATATTGTTTATTTGGGGATACATTTATTTACAACTATATAATAATGTTTTATACATAAAATTTTAGTATTATTAAACATATTACATATGAGCCACAAACAAAGAGTGTACTAAGGCCCATTTTATGCCCCATCTGATGATTAGGTAATGCCCAAATCATCCATTTAAGAGTTATTACAACATTTTACATTCACTCTAGAATGACATCAATTGGATTTATCCAAATAGGAATGTATTTATAGAAAAATAAATATAATCTATTATGTATCAAATTATTAAGATATTATTATATATTATCCTCAATATCTATCATAATTTTATGTTCCTTAATCATTGTTTTCCTAAATATTTTTCTCAGGGATTATAATAAAATTACATTGATTGAAACTGAATAAACCCCAACCTTATTAGTTGGTATATGGAGTATACATTGTGACATTGACAATACATACATGGAATAATTTCCTGAAGGACTGAATATTTTTTTTGGAAATGGTACAGAAGATAAATATTTTAAATTCACATTAAATTTTCAAAATAACAATGATAAAATTGGTTTCTTTTTCATATCCATTTTTTAGAATATCCCGACATATAAATCAAAAAACACATTCTAGCATCCTTGGTAAAATAAAACATAGAATCTAGAGATATCAGATTCATTTAATGCGTATATTTTTATTATATTATATTAGTAAAAAATTCATAATAATTATTTGATGGTAAATAAAATAATAAAATTACTTTTATTCAATAAACTAAGTATAATTTGGTAGGAATAAATTATGTTCAAATAATTAAATATAAATAACCACTTAAACAAGAATAATTAACAATAAATATTCTATCTAATAAAATAATCAATTGGAATATCAATAAATGAATTCATAATTATTGATTTAATAAATCATGAAATCAAAAACATAACACTTATGTTTTTTTTCAATGAAATCTAAATAATTTGGTAAGGAATCATCCAAAATTCCTATCAATTTTTTCTCATTAGACCTACTGATGCAGGAGTGGGATATTGGGCTACACCCCTTTCAGTTACTTTTTCAAATGATTTCATTACTAAAAATGGGTGAAAAAATATCAAAATAAACTTAAATATTGAAAAAAAATATAATAATTTTAATACATACCTCAATAAATAAACATAATCAAAAATGAAATAGAGTAAAATGACTAGTTATAATAAAATTGTACACTTATTATCATAATTAACATAAACCAAATAAATAATTAATAAATATATTATCAATAAAACATATAATTATTGAATCATAAGTAATATAGTGTGTCTATATCCTTGACGAATATATGTATTCTGAAAATATCATTAATATCATTTTTATGAAAAATATCCAATGCCTTATGGAAATAACTTTTTAAAAAACTAATGTTCAAAAATCAATATAATGATAATATTTAGTGAAATTATAATTTCAAAACACTAAAATAATCATTAACAAGTCATTTTTTATGATTATGAAATTTACGTTGTATCTAAAAAATTAAAACAATGAGTCCCTTTATATTATTCTGTAAAATACAAATGTTTACTATTTTTTAGGCGATATGAAAAATTATTACAAATATATTTCAAAAATTAAATAAAATATGTTGAATTGTATATAATAAATATTCTATAAACTAATAAAACCATTTTGAATCACTATTTTGAAAAATTATTTTATTAAAACTGGTTTATTATCGAATAGGGAAATAATATCATATTTAAATAGTAAAATTTCAGAAATCACTATAATTATCAAGGAGTTATAAAATGGTACTATTACATGGAAAATATTATTTATAACCTATTTAGTTAATTAGTACTCCATAATCATTATAACATGTTTATATATGAGGTATATATTGCTTTGTTATATTATAACTTCTATTTTATAATTTCTTCTATAAAAGGAATAATAAAAATGAATGATCTTTGTAAAGAAAATTACCTTCTCTATGAAAAAACACGGTTGTATCTCTTCATAAGAATCCTTTTTATGGTTTTATGGGAGGACCAGATGCTGTATAATATGTATATAGTTGTTTAGGGAAATTTTTTAATTGTTGGGTCATGAAAATTGAATTTCTTATTGAGGGAAATATGGATGAAATAGTTACCTTTTATAATTGTGGAAATATAACCATCAATTAAATTACTTGGAATGTTCCCAAATAAATAAAAAATGATTAATTAATTCACATATGAAAATATTCCCAATATCCGTAGGATCAAATTTATGATTGTATAATGGGAAAATATGGCTATAAAATATAACTTTATCTTAATGTTAGGTCATATGATCCCATAACTTATTTGTTAAACCCAACTGTAATACCATTTTCTCTATAAATTGTGTTCTTAATTATCTTTATTTTCATTATTCTCATTTTTAAGATATTATTATTCCTATGTTAGATAATATAAATTACTAAAAAATTTATTATGGAATCCATTCCTTCATATTGTTCACACATATTTTTGTAAATTGAGTTTAATATTATTCCCCTATACGTGATGAAAAAGAGGTTCCTCATAGGGAAAATTTACAATAGAATACCAGGTATAAATTTCAAAATTGAATATTAAATTCACTAATTTGACCTAAATTAATATATTTTCCATAAAATTTAACAAATTTTAAAAAATCACATATAATTCATATTTTTAAAAATTTTAAATGACAAGAAATCTTATAGTAACAGTAAATATTATCGCCATTAAATGAAAAAATAAAAAATTCATAAAAATCATAAAAAATAATAATACCCTTGTTATGTTGTCTTGATTCATGAAAATAATATTACATTTCTACATTATTTTTTAACATTTTTAAAAACAAATTACAAATTATGGGTGTCTGGCATGACTAAACAACCTTATCGAAAAATAATGTTTATCATAAAATATTTTCTTTTAATTTCATTTGAATGTTATATTAATTATAATAAACATAAGCCTATTTTATTTATATTATATAAGTGTAAACCATAATATCTTCATAATATAGTAATTCCAATTCAAAACCAAAAAACCTAATTTCTTCTATATCAAGGTAATATTTAAATGATAATATTTTAATAGATTATCATGTTTTATATAAACCATGTGTTATTTGAATGAAAACATATATTAGAGATTCAATTTATTTAAAAATAAATTAATTTTAAAGTGTGATGATGTTATATTTTCTTCAATACATTGTTTTACTATTCATAGATTTTATCAAACATGATGATCATGTCAAAAAAATCACGAGCAGTGCAATGATGGGTCTGAAGAATATCATGGATGATGAACCTAATAATCATGGTTTATAAAGAAAAATATGTAGTTACTAAGACCTATCATATAATATATATATATATATCATGAATTATTATTTACAAGATAATATATATTGAATTTTTCGCACATTTTTAATTATTTTGAATAATACATATAAGATCATATATATATATAATATAAACTATATAGTAGAGGTAAATATCATTTTTAATTGAGGTTTATAATAAGGATGATGTCTATGCCGCATCTTGGAGTATATTTTTGAATTAAAAATCATATTTATTGAGGATTGTTATAAAATTACATTTTTATATAAATTCAATATAATAATTAATGTATGAATTTGGATGTTTACTTCACCATTAATGTAATTAGTTGATCTCCCATCACAACAGTTGAGAGACTAAAGGAAAATTGGAAGATATCCACTAATGTGAGGTAGCATTGTGATGTGGATTTCACTTACCTAATGGAAGTGGAAGACAACTTCAAAATAGTTGTATTTATTTTATAAATGAAAAAATTAATACATAAAAATTTATTAATTGAAAAAATAATAGATATAATATGTGTCTCTTTAAATGTCAATAATAAATGTTCCATATTCATAAAGTGGGGATGAAAAATAAAAATATAAATATAAAGTTACTCTTTTTAATATCTTGATTGGGGATCTGTAGGTCTTACCCTAATTGGATTCGTTACAATACCTTAGGTGGCTATATATGCTAGAGTTTTTTGAATAATAAAGAGGGATTAATATAATATATCGGGAGAAAATATACTCTTAATAAAAGTAGCACAACATTTGTAGTCAATATACAAATAATGATGATCTATATCTCCTATAAAATATTCCAGTCCATATGAAACTATATGAAGTTGAGGATCAAACACATAAAACTAGCAATAAGTAGGAAGCTATAGTAGAAGAGTAGTATAAAAAATGGGGTCCATAGGATGTGGTTGGGGAGTGGGAGCTACTGGTGGAGGTGGAGCATAAATAAATGGGTCTCTAGGGGGAGGTGGAGGAGTGGGATGTGTAGTATGAAATTTTCGCTTCATGTATGGAAACATAGAATATACCAATGCACTAATATTTTCCCCATCATCACATTAATATAATGACCTTCATCATGAAAGTATTATATATTCTTACAAACACCCTCAATTGATAAAGTGGAAGAACATGGGAACACTTTTCTTACTGATACACCCATCAGATATCCTTGTACTCGGTCATGATTTTCGGGAATTCCAAATATTGTAGATAAAATATCATGCCTCCCAAAATCTGTAAATAACTTTTATGAGATATTCTCCTCAAGAGAATCATTTATTAATTGATTGAACATTTCTGTAATGATTCAATTTATATAATGAATATAGTTAACTTAAATAAATAAAATAAATATCTTACGATCCTCTTAGCTATGATCCTCGAATTTTTTAAATGATATTTCACCTTTCTTCCCATCCAAGTCCTCTTCCATTTTTCATGTCTACATGGATGGGATGGAGGGGCATTCTCCCTAGAGCATGAAGACTCATCTCTGAATTTTTTTTAAATTTTCCACCATCATTTGTTCTTAAATAATGTATACCCTCCCCATGATAAAAAATTATGTTATACATTTTTAGATTGGATCTCCTGATGAGGTGTCATTTTTTGGAAATTATGAATATGAAATCATTAAAAACATTAATATGATCATATATATAAGAAATATTATAAAATTTTAGAGTGCCCTTACCAAAAATAAATCTTTTCTTATACATTCATAAAACTCTCTACATGTGTCTTCATATATGAAAGGAAATATATTACATGAATTTTCATGAATCCTGTGACCTAAAATAAAATAATATGATAGGGTTGATTTGAAATCCCACCATCTTCTAGAATCCACTAATAAGAATTTCTTCCCGATTCCTCTAGTGTCAGGAATACCAAATGTCATCTGATAAATAAACGTTAAAGCATATTATACTAGAAACAATTATAGAATTTGATAAAATAAAAAAAGATATTACCCAAATCATCTCCTACAACTGAGATTTTATCACATTGTCCTCACTTCTCCAATTATCATACAAAATGATTACTATGAACTTACCCCAGGTTGATAAAAAACACTTGAAATCTATTGCATTTGGACGACTTGGAATATCATTCTAATCAAACTCGATGAGTATCCTATTGTCATGCGTATTGGATGTGATAATTTTGGTAAATTTGTACAACCATGTTTACCAACTGTTGAACTCTTCTTTTTCATTATAGGAGTACATGTGGAAGATTACAGAACATCAAGTGGAGCACGTGAATGTTCCTCCCTAGAGGTATGATAATCATGGTCTTCTCCAAAATCATGTCATTGATCAACTAATTGATCAATCATTATCATTCAAATAAAAAGAAACAAACATTAGATAACAAATATACAAATTCAAATATTACAATACAAATGTAAACAAATAATTAGAAAATTGAACTAAATTACATAATAGTAAACATGGTTAATATGGTAAGCATGTTAAATAATGGTATAGATTGTAAACTGGGTAAACATGATAGTTTAATGTTCATTCACCAAAATCAATAAATATATATGTTATGTAAAGGTAAACGATGGTAACCTATGGTTAACATGGTAACCATGGTAAACATGGTAATCATGGTAAACATAGTAAAGATGGTATATAAGGTAATAATGTTAAACATGGTAAACCATGTAATGTAATTTTTATTCAACAAAAATAATAGATGTATAATGTATGTAATATTAAAAATAATAAACTAAACTAAATAAAATTAAAATATTCAAAAACTTTTACATATTTGTTTTAATATGAATTTTAATAAAGAAAAAATGACAATGTATAGAATTTTATTAAAATAATGAATGTATAAAATAAATAAAAACATTTTACCAATAATATTAGGAATGAACAAATGGAATGTTATTGCAAATTCCTTCTTCATTATTGTTCCTTATGTCACAAACCATTTATTCAACATGGTCATCATTAGGTTCTACTAATCTTCCCATAGAAGTAGGGATCTCACATAAATCACCATCTCCATCATGTTGATCCTCAAAAATATATTATTTTTTTCCATGTAAAAAAAATTATCACTGCATATATGATTGGTCAAATATATATACATTTTTTTTTCATGTATTTCTTTTAAAAAAGAATCTGTTGTGTCTTCAAATCTATTCAGATTAACAAATTTCATTCAAAATTCATCATGTCTATCACTATTGTTACCAATAAACCATTTCTAGTTAAAGATAGGTACATTAATTTTAATGTAATCCACCTATCATGTTTATTCAATGACTCCATAATATTAACTTGATGAATAAATAGGTATTTTTTCCTTTAGAACTCAAAAAATGCATTTATTATGAAAACATAATACACAATTATTCTGAACTGCATTTCTATTTTCCTGAACCTTAATATGAAATATGTACCCACTAATGTCATAACTAGACCATGTTATCAAATTTACACATTTACCACCTAATATCCATCTTAATTTCTCTAATACATCTGATCCACCATGTAATATATTTTCAAACAATGACAAAAATGTATCGTTGTACTTATTCAAAAACCACATTTCATTCTTATCTGTAAGACATTATTTTAACTCATTAATATGTAAAGTGATATATGGTTGAGCAAAAATATTTTATTCGTGATGTATAATTCAATCTTCTTCAAATGTTTAGTTGAAAATAATTTGACATTCAAGCCCCGAATCCCCATTGCCTATTTATTAACTCACTCATGGAGAGATTGAGGCAAACTTATGTTCCCTGTTATAGCCAGGTAGATCATACAATACTCTGAAGCCTCCTTAAAAATATAATTTTAAATAATGGATGCTTCAGGTAAATATGGATTCATAATATAACCCATCAATATTTTTATTTACATTTCAAAAGGATACATCCAACAAAGATTTATTGGTCCATAAATCATTATTTCTTGAACCATATGATTCATTAAATGCAGAATTATATAAAAAAAGATGGAGGTAAATAAATTTACTATTGAAAAAGTATAGAAATTGCATCCTTTTCCATAATGTTTAAATCATTCACATCAATCAACATTCTAAAAATTTAATTGAAAAATAATAGAAATTTATTATAGTCTTTCTAACACAGATGGGAAATATTCCACGTAATACAATTGGTATAATTCTTCCATCATGATGGGATAATCATGAGATTTCATAATTATCAACTTCAAATTCATCATGGATACAAAAAAATTTAAATTTTATGAATAACCTTGATTCACATTGATATCTTGAATACAATGATAATAGATAATTTTTTCCCTCTTGAATAATGTATGAAAATCCGGGGGAAGAAATGTGTGTCTACCATTAGGAGTGGAATATAACACCAAATGTATTTCCATTGATAGTATGTCAAATCATATATTCAAATCGTGTTACTTATTTCCTTTTAATAGGTAACAATGTTGCAATTAATCTGTCCAAGATATTATTCTCCACCTACATGACAACAATATTATGTTTCAATTCATGATAGCTCCAATATGGTAGCTCAAAATGTATTAAAATTTTCTTCCATATATGTATATCATTACCAGATTTTTTTGCTATTTCCAGTGTCACATAATGGTTTTCCACATTCTCTTAATACACATCCTGGGATAATGGTTTTGGAGTAATATCAAATTCTTGTGAGCCATTGAATGCTTTTATTATTCTTCTGTAAGAGTTATCCGTACACAAAAACTTTCTATGAACCATATACAATATTTTACTCCCATGATCAAATTTATAATATGAAGTCTGTAGTTTGTGAGTTGTACATGATTTATTCCCCTTAACACTATATCTAGAAAATTTTCAACATACAGGGAAGTCATTTATAGTGAACATTAGCACTATATGAAGTTGCAAATATTCTATTTTATAACAATCATACAGTCGATTTCCATACTCCTTTAAATTATTCAAATCATCAATCAATAGTCACATGAAAACATCAGTATCATTTCCAGGTTTCTTCGGACAAGAGATAATTATACTCAACATGACTTATTTTCACTTCATACAAAATTCAAGATAGAGGTTTTAAATTACAAGAAAACCCTGACATGAACTATGTGTGATACTGAGGGGTATATATAGATTCATTACACCTATTCATGACCCTAGTCTGAAATTTATAATTTCATTTCAATATGTCGGATACTGCTCATGAATTATATTCAATTGTGGAAAATCAACAGGATGACTTATTTTTCCATTACATATCTTCTCATCAGCATTCCATCATATTTTTTTCATCATTTGAGTTATGAAATAAACATTTCAGAAAATTAATAATAGGAAGATACAAAAAACCTTGGAAGGGATCTTTGTAATCTCTACATCAGCCTATGATTTTTCATTCAACAAATACAGTGATGTCCCACATTTAGGACACTCTGACGAAAATTCATATTCCTTTCTATATATAATACATTCATTTAGAAAAAAAATTATTTTTGTATCCTATCCCATCAGGCATAATATTTGCTTTTCCTTATAATGTGAATCTGGATGATCATTGTCTTTTGGAAGAATTTCTTTCAACAATTGTAGCATCTCTATAAAACTTCTGTCACTCCATCCATGTTTTTCCATCAGGTTAATAAATCCTAACACCACTGACCAATCACCATAATCCATACAAACAAGAGAGAATGTTTTTTACCGTCACTATATATACATGCAACTTTTAGTTCTATCTTAATTTCTTTTGAAGCAATATCACGAATCATATTTTCAATTCCCATGGAGTTACAATATTTCTAATCATTATCATCAATAGATCTGACATTGTATCGATTGTCACCATGACAATGCAAGGGTTGTTTCTAAGATTAAATCAATGAAAAATTAGATGAAATATTCTCTCTCTACTTTTAAACTTCTTCATATTCAAACATTTCATGCATAGATAGAATAAAATATCCCTACTTCGATCATTTCATTTAGAAAATTCCAAAAATGAATCAACACCTTTCTTATATTAATTACTCATTTGATGTTCTGTAATCCAACATCGACACATTATTACTTATAAAAAAATATCAAAATTATGCATCTTTTTAAGATAAGACAAATAAACATTTAGATGAAAAAAATATCATTATTTTAATGTAAATCAATATTGAAATATAACAAAATATCTATGAATAATTGAAAAAATTATCCGTGAAAATGATTTTAAATAGAATACATAGTTAGATATAATAGTTTTAAATTCATCTTGTATCCTATAATATTAATGTACACAATGAATACATCCAATTGCATCTTGATACCAAATTAACCCATCCATAAAAAAGAAATATGATGAATAAATATTAATATATGTATATATTCAGTACTGAAAATTACACATATCCCAATGAATTGAAACTATTAGGATAGACCCTGAAATATTTGGGATAGAATACCCCAACTGCTTCAGACAACATTGGCATGATGGTCATTGGAATATCCATATACCAAAAATTCTATAGGAACTGTGGGTATATACTACCGGAAGATAAAATATTACAATGGTTTCACAGAAATGTTTGGGGTATATGTATACAAAGGGGGTGTCAAATTGGGTAGGGGGATGTTTATGGGGGTGGTGGGGGATGTCCATGGATGTAGGGGCAGTCTACAGCGATATGGGGATGTCCAACGTGTCCAAGAGGGTAGGGGTGTCTAGGGGGTGGGGTAATGTCCAGGGGGTGGGAGTGTCCTGGGGGGGGGGGGGGGGGTCCAAGGGGGAGCCTATATGAAAAATTATGCATTAAAAATAAATTTTTTAAATATATTTAGTTATAATAGTTTTAAATTAATCTTGACTCCTTTCTTATAAGGGTACAGAAAGAATACATCCTGGTGAAACAAGATAACAAATTCACCCTTCTCTAAAAAAGAAATATGAAGCATAAATGTTAATATATGTATACATTCACTAATGAAAAGTACACATATCCAAACGATTTGAAACCATTAAGATATCCCCAAAACTGTTGTGATTGAATTCCATAATGGTTTCACACACCGTTTGCATGATGTTCATTGCAATATCCCAATAATAACGATTCTACCGGAACCGTTGGTATAGACTACATTATGTTAAAATATTCCCACAGTTTCAATGGAACCATTGGGATATATATATATATATATGAAGTTGGTTTCCAAGGTGTTATGGGGTTTTCCATTGGTTGGTGGGGGAAATCCAAGGGGGTAGGGTCTATCCATGGGGGTTAGGGGTCGTCTAGGGTTTCCAAGGGGTGGGGGTGTCTAGTGGGTGGGGACCTATACCTAGGGTGGGGGTCGAGGTGTCCAGGGGGTGTGGGAGTGGGGTATTGGTGTTAGGGGGCTATCTAACACCCTACCCCATTGGACACCACCCCCACCCCGTTGGACACCCCCTAGTCACCACCACCCTTCAGATAGACCACCCACCTCTAAACAGCACCCCCACATCTCTCGTCACCCCCACCCCCCAAAAAACCCCCACCCCTAGTTTTCCCCTACCCACTTGGATTGTCCACTCACCACCATGGACACCACTCCCACCCCCTAGACACCCCACATTAACACCACCGCCACCCTACCCCCTTGTACAACACCCTGGAAACCATTACCCTCGGGACATCCCCCTCACCCCGTCGACATCAACCCTTGGACACCCCTACCCCTTGTAGATCCCACTCACCCCCTCGACACCAACCCCCACTCCTACACCATTGGAATCCCTCTGAAAACCCCCATACGCATAGACACACCCACCACCCGGGACATCCCCCTCACCCCCTGGACACCACCCCACCCCCTGGATACCCACACCCCCTTGGAAAGCCCCCAGAACCCCACCCTAAGACACCACCCCCACCCATCGAACACTCATTGGACCCCACCACCCCTTGGACAACCCCCACACACTAGAAAGCACCCAACCATAGAGACATCCCCCTACCCCTTAGACACCCCACCTCCCTCGACATCCCCCTCATCCCTCGTGGCCACCACCCCCAACACTAGAGACCCACACCCCCTTGGAATGCCACCGCACCACAAAGACACCCCCACACCCTTGGACACCACCACCCCCCTTGGAACCCCACCCCCCACACCTCACCCATTGGACAACCCTCCATCCCCTCTGGACAGCCCCCATCCCCTTGACACCCTACCCCCCGGACAAGTCCCTCACCCTCCCTAGACACCACCCCCACCCCTAAACACCCCACCTCCTTGGAATGCCCCCTCACATCCTAGGATACATCCAATCCTACATGGACACCCCCCCCCCCCTACACACCACCATGCCCTTGGATAGTCCCCACCACCTGAACAGCCTCCCATCCACTCTGGATAGTCCCCAACCCTAGACACACCCACCCCCTAGACACCACATTCCCCATGGACACCCCCCAGACACCTCCACACCATGAACATCCCCCTCACCCTTCAATACCACCCACCCATGTACACACCTCCCCCATTGTAATGCCCCTCACCCACTAGAAACCCCCTACCTTAGACACCCCCTGGATTCCACCACCACCTTGGAAAGCCCCCCCCCCACCCCTCTGGACAGCACCCCACCCCTAGTTAGCCCCCCAACCCTCTGGACAACCCCTCCCCCTAGATAGCCCCCAACCATCTTGATAGCACCCTAACACCCCTGGACAGCCCCCACCCATTTGGAAATCCCCCCCTCCACTCCCTAGACACCCACATCCCCTTTGATATCCCAGAAACCTCATGTACACTACCACAACCCTTGACACCCCTACCCCATTGTAAATACCCATCACCCCTAGACCCCCACCCCCGTGGACACCCAAAACCTCTTGGACAACACACACACCTCCTCAACACCACCCCACCCCCTTGGACACCCCCTGGACACCCCATATAAAAACCCAACCCCCATGACACCCCCACCAACATCGATATCCCCTCAACCACCGTGGACACCCCCTTTATGCACACAGACACATAATAGAACACAAAAAAATCATAAACATGGATGATATCACATCCAGGGTTTATTTTAGCCGAAAATAATATATCATAGTATAAATGAACACATTGAAACATATGATTATATGAAAGACAATGATAGAATAATAAAATCTCAGAATATTAGTTTTGGGAATAAAAAAAATTAAAAACTAAAATCGAGCCATGTGAGGTATACTTGAGTGTTGTGAGTCGAACAAATAGATCAGGTGATAATAAAGTTGATGAATGATGCTAGAAAAATGAGGATAGATGGCATGACTTCAAAGAACACTTTCTAGGTTTTCCTCATGAGATATATGAGTTACATGTTTCCCAATCGAAGAAAATATAATGTATAAATATTGGGCATGATAAATCATATAAAATATTTATCATGTTAGTAATTTAATAACCGATGTGATAAAGCATTTTTTGTTTTCTTATAACTTATTTTATTTAATTATTGATGTAGAAAATAATTTATCACATTGGTTATTTTATAACTAACTTTATAAATGTCACTATATCACGTTGGATCTTTTGATAACTGACGTGATAAATTAATGAGATTTGATTTATCATGTAGTTTATTTTATAATCGATGTGATAAAGCACCCAGATTCAATATTTGACAACGGTTATAAAATAACTGACTTGATAAAGCTAAAATCAGTATTTTTTACGTCGATTATTTTATAAATGATGTAAAAAATTGATTCTCATCGATTAATCTTGTCAGTAATACAATATCCAAGGGGATAAATGGATTTTTGTATTATTTCACATCAGTTATATAAAACCAATGTGAAAAATGCCGACATGTTAAATATTTTTTCCACTAGTGACTATTATGGGAACCCTATATGCCTAAGGAATATAGTGTACTATGGGATATTATTTGAGGATTGATGGTTGAATTTTATTTTTAAATACTTATTTATTTTATTGTAGAGTAATATTGATTCAGGTTATTTATGGAAATGATTAACCTAAAATGGGGAATATGTGAAGGTAAATAATTTTTTATATTAGACGTTAAGAGTGATCAATTTTATTTAGAGACACATGTAAATGTTTATAAATAATGACTATGTGGAGAAATACTTATAGATTTTGGGTTTTAATATATGTTTATATTATTTTATTGAATATATTGGTTATTTTTTTTTGGATAGTCTATTTATAACATGAGTATTTCTGTTGGATTCTGGAGATTTAATGTATTGTATATATTAATAAAGGATTAATCTTTTTGGGAGACTATTAGATCTTGTAATAACCATTTTGGTGTTGGTTAATGTATAATGGCATGGGAAATATATGGTTTATTTATTTTGGATTATTTTATTCTCTAGAAGATTATTCTTGTACATATGATGTTACCAAGTCATCTTATATACTAATCGATTTGTGAAAAGTATGATTTTCTAGTGGAATTTAATTAATGGATGAAACACTACTTGACAAGTAATTATTTTTTCTTATGTTCTTTGTCAAGATAATAAATTAAATCCTTAGTGATTTGAAAGAAACCATAAAACATAAATTTTTTCTTTTTTAATTTTTCTACTTTGGAATCAATGATCATTTAACCCATCACAATTTTTTGGTTTTTTGATTTTTAATTTTCTCCTGATTAAATTTTTTATCACTCACTATCAGACCATGATGGTTTGTTTTTCATCCATATCCACGTTTTCAAACATTGAATACTAGTATATATTATGTGGGGTGACCATTGTACTTCTCTTTATTAATTTTAATGTTGTAGTTTATTAACACTTCTTTTGATGTGGTATTTTTAGTGAAGTTACAAAGGCCAAATTTAAAATTGAGAGGAGCCATTTATAAAATAGTGGAATGATGTAATATCCCAGTTGATAATAGAATAGAACATTTTCATATCTATTAATATTTATGTATAAGATATTATGTGTACAATAAAGAGGGTTCCTTTTATTATAGTTTAATTGACATGGAATAATGGTTATATTGAAATCATACGTTTCACAAGACACTAAGATATTCCGAAAAGAAATATAATAATATAATTATTTTTTTATATGGTTGATAACCCCTTGTAATTTTATTATAAAAAATGTACATAAATAACAAAAAAAATTAAAAAAGTTTGTTAAATGATTTTAACATTATAAAATAAAATTATAAGTCATAAAATGAGAATGAATCCTATTTTATGCATAGAATACTCGAATATATGAAAAATGACGGTTTACCACATTTTGATGGATTATCATTTTTAAATTTAGTTTTTTCAAATTTATATATTCTATATGATAATATAAACTTCTTCTATTTAAGAAGAAAATCAAAATTTGCATTATTTAATTTTTGTATTTTTATGATTAATTTGACATTTTAATGAATAGTAAATAATACTACATTTTAATTAAAAGAATATTTGTATTCTAATTATTTTTTATAGAAAAATTATATTTTTTATAGTTTATATTTTAATTTTAAGAAGTTTTTATTATTTAATGAAATGTTAGTCATTTGATGTAATTTCACATTTAAATTGGATAAAAACACTTTTCCATGTTTTAATAGTTTTTTCTTCTTAAAAACAAGATTTCTGGTAATGATAATGGGAATTAATTCTATATTAATTAATGCAACATATGTGTTCTGAATTTTAAAAAATATATTCCATGTTTGGAATAATAAAATCAATTTTTTTTAAATAGGTGACTTATATTTTTGGACTTTAAGAATAATATCTTCAATAATAAATTTTAATTACCATGATTATATGGTAAATTATGTATAAAAGTGTATAAAAAATATTATAATCATATAAAAATACACGAACACATGTCCTAATATTATTGGATGGGTTATGTGAGCCCAAAAAATTCCAATGCCTGATATTTTGGAATCTGGTAACTAGTTGGGTGTGATAATGACATGTTATAAAAAATAATTTAAATTAAAGATAAATAAAACGTATTCATTCCAACGATCCTTTAATCAAGTGGTATAGGCTCCATCTTAGCATCAAGAAATCCCGGGATCAAATATGGGAACTGACAAATTTCTGAGGTATTGTATATGCACTATAGTGGAGCAATGTAGCGGTAATGTAGTAGTGGACAACTGTAACAATGGTAGTACTATAATGTTGGAGGCACTGCTACAGCTACAGTAGCGGTGGTGGTACTGTAATAGATAATGCAGTAGCCCCGTTATTGTAGCTGTTCTATTTTCTCAAGGGGTATTTAGGTCAAAAAATGGTCTGTCAAGCCTTATATTCTAGAAACATGCCCATGGGCCTTCAGGCTATGTAATGAGTCTCCCTCTACCTAGTCAAAAGAGGTATTTGGTTTAAAAATAAAATGAGGCTTCACCCCCAACCATTAAAAATTTATAACAAAAACATGTAACTTTTAAGTAGAACAATATTATGGTTGGGATATATTATTGATCATTTTGACTATAAAAAGTCATTATAAATATAATATTATTTCCAATATCTTAGAATTTGTTTTATAATTTTTATATAGTAAATATATAAATATATTGATGACATAATGATGGTGGATTGATTACCTTATTAACGAATTATTCAAAAAAAAATTTATTATAAATATTAAAATCAATGTAATTTAAAATTCTGACACCATTCAAGAAATTTATGGATAATTATGACAACATATATTTGATTTAATTTAGTATTTTCAAACAAATTAAGTTTTATGACTTTATCAAGAATCAATAACTAAATAATGTGAAAATTGACAGAAATGTGTTTTTAAAACAAATAATTTTAGATTAAATGATCAAATAGTCATAAAAATATAATATTCATATTAATGAAAAATATAGAGTTTAATATTTCATTAATTTTCCACCTGTTTTTCTATTATCATTTTAGAGTAAATTTATTAACCATATAGAGGAAAAATACAGGAAGACCTTGTAAGAGATAATTTATATAACTAAGGGTTAAAGCCAAAATATAACGATAAATTTTTGACATAAACTTTTCTAAAACCTATTGGTTGAACGGATATATACCTATCCACATATTATATTAGAATCATATTAATTAGGAGGTATTATATAGTGAAATTATATTTATAATAAAATAATATTTCAATACTTTCCTAAAGATACCTTCCATTATATTATGAAAGGACTTAAACTCTACCCACATATTGACACTTCTCAAGCACATAGGTTCATAAAAATTTAGCTCAAATACACTCCCAAAATACCTATATTCCTCCTACATCATTATCTTTTGTATATGAAAATTAATGAAATAATCTTGGCTCAAATTAATAGGAGTTACCTGATTTAGAGGTAACGTCATCTCTAAATCTCCTATCAATTTTTTATTTTTCCTTGTCCAACACTGTAACATAATTTATTAAATTAATTTATCAGAAAACAATATCATAAATATATTAGTATGATTTTATTCTAATTTTATAACCTATACATACACACACCATCATCTAATAGATAGGGAACATACAATTTCTGTCTGCGGTGAAATATTCGATCACCAAATTAAGATCGTTCAATTTTTTCCTACCACCAATCATGGTGGCCATTATGTTGGAAGATATTATATGATATGATAGATATTTTATTATTTTTTCACTATTATTGTGTAAATTTTATTTAGAACATACCTTTATTCATTTGAGTTTCTGTAAATACGATTATTTCATTTCGGGAAGTGTGGACAACCTCCCTTTTAAAATTATATTACTCATTTATTCCAAACAAGGAACATATAAAGGACGGTTTATTGAACATATGTAACACATATAAAATATATGTTATATTTTAATAAAAATATACCTCTGTATCATTTAGTTTTCACTACATTAACAAGATAATGAAATGAATGTAGAGTTCTTGTGTAGGTACAACCTACTGTCTCCATGATTGGTGTATTTCATTTCATGTTTCCATATGTTATAGACTATTCTAAAAACATATATATTTTACATATATGATATTTAAATAGCAAATAACTTTTTTTAGATAATGGACTTATGAACACATGGCCAATTTTCATCAAAACATTTTCATTTTTGACTCATGTACCAAAAATCGATAAAACATCTGATATAATCTCAAAGAATTAAATAATTTTAATAACAACGTAATAAGTGAAATCAAATGGATTATAAAATTACAAAATGTTCGGAGTAATGTATAAATTAACATCTGTATATTATGTACGAAATTAAAGAACGAACAAGACAACTCATACATAATGTAAGGGACTTCGTCTCAATCTCCTTTAATTGAGTCATATTTTGGTTTATACATGACTTCATTTTATATGTAATAAAATCAACCCCATTAATGTTTTATATCATTCAGTTATTTTCTAAAGAAATATTTTTCTATGAAGCATTTTACAAAATGAAAAAAAATTTATTTTTCTTTTTACGGTAAGTGGTAACAATGAACTTTCTCCGCACAGAGCATTATTTCATATCTGGCATCCTCGGAATGACATAATATTTTTAAAACAAAAAAATACCATATAACCTTTATAATTATTTTGGTAATTAAAATGTTTTGAATAAAGGATTTATTATTATATTATGTCTCTTGTTGATTTTTTATGTATACGTGTGGTTCAATGAAAAATCATGGGATGGTGAGATTGTGATAGATCGAATATGCATTGGGAAACATGAAAGTGGAAAACATTATGTTTTACATGATGATATTTTGGGAATATACTGGTATGGGTATTCCAAATGTTACAATAAACTCAATTATGTGTATGTAGAAGATAAAAAGTATGTATGATAAGGATTCCACGGGTTACCTTTATGATTTACGATTTCTATATCATTCTCTTGAATCTGTTGATTTCATGTGGTATGTTGAAGGGCTTATGTTTTATGGATGAATGTTAATATTTAATAATATTTATGTATTCTTGGACTAATGATTTCATTCCTTATTTTATATCCCATATTTAGATTTTTTTTCTCATCCCATTTTTGTGAATTATTTTTACACCGTATAAGAATGAGTAAGAGAATGGAGAAATTCCAAAAGTATATTATCAATAAAAGAAATCATGTTTTATTTTTTTAAAAGGGTCTCCGTTGGTGGAAAATTTGGATATTGAGTGTAATTTTACCCAAGTAATGCCTTGAACTATAATATAATAGTGATGGGAAAATAATTTAAAACTATAACCATAATATGGTCCTCAATGTGAATTTTTTTATTTAACTATAGATTTTTCTATCCTTAAGGCTAGTTTATTATATCTAAAAGTGGTTCTCATATTTGTAATCAGACACATTCTTCAAATCCTTACATGGGAATCTATCCATCAATTTAATAAATCAAAAAAAATATATCATAGAACTACTACTCTATCCCTTCACCCAAAACTATCAAAGAATCTTCCCTCGCTAATTGAGTATCACAAAAAGAATATTTTTCATGTCAAAAAATAAACATATTTCATAATGGAGACAAGTCTCAATATTTAAAAATAACATTTAACAAGACAAATTACCCATTATTAACATATTTATAGGAGTTTAATTCCCATAAATATATTAGAAGTCGCCTTCAATCACACCCACATGGTCATAATCGATGATCTACCACTACCCTCAACCAACACCAACCTGGGTCATTTATAAGACCGAGTAAAATATTTTCATATCATAGGATTAAGATTAGACATCCCCGTCAAATTAATTCAAATTTCATTATATATATATATATATTAATTTTATCATTATTATTTTATTATTACAATCCATTTTTTATAATATAAATAAATAAAGAAAATCATTTTCCTTCCCCAAATCCCACACATAAAATTCATTTCTATGCATTGATAATATGATACATGTTATGCAAATTTTTGAGATCCGAGAATGATGAAAATATATTAACCTCTTAATCAATTCTTAGATATGAGAAAATCATAGAAAACAATAACAATTCATGTCATGTAAATAACACAAGTTGGAATAACATTCAACTATATTTGAAAAAATTACGAACAAAAATATATACATGGATACATGGGGTTTCCACTAAATATTTGTTAGCTACTACGATGTGAAATCTCATGAAAAAGAACCATATAATCCAATTGTTCTATCAAACATTAATAAATATTACTAAAATTAAAAAATAAAATAAATCATCCATTGAAAGGATAAAAAATAATAGTGAGTAACTAATATGTAATGTGAGGAGTATATATCCTAATTATAAAAGTAGAAAGGTTGTGGTTAACAATTTAAAAATAACCATGGTATGATAATAATCAACAAGCAACTAACATCACTTGATTAATTCAAAATATGTAAACAAAAACAAAAACAGATGTTGTAACTATTTTATGGAATAATGTTTCATGAGTCTGATATAAATAATATAGAAACATGAAAATATTCCATGAGAGTTCCAACATCATGTTTTGATCCCTTATAAATTCTCCATCATGAATCCCAACTCATGCCTCAAATATATGGTTGTTTTCTTTATCCTTTTAAACAATCATGAAATCTATTTGGGCCATTATATGGAACCCCTAGTAGTGTGTGAGTAGAAATGAATAGAACACCATAAAATAATTTCTATTAAATATAGATTTTACAACACGATATGTAGATTTATAATATATAATGACAAAATTAAAAATTTATAATGAATTAAAATATATCATTCAGTAAAAATCTCACAATCCCTCGAGTTTAAAATGACCCTCTAACTTTTCATACCTTCCTAGATTCATGATTGATCCTGAACCACATCCCATAAGGACATCAAAAACCATTATTTCATAGAATATATTTATTCATTATTTCAAATTTAATTTATTCATCCTTGAATCGTCACTCAAGGTTCCAATATCATAGGGATTTGAAATTTTACTCTAATGTTAATATCTAGGGTGTCAATTGAATCATTCTTACACCCCTTTGGTATTTTTTATCATCAACCACTAGCACACACATAACTCTCCACAATTCATAATATCACATATATCTGTTACAAATTATAGATTTCCAACATTAAAATTTTTATTAATCACTAAAATTATGGTGAGACATTTTTTATATCAGTCATTGAAATTGATAGTTACATTAATCAGTAGGAATAACATGAAAAATTATCCATTAATCCCTTCATTATTAATTAATCACACAAATCCTTAACCCTCAATTTTAATCCATTTTCTCTTTAACATTTGTTATCATCATTTGATATATATTTATTTCAATTAAATTATCCCATTGGACAACTTTTATCATTAGAAAATCATCAATTATTATTTTGTAGCACAACCCATGGGTTTATATCATCCACATTCTCAATTCACCAATAAGACCCACATGATTTGTTAATGTTCTCACAAACACCTAAGAATCAAATCATAAATAATAATTTACATGAAAAATAAAAAATTGTAAACACATTTGAAAAGTTATTAAAAAATTATCATAAGAAATAATATGGGATTCAGCCAAATTAACAGCTACTACATGATCATGTATGATCACTTTCAAAACAACAGAACTTAATTCCATGTATAGGGATCAAATTCACAATTGAGGGGTAGATATAGAATCAAAATGTAAGGTCATGATCCAATGAAATGAATTAAATTATAATATATATCTAATCCATAAACAATAGAGTAATTAATTACTCTCAATGGAGAGAGTAAGATTAATAATAGATAAATCTTTATAAGAGAGAAATTATGAACTATAGAGGGTCTGATCTCCGAAACCAGATCCAAGATTAAAACTGAAAGGGGTTCAAGGCATCTATAAATAAAATTGGGTTCCTGAAAATAATATGTATACCGTATTAGATCCAAATAGTATTGGTAGGGATTTAAAATTTTGGTTTGGGAAAATATATATACTTTTTTAGTGGATTAAAATCTTGAGCAATGGTTTTCCTTAGGTGGGATTATTTTAAAAACATTGTGTCATAACCATGTCCCACTTCTATCTTAGGTGCATGGTTACTCCTATGATGGGATGAAAATTTTTCAAACTGAGACCCAATATTGCAATCCCCCACTTTCTTATGGTTCCTGGTTGGGGGGGGGGGAGGAAACATGGTTTTGATAAATTTAGAACCCCTATTTTTATGTTCAAAATTGGGCATCAAGTTTCATGGGGAATAAAATGAAGTGTTCCCTAACCATGATCCATTCTTTAATTTATCCATGTAAATCCAAAATTATTCAAATTCAATCGAAACAAGTCTAATGAAATACCCATCCAATATATGAACAAAACATGATAATATTTATTCCATAATTATAGTACAAGACATCTATAGAATGGTCATAATCTTACAGTATTTTATATATTCATTGAATTTATCATAGTGGTGTGTTTTGAGGAATAATAATAATATCCAAAAATACTAACATAGAGATAGGATTTATTATTTTTAGGTGAACTACTAGGTAAAATTGAATTCATAATAATGGCCTTACAGGATTTACCACCACCATCTTAGGGGATTGAGTTTTTTTCTATGACATTAAGTGAGTATAATAGAGAAAACATGATCTATATTATTATATAAATATTATTTTCTCTCTAGTGGTTGTAGACTATATGAGTAGTATATTTTATGAAAATTTAAATGATACCCATTTAGAGGACACAATAACTATCCTAGTCATAGTTAAAAGTGTTGTCTTGAATGAAACCCTAATGATCCAGAGGAATATAGAATAATTGAAATTACGAATGGTATTTACGTTAATGGAGGAATCACCAAAAATGGAACATAATATATGAGATTATTTATCAGTAAAATAAATTTTTCACGATACTCATGAATAATCATATCTATTTATTAACATTATCTGTATAGAAATTTAATTAGAATAAACGATGGCCTATTCTCGGATGATATGTTTTATTAGAATAATTCTTGCATTAATTTGGTCACTTATTTATTTTTTTTGTTTAATTAAAATATTGATGAAGTAAAGTTACTAGATTTTGACTCTTATGAGAAAAATAATTCATTAGATAAAATGTTTTACATGTAAGAAATTCTAACTATAAATTGTGAAGATAGCAAATAACATTTGACACATTCCTATGAATTTTTTTTCAATTGAATAACAGTTGCATTGAAATATTACTCAAAAATGTTTTTTTAGTATTAATTTCGTGAAGATTGTAAATTCATTAAAACATGATTGAAAAAAAATTATTTCCAATGAGAAAAATTATAGATCAAGTCCATGAATGTTACATACCATGATATTATTTTCCTTATTGTATAAAAATTAATGAAAACATGATAATAAAAATGATTATATAATAGGATGAATGTTTGAGAAACTTTTTTAATATTTGAATGTACTCAAAATGTATCTCCATGAACCAGAAGTGAATTTTTTATATTTTGAATCATGATAACATTAAATATTCAATGAATCTTAGAACTTAAGTGATATTTTGATTGATTTATAAGGGTGTATTTTTATACTACTCTAGATGTTGGAATAAAGAAATTAGTTCATAAATGAATCAATCTAGTAAAAACACAATGAAAAAACTATTTATTATATAATTATGTTTGTATAATATTTGGTTTCTCCACATGATCAGTTTTAAAATAATATTTGTAAAAAATGGTTGGAAATAACTGAAATTAAATAAATTCCCACTTAAAGGGGGTGTGTACGAATTATTAAATTAGACATTTAGAAATATAAAATTTTCCACTAAATATTGAACGAGTATATCTATATTAAGGAGGATAAGAATTACTTCTCATTTTTTGTTCTATTAGCGATTCAGATATGGGCCCATTAAAATAGTGTCACCCCTGGTTGTCCTGGAGAATGTGTCACACCGTCCTCTTGTTTCTCAAATTTCAATGCCCTAATGTCCTCTTATTGATTTAAATTGTCTCAATTTAGGCATATGATCTTGACCCACAAGTTGGGGTTTTGGATGAAAATTCCCTTGTTATGCATTTTTTGTGATTAATTCCCATGTAAATTGCCAGTGTAAATTGCTGTGAAAATTTCTTATAGAAATTCCTATGTTAATTTCCACTGAAATTCCTTGGTAAATTTCCACTCAAAATTTCAGGTGTAAATTTCCTTTGCAAATTTCCATTGAAAATTTACACCCAAAATTTACACCTCAAATTTTTACTTAATATTAAAATTAAAATTTATTAATATATAAGTAAAAATTTTAACTTTTACAGAATATTTATATTCCAAATTGGAATTAAATTCATCTAGTGAAATATTTAGGGATTTTTGACAGTCTATAAACACTTTATAAATAATGTATAAGTAAATTAATATTTTCCCAAGATCCATATTCTACAAATTTCAAGTGAAAACATCTAATGAAAAATTATAGTTCAAATTAACACTGTAAATTACAATGATGATATTTTAATATAGAAAAAAAACTATAAATTTTCAATGAAAATTTACAATGAAAATTTACAATAGAATCCTTTAGTTAAAATTTCCATCGTAATCATTTAGTGAATGGTTTGATTCATATTTCCAGTGGAAATTATCAATGTATATTTTTTAGTAGATATTTTCATTAAAAATTCATAGTAAAAATTATCACTAAATATTTCCAATAAATTTTCATTATATGATGGAATTTTCTATGAATACTATGAAAACAAAAATTAACATATAAAAAAAATCTAAATGATAATATTAAATTATATAATTCAAGTGAAAATTGTATTGTGGGAATTTTCATCATCAATATACCAAAATCTAGGTATATATGAATTGGAATTTGGTGTTTTACAATATCATGGTAAAACTTCATTGATATAAATATATACTGAAAATATTCAACATGAATTCATGGTAAAAAAATTGAGTGAATAAATATGTACATATATACATTTATGTTTATTTATAAATTTAATTATACAATATAATTTTCACGTGAATGTTCTCTCTGTAATGTCAAACAATTACATTAGTTAATTTCAAATTTCAAATTAATATTCAAAAGGAATATTTAAAATTTTTAGTGGAACCAATGTGTGTTTAAGAAACATCATTCCAGGTATGATAATTTTTTTCTTTTTTATTCATCAAATGTTGGATATTTCGTTGATAGATTTGCAATGTATCGTGGTTCTTTTTTACTATCTTGAATCAAAGGATGACAATCTATCGATCATAAAAAAAGATTTGAAATTATCCAAGATAGTATACAAAATCAAAACTGAAAATTGTCACTGTAATATTATAATGAAAACATTAAAAAAAATTCATCTTAAATTTTATTTTTGAATATATAATAATATTATAAGTGTGAGTATATTCATATACAAATGAAAAATGAAAAATTCCAATGGAAAATTCCAATGGAAATATTTATAGAAACACCAACCAAAAATATCTAATGCTTTTTTCCTACACATCATATGTATCTTATTATAAACATATAGTTTATTTTTAGTTGAAATTTATAATAAAAGTTTTCAATATATTGATATGTAATGTATTAATATATAAAAAAGAATGTAAATTTTCAGGACACATTTTCAATGCATATTTCATTGAAATATTTCACTACACATTTCCAGTATAAAATTTTAGCCCAAATTTCCACATGAATTTCCAAAGCGCATTTTCAATATATATTTTACACAAAAAATATATTTCTTAATGTAAATATACAATGTATTTTTTGAATGATTCATTTTAGTGAAAATTTCCAAAAAATAAAATAACATTTAAATTTTTATTATCAAAAAAAAAATATTCAGTACAAATATAGTAATATATAAATAAATAATGCATGTTTCTAATAAAAACATATAATAAAATTTTTCAATGTAAATATATAGTGAAACTTTTCATCGGAAATTTATAGAGGAACTTTTTATCACTTATTGTTCTAATAAAAATCTTACTACTATATAAAAAATATAAATATCTTTGGGAATTTATATTGAAATTTTCTACTATAAACCTTTAGTGGAAATTCTTACAAGGAAGTTTGTAGTTCAAATTTCAACGTAAATTTCCAATTAAAAATTCTATTTTATTTATATTTGTATTAGACTAAATTTTTATTATTAAAATTATAAAAATATTTTGTGATTACATAATAACTTCAAATATATTAATTATAAATAATGTATTAAAAATAATAATAAAAAATTTATTAAAAAAATTTCCATTGAAAACAATCACTGGAAATTTGTAATCCAAACATCAATTGAAAATTTTCAATGCAAACAATCAATGTAAATTTCAAGGGAAAAATTCCAGTGGAAATTTTTAGTGAAAACATATAATAAAAAGAGTGTGTTAAAATATATAGATACATGAATAAAAAATGTAAATTTTTATTAAAACATTACATAGGATTTACTATTTACTCCAAATTTCTATTCACATTTCATTATATTATATATTTATTTATCTTTATTATTAAAATTTCAAAATATATTAGTTATTAATATTAAATAAAAACTGTTATTAAAATGTTATTTAAAAAAATGTTAGTAAATATAAAATTTGTAATTAAAATGTATTTATTAGATTAAAATTTGATTTCACATAAATTAATTTTAAAACATTTACAAATATTCAAATATTAACAAACATATCATATTTTTATTTATGTTTATTATCAATATTTTTTAAAATCTATTTTTATAAATTTATATTTAATTAATTTTTTTGTTTGTATTTTATAATAATATTTTTATTTAAACATTATTTATTTATAATTTATTTAAAATCATTTACATAAAAGGAAGACTTTTATTGTCAAATCATTTCAATGTTAGTAGTTTTTTTTTTAAATGATGCTTCTAAAAAAACGATATGCCGTGACATTTTTATTCTTTAAGTTGGGTAATCACCCCACCATTTACCTTACCAATATGTGCACGTGTGGACCTGAGAAGCTTCAAATCCTACTCCTCCACCCTTGACATCTTCTGTATCTAAAATCCTAGTGGCATCAGACCCTATTCCTTCATCAAATATTGCATGATCTTCATCTCTTCATGATATAGGGGATTGCAACCATTCATCTTTGTTCAAGTAAATTTTATCAATACTTCCCATGAAGGTTTTTCTTCTATAGAATTACTCGAGTTATTCTCAATAATCCTTGATCCAGGTGATTCTGTTGGTGGATCTGCAATATTCAATATTGTATAGAACTCATATACAAGATTTCTCCGATAATGCGTTCGGGTTTGTCATTTATATGCATCTATGGACTTTGGTGGCCATGTTTGTGGTGGATAACCCCCCACTTCTAGTTTCCTAGAAATTTATCGCCTCCTATAATTTGGATGCTCAATATAGATTGTAAATCTTTAATAAAAATTTGTTATGAATCATTCTTGATTCCAAGAAGATCATCATGAAATCATGGTCCCAAAGTCCCTTCTCTCTTAGGAAATGGAGATTAAACAACATTCGGTGGACAATGGATTCCCATTTCGAATGATATTCCTCACAAGAAGCAATCATGATTAATTAACCATGTATCATACTTTTCATTCATAACCATGGTTTTAAGTGTGGTATTGGTAATATAATTACTTTATTCATATGCATGGATAATCACACACTACACCATCTTGATTCATGTTTAACATGTATATGTGTTGAACATGATCTGTCTCTGCCTCTACTAGGTGGTATACTTATTTATGTATGAGACTTAGTCTCATGGTGGCATCCTCTGGTCTTACATTCCACGATATGGTTCTTCATATTATGTTATCTTCTAGGTCACTCCCATTTCATCTATAGATAGAGTTGTTCTAGACAGGATATCAAACATCCAGTTCATTCTTCTTCATCTAATCAGAACATGAATCACTAAAAAATGATAATTTCACTAGAAAAAAGCAATAAAATCCATTACTACAGAGATTGAACATACACTCCATCGGGTTTCTACTCCAGATCTTCAGGTTGAAGGTGGTTGTTCTCCCTCTCTATTATTAACTCTATGTCACATTCCACTATTCCAGTCGAGGTGAATATGGTGACTATCCCGTTACCCATTCCTACTGATAATTTGTCTGATTTATTCAATCCCCAACAAGAGTCTACTATGGATTCATTCAACAATATCGTTACATTCTATCCATGACATGTTACTGATAACCGTTTGGAAGTAGAATTGGTATAGTTGCATCCCTATACTCCAAAACTGAAGTATTTCAATGGTTTACCATGTAGGTGGAAAGGAGGTTGTTTATCATGAATTTTTTTCCATTATAAAAAACATTTAGGTACTCCTATTATTCATAGATATAATAGGTTCAGTTCTATTAAATGTGCAAATAGATAAAAAATATGTTTAGTCTCCTCCCCAAATCTGAGCATATACTAGAGGTCATGCAAAGTAGGAGCAACAAATCCATTTTCTGAGTTTTTGTGACTTCTTCTATGGATGGGAAAAACAATATGTTTCTATTCCAATGGTTTCTTTTATCATATTTAATTCATAGTGATTAGGTTAATGGGTGAAGGTTAATTTTATTTCTTTATATCTCCATCTTCATAAAGTTGTGTTTGTAGCTATTCTAGAGCACAAAAAATAGTATGTGACTATTAATATTTTCATATCCTTTCTTGGTATCTATAATTACTTGAATGGGGTGTCCGAAGATAATCACATATGGATATTATGCAACAATATGATAATAGAAGACAAATATGATGTATTTGGTCAACGTCATTAAGTAATTTTCATCCTATATAAATCCAGTTTTTTCAAATCCATTGTTTATGCGAAGGGAATTGTGAGGGAAAGAGAACATGTTTTAAAGGAGATAGAAAAAGATGAAATGAGTGACATGTCTTTTCTTGTTGGTTGTGATCTCAATGTCATTATATATCCATATGAGAATGATGGGGATGGGTTTATATGTGGATGTAAAGACAATATTTTATGAGCTTCACAGCTTGTAATGGTCTTTATGACATGGGGGTACACAGGTGGTAATTTGAAAAGGGAAATTAAATTAAACGGGAATCATTACTGGTGGTGTCATTTCAATAATTTTTGACTTATAGTCAAGACATTTCATCCATTCGTAATGTGAATGTTGTGCACCTTTTTAGGGCTTTATCTGATCATTCTAAATTGTGAATTAGACTTGCTGAAAATTATTCACAGAACAATCATTTCATCTATTTCACGTGGTGTAATGTTCACCCACGAAATCATGATGTGGTTCTGTCTTCATTTGGAATATTTATGAATGAATTATCTTGGGTCGGGCTTCGTAACAATCTTCAACACGTGAATGTGGGCGTCATTATTTGGTAGGCCCACAAAACATCACCTTTTAGGACATTAATGAAAAAAAATGATATATTGAACATGATGAGAAGAATTTTGATTTACATTGTGGTGATTAAATTTATATAAATATGGTCAACATGATGTCTCTTCATTCTGAACAACTTCATGGGAAAAAAAAATTTGTGGGAGATCCAGGGCGACTTCTCTAAGAGAGGGAGATCGCAATACTTCCTTCTTTCAAGAAATCAAACAAGAGTGTAAAAGTATAATATCTCCAAATATATTTGTTGATGATGAGTACTTCTATTCTGAACAACATGTCATCAGAGTTTTGGAATTTCCTCATATATCCTCTTTAGTTACTGGTGATAATCCATTCAGATAGGATTGTTTACCTACAGGGCCCGCAGATTTTACTGGAAACTTACATCATTATGTATATTCTGATTCAAATGGTATTCTGAAGAGAATAACAAATGAGAGAGAGGTGATTGATTCAGTCTCCTTCTTGAATTCATTATGTTCTCTAGGCTCGGATGGTTACCGAGGGCTACTCTACACTAATTTTGAGGATATTCTTAACAATGAAGTTGTATAATCATCCAGGATTTCATACGTGGTGAATGTATTCTTACGTATGCTTTTACTACTTATTATATACTGATTCCAAAGGTGAATATTTATTTCATGATCAAGAAGTTTCATCCAATTAGCATGATCAATATTCATTATAAATGATATAATTGATTATAAACAAGTGATTAATCACAGGCCTTCTATTATGAATATATGAGGAACAAAAAGGTTTCATTCATAGAAGATATTATCATGTAGACATTTCCATTTCTCATGAAATGATATGTGATATTTTTGAGAGGGTCCATGTATATAACATTTCTATCAAATAGGATATGGAAATGGAATGGGATATGATGGAGTGGTGTTTCATAATTAATTTTGTTAAAAGTTTGGGTTTATTCAGAGAATGTTTATGATCTTATATTCATGTGAATGAGTTCCCTATGGTTTTCTATTACATTCATTAGGAGAAGATATGGTTTCGTAAAACTGTTCCGGGGGATAATGAAGGGAGATCATCTTTCTCCCACTATCTTTTTCTTGGATGAAGAATCATTTAGATGATATTTTAACATGACAATTAATGAGTGTTGTATGAGCCCCTTTTGGTGGAATCCTAACATTAGAGGACCGTTTTATATTTCTTATATTTATTATCTCCTTATCTTACTTACTGTAAATATCTGCAATTTTCTTTTGATTGACCATATTCTAGAACAATATTTCAATTGGAATGTACAATCAATCAACGTGGAAAAGAGTAGTGTCAATTTATCATTATATTTTTCAGAATAAAGGGTAAGAATAATTTTTGACACACTGGGAGTCCAAAAAATTTCATTTCCCATAGAATATCAGGGAGTTCCTATTTCACTAGGTAGTGATAGAATTAAAAAAACGGATAAACATGTTGTTAAAATCAAAATATGTATTCTTAACTTTAAGATTATATATATATCTTTATGTGGTCACATTACCCCGGTTAACATCATTCATTCCTGAAATCCTATGAATTACTTGTCACCTCTCATTGTTTCGAAAGAAATCCTAAGAAAATTTGAAAAACATCTTACCACCATTATTTGGGATGTGCAGGGTGAAGGAAAACATCACTGGGATTCATGGTATAGGTAGGATTGTGAAATTTATGTTGGAGGAATCTGTCATAGAAATGTCATTAAATGTGTGGGAAGCCACTATGGTGGATTAACATAAGACATTATGGATGTTACACCATTGTGGGAAAAAATTATTTCCATTAAATATGGGATTGTTTGTAATGGACTAGAGTAAAGGATCTCCAATCTGTGGAATTTTATCAGCAACCATTTACTTGTTCTTCGGCATCACTCGCATTGGGTTATTGGCTAGGGTTCCATTAGTTATTGGATTGATAAATTATAGGGAAATATTCTAGAATTCAGGGATATTCAAAACTCAATATTTATTTATCCCATGAAATTACATATCCTCTGTTTAATATTAAAACATTTAATCTAAATCAGGACAAGTTTTCAATAGTCTCATCATCTATTCTGAGAGTTATATATTGTTTTTCACAGGATCATCCGCTACAAATTTCTCGACTATGTAGTATATGAGCATCAGGCATGTGGAATATAATTTTGATGCTTGGGGAGACTCATTGTAGAAAAATGAAATTCTGATTAATATTAATTATTTGTTATAGCTGGGGAATAACCAATCATTAAGTAGAGATAATTTTGTTCACATGAGAGGTATGTTTTGTAATCCTAGTGTAGTTGCAACCATCGTCCTTAAGAATAGTCGCTAGATCATATATTCTTAAAAGGTGACTAGGTATCCCTAGTGTGGTTTTATATTCATCTATATAGTGGACTATCTGGAATGAAACATCGTAACAATGGATTTCATCATTATTGTTTCCATGAAAACACTAATAAATACCATTAATGCATGGCGAGAGATCACAACCTTAATACATGATGTTGGAACCTTTGGAATTATCATAATAAGGGGTAGCATGAATGGATTTTTTATTCCCATATGGTTATGAAAACTAATGCTCACACCTTACAAATTTTACTAGCACCTTTTTTCATGATCCTGTAATCCTTTCATTCCCTATGACGCCTCATACATAGTATGATTAATGAGGACACATGTAACATCCACATACATTAATTCAATTGTATTTAATGGTATCCTTCTGATAATGG
The DNA here is from genome assembly GCA_963277665.1 of Viscum album. Lineage (NCBI taxonomy): Eukaryota > Viridiplantae > Streptophyta > Magnoliopsida > Santalales > Viscaceae > Viscum > Viscum album. The sequence continues at coordinate 1,782,856,196 of OY728121.1, read as the reverse complement.
GTTCAAATTAAATATTGATGAGTATTGTACCACTGGTATTAGGAGTGAGGAGTGGATTTTTTCGTAACCAGGTTGGTCTTGTTACTCATTATTTCGGTACATCCTTTTCCAGTAGTGACTCACTTTTTTTAGAAACTCTATATATTCTTAAGGAACTAGAAATGTGACTTTCACATGATATTATTTTGTATGGTGTAGAAACTATAACATCTATTAATGATGGATATATTAAATGGAATATATTTATAACATGGACAATCACCCATAGAGTGTAGAGATGCAAGAGAAAATTGCCGAATAGTGATGACATTACTCAAACATAGTGTGAGGGTAATTTGGTGGCACAAATCCTCACCACTAAAGGATACCATAAAAACATAATTTCAATTTTTAATAACATGGGTTTCCTTCCTCTATGGTGTGTTAATCATGATAATGTCAGTGCTCTTTGGATTCAATATTTTAGATCCGATGATGATTTTTAGCTATGCCCCATTTTGATAAAATTTCATAATGTTTTATATATGGATGTCCCATTGAATATTGGAAAAACAAATTAATAAATCGATTCTACCAAATTCTTTATACCAGTTTGAAAATATCTTATTTTAATAGAATTACATGAAATTATTTGCAATGATCTCAAAGGAATATAAATTTATCCATTATGAAAATTAATTATTTCATTAGAAATATTAATTAGTTCTATAATAAATGTTATATTAGAAATGGAGATCCCATGTCTAAATATCTAAATAACAGTTCATATAATGATGAGTCCATAAGGATGAATCATATAAAAAATATAATGAAAAGAGTAGATGGGTCTATAATGGGGTATAATAGAATTATTGAAGATGTAAATGGTTAAAAAAATATAAATAAATCATATGTATGCGTGTTATCATTTTTGTATATTGGAATAGGTAACACCATGGACCATTGAAAATTGTATACAATGATCAGAATAAGAGGAATACAAATAAAATAAAAAATATATGAATATGTCCACGTCAGGAAAAATAAGACATGATTAGTTGATGAAATTCATGATGTACTGATATAGAATTTTCATTAATGGGGAACAAAAATATTATGGGAAAAAATTGAAATTTCAAAAATACTATAAATTTTATGAAATATTTAATAAGTGTTTATCAATATTAAATTCATATGGCTAGATATATACTAATTACATAGAGGAATCGAAAACATTAAGTGAAAAAAATTATTCATCACACAGAATAACATAATTACTGTGAATGGATTTTAAAAAGTGATAAATTATGAGTTAGGTATATCTATAAGGATGGTTTATGGAGACTAAATATTGTAATAAAAAATTAAACAACATTAAAGACTTTAAAAAATAGAAGATATATGAAAAACCCAAAGCATCATTTCTTTTATTTTTATTAGAATAAAATTATAAAAATATAGTTATGTATTTTGAAAAGTATTAGGAATAGATTAATATCATTCATCCCAAATGGATATAGAAAAATTAAATTGATTAGAATCTATAGTGGAGATTTAGCATTAGAAAAAATATTAAAGGAAATGGTTTGTTGTTTTTTAGTGAATCCTCAGTCCTGTAACAAAATTTATGAAAATTATGATAAATCAACTTATACCCAATTATAAATGATTTAATTTAATGTACAATGAATTTAATTTGAATTACTAAGGGGGAAAGATTATTAAAATGATATTATCTTTAAATAAATTAATTTTATTCCTTATTGATATCAATATGAATCATTAAATAATATAATTTGATATCACGTTATTCTAGCAGTTATGTATGGTAGAAAAAATCACTGATTAATTGATGATATAGTGAATGCATTTTGGGAGAGCTAACATGATGTAATTATTATTGATGATACTAATTTTAATGAATATAATTTTTTTTGAAATAACTTTTTGAATCTGCATAGTGTGGTATGAAAAAAATCTACCCCCTTATCATTTTTTAATTAAATTTTATCATTATGTAAATGTTTATATTTAACTAAGACATTTGAGATAAATTATATCCACTAAATGTTCTTAAGGTTTTTAGTAAAGATGGGTATTGGGGAATAATTATAAAATATACTTTATAATGACTAGAAAAAATAAATTATATAGTACGATGGGTTAAATAGTTTTTCTAATATTAAAATAATTATGATTAATAACTTATGTTATCTAAATTAATCAAGTATAGTATATTATTCTAGTTATTTAATGTGATACCCATTCCAAGGAAAAACATCAGTATTTTTAAAAAAAAATATGTTTTTTAAATAACTAAAGGAGAAGATTATGGTTTATAAAATATAATTTCAAATCATTTAAGATGTTTGAATTTGACTAGGAACATACCATGGGTTTTTAATTTTTAATTTATTGATAATAAGAAGGGGAATTAAATTTTTAATATGAAAATATATTAAAAATATGACATTATTAGTATCGACATGAAATCCACATTAAATGATTTTAGAGCCCAATATATTTTTTTTATTGTATTTAATTTTTACAAGAATTATAATCATAATAATATAAATCTCAAAATAATTGTTTGGTGATATGTGAAGAGTGGATGATGGTTTTCCGCATTGGAGGATGGTTGAAGGTAAATTTATATATTGGAAGAGTTTTTTGGTTTTATGATACTTATTGATATTATTTGAAATTTATATTCAATGTGAAATCCTATAGATTTGATTTTTTGAGACATGAAGCTATTTTAAATGACTACTATTAACACTTTTTAAAATCACTATATATAATTGAATAAAAAATGTAATGTTTCAATATCATTTTAATATATTTTTGATAAACTATTAAGCAATTATTAAAAATAAAATTGGATTAATGGATATTTGGGAAAACATTGATATATTACTAAGTATTAGGATATGTAAAATAAATGATGAATATCAATTATATGATCATTTGAGAAGCCATAAGAATATATATGAAAAATGATTTAATGGTGGTAATTAGTATAATATTATTTTAGTACATTATTAAAAATGGATTTTGAAAATATGATTGTTAATATTTAATATCTATGAAACTTGTTAAAGAACTATTTTATTTACTTATATTATATTAATTATATTGGAGGATCCTTTGAAAAATATTGAAGAAGTTATTATTATTATATTTTATTTGTGTTTTATCAGTAATTATTTGATAATTCATATTATTTCATCAATTAATTATGTTACTAGTGTAAGTATGTTGATGAAATAAGTTTATCTCAAATAATAATATTATTTTAAATAAATATATAAAATTAAATGATGTCATATATAAAATATATTATATGTTATGTATATTTTTTGGAAATATAGAAATAAAAAGAATGAATATATAAATAATTCAATTAATGTAATTTTTAAGGATATTAAAATTAAAATATATTTAATTTTGATTCTACTGAATTTACCATAATTTAGAAGTTACGTTCTACCACTGGGATAATATAAAATATTTTGGTGAGCTATGTGTTGTGAGTCCACAACATGAGTTGGTATTCATTCAATCATACATTCCAAAAATATTAAAAATGACAATGGAAATTTTATAAAAAATATATCCATGATATATAAATATATTACAAAGAAATAATTCTCTATAATGTAATATAGGATAAATACAAATTTATGATTCCAATTTAAATGGGACTGATATTTTATTGATTGTTTATAAAATTTTTGTTGTAGACACATTTCATTAAATAGGTTTATATTTCCATATTCCAATTTGATGAAAATATTCTTATTATATTTTTAAAATTTAAATTTATATTTATAGAGAAAATTATATATGATTAATAAAATAACATATTCTAGATAATATAATGAATTAAATTGTATAATATAAAATTGATATAGGTTAAATCATATAAGGGGAATTATGGTTTTGAGGAAGAATATATATATGAGGAATATTCTATGAATTTTCCCTTGATATATCTATGTTTTTTATCATGATTGTGAAGAGAATATGATAAAATAATCTTATAATTTACTAATACACATTATGAGTTAGAATAAAACTAGTTTTAATCCTTATATTATTATTATATAGTGTCAAGAAAACAAAAGTAATACTAAGATAATTAATAATTATGAAATGTTTATAGCACTGATATGAAGACAATGAATGTTGAAGACCTATTAATTAGGGAAGAAGAAAATATTATGATCATTTTATGACAACTAAAGAAAAAAGGTTATATAATTAAATAGTTTTTGGTTATTTATTTTGATCTGGAAGTATCTATTTGGCACTATTTAACATAATAACATAAATTTTTGGGAAATGACTACAAAAATGTAGCATGGGAAGTGGATGATACCAATCAAATGGAAATTGAGGATTCATGAAAAAACCAATGATCATTTTTTAGTTTATCATATAATCACATTGAAATATAAGGACGTGAATATTATCATTTATTATTAGTTTTCTGAAAATATTAGAACCTTACAATGTGAAAATTCTCACATTTTGGTTGGCCAAAGTATAAAACATAGTGTACTTATATTCAGTTGTTAATTCCACAAATTTCTTATTCTAGTGAGTGTTGAGAATCAGAAAATAGATCCATTAATTTTAACTATTAAAGTGTGATGAATACTGAGAGGAGAGTAATATATTTATAGAGTTATTTCTAATATGGAAACACAAAATTCACTACACGGTTATGTGATTAAAATGTTTATTTGGACATTAAAACATATCGTATTTATAGAACAATAATCATGATATAACATGAAATCTAAAATGAAAAAAATTTTATGATAAAAAGCATCATGAGATCTCCAGAATTTATTTATTACTGAATGAATGATATTGAATTTTGAGAAATATGCATAATCCAAAATATCCTTCACAATTTTTAGTCATAAATGAAAATAGTCATTTTTTTAATCTGATAAGTTGATCATATTAAAATATGAATTCTAAAATATTCAATTACTTGTACTATAAATATATATTCACCATCTGAACCTCATTAATCATGAATTAAATGGATTTATTGAGTACTAATTTTGGAAATATATGATTTTTCCTCCTCAATAATGACTCTTTGTAATAATGTTCTCAAAACAATGATTATTTTTCCCCATCTATCCATATAAAATTAAATTTAGTAATATTATATTTACATAGAAAAGTATAATCCCTTTTTAATACAAATTTTATTACATAAATAGACACACTATGTTGGAGTGGTAACACATACAACAAATGACCCTTATGATGATAATGGTATAGATAGATAATATTTTAATGAATTGATATCACAATGAAATGTTAAAAATATAAAAACATATTCTTCCATATTAAATAAAAAACTCCTTCACTATCTATTTGAATACGAATTTAGAAGAATAAGTGTGAGAATACTATTCAAATTAGACAATTATTTTATCGCATAAAAAAATTGATTGATTCTGGTATTTATTAGCACATAATGGTGCCCATTAATACTATTCATCCTCCATCAAAGGGATTTTATTTGAAAAATATATATTATGATTTAAACCCCATGTTCATGAAATGGTTTTGATGGTGATATAATAGTGTTCATAAGAACCTACTACCCATATAGAACTTCTACATACACCTCAAATATCCTAATTAGAATAATGATCATGTAGATGATATTTATTTCACATAATAATGAACATGATTTATATATTAGTCAAATATACAACCTCATCGTTTTCATCCATTCATTACATACCAAAAAAATGTTTTGAAGAGAATAATAAAAAAGATACGAACTTATCATAGCTTGATTAAACTCCAATACAGGGGGTATTTTTCTTTTCATTCCACCAAATTCTGATTGAATGTTTCAGGAGAACATATAGATATTGAAGGATACCTACTAGAGTGATCAGAATTCATTGAGGCCTTATAGTAATGTATAGAGATATAAAGAGATCAATTTTTGTATCGACGTGAAAACTGATAATATAATTTCTATCAACATGAGAATAAGAACTAATGATCTATACACTGATATTCAGGGAAGACACATAATTATAATCGGAATGTATCTAATGAATCGTGAAATTAGTGGTCCAGTGAACCTATAAATAAATAAATGATCATAATATTATAATATTATAATAATTAATGTTATTCAATAATCTAATAAACATTAATAAAATAATTAGGATTAAACTATGGATGAGATAGATTGGTAATGATGTGAAATAATTTAATAGAAAACATCACATATCAATATCAATATATGATTTTGGATGATATAAATATTCAGTTTTATATACATCTGAGTATTACTAGAAAATAAAAGGGGAAATTAATACCCTATCTGATATTAAACATTTCTAAATTCATAATTTTTTTTGAAATTCACTAGTCAAAAAATGAGGTAGAACTAATATGATCAGAAATGATTATATTTTTTGAAATAGAAAAGGTAAAATCCTAGTCATATTCATGATGAACATAATGGAGATGTTAGTAAATGAAACTGAAATCATACAAGGATATTAAACAAGATCAATAAATAAATAAACATATAATTTTTTAGGGAAATATGGTATGATGAATTACTTATATAATGGAAAATTGGTAGCAAAATTCCAACAGATTGAACATCGATGATGAAATGGAAAAGGAAATATGTTTGATGAAAAATATTATAACATTAATTTTTATACTAATATTAGGGGTTTTAAGTGTTTTCAATGAGGGAATATTATGCGATGTATGGATTGTAATATGTTAAGAATATGAGATTGGGTTATTTCATAAATTAAAAAATGAGGGTATCTAGACTAGACCCACATGGGGGATGGACACCAAGGAGACGTCCAGAATTAGTATATTAAAACCATATTAAAATACCTAACTCATGGTCCCCCATAAAATTGGTATTTAAGTTCAATTTTAACAATTGAATATAACTCTTTTCTCCCACCAATGGTTATATTGTATTGACCTGTTATAGTCCTTGATCAACAACTACTATATCCTTTCATGATAGTTCATCACATTAAATGACATTATATTAATTATGAATATTTTATTATAATATATAAAAAATTTCCCACAGAGAAAAAATTACACTATATCATCAATTTATATATTATCAATGATTGTTACAATTCATGTATTTGGTAATTTTTATTATAGACCATTGAATGATGTGAGCCAAAAGCTACCACTAAGTCATTAAATATATATATATATATATAATAATTTCTTTGTTGAATGATAAATATATATTAAAATACATCTCCCATATATTATAGTGTGATTAATTGTTTAATGTTATATTATTCTTGTGATTATTCAGATTATCAAAACATTCATATATCCAAAGAATGTTCCCTCTATTTTAAGTTAACATGGTTAGTTGACTAAATAGTTCTGTGATATTTCTATCAATTATTTTTTAATATCTATTACATATATAAAATATATGGCAAAGCTTTATGGTAGTAGGTTTGGGTTATTCTTAAAATTCATTAGTCGTTGTATGATATAATAATTTTTCCATTTCTTATGATTTATGACCCAATAATTATAATTTATATTGGTATAATTCCTTATTTCTATATTAGGAACATTTTTTATCCAGTACAATTATTTTATACACAATATTAAGTTTATTGTAAAATTTATACATTCACTTTTAATGTATAAAATTTACATTATAACAACATGTAATACATAAACATGAATATGATGCAAGAATAATATTAGCTAAACACGAAAATTAATCCAACTATAGAAAAATCCCACATAACCATCATATAATAAAATTTATTACTATGATGGGTATAATTTATTATGTTTGCGAATTCATTTATGTTTATAGTATCATATAATTAATAAATAATTAAAAAATAATGTTCAACACTTCTATTTTATTTACCTTTTTCACAAGGTCATACTATCATATTTACAATCATTTTTAATTTTTAAAACTCTTTATTTATTCAATATATGTCAACATTGAAATGGAAATATTTATTGTATATATTTAAGGCCTATAATTTGTTACAAAAAATTGAATTATATTATGTAAGATCATGGCCATTTAATAGAGATCACATGACTCAATTTTTAGTTACTCTTTTTTCTTATTTTTAGTATATCGTGTGAAAGATTTTTCTTGTCTCCTTTTGGGTGAATTTTAGATTTTTTAGAAGAGATTTAGATATTAAATAGTTGGTACAATGGATTATCAAATTGTTCCCCTACCTTAGTAAACTGTGACCCCTATATAGGGAGAAGTTTTAGGGTAGTTTTAGGATTTATTCAAACCGTGCTCTCTATTAGGAGTAGCTAGGTATCCTCAGAGAAGAGGCATATGGTTAGGGGACATGTTTGGATAAAAATGTTTCTTCTAAATTAGAAACCTTGTGAGTGGGATATAATACTCTAAAAAATAGATTTTATAATTTGTGAACCATCCAACCATCACTCTATTTTGACCCAAATAATCCCTAAATATTTTTATCTAGGTTTTCGATCAAGATCTCATTCATTAATTTTTTATTGGGATTTCTATTTTAACTATGTCATTTTCATTTGAAACAATTCATCAACTATGTTTTGTTAGGTGGATTAAATTAAAAATCCCTTAGTAAAAAATTAAAATATATGTATATTACTGTTAAATTTAAATTTCCATCAATGGGAAATTGCTTCTGGAATTTATTTTGTTTAAATTAAATTTCTATGTGATAATAAATTGGGTTGAATTAGAGAAAATAAATATTTTTTTATTTTTATTAATTAATTGTTCAATTAAATAATGGAATGAAGTAATTATGGAATTGAATGTATATTGTGATTCTGGATTTTTTAAATTAAATGGGATTGTGTAATTTATAAATTTTTGAGTTGTGGGTTTATTTCATAATGTATGTAAACTTAGGTTTATCCTAACCATAAATAGTTGTAGGGTTATTTTAATAAATATTGATAAATGAAATAATGATGAATTTTTCATATTAATAATTGTGTTTTAAATAAATAATTATGACTATTTTGATAAATTGAGAAGGTATACATTAATGGGAATGTTTGATAGAAATGATAATGATGCATAACCATGATATATATATGAAATTTGGTTTTTTGGTATATTTTGATAATTTTGATCTATGTAATAAGGATTCTAGGATAAATATTGAGGCTCTAGAGACCCATATGTGTTAATGAGTGTGGGATATGGAATGAGGATCTATATAACCATATGTGTTGTTGTGTGTGGCATAGGTACTAAGGATCCAATTAATAATATGTGAAAAATAGTTGTGGTATTGTGACGAAGGCATCAAATACCATTGTGTTGTTAGACAAGATGTTATACACCCTTGTGATTTGAATTGGACTATGCATAAAAATGGTCATGATATATTTTGAAATGAAATGATAAATGACAACCATGAAATTGTGATTTGCGATATCCCATTGTTTTGGTTTATAATTCTACATGACCGGAATTATGTATTAATAGTATGAGTTTCATTTTAAACTAAGGGATTTCTGTGGTAATTATAGGATAAAATAAATCATTAACTATTTGAATTATGCATTGTACATTATTATTTATATAAATACATACACTATTATTGAACAAATATTGATTTAGACAGAATTGATGGTAGCCTACTGATTTATACTCCCTCCATACTCTGGCTACCTAATTAGTACCTAAATAAGAAAAAAAAATCATGACATGATAAGGGCATGAGATTGATATTAGATTTATCTATTAGGATGGATCATAGATGAAGGAACCATACCTGGTGTCGGGGACCTCATGGGGGATTGGTTTGTTTCTACACATTAGTATTTTATATTGACACATCAATCCAAATTTTCAAGAACTTCATACAATTTACTTTTGAGAAATTTATCCTTTTTTATCATTTGGAATTAAATGAAGAATTGGTTTTGGGTATGTAGTTGAAATATTAATTTTTTTCCTTTATTTTTTATTTGTGCTATTTGTGCTATATGATATTGAATTAACAGTTATAAGGTGATTAAATATATTAATATACATTTTTATAATGAGAAACTGAAAAATAGGATTTGGTTTACCCATGTTATTCATTGCCTAGATGTAGGATGGTTAAGGGCAGTGTTGGTTCCGTGATTTTGACCATGTGGTGGGAATGGAGGTTGAACTATAATGGATTAATATAAATCCCTATTGTTAATTGTGATAATATTACATTATCATTCCAATGCTATATGTTTTAAATTAAGGGATACTTCAACATGATGATATATTTTGATATGACATCAAGACAAATAGGATCGCAAAAATCCTCCAATAGTAGAAAATGAGGCACTGATAGTTGTTGGTGAATGATATGGAGATAAGATTTGTGTTAACATTTCTATCATCATTAGGAATATAGAGATATACTAAGATAATGTTTTGAAGATTAGGTAAAATGAGGCATGTGAGTTTTTTGTTATATAACAATCTGACTATAATATATATGGTTGAAGTAAGAATAGTGATATGTAGATTGAGTCCATACCGAAAATAGATGAACATTTAGAAAATCCTCCTAAGAAAATGGCATGGTTGGATACTATTATTTTATGATGATTAGTGAATAAAAATTTGGATGTTCATAATCACACTGGGGACGATGATGGTTTGATATGGTATGTTTTTTAGAAAGTATCTGAGGGAACTTTTATCCAGATTTAGTGACACATTATAGGTCAGATGAGGTCATCCAGATTACAAACAATTTTCAGTTTGTGATGGAATATGCTTTTCATATTAAAAACTCATAGTGATTTTATTCAATTCTATAAGGGGATAATCATTTTGTGGAAATGAATTTTTCCACATGGGCATAAAATGAGATATTAAGTACTATGATAACATCTTTCAGTTGAAAATATTTTATAAATTGGCGGATCAGGCCCTCATATTAAAGTGGAACCTAAATGTAGACTGTAGTGGAAGATATATGGTGAATTTACAAGGATATAGAGGTTAGTTTTCTTATTGTAAGAAGAAACATTGTCATAATAGTGACTAAAGCAACAGAAAGAATATTGGTCAAGGGGAAGGGTCTATTACTCATTATCATCCCTAAGTTCATTTACACCTATGATTAAGGCCTGTCCACATTTATATATTTTTAGGTATTAAATAAACTAAAAAAATTTCAAATTGATATCATTGTATGAGTAAATAATATTTTAAATAATAAAATACTATATGTTCAAATTTTTGGGTTACATATTTGACTGATTTTCAATTTTTAATTATTATAATAAATTAATTGTAATATTATTTACACATAATGGATGATTAAATTCAATTTTTTTTATTATAATCATTTGATAATTTTTTCTGGCCTTAATTAAATTTTCAAAAGGTCAGAAAATTGTTCATAATATTAAAATTTGTACTTTAATAATATAAGTGGATTTTAATAAAAATCAATTAATCTTATTTCAAAAATAATTTTCCAAAAATTTATTGGAATTTTGAATCTAAAAATATTATATATGTTCTGATTTTTTATTGGAAATTAACTAAAAAATCTGAATGTATGGTGGATTGTGAAATAAATTAAAATATGTTTATTGACATTATAAGCTAAATATATGAATTTTTGAACCACAGAATATGTAATAACAATAAATCTAACAAAAATTAGTAGTTTTTTATTAATTTCAACATAAATCAATAATATTTATATTTTTGAGAGAAATAATAATATAATGACTATAATATTTTAACACACCCATATCATCGCTTATAAATACCACCCTTAACATCCACATATCCTCACAACTACTCATACTCGGATATGATCATGTTCATTTATCAATATGGTACCATGACTTCGATATTTACATTTTATGACAATTAAAAAACTAAATAATATAGGCCACTAATAGTTCATCATTTTTTTTAAAATTATCCTCTTCTGGTTTCCATCTAGATTATTTTTAAGCAGATAACATTAAAGTGGTAATATTCTCAATTGACCTGTTATAAATTCAACTAATCTTCTACCTTATCCTCACATCCAACATCCATCATGAAAAAATTTATAATTTATCAAAAATATAATTTAATGATATCTCATTAGTTGAATATCCATATTCTTCCCTACATTCATTATAATCTAAAATGATTATATGATTTACAATATAGTTCATTCACCTCCCCCATGAACAATTTGTTTCATTTTTCTTCACTACCTTCATGAAAATAAATTTAAATATTATTTTATATATAAAATTAATATAAGTACTCTATAAATAATTTAATGTTTGTTGATTTAATTTTTATCATTTAATATAATATAATAGTTCATTATTCTAGGTAAATCATCTTAAATGATCATACATAATAAAAATAAAAATTTTTCTAATAGTATTTCGTTTGTTGAAACACAAAATCTTATTTGGGAATATTTAAATTTTAAAATTTATTGAATTTAAATATTTTTATTACATTTTTAAAATAACATTAATAATTTTCCAAAACTAATCCTACCATGAAACAATGAAAAAATAAATATCTTTGAACAACCAAAATAGTCATCAAATATCAGTGAAATGATTTTACATGAAGAAAATAAAATTACAATAAAATAAAATAAATGATGGAAATGGTCATGAATATAGTAATTGTTTAATATATTTTTATTATATAGGAAATTATGATCAATTTAAAAAATAATAAGGAATATAAATCCATTTATATCTATAATCCAGAATTTTGTCTTAGGGTAATGACATATCAATTCATAAATAATATTCTCTATTCCACAATAAATATATGGAATTACTTTAAATTTTTTATATAAGTCTACAAAAATATATTCTAAGATTAATATTTATACGTTTAATTTTGTAATATATACCATATGTTCATTTATCATAATCATTATTTATGTAATAAATTTTTTTTATGATATGAGTGAAAAATTATTCAACCCACTTTCATCAATGTTTAATTATAAATAGTATTATATATGATGGATTTCAATTTTCATCATATGTAGTAATGTAAAATTTTTGATGCGTGTGACTAGAAATCCCTCCAATAAATCCAATCATTATTTTTCACATTATATTATATTTATTGTATTAGTTAGTGAACCTACTCCATTATGAGTCCCAATATACTGTAAAATATTTTCATGCTAGTTAGAATTAAATTATATTTATTTGTTGTTTAATATTTATTATACATTCTTATGATTCCATGATATTATAATTCATTTATCATTATGACATTCTATCATGTGTCCAATAATGATATTTTTCATTATATCGTTTTATTCATTTTTTTATATGTTATTATTTTAAATCATGTTTATTATCTTAATGGGCTATATTGGTAACCCATTTCTTTTATTTTTTCCCCTTATTATCATGTTTAGTTATATTAGTTGAAAATTATTTAGAAAATCATTTCAGATGTAAAATTAATTTTTTTTATTTAGTTACGTGTTATTGTTTAATATTATAAGGAATCCATTGCCACTAGGCCTTTCGAATCATATGCTTCATTTAATTGATTTTTTATAAAAAATATGTGTACAAAATTTCATTTAGTTTAAATATTTTTCATAATTTATGGATTTATAACTATATAATTCTTCTATGTGTGAATCAAAACCAACATTTAATACATCATTTAAAAGCAATAATATATTATGGACGCAAAATTTCTATAACTGAAAAAAATTTATAATATAGAGTCATTATATTTCACAATTTTCATGTGAAATGTGTTATATAATTCCATTACCTCTTCATAAATTTCTTTTTATAAGGGACGATAATTGAATTTATCATTTTCTAGGATATCATTATAAAATACATTTTTTAGGATTATGTAAATTATCATGAGATTTTATTTCAATTGATTCTTATGTGGTATTATTTATTTCATTAAATATATAGCAATATTTACTAGATTAAATTTTCCAACAAATGATATGTTGATCATATTTGGGGTAATAATTTCTTATTTTGTATTTAGTGTTAGGATAATTGTATTTAATCCCATACCCCATAGGTAGCCTTATTTTGTTTGTTAAACATTACATATCTTACCAGGAAAGTTTGAACCAGACGTAAGCCTGGTCCCACAAATTTATTAGAAGAAAAGTGAAAGTAATGTCAAATGAAATTAAAAACATTACATTACATCAAAACCATATGCATCCTTCTCCCCATCATCAGATAAATCATCACCAGGATCAAATGACTCCCATTAAGAGGATTCGTATTTGCGCATCATCTCAAGATACTTATTTTTCTTCCGAAGCATTTCCTCAGACAACTTTTCCTTGACCAGCCGTTTCCCACTGAATCCTTTGTCCCTCTTCTGGGACCCTCTCCTTCGTTTTCCACTGTACCCATTTGCAATATCATTTTCTTGTGACCCTACAATCTTGTGTGCAGACCTTACCCATTTGCAATATCTTATATGTAGTATTCTTATTAATATGTATTAATATAATATGATTCAATATATATATTATTATAATAACAGACCCATAAAAAAGAGATTTTTAATTAATTCAATAATGTTATCACACTGAATTATAAATTTAATTTCTGTATTTAAAAAATCACATTTTATGGGGAGTCCTAGTGGATGAAAAAAAATGATTATAAACTTTTGATATTTAATTTATTTAAAAAATATATATTTTTTTACCATCATGGGTTACCATTCATAATGGATATAATCTTATACATTTGATTAATTTTTTAATATCTGGTATATATTAAAATTTATTTACAACACACAATTTCTTTGGGGAAGAAAAAATGAAAAGTTATGTATACTCATCAATAATTCATAAGTTGTATGATTAAACTAACTTACATTAAAATTGGGATTCTGAAAAAAAATAATTTTATATTATCTCATGGTCCATGATTTTTTGATAATCAGTTTAGGTTTAAATTATGATTTTTTCCCACTATGTTGAAAAGGAAAAAATGTTAATATTTAATTGAAATTTATCGAAATATCATACTTTTTCGAATATATTGAGTTTGAAAAGTGTGTGAATTAATGAAATCATTCATATAATATGGACATGGATTCCTATAATTTACACTAATTTAAATATTATTTTTTATACAATAAAATATTTTATAATTAACTTAAAACATTTTCAAAATGGAGGGATTTAAGTAGATGTTTTCCTTTAGCATTAAATACAATAAAAACCTAAATATGATTAATTAAAACCACTATAACATAATTTGATAATACTAGGGAAAATAATTTTCAAATTATTAATATAAGAAACGTTTTTAGTAATTTTATAATTTGAAAATCTTATAGTATATATTCTGTTGATATTGTATATTGATTTATAAGTAATTGTTCCATTGACTCAATTAATATTTTTTGGTTAATAAAACACGAAGTAGTCATTAAATAGGTATCTCAAGGTCATAATGAATGTGTAACATATATATCCATGGGAAATATTTATGAAATATTTTCCTATAAAATAATTATTATAATAATTCTATGGTGCCCTAACGAATATGAAACTTCTAATTTTATGAAATTTATTTTTATAAAATAGAATCATTTTAAAAAATATTTTTTTGAAAAAATATTTGATGACAGTTATACCCTTTGAATTTAAAATATCATTTATTGTTTGAAAAACATATATAAATAAGCTTCTGGGATTAATTGTATTAAATAAAAAATATATTTGTGAGAGACTACACCTATAAAATTAATAATTTTTTAGGTTATATGATGATTCGAAAAACCGATTGCGTATGATTTTTTGGTAGAATGTTGGGAACAAGAAGTATTGTTTAAATTTTTCTCACCATGTTTTAATTTTAGATTGTAATTTCTATGTTCTATAAAAGTCGATTAAAAATTTTATCTAATTTAAAAAAACATTAATTTTAATGTATAGTGAATATTAAATTTTTGACAGTCAATCATTCTGTTTGAAAAGATGAATATTTTAATTTTTAATAACTTGTAATATTTTTTTGAGTTCCCAAAATCCTTACAATAATTGATCTATGCAATATTTACATTCATCAAAATAGAAATGAATATAATAGTACTAATTGTTTTATAAATAATAATTTTAAAAATTATTTAACTTCATGTTTCCCATGAGACATTTTTCACTATAATTTCTTATTGTAGTCAATGAGTGGTTCACATACAATTACTACTAAGTGAAAACAATGAATCCACTATTTTTTTCCATCACCTCATTACTCATATATATTTTTCAGTCCTCTGTAAAAATAATTCCTTTTTTATGAATTCACAGTGATGTGCCATTGATTCTATACGTTTATTCTCTGTATTGGTAGGATGAAATTATTTTTTATAATTAAACAAATAGTTCATATTTTGGGATTGTATGAAATCACCAAAACATAACTGTAAGAGTATACATCGATTACCTAAAAGTAAATTTTGTTATTTTTCATTAATTATTTGAATTATTTTCCACCATTCCTTTTAATGGTAACTTTATAGTTCATGATTTATTGTATAAGTTCATCCACCTATATATTCTTGATATTATTTTCATCTGAAATAATTATTTCCTTGGGATCCCAATAACATTGAAAACCTAATTTTTATTCATTGTGATATTTTATTTATAAATATAATCACCAAAATATTTTCATCCATTGAATATTATAACAAAATATGATAAATTTTTTTATTAACTCGTTATGGTTCATGATAAAAAGTTTAATATCTTAATGATACATATCATATCTACTGTATATAAATTTTCAAGTAATATCCTAAATGAGTTCATGTTTTTCCAAAATTTAATGTGTAGATTACATGAGTACATATTATTTAATTATAAATTTCTTATAACATAATGATCAACATTCATGGATTTTTTCACTTGTGTTATGAATATATAATCTCATCGCGAGTCCATTTGGATCCTAAATTGTTAAGTGGATGTATATTCATTATTGAAAATTTTATTAAATTTTTAAAATCATGTATTGAAAAAATATTTACAAGATATTATTACTATATCACCAAACCAATCAATTATATAATAATGCTCAACCAGATGTGGGTCCTATGGGTTAATAAGGGGTGATATTTTTAGTGTCCATCCTTTTTCATCATCAAGTTAAACTAAGGAATTTTCTGAATCAAAATATCACTTGAAACCACTTATTGTTCATATCAGGATCTAATTAATGTGGATTAATTAATATAAACTAAATATAATTATATTATTTGATACATTAATTCATTTAATCTATAAATTAAAAAGATATTGTATGTGTATAATACAAATAGAATAAATTAAAAATAATAATAATACCCTCATAATGTGATTTATAAAAAAATGAGAATTGAGTTTAGTTTCTTCATACCTCAAGTCATTAGGTGACTAGATTAATTTAATGCCTTTAATATCTCCCAAGATATGAAAAAATGAAAAACCTAAATTCATTTAAAGGTATTCTAATGTAAAGAAAACAAAAAAAAATTATTCTGTTGTTAATTAATTATCCAAATGATTTATTATAGTAGTTGTAGTGATAACAAATGAAATTGATGGAAGATGATATTTTAATAACACCACAAATTTATATACCACTATAAATTTTATTATGAATTTATAAATAAAAAAATAAATTGATGAGGATATAGAATATTGTGAGAGATACATGGACTACAACAATTGACAAAAAAATTTGATCAATTGAATGAATATGTGTTTCAAAATGGTATAAAAAATTATAAAATCCACATTGGGGTGTTTATTTAGAATATAGAGGTCAAATTATTTTTTTATGGTGTTTGTATTGTAAAAGTTTCATTGGGATGCAACATCCCACCCCTCACCCATTGGCTTCAGAAGAATCTATGGGTGTTACTAGAAATAGGTCAATTCTACATGACACAAATGGAAGGAAGTAAAATTCAAGGACATCAATTTTTTTTTCAGTTTTCCCAAAGTGTGATAAAAATGACAAAAATGTAATCAATAAACCTATATATGATGCATTAGTAAAAAAACACAACATAAAAAAACATGACAACTCACATATCTGATTACAAGAATAATACATTTGAAGTTACAAAAAGAATCTGAAGACAACCAAACTGAAAAATATTAAATCAAACCAACAAAACATCTAAAAAACATTTTTTAAGGTCCAATTGAACATGACACTCCTATACTATAAAGAAAAATCACTAATTTTTTGTGATAAATTTTGATTAATGGTATCTCAATTTAAGAAATTTTCAAACACTCACCAACTCCTAATAAAAGGTTATGTCCCAATGTAGTAGGGTTCCTTAATGACATGAAAACTCACACCACTATGAAAATAACCAATTACAAAAATTTATAAAAAAAAATTAAATAGATATTACATGTTTTGTTGAATGAAAAAAAATTCCTTGAATGAGTTCAAAATTATTCTACAATACCATTATGAAATCCTCTTTAAAAAGAAATTAAATGATTGAAAACATACAAAAAATCACCCATCAATGCAATAATGAATTATTGATAGTTATATTTTCATCATTAGTCTATCATTGATTTACCACATAGTCAAAAGGTGTCAAAATCCAGGTTCCCATGTGAAAATGCCCTATCTAGAAGGTCAAATCTACCTAAAATGAAATCACACAACCATGTACTCCAAAATCCATGAATATAAATTTCAAATAAAAGAAATATTTATTTAAAATATCTCATAATAAATCTTCCATGTATCAATTGTCATTAAACCGCACTACAGTGTATACCCATCCTGTGTAGGTATTAGGAGAAGATAGATACTGTTCCTGATGTCCCATCTCTAATAGGCCCCGAGATGGCGAATAACACTAAGGATATTATAAAAATGCATATTGGAGGAAAAACAAATTAAGAGAAAAACATATAAAATGGATATATATGGTTGAAACCAAGAAAATAATTTTCATTCTATAATATAAATAAAAAATAAAGAAAAAAACCCCAATTTATGTTAAAAAATTCTATAAATAAAATAGAAATATTCATGTACCACATGAATGTGAAGATGATTGAAACCTTGAAGTCTAATGACCTCCTATAAAACCTCATGCTAGTTGTGACCATCCTGATCTCCAAAATTCTGTATCTAACCTAAAAAGATGTTTATATTTATTTAGAATATATATAATAGTACACTCAATTATATCATCACTGGAGTATCTCATCCAAAATGTAAAGAAATAATGCAAAAAGCACAATGAAGAACATGTGAAACTAACTCATCATATAAATATTTATACCATGCACCCATCATTACCGTGGATACTCTAATAGAGTATGGCATAAAAGAGAATATAATATAATAATTAATATCAAGTGAACCACGTTAATACTTCCCTAATATGTTTCTGCTCTACTTCAATGTTGCACATCTTTATAATGTCACTTAAAAAAGGATATCACACATATACTAGGAAAAAGAACCAAAACACGCACCTCTTGAAACATAATACCCCATCCACATAACCAATCGTAACCATTAAGTTTTCTCGTGACACCATAGCTCGCATGATGTGTATAATAAATAAGTTATTGTACCTCAATCCATCGCATCCCATAAACCAAGTAGGGATACCAATGATATCACAGCCTATACATGTTAAACCAATAACATTAAATTAGAAACAATTTCTAAAATATATCTATGTTAAATAACCATAATCCATTACATCCGTCTACATACATATATGAGAAAAACTAAAAACCACAAATAACAATACATGTAAGTAATAAGAGAAGAGAGAATATCCAAAGGCAGTAGACATCCATAAATCCCCCCATTGGGATGTTTGGAAAACACTCCCCCTCGAAGGGTTGAAAATATATTTGGTGTCATTTTCCCTAAAAGTCATGGTGGTGTATATTGTTAATAAAAAATTATAGGATATAACTGATATCACAACCACACTATGGGAATATTATAGTCTTAGACACAATAATGTTGGATTCGGTGGACTAGAAGCAACTACATTGTACTTTATTCATTAGAAAAAAACCTTATCACATCATCAATTTTCTTCTGTGTGAAAATGCATGTGATAATGTCTTAAGGATAGCTGCTGCACCAAAAGGTCATAGCGGGTCCCTATAATGGTGAGAACCATTATGTTCTATAACACTATTACTGAATATATGTTCCATGGTCTAATGATTTTATTTGAGGGACACAAATAATACAAGCCACTAGGGGTGAGGACTCATTAAAATTTGATTCTCTTTCTCATGGTGTTCTCCCATGGTAATATCTGAGAGGCTATTATGATAATGAGACCTGCAAGTACAAAATACACATTTCATAGTATCATTGGATTTTCCTATCTACAGACCTGTGTATTGGTCTGTGGTGTTTAATATAATTATTAAAGGGTATTAGAAGTTGTGAACATATATATATTGACAAAATGTGTGATGAAGCACTATTCATAGTGTGGTAGGATATGTTGTGTGAAGCATGAGTAATATTTCATTAACAGATAATGCAAGAAAGGAGTTGTCCAGTATCATCATTAATTGAAGTAGATATCTGAGGCTCTTTCATGGAATTGATATAGCTTAAATAAATCCATCTACATGGTAAGTAATGTTAGAGTTCAATGCAAAAAGTTTAATGAAATAATAATAGATCACATGGGTTGATTGTGGTAGAATGAAACCCACTTTATTAGAGGCACTACTGGAAAATAGACCTATTGTTGGATCGAAATAGTGATGTAGATGCTCAATATACAAGAGGGGGGGGGTGAATTGTATACTTTAAAAATTCATTAGGAACCTTTAAAGTTAGTAACGAATAACTATGCTTTCATTAAGCAAATAAAAGGACTAAGTTTAACAAAGTTACACTAAGAAAATTCACAACACCTCAAACACAGAATGCAAACTTGGAAATAGATTCCGAAAGTAGGTTCCAGAAATATGGTTCCGGAAATTGAAACTTAACAAAAGATTACAATATGAGATTCTACCTTAAAGCGTATAGAATCTAAATGAATCAGAGTAAAAGTAAGGAAGTATAAGAAAGATATACTTTCCATATAATACAAAATGCAGTGGAAAATAAACAAGTAGTAGAACTACAAGAAACAAGATATAAGTCTTTTAACCCAAAGAGATGGGTATCCAACAACCTTGGATAAAGGTCCCTTGATTTATACTTTCAAGAAAGTATAACATACCCACCCCAGGGTAAGCCCTCGATACGATGATCAGAGTCTCTGTCTTGCTATCCCCACAAGCCCTCAACTTCAAGGTAGTTGGCAACCTCTGTCTTCCTCAACAAGGAAGCCCTCGAACTTCAAGGTAGTCAGCACCTCTGTCTTCCTATCCCCGAAATCCCTCGAATGTAATCACCAACATTCAGAGTCTTACGAATATTTGAGAGTTAATAAGAGCCTATCTCTCTAGAAATCACTTCAAGCATGTAATCACATGAGTCGAAGATCAGTCGTCCTTTCAGCAGTGTTCAGCACCGAGCTCTTTGAAATGAGCTTCTATTTATAGGTAAGGTCAGCTCTTTCTCCAACGGTCATATTTTCCTTAAAGATCGGAGGGACCTGTACACATGTCACTTAGACAACGGTTAGTTTATAACAAAATAGACAACATCGTTTTATAACAAAACAAGTGTAACAGAATGGACGACATCGTTTTAAAATCTAACTCAAATGTTTGGAATGAAAGCTTCGGAGAGAAGGTTTGGAGTTTAATGAAAATAATAAAGAGTAGAAAAATTATAGAAGTGTAAGTGGAATAAAAGTTCGTAGTGAAAATTCGGACTCTGAATAAATTCAGAGTGTATAAAACAAAGATTCTCAGATTCTGTTTAATAGATGAATTCGAAATGAGATTTCAGAATGGGAATTCGTCATCAGAATTTGTAATGAGAATTATTTTTCAGAATTCGTAATGAGAATTACTCATCAGAATTCGTAATGAGAATTCCTCATCAGAATTTGTAATGGGAATTACTCATCAGAATTCGTAGTGAGAATTCCTCATTAGAATTCATAATGAGAATTCTTCATCAAACATCATAAGAATTCATATCCTGAATCTAGATTAAAATTGTATCTAGAATTCGGAATGAACCACTGTCACAGTTCTCATTCTGGATTTCAGAGTGAAACATTATCACATTTCTTATCCAGAATTTGGATCTTAAAATAGAATACTTCATATCAAAATTTCATGTAATTCTGAGAAAATAGAAATGAATCCGAATCTTATATTTAAGAAAAATCTAGATGAAAAAATATGATAAGGATAGTTTTTCTTATAAAAGAGATTTTCCTTACAAAAGAAATTTTCCTTATAAAAGAGATTTTCCTTAAGAAAAAAATTTTCCTTATAAAAGCGATTTTCCTTAAGAGAACAATTTTCCTTATAAAATCAATTTTCCTAAAGATAAGGTGTTTGTGATTTTCAAATCAAGAAGGAATGAAAAAGTCATAAGGAAAACCTTATTGACTCAACAATCTCCCCCTTTTTGGAAAGCACAAACATCCTTACGAAAAAGAAATTTTAACAAGAAAGAAAAACATTAAGGCTTATCTCCCTTGGCTTTAAGGAAATTGATGAGTACGACTAACTCCCCCTTAGGCTTTGAAATGCTAATGATCGTATTCTATATTTCCGGAGTAACATTTCATTACGAAAAAGAAAGTATTATTTAATGAAAAACTCCCCCTTAGATAGACTCTTATTATAGTTCTTTTTCCTTTAAGGATATTTTCCTTCTCCCCTTTAGATAAACTCTCATTGGAGTTCTTCTTTTTCTTAAGGATCTTTTCCTTATCCCCCTTTGTGATTTTAAAAAAGAAATCGAGGGAATGGAAAAAAATTACAAAGTACCTAAAACATTAGTAGGAACAACAAAAAGAACGACAAGAACAAATTTCATTAAGTTTGAAATCTCGGAAAAAAAAATATTACAACAAAAGATCAGATCTGTCTATTTGGGATCTTTCTCCCTTACCATGAGACCTTTTAGAATAGTGTTTATTTTCTTCAAGTCTTTATGATCTTCTTCATCTTGATTCTCTAGGACCACTATTCTTGCAGATTGAGCTTCAATCTTTTCTTCCTGAGCTTGAAGCTTTTCTTTTTGAGCTTTGATCTTTTCTTCATGTGCCTTCATCCTTTCTTCAAACTCAATCCAATGATCCCTTTCAAACTTCCAGTTTTGAGAGACAGAATTTAGCTTCCCATTCAGATCTCTGACTTCATGAATCTGGAAGTTCTTTTCATCTGTCAGCTTCTCTTCAAAGGAACAAGTCAGCTCATTTATCTTCATGTCCTCTGTCTCAAAGGCATCCTTGACATTGTCTTGGAATTCATCAAATAGCTTCATCTCTTCTACAGTCTTCCTCGACTAGTTTGTCATCTTCTTGCAAGATTTTCAATGAGCTTCGTAGCAAACAAAGAACGTTTTGAACTGAGCCTCAATCTCGACGCACTTGTCCATAACCATAGATACAGAGTCTGTTTTCTGATTCAAAGCATGATGGAGCATCTGGCATCTTTAATCAATACTAGATAAAGTTGGAATAGAACCTAACAGCTTCTTTAAAGATTGAACAACAAAATCATGCTCCACCGAAGATGACTCCGAATATGAGACTCTGTATGGAGAATTTTCTTCTTCAATAAGGTCAAGATTTTTTTTTAAGAACTACCAACTTCCTTCCTCTTCCTCACTTCTAAGCTCGGAGTATCAGCAAGAATTTTCTTTCCCTTGTCTTTTTTCGGAATAGAATCCTACTCTGGAGTTCTCTTC
The DNA here is from genome assembly GCA_963277665.1 of Viscum album. Classification (NCBI taxonomy): domain Eukaryota; kingdom Viridiplantae; phylum Streptophyta; class Magnoliopsida; order Santalales; family Viscaceae; genus Viscum; species Viscum album. The sequence continues at coordinate 1,782,832,325 of OY728121.1, read as the reverse complement.
TCACTATCAGAAACTTGGACTACAATATCTTCCTCATCAGGAACTTTCTGAGCACCAATGTCTATGTTTTCCATCTGAGAAATATCATGTAGAAGTTGTTCTTACTCTCCATGATAAGCTACTTCTTCTTCTCCTTTCTCTTCTTCCATTGTTGGAGTAACTAGCTTCGAAGATTCAGCTTTTGAAGTTCGGAGCGATAAGTGTTTCAAATGTGTCCCTTTATAATCATCTACTTGTTTCAACACATCTCCTGTTTCACCACTTCCATCAGCAACTTCTTCTTCTTCCACTTGCTCAAATTGCTCTACTTCCTCAGCAGTCTTGGCAACTGCTTCTTCCGGAGCAACGAAATTTCTTCCTGGAGTCTCAGAAAGTGATTCCAATGAAAAAGATCTCGGAACAGGAATATTTGATGAAACCATCTCATTGAATTTCAACAAAGACTGAGCTACCTCAGCCTCAAACATATTCTTCTTGAGCTTCTTTTCTTTTCTTGTTTTTATATCTCATCCACAGTTTTCTCCTTCAAGGCCTTAGCCTCTGCAGGGTCCAAGCCGAATTGAGGCTCCCCTTGCACTCTCTTCTCTTTCATCTCCCTCCATTTAGCAACAACCTCATTATGGTAAGCTTTCTTCTTCTTTGGTTTTGGAGGTGCGGAATGAACTTCCTTAGACATGGGATTCTATGCTTCTACTTCCACTTCTTTCAATTTTCTCTTCCATACTGGCTTAGAGGATTCCGGATCAGTAATATTCAGAACAATTTCGTCTTGAGCAGGTAGATCAATAAACTGTCCATACTCCTTGTCAAAGGATACATCCATTTTTTAAGAGTACCATCACTCACCAGCATAATCTTGCAAACTCTTGGCTTAGACTTGAAAGACTCCTTGAAAGACTCAAGCCACCGAACTATCAACTTCGAGAGGATTGCTGGATACATAATAATCCGAGCTCTGAGATTTCCTTTCTTCAAATTCTCAAGAGTGATAAGAATGTGCTTCATCAAGTTAAACTTCCTCAGATTTATCAGAAAATCTAGGATGTAGATCTCACTCTTCTTTAAGCTATCTTTTTCACCTTTCCTCGGTATGATAAGACCTTGTACCCATAACTCTAGAATCCGGAAATTTGTAGATAAACTAGAAATCTTCGGAGCCTTATCATCAGCCAGTCCAAGAGTTTCTAAAGCTTTTGCCATGTCGAAGATACCTTTAGAATCCGGAAACACATGAGAAATAAACTCAGCTTCACCTTCTTTATTCAGCCCTACCAAGATGGATGCCTTGGCATAAGAAAGTTTATAAGTCTTTCTATAAGACTTAAAAGACATCATGTCCCTTCCATCTTCCTGAAGAAAAGAAACGGTCTCAAAGAATTAAATAAGCAAATCAGAATACAATTCATCTTGATTCTCGGGTTTTGATACCGCAACATCTTCCCAACCATTAAACTTGATATTCTGGGAAATAAGAGAATCGTACTTGTTAAAGAAATCTGGATGGAAAAACCTCTCTCTGTATACTAACCACTTCGAAATCGTTTTCGAGGAAGAAATGTCTTGTGAAGCTACTTCCACAGACATTCAGATTTAAAGACCTTTGAGAAGTTCGGAACAGAGACAACTGATGTTCGGAATGGCCTTAAAACTGAGAGGTAGAGCTTCGGGAATTGAGAGCTTGAAAAACGATGTGGGACAACTATTTGGCTCCTCTTTATATAGGCAATGAGACGACGGTTCAACTTCCACGGTTGATCAAACGGTTACGATAAGCTGAGATTAGATCTGACGGTCGAAAACCAAATCTCTTGAATCCGATCTTTTGAGTTTTTTATTAAAACACATAATTAAGAAAACTATAATCCGTAAACAAAATATAAGAAAATTCCAGCAAGTAAAATATGACTACGAAAACTTTGGTAAGGAGATCATACCTTTCAGATTGGCTTAAGAGGATTATTCGTAATGGTAACATTCCTTTAAGAAAACTTTACAACAAAAAATAAACTCAGTACGAAAAAACTCAGTACGAAAAACAAACTCAGTATGGAAAACTCATTACGAAAAAAAAACTCAATACGGAAAGCTCAGTACGAAATTTTTTTAAAAAAAATTGAAAATGAAAAACTTATTATGAAAGATTCGGTACGAAAATCCCGTTATGAAAATACCAGTACCAAATTTTCCATTCCGGAAATTTTCAATACGAACACTTTCATTCCAGATGTATTCTGTATGAAAATGTCCATTCTGGATAATGTTAGTTCCAGAAATTCCATTTTGGAATTGTTGTTCCGAAAAGTTTGAAAACAAATTTTGAGAAACATTGTTAATTTAACAATATGATGTACTCCCCATATGAAAAGGAATTTATTGTTGTAAATGTACTTTATCAACAGAATGTTAATTAAGGAGGATTACCTTACAGTTATCATTCCTAGCTTCCGTTTAATATATTCAAATCTATCAGAAGGCAAAGATTTTGTGAAAATATCCGCAAGTTGATCTTGCATTCCAATAAACTGAAGAATAATATCTCCTTTAAGTGTGTGATCTCTCACAAAGTGATGCCCAATATCTATGTGTTTTGTACGGGAGTGATGTGCAGGGTTCTTACTTAGGGCAATGGAACTTGTGTTATCACACAAAATTTGAGTTTTAGTAAAACTCATTCCATAGTCTGTGAGTGTGTGTTGCATCCACAACACTTGAGCACAACAACTTCCAGCTGCTACATATTCAGCTTCAGTAGTGGAGAGTGCTACCGAATTTTGCTTCTTGCAGGACCAAGAAACTAATGAATCTCCTAAGAAATGACATGTTCCGGATGTACTTTTTCTATCCATTCTACATCCACCAAAGTCAGCATCTGAAAAGCTTTTTAGAACAAAATCATTTCCCGAAGAATAAAATAATCCTAGATCCATGGTTCCATTAAGGTTGCGAAAAATTATTTTTACTGCCTTTAAGTGAGATTCCTTAGAAATGGATTGATATCTTGGACATAAGCATACTAAGAACATTAAGTCTGGTAGACTAGCTGTTATGTAAAGTAAAATTCCTATCATACCTCTAAAAGATGTTTGATCAACTGGTTTCCCAGCTTCATCATGATCTAAAGAGTTTGAGGTACCAATGGGAGTACTTATACTCTTAGTGTTGTCATAACCATACTTTTTATGAAGGTATTTAATATACTTATGTTGAGATATGTACGTTCCTTCAGGTTTTTGAGAAATTTGAAAACCAAGGAAAAATGTTAACTCACCCATCATACTCATTTCAAACTCAGATTTCATTAGACTTGCAAAAGAGTTGGTCAAAGATTGCTGAGTTGAACCAAATATAATGTCATCAACATATATTTGAACAATCAAAACATTTTTATTATCTTTCTTTATAAAAAGGGTTGGATCTAAAATTCCCTTAACATGGTAATTTTGAAGCAAAAATCCAGTAAGTCTATCATACCATGAACTTGGGGCATGTTAACGACCATACAAAGCTTTGGTATGTTTAAAAACATGACCATGATGTTTTGTATCTTCGAAGCCAGGAGGTTGTTCAACAAAAACATCCTCTTGAACATTACCGTTAAGAAAAGCACATTTCACATCCATTTGGAAAAGTTTGAAATTAAAGAACGCTGCAAAATCAAGTAGAATACGGATAGATTCAAGTCTAGCTACTGGAGCATAGGTTTCTTCATAGTCTATTCCCTCTTGTTGATTATAGTCTTTAGAAACACGTCTAGCTTTATATCTTACTATGACTCCATTTTCATCACATATATTTCTGAAGACCCATTTTACTCCAATAACAGAATTTTCCTTAGGTCTTTCAACCAAGGTCCAGACTTTATTCCTTTCGCATTCATTTAGTTCATCTTGCATGGATTTAATCCAATCATCATCTCCTAAAGCTTCATCAGTGCTTTTAGGTTCTAATTGGGAAAGAAATGCTACATGTTCTACTTTATTTCTTAAGTAACTTCTAGACCTTACAGGTTGATTTACATCACCAATGATATTATCAATGGAATGATTCTTAAGAAACACCTTATTTGGGTTTTGTAAAACATGTTCATCAACATAGGGTAGAAAGTCTTCTGAGGTAAATGTTTCAAAAGTATATTCTAGAACATTATCCTTTCCAGAAGGTTCTTCTATCAAAGGTTGATAATCAGTTTTTGAAAACACATCCGAAGATGTAGGTTGAGGTGGTTTAGAAACAAAAGGATCTGACTCATCAAATTTTACATGTACTTTTTTTCAACAGTGCAAGTATTTTTATTAAAAACTCTATAAGCCTTAGAGGTTGTGGAATAGCCTAAGAAAATCCCTTCATTAGATTTTGGTGCGAATTTATGTAAGTTATCTTTAGTATTCAAAATGAATACTTTGCAACCAAAAACCTTGAAGTATGATAGTCTTGGTTTTCTACCATTTCATAATTCATAAGGTGTTTTATTAAGAAAAGGTCTAATCAAAACTCGATTTAAAGTATAACAAGTAGTTTTACAGCTTCAGGCCAGAAATGTATAGAAATAGAATATTCACTTAAAATGGTTCTAGTTATCTCTTGAAGAATTCTATTTCTTCTTTCAAATACACCATTCTGTTGAGGAGTTCTAGGTGCTGAAAAATTGTGAGTAATACCTTTCTTACTACAAAAAGTTTCAAAATCAGAATTTTGAAATTATCCTTCCTGATTACTATGAATAGTTTTCAATGGAAGGTGTTTCTCATTTTTAACATGATCTCTAAAATTTTTGAAATATAAAAAAGCTTCAGACTTCTTTGATAGAAAATAGACCCAAGTAAATCTAGTGTAATCATCAACTAGAACAAACACATAGTATTTGCCTCCAATACTTCCAGTTTGTGTTGGACCAAAAAGATCCATGTGCACTAACTATAATTCATCGGTTGTTGAGACTTAACCAATTGACTTAAAACTATATTTATGTTGCTTTCCATATTGACAAGGATCACAAACTTTAGAAGAATCAATCCTAAGCTCCGGTAGATCCTTAACCAGTTTCTTCGTAGAGAGTTTAAATAAGTTTCTAAGGTTACAGTGACCTAGTCTTTTATGCCATAACCAGGAATGATCTTCCATTGCACTTAGGCAAGGTAAATCTTGACTCCTGAGGTCTTCTAGGTTCAAAGTGTAAACATTCTCTTGCCTATTGGCTGAGAGAATAAATTCTTCCTTGGAATTGTGAACTAAACATTTATCATTCCTAAAATTCACAAGGTAACCTTCATCACATAACTGACTTATGCTAATGAGGTTGTGCTTAAGACCTTTAACAGAAAGAACATTTGAAATCAAAGTTTTACTAAGAAGAACAATATTACGAATACCAACAATCTCTCCCATATCATTGTCTCTGAAGGTTACCTTTCCTCCATTCATTTTGATAATCCTTTCAAAATATCTTTTGTCACCAGTCATGTGCTGGGAACATCCACTATCCATGTACCCTGTATTTTTGCAGGTACTCTCTTTATTTTCCTGAAATCAAGATGAAAATTAGACTTTCGGAATCCAAACTTGTTTGGATCCGAGATTTCATGACAATAAAATTTTAGGTACCCACATCTTCTTAGAAAAGTAAGCTTTGTGAAATCCTAGAGATTGGGTTTTGTTTAAGGAACAATTCTTTGCCCAGTGACCACCACATTGACACTTGGTACAAAATGGGGCACTTTGAGGATCAAAATAATTTTTACTAAAAACTGTTTTTGCATGGGTATAACCAAATCCTGATTTATTTCTTAAAGGTCGTATTTGGGAATACATTTTATCAAAATTTTCCTTACCATGGGTAAAGTTTGATAAACACTTCTTTAAGGAAAAAATTTCGGACTTGAGTTTCATAACCAAGTTTTTATCCTCATAATCATTAGTTTTAGAACTAGAGCTAGGCTCAAAAACATTTTTATTAGAAATTAATTTTTCTAATTCTTTAGAAAGATTGTTCTTCTATGAACTTACTTCCTCAAGATTCTTTAAAATACATTCAAAATCAGCATTTTTCTTATCAAGATCTTTAGAAAGATCTGATATCTCTTTTGTAAGGATAGAATTCCTAGAGTTTTCTTTATCATGTTTTTTTATTGAGTTTAGAATTCTAAATCTCATGAAGTTCAGCAAACCTAGAAACTTCTTCATAAGTAGGTAAAGTATTTTCTTCATCAGAAGAATATTCTTCATCAAAAGTGTTATAATACTTAAAATCATTGGAATTTAAAGAAACATTTGTCAATGATTCAGCATTTCGTACCTTATCCATAATACAATGGTTATCAATAGGTAATATGGCTATAAGATCATGATTCTTTTTTCCTAATGATTCATAATCAGCAGTTCTTAGGGGGTGACACGGTATTATGGCATTAAATTCTTTCTCTATGGTTCCTTAGAGTTTTTCTAGACACTAACCTTGGACATTAGGTAGGTTCTACCAAATTCCACTGAAAATGAGGCCTAGATGTTCACACTGTAAGTGTGAACAAGTATATTAGTTAAATATAAATTTAAAAAGTTGAATAAATATTATTCATTATTGTGGTTTATTATTTATTCAAGGATTATTGATCACATTTTTTTTCGAAACTAGTTATTTGAGTGAATATATTATGGGAGAAATAATATATTTATTGGTAGGTAATGCAGTGATATTTATATGAGAAATAAATAGCCATTATTCGCGGTTAAATAAATGATGTGATGGAAATAAAGAAATGGGAAAACAAAAGATCACACCATGTATATTAATATACATGCCATGTTATTTTTTAGGGATTTTTGTGAAATAATAATATTTACTTAATTAAATAATATTTGGTGTAATTCAATCAGTGCATGTCAAGTAATAACAATAGTCAAATTTCATTATTAGACATCTAGTCTTATAAAAATTAAATGAAATGAATAAATGCTTTCGAGTAATGAATTAATTTTATTATTCGATGTAACTGAAATCCCATTTATATAATTCTTACTAGCCCATCCAATTTGGGGGTTGTTCACAACAAATCTAGTGAAATCTCTCAAGCCGAGATAGAATTTTTTTGTTCCAACAAAACTCTCATGGTATGAGATAGATCCTCATCCACTGGATCCTGCAGGACACATGGAAAGCGGCCCCCAATGTGATCGAAGAAAAATATCGCATGAGATTCGTCTTATGTGCTAGAAACCAGAGATCACTTCGATGAATTCTAGAGATATGTGCAGCACGTGGGGATCATCACTAGAGTAATCCTACACTTGGATTGTTCGACATAATGACAGATCACATAGGATCATGACCGGATACATCAACATAAATAATTCTATAATGGTAATTCATTTCTTTTAATTAAATTAATTATAACAAACATATGATTATTATCTCTTTGGTTCTAAGACTCAGTTCCTTTCATCAATTCTTCTTTATATTCTGATTATCTGATGATTTATTATCGTGAAAAATCTCGGATTTATTGTTGTTAACAAAAAAATTATTGTTCGGTACACCCACCAACATGCTTCTACTACACCCAGAACATTAAAGTGGTATCAGAGAGGTCATATTACTGTTTATAATTATTTATATTTTCATTTTTTACATAAGAATATAATAATTATGTTCTTTCAATTCATGTTAATCGTTCTAAATATCTGAATCTTGATATCTATTAATCCTCTTTTGTTTCTCATTTAACATATAAAAATGAGTTTTTCATTCAATTTTTATTAAAATAAAATAAGGGTTCTCATCCGGAGGTTCCAAATCATCCAAGCCATACAAAACCAGAACACATAGCATGTATTCAAGACTACATTCTGTGATGTATATGTTCCATGCACCATGACAGTGGACTAAACCAAGTCGTGTCATTGGATTCAATTTATTTATTTATGAATTTGTGTGTTGACCAGGAATAAGTTTAAAATGGTTTTTGGATTACATGTCGTGTGTCCCTCTGAACACATTATCTAGTCCCTTCATGTAAGGTTTGGACCATGTTCCCTATACCCATCATTCCTGATATGAAATCTTGTATCACGGATACTACACAACATGTGTCCCACTGAACATGTCGTGTACCTAGAATATTTCTAATGTACATGTACCTGACATGTCTTTAGGCATGTAATTTGGATGGATGATGAAAAAATGTACATGTCGTGTAGTCGGATCTATATGTTGTGTAATCATCCAAATTACGTATATTATTAAATATTTATTATTATATTATAAAAACCATTGAGACATGTTTCATAATGCTGGTGTAAAGATGAGGCAGAACACATGATATGTGTTTTATATATATGTGTGTTTAATTTAACATCTATTTAATGTACATTTCTACTCATTGGTTTGTTATGAATGAGAATTCACAGGGTTTCTTCCTGGTTACAAGTTACATAAAAAGATAATTTTAAATGAATTTATTTGTTTAATATTTTAATGGATGAGAATCTCATGGAAAATGAAAACCATGTTTTATGATAAAAGGATAGATTAATTAAAGATAATTAATTGATTCGAGCATGATTTATCATAAACAATAACGATTAAAAAAATGAATTCTAGTTTGATTTATGCATAAATATCATTGAATGTATGGATGAACCTAAGCTATACCATGACCTTTGTATGTGAATGGTTTTTTTAATTTATTTATATAAATTAAATTTGTTGGAATGTGTGACTTATCCTCATTAATATGTAGGCCTTGCGTGCCCAATGATTATTTTATGTAAAACACTATTTTACACCTCACCTAAAAGTGAGATAAAAGAATATATAATGTATGGAGATCCTAAGCTAATTTAGAAAGCTCAAGATTGGATCTAATGTGAAACCAATACAAGGAGATACAAAGGTGGATATGTGGAAAGTTGCAAACATGAACCAAATGACACAAGGTATTTATCCCCTAGTTATTGGTTTAGTTTTTCAACTGTTAGATAAACCAACATATAAAAAAATCTCATGAGGATACCATATATTCTATTTCATTTAGTTTCATGGTTTATTTATTATAGGTGTGTTTTCAGGATCACATAATTAATGAATTAAATAGGCATTCTATATTAACTAAAATAAGATTGGCTTATGTGTAAATAATGTATTAAACATGGATAATAACATATTTATATCCCACATAATATTAACAATCATGTAATCAATGATAATAAAATAGAAATTTATATATAAAGATAAAATCTATCAATGAAATAGTAAGGCATTATAGCCTTCCATAATCATGGTTAGAAACAAACAATTGTTCAATGTGTATGACCAACCATTGTTGGGGTTCTATCAATTATCAGTGAATTTAAATTCTTGGGTTGGGGTTGAAATTACTTGGTTCACATCAGTGTTTGACTTCTCCAATAGGGCTTGGTGTGAACAATAGGAAAATGTTGAGGAAATCAAAAGGATTTCCTGATTGGGGTGTACACTTAGCTGATCATGGAAATACGAGTTAATGCAGTTGACATTTTAAATGCCTACCTAAAACCCTTATTGTGTAGTGACCAACCCTATTTGGGGTAATTAAAGGGGAAATATGGTTCCTTTCCATTGTAATTTTTAGGCAACAAAATATTCCAATGTCAACGGATAGGGCTATTAGGTTTCGATAGTATAGTGGGAGACTAATAGGTACCAATTTATTTATTTGACTTAATTTTATCCTGATAATGTTCTAATCCTTTTCTCATCTTAATTTTTATAAAGGACATGAAAAATGACTTCAAACATATCATTGAGAACCATATTGAAGAAAAATACCTTCTCACTAGGACCAATTTCGAGGAATGGTAGACATGTTTACGCATCATCCTTAGCCATGAGTGGACATTTAATGTGTTAGAAGAGCCTATTCTATTTGTGCCTACAAAACAGACAAGTTATGATAGTCTCTCTATATATGAAACATATAATATGATGCCATGTATGTCCAATATTTCATGCTATCAGCCATGTCTAATGATCACTTGAATAAACAGGAAAACTTAGATGTGTATAACATGATGTCTCACCTTAAAGATTTCAATCATAAGAGGAAAAGACATGAGAGGTACAAGATATCTATCAAATTGTTTACAAAAATTCCTGGAGAGTCTATGCTAGTTGGGCCTCATGTAGTAAATATTTTTTGGCTTCATTGAGCATCTGTAAATCTTAAGGCTCATGTTCCCATATGAGTTGCATATAGATCTCATCCTATCATCATTTTCCAAGACCTTCTCTAGATTTATTGTAAATTACAACATGATAATCAATGATAAGAGTCTATTAGAACATATGACCATAATTCTCCAAGTAGATAAGAACATGGTTAGTGACAAACCCACCATATTTATGGTGAATAAGAAATGGAAGGATAGTCAAATGTCGCCAAGGATTCAAAAATGGTCTGAAACCCTTCTGCATTATCCCTATAAAAAGGGAACGATCATGAGGAAGGGAAATGAACAATATGTCATAGGATTTACATGTTATAGGACCAACCATTGGAAGAGGAAATGCACCTAGAAGCATGGGGGCTCTATTGGTTCCTTCTTTATTGAGTGTAATCTTTCCGTTTCTACACAATGGGTATTTGATACAGCTTTTGGGGCTCACATCTATATTCAAATTTCGGAACCAAGTAGATTTAGAATGATTTCTAGAGGAGAGGTGGGTCTTCATGCGACTAATAACACGAGGTTGGATACATTGGGAATTTGTGATTACCGTATCTCATTGCCAACTATGATGAATTTGGTTTTACATAACTATTATAATGGGCCTAGTGTTACCAATAAAATAATTTCTATATCATGATTATATGTGGATGGATCATCATTAATTTTTGGATATAATGGTTGTTTCTTTTATAATAAAAATGTATGGTATGGTATGGTGCATTTGAATAATGGTTTGTAAGTACTATATTACAAAAATCAAGTGTTGTCAATCGATAACAAAACAAATTCACATGGAAGCACTACTCGGATGGTTATTTAGACTCTACTAAGCTAAAACCACATCAAGGATGTCACATATTTTTACAAATTAAATGACCAATCCTCCTTTCTATTAACAGTGTGAATGGGCCACATGGCTTCTAGGATTACATCACACAGATGTGTGTGGACCATTTCAATTAGATGATAGCGGTGGATATTCTTAATTAATTAATATTATTGTTTACTTGAGTATATATATATATACATAATGAGGTAGATGTCATAATCCATATAGAAATTTTTGGAATTCATGAATGAAGTATAGAATCAGCTTTGTTAGAAGACAAAGAATCATTGATTGGATTCGAGGTGGAGAATATAAGAACCAAGAGATCGTTGATCTTTTATGGGTGTCTTGGATTCTATCTCAACTCAATTCTCCTTATACACCATAGTGGAATGATGATTCTGAAAAGTGTAATCACTCCCTATTGGAGATGATGGCGTCAATGGTGTGTCATGAATGTCGTCCATTATTCTTTTGGGGGTATACATTACATACTACCGAATTCATATTAAATTGAGTATCAAATAAGGAGGCAAATAGAATTCCCTACGAATTATGGAATGGAAAGAAACCCATTTTTTTCACACACATGTGTGGGGAAGCGATACATTTGTTAACACCATCTCATGAAAGAAACAATCCTCTCAAGGCACGAGGTGTATATCCATAGAATATACCATCGAAAGAAAAGTATATTACATATATAACCATTTAGAGAAGAAAGTAATTATCACCGAGAAAGACGTCTCATTAGTGGGAAGTCATCCTCAAAATGGATTGTGGCGGAAATATTGACATCGACGATTTTGATGATCATGATACACAAGAGTTGGTATAGGAAGTAGTTCCACATGTCCCAGTTGAAGAGGTTCCAGAAACACATGTATTGCGTAGGAGCTCAATAGCTGTATGGGAACCCGAGAGATTTGGTTTTCTAGTCACTGAGGAATGTGAGTCATTATTATTGGTAAATGATGAACCTGTATCTGACATCAATGCATTGGAAATATTATAATATTCAATATGGCTAGAATATATGAATTATGATATGGATTCCATGTATTAAAACCATGTATGGGATCTGGTCAATGAGGTAGTCAATGTAAACACCATTTAATGAAAATGCGTATTCTAAGGAAAACTGTACATGGAAGGTCACGTTAGAACCTATAATGTAAGGATAGTGGAAAAATGATTCAGATAGCTTCACGTAATTGACTATGATGAAACCTTCTCGCCAGTTTCCTTGTTTAAATACATAAGAATCATTCATTCCAATGTAGCTTACCAGGAATACATGATTTCGAAAATGGATTTGAAAATAGAGTTAAATATCTTGAACCATCAAGAGATGTTTATATGACACAACCAGAAGGGTTTGTGACACCAGGTTAAGAAAAATTGATTTTAGAGGGGCATAAATCCATTTATGTTTTAAATAAAGCATCTAGGTAATGGAAACATCCATTAGATGAATCCAAAAAATAATTTTGTTTCATTACGATTGATTGTGAGCCTTGTATATATAAATGGTTTAATGGGAATTTGGTCTTTATCCTAGAATTATATGTTATGGACATATTACATATAGGAATTGATGATCTAGTCTTACAGTAATCTATGGTATGGTTGAACAAGTTTTTCTCCCTAAATTACATGGGGGAAGCATCGAAAATTCTTGGGATCCAATTCATTTCTAATAGATCCAAGAGGCTGATTGGGTTTGTCAGGGTACATATATTGACCATATACTAAATTGATTATGTATGGAACAATCCAAGAGTGTATTGGTTCTAGTGTAACATGTCCTATATCATTCTATGAAAATGTGTCCTCATAAACAAGTGGAGAAATATATGATGAGTAAGACTGCACAAGCATCGATTATAGGATCCATCATGTTTTCCATGTTATGTACCAGGATTGATGTTTCATATGCACTGAGAATAGAAGAATGATATATATAAGACCTTGGATAACATCATTGGACTACTGTTAATAGAATCCTTATGTATCTGAGAAGAACAAAGGATATGTTCATGATGTATGGAGGAGACGAGAAGCGTTTCATTAGAGGGTATGTTGGTGCTGGATTTCAGATAGATCAAAATTATATGATGTTGAAGTTTGGATATGTTTTTTGAATCAATGGTGGAGATATGATCTAGACGAGTTCAAAGAAACATGATTTATCCATTTCTACAATGGATTCTTAATATATAGTATCTCCCAATGAATCTAATAAAGCCTTCTCGATTCAGAACATTGTCCAAGTCCTTGATGTGGTGCCTATAAGTAAAGATCCTATCACATTGTATTGTGATAATACTGCAGTAACGGGTCTGGAAAAAGAAAAAAGGTTACAACAACACACAAAGAACATACTATATAAGTATCAACTCTTAAGGTATTTCTACCAAAGGTGGGATGAAGCGGTGAGAAAATTCTCCACAAAAGAGAACATTTCAAAACCCATCACTAAAGGCCTATATCAATAGATGCATGAATATCATGTGAGATCAAGCAGGTTAACCATTGTTTAAAATTGTCTCTAGAACAATTGGATTTATTTTGGAGTTGGTGTCTAATAACAAACTAATTTGTACTTTATTCATTAAAAAATACCTTATCATATCTTCATTTTTCATCTGCATGAAAATGATTGTGATAATGTCATAAGGATTTCTATTTCACAAAAAGCATTAGAGGATCCCTACTTTGATGAGAACCCAGATGTTCCATAACACTGTACTTGAATATATGTTCTATGGCCAAATGATTTTATTTTATGGACACAAATAACACATTCCATCAGGGTTGAGGATTCATAAAACATTTTGGAACCTTTTTATGTTGTAATCCCTTGGTAATATCCAGGAGTATATTATGAGAATGATACCTACCAGTAGAAAATACACATTTCCTAGTGTCATTGGATGTTCCTATCTGCGGAAATGTGTACTGGTCCATAGAATTCATGATTATTATTAATTATAATCACAACATTCTCACTTAGATGTATTGACAAAAATAGTGAAGTCAAACTACTCTCCCTGAGGTATGATATGTTGGGTGCGAAATGAGTAATATTGAATTAATATACACTGCCAGAAAGTATTTGACCCTACTATTTTATAACAGAAGTAGATATCTCATGCCCATTTATGTAATTGATATAGGATACATAAATCAATGACCATGGTTAGTAATGTGAATGTTCAATTCCATAAATTCAAAGAATTATTAATCGAGCACATCATTTAATTGGACTAGAATGCAACCCGCTTAGTTCGCGATATTGAGACAAAGGCATTACATTGCATGGTAAGTGTTCGTTGGAGGTGACACGTCAATGTGGCATTAACATATATCTATATGGGTTCCTTGGCATGTTGTTAGACTCGAAACCTAGATTTTTGGTAGGCTCCTCCTAATGGAACTGAGAATAAGGCCTAGAGGGCCACACACTATGTGTTTCCAAGATTCGTAGTTAAATATTAATTTAACAAGTAGAATAAATATTACTCCTGATTGTGGTTTAATAATTATTAAAGGATGCTTGATAACATTTATTTGGATACTAGTTATTCAAGGGAATATATTATAGGAGAAATAATATTATTATTAGTGAGTAATGCATTGATATTTATTTGATAAACAAATATCCATTATTCAAGGTCTAATAAATTTGGTGGAGGTATTAAAGATAATTAAAAAACAAAAGTACCCACCATGTAATTTTCCAATGGATTTCAATTAAATAATATTATTTATTTAATTATATAATATTTGTTGTAATTCACTGGTCGCATGTCAAATAATAATAATAGCCAACTGTTATTTATAGACAGGGGGTATTACTTATAATAAATTGAAATTAATCAATTATTTCCTGTAATAAATTTATTTTATTAATATATGTATTTAAAATCTCAATTAAATAAATCTTATTAGCCTATCCATATTTGGGGGAAGTGCATAAGGGGTCTTGTGAAAGCTCTGAATCCAAGAGGGAATTTTTTTCTAAGAACGCTCTCAATCTATGAGAGAGATCCTCTTACACTTGATCAAGGATAACGCTTTGCAGCCATATCCCAAATCTATCTAAGGATGACATCACAAGCGAAGTCTCTTCCTCACTAGCACCTAGAGATCCCTTTACCAACATCCTGAGATACACGGAAAATGTGTGGATCGCCGCTATAGGAATCCTTCACAAGGAATCAATGAAACAAGGATGGATCTCATCAGATCGTTATAGGATGCTTCAACGGAGAGAAGATTCCATCATGGTGTTTTTATCATTTAATTTAATTTATTATAACCAACATATTATGATCCTCTTCATGGTTGAGCGAGTCCATTCCCTAAATCCGTTCTTCCTTATATTGTGAAGATCTAGTGTTTTTTTATCATGAATGATCATGGATTGATCTTTGATAATAGAAAAATAAAAGTTGGGTACACCAAAAAACGTGCATCTGCTATGCCCAAAACCTTCAAAGTACATTTATTATATCTCGTAATTCTAATTACAAAAAATAATTCTAGATATCCTATAAGTAGACATCCATTTAAAAATACCCATTATATTAATTTATCCATTTTTATCAGTTACAATTTATGTTAATTAATTCATAACAATTAATTAACCATTATCATTTCCACATCACATCACATTACAATTTCAAAAATGACTGAGGCCCATAGGAATAAGAAAATTGATTCCATGGGTTCTATGAATTTCAACATCTGTATTGGATCCAATAACCAAAAATATCAAATCACATTGTTTAATAATTTATTAATTTATTATCATTTTAACATTCCGTATTACTAGTTTCTCTATGAAAACATTCTATAACCCAAAAATTAAGGGGATCAACACGGTGAGTAGATGAACTACCTACCGAGTCTTCACCATCCATATCAGGTGATTAAAATCATCATTATATGAGGAGAGATACATGGAATTAATGTGGAATACCTATAATGTCTTCACATTACATGGAAATAGATAATCCAAAAACATTTATCTTCCTCAAGAAGAGTGGAATGGGAAGAAAATAAAAAAACAACCTTACTGCCTAGAAAAAAATAGATTCAACAAGAATTGATATTCCATAACAATGGTTAAGCATATCTTCAACCCATTCAATCATCCCTGGTGTCCACCATGACAACCAAATGACTATCTTGACACATCTCTCCCCTCTAGGAATCAATTGTGGCTACCACATATAGGTGTCTGTACCCCTCATACAAAAACACCCCTTCAGTTTCATCCATATCAGGTTCACGTCACACTTGGGAATCCCTACCACAAAAACAAAAACAACTCTCCATGATCCACCATCCCTAGATCATATCACATCATAAGAACCATGAAAAAATATAAAAGAATAGTTATAAACCCAAAAGAAAGGCATCAAGAATTTACAATTAGTGATATATCACTAAACAAAATCACAATGATCATAGACATTAAAATTAAATGGGAAACTCAATCCCTACAAAGAAATTTTCAATGATCACATCACCATTTTTTTCTTCTTAAATTTACCTAATCATTATTCATAGATTCTAACTATGGTAGAAATAATCAAAAACCTATCATAGATATCACCAATTATTTAGAATATTAATTTATCATTCCATTAATTCATTTATCAATAGAATTAATATGGATTCATGTTTATTAACTAAATACTTTAAACATGAATACCTACATCAATTTGATTAACATTAAATTATAAAAACAACTAGATTCATTAATCGCACATCTTTATTATTTTATAATATATAATATCAATTTATTTCAGATTGTAATTTTTTACCAGTTTCCATTGAGAACAATATTCTAATCCAAGAAAGTCATAGATCTCGAACAATCTAGAAAATCAAGAGGAAAATTCTTATCACGGTACTGATCAAGAACATATATATGTGATCGATACGGATTCCCTAGTCATGTTCAAGTATTTAATAATGTCAATTTAACTATGATAAAAGGATTTAAATAATTATAACTCTATTATTTAACATAAATAAATACTGAAAAAATGAATAACATACCCCAAAGTTCGTTGATTTTCTTCTTATAGAAAAGAAAACACAACATATATCCAATCACCTCTCTTGCTGGATCTGTAACCATATAAATACATTACGTCACAATCACACCAACCAAAATTGATTAAAACCATAATAGAAACATGGTATATGATCATAAATAACCTGGAAATAATTATAGGAGTTGAAAGAGATCAAACATGGAGAATCCATTTGAATATAATTGAAAAACACATTTGATCAAGCTGGGTCACCACCAATCGAAGATGGATGCCCATGATCAATTCATGTTTAAGGGATTCAGAAAATGAAAAAGATTGGACTAATAGGTCTACTATGATATGATAGGTGGAATCATACACCATAGGTTTTGGAAACCATACTATATATAATGTTTTCAAACATTAATACGATGGGGAATTACATGACATGTAATTCCCTTTCACATCCTTTAATTCCTCTACATTAGTTTCCACCTAAAAATCTATCACCATTCTATTTTATTATATTGATAAACCCAAAAAATTTGGAATGAATTTAATCCCACATTCATGTGGTGAAATTATTTTATACAACATGATACCCACTATCAGGTTTTGAAAGATCCTTACTCATAGTTCTCAACCACTGCGTCAATCTGGACATCCTATGTGCCGCCTCTGATCTCAAAAACCATCAAGAACAAGAAAATGGTATGTTCACCTAGGCCATGACCCTTATATTAGATACCTATAAATACATTATCATCATTGATAATCTAAAACCATCCAATAGTGGTAATTGCAATGTGGGTTTTCCGAACATCCACCTATTGAGATACCTCTCATTGTTCTCTCCACTATAGGAGCTCAACCTCCACACCATGGGTAAAATTAAAAACCATGTAACCATAAAAAAATGAATAGATTTACATGAGCAAATAAAAACACCAAAATATCTAAGTGTTTATTGTGAAACTACAACTCATGTACCCAAGTAATATCATCCACACCATTGTGCCTCCACAAGACACGTACCAAGGTGATATCACACCCACAAAACCAAATCTAGTATAATTCATGGATCTTTACATGATTAACTATTAAGATCAAATATTAATAAAAAAACAACAACATAGTCAATTACATGTGTTTTATACTGAAGATAATTATGGAACTATGATATGAGAAACATATCATGTATCTAGATCAACAATAGGGGATGAACAATCTGATATGCCATAACTCCAACAATAGAAAACACCTAAAAAGACAATTAGAATGGGGAGAAATATTAGAATCATGAAGAAACCATCATTAACCTTGTTTAGGATCCACATTTAGCAACACATGATCCCAACCATTGAACTCTATAGGTCTACTTAAAGGACCATAATACAAATTATGATGATCATGCTTTCACTTCATCATCCCACAAATAACTTGAACCATCTAAGTCATATTCTATATGAGTTTCAGCATGATAATTGATTGCTCTTTGACTGTAGTCTATCAGAAATGATTATGGTAGGGTTATAAAAATACTTCTTATGGATTCACAATGAAGGTACAATGGAAAATATAATGGTAAGAGATCTCTACCAAGGGACGGTGTGTCAAAAATGAGCCTCCAAAATACAAGAAAAAATATTGAAACACATCATCAAGAGTCATGATTATCCACTCTATTTCTCTATTAAAAAGTGGATGAAAAGAAATTTTATGGAATGGATGAGATCCAAAATCATGATGGAGTCCTCTCCACAATGTAGTGGTAAAATTAGGATCTCAATCATAAATTATCTTACTCAGTACATCATGGAGTACCACCACAACCCCATGATATTACCTCGATTTAACCACTGTGGAGCTCGACTCCTTGATCTATATAAAATGAGATCACTTCATCAAACTATTAAATATCCCAAATATAGCATCATTGAATCCACGAGAATAAGGTATAATGGTATAACATTCCATCTTGATTTCTTCCCATTTCCATTGAGGAAGGTATTATTGCTGGATAAAGCCATTACGGTATCGTTGCTCGATCTTCACCTTCTAAAAAACAATGTATTGAGACACAATACTCTGAAACTAAAAATTCTTCCCAAACTTCCAAAAATGACCACTCTTATATTAGAACATAATTTTCATTTCAAGATGTACAGATATGGTTGAGTCATGTAAATCTATAAGTATTATCTCACTCATAACCAAGTGAATGAAAATAATTTAATAGAACAACACCTTATTTTTTCATCCTCAGACCAACTATCACCAGCCTCACCACAAACAAATAGTTCTCTACTAACCTCTAAATCATGATCCCCAAATGAGTTTCCTCTACCTACTACAACTATTACAACCGCACTATCATCTCAAAAAGACAACTTCTTCACATGAATTCTCTCATATGATTGAAGAAATGATGAATGTACATCCAATAAACTCTAGAAATTGATATATTCATGAACAAAATCAATATATATCCTATTTATACATGAATGTTCTAAAATAATCCCCTTTGATATGGTATATCTATCCTCTAATTCATAATATTTTTGTAACTCCAGCAACTTATGCTGAAGAATGTTCATGTCATGTTTGTAGAAACCATAACATAGGCTCAAATGATCAGTGAAGAACTATTAATTATATCCAATGAAGTAATTTATCCACAATAGACTAGAAAATCCCAATTCCAATAAATTGTGGTCAGGGGTGGAATAGTTAATATTATAGGGATTTAACTATAATGACCCATAAGAAATGATTGATGACTAGTGAATCAAAATACAACCCTACCCATAATGAAAATCATCATATAAATATTCATACTAAACCTTTTCTGTTCGAAGAAAATGAACTTGATCACTGAAAATAATATCCTTCAGGTACTCAAAAGTTGTCTAAAACTGAATAATATTAATAAATTTTTGATCCTTTATAGTCATCACTATTAGAGGAGACAAAAAACGATAATAATCGATCATGAATCTCCTATAATAGGCTATAAGACCACATAATCTTCACACCACTACTACGATCATGGGGGATTCCAATACAGAAATAATTATATATTAAATTGATTCATAGGTACATTCTACTATGATACACCATTCCCTACTAAAATGACTTATCGAGGCCAAAACATAAACTTTACCAACATTCCTAAAATCTTCTCTTGGCGATGAACTTTGAACAGAGTACATAGAGTATCTGCATGCACCTCATCTAAAATAGATTACACAATAATTTCAATAAGAAAAACTGCCATGAAATTATCACTGGACTCATATGGAACACCATTCATTAACCCATATAGAGACATATTTATCATTTGTCACACTGAACATCATCATAAAGACAGATAATGCTCATGATGGTAATGGAAATCAATAATTGAGATTTCTTCATCCTTTTCAAATATATGATTCTATTTAGACCATTAATAGATCATCAGGAATAATCATTTAGCCTTAATTTTATTTAATAAATCATCAATCCATGGATTTTGATAGAGGTTCTTCACTACCACTCGGTTCAAGTAATAATAATTGATACACAACTGCAATCTTCTGTCAGCTATCTTTACAAAAAAAATTTATGAAACACAAGGAGACATAATTTTTCAAACAACACCACACTAGAAAAAACCATTGAGCTATATATGATGGAAATATATCTCAAAAGGATCTATACAATACAAATATATTGATATATGAGATATTACTCGTGGTAGTTTGACCCCAAACTCGACCTCTCGTCATGGGGCTAATGCAACAACTTCCTCCCAAAAGGAATCAGGGTACTATTATATGACCCCTAGAAATGACTACTTATGAAACACTGATGATTGTAGAATTAGATCACCCATCATGGATGATAATAGAAGAACATACCTATAACCCATACATGCGTCTCTCTTACCATCTAACATTGATGGCTCTCTATCAACATTGAATAACACAATGATACACCTAATGAAATCCATGATATCGTGAACACAATTCAATGAATCAGTGTCAATGAAGATGTCAAATGTTTGTTTCTATAATTATAGAAAATCTACCATGGAACAATGCTATTCTAGCACTATCTCACAGTTTAAATATAATTAAAAAAAATAAACTCAACCTCCAAATCACATAGTCGACTTCAAGGGATATGGAAGCCTCTCTACATTATGTCCCAATGAATGGGAACCCGAATATGATATTAAAAATTGAATATCTCATGGATAAAAAAATCATGCCCCCTTTATAAAATATGAAAAGGGTACCTCTTACCATGTCTGGATCCCTTTTTTGCTGGCAACACTAAATCATGAAGCTCTCTGTGACCTACTCCAGGGCCTCTATGACCACGCTGACGACCACCACCAGGGTCACACACTAATATCTTGGGATATAGAGAATGTGGGGGATAACCCATGCCTACCCCAACTATTATATTTTGATCCCAAACTAGACCAACCTACTGCTACTAACTCGCGTGGGTCATCCTTAATATAGGAATGTGATGAGGAACAACTAGTCCACATTGATTATTTAGAATGGTCTTGTAGTCATTTCGTTGATGACCTCATCCTCCCCATTAATAATATGCATCTCATCCCTTGGAATAGGTATATGAGAATCCTCCCTTGGATAAATTATATATTATGGGATGGGAGCTTCCCTACAGATCAAAATCACTTATTTTTTGACATGTAGGAACCCCGACCATTGCTCTAATAAGTATAGAATCCCGATGACTCCTGTCTCACGATGATATGGTTCATGGATAACTTTATCTTGATGACCTCTACACTCTCCATAACCACATGATACATCTTCAACATAATGATGGTGACCTGAGGAAAGATAAATTTAAAACAATCTCAAAATTCATTACCATAGCCTCATCATATAGAAACATGTTCGAATAATGTCACACAAGGTTCCTAAAATAGATTTCAATCTCTCTCACACTATATATCTCATAAAAAAGTGTACGAAGCTCCTAGCGACTATCCTCCTTTGCAGTTGATGAAGTAAACATGTCTATAAACTAGTCGTGGAACTCCTCCCATGAGACTATTGACTCCCGACAATCGACGAGGTACAATAACATCCTCTTCCTCTCTACCCCATATAGCATCATCATATTTAATGAAAACCAGTGATCTTCCTGAGCATGGATCAAACTAAAATCTATCTCATCCACCACTGACCATCATTCTATGACTACACATATAAAATGGAACTATTACCGCTAAATAGATTTGTGATGAAACACTTTTAGTATCATCCTCGAATATTCATCATCGTTGACCACTACTCCACATTGATATGATGGTGCAACCTACTAAACATATCATGTGAAAACCTAATGAGGATGTTGACCTAGAGTCATTCATTCAAGAAACTATCAGATATCATATTCTAAGAATATTTAGTCTTTAATATGAATTAAATATTTATTTTTAAAAAATTTACGTTAACATATCCCATGGTCTATAGATTCAGTCACATGAGTAAGTAGAAATGATGCGTTATATTTTCCTAGGTCTCCACCAACCAACAAGTAACACCTCTTTTAGTTGATTATGTATGCTTCATGGTCCATATAAAAAATTTGATTAGTTCCTAAGTAATCATGTATCATCTATTCTTTCATGTTTACATACCTTGTATCACATATCTGACATTGATTCCTTAAAAACACATGCAACCTCACCTATTTAAAACACCAAAACATTATATAATACCTTAATATTTCCTTTGAATCCAATCTACCAATGTCCACATCATCAAAATGTGTTCCCCTTCCGGGGTCGATAATGGTTTAAGAGAGATAGTGACCCACTATGTCCTAGATACAATAGGCCACAGGTTGGGGAATTGGATAGAGTACATAATTAACATGTAGATGAAAGTAATTTCCCCCTAACATAAACACATGTGGAAGAGACTGATAATATAGAAAACAACTAACTACTACTCATACTTGAATAAAAAATAAATCATTATTATACATATGTAATTTCACACATGAAAAATTACAGATGAAATGGAAAACTGCATTTACAAAATGAAATCAATGACAATAGTAAACTCAAATCCCAAATATCATCTAGAAACTCCTAAGATATTATAAACTGACTAGATCTCCATCATAATCTAAAAAACCTGAAAAAAATTATATGAATATAGGGTTAGTATTACAGTATACTCAGTAGGATAGTTAAAGGTTCTTCCTTGGATAATTGTAATGAAATAATGTTAAATCACAATGAATAAAAAGTTAAAAAACTCCTCAACAAAACAATTATACTAGGTTTACAACCTCGTTATGGCTACTCTAACCATGTATCACATACTAGGAAAAAAAATTATTATAATTTATATAAAGGTTACCTTTTCCTAAATCCCCCACTAGTTTCCTAGCTTACATAAACATAGATTGTCTTGGGAGTCTCTCTCCAAAAGGCTAGCCCATATACCCTAGAGAAAATCACCACCAAATACACCAAGTGCAACACACAAGAACCTCCTCCAAACCAATATTTACAAGGTAGCTTCAAGGATCCACCACAACTCACATAACATGTAACATATATTGGTTTCTATTCATCAAGCAATCACAACACCTACACCAAGAAAATATCCTCAGGAAATCACACACTATACATGTTATACCTATAATAGTCCTTCGAAAAAAATATCCAAATATATGTGTGTAAAATTACCACAAGTCATTAAATCCATCCACACACGTATATTATGAAAACAAAATGTAGTGCAATACAACAAAAATACCTAACGAGATAACAGAGCAAGGCCAAAAAGGGTATCCAGTCATCCATCCTCCCACCTAGATGTTGGAAAAAACACCCCTAGGGCTCAAAAACCCTGGGGTGTAAGTTTATCTAACTAATATGGTAGAGTATCATATATAAAAACAATAGGTAAATGATATTATATAACATAAAACCACGCTATGGGCATATAGTAGTCTCAGACTCCACATTAAATAATGTCTCTTAGACTCCTTCATACCAATGCCAAGATCATATATCCAATAATCAATAAAAAATTTAAATGCATACACCAAATTAAATTATCCATTATTATACAATAAAATTTACATTAATTAAATAATAAAAAATATTTAACCAATACCATTTCCCCATTGCATCACATTATAATTTCATCAATGATCCATACCCTATAGGAATAAGAAAACTGATACAATGGATTCTAAAAATTTCTACCATAGCATAGTATCCCATCATGCTCATATTCCAATGGTAAAATATTTATTAATTTAAAACATTATTAGAGAATATAACATGGATTTATAGGAAAACATTTTATGGTCCCCCAAAAAAATGGTATCAACACTGTTATTATATTAATTACCTGTCATTTTTTCACCACCTATAGAATGAGATAAAAAATTTCATTCATGAGGGAAAAACATGGAAATCATGTGGAAGACCACATGAATATTATCCCCAAAGGGAAAGAGAGTAACCAAACACATCTTTCTAACTAATTCACTGGGTAAATGAATGAAGATATTCAAAAAACCTTCCGCCAAGGATGAAATAGAATCAATAATCATCCATACTTCTGTATGAAAATTAAGATCAGATTTAACCCCTTCTGCCATCTCTGGTTTCCTCCCGGACACCCACATGCATATAAAAATGCATATTCCCACTTAATGAATCAACTAATTCTAAAAAAACCATGATTTCATACCCCTCATATCACAAAATCTCTCCTTGATCATCCATACTTGGCTCACATAACATATGTTCCTCTTTTCCCCACAAACCACAATAGATCTCATAGCTCATCTATTCTAAGAACTTGTCAAATCACAAGAAGTATGAAACAAATATATCAATAATGTTCATATACCTACTAAAAGGAATCCATCCATCACACAAAATGACCTCTTAGAGCACCAATGTACAAGGCCCATGGCTTTTAAAATAAAATATAAATCTCATGCCCAAAATAGGCATTTTATTTGATCATAAATACACCTCATAATCTATCTTGAATATACGGATTCCTTATTTATAGGATCCAACTTTGTCAATCCTATGAAACAATTTATCATAGCTATTAAAAAATAAATAAGAAATTATATTGACATTCATTTATATATTTTACGATCAATAATTATCACACTTTTGTTTCATTAATCATTTCAATTAAACATTGGTACTAAAATCAGTTTTAATATTATTAAATTATATTAACAACAACACTTCATTAAACTTGACAGTATTATTTTTTATATAATTAATTATCAATTAATTAATGATTTAAATTATTTACCAATTTCCATTATGAACATAATGGTAAACTAATAAATTCATAGATATAAAAACCCTATAACGTCAATAGTCTATCCATTATAATGATACAAAAAAACAACACCACTTTGCGGCTATACAAATTATTTAATACTATTTAATTAATTAAATTGTCCAATTTATTTATGATATAAGTGGAAAAATAAATCTAACAAAAAAATTTCATATAGATAAATAAATAATATTTTAATCTCTTGCCTCAAAAGTTCATCGACATTCTTTGCATGAGTACAGAGCACACAATAAAACTCTAATCACTTATACCACAATATATGCATCAATTTAAGGATTTTTTGACCCAATTTAACGTAACATAACTTAGAGAAACCCCATTAGAAAAATGGGAAATAATTCTCTATCACATGTAATGAATAATATGATTAGAAAGAAGATCAAATTGGGAGAAACCATTGAAAAATGTAGAAAAACACACCTTTGATTATGCAGTGTAGCCACAGATCGATGGTAGAACCGCAAGATTGATTCCCATCGAAGAGATCTCCAAAATGATGAAGAGGGGACTATCGATTCAACTGGTACAAAATATAGATAAGCTAAATCTATAGGGTTTTACAAATATAGCTGATATAATGTTTTAAGACATTACTATAGCTGGAATTACCTGGTGTGAATTTTTTTTTCACAACATGTAGTTCCTATGGAATTATTTCTGAAGAGAAAATCATCCACTTTTTGTTTTATGTTTATTTTCAAACCTCAAAATATGACATAAGGTGAATCTCAAATTCATGCCTTGAAATTTTTTAACATGTAAGGAAACCAACATTAACACCGTGAAAGTTCCCCGCTCATTGTTCTCATCACCTCAGCACCTTCATACTTCATCTGATCTCCTAGGAGTTTTGTAGGTCTTGAGACCTCACTTAGGGTCGATCCACGTAGGTTAAGTCCCATACATCCAATAATAACAATAAATCAAAAATATCCATTTCAAAATAAACACAAAGGATGATTTTATATAGTACCAATAAATTTCAATATGTTAAATCAAAAATACTCAAAGGATATTTCATAAATGATTCATAGATTAATTAAAAATTCTTTCCAACAAATAATCTATTTCAATAGAATCCGCAATTTTATAATCATGTGAAGTCGAGAGACAATACACGTACCTCAAAATAGATTATGAAAATAATGAACAAGACTATGAATCAATATATGTGATCCTAAACCACATTTTATACCATAGATAACACGTGTATTCATAAATATATCATCATGATTACATAGAATAAAAATTATTTATCATTAATAATTTTTAAAATATGGTATAGGTAAAGATAAAGAAAATATTTAGGTAAATAATGTCCAAGAATAATGAAATTCTAGTCAATCTAGATATCCGATAAGATATAAATCACCAAAAAAATTCTCTCAGTTCAAAGGGAATAACATGTCAATCCATATAAGAACATGGATTATGAGTTTTGGTCTAATTAGGATAAAACATGGGATTATGGGGATTAAAATATAAAATTTTCTCAAATTACATAAAACATTATGTAAGCCTCATGTGGAGGCCACAATATTTTGTAGACCATGATCCAACTATACATTGTATACTGCTATATGCAAACCCATTTCATGGTTTCCTCATATGGTTAGATAGAAAATGAACAAAAAATAAAGATACCATTATTTCATTGTGCATGGTGTCTCTTGGGTATTTGTATGGTTAGTAGAACCACGTTCTAATTGTGATCCATCTAATTTTACAATGTTAATAGGCCTGAATTGTGTCTCCAAAAAAATTAAAATATAATGCCAAAATTTTCTCCAACAATGGGGATATTCAATCCCTCATTCTAAAAGAACCAATGTTTCATAGATGTGGTTCATGGTTGTAAAAAATGTTCTCTAATCATTATCCTTGATAATTTTCTTTTCATTCTTGGAAATACAAATTCGATCCTCCCCATGAATAAACATAGAATTATGTGTACGTAGAATATATAAATAATGTATAATGTACCAGTAAAAATTGTGACTGTTTTTTGACATTAATATTCTTATCATCACATGAAAATAAAATACTAGAATCGTCATGGAAGAGTTCTAGAATCTTCTCTATCATTTTCATTTAATTATCACATAATATTCTTAAATAAGACCATTATTCCATAAAACCCACACATGAATTGTGTATTTATCATTACATAATTTCTTTTTCCATTTTATAATATTTATCGGCTCATCAATCAACATAGAATATGAATATTTTTCAATGTTATTCCTTTGAATAAAATATTAATAATTAGGTTTGTAAAACCTAAAGTGAGATACATGAAACATATTAAGCACTGATATAAACATTGGTATAAAATCCAACTAATATCCCAACACCCCAAATCATTATTTTTTCATAATAGAACCTTTGCACTGATAAAGGAAATTTCATTGAATAACATAAAAATGATTCCCATTACATGGAGACATTATAAATAATATTTTTTCACTTACATCATAAAATATTGATCATTGATGATTACACTCTTATGATTTATGTTGACTTTTATTAATCTACACGATCATCCTGATTGACAAACTTTTCACTATTGTTTCTTTCACATGTCATGGTCTAACCTGTAATGTCTGAATTGTTCCTACCCAAAAACGAGGTGATTGAAAAAGATTCCCATATAGATCGTAAAAAAGATAAATATTTAATAAAGAATTAAAAATAAATTTTGAATCCTCCATTGACATTATGTGATCCTTCTAGGAACTAACAAAATGTACATTACAAGGTCTATACATTTCATCAAATTTTTAAATCATAATTTTTTATTTTCAATCCATTTCAGAATTATACCACAAATTATTTTAAAATTATAACTAAATAGTTATTTTATGTATTTCTAAAAAAATGGCATAATACTAGGGTCTCAATAAAATTTATTTGATACAAGTATCTAGTCGATATTTTTATTTTCCCAAATTTATATGTTTGATTTGTATTCCAACAAATTATTTTAATGAATCTAGATAATATGATATAAAATTGGGTTTCCATTCACCTTAAAAAATATTAAATAACATTTCATAACCATATTTGGTAGACTTATTAACAGATACTTTCCTATCGGGTCTAACATACACACAAGAATTTGTAATGGATATAAAATTGTTATTGTACTGCAGTATTCCATCATGATATGATGATAGATGAGGAATCTTGAAACATACACATCCAATTATATTTTTATTCGAACCCACTAAACTATTCTTTTATCACTCTTATCAAAATTTTAACGTAATAATGAAAAGGCCATTTTTGAATTGGGGTATGCAATATTTTTTTAATAATCCAATAGTACTTTAACAAAATAATTAATGAAATAAAAAGAGAACCCATATAGAATACATTCTTCAATGGTCTCCCCTTAATTGGGTATTCTCCTCATAGAAAAACATTCCGGATTAAATATCTAAACCTTAATTACATTATCAACCAATATAAGAACTGATGAAACTGGGAAGAAAACTACTACATCACCTTGGTGGGTATATTCCATGACAGTGAGTGCTTTAACTAATACGAACTATAATTTTCTTGAACAATCTATGTAGAAATTACTATAAGACTTTTTTATTAATGAATTTGTGACTATATTTCCATTACCCAATGTATACTTCATGACAATGTCAAACATTTTTAGATACACCATCTAATGTCTTTTCTTATATTCTAATTTATTTTAAAATAATTTTTTTCAATATATTTTGATGTTTAAATATAGTAATCCTTTAAAAAATATAATGAGTTCAATTATACGAACCATGTAATTTATTAGCTAATTAAAAATTGCATGTTGGAAACATATTACCATGAAATCACAAATATCATGAACCATAATCTAAGAAATATTCTCTTATCATAAGTAAAATATCATAACACTAGTCTCGATGCATCATAATAGTCACAATATCACTATCAAAACTATATAAATTTCAGGATAGGTTCCTTGGTAAGTCATAAATTACACACCTAGATTTATTTATAACACTCAACATTCTATTTGAATGGAATATAGTTCCTCATTATAGATATCGGCATTAATTCCTAATAGGATAAATCACCTATTATACATATATCGAAGCCCACATTGTAAAGAAAACATAATAACATAATGATATTTTTTGTTCATTTCAAGATAAAATACAATATATATTTTCTAGATCAAAATAATATATTTTTGTAGAAATTAAATGGCCAAAGATACATACCTATCTTATCATGAAATAAATCTTTGATAAATTTATCATCATGATTATACACAGACTGATGAACGTGTGGCTTTATTGATTCCAATTCATCAATATTTTTTGAAATATGAACAAAATTAATAAATTTATCATCATTCTCTATTAATAATATATTATACCCCCTCAAACAAAAAAATATTTTTATTATAATTTTTTTTAATGTGTCAGGATATAATTGTTTCTATTCCAATTCATCATATACCATACATGCCATGTACTAGTCTAGCATATACTATACTACTGAATCTCTAAAATATCGTTCTAGATACACCGACATAATAACAACCCCTTTATCTCTACCTGTGATCCATGGAATTCTATATATTGATTCATCCTATTCCAGAAGAATATTATTTAGATTAGAATAACCACAAAAGGTGGAGGATTTCTTTATATGAAACTGAATTAAATGATTAAATTTTCATGGTTAATACATTATGTTCCCTCTATCAATTACCCAATATTTTATGAAAATACATTGGACAAAATTTTGGTTGTCATGTAGCTCATGTGAAACCACATTCTCAACTTCCACTACAGGTCAGTTCTTATAGTTCCCACACAGTCCTATTTTTATGAAAAAAACTCCATTCAATATTACTCTATAGTTTATAATGAAATAAATATTTAAAACTACTAGTTCAAAATTTCAGGATCATGTTTTTCCTAAATAAACAATTAAAAAAACATGAATACTAACATCTATTATTTTAAAAAATAACATCATTTGAAAAAAATTCAATCATTTTTAATATAGAAATAATTTTTACCTTCTCCAACATTAAATTAATCTATAATTAAAAATGAATTTAGAGAAATTATTCATACAATAAGATCATGCCATGATTCATTAACCAGGTAAAACCATGACTGTAAAGTGTTACCAGACCTATGATTTTCCAAAAATTCATGTAACTAAATCCATAGTAAACCAATGTTCACCAAAAATAAGATCGAAACAAATTATTATGTTCTAAATTGCATTATTTTTATAATCCAATACCTTTACCACAATACAAATAATAGATAACTTAGTAAGACTAATAAAATTTTAAAATAAAATAATGAACACCACTAATAGCCAATTATTGAACAAAATAAAAATTATTATATCAAAAATATATTTTTACTGACTAGGTATAAAAATATTTGTATCATCCCTACCTGTCACTCGTTGGATTATGAATAAGTTATGGGTATGACAAGCCTTTAGTGACATCCCTATTATATAATAGAATGATAATAAATTCCCTTTTCCTCAAGAACATTTTGGTTATTAATTTTATTTTGAATGATAAACATCTAATCCATTAAAATATAATCAAATAACTATATATGATTAATGAGTACAAAAACACGAACAAAAACATATCCAATATGAAAACAAATATTATAGTAATGTAATCCTGATAAAACAACCAAAGGAATTAGAAGATAATAAAAACCCAACACACAAAAGACATCCATCAAAAAATCCAAACATATTCAACGATGCAAATCGACAAGACATACCCAAAATATAAATATCAATCACTAAACAACAATGATATCTTGGCTTTAATTCTTTATTGATAAATTATATCTACAAACTCCCAAAAGTTCCTAATAAATGGTTTATATTGAACTCAAAATTAATTCTGAAATAATGTCCCATATTCTTCCACATCAAAAATAAGTGGTTAGCACAATTTTTAGAAATCTTATTTTAAACCATTTAAAATAATATTTAATAGAGATAAATTGGTTTCCAGTCAATGAAATAAAAAAACAACATTAAAAAAATTTAAAATAAATTTTCTATACTGTTTCATTGATTAAACACATACACACATCCATAAATATATACTTGAATGCCCATATGATAGTTTCTTTCCAATGATTTTTCCCTCGTCGATCATCCATGTGTTAATGGTGTAACTAAAAAAATATTCCATATAGAAAATTCTTCTTCTTTATGGTTACCAACAATGAAAACTCACTCACATATATCATAATTTCTAAAATACATGACAATCTAATGATCTTTGAATCATAATTTAAAAATTATCTCAAAAATAGTTTTTTATGTATAAAACCAAATCTGTTATTTTAAATGTCTATTACAAAATGAACACTATTGAATATTTAAAAAACATCCAATCTCAATAATTAGACATCAATAAAGTTCATTCAAACAATAATCATCGAATAATATCACCATTATTTCAAGCAAAACATTTATTTCATGATAAAAAATAAATTTTAATCATGCATAATAAAGATAGAATCCAAAAACCTAACATATGATAGAGTAAACAATAAATAATACAAAAATTATATAGATATATTCCCAAAAAAATTCTTTCACTAGATTTAGATAGGATTCATCATGGTATCATAACGAATCAATAAAAATAGATGCATAATTCCTCAAATTATTAGATGAAATGTTATATAAATGAGAATTATTTGATATGTAATAAAAACGAATATCAATGGAGACATACCGAAAAATATAGATTTCAAAAAATATTTTAAATTCATGAAACATACTATTAGATCCAATGGAATTTCATTAAAATCAATGAATGTAAATTGAATATGAATTATGTGAGAATTAGAAAAAATGAAAATTAATGTGATTGAGTAAAATTAGATCGAAAACATTTACATGGTATATTCTATATAGATGGGTTCAGTTGCATTATTTGGAAGACTATACAGAAACTATGATATTTTAACTTCCATAATACAATAACTCACACTATTGTATCACAATGTTATAAAAACCAACAACAACCATGTGTTTGCCACTATTTCAATGCACAATGGTTTTACTGAGTTTCTGTATGGTTTGTAAAACCCATCACTAAACATGAGATAGAAAATATCATAGTTACACTCGGATTTCATGATTTCTCCTAAGAACCATGTAGGTTTTTCCAGACCAATCACCATCTATGTGGATCTAATATCCCTCCTAGCATAAGACACATTTTTTATAGGATGTAGTGCATGGTTTTTTTAACCATTAACCTCTAGAAAAACCATTAATGCATACAAAAATACATCTAAACCTCTATA
This sequence comes from Viscum album, assembly GCA_963277665.1. Taxonomy (NCBI): domain Eukaryota; kingdom Viridiplantae; phylum Streptophyta; class Magnoliopsida; order Santalales; family Viscaceae; genus Viscum; species Viscum album. The sequence continues at coordinate 1,782,799,513 of OY728121.1, read as the reverse complement.
ATCATAACATAATATGTATAAAAACAAAAATATACAAAAATAAATTTTTATGTACCAGAAGCCATATGTTTAACATGGTTGGTGAGAACAATTAGAGTGTAAATTATTTAATGTCTTGGCTGTAATCCTAGTAGGGAACATTCATCAATAAAATGTTGTCGATTGGAAATATATTGGTATTTAAACCACTCTCCACTATTTTTAAAAACCTCACCAATGATTCAGAGAGGTACCACATACAAGATAGTGGAACTAATAGTGCTCAAATGATATTAACAGAACCATCTAATAGATTCTAGTAGTCATCTCTCTATCATTAGGATGTATTCAATATCATATTCTTCAACAGACATATTTTATTCATTGAAAACAAAATTTATCTTGTGTGACAACATTTTATCCTCTCTTGGGTAACTCAATTATTGACATGGAAATTATTATTTAATAAAACATAAATTATAATGATTAATTTATTTAAGAAAATCAAAAAAAATAAATCCATTTCATAAAATTAACATTTAATATGTTTTACAAATAAATCATAAATAAAAAAACAACAACAAAATAATAATTTGTATAAAAAATTATTTTAATAATTTATGTGAATTAATTATTATTACATTGAAACAATCTCTAGAAATATGTTATTTCATTTTTTATATAAATAAAATGTATTTCATGAAAGTTTATTATCCATATATATTAAAATTAACAATAAAAATGTAATATAATATATTATATAAACGAATTTTTTGAATGAAAATAATTTTTTATTAATGAAGATTCATAAAATTATTGATATTTAATAACTGTAAAATATTTTATGACATTATTTACATGAAATACCAATAATTATTTAAATTTTATTTATCATTATTAATTATAATTTTCATTATAATTGATAATAAAATACTAAAAAACATTACATACAATGATCAATTTCAGTAAAATAATGTATATTTTTTTAAGAAATTTTGACTTTAAATGTTGTATTCCATATTTATTCATTTCAATTAAATGTAATATTGTAGAAATTTGATAATTTAGTTACATTAGACTATAAAATAAAAAATATTCCACTTGAATATAATATTACCAAATAACCACATATCCAAAGAAAATATATTCAATGGTCATTTATCATATTTCTATATATATAATTTTCCTATATAAAATTAAAATATTATATTCATATATATAACTAAACATGGTCTAATAAAATACATTCATCATGGTTATTGATATAATAGTAATTATATTGTAGCTCAAATGTTTTCTTATTATATTATTTTAATTCATGGTATGTACTTTATAGAAAACATATAGGTTGCAGATTTCTTAACAATAGTTTTTATATTTACTTATAGTTTTATTCCAATTCAAATTTTATAATCATGATTCATTTTAAATAACCATAGTGTGTCATTATTTATCAGGTATTTTCTTATTTTTTCTCAATATAAAATTTTAGGGATTTTTTTCCTATCATATGTGAATTAACATACTAAACTATGTAATATGTTAATTATTTGGGATTTCACATTCTACTATATTGAAAATAATTACTCCAAAAATTTCATTAAACATTTGAAATTATTTTTTCCTTCTTCCACATTATATCAATGGTTTCCCAAAACACTACCTCAAAATTATGATTAATATTGGAAACATTTACCAAGTGATTAGTATTGTTTCATTCCACATTATCTCTATATTCCATGATCTGAAATAGTCATTCCTCATAAAATGGATAATATTATATTATCATATCAACATTTTTATATACATGTGATAGATTGTGTATGAAATCCCTCATACATTATACATAAAATGAAGCATTAACATGTTAAATGTGTAGTGGATATATAATGTGGTAACCTACTATCACTGCATGATCATATTTATTTTTTTATTATGTATAATTGGATAAAAATTTAATTATTAAAATATATCATAACCATATAAAATGGTTATATATGATATAATAATTTTTCACCATCCCGAAACACTAAATCATAACTGAAAATATTTCAATATCACATGAAATGGAATTTTTTATTAAATATTATTTGACCAAATCGATTTAATATTCAAATAATTTTAATGATATTGATATATTCCAAATAATAGAGATCTCCTAATATATAACCCAACATGTTATAGTTATATCAAATTATTTAAATATAACATTATATGGTTGAATGTGTGTTCATTAATGAATATAATCATTATAATATAAATCTATTATAAGAAGGGGTTAATATCATGTTCCTATTAGTTGAATCATGATTGACCACAATAAACAATATAGATAGTGAGTGGTATCCTTTTTTTTCGATCTATCTATGTTTGATAAAAATTAAGTAATGTAATGTATACATATATTTATTATTGAAAAAATATCATAACAATGATAATGTCCAGAAATATTTATCAAATATATTTATTTTCAGAACTCTATGTATCCATATAATTTATATTATGTATATCATTGAATTGTAATCCATGGTAAAATCATATCCAATATTAATAAAATATGAACACATCATAAAGTGATCCATTATAAATACAATGCAATTACGTCATCATAATGAATTATAATGTCCAATTGTTAAATACATGTTGATGTTCACCAATTTCTATATTTTATGGTTAATGGTCACATCATCCCCTCAGACTCATGAAATTCCCAATTTATATTCCCAATAGATTATTGGAAATTTTATTTATTTACATTAATAAATTCAAAAATTGTGATTTGAAATGTCAATGTGATTTTCGTCATATTTGATGAGATTAATAAGGTTTATATGATAATATAATCATTAATATTAATTTAAATATAAGTGATTAATATATGATTGGATAATAATTATGGTCATTCTTATATAATAAGGTCGGAGGGAGAAACATATTTATTTTATTTTTCTAGTTATAAACATTATAAAACATAAAACAATTGATTCTTGTGGAATGAAAAGTAAACAATATATTTAATGAAATTTTGCAGACAAATTTATTTGGGATAAATAATTAATGTGAAGAAACATGGACACATTGGAACCATCAATAGCCAGAGTGCAGTGAAATGATTCATGGAGAAGTAATAAAGAAACCTACAGGAATCAATGATTAATATTTATTGGAGTAAATTTTTTTACGGATTATCTGATGATGGAATTAAAAAAATCATTGATTGATATTTAAAGACAAATATTTGACTTTTAAAATCATAAAATTTATTTGATATTAAATTAATGATGTTGATAAATATTCTAGTATTTTAAAATATCTTCTCAACTATCCCTATATGTTATAACTTTTTTGATATGGCTCGATAAAAATTAATCAAGTATTGAGTATTTTTTATTATATTAATAATCAAAAATAAGATACTTTTTTTATATTAAATGTAAATAAATTAATTCTTGTGGGAGTAAACTATAGACATATAATCATTTATATAAATTATATTTTGATAAATGAAAAATAAAATTGATTGCTTATAATTATAACATTATCTTAAAAGTATTTTTAACGTATTTCAATTTTTGACAGAAATTTAAAAGTACAATGATTAAAATTATTTTTATCTCATATATATGATATTTTTTAGGAACAAAAAATAGGGGAAAATGACTAATATCTTAAAAAACGTGATGAAATCTAGTTATTTTAAAGATATAAATAGAATATACATCCGATTTTATATGATAAATAATTTGTTTCACATATTAGACCTAAAAAACGGAGGCACCACTTAGCGGTACATAATATAATCTTAGGATGAAGATATTATAAATGTTCATAATCATAATATGATATGATGTATTTTATTATTTTATAATATTTTTTCGGATACAAGATTGAAATGTAATAATGAATGATAAATTTTACTATTAAAATGTTATTTATTATACCCTTTAATTATTTTTCATATTAATAAAACATTTTTGTAATGATGATGAGGAAATCTGTTTGAGTCAAAAAACATAGGAAATTTGTAATATATGTGATAGTCACAAAAATGATATATATTCTATTTTGTATCCTTTGATGGTTTTTATGGTATTAATAAAATTTTAATTGTGAAAATATAATATTAATGTTATTTAATATTTATCTTGTGATATAGAATATTAATATTCAAATTGATAATTTATATGATTCAATAAACTAATTCCGAATTTTTATTTTTATTTTTCATCTCTTAGTTAAAATTGATGACTGATATGAAATGTTATAATGATGGATTTTCAAAATTAAAATTGGAATCCAAACATGGATTATAATGAATTTGGATTCAATAATTAAAAATGAACCATAATATTTCTATTATTTTCATGTAAATTAAAAGTGTGGATTTATCATGACCCGTCTCCCGGGGCCTGTTCCATGACTACCCCAAGCCAACCTTCCATAGGACAAGGGCTGGCGACTAGCCCCAACGGCGTAAGTCCCTAAAAAGGGAAGGTAATTCCTTTATATCATGAAGGTTCACAATATAGAGAACAAACAGAAAGCAAAACACTAAGTAAAACTGTATAACCAAAGAGTACTGAAAAGTAAAAGGGTCCTGAAATACTATCCCAACTGTAAAGTACAAGAAAAAAGAATGTACTAGTAATGGAAAGAGGGAAAACAACTCCTGGATCATCCATTGGGAATCCTACCTAAAGGGTAGGTACAAATAACCTCCATGGCGCTCCACATCTGTTTGGCTCCTCCATGTACTCTCACATCGTGTAGTCCACCTCCGCCTACCGTCCAGTCCTGGTACACTCTGCCTCGGTCAGCGTTGTTCGTCTTCTTCATCCAACATTATGAGGTGCAGGCATATCCTATGCAGGGGTGAGTATAACGATACTCATTAGGGACCCTGAGACCCTCATGAACATCGAAAATACAATTAGAATAAAACACAATTTTGAAATCAACAGATAACCCCAGTTTGGTATATGCCCATACATATACCCATCTTATCAACTAATCAATCTCAATCATGAGATAAAAAATGGTTAATGACTCAACTCAAATCGGGATTTTATTATAGGGGTAGTATCAAGTAATAACCCAAGTCACACAATCGAAACCATGGCTGCTGAAGAACCCATCCTCTATTGAGTATAGTGGGTGTGCCGTGTCACCAAGGTGCTTCTCACTAAACATGGACTGTTGATGTAATCCTCTTGTTGAGTATCGTGGGTCTGCTACAACACCAAATCGCTCTGCACCATGGATCTACTACATCACCAAGGCGCTCCCCCTCGTAGCCTGCTAAGGTACTCCTCATGTCATGTACTGTGGGTCTACCGAGATACCATGGCGTTCGTCGTTGTGGGTCTTCCGCGACTCCAAGGAACACCACACTGGGATAGTCGAGCCACTCTTAGACGAATTGGTCAGCAGTCGTTAAGTCTCAGCTAGATACTAGGTCTCTTCACTATGCATGCTCATCTCCAAGTGTATCTGGACCACGAGCAATAGGTCGATACTCCAATTGTCATGAGGTCCCACATAGAATTATCTCAAAGGTATGACACATCATAGGGGTCTCAATGCAATAGACGATGCATCAATCATATGCCCAACCTATGAGTTGTAAGAATTTTAGTCCCGAAGACCTGGTTGGATTCGTGCATGATCTATCCTGACCATATCTCAAGTTTACTCAGAACTCTAGTGGGGTATAATCAAAGGGACCTTCATGCTCAATGAAAACTAGTTCCACTTACGGTTTGTCAAATGGTCATATAGTTCCAATGATGTGGCCATAGAATGTAAATGGTCTGTAGTGGCCCCAGGTCCGGTCCGACCCATTCGTACCACACCGGTCAGACCTGTTTTTTCTACCCTGGCCCATTGGGCATGCCTGCCTGTTAGTTTCGGCCTGACCCACTTGGCCCTGCTCAGCAGGACGCATGGGTAGTTTGGACCAATCTCAGGGTTGGTTCGGCCAGGAGCATCACGAGGTTGCTGCCTGGCATGGCTCGGCCCGGGGGGCGCTGTCTGGACAGTTCGGCCAAGGCACCATGAGGTGGACCATTTGCCGGCTCGGGAGGCCGATGTGGCCAGGTTACTAGTTCGGTCGGGTGCCGGCTTAGAAGGCCTAGGTCCGGGAGCCGGGCACCGAGAGGTGGCCGGGCAGCCCGGCTGGAGGGCCAGCGGGCGATCAACTAGGGTGGGAGGTGTCTAGCAAGGTCTTCTGGTGGGCCCACGGGTGGCTTGGATGCAGTTGGGCAGGCTAGCAGGTGGGGTAGTGGGCGGCTGGGACGAGGTCGGGGAAGCCGACGGCAGTGCGGGCTGGGGTGGCGCAGCCGATGCGGCCGGCGTACAGCTCGACGAGGGAGACTTTGCTGAGTGCAGCGGTTTGGTCCAGAGTGCATCACGGTTGGGGCACGAAATAGCTCATGGAGGCCACAGGATGTGTGGCCTTTTCCTATGCCTTTGTCACCTTCAACGCTGCTTCATTGTTACGTCGTCATGCCAAAGATCATCACAAAGAAGAACGTCGGAGGGTTCGGTCCATGTTTGTTTGGACCTCACCATCCACGTTATGGGTGGTTACATTTGGATCCTAAAGAATTAAGAAATATGAACATAAATTGATTCACAACCTCCGCAAGGATTCATTTAATACCGATGAAGATAATAAGGATGGTAATATTACTCAAATTTATACCCTACCTTGATCATTGGTCATCGACGGAGTTGCGGAGATGAAGACAAAAGGGATCATCATTCGTCGCATTGGCCTCACACTTTCAATCCCGAGCTCATGCGTCAGTTCATTGACGATGTTGAGGAGGGATGTCGGTCATCGAAGATGTCCCATGTATGTTTCCTCCGTGTAAGAAGTCGAAGATGCTCCTAGCAGGTGTTCTTCGTTCTTCATTAGGAGATGTGGTTCTTCATTGGTGAACTCTAATTCACATAAGATCTCCTCTCCCCAATATTCCACCCAAATTCCATAAGTGTATAGATATCCCTTTAAAATAATATATTTCCTATTATTTTAGATTGTTGTGGTTAAAATTCAAATTTTAGCATTTAATTAAAAAATATGGCTCAATTAATTAATGGGTATGATTTGGCATAATAAATTATATGTTGGCTCAAATAATTAAAGGGGAGTTGGTGGCACTATAAATGGTAGAGGAGGACAAGGTGCTCCCCATAATTAATGAGTGGAGTTGAGATATTTTACACTACTCCCATTAATGGGGGTCGGGTGTTCCCCAACACTATTATTCAAATTGGGAGGTTATGTGGTCTTTGATGGTCCCCACCACATTAACCTCACATAGGAGTTGAGGCGTGGTTGTCCCCACCACTATAACCTCTCATGGGAGGTAATGGCTGGTGGTCCCCACTTCCATCCTCCACATGGAGTTTATATATCTAGTGGGACCAACCTCCAGAAACAAACATGGTGTCTCTAATAAAAATAAAGTGAATCTCACTTTATTTTATTGTTTTCCACGAATACCCAAAGACTAACTTTCATTCTTAACCCACTACAGTCGATGTGAAAGTCTCCTTAAATTAATACTGGCACTATGAGTTCAATGGTGCCCTGGGATTTTATTTTCGAGAACCAGTCCAAAAGTAATAAAAACTCACTAGTATGTTTACTGAACGTACCCGAACAAAACATCAGAAATTGATTTCCGGCACACTCGGCCTCAGAATCATGCTCTCAATTTTCACAGACTCGTAAAACTCCCATTTATTTCAGTAATAAAATTTCATGTAAATTTATGTGTCTTTACATCCTCCTCACCTCAGGGCTTTACATCCACTTATGCCACAACTCGAACTAAGGAAACAAGTGGGGGTACTGAGAACACATCTGAGCCACCAGCTCCCATGTGCACTCCTGGAGGTTCCTGTACTGCCAGAGAACGCACACTAGAGGTATCCACTATCCATTTAGGACACAATTTTATCGATCCTCAATCTCCATGGGAACCTCCCTGAAGGTCACCCCATTGTGTATGTCCAGTATTCCGTGGTCGATGATATGAGAAGGGTCGTGCACGTATCTCCTCAGTTGAGATACGTGGAAGATGTTGTGCACCCAGAAAAAATGAGGTGGAAGATCCAAGTAGTAAGCCACCTCGCCAACTCTGTTGAGGACCTGGAAAGGATCCGATGAACCTCATAAGTAACTTTGCACCTCGTCCAAATCTTCGTAGACCAATTCGAGGTGATACTAGTAAAAATATGTGGCCACCATCCTCGAACTCCATAGTTCTCCATACCCGGTCAGCATATGACTTCTGTCAGCTCTGTATAGTCTTCATCCGCTCTTGGATGATCTAATCCTTCTCCGTGGTAGCTCTTACCATCTCTGGTACAACTAGTGCAGACTCTTCTAGGTCAGTCGAGCATAAGGTTGATCTACATGGTCGCCCGTATAATGCCCCAAAAAGGTGTCATCCATATGGTGGAGTGATAACAATTGTTGTACGAAAACTCCACCAAAGGAAATTGATCCTATTAGCTGAGACCAAAGTGGAGGACACATAAAAAAAGCATGTCCTCGAGAGTTATAATGGTTCGTTCAGTCTGGCCATCCATATGAGGAAGGAATGTGATGCTCTGATGAAGCTGCATCCCAAAAGCCTCTTAATACCCCTTCGATAATAGGGAAGTAAACTGTGCGTCACTATCAGAGATAATAGATTAAGGTACTCCATGTAGCCTCACAATCACCAGCACATAGAGGCTTCCCAAGATCTCTACTTAACCCTGATCTCTGCTCGGTAAGATGTGGGACGTCTTGGTGAGTCGTTCAACGATCACCCAAATCGAGTCATGACCCCTGGATGTATGTGTAAGTCCTGTCACGAATTCCATGGATATCATATCCCACTTCAACTCAGGGACCTCCAAAGGCTAAAGCAAGACTGATGGTACCTGGTGCTCCACCTTCACATGATGGCAAGTGAGGTATCGAGAGGCAAACTCCACTACTGCCTTCTTCATACATAGACACCAGTACTATCATCGAAGGTCCTGATATGTATTCTCCACGCCTGGATGTACCACTAATAGGGATGTGTGAAACTCTCTCAACACTTCCTCTTTATGTTACAATGGTACCATAGTACGTCCTCTGAAAAATATGGTGTGCTCCCACCCTTCTGAAAATCCATTAGGTTCTTGCCTTGTGGATATCTGAGAACGTCATGTCTCGCAGTCAATGTCCCCATGCTTTGCCTCCCTAACTCGCTAAAGAACTGTAGGAATCAATGTAAGGGAATGAAGGAATGATGCTCTATCTCTATCCATATAAGATATCTGCAATGCAGCCAGCTTCTCTATCACATCGCCTAGCAGTTGTATACAAGATATCTTGTTAAGTGTATCTGTAACAACATTCCAATTTCTAGGAGTATAGACCATTTCGAAGTCATATACTTGGAGGAACTCAAGCCAATGTTACTGTCTCACTTCCAGGTCCTTCGGAGAGAACATACTCTTGAGAATCTTGTGATTAGAGTACATAGTAAAACGTTTTCACATCAGATAGTGTCGCCACATATTCAAGGAAAAGTCCACTGCTGCTAACTCCTGGTCATGGGTAGCATAGTATTCCCTGTGTTGTATCAGCTGCTGAGAACCACACGTGATCACCGCTCGTTCTAGCATCAAGACACACCTGTGTCCAGTCCCTGATGCGTCTCAAAAGACTATGTATCCCACGCCTTCCTCTAGAAGCCTCAATATGGGGGGAAGTATTTATCATCTACCTCATCTCCTGAAAGATCTACTGGATCTCTCCGACCTTAAGGAGGCTTGAACTTCCTTCATCAAGGCTGATAGTGGTGATGCAACTCTAGAGAAGTAAGTAACGAACCTCTGGTAGTAACCAGCCAAACCCAGGAAACATCATACCTCTGTCAGTCTCCTGGGTGGCTCCCTAGAAGGTATTGCCTCAATCATCATTGGATCCCCTGCAGAACCAGCCTCTGAGATGACGTGCCCCAAAAAGTGAACCTCTCAGATCCAAAACTGGCACATCGAGAGATTACCATAATTTTAGTGATCTTGGCGTGTGTACAAGACTACCAGCACATGGTAGGCATGCTACTCCTCAGTTGTCGAGTAGATCAGAATGTCATCGATGAAGTCTACAACAAAGTGATCAAGGTAGGTCTGGAAAATCATGTTCATTAGTACCATGAATAGTGATGGAGGATTGGTTAAGCCTAATTGCATAAACAAGAACTCGTAGAGGTCGTACAGTCATTGGAAAGTCGTCTTCTGCACATCCTCATCTCAAACTCTGAGATGGTCATAGCTTGATATGAGGTCTATCATTGAGAACCATCTTTCTCCATTCAACTATTCAAAGAGGCCGTCAATTATCAGGAGTGGGTACTTGTTCTTCATTGTCTCCTGGTATAGGTGACGGTAGTTGACACAGTGCTTTAAGCTCCCATATGCCTTTTAGAGAACAGAATCGGGGCTCCCCAGGAAGAAACAATGGGTCGGATGAATCCCTTCCTCTTCAAATCCTCTAGCTATACCCATAGCGCACGAAGCTCTGCGAGAGCCATATGATACGTTGGTGTAGATATCGGCGTCATCCCGAGGTTCAGTTCAATGTAGAAGTCAACCTATCTACGATGAGGTAGTCCTTGAACATCATTATGGAAAACATCCATGTACTGGTCCACCACAACATCATATTTCGGACTCTCCACATCAATTGCTCTGAGGATATGGCTAGCCAACTAATGTGTGATCAGTTGTACTCTTCTTCAGGAAAGTCCATCCCACACTGCCAAGGATCCCTTCTCACTGGTGAAGGTGAACCTGGTCCCATCTGTGTAGAAACACCGCACTTTGTGCCTAATATAGTCAATCTGAGCTTGGACTATAGAAAACCAGTCCATATCCAAGATAACGTCTTAAGGCATCGACGCTGCTACTAGGAGATCCTAGACAAAGCTCTCGCCTCCTAGAGTATGTTCACACTACCGACACTAGTGTGTAATCATCGAGTCTGCTCCCATATGTGTTTAGTTCTATAAGGATCAAGCCAAAGACTCCGTAGGAATCTCTAAGCTCCAAAAGAGGGCATTGGAATTGATAGAGTGACTAGCACATGTATCTATAAAAACTGCAGCTATGGTGGAGTGGACATAGACCATACCTCGAATCATATCTGGAGCCCCATGATATTAAGCCTCAGATGCCTGGATCTAAGCTCTCGAATGTCCACCTTCTCCCTACGGTCGAGGTGGAACTCCTGGGGGTGGTGGTAAAAACACCTCGAAACGTCTCCCACCACCAGCTGCTCGACTAGCTCCCCTGCCATGACCGCTTGCACACTGCATACCACCTCGATCTAATCTATGTTTCTGCCATGGTGGTCCTTCGGTGATATGTTGATCATCTGAATGGTGTGTATGACCATCACGATCCATGTGACCCTGCATGATTCATTATTAACACATCCTTCTCTTGGTATGCATGTCTCTATCTCGGGTGGCCCACACAACTGATCCTAATTCATGTGGTCGTCCACCCATGGATATAGTCCTCTTAGACCTCTAAGTCATATATCTACATCTAGCTGCAGAAGACTCTGCTGCATGTCGACTAGTGTTGGGTATCGCTGCTAGTGACTACTCAGCAAGGAAACTATACACCAAGAGGGGTCGCTTCAACACCCCTGTCTGCATCGGGATGCTAAGGGAGATCATCGAAGACCCGATCTATCGCTTGAGCCCCGACTCGAAAGTCCAAGAAGTAATTAATGAGACTTGTACCATATTTGCGGAGTAATGTGAGAGGTCGGTGAACCTCGCTGAGTGTTGTGCCACCATAATGATTCCCTGATGCTAGTGAAGTGGATCTTATATCTGTACAGCACGAAGGGTGGCTCGGAAAAACTCCGCCCGAAATAGGAGCTCAAAGTCTTCCCATAGTAGTTTCGCCTCATCATGAACCTAAAGCATCAGGCTCCACCAACTTTCTACTACTACTTGAAGGGGAATCACGAAAAATATCACCATAATGTCGGTTGGTGTCCCTACCAGTCTGAAGACTCTCACCACATCCTTCAGTGAATCCTCAACTGCCTGTTGGTCCATCTTGCCCCTAAACCATGGTGGCCTCTGGCAGTAAAACTCATGAAGCACAATCAATTTGTGTGCATCGTCTTCTTCTGGGGATGATGTCATCGATTGGCCAAAGGGAGGCAGTACTACTGGTGCCTCTACTGGAAAAGGGCCATGCATCGAGGCCTCATTGCTCGATGGGATATTTGTGTGTGAAACTCTCGGGACACTCTCCGACCATCCGGGTGGAGGGATACTAAATGAAATATATGCGACATTGTTAAAGGATTATACCTAGTGAGCAGAACAGGTTGAGATGATTGAAAGAAAACTATTGAAAAGAAACACACAAACAATGTTTTCGCGCACTGATTCCGAAATCAGTATTTAGGGTCATAGTGTATGGATATGTCGACCACCGCACCAACACTGGACTCCGTGAATGTAAAACAACACTTATTACCCTTAACACTATTTCTTCACAGAAAATATCAGAGTCCTTGGATCTGTGGAAGAACCGACTCCTATGATACTAGTTTTTCGTGACCCATCCCCCGGGGCCCATGCCTTGACAACCCCAAGACCGCCTTTCCAAGGATAAGGGATGACAACTAGCACCAATGGTATAAATCACATAAACAGGGATGGTGTTGCATTTATATCTGGAAATTTCACATAGTAGAGTACAAGCTGGATGAAAATCACTATGTAAAATTGTATAACCCAAGAGTGCTGAAATGTAAAAGGGGCTGGAAATACAAAACAAATTATAAATTAAAAGTAAACTGAATATATTAGTACTAAAAAAGGAAAAAAAACTCATGGATAATCCACAGGGAAACCCTATCTGAAGGGTTGATACAATCATCCTCCATGATGCTCCACGTCCATCTGGATCCTCCGTTCACTGTCACACCGTATGGTCCACCTCCGGGTACCGTCCAATCAAGGTAAACTCATCCTATATCAGCACTGTATGTCATCTAAATCCAACACAATGAGGTGAAGGCATAGCTCAAGCAAGGGTGAGTATAAAGGTACTTATTAGGGAAACTGAGACCCTCATGGACTCACAAAATATTACAAGAATAAACCACAATTATGAAATAAAAATATAAACCCACCTATGTATATTACAAAAAATATACCTACATTATCATTTAATCCATCTAAATCATGAGATAAATAGAAATGTTACTAACTTATCTCAAACGAGGATTTTATTTTAGGGATAGTATCAAGTAACATCCCCAGTCACACTGTCAAAACATCAGCTGCTAGTGAACCTCTCCTCTATCATGTATAATGGGTTTTCCACATAATCAAGTCGCTTACCAATATCCTTGGACTGCTGATGTACTCCCCATGTTGAGTACTGTGGGTTTGATGTGTCAACAAAGATCAACCTCCGTGGGTTTTCCGCGTCACCAATGCGCTCCCCATTATAGTAAGCTGAGGAACTCCTCCAATCGAGTACCGTGGGTATGTCATGACACCAAGGTGCTCCCCACTATGGGTCTGTCGTGACTCCAAGGCGCTCCCATCTAGGCTAGTAAAATCACTCCGAGTCGAATCAGTCAACAGTCGTCAGGTCTCAGCCAGCTACTAGGTCTCCACACTATTCTCACTCGACTCCGGGAGGATTCGCTCCATGTGCTACCGGTAGATACTCCAAATATCATGAAATCTCTCTTAGAAGTTTCTCAATGGTATTCCAAATTAAAGGGGTATCAACACAATAGAAGACACATCAATTGGATGCCCGGTCTATGAGTTATTATCCTTTTATACCCAGGACCCATTTGTATTCGTGCACAATCAAACATGACTATCTCTCATCCTTAACCTGAAATCCAGTGTTGTATAATCAAAGGGAAATTCATGCTCGAAGAAAACCAGTGCCAAATATACGACCAATGAATGTAAAGGGTTGGTAGTGGGCCCAGGTCCGGTCTGACTCGGCCGGACCGACCAGGTCCGACCCGGTCTGGATTGACCCGGTCAGACCTGTTGGGTCTGGCCCAGCAAAGTGGGCGGGCCATCCTGTTAGGTTTGGCCTGACCCATTGGGCCCACTCCAGCAGGCCTCATGGGCGGTTCGACTCGGGCTCGGGGCTGGTTCAGCCTGGAGCGTCGTGAGGGTGTAGCCTGGTGCGGCTCAACACGTAGGGCGTAGCCTGGCCGGTATGACCATGGTGACATGAGGGGAACCAAAGGTTGGCTCGGGAGGCTGGGTGGCCCGGAACCGGGAGCTGGGAGGTGGCCAAGAAGTCCAGCCGGGGGGCCAGCGGGCAGCCGGGCTGGCAGACCACTGGGTGGCAAGGAGTCGGCCGGGCAGGCCGATAGGCAGGCCAGCGAGCAAGCCTTGGAAGCTGGCATCGGTGCGGGCTAGGGGGGCTCGGCCGGTTCAGATGACATATAGAAAGACCAGGGGATCACCAGGAGGGCCCCAGTTCATCCTAGATTGCATCACGTCAGGGGAGCGGCACGGCTCGTGGAGGCTGCGCGAAGTGCGACCTTTTAATTTTCCCTCCGTCTCCTTCACCGATGCTTTCTTGTTATGTCGCAATGTATAATATCATGAGAAACAAAAACGACGGAGGGTTCTGGCCATGTTGGTGTGGACCGTACCCTCCACGTTAAGGGATGAAACATTAGGCTGGTAAAAAAGTAAGATAGATGAAATTCAATTATTTATCAACCTCCATAATGATTCATTTCCAACTGAAGAAGACAATAAGGAATGTAATATGAAACAAATTAACCCCTGCCATGATCGTTGTTCATTGACATAGTCATAGGGAAGAAGACATAGTATATCAGTGCTCGTCGCATCCGCTGCACACTTTCAATCATGAGCTTGTGCATCATTTTGTTAATGGTTATGAGGAGGGAAGTTGGTCGTCAAAGTCTTACCACATCGGTTGCCTCTGAGGAAGAAGTTGAAGATGATCCTTGTTTGCATTCTTCATTCTTCATTGGTAGATTTGGTTCCTCGTTGCATAACTCTAATTATCCCAGGCTCTCCTCTCCCCAATATTCCACCCAATTTCCAAATGTGAATAGATAGCCCCTACAAATAATAGATTGACTATTATTTTATATTATTGGGTTTAAAATTCAAATTGCAACAGTTAATTAAAAGTAATGGCTCAATTAATTAATGGGTAGGATTTGGCATAATAAATTATGTGTTGGCTCAAATAATTAAAGGGGAGGTGCTGGAACCATAAATGGTAGAATATGCCAAGTAGATTCCCCTCATTAATGAGGGGAGTTGAGAGATTTTCCTCTCCTCCAGTTAATAGGGGTCGGGTGGTCCCCACACCTATTATTCAAATTGGGAGGTTATGTGGTCTGAGGTGGTCCCCACTACATTAACCCCACATGGGAGGTTGAGGCATGGTGGTCCCCACTTCCATCCTCTTCAAGGAGGTTATAAATCTAGTTGGACCCACCTCTAAACACCCACATGGTGGCCTAAATAATAATAAAGTGAAAAACACTTTATTTTATTGTTTTCGATGAAATCCCAAAAACTATCCTTTATTCTCAACCCACTACCATCGAATGGAAAGTCTCTATATTTTAATATTGGCAGTACGTGTTCAATGGTTCCATTGGATTTCAATTCCGTGCAGTGTTTTAAATGTTATAAAAAACATGCTCGTACGTTTACTGAACGTACCCGAACAAAACATCAAAAATTGATTCCAGGCACACCGGGCCTCACAATCATGCACCGTCAATTTTCAAAATCTTGAAAAATTCCAATGTATTTAAGAAAAAATATATCGATGGAAATTTATGGGAATTTTAAGGATCCCTTGAAGGACTAAAGTGATAAATTAACTAAAATTAAAAAGATATATAATACTAGACATATTGTTGGAATTAATTAAATGAGTTTTTAATGAATTTCAAAAAAAATATTCAATATAAAAATATTTAAAAAATGTTAATTTTATTTTATATTTGATTAATATTGTATAATAAGGAGTTTATAAAAATTATTGAAAATATTCGTATATCATCCAAATTAATGGATCATTGTATATGGAAGAAATATTTATCAACGACGACCCCTATAGCATGAAAATAATGCATAATTTATGAATTTGGAACTAGATAAAATGAATGAAATTACTATGAACTAAATAATTTAGTTGTCTTTTTAAACAATATACATAATTGAAATTCACATTAAAAATAAAACATAAATTAGAAAAATTATTTTCCCTCTAAATCCCATTATTCAAATTAGAATATCTATTCATGCCAATATCAAAAAACATACCATAATCTTATAGAATATAAAACAGAATGCGGAGATATCAGATTCTCATTAAGGGTAAATTTTGAACATATTATTTTAATATATATATATATATAATAATCAACATAGAAATACATATAACATTATCACATGATATTAAATTTATAAAATCATATAATATTGAATGTATAGATGATGTAAAAATAATTCCATATGAAGTATATTGGAAATACAACCATGGATATTTTAAATGATCAAAAAATAAAATGGAGTACCAATAACTAAATTCAAAATTTTGTAATTCATAAATCCAGACATCAAAATCATAATTTTTAGCCTTGTTCCAACACATCTAGTTACATTGGAAACAACATCGGTAAAAACCATTCACGTATTTCTCATATGAATTACTGATGTATGTATGTGATAAAGAGGGCCACTCAAATTAATAACTAATTCCAAATCATCCATATTTTAATGTGTTTAAACATAATCAGCCTAAAAATTCCTATTACAAATCAATCATATGTAATGTTAATAATTATCACAATCAATAAACATAATCATAATACATCAACAGTAAAATAGTGAACAGTAATAAAATTATACCTCCATATTCAAGAAGATCATAAATAATCCAATGAAATAATTTATATGTCCTCAAAACAATATATCCATAGTTTAACATGAAAATAATATATGATTTATATCATTTTCCAATAAAAATACAAGTAAAAGATCCTTCATCAATATATAACCAAATATAACCTCTAAATTTTTATAATATCATTTTAATTAAAATAAAAAAAATTATAATACTTTTCATATATAATTCACTTCTTAATCATTTAAAATATGCATTAAAATAGTGATTGCTATGAATAGTGGAGTATTTAGTTCACATCGTATATCTCAAAAAATATTCCTTTTAAATATTCAATTAAACTGAAACATGTATAATTTTTAAAACTACAGAATGAATCATTTAAAAATATTTTATAAATTAAATAATTGTATGAAATTTTATAATTAATTTATTTTTAATTTATTAAAAATTATGATTTTTTTTAAAAAATTTGTTTTTATGAAAACAAATTTCTGACTAATGTGAGAAAAAATTTCAAATTTTCATGAAAATATTTCAATGTACCTTTCTAATGAATGAGTACAAAAATAGAAATATTACATTTTAAATATCATGAATATATATTTATGAAGAAAAGAAAATTATATTTAAATATAAATATAAAATAATTCCCCTAAGGATAGGTATATATAAAAAAAGATTGTGATCAAATTGTGAAATAATACATTATGATTTTTTAACATCCGAATCATATTACTAGTAAGAAATATATTCAAATAGATCATTAAGTTTCATTAGTGAAAATATATTTATGATGTAACATATCAAATAGGATGTAAATACACCCAAATATAGAAATAAGTGGTTATTCCTCATGTATTATAGAAGAGAAACTGAGATTAAACCCCTTATATCTAGTATCCACTTATATTATATGTTTGTACCAAATTTATAATAGTTATAATTAATTTATAAATTTATAGAAGAAACATAATCATATTTATATCATCATTTATTTTCCACATATAACATTTAACAATACATTAGTTAATAATATTTCATTATGATCTTTGATTGTGTTATTAATTCTATTGTTTACTCATGCACGTTTTGTAATTAATTTTTAGTTTATTTGTCACATGATATATATATATATATTGATATACTACCAAATGATTATAATTTTATAAATATATTATTTACTAAGATGAAAAATTCATAGAACCATTAATGAATTTTTGATATAGAATATGAATCGCCATGCTTTGTGGAGATGTTTGGCCGTACGTTTGCTCGAATGATGATATCAGTCTTGTAACGAGTGATAGGGTTAGGAATGGGTAACATATTATTATTCTAGAAACAATATAATTTCATTAATATCACATATATTCATTAATTTTATCCATAATACATTCAATTTTATTCTTATGTGAATTACGAATTACTCGGTTTCAAGATGTGTTAGTCCGACACACACATGAACAATATGATCATATTTTAAAATGAAAGGAACAAAAAAAATTTATGTGTGGACATAAAATAAATGATTATAAGAATATAATAAATGACAAATAAAATCTATAAATCCATTATTATATCAATATTTCTTCAGTTTTGTGGAAAATAGGAAACATCTTTTTTAAAGTTTCATTCCACTAAACAAATGTTTGAGGATATCATTTCACATTTTAGGGATTTCGATATAAATAAATATTATCAAAATTATAAAATAAAATCTTATTATATAGTAAAAATTGTGTTTATTATATTATAATTATTAAAAGATAATTTATGATTAATAATGGTGAATTTAATTTGAAGAACATTGTTAAGATAATTAACTTATTTAAGAGAACAAAAAATTGAATATCATTTTAAGGAAATTATGGATGGATTTTTGGGAGAACTAGGAGAATTTGAATATGAATAAGGGTATTTTAGAAATATTATTGTTCAATTTGGACCCAGAAATTATGTAAGGGTGTAAATAAGAATTGTGAGGGAGTCCCAATTCTATATGTGTAAAGGAAACAATTTTGGAAATTACTAGGAAATTTCTCAAGAGTATCATAAATTTTAATGTAACTCAAATGATAAAGTGCCTATAGGACATTATTATTATTTTGGGATATAATAATGAAAAAAATGTCCATAAAATAAAAATTTGACATGTGGGTATTTCATTTTCACTCATATATTCATTCTTTAACCCTATAAAAAATCATGTATACCTTTTTGTCTGAAAATATAATCAATCTAAACATCATTATATTTTCTCTTACATTATATTAAAAATGATGTTCCTAATTTAAAAATCATAGGGTGTTACATTATACTACACATTAATTAATTTTCACCATGTAATTTAATCTGAATAAACAATATAATGTGGTTTAGATTTGAAATAAACATCATAAAAAAAACATTGTTATGCCCCGACCCCAGAAGCCCAGAGATGGTTCATTATTACATATCATTGGAATGATCACAAAAGATAAAGTCTTGAAACACTTATTAGTTTAATATCCTTGTATGTACTAGATACATTCATATGGTTTACACTACATCATAAAATGAAAAACTACAACTATATTATTTCCATAGACAAAACTGAGTTCCCACGGTCTATCCATGTAGGTTAGTCATAATATACATCTCCGCAACCTATGAGAAAAATAATACATAGAATGTGGTGAGCTCAGATGCTATATAAGGATAAAAATATAGCAGAAACATTCATAAATAAGCATAAATATTTAAGGAAATGTATAGAACTAAAACAAAAGCCTTTTCAACATAAACATCATCATAATATGAAAAATATAAATCAAAATAAAGCTATTTACATACTCACAATGATATTCTACTAGTCAAATAATCACATGCAATATCAATAGCCACATTCATAATGATGGAATGCATAACGCCAGTCTTTCATAACCACATAGTCAATGCCTTGTGCCAAGACTACTAAATAAGATTTTGTCAAGGCCTTCTGCCAATACACTAGTTAGTCTCATCAAACCTACCGATGAATCGAGGTGATATAGTGGGATCCACCCATTACATAATATATCTAATGAATTCCTCTTATGAAAGGATTGAGACATAACATAAACATTCATATTGAAACTAGAATAAGAAATGTCAATGAATTATCCATTTAAAATTGATTTTTGAATCAAAGTGTCCCAAACTACATTGAATTTGCTAAAAAAAAATTTATATAAAAAGATTAAATTAAATATAAATAAATCCTTAAGAACATGGACATTAATGAGAAGGGTTTAGAATAATAAATCTTTAAAACTTTTAAAATGATATTTTAGTTAGAGGTCATAACCAAAAGAGAGAAACGTGAATACAAATAATTGAGGTAATATAAACATTATAATATCATGGGAATAAATGGAATAATTATATACTATGTCAATGTACATTTTATATACCGTATAAATGTGAATTGGCGTATAACAACAAACAAGTCTCAATGGAATGTAAATTGAGATGAAATCTCTTATAAAGACTCTATCCTTAGGATATGGAAAAATCACCGAACTAATTATGCATGAAAAATATAAATACACTCAATATTATTGGATATTTAGTGTAAATAAATTAGAGGAAATCCGAACATATTCTTTTAAAAACAACACCAATGAATTGGATGTTTAACTAAATAAATAGATATTGTGTTAAAATTACACTTATCAAGTTTATATCGATGACATGAGAATTTATCTAAGTAGTGATTATTTTGATGAAAATTATATCCATAGAAATGTGTGGTGATATTACTATACAAATAAAAAATAGTTATTCCCCACATAATCATATATTAAAATAATAAAAAAATTATGCGTAAAGCAGAATGAGTGGAAATTGAAATTTGTTATTCCCATAAAAATTTGGTAACATATGAAACATACATCCAATGAAAGGTGGATCATAAAATGAAGATTTAATTAATCAAAAATTATAGTACATTACAAAAAGAAAAAAATCATTGGGAAATACACACACCACACAATAGAAAATAGTGGCAGTATGGCATGACTCTCACAGAAATAGGATTGAGGATGAAACCCCTTACTTCGTTGTAATCAATTGAGTTGTATGGCCAAAAGTTAATAGAAACCATATGAATCACATAATACCATGAAAATAAATAGAATCATGATAATATATATATATATATATATATATATATATATATCAAATTACAGTACACAATACACCGCATATAATAAATAAGTTGCGTACAATGGAAATCTCACGCAATTAAAATTGAGATAAGAAATCCCTTACATTGTACATTCCCTTGGTCGATGGTAGTTTAAACTCCTCTATAATGGTGAAATAATTGTTATTAAAATATATAATAATAATATTCATTAATATTATATCATATATGATGTTTTAATATTGCATTATTAATAATATTTTAGTATTATAAACATTTCAGGTGTGAACTGAGTTGTTTTCCTTTATATGGTTTGTTTCGTAAGTAGTGTTATTTTATGAATAGGATGTTAATTATTCATATTTTTAATGATATTAAGTCTTTAAAAATTATTTTTAATCATCTAATGAAAATTATTCTTTAATGGATCGTGATGGGGAATGAATCTCATCGCGTTCGTGGAGACTGTATTCCGTACGTACGCACGAACGACAATATCATTATTTTGATATTAAAATAATATATAATTCGATGGTATATCATATATAAATAATAATTATCAGGTAATATTAAATATTTAAATCAATTACACATCATTATTAAACCAATCAAAATAATAATATATCGAATAACAATTACACCACGACGTGGAGACAGTAAGACATACGTACGCACGTAAGGTGACATGTCATTCAAAGGATGGATAGAATAATTATTATGGTTGTACCATAATAATAATAACACCATAGAGTATATTAGATACTCGAGTTATTATTTTATAATGGGAATAACAAATAATGAGGAAGTGGAAGAAGAATCGAACATGAAAGAGGTGTTGAAATATTTACTTATTTTTTATGTTCTTCATTTTGATTTGATCAAATGGGCCCCATAGGTTGGATTTAGGACTGATGGAAGCCCTCTATGATTAAGAGAGTACATTTGATAGGGTATTTGGGAAGATTTTTTCTGAGAAAAAAGGCTTTGAATGTGTGAATTTGAGGGAAGTTGGTGCCCTTTTATAAGAGGGGTGAGGGTCCCATTAAGAAAAAGTAGAAATATTATTTTATAATAAAATCATTTTTGGATTTGAATGGATCCAAAGTGGATTATTTAAAGGATAATGTTGGGATGGGTCGAAAACCACACAAAAAATAGGTTTTAGACATGTTTGGGTCACTATATTAACCTTACCTTTTAGATTTAACTCTTAGTTAAATAGTTTGACATTTACCATGTCTCTTTGTATTTTTATATTATATGGTTAATAAACATAATATATACTTCCAAGAGAACCCAAATTTGTTCAATAATGATAAAACTATAATTATAAAACACTTTTGGAATATCCTTTGATTTTTTGAATATAATATCAATTAATAATATAATATTTGTTTTAAAAAATCTTGTGTGTCAATTTTGCCACTATTTGATATTTGGTTTTTGCAAAATTCATAACTACAATATTAATTACAAAACAAATCATATAACAAGCCATAATATTACATGTTATCCTATAAAATTCTTCGGATTCATAAAATGTCTCAAATTACATTTATTTGGATATTTATAATATCAATTATTTTTATATTTCATTAATTGGGTAATTACTGCATCATCATTGTGTCATAATTAAATTAGTTTATATAAAGCCTAAAAAATATAAAGAAAATAACATTATGTATTGAATATTTTTATATTTCAAATTAAGATTTATAGTTGAATTTATCTTATGTGTAACCCTGTAATAAAAAATTTTTAGTTACTAAACATTGATTTTAACTCTTTTAGCTCTTCTTTGAGTTAAATAATAATAAATGCCCTAATCTAATCCATGTGGACCAATGAGGTTCATATTTTATTCCTAAGGTTGTTTTTGGACGAATTATACTTATCCAAAAGAATTTGGATATGTGTTAAGTTAATAATAATATCATTTTTACCTTTAATTACCCTATTTACTCTTAATAGTGGTAAATAAAAGTAAACAGTTACTATTCACCAAAAATTATATTTATCTTATTGAACAAAATTTTACTCCTTGATAGTAACTATGTCTCTCATATGTTTAAATTTCCATTTACAAAAGTGGTAAAAATTATGTAAATTTGCAAATGCTCCTAGGAGGTGGGTAAAAGATGGTGAAAAGTTCAATAAAAATTTATATATATAATATTATTAACAAATGATTCCAATGAATTAAATTGAACAAATACAGGTATTATGAATCTATTTTGACATAAAATAGTATTATATAAAATAATTAATTATGTAAATAATATTTCAGTTTTAAACTATAACTCAGTGTTTTTCACTATTTATAAAAAATTTAAGGTTTTCAGAAAAATACCAAAAATCCACCCTATGCTAATTTTGATATTCGAAATTCAAAATTGAAGTCCATTTTGAAATATAAAATAAAAAAAATTCAAAACGTGGGTATTAAAATTCATAACGGCTAGTTTGATTGGTCTCGGTGTCTTGGAAACTTGATGTTGCGTACAATGAAATCTATTACATTATACTAAGAGAAATGTACTGTGGAAGCTTGAGGTGTTACATTATTCCCCCCTTTTGGAAATTGCATCCTCACAATTTTTAAAAATTTGAATTGGAACATTATTGAAAGTCCCACATTAGAAAAATAGTTAATAAAACTATCACTTTAGATAAATGAAAGAGAAGTACAAAGGTCACCTGAGATAACCCATAATACGATTCCATGTAAGAAAACATGGATATGGAAGATAAACTAATTGTCATGTTCTAATGTAGAGGGATAGAAAACATGATCAGGAGAAAGTTAACAACAATAAAACCACAACATTGTAATGAGACAAACAGTAATTTATTTCCTAGTAGGAAAAGTAAACAAAAATGTTTTTTTGTTTTAAGTTTCATTTCATAAATATGATGAATTTATTTATGAGATTTACTAAGAACATAAAAAGATATACTTAATTTTTAAATATAGTTTCATTTTTTAATAAATTTCTACCACTAACTCAATTTTTTTAAAAAAAATGAGCATTCGAGATGACATGGTCACACTGAAAGAGATAAAATCATCTTCTAGAGAATCACATGATCCACTAAGGATAAACTATATATTTACCTTGTCTTTAGATATTAATCCAAACCAAAACGGTTAGTACAAGATAACATGATCCCCCAAAAGGATATTCCTTTAGAGAAAGAAACATTAATCTTAATTTCTAAAATTAAACCAACAATACCACAAAGTTAAATAAATACCATTTAATAAAAAATTGTCCTTAAAATATTCAATATAATATAAACCAATAATGAAACCTAAAAGATAGATGAATTTGGTTATGTAGTCTTCCACGTTATATAATTTCTGTAAATTATATAGACTAGTCTTAAAGTCACATACTTAAAAGTAATTAACACAATCACATATTATCTATTATAGGTTAATCATTTCCATAAATAACCCAAATCACTATAAATCCTCAATACAAACATAGATAAAAATACAGCATTAGATTTCAAATGAAATCCCATAGTATTCTATTTTCCTTAGGAAATGTGTGTTCCCAACAGTGTGAACTTCTTCAAAAATTAAATTTATCAATTAGTCAACAAATCATATTTCTATACTAAGGGTATTCATTTTATAAGACATAAGATCCAAAATCAACATATTATTGATCAATAAAATCAGTAAAATAAAAATAATTAGTCACACTAACTACGGACTTCACATAGTCCAGTGGTAGGTGATAAATCCCAATCACACTCTGGTTGTGGGTTCGATTCCCACAGCTTTTTCTGACGCAATAGGTTGTCACATAGTCTTCTTGTTTCCCTTTTTCAAAAAATATATTTTACAACATTAGCAAAATGAGATAAATTCATCAAAATAACCATAACAATAGTTAACCACAAATGTTATATCATACCTTTCATTTCCGTCGCAAAATTTAATAAATTGTGATTGCCTCAAACCCAATGATCATATAAAACGAAATGGGGATTTATAAATGTATTCACATGTTAGAAGATTATTATTCCTCAAATATCATTGTCACGTGACAAAATACAGTGTTAAAAATACAAGAGAATATTATTCAAATGTAATCCCATCAACCAGGAGAAATAATACTTTTAAACATTTCTCCATCTATTTATTTCCACTGAGCATCTTCTTTGACTAAGAAAATATTGTATAGAAAAGGGAATTCACTCAGGTAATGGAATGTTCCCCTACATTTACTGCATATGATAGTAAATTGATTCTTGGGACAATTTTTATTTTCTTCCACAGTAATCTTGATTTTTCCTCCGAAATCCATTACCTTATGTTCCAAATTAACACACATAAATAATTTATTTGTTCCATTGAGACACATTTCTGGGTGACTCCATCCACATTTCTAGCATGATGGTAATTGAGGGTTCTTTTCTCCATGGGCTCCACTACTGGAGCTTTTTTCATTCATCAGTATTCTATTCATTGTTTAGTCTGGTAGTTGGTTAATATATATGGTGTTGATCATATTTCTTGAAAACTGATTTGGCATGAACACGATATCTTTTACGCCTATCAATATTCCATTTTGTTGCTCATTTACTCCACTGTTCCCACATTGTACATCATGCTCAATGTTACTATGACTCTCTTTGAATCCAGCCATTAAATAAAACCATAATTCATTATGTGAGTAACAGTATTCGTAAAATCATTTAGAGAATATCATGAAACCATATTTTATATGTGAAAATACTTATGTTTAACCATGGTATTTTATTCCCATATTTTATTAAAAACCATCAAATGGGATGTAATGAAAAATGTAAATTTTCCTATGAATATCCCCTGAGATTGTCGTAACCAAGAGTGTAGCAAGGCCCATTGTCATGCACCAGCTCATGTTTGAGTCTAGCTCAAAGCAGTGCTTTTGGGTTGTTCAACAAGGTACATCTGTTCCAGAGCCGCCTCTACATACTCGTATCCAGACATGGATGTATTTCTTGGAAAACTCATAAAATATATTCAATACCAAAATTTTAGTAATTTCTTCTATACTAATCCTCAAAGTATATCATAGGGCAATGTGCAATAATCATAGTTTATCTAAATCTAGTTTCCAAGGATTGTACAAAACATCCTATGATACCAACTATAACGCCCCGACCCTAGAAGCCCAGAGTCGGTCCATTATTACATATCATTGGCATGATAACAAAATTTCAAGTCTCCAATGACCAATTAGTTTAGTATCCTTTTAAGTAATAGATACATTAATAAGGTTTACATTACATCATAAAATGGAAAACTAAAACAAATTTTTTTCAATAGACAACATTGAGATCCCATTGTCTATGCCTACAGGTTAGTCAATATATACTTTTTTGCATCCTGGAAAAAAAATAAAACATATAATGTGGCGAGCTCAGATGCTCAGTAAGGATAAAAATATAGTGGAATGTTTCATAAATAATCATAAACATTTAAGTCAATGTATTGAACTAAAAAAAAGCCATTTAAACATAAACATCCTCATAATATTGAAAATATAAATCAATAAAATGCCATTTAATTACTCGCATGGATATTATACTAGTAAAATAATCACATTTAATATCAATATCCTCATTCATAATTACGGAATTCATAATTCCATACTTTCATAACCACATAGTAAAGGCCCTGTGACAAGACAACAAATAAGATTTTGTCAAGGCCTTGTGCCAAGACAGTTGTTTGTATCATGAGACCAACCGATGCATTGAGGAGCTAAAACAGGCTCCACCAGTCACTTAATAAGTCCAATGAATTCCTCCTATGAAAATTTTGAAACAAAACACAAACATTAGTATTAAAACTAGCATATGAAATTTCAATTCTTTATCCACAAACCATTAATGGTATAAAGATAGCACATCGACAGTCAAACATAAGCAATTCAATACAATATGAATGATTTCATTGTAACTGATTAACCTCAATAATTAATAATGTAGATTAATGACATATAATAAAATAAACATCAAAACTATTTAAGAAAAATATCTCCATTTTTCTTGAAAACATTTAAAAGTAACACTATTTGGCAAGTAGCATTTTAAAAATAGATTCTTGATTCAAAGTGTATCGTACCACATTGAGTATTTTAAAATGAATTTTAATTTTAAAACATTAATATCCATATAATTAAATCCTTAAAACCATATTTAAAACAAGGAAATTAATGAAAATATTTAGAATAATAAATCATTAAAACATTTAAAATGATATTTTAGTTTTAGTTTCTAACCAAAAGAGAGACACATGAATAAAAATAATTGTGGTAATCTAAACATTATAATATAATTGGAATAGAGGGATTTGTGATATACTATGTCAAAGTACATTATATACACCATATAAATGTGGAATGGCATATAACAAAAAATAAGTCTCAATGGTATGTAAATTGATATGAAATCTCTTATAATGAACGTATCCTTAGGTTAAGCATAAATCAATGACATAATTATGTGTGAAAAATATAAATACACTCAATATTATTGTATATTCTGTGTAAATAAATCAGAGGACATTCACACATATTCTTGTAAAAACAACACCAATGAAGTGGATATTTAACTCAATAAATGGTGATTGAGTTATAATTACTCTTATGAAGTACATATCGATGAAATGAGAATTTATCAAAGGATCTATTATGTGCATCAAAATTATATCCAAAAAAAGGGGATTGAAAATTTCTATACATATAATCAATAGTGATAACACACTTAATCATAGAGTAAAATAATCAATGAAGTATTGTGTGAAGCCGAATGAGTGGAAATTGAAAATTAAAATTCCCTTACCAATTTGGTAACTTACGAAACATTCATCCCATGGATGATGGATAATAAAATGAAGATGTAATTACTAATAAATTAAAGCAAATTGAAAAAATAATAAAATCATTGGTATGTACAAACACCACACAAAAGGAAATAGTTGAAGTATGACTTGAATCTCACGGAAATTGGAAGTAAGAATTAAATCCCTTACTTCATTGTAATCAATCGAGACGTATGCCAAAAAGTTAATAACAAACAAATGAATAATAGAATACCAGGAATATAAAGGGAATCATAATATATATATATATATATATATATCAAATGAATGTACCCAATACACTACATTTAATAAATAATTGGCGGACAAAGGAAATCTCTCGGAATTAAATGTGAGATAAAAAACCCCTTACATTGTACATTTCCATGGTCGATAGTTGGTTAAACTCTAGTATAATGGTTAAATAATAATTATTAAATTATACAAGAATCATATTCAGTAATATTATGTCAGATATGATATTTTAATATTTCATTGTTAATAATGTTTTATTATTATCGTCGTTTCGGGTGTTAACTGATTCGTTTTCCTTTATATTCTTA
This sequence comes from Viscum album, assembly GCA_963277665.1. Taxonomy (NCBI): domain Eukaryota; kingdom Viridiplantae; phylum Streptophyta; class Magnoliopsida; order Santalales; family Viscaceae; genus Viscum; species Viscum album. The sequence goes on along the minus strand of OY728121.1, from coordinate 1,782,770,961 downwards.
GTTTCATAAGTAGTGTTGGTTATAAATATGATTTATCATATTAATATTCCTAATTATATTAAGTATTTAAACATTATTTTTAATCATCTAATTAAAATTAGTCTTGAATGGATTATGATGGGGAATGAATCTCATCGCGTTCGTGGCGACAATAATCCATATGTACGCAGAAGCGAAAATATCATTCTTTTGATTATAAAATAATATATAATTGGATGGTATATCATATATACAGAATAATTATAATGTTAAATTTATTATTTTCATTAATTATGAATCATTATTATACTCATCCAAATAATATTGTATTGAATAACAATTACACCACGATGTGGAGTTGGTAAGCCGTACGTACACACATATGGTGACATGTCATTAAAAAGTGGGATAGAATAATGAATATGGTTGTACCGTAGTTATAATAACATCATTTTGTATAGGATATACTAGTGTTATTATATTATAATTTAAACAAAAAATAATGATAAAGTGGAAAATGAAATGAACTTGAAAGAGATGATTAAATATTTACCTCTTCTTTGGGTTCTTCCTTTTGATTTGATAAAAAGAGATTTTTAGTTTGGCTTTATGACTGAAGGAGGGTCTCTATTATGAACGGATGACAGTTGAGAGGGCGTTTGGTAGATTTTGGCCGAAAAAATGCTTTTATGGTGTGAATTTGAGGTATGGGGGAGTCCCATTTATAAGACGGGTGAGGGGAACCTTAGGAAAAGCTAGAAATATTATTTTATAATAAAATAATTTTAGGTATCTAATGGCTCCAAAGTTAATTATTTAAAGGACAAGGTGGTTATGGGTCGAAAACAACACAAAAAAAGGTTTTAGACAGGTTTGGTAAACTATATTAACCTCATCATTTATATTTAAATCTTAGTTAAATAGTTTGAAATTTACCATATCTCTTTGTATTTTTATATATTATTGTTCAAAAAAATACTATATACATCCAATCAAACCCCATGTGGTTCATTAATGATAAAAAAATCATTAGATAAGTCTTTTTGTAGAACCTTAGATATCTAATAACAAAATATCAATTAATAATATAATATTTGTTTTAAGAAAACTTTTATGTTAATTTTTCCACTATTTGGTATTTTGTTCTTCAAAATTCATAACTGCATTATTAATTTATCGAAAATTCATCTAAACAACCATAATATAACATATTAACCTATAAAAATAGTGGTTTTCCAAAAAAGTCTCAAATTACATGTATTTGGATATTCATTATATTAATTATTTTAATATTTCATTAATTTGGTATTTACTGCATCATCATTCTATCATAAATAAATTAAATTATTTAAAGTCTAAAAAATAAAAATAAAATACAATTATGTTGGAAATATTTTTACATTTCTAATGAATATTTTTAGTATAATTTCTCTTATGTTTATCCCAATATTTAAAATTTTTAATTTATCAAACATTGATTTTAACTCTTTTAACTCTTCTTTGAATTAAATAATAATAAATGTACAAATCTAATCCAACTGGACCAAAGAGGTTCATATTTTTTAATAAAGTTATTTTTGTCTAATTATACTTATCCAATATAATTAGGTCATGTGTTTGGATAATAATAATATCATTGTTAACTTTAATTACCATATTTACTTTTAACTCTGGTAAATAAAAGTTAAAAGTTACTATTCAAATAAAATATTTTTTTCTTATTGAACCATATTTTACTCCTTGATATTAACTGTATAACTTGGAGTTTATAAATTCACCTCAAATAAGTGGTAAAATTATTTTTTCTATAAATTTGCAAATGCTCCTAGGAGGTGGGTAAAAGATGGTGAAAAGTTCCATAAAATTATATATATATATATATAATATTACGAAAAATTGAATCCAATGAATTACATTGAACATATATAGGTATTATGTATCTATTTTGACCTAAAATAAATTTAAATAAAATAATTAATCATTTAAAGAAAAGTTTAGTTTAAACTTTAACTCTGTGTTTTTTTTAATATTCATCAATAATTGTATGTTTTCAGAAGAATACAAAAAAATCAACATAATCTAATTTCGATATTTTGAATCCAAAAATGAAATCCATTTTAACAGATAAAATATATAAAATTTCATAATGTGGGTGTTACTATTCATAACGGCTAGTTTCACTGGTCGTGAAGTGCTAGAACCTCGATGTTACATACAATGTAAGCTATTACATTATTCAAAGGGAAACATACCATGAAATCTTTGGGTGTTACAACATTTGATTTTTTCAAAAAAAATCTTATTAATAAGTTATAAAGCTATGTAAAAAAGGTCATATGGAGTAAAAATATAGGTTTCTGTGTAAAAAAATAGTAATTGAAATTGAATATATGAACATGGAAGAGAAGAATTAATATTTATAGATGTTGATAGAGGTCATTAATCAAATGTATATAAATGATCAATGTATAATTCATTCCCATAATAATATAAACAAGTAACAATTTAAAATTCCATTTTTCAAAATATATTAATATATTGGGATATAAAAACTTCAATATATTTTTCCAAGAGTTAATGAATTTCATTAATATATGGTTACCTTCCTGACCCAGGTGCCACACACCATTGTGGTGTCCTTGTTCAATACGTGATCTAAAGCGTATTCTCCAATATTCCAGAGGATACTGAATTTTGTTGAGGGTATTATTATTTGATCGCGAGGGACTATTCATTATTTAATTAGAGTGATACACTAATTTTGATTATTGAAAAAAATCCAAAATAACATATATCCATAGAAAATCCAATATCTCTTGGTAATTATAACATGAAATACAATGTATACCAAAAAATGGAAAATGCAATTCTAATGTACATGTCATGTATCAAATAATGGAAACTCAAAAGATAGCCATTGAAGACTCTCAAGAGTGTCATGACCCATGCTAGGTTCCTTAAAAAATGATCCATCCGCAAATAATCTAACAAACATGGGGCCTCATCCCTTAACATGTCATTGAATATTGTAATATAATTGAGTAAATATCAAAAATATTGAGTGTCATGTGACTTCATCCAGCCGACAACCACCAATTGGTTTTAAACAATATCCATATAAAACAGTGTATGTAGTTATACAAATAATCAAATAAAATGCATAAGTAAATAGTCATTACATAATCGATTATTCTATACCTATCCACATTAAAAATATGCTTATTAAGGACAATAGTACCATAATTCCTAATTTAGAACATGCCCGATCCTGTACTATTCTTAGGTAATATCATTTATTTGAACCTTCTTCAAATAATGCTAGTGAATGATGTATTCAATGGTGATATCATATCAAACTACATGTTTTGGATCATACCAGAGCCTGATGTATTCTCATGTGAGGTTATATATGGGAGTGAAATTATCAGGATTCTTTTGTTTATATACTTGATTTCCCATTTTACCAACATTAAATTAACTCCCCAATTCCGATATTACCACTCAAACATAACCCAAAATAATATCCATTTCTCCTTCTTTTATTCATAGGTACAATGGCCATGATACCATTTATACTTCCCAATTGAATAACCATGTTCACATTCCTTCACTCCCTTGAAAAATTTACATGTTACGACTTATACTTCTCAATTGAATGGTCGTGTTACTATTCCTTTACTCACAAGTAAATATATGTGTTCCCATTCATACCTATCACATTATAATGACCATGTTCCCATTCGTTTGCACATAACAAATTTTAAAATTAATTATCAACACAAATTCAATTAATAAATAAATAATAATACAATAAAAACTATTAATTTTTTTAAAAAACAATTAAATATTCTCATAAATATCATTAAATAAATTTAAAATTATATTTTTCTCAATAATTAATTTAAATAATTTAATAATTAATTAATAACATCAATATCATTAATTAACACAAAAATTATATATTTGAATAAATTTCATTTAGTTAATTTTACTATTAACTAATCACATTAATACCATTATTTATTTAAAAAATTATTTTATCAAATCACATAATTAATTCAACAATTAATTATTTAAATTTATAATCTACAAACATCATTATAAATTAATTAATTACTTATCTCCAATCAAGGGAGTCAATATCTAAAACATAATTCATTAATTAATTACCTTAAATCAATAGAATATATATATCCTAATTAAATATAAAATTTTTCAGAATCAATAATCTATATATCTCATTATTAATTAAATAATTAATAATACCAAACAATAATCTTAAAAATTCATCCATATATTATTTCATAAATTAATATTTTTCATCACTCCCATAAATTATTTTATAATATCTAACTCCATAAAATAATTCACAAATTAATTAATCCCACCAATGGATCCATAGGTACTCCATACTACGATACAACATGCCCCAATAAGTTACCATATTAATTATTTAAATGTTTCATGATCTAAAAAACCTATATCTAAATATAGATCTAACTGCGGGTTATAATCCCTCTTCTTTTTAAAATTATGAGATGATAAAAAAGGGAAACTAAATGGAAGAACCACTTACATGGGGTAGTGTCAATCTTCAATGTGCCATTCGATTCTCTATGATTAGAGGTCTAGAGGTACTATTATCTCTCTGTAGGGTGCCAAAATCCCGAAAATGATGAACTGGTCAATGGGGGTAGAATTGGGATAATTATTGTGGTTTATGTAAATAAAAGTTTAATTTTTTGGATAAAATTATTGCTGAGAATGGTTCTTTTGGAAGGGGTGAATGGTTTCCCATAACCATGAACCACTTTTAGGGGTACATGACATCTCATAAGATGGTTCCCAGTTTGATAGACCATGCTCAAGCCATAATAAACCAATTCCTTTGGGTTTTCAAGGTTTTCAGGATTTGGAAAGCATAGTGTGGGAAACCAATGTCCCAACAATGCAGTACCCATCCTTCCTCACAAATATCCAATCTTCCCCCAAACACACATCCATTGTAACCCATAAAAGTTATTATCAAATCAAGGTAAAATAAAACATCTAGATAAGCACAATTCATCTCATGAATAAGACAGGATCTTAAAGTCTTCCCACCTTATAATTTCCATCATTGAGTTGTACTCCCGTGAAACCCTAAGATCCCAAGTCAAATGTATTTGGTTAGTGACCCCATATTGTAGCTTCCATCTCTCATGTTTCCTACTGACCACGTCCATATTTATATTGTATATGAACTATGGGTATGAAAATTTCCTGCAACACTGTCTCACATAGGTCCCTCATATATATCTTATTCACTACAAAAGATGTATCAGTATCAAGGTCAGTTTTCATCAATTACCAGACACATTTCCCAACTCACCATTCTTAAAAACCAAAAGAACACCATCAAATATTGTTATTGATTCATTCTATCAACAACTGATAAGAAAAAACATATAATCATGACTTCTATGGGAAACCTTTCATTTCCATGATGAACATAATAAATAACGTTTTTTGTTCCTCCTTAGAATTACATTACAACAACTTCAAATCCCATGTCATTTCTCCACGATCATTATAAATAAATGTATCACCCAGACATTGGAGCATCATTATCCCCACTTATAATGCAACAAAACCCCCATAGTATTCATTGAAATCTGGTATATCCTTAGATCATGATACTTAAACTAGGTATGATATACATTTATCATCCAGGAATACAAACACAGCTTCCTATGAACAAGCTGTAAATGGCCCCATATCCAACCAAGATTATTTTACATATCACAGAATAAATCTAATTATTTCATAGAGTACCCGACAAGATGTTAATATATGGGACCTGAATCTCACTAATTAGTAGTAAATTAATAATTCATCGATTGTTGCCACCACAATTCATTAATTTCATATATTACTTCCCAATATGGAAATAACTTCTCTTTTCAAAAGTCTCATGACTCCATGCTCACCAAAACCTCACCACATCGATCTAAAACTAGATGGTTCCATGCAGAACTCAAAATCATGTTTTCAAAAAATGGGAATTCTCCCCACACAAATTAGATACATCAAGAGAAAAATAAAAAACCATATTATTAATAATTCAAAATATTACCAATGATACAAGAATGTATTTCAACAAAAGCATAAAAAAATTTCCCCCTTTTTCAAACCACATAGTCAATACTGAGGCACTATCTCTACCCATAACCATCCTACATCTTGATTTTAGTTTAAAATGATAATAATATTATAAATATTCATTTTTTATCATTAATATAACTGTTCATTATTTTCATTCATGATTTTTTAATATTTCTCCATTACATATTAGGAACCTATTTCAATTAATGTTCACAAGAATGGAATAATTGATGTTGTTCAACAAAATACCAAAAATATGTTTTCATGTGCCATCCTAAAATGACGAATGTCATGAAATAATCATTAGTGTCCAATATGATGCATGAAAACTCAACTCTCATGCAATTCTGGGCCATGACTCAATTTTCATGAAATCATAGAAACTAAATTTTCATCGTACCCCTCGTGATGCACCAAAAGAGAAATGGAACATCAACTTTTATAAAAAACAAAATTAACAACAATACTTCCATGGAAACTTGGATTCACCCCTATAAAAAGGGTATCTACTCCCATGAACGAGATCATATGCAACGAACAAGTATTCCTAGTATATTTAATACCTTTTCAAAATAGTAAGACAATAGAAAAATAAAATAAATATTTGTACTGATCCCACATAGTAATGTACCGTCACAAGTTCCATTCAACGGTGCCCCGAGTCAGTTTTTTACATGACCTAAAGAGTTAATGCATGAATTATAGAGGATTTTGACATCTATATGTTTTATGATAAGTTGAACATGGGGAGAATATACTCTATTTTATCAGATAAATACTCTAGGTGAAATAAATTAACAATTGTGATAAAAAATATGGACATAAAAATTTAAATATCTCATGTTATCCAATGTAGGAAATACAACATCACACTACAATAGAAAACATATTATAATATTTTATATGTCATGTGTCTAAAATGATAACTCAAAATAATGAAACTGATGAATCCCAAGCAGTTCCAAAATCTTCTCTGGTTCACTCATCCATATTTCATCCCCAAATTAGCTATCTAACATGGAGCCTTTTCCCTTAACCTATAATTCAATCATGTTATGTATTTTTGAAATGATCATGCCAGATGAATAGGTTGTGAGTAGGAACTAGTAAACCACCACAGACAATTTATATAATAATATTTCATCAAAACACTGTATTCAATTGTATAAATAAGTAATAAAAATGCATTTGTAAGTAGTATCATGTTAGGGTTTTATCATTAGGTCATCACATTAACTCTACGGTTCTTGCGGAAACCCATAGCTCAATACATTCTTATAATCATTATAGATCCCTATGTGTTGGAAGATAATATCATATCTTAATATATGCATCAGCTCAATGTAGAGCCTGATGTATTCAACGGTGACACATTATCTCAACACCATCTTCGGCTCATGTCGGTGCTCAATGTATTCTCAATGATTTCATGTGTCAATGTTCATTTTAACCATTAATTAATTATTTAATGATTTATCATGATACCATCATTAAATTATCTATATAATTCCTAGGTTAAAACTCAAACATCATACAACATAAATACCATGTTCAAATACTTTTATTCACAAATACAATGATAGTGTCACCATTTATATTTCAAAAACGAATGACCATGATCCCATTATTATACTCACATTTAGAATTTCCATGTTAAAATTTATTCTTCTCAATTGAATGAACATTTTCCCAATCACTTTCTCATAATTGATTGACCATGTTTCCATTATTATACGAATTAATAATTCCATACATAATTATGAACATAAATTTCATTACTAATTCAAAAATTACATATATAGAACTATTCCATTTTTATCACTACAATTAAATAATCATATAAAAAACAATAATTAGTTCAAAAATTAATTAGAAAAACTATTTTATTTATTTCATTCAATAATTAACCAATCACATCAACAAAATTAATTAATTCACTAAGGAATTAATCAGACCAATTCATTTAGTTAAATCAATAGTGACCTAATCAGATCAATATAATTAATTAGATCACGAATTAATTAATCTCCTCCAAAATTAATTAAAAACTTATTTTTTTAATTCACTATCTTAATATATCAAAATTAATTCATCAACTAATTATCTTAAATCAATAGTCTCGATGTCTAATAATTAATTCATCAATTAATTATCTAAAATAATTAAAATAAATATTTCATAATTAGTTCTACTATTGATGCAAATAAAATATATTAATATCTCTTAATTAGTTGAACATTTAATGATTCAAAGCAATAATATAATCATATCATCCATCAATTATTTAATCAATTAATTATTCGCATCAATCACATAAATTAAATCATTTTAAGTAATCATATCAAAGTCCTTAAATTATTTTGAAAATTAAATAATCCCATCAATCCTGTTATTTAATTTTTCCAATACATAATCTCATTTCTACTCAGTAATTAATTCATAAATTAATTAATCCATTTATTTAAATCAACCGCTAAAAAATCAAACTAATACCATTAATTAATATGATAACTAAATAAGTCCATTATATAATTAAAAAATTAAATGAGCACATATCTCTAACAGATTAATAGATCAATTAATTAACCCCATTATATAATTTAATAATAAAACAATCCAATAGGTACCACTATAAAATTAATTAATTAATTAATCCCTTAATTTAATTGAACAATTAAATAATAACATAACTACGATTAATTAATTTATCAATTCATTAATCCTCTAATTTACATCAACAATTAATTAATCACATAACTCCCACTAATTAATTGGTAAACTAATTAATACAAGAATTTTATTTATTTGTTAAATGATCACATAACTCCAATTAATGAATTCATAAATTAATTAATGGATTTATTTAATTCAACAATTAGATAATCACATAACTCATATTATGAAATTATTTATTTACATAATTAGATAATTTAATTCATCAATAGAATAATCCCATAACATTAATTAATTAATTATTCAAATATTTAATCCATTCATTTATTAAATCAATTAAATAATAAAACAAATCCCATTAATTAATTCATCAATTTATTAATATAACTCATTTAATTGAATAAACAAAATAATATCCATTAATTATTCTATAAACTAATTAATGTGACTCATTTAATGTGATTAAAACCGTAATCCCCATTAATTACTTTGATAATAAATTTATCTAAATAAAAAATCATAATGTTATATCCATTAATTATTTCCCAAATTCAATACTCAAAATCATTCCAATAAATTATTTCTACAATTAATTAATCACATTCAATCTCATTAATTAATTTACCTATTTATTATTCATGTCAACTAAATTAATTAACTACAAAATTAATTAATCTAACTTAATACTTTCAAATTAATTTGCTAATTAACTGTTCACACCCATTTAATTAATTAAATCCATAGTTAATTAATCAAATTCAATTTCCCTAATTAATTCACCAATTAATTAATATATATTAATCAATTCAATATCCCCAATTAATTCAATATTTAATTTTTATGAATCCATCTCATTATAAATTTATAATGATTTATTCTTGATTTAAATCCCTAATAAAAAAATTGGAACATTCCCCTTAACTAAATAATTCAAAATATTATATATTTTATCCATGAATAAAACTCATAAACATGTTATAGAAATTCGAAAATTATATACACATAAATGTAACCAAGAAATTGGTATTTTGATTTAAGACCAACTACTACAATGAATGGGATGAAAAATGATCAACAATGGAAAACCCCAATTACTGTGGAATAATGAATTTGAATGATATCTTGATTCTATTCTGAGATCAAATATTTAAATGAATCACATTCTAACTATCATATAAAAAAATATAGACCCAATTACTTGTTTAAATCCATCATTTATTTTTAAATATGAGATTATTTTAAAAAAGAATCTAACAGGGATGAACCACTTACTCGAGGAGGTGTAAATCTTCATTCTACCATTCAGTTGGCCAATAAATTGGTCTTAGAGGTATTGGATTCTATACACAAGTCACCAAGATCATGTATTGTTGTATATAATAGATGGGGGTTTAAATTAGTATTAAAATTTGGTTCGAGTAACTAACATTCTAATTATTTGATTTAAATTAATTCACAGGCATGGTTTCTCAATAAAGGGCTCATTGTGACCACTAAAATTTCCTGTTAACCATGCACCTTCTCTAGAGGGGGTATACAATTTATAATAAGAGTGGGAATAGTTGGGAAAACCATGGTACATTCATTTTAATCCCATTATATTAGGTTTTCATGGTTTACTGGGATGTTATTAATGCTTTTTGGAAAACATTCACTAACCATGCACTTCCCATCCATCGTAAATTTATTTCAAATTTTCACTAAAAACACCCTAGTTATAACCCAAAAAAGATAATCTCAAATATTTTAAAATTAATAAATCAAAACAGGCATGGGAAATATATAGAGGAGTATTGTATCATGAAATTATAGAATAACATTTTATTAATTTACTCATAATTATATATTGAACCATTTAATTTGAAAAAATTGAATTGTTTTCTATAAATTTTCTAATTACCATTTAGTTTCATTCTTCAATAATTTTAATGCCAATAGAAATTTTAATGATTGAATCACCTTTAATGTATCACTAGATTAGTAATTCATTCCACCATTCCATAGAAATTTATAATAACCATAATCTTTATCACATCTAATAAAAAACACCAAAGGATCTTCATAATTTGTTCCATATAAATGATACGATAATAGTCAATTAAATTATTTTCATCTAAATTTGGAGATGAAATTTATTTGTATAAAAATCACTTAATCAATAGAAAATTAAATACAAAATAAAATTGAAAATATAATGATTCCATTAATCTCACATTCCAAATACATAAAAACCTTGTTAATCATAAAACGTTAGTGAAAAAATAAATATATGAAAACATAAAATAATTTGTTGTTGGGTATATTCCATACATCCATATAAGAAGTAAACACAAGCAAGAATATCATAAGCCATTAGGTGACAATGAAAGTTCATGGTCAGCAATAATATCCATTAAATACATGATTGCCATTATTATATTTAAATAGACCACATATTATTCATTTTATTCCATTAATCATGTGTATTCCATAAGATGAAATTTCTACTAATTGAAGTTTCTCAGAACCACACAACAAATTGATTCAAATAATAAATGAAATACTAAAACAATACAATCCATATATATATTATTTTTTTATATTAATGATTTAATTGATTAAAATAATCCTATAACATAACATTATATTCCATTAACAAGAACATTAATAAGAAAAAATTTATTGTAGTTATAGAATAATATTGAAATTTACCCCACATATTATTTGTAGGTATATTAGCATGATATTTATAGAATTTTTTTGTGTATTGTTCCATCCCCATTCATTAAGAGAATTTAGAACATGAAAATTCATTCTTTCCCCTCAAATAATTAACATGGTGGAATATTTCACCATACTTTAATTAAATAAATATTTATATTATGAATATACCATGGTGTTTCCTTCGATATGTATAACTAGTTGGAAATTGATTAATTAACTTTTACTGTTTATCTATCTTATTTTCCCCAATTACATTCTTCAGTTATATAAATTCAAATTCATAAGATATAGGTAAATACATATCAATATTGATATCACACGATATTATATATTGATATAATTACAATTATTTCAATATAAGTGACCTTAAAATGATTATGATAATCGCATCAATTAAATAGTCCACTATTTTATTTGGATTATGTATGTTTTCCGTATAATACATTTTTATACATGTAATTTTTTCTTTATAAATATTTATATTTTCATCATTAATTTTTCAGAGACATTGAAATTGTATATCTATATATGTAAATTTCTCAAATGAAAAATATTTTTCCAATTAAATACATTAAAATACTTCACCATTATTGTTTGTACTTCAACACCATTGCTATTTATTTAATTTAATGTAAAACATTGATATTTATATCGAGATACAAAATAATCTATGATAAAAACTATCTCTCATTCAGTAGATACAAAGGGAAAACAAATCATCTCTAATTAGCATCAACCATACTGAACTAAAAATAAATTTGTAGTCCCATTGAATGAGGGATGTTACTCATTCCTAATGTGTTCTAAAAAATTTATTCCACATTGAAGAAAATTAATAAACTATATATAGGGTTGATTATTACATATAACTTGTGTCAGCTACCCCAATTTGTTAATAATTTGATCTAGTATATCCATCTCCAACATCATTATCTTTCATAGGGGGAATCCATACATGGGATATGGGCATTGATATGGCTTATATTCCATTCATTATAATCAATATTTAAAAAATTTAATACCCTAGATTAGAAATTAGCATTTTGAATAAAATTTATAATCCCAACGGTTTTGAACACATACCATTAATAAAATAATTTGGTATAGATAATCTCAAAATAAAATACATTTTATATTAATGGATATATTTATTTTAAAATCATTTATAGTTTTTTTATTAACATATGATTTTTACTAACCATATATATTATGATTCTAAAACCACGAGTGCAGTAGAGATATTGTTTTTAACCTGGAGATGATTAAGAAAACCCCAATGCACCCTTCTCAGAGTTATTAACCCTTTTAAATCTATTATAAAATGGCATCCACCTGTAGTATCCAAAAATTAATGTATTTCAATAAAATAGTTGTAACAGCACAAGCATCCATGGTATGTTTCTCTTTGAAAAATACAATAGTTTTCACTATATGAAACTTCGAGTTCCAGCACACCACAACCAATCAAACTGGATGATAAGAATATTAATACCCACTTTTTTAATTTTTATAATTTTTTTTCAAAATGGGATTCATTTTTGGATTCATAATATCAAAATTATCATATGGTGATTTTGTTGTATTTTTCTAAAAACATTCCATTTTTTATGTATAGTGAAAACACCACATTATTGATTCAAATCGACTTTTCATTTTAAAAATTATTTATTTTATTTAAATTTATTTTAAGACCAAATATATTCATAATACCTATATTAGTTCAATGTAATTTATTGGAGTCATTTTATAATAAGAACAGATGTATATAATTTTATTGAACTTTATAACGCCTTTTACTCATCATCTAAGAACATTTGTAAATTTGCATAAAACATAATTTTACAGAATCTATGAATTGAATTTTAAAATTCCCAGGGACATGGTTGAAATTTTTAATTACAATGTTGATCTATAAGATGAAAATAATTTTTGGTGAATTGTACCTTTTGAATTTCATTTACCACTGTCAAAAGTATATATGGTAATTTAAGGTAAAAATGTTATTATAATAACCTTTAAACGTGACATAATTCTATTAGATAAGTGTATTTCCACCAAAAAAACCTTAGGAATAATTTTTTTTCCTATTTTATCCACTTTCATTAGATTAGGACATTTATTAGAGTTTATTTAAAGAAGAGTTAAATGTGTTAAATTAAAATTTTAATAAATTAAAAAAAATTAATATAGAGTTATACATAAGATAAATTCAACTATAATTAATCAATAGAAATCTAAAAAAATTCCTTTAATAATTGTATTTAATTTATAATATTTAGACATTATAAAATAAAAATTATGTATGACACAATGATAATGCATTAATTACATTATTCATGAATGATTAAAATAATTGATATTATAAATTTCTAAATAAATATAAATGATACATTTGACGCATTGCACTAATATTAAAACAATACTATATTATTTATTGATATAATATACCTAAACTTCTATGGTTCTTTCAAAATAAATATATAAGGTTATATATGTCAATAGTGAAAAACTTGGAATTATATTGTCTTCTTATAGTATGTTTATTAACCATTTATTATAAAAATACAAGAATACATGGTAAATGATAAACTATTTAACTAAGAGTTAAATATAAATTATAATCTTAATATAGCGAGCTAAACCTATTTGAAAAATATTTTTTTAGAGATTATCTACCTGTACCCACCTTATCCTCAAAATAAAACCTTTTGGAGACATTATAAAATGAATATGATTGTATAATAAATTAATATTCCAGGATTTTAATAAAGTAACCTTCACCTCTCTTTTAAAAGAGTACTTACCCTTCTCTCAAAATCACACCTACAATGGAATTTGGCATGGCCAAAAACTACTCCAATATCTTCCCAACTACAATAAATTTAACCTTGATGCCTTACTCTGATCATAATTAAACCTCAGAATCCATTTTGATCAAATCAAAATAATGCTTCCAAAGAAGAGCTAATTATTTCATCACCTCTTTCAACATTATTTTCTTCTTCCACTTCCTCATTTAGTTTTTCAAAACCAAAATAAAATATAATGTACCTTCTACATACTGTGATGATATTATAAATATTTTACGACCATATTCACTATTCTCTCTATCCTATGAATGAAAAATTCACCATTCGTGTGTGCGTATAGCTTACTGTCTTCAGGTCATGGTGTCGTTTGTTATTCAACACATCATTATTTTTATGGTTATAATAATGAATATAATTGATATAAATATTAAATTCAATATATTAATGATTCTATATATAGGATGTACCGTCCAATTACATATGATTTCACCATCAACATAATGGTATTGTTGCTTGTGCATATGTACGAATTACCATCTCCATGAACGTGTTGAAATTTATTCCCCATCATAACCATTCATGAATAATTATCATTTTTTTATTGAAAATACTGACTAAGAACATAATATAGTTCTATATATGAATCAAATACATCCTATCCATTAAAAACATGACTTATGTAACCAATCATATAATGGAAAATGAATCATTTAAAACCCAAAAAAACTATACTACTAAAATATTATTAACAAAAAATACAAGATCTTATGTAATATCATATATGTGTATATGTTTATTATATAATTTAATAATTATTATTTAACTACTATATAGGAGGAAAATATTCCTTAAACCAAGGAAACAAACTAGGTAAGGGTAAATGTTACAATCAATTTGTTATCCAAGGCTGTTTATACATGAGTATCTACTAAGACCTCTTTATTATCCACATACATGATTCACAAAAATGTTTTCCAAAAAAAATAATATTGTCGAGAATATGGTTTATGGTCATTTATAACCTTTTTAGATTTTATAAAATAATTTTATTGAAATCATTCCTTCATTTTCCAAACAAGGTACTTTATGACATTTTTTAGAAATTACGGTAAGAATGTTTTTTAACTTATAAGGAGGGTACTATTATTTTACACCATTATAAATCCTTAGAAGCTCCGCTTCTAAGTTTATAATAATATTTTCTAAATAAATGTTTTCCTATATAATTAAGTGAATTTTAAATGATTTAAAAATAAAAAGATATATATCTCTCAAATAGATTATATTTAATATATGTCACCATCATTTGATGGATATTTTATTTTCATGGTGTTGATTTATTATGATACAATATTCTATATTTTATGGATGGTTTTGTAATAGGTTTAACATTGGATGTGTTATTTGTATACCATTCATTGATTATGGTTAAAGTATTAAAAATACCTATACCAGTTTTAATAAAAATGTTTGTATTATGTTTTAACATATTCATATGAATAATGCATTGGGCTTACTAAGTGATAGGAGGATCCCACTATTGCTTCTCAATTCATTTGTAGATGTTATGAGATAAAGTAGCATCTTGGTAGAAGTCCTTGACAAAAACATATTTTTAGTCATGGGACAAGGCCTTGATTATATGGTTATGATTTTCGGAAGTATGCATTCCTTCATTATGAAATTTTCTTTTCATATTACATCTGATTATTCAACTTGTAAAATATCCCTGTCAATAAGTAAACTGGGTTACATGATTTATCATTTCTATATTATGTGGATGTTAATGTTTAGATGGTTTTTTTGTTTTATACATTGCCTTAAATGTTTATGCTTATTTATGATAGTTTCCATTATATTGTTATCCTTATTTAGCATCTGAACACACCCCTTTCTTATGATTTCATTTTCTCAGGATGTTAATAAGTATATTATGATTATCCTACAAGGAATGTACATGGATATGAGTTTTTTCAAAGGGTACACAATGTTGATTTTTTTATTTCATGTTGTAATGTAAAACTTTTTTATTTATTAATACATCCAAGGATAATACACTAATCGGTTTTTAGAGACATTATCTACTCTGATCATTGTAATGTTACGTAATAATGTACTAACTCTGGGTAACTAGGGTCGGGGAGTTACTATTGGTATCAGAGAATGTTTATTACAAACCATGGAAGACAGATTTAGAAAAAAATGATTACAGAACATTACAATAATTTAGACTTTTAATATTATTATAGAATATCATTATATAATTTTATATATATATATATATATATATATTTTATTTTATAGGAAATAAATCCCTATCGGGATATGAGCTGGTGGAGGCAGCTTAGGCATAGATGAACCTAGGAGTGAAAACATTGATAAAAAGTTTCAAGCTTAACCCAAGGTATGCTGGTAGATAACAATGGGAATTGCTGCACTCTTGGGTACGAAACTCCCAGTGGATATTTATAACATAATTCACATTTTCATTACAAACCACTATGAAGGATTTATGACTAAATACCTCCTCAAATTTTTTCTTATTATTATGGATTATACACATAAACTATTCAATTTATGTTAGGTATTTTAGTAGTTTGAAATAATTGTTGTGATTCAAAAAATATTCATGTTTAAGCCATTATTTAGAAATGAAACCTAGTAAATGGAATGAGAACTATATCAACACATGTAATTTATGTAGATATTTTCCTCCTACTAAAGATCATTATAGTGGATCTGGTGATGCAACTGGTGCTGAAAAACTTATTACACTACTGGGAAAAATCACTCTGGTAATGGATAATAACTTTACCTGCATGGATCACCCAGATCCAAAATGTGTAAGATCAATGTTAGACATATTAATGAGCCAACAACCAACAACATTCAATGGGACTACAATTCCATTTATATTTGGGAAATGTATATATTCCTTATATAAAACATTTCAGGATTTCAGAGTAGAGAAAGGGATAAATTTATAATGGATATTTATCAACACATGATAGATGCATATCAATGGTTGTCATTAATTCATAACTCAAAGGAGGTTGAAAAGGTATAAAATATTGAATGGAGTGTGTTTTTAGGGATTTTCATAGAAATATTCTTTCCTCATGACCATCGAGAGGATACATAAATATAATTTCTATGCCTGAGGAAAATTGAGGAACGGAATGTCGCAAAGTGTGAGGTTAACTTTACCAGGATAGCATGGAATCCAAAAGATTATATACACAACCCAGGGAGTATGATTGATCAATTATTTAATTGGTTAAAACCATTTCCCTATTGAGAATTAGTCTCACAATCCTTCTCATTATATGAATATATTTTCAGATGTGATATAAATAGTGAAAATGAATTCTCTATGTCTTACGACATTAAAGAAGATAAAGAGAAGAGGAGACATATTGAACAGTCATGAAATGGAAATAAGGGGAATAAAAGAAAAGATGAATTTCCATCATGTAGTAAATGTGGTAAAAACCCCCTAGTTCATGCCTGTAGGGAATGTGAGTCTGTTACATGTGTGGTGAAAAAGGCCAAAAAATTCATGACTATAAGGGAAAGGAAGCGGGTGTCAATTTTGAATGCTACAATTGTAGGGAAATGGGGAATTATGCAAAAGAATTTCCTATTTGTTGTGTGAAATGACCTCATAAAATGAGAATGGGGCAAGGACAATCTTTTGTGTTCAATACTGCTGAGTTTGAAGCACAGAATGATGTGGTTGCGGGAAATTTAATGGTTTCTTAAAATTTAGGCAATGCATTATTTTATTTGGGATCATCTCATAGTTTCATATCTTCCCAGTTTGCTATGAAAATAATATTTCTCCAATTTTATTTAATAAGGGAGTTTCCAGTCAAAACTCGTAAGGGACGTATCATTCCAACCAAGTGTTGTGAATAAAATTTCATTAGGGCATATAAATTTTTTATCTATTGATCACATCATCATACCCATGATTGAATTTTATATATTCTTTAGTATGGACTTACAATCTTACCATGAATTGAAAATTAGTTGTAAGAAGAAGGTGGTAAATTTTTTTAAATATGATAATGAATACCTTATCTTTAGAGCAGAAATGTCACCATTTGATTATTATATAGATCAACACCCAATAGCTCTACTAAATTCAATTATTAGGGAGGAAGAGAGTGAAATATGAATGGATGTGGAATGTAATGTTCAAATAAAGAAAGTACCTATCATACATGAATATATTCATGTGTTTCCACAATATCAACCTGGACATCCTAAAGAACATGATATTGAATTTTCCATTGTTATAATTACTGGTTCAAGGACCATATTGAAGATCCATTATAGAATGGAAACTGTGTAATTAGTGGATCTAAATAAATAACTAGATGAATTGAGTAAAAATGATTTATTATCCCTTGTTTTTATCCATGGGGAGCACTTATTCTTATTGTTCAGATGAAATATGGATATATGAGGTGGTTCATTGACTACTGGGAGATAAATTCTATAATAATAAAGAGCATTTATCCCATACCTCTCAATAAAGATTCATTTGATAAATTTCATGGAGCTCAATATTTTTAATGATTGAACTTCAATATGGATATAACTAGTTTTGTGTGAAGAAGAAAGACATTCAAGAAACCACATTTCGATCCAGGTATGGGCATTATGAGTTTACATTAATTCTTTTTTGTCTGAATAATGCACTATATATATTCATGGATCTAACAAATAAGGTTTTAATGGAATATATTTATGAATTTCTAGTGGTATTTTTTGATGATATATCAGTATACACAAAAAAGCTATGAATATCTTGAATATCAGTTTCACACTATTACAAAAACCCTCAAAAGAAATGAATTATTTGGGATGTTTAGAAAGTTTGAATGTTGCCTTAAAGAAATATCATTTCTTGTACATATTGTCTCTACGGATGGAATCTCTATTTTTAATTTAAAGACCAATGAAATCCATGAATATCCAACACCGACATGTATAACCTAGGGACACAGTTTTATTGGTTTTGAGGTTTTTATCGGCATTTTGAATACAATATTTAATAATTGGCTAACCCATTAACCATGATCACACTTATATAGGATAAATATGTTTGAAAAAAAGTCTGTGAAGAAGTTTTTGAATAACTAATGAGAATATTAGTCAATTCTCTTATATTAAAACTACAATCAAGGAATGAAGAGTTTGTTATTTATTGTGATGCTTCAAAAAAAGAACATGGTTGCATCCTTATGATGAATGATGAAGTTATGGTCTATTCAACATGATAGCTAAATATTCCTAAAAAAACTATGACACTCATGAGCGTGAGTTAGCAGCAGTAATCATTACCTTGAAAATAAGGAGACACTATCTCTATGGTGAAAAATTTGAGATATAAAACAATAACATGAGTTTGGAGAATATTTTATCACAAAAAAACACAACCTGAGGCACAGACGATGTCTTGATCTACGCATAGATTAAGATTGAATTATTTACTACCAACTAGAGAAGGAAAATAAGTTGGATGATAATTTTAACAGATAGGATAGTGGAGTTTTGAACAAGATGTGATTTTAAAGGGATCCTATGATGATGGATCTAGTAATGATGGATATCGGAATAATCATGGATGGTGAAACATCATTACATTTTCAAATGGATTTGAAACAATATTTTCTTGAAAAGATAAAATATTCTTTGACTAATGAAGAGAAGATTCAAATGAATATTAATGATATGAATGATGGGATATTGATTGAAATTGTAAATGAAGATGTAATTTTGATTTTTAGGAAGAGACATTGTGTAACTATCATACCTGATCTATTATGGGAATTTATATATGATTCTCATAGCTTTAGTTTCTCAATACAACCTAGAATCAATATGATGTATAGATATTTGAAGGGACATTTTTTTGGGACAACATGTAATTGGAGATTACTGACTATTGGTTAATATATATAGTGTTTCAACAGGTGATGGCAGGAAGACAACATCATAGAGGAGTCATGTAACCTATTATGATACTTGAGTGGATATTAGATGATATTACGATGGAATTTTTCAGGGGATTACCAAATAAGCTTATAATAAATGATGAAATGTGGGTTATTGTTGATCTTTTTATGGAGGCATCACATTTTCATGTTATTAGAGAATATTTCCCACTGAAAAGTTTATGAATACTATATATTAATGACATTGTAAGTCTTAATGGAGTACACCTCTCAATTGTTTCTGATTCTGATCCCCATTTTACCTCAAGATTCCAGAAATGTCTTCATAAGGCCTTGGATATTGAACTTTGATTGAGCACTACCTACCACTCTCAATATGATGGAAAATCAGAATGGAATATTCAATTCTTAGAAGACATGTTGAGGTATTTCTACCATGAAATTCATGGTATGTGGGATTATAATTTACCACTAGTTGAATTTTTATATAACAATAAAATCCATTCATGTATTCATATTTCACCATATGAAGAGTTATATGGAAAAAGATGTCACACACCAACTTGTTGGGATGATGTTTGTGAAAATAATGCGTAGGCCCATAACATGTTAAGGAAACAATAAAAAAAGTCAAGATTATCCAAAAACACATCATATAAACTCAATGTAGGAAAAATACCTATGCTAATAACATAATTAAGGATTTTGAATTTCAAGTAGGAGATCATGTTTTTTGAATTTATCTCCGTGGAAGGGTGTTATATGATTTAGTAAAGAGTGTAAAGTATGTTACTGGTATGTCAGACCTTTCGAAATACTATAATGAATTGGAGTAGTATCATATCATTTGATAATTCCTCCAAGTCACTCCAATGTTCATGATTTGTTCCACATGACACTGTTTAGAAAATACATGCATGACCCAACACAAGTACTCACTTATTTTGAAATATATTTTGGAACTTTATCTATCTTATTGTGAAGAGCTTGTCATGATTCTTGATACCAGAGAACAAGTATTGAGAAACTGGATGAATTTTCTGGTAAATGTTCAATGGAGAAACCATAAGATGTAATAGAAAACATGGTATCCCGAGGTACTTACAATTAAAAACCACCTGAATCATTTTATGCAGTAATATTCTAAAAATTTATAGGATGATATTATTAGAAGGTGGGAAGAATGAAACCCCATAAGCTTCCACAATAAATTTCACTTTGAATAATACAATATATTGCATTGTACGTAACATTGATTTCTAGCACACCATGACCAATAAAACTAGCGGTTATGAATAGTAATGCGAACTTTTGGAAATTTTTTATATTTTATTTTTTAAAATGGACATTATTTTTGGATTCAGAGTATCAAAATAACATTGGGTTTATTTTTTTTATTTTTATAAAAAGATTAAATTTTTGTTAGATAGTAAAAATCATTGTGTTATTTTTTTAAACAAAATTATTATTTAAATAATTATTTATTTTATATCAAATTATTTTACGTCAATGTAGATACATAATTACTATATCAGTTCAATGGAATTCATTGTTGTATTTTTATAATAATATTTGATGAATAAAATTTTATTGAACTTTTCAATGTCATTAACACACCTTCTAGGCCCATTTGAAAATTTTTATAAAACAAAATTGTACTACTTTTATGAATTGAATTTCATAAATCATAGAAACACGGTTGACATCAGTAAGTAATATGTGGTTCAATAAGATGAAAATTATTTTTGATGAATTGTAACTTTTGATTTTATTCACCACAATTAATTTTAAATAGGTTAATTAAAGGTAAAAATGAAATTATAATTACCCTAACACATGTATTAATTCAGTTGGATAAGTGTATTTGGAAAAAAATATACCATTTGAATAAAATATGATCCTCTTTTATCCACTTGGATTAGATTAGGGAATTTATTATATTATATTTAAATAATAGTTAAAAGTTTTACATTCAAAATTTAATGATAAAATCACTTTTAATATAGGGTTATGCATTAGATAAATTATACTATAAATATTAATTACAAATCTAAAATAATTTCCAACATAATGGAATTTTATTTATAATTTTTATACAATATATTATTAAATTTATTTATGACACAATGATGAGGAATTAATTACATTATTAATGAATGATTATAATAATTGATATTATAAATATCAAAATAAATGTAAATTGAGACATTAAATGCATTTTTATAATTTTATAGGTTAAAATGACATGATAATATTTATTTATTTTACTTTTTACAATATATTCATTTCTTGTTGAATTTCAAAAAAAACCAAATACTTAAAAGGATCTTAACAGACATAATTGAATTTTTAAAACAAATAATATATTATTATTTGATAAAAAATTCTGAAAAATATAAGGATCTGAAAAATTATATAGATATGTCTAGATATTTCAATAATTAAACCATTGGGGTTGACATGCCGTTTTATATTATGTTTATAAACCATTTATTATAATACATAAAGAATACATGGTAAAAGATAAACTATTAAACTAAGAGTAAAATCTAAAATATAAGGTTAATATAGTGCCCTAAACATGTATAAAACATATGGGTGAGTGATTTTATAACCATCCCAACTATAGTCTCAAAATAAGTCCTTTATAGCCATTATAAACTGAAAATTATTGTATAATAAATTAATATTACATGATTTTCCTAAAGTGACCCTCACATCTCTTATAAAAGGGTACATCACATTCTCTAAAAATCATACCACCATAGCCATTTGGCTCCACCTAACCCTACTATAATATATTTCCAACTACCCTCTCTTCAATATAGAGGCCTTACATTGATTAGAATCCAACCTAAGGATCCCTTTAGATGAAATCAAATGGAAGCACCTGAAGAAGAGTTAATAATTTTTCCACCACTTTCAATGTTTTTTCTTCATCCAATTCCTCTTTCATTGTTGCTTCCATTCCAAAATAACATCTCTAGTAACTAATATATACTGTGATGTTATTATATATTTGGTATAACCAGATTCATTATTCTTTACATCATATGAATAAAACGTCACCATACGTGCGTACATATGACTTACCGTCTCCACGTCATGGTGTAGTTTTTATTCAACACTTCATTCTTTTGGATGGTTGTAATAATTCGTATAATTGATGTATAAAATGAATATTACATTTTAATTATTTGGTCTAAATTATATAACATCCAATTACATATGATTCCACCATCAACAGAATGGTATTATCGCTCATTCGTACGTATGGATTACTGTATCCATGAATGTGATGAGATTCATTCTCCATTGTAACCATTAAATAATTTTTTCGATATAATGATTAAAAATAATGATTAAGAAGTCAATATCATTTTGGATATGAATAAAATACATCCTATTCATAAAAAAATGACTTACATTACAAAACATATAAATGAAAATGAATCAATTAACACCCAATACAATGATACTACTAAAAAATTATTTTATAAACAATATTAGAATATCATATATAGTATAATATTTATTTATTAGTGTAATTCCTTGGTTACAGAAGCCACCCAGAGGCTCCCCGTACCCATTTGGTAACATGGCCATAAGCACGTTTCCCTGAATGCCAGAGGTTGCTGACTAGCAGCGAGGGCCTTGGGTGTGATAATGGGGAAACTATGCCCTCATTGGAAGATTAACACAACAGAAGATAAACAATCATACAAAAACAGAAGAATTAAAAACCAAACAGTATTAAAAACAAAAAACTGATAGTTAAAAATGGGAGGGAAAATATATAAATGATTCATGATACATATGCGTCTAAGAAAGAAAAAAAACAAGTCACAATGATGAATACAGTACTAAACCAAAGTACAAAAGAGAAATAGATTAGAAACTCCTCAACATCAAAAGCCTCGGCTTCGTCCCATGCTCTCCAGCTCTCGTGTAATCAAGAACATGAAGTAGAATGACTCTTACCATTAACTATACCTGAAACAATATAATCTGTTTGGGCCTAAAATAATATCCCAAACAGGGTGTGAGATAAAAATATCAGTAGGAAACCACCTGAAGATCTGTTCCTATCAGTCAGTGAATATATGATATATGGAAAGTAAAAGTACAGAAAGAGTAACAAGAATTTAATTAGCTACAAATAGTCCACATTATCTAGCATATAATTGAACAAACAAGAAATAAACACCTCAACCAAGTAGAAAAAATAGGTAAGCACCCACATAAGAAAATAAAAAAAATAGGTAACCCTCTGGGTAGTTCTCACAGCATAACACCTATGGTTCAACCTACAAGTACAAGAAACCCTCTAAGAGGCACACATAGTCTCACCCCTCTGGTTCAGCTAAAGAATAGACTCTCTGAGGAAGTACTCACCATCGATTCCCTCTATAGTCATGTATTGTACTAAAGGTAATATAGGGATGTACTCAACGTCTCATTCCCCCATTGGCCCACGTCGAGGAACTAATGACTCTCTGAGGATGCACTCAACGTCAATTCCCCATGTGGTCTCGCATCGTAAACATAAAGACACTATGGAAAATCACTTATGACCATTATACCTATGTTCTACTACACTAGGTTCCCATATCCCTATGTAATGTCATAAATTATCACATTGTAAAACAGCTAATGTATCCTCATGAACAACATGGCAAGCATCTGAATCATCTCATCATGGAAGAAAAGTCATACAATCCAACAAACTAGGGGAATGTAACTAGAAATAATCTAATTGGAAAAACATGCATTGGAAAAGAATTCAAATCATAGTAAATTACCTTATTCACTAATAATAACCTCTACTCAAGATCATAAGAGAAGGATGCAAACAAAACGAGAAAAACAGGACACACGCAATACCCTATTCAAGGGAATTGGTGGAATTTGCACAAAATAATGAAATACATTCTATAGAAAGCCACAAACAACCTACCCTCAATGATAGAAGACTAATATACATGAACCTCGAAGATTGAATATCCTTGGAACATTGTAGATCTAAGAAAATGTCAAAAACGATCATCCCCTAATAACATGAGAAAGAGGGGGAAAGGGAAAGAAGATTTAGGAGAAGGAAGAGCTTACTACTACGGTTCCAACAAAATCTACGGTGGTCGATTCAGGGAATGGATGGAGGCTCAGGAGCTCGTCAAGAATCTGAAACCATACGAAATGCTCTCAGTCGAAGAAGATGGAGAAGAAAGATGATTCTGGTGTTAAGACGCAACCCTAGTGTGTTTAGTAAAAAAACAATGTACATGAAGTGTACTTTAAGAGTACATGACATGTACTAGGCTTTTCTATACTCTGAATTATGTGGCCTCCATGTCACCCTTACATGTCCATGTGTGTGTCCATGACATGGCTAGCGCACGGCATCGAGCAGCAATGAAGTACACAATGTGTACTCAGAAATTACATGGAATGTACATCAAAATTTTATAGATACTCCTCTTTTCTAAAAAACTCTAGAAAAATGAAAAACATAACTTAAAAAAGGTCTGAGTTCTTACAAAATCACCCCTTATATAAATTCATCACTAAATTTCCCTATCGAGGCGTAGAAGAAGAAACCCTGAACAACTCTAGCCACTGCAATAGTACATCAGCATCCCTCTCCTAAGTCTTGTCTTGTACTCACATGTGCTTCCATAGTACCCGTACCAGAGGAACAAGCCAAACATAGAGAACCATTGTACTGTGATTGAAAATCCAGATAGGATGCTCCACAAATGATGCATCTTCTTCGAGCTCAACCTCCTCAGGTTGAAAGACATGAGACGATTCTGAAAAGTAATGTGAGAGCGGAGAAACATGGATGACGTCCAGATTGTCTTGATACCTCTGAGATAACTGTAGCTAATTGGCAATCAGCCCAATTCTATCCAACAACTAAAATGGATAGACATATCATGGGGAAAGTATACACTATCTCCGAATCCTCTTGAGTCCCAACCTTAGTGCGACACATAGTAATATATGATACCAATCCTCGAACACCAAAGGATGTTTCTGATAATCAGCAGAAGACTTCGGTTGAGACTGTTATGTAGCCATCCTCTTCTAAATAAACTCTATCTTCTCTGAGTTCTCCTGAACAAGACGAGGTCCCAACAATGTTGTCTCTCATACCTACATCTAACATAAGGGTGATCGACATGGCCTACCGTACAAATCCTTATAAGGTGGCATCACAATAGTCGCCTAACAAATATTGTTATAGGGGAACTTCAAAACAGCTATATGCTTTTCCCAAGAACCTCCAAATTCTAGAAAGCAAGATCGAAGAATATCCTCAAGAACCCGAATCGTATGCCTGAACTGGCCATCTATCTGGGAATGGTATGCTGTACTGAAATGTACCTATATACCCAAATCATTTTGGAACACCTTACAGAACTGATAAGTAAAACATGCATCCCTGTCTGAAACGATGGAGTGCAGAACTCCATGCTGACATACAATCTCTCAGATGTACAATCGTCCTAGGTCATCAACAATGAAGGTCTCCTTGATCAGCTAGATGTGATAAACCCTCATGAGTCTGTCAATGACAACATATAATATATCATTCCCTTGAGGTGATCTAGAAAAACCAGTCACGAAGTCCTTCGAAATGTTATTCCACTTCCACTAAGGAATGGGAAACTGGTGTAAGAGACCTAATGGTCGCTGATGTTCTTCCTTCACCTGCTAACATGTGGAACATCTCAGGACAAAACTAGCAACATCTTTCTTCGTACCTGGCCACCAATATTGTAGGTATAGATCACGATACATTATTGTGATACCATGATGAACTGCCCAAACTGAGGAATGAATGTCCCGCATCATCTCCTCGCTTATGTCTGCTGGCACCCATAAGTGTTTCTAGAAACACACGATTTCATCCTCGCCCACTGTCCATCAAGGAAGTGGTTCCTCTCCTGACACAATTTCCTGAAGGACTAGGCCTTCTGAGTAAGATAGCTGCCTCATCCATATCTGCTCATGATGTGTAGATATAACATCTACAGAAGAAAGAAACGTTTTCCCCTGTCTGTCGTGCACCTTCAAATGCACCTCAGAGCACAAAGTCATAAGCTACCACTCACTACTGGCCTCATGAACTTCCTCTATCTGAGTCATTATGCTCAACGCGTCAGCCACTGTGTTGCCTTTCCTAGGTGTATATTCAAGCTCAAAGTCAAAGGACTAAAGATACTCGACCCACCTGCACTATCTCAGAGTCAGATCATGGAGAGAGAAGATGTACTTGAGAATTTTGTTGCATTGAAAACCACAAAATGCTCTACCAAAAGTTTATGTATACAACAGTGTAAGGCATGAACAACTACTGCCAGCTCGAGATTGTTCATCGGGTAGTTCCTCTCAAGTGGCCTCAACTGCCAAGACCTATACACAACGACTCTATCTCCCTGCATAAGTACAGCTCCCAACCCAATACAGATGCATCATAGTAAACAGTGTAGATCCTTCTCAGCTCTGGGATGGCTTGTATCAGTGCTAAAGTCAACCTCCCATTTAACTCCTGAAAGGATGACTCACAAGAATCTAACAATAAGAACATTGCCCCGGTCTTGGTCATACCTGTCAACGGTGACACTATGCATGAAAAGTCCAATATGAAGCGTTTGTAGTATCAAACCATACCTATAAAACATTGCACCTCAAAGATGTTCTTTGGATGAGACCAGGAAACTACTGCTCTCATCTTCTCTAGGTCTACTGATACTCTTGTCTCTGAGATAACGTGACCCAAAAAGTGAATCTAGTCCATCCAAAATTGGCATTTTGAGAGCATATCATATAACAGGTGATCCCTCAGTGTACTAAATACGATATCGATATGGGTAGAATGGACATGTCGAGTGTAAGAGTACACCAAGGTATCATCCATGAAGACCACCATGAAAACACTCGGTTCATTAGTTCCAAGAAAAACTGTAGATACATTCGTGAGGCCGAACGACATAACCATATACTCGAATAGACCAAACCTACTCCTAATGGCTGTATGATGTATATATGATGTTCTAACGCTCAACTAATGATATCATGACATCAAATCAATCTTCAAGAACATAAGGGCTCCTCAAAGTTGATTGAAGAGGTCATAAATCCTAGGAAAGGGATATCAATTCTTGTTTGTCAACTGGTTTAGCTTCCGATAATCCACACATAGACTGAGGGTACCATCTTCCTTCATCGCAAACAGGATATACGAACACCAAAGATAAGTACTGGGTCGGACGAAACCCTTTTCCTGCAACTCCGCAAACTTCTTCTTAAGCTCCTATAACTATGGTGTAGTCGTCCTATAAGGATGAATGGACACAGATGCCGCTCCTAGAACGAGATCAATAGAAAATTCTACCTCATGCTTTGGATGAAAACCTGAAAAGTCATTTGGAAAGACATCCCTGAAGCAATCCACCACTGGGGGAATGTCTAATTGTGAATTCCCCTCATCATCCAAATATAGACTACCAATTTGGGTCGTAACTCTTCCTAGACCATGATGCTTGGGTCCTACACGATTGGCCCGAACATCCCTCTCATCCCGATAAGAAAATATCCACCCTCTGTTGATATGAAACTCGCTCTACGGTGACAACAGTCGATGACTTCCTGGAAGGGAACTACCCTGTACATTCCGAGAATGACATCATATGTACCACCCAAGATTTTATGAGAAATATTTTGTTTTTATGGATTATGATATACACAACACCGAAGTAATATTTCACTACACACAACATTATATTGGCTTTCATTTCACACAAGAGAAACCTTCCTCGATAGCTTGTGTTATACGCAATACCGAGTTTCCCTAAACAATGATATGCTATTAAAATATTATTTAAACTAGCCGTTATGAATAGTAATGTCCACTTTTTAAAATTTTATAAATTTCACCTTTCAAAATGGACTTCATTTTTTTATTTGTAATTTCGAAATTATCCTAGGGTGTATTTTTGGTTTTTTATTGAAAACATTCAGTTTTTGATGAATAGTGGAAGACACTGAGTTTTAGTCTAAAACAGAATTTTTATTTAAATATTTATTTACATTATTTAAATTTATTTTAGTTCAGAATAGATTCATATTACCTATATATGTTCAGTGTAATTAATTGGAGTCATTTTATAATAACATAGATATATAAAAAAATTTATTGAACTTTTTGACCGTCTTTTACCCACCTCTTAGAAGCATTTGTAATTATGCAAAAAACATAATTTTAAAACTTCTGTTAGTTGAATTTCGAAAATCCAAGAGACATGGTTAATATCAAAGAGTAAAACTTGGTTCAATAAGATAAAAATTATTATTTTTGAATATTAACTTTTTATTTTTATTTACCACGGTTAAAAGTAAATAGGGTAATTCAGGGTAAAAATGATATTATTATTTCCCTAACACATGTCCTAAATCTATTGGATAAGTTTAATTCGACCAAAATCAACCATAGGGAAAAAAATTACCCTTTAGCTCCATATGGATTATATTAGGCAATTTATTATTATTTTATTTAATGTAGAGTTAAAAGAGTTAAAATAAATGTTTAATAACGAAAACATTTTTAATATAGGGATATAGATAAGAAAAATTTTACTATAAATATTAATTATAAGTATAAAAATATTTCCTACATAATGATATTTTGTTTATAATTTTTTAGATATTAAATAAGTTATTTTATTTATTACACAATGATGATGCAGTAATTACATTATTAATAAAATATTAACAGAATTGATATTATAAATACCCAAATAAATGTAATTTGAGACTTTTTATGAATTAAACTAATTTTATAGGTTAATATGTCATGATATAATTTAATTAATTTACTTTTTTCGAACTAATCATTCTTTTATGATTTTATCAAAAATCA
Organism: Viscum album; assembly: GCA_963277665.1. Classification (NCBI taxonomy): domain Eukaryota; kingdom Viridiplantae; phylum Streptophyta; class Magnoliopsida; order Santalales; family Viscaceae; genus Viscum; species Viscum album. Next base: position 1,782,740,761 of record OY728121.1, on the reverse strand, counting down.
ATTACCAAATAGTGTCAAAATTGACATAAAATAGTATTTAAAAAAATATTATATTATTAATAGTTATTATATTACAAAAAACAATGCTTCTAAAAAATGACTTATATAAGGTTATATATATTAATAATTAACCACTTGGGGTTCTTTTGGTTTGTTATTGTGTGTTTATTAACCGTATAGTGTAAGAAAACAAGAAGACACGGTAAAAGTTAAATTATTTCACTTAGAGTTAAATCTAAATGATAAGGTAAAAATAGTAACCTAGACTTTTCTAAAACTTATTTTTTGAGATTATTTCTACCCATATCCACCTTAGCTTTGAAATAAATCAATTTGGAGCTATTATAAACCGAATATGACTTTATTATAAAATAATATTTTACGTTTTTTCTAAGGTGCCCCTCTCCTCCCTTATAAAGGGCACCTCCTTCCTCTCATATTTACACATCATTGAGCCTTCAAACTCTGTGAAACACAGCACATTTCCCTTATAATCTTCCCTAGAAACATACTATAGGTCTTGTTCCTCTTCAAAGAACAATTTTAGTGGCCTAATAAGAGGATTCAAAGAGGTGTGTCGAAGAAGAGGTAGTATCTGTTACCGATTCTTTCAAATTTATTTCTTCTTCTAATTCATCTTTTTTAGTTGTTTCATTATGAATTAATAACATCAGTATCACTAATATACTTATATTTGGTTATAAATATGAAACAATCGTATTTCACTTTCTATCTATCCTACGGAAAATGAAATCACCACGCGTGGGTACGTAAAGAATACTGTCTCCACGTCGTTGTGTAATCTGTTTTCCACCACCACCATACTAGGATGGGTATAATGGCATAAATAATAACTATATATGATTATTTTAAAGTTATATTGATTATGAATTAGTATACATACAATTCAATGCAATTCCACAATCATGGGAACAATATCATCACTCTTGCGTACGTACGACCTACTGTTTCCACGATGTGATGCGACTCATTCTACATGATATTTATTGAATAATGATTATATAAATTAATGGAATGAATAAATATGATATATATTACACTAATACCAATATTTAAATTAGGTATCGATAACCTAAAAAGAATAATAATAATTTATTCGACAAAACATGCAGAAGAACATGAAGCAATGAATACTGGAATAACATGTAGCAATGAAATATTACTAATAAGAAGATAAGAATAAGAATATATATGATATTATAAGAATTAATATTATTATTTAATAATTCAATTAAATTATTTATATCATTATACAGTATGGTCGGATACGTATAAAGAAAATCGGACCTAAGATAAGAGAAAATGTCACAATCTCATTTTTATCCGAGATTTTTTTATAATTCAAAATTTACTGGGGAATATTTATCATCCAAATACATGTTTCCTTAATATTAATATTATTTATATCCTCCTAAAATTTTTTATATCCAATTTTACCCATTGGTGAGTTTGTCGAAAAATATATGAAAGTAATCTTTTGTCGTTTTTAGTATGAGGTACTTTTTCAGTTTTCTAGACAAAGTATGAGAAGAATGTTGTTTTTACTTATATGGAATGAATGGATTTTTATGAATTCCTAGAACATTATTTCCATGAGGCTTCATTTACATTTTTTCATGTTTATTTTTAATCAACTTTATTTAGTTTAAAATTGTATGACATGTTAAGAAAGGGAAATTTTTTTGATGTACAAAAGATATTTTTCTCAAGAATGGAGTTAAAGTGTTTTATCAAAATTAATTTTCATCTATGAAAATGTAGGGTTATGTTTATATCCCTATTTTTACATTGATTTGGTTATTTTATGCTGGAATTAATTTTATGATGTCCTTTTATCTTATATAGATTATGTTACGATGGAATGATGTTTAAGAATCCCATTTTTATTACATGGGTTATGCTATGATTTATGATTTTTTGCCACACATATAAATGGTTACATTATGAGAGGGGTGGGACATATTCCACCTCCAATGAATTGTGTAATGATTTATATCTCCTTATATAGACATGGTTGTAACGACAAGTTAATCTGGTTCAGTGAAACAGGACTGGAATGGGGAGTGAACTCGGTTCAGTAATGAACTTTGTCTTCTATGATGGTCTTGGCAATGAGCCTTGACTAATATGAAATGATTTTATATGATTATGTGTGTATGGCAAAATCATTCATGTTTTATGTTATGATTATTGGGATTACATTTCACTACTATTATTTATCCCATCTTACGATATTATGATCTATTTTGTAGGATAAGATTTTCAAAATGTAATGCTCTTATGGATATGAAATGATTTATATTTTATTTTACCCTTACTGAGCATTTGAGATCACCCTTTTTTATGTTTTCTTTTCCCTAGGTCAGGGAGAAGGGTATTAATTAGGATATTCCAAAAGGTACTCTTGATATGATGAAATAAACTGGAGAAAATGTACACGATTTAAGAACGAATTGTCTAAGTTTGCCAGTTTCTAAATACACTATACCTATATGGTCCTATCATGGTTTTGCTATATTTTGTAATAAGTATGCTTCAATTCTGAAGTAATAACCATGTTTGTAAAGTATGGGTCATTATATTTGGTATTATAGGAAAGGTATAGTAAACATCTGGAAACTAGGATGTGAATGTTTTAGTACGAGCTCTAAGGATATGTCTAAACATAGGACACAATATTAGTGTTTTAGAAATGTCCATGAACAATCTATAATAAGACCTAACATGTGAAATTTTATTACTGATTATGTTATTTTCTGTAATAATTATTGTTGCTCACACTATTCTTCTTGGTTTTAGACAATGGCTATAACCCTAAGGAATCATGTTAATGTGGAATTCGATGGGAAATGCAATTATTGTCCCCCGGAGCAACCAAACATTATGGGAGATGGAATGAAAAATCATGTAGCCATGCTCACACAACTTTCTGAATATTTGAATCATGTAGGAATTCCAAATTATAATAGGTAAGAGAAATATTCTGTTGAATCCTACATGAAGTATCATCCACCCCCATTCAGTGGGTCTAATGATTCATTAGTGGCTGAACAGTGGATCAATACCACTAAAAAAATATTTTTAGTTCTACAATGTTCTGAATATGATAAATTATTCTTATTAGTATATCTTTTGGAAGGTGAATCTGATCAATGATGGAATCTTATTAAGAATACGAGGCAAAAGTATGAAATTGAGTCCATGGAATGGGATGAGTTCAGGAACTTATTTTTCAATAAGTACATCCCCCGTATTCTTCAAACAAAGATGGAGAAGAAGTTTATTGAACTGAAGAAAAAGTATGATAAATATGTGGGTACCTACGAAGAAAATTTCACAAGATTTTCAAGGTACTCTTTCCGAATTATTATCCAAAATGAGAGTAAAATCGATCAATAATTTATTTCCTTAAAACCAAGTCTTCGAAGGGCATTATCCATAAGGGACTTCAATAACTACGAGGAAATTGTTCGATGTGCTCTCAAGGTTGAGATGGAGATTTGAGTAACCCATCAATCCTATGGGATTGATACGAAGAGGAAAATAGAATTCAAAGGAAAATATAAAGACCACACTAAAAAGAATATGAGTTTTTCCTTATGCTCAATGTGTGGAAAGAAACATGGAGGTAATTGTCATAAAGGGAAAAGTAAATGTTTTATGTGTGGAAAAGAAGGTCATCGGGAAGTTGAATGTCCAAATAATGGGAGGAAGATGTCTAATGATGCGATCAAGGAAAGGGATACACAGAATTCATCTCCTACACTTAAATGTATCATGTGCAAGGAAATGGGTCATTATGCCAATCAATGCCCTAATCCAAGGGTTTTGGATGATGATTGACGTCAACAAACTCTTAAGGCCAAAGATAAAGGAACGTCACGTGAAATTTCTATCGGCAATGTGGAGTAAGATAACAAATTTTTGAATGGTACACATACCATCCACTCTAATTTAGAAAATGTTTTGTTTGATTTTGGATCCACTCAATCTTTTATTTCTAACGAATTGTTTATGTGTATCTCCATATTACCTCATCATTTAGATATTGAGTTAGATGTGACAACCCCTAATGGCACAACAGCCACATCAAAAGTTTACAATTCTTCTCTGATTGATGTTTTTGGGAAAGTGCTTCCTGCAAATCATGTGATCCTTCCTATAGTGGAATTTGATGTAATTTTTGGCATGGATTGGCTTTCCTTATAAGGAGATCAAATCAATTTCCAAAGAAGGGAAATCACATTCCATATTCCAGATCAATCTGTAATCGTCTATCGATGCAAGGATGAACATACCTTTCCAGTGGAAAATTCTTTCCATCATAGGGGTCTTGATTCCATTAAATAAAGGTAATTTATCTTAAATGGTTGGATAGAAACTCACGATTACGTATATGCCCATTGTTTGGGAGTTTGATGATGTCATTTCAGTGTAATTTCCTGGTCATCCCCAAAATCGTGAAGTTGAGTTTTCAATAGAACTCGTGATGCACGCTTTACCTATTTCAAAGACACCATATAGAATGGACCCAATTGAGTAGCATGAATTAAAGAAGAAACTCCAAGAGAATCTTGATAAGGGATTCATATTTCCTCATGCATCACCTTGGGGAGCACCTGTTTTATTTTTTAAGAAGAAATATGGATCAATGAGACTCTGCATTCATTATCGATAATTTAACAAGATCACTATGAAGAAAAAATATCATCTCGCTCGCATTGATGAGTTATTTGACCAACTACGCAGAGCTGAATACTTTTCTAAGATTGATCTGCATTCATGGTATCATCAATTAAGGGTCAAGAGGGAGTAAATACCAAAGATGGCTTTCCGTACAAGGTATGGACACTATGAATTTATAGTGATTCCATTTGGTCTTACTAATGCCCCTAATATCTTCATGGATTTAATGAATAGAGTCAAGAGAGACTATCTTTATCCGTTTGTAGTATTCTTTATAGACGATATTCTTGTCTATTCAAAGAGAAAGGAAGAACATGAAGATCACTTGAAAATTTTATTAAAGTCCCTATGAAAGGAGAATCCTTATTACAAATTTACCAAATGTGAAATTTCGCTTAAAAAAGTTTCATTTTTGGGTCACATAATCTCAAAAGAGGGGATATCTATGGATTTAGCAAAAAATTGAGTCATTGAAAGATGGTATAGACCAAAAATAGTAACTGAGATCCGATATTTTCTTGGTTTAGCTGGGTGCTATCAACTTTTTGTGAATGATTTTTCAAAATTATCTAACCCAATCACAAAATTGACTCAAATAGGAGTTATGTTTGTTTGGACAGAGGAATGTGAAGCGAATTTAAAGGAGTTAAAAAAATGATTATCTAGTGCACCTGTACTCACAATACCATGTAGTGGATAGGGGTTTGTGATCTACAGTGATGCATCCATGAAGGGGATGGGGTGCTTTTTCATTCCAAATGATATGGTGATATCTTATGCCTCACAATTGTTGAAAATACATGAGCAAAATTACCCAACTCATGATTTGGAGTTAGCTAAGGTAATCATTGCATTAATGATTTGTAGGCATTATATTTATGTTGAATGGTGTGATATTTATACTGATCATAATAGTTTAAAGTATATTTTCACACAAAAGGAGCTGAATATGCACCGAATAAGATGGTTGTAGTTGATTAAGGACTATGACAACTCAATTCATTATCACCCATGGGAATGAAAACATGTTGGCAGATGCATTGAGTCAACAAGTCCATGCTAGCTTATCCATGATGTGGATCACAAAAGATACAATATTTTTGGATTTACAAAGGATGGATCTTGGAATTATGATGGAAGTGGAAAAATCTTATCTTTCTCAAATGAATGTTCAACCATCTATACATGTGATGATTAAAGAGGCACAAAAAGAAGATGTAGAGTTACAAAAGAAGATGAGAAATTTTCCTAAATTCAACCTTTATTTTGATGGGATAATAAAATTTAGGAATTGGGTTTCTGTTCCTACCATCCCAGAATTAAAGATGGTGGTGCTGGATGTGGCTCATAGTTCATCATTATCTATTCATCATGGAAGCAAGAAGATGTATAGGGACCTAAACAAGTACTTATAGAGGAATGACATGAAAAGAGATGTTGATGAATATGTCTCTCAATTCTTGGTTTTTCAACAAGTTAATGCTGAGATACAGAAGTCTAAGGGGATGTTACAACCATTACCGAAACCTGAATGGAAATGGGTAAACATCACTATGGACTTTGTCACCGGACTTTCTAAAACATCCAAAGGCAATAATGCTATCTGGGACATAGTTGACCATCTTACGAGGTCGTCACACTTCATCCCTATTAGAGAATATTTCTCTCTTGATCAGCTTTCCAGGATATATGTAATGGAAGGGGTACAATTGCATGGAGTACCACTTTCCATTATATGTAATCGGGATCTGAGGTTTACCTCTATGTTTTGGTGAAGTCTTCAGCATACTCTAGATACGGAGTTCTGTTTCAGCACTTCTTATCATCCTCAGACAAACTGTCAATCTTAGAGGACAATTCAAACTCTAGAAGACATGTTGAGGGCTTGCTCTATGGATTTAAAAGGTGGTTGGGATCAACACCTACATTTGGGGGAATTTTCTTATAATTATAGCTTTCACTCCAGTATTCAGATGGCTCCTTGTGAAGCACATTATGGAAAGAAATACAGGACCCCAACATTCGGGGATGATGTAATGGAAGGAATGATATTAGGACCTAATCTTATTGATGAGAGGGCAGAAAAGTTCATATCTATTCAACAATACATAAGAGCATCTCAGAGTTGAAAAAAAAGTTATACCGACAATAGAAGAAAAGACCTAGAGATTGAAGTGGGTGATAAAGTGTTCTTACGAATATCTCTTTGGAATGGAGTAATAAGATTTGGAAAGAAGGGAAATATTAGCCCTAGGTATATTGGTCCTTTTGAAATACTGGATCGTGATGGGAAGGTAGCTTACCGATTGGTGCTTCCACTGAATATCTCTCAATTTCGTGATGTGTTCCATGTATCTCTTTGGAGAAAGTACATACCTGATCCAACACATGTACTAAGCTATGATGTTGTACCGATAGAGAAAGATATTTCTTATGAAGAACAACCGATAAAGATTATGGATCGTAGAGAAAAAGTCTTATGGAAAAAGACCAATCGCTTGGTGAAAGTTTTAGGGAGGAACCGCCAATTAGAATAAGCTAAATGGGAACTAGAGGATATGATGAGGGATAGGTATCCTCATCTGTTTGTTACAAAGTGACGAATTTTGAGGGCAAAATTCATTTTATGGGGGGTAGAATGTAACACAACAGATTTTATTAGAAATATTTTGTTTTTATGTATTATACTATACGCAACACCAGATGTATCTTTCACTACACACAACACTATCTTGGCTTGCTTTGCACGCAAGAGCAACCTTCCTCGATAGGTTGATTTGTACGCAATACTGAGTTTCACTAAACAACGATATGTTATTAAAATATTATTAAAACTTGCTGTTATGAATAGTTATACCCACTTTTTGAAATATTATAAATATTATCATTAAAATGGACTTCATTTTTGGATACAGAATATCACAATTAGCATAGGGTGAATTTTTTTTGAAAACATTCAATTTTTGATGAATAGTGAAAACACTATGTTATAGAATAAAACCGAATTTTTATTTAAATAATTATTTATTTTATTTAAAATTATTTTAGGTCAAAATAGATACATAATAGCTCTATATGTTCAATGTAAATCATTGAAGTCATTTTATAATAATTTAGATATATAAAAATTTTATTGAACATTTTGACCGTCTATTACCCACGTCCTATGAGCATTTGTAATTCTACAAAAAACATAACATTACCGCTTCTGTGAGTTCAATTTCGAAAATCCGAGTGACACGGTTAATATCAAGGAGTAAAATGTGGTTTAATAAGAAAAAAATAATTTTTGGTGAATAGTATCTTTTTACTTTTATTTACCACGGTTAAAAGTAAATAGGGTAATTATCGGTAAAAATGTTATTATTATTACCCTAACACATGTCCTAATTCTATGGGATAAGTGTATTTCGACCAAAAAAAACCTTAGGGATAAAATATTACCCTTTAGGTCCACTTCGATTAGATTATGCCATTTATTATTATTTTATTTAAAGATGATTTAAAAGATTTAAAATAAATGATGAATAACTAATAAAATTTTAATTTAGGGTTATACATATGATAAATTTGACTATAAATATTTATTAGAAATCTAAAAATAATAAATACATAATTTTATTTTATTTATAATTTTTTAGACAAAATATAAGTTATTTTATTTATGACAAAATAATGATTCAATAATTACCTTTTTAACAAAATATTAACATAATTGAAATTATAAATACCCAAATAAATGAAATTTTTGAGTTTTTATGAATTACACTAATCTTATAGGTCAATATTTCATGTTATTGTTGATTTAATTTAATTCTTTTGAAAGAATCATGCTTTTATGATTTTTACAAAAATTCATTACAAATAGTGTCAAAATTGACATAAAATAGTTCATAAATGAATTATTATATTATTAATTGTAATTATATTCATAAAAATCTAAGGTTAGGCCAAATGAAATAGATAAAATTATATATATTAATAATTAACAACTTGGGGTTCGTTTTGATTTTTATAGTAAGTTTATTACCCATATAATGTAAGAAAACAAGAAGACCCGATAAAAGATAAATTATTTAACATATAGTCAAATCTAAATGATAAGGTTAAAATAGTTACATAAACTTGTATAAAACATATTTTTTGAGAGTGTTTCTACCCATAACGACTTTTTATTCTAAATAAATCAATTTTGAGCTATTATAAACTGAATATGACTTTTTTAAAAATTAATATTTTAAGTTTTTCCTAAGTTGCCCCTCTCCACCCTTATAAAAGGGAACCTCCTTCCTCTCCTCATTACACAACATTGAGCCTTAAATATTTACCAAACCCTGACCATTTCCCTTATAAAATTATCTAGAAACATACTAGTGGTCCTGGTCTTCTTCAAAGACCAATTTTAGTACCCTAAGAGGAGGTTTCAAAGAGGCGTGTCGAAGAAGAGGTAATATCCATTATCAGTTCTTTTAAATTTATTTCTTCTTATACTTCCTCTTCTTTAGTTGTTTAATTATGACGTAATAAAATCAATATCACTCATATAATTATATGCTATTATAAATATGAAACAACACTATTTCACCTTATATCCATCCTACGAAAAATGAAATCACCGCGCGTGCGTACATAATGAATACTGTCTCCACGCTGTGGTGTAATCTGTTTTCCACCACCACCATACATGGAAGGGTATAAGGGTGTCAAGAATAACTATATATGATTATTTTAAAGCGATATTTATTTGGAAATAGTATACATACACTTAAATAAAATTCCATGATCATGGGAACAATATCATCACTTGTGCGTACGTACGACCTACCGTCTCCACGATGTGATGCGACTCGTTCTACATGATCTTAACTGATTGATGATTATATAAATTAATTTATTGAATAAATATGATATATATTACACTAATATCATTCTATAAATGAGGTATCTATAACATAAAAATAATAATAATAATTTATTTGACAAAACATGCATAAGAACATAAAGAAATGGACACCCGAAAAACAAGTACCAATGAAATAGTAAAACTATTAAGATAATAATATGACCATATATGATATCATAACAATTAATATGATTATGTAATATGTAAATTAAATTATCTGAATTATTATGTAGGAGGATCAGATATGTACGAAGCAAATCTGACCTAAGGTAATGCAAAATCTCACAATCTCATTTTTATCTGAGATTGTTTATACTTAAGAATTTACTGGGGAATATTTATCATCCACATACATGTTTCCTCAATATGTAATATTTTTTCTATCCTCCTACAATTTTTTAAATCCAGTTTTACCCATTGGTGAGTTTTTTTAAATGATATGAAAGGAATATTTTGTCATTTTTAGTACGAGGTACTTTTTGACTTTTCCGGCCAAAGTACTAGAAGAATGTTTTTTTAACATATACTGCATGAATGGATTTTTATGATTTCATAGAACATTATTTCCATGAATCTTCCTTTAAATTTTTTCATGTTTATTTTTAATCAACTTCTTTTAGTTTAAAATTGTATGACATGTAAAGAAGGGAAAAATGTTTTTGAAGTAGACGGCATATTTTCCTCATGAATGGAGTTCAAGTGTTTTATCAAAATTATTTTCAATATAAGATAGTATAGGGTTCTATTTCGATCCCTATTTTTACATTGATTTGATTATGTTATGATGGAATTAATTTTATGATTTCCTTTTATCTTATATGAGTTATTTTATGCTGGCATGATGTTTAAGAATCTCATTTTCATTACATGGGTTATTCTATGATTTATGATGTTGTGGAACACATAATAATGGTTTCATTATGGGATGGGTGGGACCTATATCCACCTCCAATGCATTGTATAATGAATTATATCTCATGAGATAGACACGGTTGGAATGACAAGATAATCTGGTTCAGTGATGCAGGACTGGAACAAGGAGTGATCTTAGTTTAGTAATAGACTTTGTCTGTTATGATGGTATTTGAAATGAGCCTTAACTAATATGAAATTATTTTCTATGATTATGTTTGTATTCCATAATGTTTCATGTTTTCTGTTATGATTATTGGGATTACATTTTACTACTAGGATTTATCCAATGTTATGATATTATGATCTCCTTTGCAGGTTATGATTTTCAAAATGCAATGTTCTTATGGATATGATGTGATTGATATTTATTTTGTTTACCCTTACTAAGAATTTGAGCTCACCCTTTTATATGTTTTCTTTTCCCCAGCTCTGTAAGAAGGGTATTAAGTAGGATATGCCTAAAGGGACTACAGATATGATGAAATAAATGGGAGACATTGTAGATGATTTATGACCCTGTTGTTTATGTTTCCAAGTTTATAAAGGAACTATATCTATACTGTCCTGTCATGGTTTTGTTATATGTTTCAATAAGTATTCTTTGATTATAATGTAATTACCATGTATGTAATTTATGGGTCGTTATAGTTCGTATTAGAGGAAAGGTGTAGTCAACCTTTGAAAACTAGAATGTGAAGCCTTAGTAAGAGCTATAATGATATGTATAAACATAGAATAGAATATTAGTGTTTTAGAAATGTCCATGAAAACCCTATGATAAGACCAAATGTGTGAAATTTTATTACTGATTATGTTGTTTTCCTGTTATAATTAGTGTCCCTCACTGTATTATTTTTGGTTTTAGTCAATGGTTGGAACCCAAATAATTCATATTAATGATAAATGCGATGGTAAATGAATTGATTGTCCCCCTGAGAAAACAAACATTATGGGAGATGGAATGCAAAATCGTGTAGCCATGCTCACAAAACGTTCTAAATATATGAATCATATAGGACTTCCAAATGACAAATAGAAGGAGCAACATTTTGTTGAATCTTCCATGAGGCAGCGTCCCCCCTCATTCAGTGGGTTTACTGATCCATTAGTTGCAAAATAGTTGATCAGTTCCACTGAAATGATATTTTCAGTTCTACAATGTTCTGAAAATGATAAAGTCGTCATTGTATTATATGGTTTGGATGTAGAATCTGGTCAATGGTAGAATCTTATTATGAATATGAGGCAAAGGGATGATATTGAGTCCATGGAATGAGACATGTTCAAGAACTTATTTTTCAATAAGTACATCCCTCGTATTCTTCAAACAAAGATGGATAAAGTGTTTCTTTAACTGAAGCCAAAGGATGATGAATCTGTTGGTACCTACGAATAAAATATTACAAGACTTGCAAGGTACGCTTTCAGAATTATTATCCAACCTAAGAGTAAAATATAACGATTCTTTAGTTCCATAAAACCAAGTCATAGAAGAGCATTATCCATAAGGGAATTCAATAGATACAAGGAAATTATTCGATGAGATCTCATGGTTGAGATGGAGAATGGAGTAACCAATCGATCAAATGGGTTTGATAAGAAAAGGAAAATGGAATTCAAAGAAAAATCTAATGATCCCACTGAAAAGAAGATAATTTTTCCCTTATGCTCAATGTGTGGAATGAGACATGGAGGGAAATGTCTTAATGGGACATGTAAATTTTTTAAGTGTGGAAAAGAAAGTCATCGGGTAGTTGAATGTCGAAATAATGGAAAAAAGATGTCTAATGATGCAAAAAAAGAAAGGGATACACAGATTGTGCCTCCAACACATCAATGTTTTATGTGAAAGGAAATGGGGAATTATTCCAATCATCTCCCTAATCCAAGGGTTGTTGATGACGATCTATGGAAACCAAAACTTATAGCAAAAGTCAAAGGAATATCACATTCAATTTCTATCGGTGATGTGGACTACGATAATGATGTGGTGAAAGGTACACTTACCATCCATTATAAAGTATAAAATGTTTTATTTGATTCTAGATCCACTCATTCTTTTATTTATGAAGAATTTTCTAAGTGTATCGCCATATTACCTCAGTAGTTAGATATTGAGTTAGCTGTGAAAACCCCTAATGGCACAACAGTCTCATCAAAAGTTTACAATTCATCTCTGATTGATGTTTGTGTGATAGTGATTCTAGAAAATCTTGTGATCCTTACTATAGTGGAATTTGATGTGATTCTTTCCATGGATTGTCTTTCCTTATATGGATTTCATATCAATTTCCAACTAAGTGAAGTCGCATTCCATATTCCAGATCAATCTATGATCGTATATCGATGCAAGGATGGACATAACCTTCTAGTGGAAATTTCATCCATATTATGGGTCTTGATTCGACTAAATAAAGGTTATTTATCTCAAATGGTTGAAGAAAAAACTGATGATTAAGAATATGCCTATTGTACGGGAGTTTTATGATGTCTTTTCGGAGGAATTTCCTAGTCTTCATCCAAATCCTGAAGTTGAGTTTTCAATAGAACTCATACCGAGTGCATTACCTTTTTCAAAGACACTTTATATAATTGCCCCAATTGTGTTTATGTAATTGATGAATCAAATACAAGAGAATCATGATAAGGGAATCATATTCCCTAGTGCATCACCTTGGGGAGCACCTATTCTATTCTTTAAGAAGAAAGATGGAACAATGAGACTCTGCATTGATTATCGAGAATATAACAAGATCACTATCAAGAACAAATATCCTCTCCCACACATTGATGACTTATTTGACCAACTACTCGGAGCTCAATACTTTTCCAAGATTGATCTTCATTCAGGGTATCATCAATTAAGGGTAAAAAGGTAGAATATACCAAAGATGGATTTCCGTACAAGTTATAGGCAATATGAATTTATAGTGATGCCATTTTCTATTATTAATGCCCCTGCTATCTTCATGGATCTAATGGATAGAGTCTTTAGAGACTATGTTGAGCAGTTTGTGGTAGTCATTATAGATGATATTCTTATCAATTCAAATAGTATGGAAGAACATGAAGATCACATGAGAATTGTATTAAATTCCCTGAGAAATGAGAAGCTTTATTCCAAATTTACCAAGTGTAAATTGTGGCTTAAAAACGTTTCATTTTTGGGTCACATAATCTCAAAATCAAGGATATTTGTAGATCCATAAAAAAAGAGTTTATTGAAAGATGGTCGAGACCAAAAAAAGTAACTGAGATCTGATGTTTTCATGGTTTATCTGGGTACTATGGTCATTATGTGAATGATTTTTTGAGATTATCTAACACAAACACCAAATTTACTTGGAAAGGAGTTATGTTTTTTTTTTTGGATAGAGGAATGTGAAGAGAATATCAAATAGTTTAAAGGAAGATTATCCAGTGCACCTGTGCTCACACTGCCTTGTAGGGGAGAAGGGTTTGTAATCTACAGTGATGCATCCAAGAAGGGGTTGGGGTGTGTTCTCATGCAAAATGGTATGGTGATAGCTTATGCCTCATAATAGTTGAAAATCCATGAGCAAATTTATCCAACTCATTATTTGGAGTTAGATAAGGTAATCTTTGAATTAATGATTTAGAGTCATTATCTTTATTATGAAAGGTGTGATATTTATACTGATCATAAATATTTAATGTATATTTTCACACAAAAGGAGATGAATATGGACCAAATAAGATGGTTGGAGTTGATTAAGGACTATTAATTCTCAATTCATTATCACCCTGGGAATGGAACCAAGGTGGAAGATTCATTAAGTCGACAAGACCATGCTAGCTTATCCATGATGAGGATCACAATAGATCCAATATTTTTGGATTTAAAAAGGATGGATCTTGGAATTATAATGGAAGGGGAAAAATCTTATCTTTCTCAAATGAATGTTAAACCATCTATACATGTGAAGATTAAAGGGGCACATAAAGAAAATGTAGAGTTACAAAAGAAGGTGATAAATGTTTCTGAATTCGACCTTGATTGTGATCAGTTAATAAGGTTCAGGAATTGGTTTTGTGTTCCAACCATCCCAGAATTAAAGAAGGAACTACTGGATAAGGCTCATAGTTCTTCAATCTCTATTCATCCTAGAAGAAAAAAGATGTATACGGACCTAAATAGTACTTCTGGTGGGATGGCATGAAATGAGATGTTGCTGAATATGTCTCTCACTGCTTGGTTTGTCAACAAGTTAAAGATGAGAGACATAAGTCTAAGGGGATGTTACAAAAATTACCCAATCCCAAATGGAAATGAGAAAACATCACTATGGACTTTGTCACCAGACTTCCTAAAACATCCAATGGAAATAATTCTATATGGGTCATAGTTGATCATCATACAAAGTCAGTACACTTCATTACTATTCGAGAGGATTTCTCTCTTGATCATCTTGTCAGGAAATATGTAATGGAAGTGGTAATATTTCATGGAGTACAACATTCCATTATATCTGATCGGGGTCTGAGGTATACCTTGATGTTTTGGCGAAGTCTTTAGTATAATCTAGATATAGAGTTGAGTATCAACGCTGCTTATCATCCTCATAGAGACTATCATTCTGAGAGGAAAATTAGAACTCTAGAATACATATTGAGAGCTTGATATATGGATTTCAAAAGTGGTTGGGATCAACACCTACCTTGGGTGTAATTTTCATATAATAATAACTTTCACTGTAGTATTTAGATGGCTCCTTATGAAGCTCTCTATGAAAAAAATGCATGACCCCATCTTTCTGGGATGAAGTCGGGGAAAGAAAGCTATCAGGACCTGATCTTGTTGATGAGATGGCATAAAAGGTCATAACTATTCTACAATACATAACAGTAGCTCAGAGTAGACAAAAAAGTTATGCTGACAACTGATGAAAAGACCAAGAGTTTGATGTCGGTGATAATGTTTTCTTACGAATATCTGCACGGAAGAGTGCAATGAGATTCGGAAATAAGGGAAAGTTGAGCCCTAGTTATATTGGTCATTTTGAAATACTAGATCGTGTTGGGAAGGTAGCTTACCGATTGGTGCTTCCACTGAATCTCTCTCAAGTTCATGATGTGTTCCATGTAGCTCTCCTAAGAAAGGACATACCTGATCCATCACCATTAATAATCTCAGAAGTTTTACTGCTGGAGCAAGATCATTCATATGAAGAACAGCCGATAGAGATTCAAGATCGTAGCGAAAAAGTACTACAAAACAAGACCACTCTCTTTGTTAATGTTTTATGGAGTAATAACAAATTTGAAGAATATAAATGGGAACATGAGGATATGATGAGAGAGAGGTATCCTTATCTATTTGTTACAAAGTGACAAATTTCCAGGGAGAAATTAATTTTAGGGGGGGGGTAGAATGATACAAATGAGATTTTATGAGAGAAATTTTGTTTTTATGTATTATGTTATACGCAACACCAAAGGAATATTTCACCACACACAAAATTTTTTTGGCATGCATTGAACGTAAGGGAAACCTTCTTCGATAGCTTGCGTTGTATGCAATACCGTGTTTCACTAAACAATGCAATGTTATTAAAATATTATCAGAACTATCAGTTATGAATAATATTACCCAGTTTTTGAAATTTTATAAATTTTATCATTCAAAATGGACTTCATTTTTGGATTCGGAATATTGAAGTTATCCTAGGGTGAATTTTTGGTTTTTTTCTGAACACTTTCAATTTTTGATGAATAGTGAAAACACTGAGTTATAGTTTAAAACCGAATATTTATTTAAATAATAATTTATTTTATTTAAATTTATTTTAGGTCAAAATAGATACATAATAACTATATATGTCCAATGTAATTCATTGGAGTAATCTTATAATAATATAGATATATTAAAATTTTATTGAACTTTTTGACCGTCTTTTACCCACCTCCTATGAGCATTTGTAATTGTATAAAAAACATAATTTTACCACTTATGTGAGTTGAATTTAGAAAATATGAGAGACGTGGTTAATATAAATGAGTTAAATGTGGTTCAATACGAAAAAAATAATTTTTGGTGAATAGTAACTTTTTACTTTTATTTACCACGGTTAAAATTAAATAAGTTAATTTAGGGAAAAATTTTATTATTATCACCATAACACATTTCCTAATACTATTGGATAAATGTATTTTGACCAAAAACAACCATAGGGATAAAAAATTACCCTTTAGGTCCACATGGATTAGATTAGCACATTTATTATTATTTTATTTATATAAGAGTTAAAAGTGTTAAAATCAATGATTAATAACTAAAAAAATTTTAATATAGGGTTATACAAAAGATAAATTCGACTATAAATATTCATTAGATATCTAAAAAGTTTTCCGACATAATTGTATTTTATTTATAATTTTTGAGACATTAAATAAGATAATTTATATTTGACACCATCATGATGAAATAATTTAACATATTAATGAAATATTATCATAATCCATATTATATGTTCCCAAATAAATGTAATTTGAGACTTTTTATTGATTAAAATAATTTTATAGATTAATAAGACATGTTAGTATTGATTTAATAAATTTTTATTGAACTAATCATGCTGTTATTATTTTCAAAAAAATCCATTACCAAATAGTTTCTAAATTGAAATATAATACTTTTTAAGAAAAATATTTTATTATTTATTTTTATTCTGTTCCTAAAAATATATGGTTCGGACAAATGAAGTTGTACCGATAGAGAAAGATATTTCTTATGAAGAACAACTGATAATGATTATGGATCGTAGAGAAAACTTTTTATGGAACAAGACCAATCACTTGGTGAATGTTTTATGGAGGAACCACCAATTAGAAGATGCTAAATGGGAACTACAGGATATGATGAGGGAGAGGTATCCTCGTCTGTTTTTTACAAAGTGACAAATTTTGAGGGCGAAATTCATTTTATGGTGGGTAGAATGTAACAAAAGATATTTTATGAGAAATATTTTGTTTTTATGTATTATGTTATACGGAACACCAAATGTATCTTTCACTACACAAAACATTGTCTTGGATTTCATTGCACACAAGATCAACCTTCCTCGATAGCTTGATTTGTACGCAATACCGAGTTTCACTAAACAACAATATGTTATTAAAATATTATTAAAACTTGTCGTTATGAATAGTTATACCCACTTTTTGAAATATTATAAAATTTATCGTTCAAAATGGACTTCATTTTTGGATACGGAATATCAAAATTAGCATAGGGTGAATTTTTTGTTTTTTTGAAAACATTCAATTTTTGATGAATAGTGAAAACACTATGTTATAGAATAAAACTGAATTTTTTTAAATAATTATTTATTTTATTTAAAATTATTTTATGTCAAAATAGATACATAATAGCTTTATATGTTCAATGTAAATCATTGGAGTCATTTTATAATAATTTAGATATATAAAAATTTTATTGAACGTTTTGACCGTCTATTACCCACGTCCAATGAGCATTTGTAATTCTACAAAAAACTTAATTTTACCGCTTCTGTGAGTTGAATTTCGAAAATCCGAGAGACACGGTTAATATCAAGGAGTAAAATGTGGTTCAATAAGAAAATAATAATTTTTGGTGAATAGTAACTTTTTACTTTTATTTACTACGGTTAAAAGTAAATATGGTAATTATAGGTAAAAATGATATTATTATTTCCCTAACACATGTCCTAATTCTATGGGATAAGTGTAATTCGACCAAAAACAACATTAGGGATAAAATATTACCCTTTAGGTCTACATGGATTAGATTATTCCATTTATTATTATTTTATTTAAAGATGATTTAAAAGAATTAATATAAATGTTCAATAACTAAAATTTTTTTAATTTAGGGTTATACATTTGATAAATTTGACTATAAATATTTATTAGAAAGATAAAAAGAATAACTACATAATTTTATTTTATTTATAATTTTTTAGACAATAAATATGTTAATTTATTTATGACACAATGATGATTCAGTAATTACCTTTTTAATAAAATATTAACATAATTGAAATTATAAATACCCAAATAAATGAAATTTTTGAGTTTTTATGAATTAAACTAATTTTATAGGTCAATATGACATGTTATTATTGATTTAATTTACTTTTTTTGAGTGAATCATGGTTTTATGATTTTTAAAAAAATTCATTACAAATAGTATCAAAATTGACATAAAATAGTTCATAAAACTATTATTATATTTTTAATTGTAATTATATTCAAAACAATCGAAGGTTTGGCCAAATGACCTAGATAAAATTATATATATTAATAATTAACAACTTGGGGTTCGTTTGGATTGTTATAGTAAGTTTATTAACCATATAATGTAAGAAAACAAGAAGACCCGATAAAAGTTAAATTATTTAACATAGAGTTAAATCTAAATGATAAGACCAATTTTAGTGCCCTAAGAGGAGGATTCAAATAGGTGTGTCGAAGAAGAGGGAATATCCATTACCGATTATTTAAAATTTATTTATTCTTCTACTTCCTCTTCTTTAGTTGTTAAATATGAAGTAATAACATCAATATAACTCATATAATTATATGTTATTATAAATATAAAACAACACTATTTCACCTTATATCCATCCTAGGAAAATTGAAATCACCGCGCATGCGTACATAAAGAATATTGTCTCCACGCCGTGGTGTAATCTGTTTTCCACCACCACCTTATATGGAAGGGTATAATGGGGTAAAGAAAAACTATATATGATTATTTTAAAGTGATATTGATTTGGAAATAGTATACATACACTTAAATACAATTCCATGATCATGGGAACAATATCATCACTCGTGCGTACGTATGGCCTCCCGTCTCCACGATGTGATGCGACTCATTCTACATGATCTTAACTGAATAATGATTATATAAATTAATTGATTGAATAAATATGATATATATTACACTAATATAATTCTATAAATGATGTATCTATAACATAAAATGAATAATAATAATTTATTTGAAAAAACATGCATAAGAACATAAAGCAATGGACACCCGAAAAAAAGTAGCAATGAAATAATACTAATATGAAGATAAGAATATGACCATATATGATATCATAACAATGAATATAATTCTGTAATATGTAAATTAAATTATTTAAATTATTATGCAGGAGGATCAGATACGTACGAAGCAAATCTGACCTAAGGTAAGGCAAAATCTCACAATCTCATTTTTTTCTGAGATTGTTTATACTTAAGAATTTACTGGGGAATATTTATCATCCACATCCATGTTTCCTCAATATGTAATATAATTTCTCTCCTCCTACAATTTCTTAAATCCATTTTTACCCATTGATGAGTTTTTTTAAAAGATATGAAAGGAATATTTTGTCGTTTTTAGTACGAGGTACTTTTTGACTTTTCCTGCCAAAGTTCTAGAAGAATGTTTTTTACTTATAATACATGAATTGATTTTTATGATTTCATAGAACATTATTTACATGAAGCTTCCTTTAAATGTTTTCATGTTTATTTTTAATCAAATTATTTAAGTATAAAATTGTATGACATGTAAAGAAAGGAAAAATGTTTTTGAAGTAGGTAGTATATTTTCCTCAGGAATGGAGTTCAAGTGTTTTATCAAAATTATTTTCAATCTAAGATAGTATAGGGTTCTGTTTCTATCCCAATTTTTACATTTATTTGATTATTTTGTGATGGAATTAATTTTATAATGTCCTTTTATTTTATATGGATTATGTTATGCTGGCATGATGTTTAAGAATCCCATTTTCATAACATGGGTTATTCTAAGATTTATGATGTTGTGGAACACATAATAATGGTTTCATTATGAGGTGGTTGGGACCTATATCCACCTCCAATGAATTTTGTAATGAATTTTATCTCATGAGATAGACATGGTTGGGACGACATGTTAATCTGGTTCAGTGATACAAGACTGGAACGAGGAGTGATCTTAGTTTAGTAATGGAATTTGTCTGTTATGATGGTATTTGAAATGAGCCTTGACTAATATGAAATGATTTTCTATGATTTTGTGTGTATTCCATAATGTTTCGTGTTTTATGTTATGATTATTGGGATTACATTTTACCACTAGGATTTATCCAATGTTATGATATTATGATCTCCTTTGCAGGTTATGATTTTCAAAATGTAATGTTCTTATGGATATGATATGATTGATATTTCTTTTGTTTACCCTTACTAATCATTTGAGCTGACCCTTTTATATGTTTTATTTCCCCGTCTCAGGAAGAAGGGTATTAAGTAGGATATGCCTAAAGGGACTCTAGATATGATGAAATAAATGGGAGACAATATAGATGATTTATGAACCTGTTGTTTATGTTTCTCAGTTTCTAAAGACACTATACCTATACCGGCCTATCATGGTTTTGTTATATGTTGCAATAAGTATTCTTTGGTTCTAATGTAATTACCATGTATGTAATGTATGGGTCGTTATAGTTGGTATTAGAGGAAAGGGGTAGTCAACCATTGGAAACTAGAATGTGAAAGCCTTAGTAAGAGCTATAAGGATATGTATAAACATAGAACAAAATATTAGTGTTTTAGAAATGTCCATGAACAACCTATGATAAAACCAAATGTGTGAAATTTTATTACTGATTATATTGTTTTCCTGTTGTAATTAGTGTTCCTCATTGTATTATTCTTGGTTTTAGTCAATGGCTGGAACCCAAAGGAATCATATTAAAGAAAAATGCGATGGTAAATGCATTGATTGTCCCCCTGAGCAAACAAACGTTATGGGAGATGGAATGAAAAATCGTGTAGCCATGCTCACAAAACGTTCTGAAGCTATGAATCATATAAGACTTCCAAACGATAAATGGAAGGAGCAACATTCTATTTAATCCTTTATGAGGCAGCGTCCTCCCTCATTCAGTGGGTCTACTGATCCATTAGTTGCAGAATAGTCGATCTGTTCCACTGAAATGATATTTTCAGTTCTACAATGTTCTAAAAATCATAAAGTCATCGTTGCATTATATGGTTTGGAAGTTGAATCTGGCCAATGGTAGAATATTATTATGAGTACGAGGCAAAGGGATGAAATTGAGTCCATGGAATGGGACATGTTCAAGAACATATTTTTCAATAAGTACATCCCTCGTATTCATCAAACAAAGATGGAGAATGTGTTTCTTGAACTGAAGCAAAAGGATGATGAATCCGTTGGTACCTACGAAGAAAATATTACAAGACTTGAAATGTACGCTTTCAGAATTATTATCCATCATAAGAGTAAAATCTAACGATTCTTTAGTGCCTTAAAACCAAGTCATTGAAGGGCATTATCCCTAAGGGAATTCAATCGCTACAAGGAAATTGTTCGATGTGATCTCATGGTTGAGATGGATAATGGAGTAACCCATCGATCATATGGGTTTGATAAGAAGAGGAAAATGGAATTCAAAGGAAAATCTAAAGACCACACTGAAAAGAAGATAATTTTTCCCTTATGCTCAATGTGTGGAATGAAATATGGATGGAATTGTCTTAATGGGACATGTAAATTTTTTACGTTTGGAAAAGAAAGTCATCGGGTAGTTGAATGTCGAAATAATTGAAAAAAGATGTATAATGATGCGAACAATGAAAGGGATACACAGATTGTGCCTCCTACACATCAATGTTTTAAGTGAAAGGAAATGGGTAATTATTCCAATCATTTTCCTAATCCAAGTGTTGTTGATGATGATATATGGAAACCAAAACTTATAGAAAAAGTCAAAGGAATATCACATGCAATTCCTATCGGTGATGTGGACTGCGATAATGAAGTGGTGAAAGGTACACATACCATCCACTCTAAAGTAGAAAATGTTTTATTTGATTCTAGATCCACTCATTCTATTATTTCTGAAGAATTTTCTAAGTGTATCGCCATATTACCTCAGTAGTTAGATATTGAGTTAGCTGTGAAAACCCCTAATGGCACAACAGTCCCATCAAAAGTTTACAATTCTTCTCTGATTGAAATTTTTGGGAACCTGCTTCTATAAAATCTTGTGATCCTTATTATAGTGTAATTTTATGTGATTCATGGCATGGATCGGCTTTCCTTATATAGTTTTCATATCAATTTCCAAATAAGTGAAGTCTCATTCCATATTCTAGATCAATCTATGATCGTCTATCGATGCAAGGATGGACATAACCTTCCAGTGGAAATTTTATCCATATTATGGGTCTTGATTCCACTAAATGAAGGTTATTTATCTCAAATGGTTGAAGAAAAAACTCATGATTAAGAATATTCCTATTGTACGAGAGTTTGATGATGTCTTTTCAGAGGAATTTCCTAGTCTTCATCCAAATCCTGAAGATGAGTTTCCTATAGAACTCATACCAGGTGCCTTACCTTTTTCAAAGAAACTTTATAGAATGGCCCCAATTGTGTTGAAGTAATTGATGAATCAAATACAAGAGAATCATGATAAGGGATTTATATACACTAGTGCATCACCTTATGGAGAACCTATTCTATTCATTAAGAATAAATATGGAACAATGAGACTCTGTATTGATTATCGAGAACATAACAAGATCACTATCAAGAACAAATATCCTCTCCCACACATTGATGACTTATTTGACCAACTACGTAGAGCTCAATACTTTTCCAAGATTGATCTTCATCTAGGGTATCATCTATTAAGGGTCAAAAGGTAGAATATACCAAATATGTCTTTCCGTACAAGGTATAGACAATATGAATTTATAGTGATTCCATTTGCTATTATTAATGCCTCTGCTATCATCATGGATCTAATGGATAGAGTCTTTAGAGACTATGTTGAGCAGTTTGTGGAAGTCTTTATAGATGATATTCTTATCAATTCAAATAGTAAATAAGAACATGAATATCACTTGAGAATTGTATTGAAGACCCTGAGAAATGAGAAGCTTTATTCCAAATTTACCAAGTGTTAATTGTGGCTTAAAAAAGTTTCTTTTTTGGGTCACATAATCTCAAAATTGGAGATATTTGTGGATACATAAAAAACAGAGGTTATAGAAAGATGGTTGAGACCAACAAAAGTAACTGAGATCTGATGTATTCTAGGTTTATCTGGGTAGTATCGTCGTTTTGTGAATGATTTTTTCTAGATTATCTAACCCACACACCAAATTTACTTGGAATTGAGTTAATGTTTTTTGGATAGAAGAATGTGAAGATAATATCAAGAAGTTTAAAAGATGATTATCCAGTGCACCTGTGCTCACAATGCCTTGTAGGGGAGAAGGGTTTGTAATCTATAGTGATGCATCCAAGAAGGGGTTGGGGTGTGTTCTCATGCAATATGATATGGTGACAGATTATGCCTCACAATAGTTGAAAATCCATGAACAAATTTATCCAACTCTTGATTTGGAGTTAGATAAGGTAATCTTTGAATTAATGATTTAGAGGAATTATCTTTATGGTGAAAGGTGTGATATTTATACTGATCATAAATATTTAAAGTATATTTTTCACACAAAAGGAGCTAAATATGCGCCAAAGAAGATGGTTGGAGTTGATTAAGGACTATGACTTCTCAATTCATTATCACCGTGAGAAAGCAAACAAGGTGGCAGATTCATTAAGTCGACAAGACCATGCTAGGTTATCCATGATGATGATCGCAAAAGATCCAATATTTTTGGATTCAAAAAGGATGGATCTTGGAATTATAATGGATGCGAAAAAATCTTATCTTTCTCAAATGAATGTCCAACCATCTATACATGTGAAGATTAAAGAGGCACATAAAGAAGATGTAGAGTTACAAAAGAAGGTGATAAATGTTTCTTAATTCAACCTTGATTGTGATGGGATAATAAGGTTCTGGAATTTGGTTTGCGTTCCACCCATCCCAGAATTAAAGAAGGAACTACTAGATGAGGCTCATAGTTCTTCAATCTCTATTCATCCTGGAAGCATGAAGATGTATAGGGACCTAAAAGAGTACTTCTGGGGGGATGGAATGAAAAGAGATGTTGCTGAATATGTCTCTCACTGCTTGGTTTGTCAGCAAGTTGAAGCTGAGAGACAGAAGTCTAAGGGGTTGTTACAACAATTACCCATACCCAAATGGAAATGAGAAAACATCACTATGGACTTTGTCACCGGACTTCCTAAAACATCCAATGGAAATAATTCTATATGGGTCATAGTCGATCATCATACAAAGTCAGCACCCTTCATTTCTATTAGAGAGGATTTCTCTCTTGATCATCTTGTCAGGATATATGTAACAGAAGTTCTAATATTTCATGGAGTACAACATTCCATTATATCTGATCGGGGTCTGAGGTTTACCTTGATGTTTTGGTGAAGTCATTAGCATAGTCTAGATACAGAGTTTATTTTCAACACTGCTTATCATCCTCATAGATACTATCATTCTGAGAGGAAAATTAGAACTCTATAAGACATATTGAGAGCTTGATATATAGATTTCAAATGTTGTTGGGATCAACACCTACCTTGGGTTTAATTTTATTATAATAATATCTTTCACTCTAGTATTTATATGGCTCCTTATGAAGCTCTCTATGGAAAAAATTCATGGCCCCAACGTGCAGGGATGAAGTCAGGGAAAGAAAGCTATTAGGACCTGATCTTGTTGATGAGATGTCATAAAAGGTCATAACTATTCTAAAATACATAACAGTAGCTCAAAGTTGACAAAAACGTTATTCCGACAACTGATGAAAAGACCTAGAGTTTGAAGTGGGTGATAATGTTTTCTTACAAATATCTCCATGGAAGAGAGTAATTTGATTTGGAAAGAAGGGAAAGTTGAGCCCTAATTATATTGGTCCTTTTGAAATACTAGATCGTGTTGGGACGGTAGCTTACCGATTGGTGCTTCCACCAAATCTCTCTCAAGTTCATGATGTGTTCCATGTAGCTCTACTAATAATGGACATACCTGATCCATCACCTGTAATAAGCTCAGAAGTTTTACCACTGGAGAAAGATCTTTCTTATGAAGAACAGATGATAGAGATTCAAGATCATAGCGAAAAAGTACTACAGAACAAGACCACTCGCTTGGTGAATGTTTTATGGAGTAACCACAAATTTGAATAATATAAATGGGAACTTGAGGATATGATGAGAGAGAGGTATCCTTATCTATTTGTTACAAAGTGACAAATTTCCTGGGAGAAATTCATTTTAGGGGGGGTAGAATGTTACAAATGAGATTTTATGAGATAAATTTTGTTTTTATGTATTATGTCATACGCAACACCAAAGGAATATCTAACTACACACAAAAATTTATTGTCTTGCATTAAACGTAAGGGAAACCTTCCTCGATAGCTTGGGTTGTACGGAATACCGAGTTTCACTAAACAATGAAATGTTATTAAAATATTATCAGAACTATCTGTTATGAATACTATTACCCAGTTTTTGAAATTTTATAAATTTTATCATTCAAAATGTACTTCATTTTTGGATTCGGAATATTGAAATTATCCTTGGGTGAAATTTTGGTTTTTTTCTGAAAACTTTCAATTTTTGATGAATAGTGAAAAACACTGAGTTATAGTTTAAAACCGAATTTTTATTTAAATAAAAATTTATTTTATTTAAATTTATTTTAGGTAAAAATAGATACATAATACCTATATATGTCCAATGTAATTCATTGGATTCATCTTACAATAATATAGATATATAAAAATTTTATTGAACTTTTTGACCGTCTTTTACCCACCTCCTAGGAGCATTTGTAATTGTAGCAAAAACATAATTTCACCGCTTATTTGAGTTGAATTTAGAAAATATGAAAGACGTGGTTAATATAAATGAGTAAAATGTGGTTCAATACGATAAAAATAATTTTTTCTGAATAGTAACTTTTTACTTTTATTTACCACGGTTAAAAGTAAATAAGTTAATTTAGGGAAATAATTTTATTATTATCACCATAACACTTTTACTAATTCTATTGGATAAGTTTAATTCGACCAAAAACAACCATAGGGATAAAATATTACCCTTTAGGTCCTCATGGATTAGAATAGCACATTTATTATTATTTTATTTATAGAAGAGTTAAAAGTGTTAAAATCAAAGATTAATAACTAAAAAAAATTTAATATAGGGTTATACAAAAGATAAATTCGACTATAAATATTCATTATAAATCTAAAAAGATTTCCTACATAATTTTATTTTATTTATAATTTTTTAGTCATTAAATAAGTTAATTTATATATGACACAATCATGATGAAATAATTAACTTATTAATGAAATATTATCATAATCCATATTATAAATTCCCCAATTAAAGTAATTTCAGACTTTTTATTAATTAAAATAATTAA
Organism: Viscum album; assembly: GCA_963277665.1. Taxonomy (NCBI): domain Eukaryota; kingdom Viridiplantae; phylum Streptophyta; class Magnoliopsida; order Santalales; family Viscaceae; genus Viscum; species Viscum album. The sequence continues at coordinate 1,782,713,851 of OY728121.1, read as the reverse complement.
ATAGATTAATATGACATTTTAGTATTGATTAAATTAAATTTTATTGAACTAATCATGCTGTTATTATTTTCACAAAAATCTATTACCAAATAGTGTCTAAATTGACATATAATAGTTTTTAAGAAAAATATCATATTATTTATTTTTATTCTATTCCTAAAAATATATGGTTCGGACAAATGACTTATATAATGTTATATAAATTAATAATGAACCACTTGGGGTTCATTTGGCTTGTTATAGTAAGTTTATTAACCATATCGTGTATGAAAAACAAGAAGACACGGTAAAAGTTAAATTATTTAACAATGAGTTAAATCTAAATGATATGATAACAATAGTACACTAAACATGTCTAAAACATATTTAATGAGAGGATTTCGACCCATCCCCAAATGAGAATCGAAATAAATCAATTTGGATCTATTATAAACCGAATATTACTTTATTATAAGATAATATTTTATGTTTTTCTTAAGGTTCCCATTTCCTCCCTTATAAAAGGGCACCTCCTCCCTCTCCACTTTACAATACATTGAGCCTTCATGATCGGCCAAACCCTTACCCTTTTCCTTATAAACTTCACTATACACATACTAGAGGTCCTGGTATTCTTCAAAGTCAATTTTAGTGCCCTAAGAGGAGGTTTCAAAGAGGCATGTCGAAGAAGAGGTAATATCTGTTACCGATTCATTCAAATTTATTTCTTCTTCTAATTCCTCTTATTTAGTTTTTTTTATGAAGTAATAACATCAGTATCACTCATATACTGAAATTTTATTATAAATATGAAACAACCCTATTTCACCTTCAATCCATCATATGGAAAATGAAATCACCGCGCGGGCGTACGTACGGAATACCGTCTCCACGCCATGGTGTAAGCTATTTTCCACCACCACCTTATTGGATGGGTATAATGGTGTAAAAAATAACGATATAGGATTATTTTAAAGTGATATTGATTCAGAAATTTTTTACATACACATCAATACAATTCCACAATCATGGGAATGACATCATCGCTCGTGCGTAACTATAACCAACCGTCTCCACGATATGATGCGACTCGTTCTACATGATCTTAATTGAATAAATAAATATGATATATATTACACTAATACCATTATGGAAATTAGGTTTCTATAACCAAAAAAGAATAATAAGAATTCATGCGACAAAACATGCATAAGAACATAAAGCAATGAACACCCAAATAACAAGTAGCAATGAAATATTACTAATAAGAAGTTAAGAACATGACCATATATGATATAATAACAATGAATATTATTCATTAATAAGTAAATGACAATATTTAAATCATTATACAAGAGGTTCAGATATGTACGAAGCTAATTGGACCTATTGTAAGGGAAAATATCACAACCTCATTTTTATCTGAGATTGTTTATACATCAGAATATACTAGGAAATATTTATCATCCAAATCCATGTTTCCTCAATATGTAATATTATTTCTATCCTAATGCAATTTTATAAATCCAATTTTACCCATTGTTTTGTTTTTAGTAAATGATATGAAATGTATCTTTTGTCATTTTTTGTACGAGGTACGTTCTGACTTTTTCGTCCAAAGTACGAGAAGAATGTTTTTTAAACTTATATGACATTAATGGATTTTTATGATTTCATAGAACATTTTTTCCATGAAGCTTACTTTACAAGTTTTCATGTTTAATTTTAATCAACTTTATTTAGATTAAAATTGTGTGACATGTTATGAAAGGAAAATTGTTTTCGAAGTAGAAATGATATTTTCCTCAAGAATGGACATCAAGTGTTTTATCAAAATTTTATTCCATCTAATATCATATAGGGTTATGTTTCTATTCCTATTTTTACATTTATTTGATTATGTTATGATGGAAATAATTTTATTATGTCATATTTTATGTATTATGTTATGATTGAATGATGTTAAAGAATACCATTTTTATTACATGGGTTATGCTATGATTTATGATTTTGTGGCACACATACGAATGGGTTAATTATGAGATGGGTGGGACCTATATCTCTCTCCAATGAATTGGGTAAATATTTATATCTCATGATATAGACATGGCTGGATGGACAAGTTAATTCTCTTTAGTGATACATGACTGGAATGAGGAGTGAATTCGGTTCAGTAATGAACTCTGTCTGCTATGATGGTATTGGAAATGAGCCTTGACTAATATGAAATTATTTTATATGATTATGTGTGTATGACACAATGTTTCATGTTTTATGTTATGATTATTGGTATTACATTTCACTACTATGATTTATCCCATTTTATGATATTATGATCTCTTTTGCAGGCTACGATTTTAAAAATTTTATGTTCTTATGGATATTATATGATTGATATTTCTTTTGTTTACCCTTACTGAGCATTTAAGCTCACCCTTTTGTATGTTTTCTTTTCCCCAGGTCAATTAGAAGGGTATTAATTAGGTCATTCCAAAAGGAACTCTAGATATGATAAAGTAAATGGGAGACAACGTGGATGACTTATAAACCAGTTGTTTATGATTCACAATTTCTAAAGACACAATACCTATACGGTCCCATCATGGTTTTGTTATATGTTGTAATAAATATGCTTTAATTATGATGTAATAACCATGTATGTAGTGTATGGTACATTAAATCCTAACATGTCGTATCTAGGATATAAAGGTCCCATAAGAAGTGAAAGCCTGCAACACCAAGAGGGAACTCCCTGCATTGACGTACATTAACCGTTCTACTCCTAAAAAGTGTTTCTAGAGTCAATGTATTGGTAGAGGAAAGGATGTAGAGCCCAAGTCTCTCCAAAATAGAAATAGAGGTAAAATTATGGTAAGCCCCTATATCGAAAAGGGATTAATATAAAACTGATTCTACTAACATCGTACCTCAAACTATAGAGGGTCCAGGATCCTGCTCCTGCTGGGTCTACTCCACCGCAGAAGTCGGGCTTGTACCATGGCCCTATAAACTTTCCTGACCACTCTAAGATGATCTTACCTACTTTCTCTGATTGATAGGAAATTTCCCACACTGTCCACGACCTCTACTTAGGCCTGAATGGCTGCAAGAACTCCAGTTCCCAAATTGGTGAGAAACTAGTGGTGTTGCTCTTGAATGAGGAGTAATGGATGATCCCATGTCGCTAGCTGTTGGTGAGAAAACCTAATAGAATCATTTAAGGTGACACATCTTGACAAAAGATCGGAATTCAAATGGGTCTCTCTGGAACTACGGTCTCGTTTGCCCTAGCCTTCCACACTTGTAGCATACCACTTGGCTACCAGAAGATGCGCCTCTCCACCTCAGATCACAACGCGTAGACTCCCTACGGTTCTTCATTCTATCATCTGGTGAAGCACTAAACCTGGAAGTGGAACCATCCAAGCTCTCATCTCCGGAATCTGTCAGATTTCACTCGGTAATCAGTGCCTGGTTGACGATAGAAGCGATTTTAACGACCCGGAACGGGCCAGCAACCCAAACAGTGCAAAACGGGTCGCATGTCACTACCTTAGGCGCACCTCCCCTGATCTCAAAAGGCATATCACTAGCAGTGAGGGTCTATTAGGTATAGTGGGGAGGCTCTACCCTCTAAGAGTATCATGATAGGGGTACTATTCCATGTATAGTAGTAAAGATCCATCGGAATGAAAGACTCAGCTGACTCGAACTAGACCCGCAGAGCAGAAGCATATTCAATATAGATAAACAACAGAAGAAATAAATATAACAATAGTAGCAGAAATAAACACAAAAGAATGCTGATAAAATGTAACTACTACTGAACTATAAAACATGCATCCAAAGAAGGTCATACACAACTGAATGTAAAAGGGCGCCAATGGCTAACCAATAGTAGCTACAACAAGTAAGCATGTCGATACAGATATGTAAACAATACAAAGTAAACCCCATCTAGGCATGACCTCAAGGTCTATACCATCTCCATGCAATAAATAACGCATCCCAACTCTTGAAGCTGGCCTCTTTCTTGCACGTAAATCCATAATGTCTACACGCGTCCTGAAGGGACCGTGCAGGGTGTGAGACAAATTTGAGTAGGATGCCACCCAACGATGCGTACCAAATATAAGTGTTTAAGAAGTCATGCTTTTACAAGGAAAATATTAAACAATACAATGCATAATCATAAAAAAACTCCACTAGTGCTCAACAGCCACCATGGAGCATCAACTGCTTCGTCCAACCCCGGAATCTTTGTCGTGTAACCCAACACCATGTACCACCTAACACCTCGTGTCTCAAATAACGACGTCCCGAAGGCACACCCTAGAATAGTAACCCGACACCATGTGCCTCCTGACACCTCGTGCTCAAGTACCGACGTCCCGAATGCACATTCAAAAATAGTAACCCGGCACCACGTGCCTCTTGACACCTTATTTCTCAAGTACCGACGTCCCAAAGGCACGACCATCCTCTGAAGGCTCCTCACCTCCCACATGGCTTTCTATGGCAAGCACCCCCAAAAAAATACCTAGCTGCAACTATGGGGGCCTCTACCCTCACAAGTGGTCAAAACCACCTCATCCCAGAGTATCTCTGTGTGCACACTGCTCAAAGTCCCAGGTGAGCAGTAATCACCAAAATAGTACCTAATCTAATAAAACATCTAACACCTCGTGTCCCTCTGACCATGTTGGTCAAGTCCGATGGCATCACCATCCTAGTATCCCGGGCCATGCCCAACCTGACAGTCGTACTGCCTGAAGTCGTCGTCAAAGACGCCCAATCCCGTGGTTAAAACAACCCAATGTAACCCAGGAAGTTACCCAACCTTTGACCACCATCACTCAAGAGTAACCGGTCCAAGACCAACACAACCCAAACGGGTCCAGCAGATGAAATCCAGAAATTGCATATATGACATATTTAAACAGAAAACATCAACCGACAAAACAAACTTAATAGTTTAATTTCACTCTATCAGGTGTTGTCCCATACTAGCACTGAGGTCTTAAATGCCTCCGATAATTTATATCAAGTATCAATAAACTAAACTAACAGTTTATAACGTTAAAATTTCAGTTAAAACAATTTTGGTGTTCCTCGGTCAAAATGCCACGAAGAGCAACGACCCCCCACTCGGCCTTGATCAAGAAAACTAGTAATATGGCATACCCAAAGGCATCACATAGGTCTAACAAAAAATGCCATATGAAACATCAGATAAAATGGGTCCCACTCAGAATACTGGAAAACATGCTAAAGGATGAATCACCCAAACAACCACGAAAACACAAAATGAGGTATGAACCACCTACCTGAGACTCGTACGATGCTACTCCTACTGTATAGCCACCAATTTGTTCTTAAACTCAGTAAATCTACAAAAGATTAAAAACCTCTCAAGCCCCTATAGATCGTTCTATAATGAAAATAATACAATACGTCCAAAGAGGAATGGAGGCCTTACCGAGGGGGTTACAACGCATCCAACCATGATTAGATCCGACTTCAGATGAAGAACCGGGAAGAAAGTGAAGGTTCAGCCAATATGAGAGAGGAGGTTAAATACCGAACCTCAAAACAAGTCCACTTCCGGTTTTAAGTGAAAAAATAAAGTACACAGTGTGTACTTTAGGAATACACGCTGTGTATAGTTCATTTAACTATTCATAAGACGGTACGATTCCACCGACTTACATTCCAAACCTGCCGACATGATTACATGGCATGTACCTAAGGGTACACGTCATGTACATGGTTCCTCTTATTTTCCTCACCGACGTACCCACATGCCCTTTGATTCCCTTATACATGGATAGACTACACGGCGTGTCTGAGGATAATACGACATGTATCTGGTTCACCCGGCCAACAGCCTACACGCCATATATGGCCACCACATGATCGAGGATACAAGGCGTGTTGAAAACTACATGTCGTGTAGTAAAAAATTTCTAAATGGTCATCACACAGCATGTACATGGTGAGCACACGACTGGTCACTTGCCTACACATACCCGACGTGTACTTAAAGTACACGGCGTGTTGTCTGTAAATATTGAGAAACTTCCTGTTTTCTCCAGTTTCCTCAGAACCCAGTAAAAAAAATCCAAACAGGGTTTGGATTTTGACCCGTTCTAAAAACTCGTGTTCTTACAAACTCCCCAACATAAGGTATATTCTCCCCGAGATACAAAGAGAAACCCAGAGATGGCACCGTACATACCACCCCGATCAAAGTAACCCGAATTTCCTAGGTCTCAGAGGTCCTGGCTAAATTCCTCAAGGGGCTCCCCACCATAGGAATTGCCTACTCGGTCTCAACCGAAGAAAATTTAATGCAAACATGGTTTACTAACCTGTTTTCTAGACGCATAGTCCTCTCGTGGCGCATCGTCACCTCTGCACCCCATTAGTGCTCCTATGTGGCTTCTGACACACAACGTAACCCGCACCGCAAAGGTTTCTGCCTCCACGAGGCCCTTGTGCCTATCACCTCAAGAAACCAACATCCTCGATGCCCCGATGCCCAAGGAACCGCTTGTAACTCGCATCCTAGATTCCCTGATTCTAATCATCTCATACATATATATATATATATAACATATCACACAACCGATATGGTTTCAATCCCACTGACTAGAATTTAGTCATTCCACATAGATCCTGTGCACCACGTGAACTCAAAACAGAAATGCCTCTATAGGTCATGCCAAAAAGGAAACATGGAGATCACGGACACACCACGGTGTACCTATAACTATTGTTGGCTCTTCATCATGCTCAGCCTCGGGCATCTCAATGGTGTGCACCTGGCCTGAAACACGGCTGCCTGACGCCTAACCTCTCTATGATGCTTCTCCAGTTACCTGCCACTGACCCCTCAGCTGGGTCCCACCGTCTCTTTCATAACCTCCACGCAGAGATGAACCTCAACTACCCTCTCCGAGTACCAAACCTATTCCAACTACAGATACCATAGTCTATCCTGGTCCCTACATACCAGCTATCTGGGAAGGCATCCCACAAAACCTCTCTAGATGCTCTTCCTGTCCTCATGCCTGACACTCTTTCGGAGGCCTATCACCCTGAACCCGAACATGTCCTGGTTTTCCACACTGAAAGCAAATCACCAAAGAACTACAACGAGGTGGTCTAGCTGAATCCCTGGCCTGACTGACCTACTGGAACTCATCCCGTCCTCGCTTCCTGCTGTCATAACCATCACATGATGCTGTCGCCCTGCACAATCGAGACTTTTCTCTCTCATTTCCCTCGGCTATGAGCTCCTAGGTCACCACCTCGTATAAAGAACCTAGACGGATGATATTAACATGGACTCAAATGGCGTCCCATAAGCCATCGTCAAAGTGATTCACTCTAGCTGCATCATCGCTTACCATACTAGGTGAAAAGCGATATAGCTCAGTAAAAGTAGCTGCATAGTCCATCACAGACATGTCTCCCTTCTGAAGGCTCACGAACTCTCGAGCTCTCTCTTCCCTCAGTGTCTCCGGTTAGAATTGCTCATATAACCTATCCTCGAAGTCCTTCCAAGCCAGTCCCTCATGCCTACGAGATTGATCCTCTATGTCCCACCAACGCTTCACTGGTCCTCTCATCATGTATGTCGCCAGCTTGTCCCTCCACCCTGGAGGTGTCTTGAGCTACTCAAAGATCATCCATATGCTCTCTATCCAGTTCTCAGCCGCCTTTGGACCACCCTCACCCTGAAAATGTGGCAGATGCTGCGACTTCAACTCCCGCGTCAATTGCGCCATTGAAGGCTCTGTACCTTGCACACCTCTGTCAATCCCCTGTAAGAAATGTACCAGGCTAGCTCGAAGCAGCTCGTCAAGCCACGTCCTGAACGATGCCAAACACGGCTTCTCTCCTGTTTACACTGGATCCTGAACCTGTTCATGTCCCTGAGCATGTACTTGAGGTTCGTCATCTAGCTATACCGAATTATGACCCTGATCCTACAACATTGTATCATCTCATGCCTGACGCTCCATCGAGCCATGAAGGAGTAACCCGCTGAATACCATAATTGGTTAGACAAGCCATATATATATATAACAATATACTCTCTGCAGATAAGGAAAGTAGTAAAAGGTAGTGCATAACAACTACCCTTACTCCCCCTCATCGAAACCCATTCCACACGACATCCCGGCTTCACGGCCTCCTAACCCGCCCTCCATAAAGCCAAGTATCAAAATTACCTCAGGCCATACCCGTCTCGACAAATATTGTTGCCTCAAACAGACGACAGGGTCGCCCAATCCTGACAGTTACACTGCCTCACCCATAGTACCTGCCTGCTCCCATTAAAGTCAGACCCAAATATCTTGCATCATGAAATTCTACAAAATATAATGCATGGAATACACATTTTCACAACTAGAAGTTCTATTAGGAATTTCACCAATTCACATTTTAAAGCATATAAAGCATGGAATTTGATATTTCATTCACATGGAACTATCACTTCACAAAGAATACGCGCAATTATGAATTTGAAATACCCTAAAATGTGCATATCAAACGTCAAGCAACCCAGCCTTGCCATACCGGGCCAAGGTCAAATTATCCCTTACCACACCAGGTCAATGGTCACAGATCACAATCAACATCATCACACATCAAGTGAGCCACCGAGGTGGAAATCCTATCAACTGTAATCTGAAAAAAACAAACATCAGTTACCACCCGTGACAACTAGGTCCATCCCTCGTACCTGGGGCTGTAGGAACCCATGCACAAGCTTGAAACCCAGTCCCTGTAACAAACTATATCCATTCTACCATATCCCCAAATAGAAAAACCAGCATAAAGAAATGAGAAGCCTCAAACTCATTAGTATCCAGTAAAACACTGCTACTAAATCCGTATCAAGAACCTCCCTTTGATACCACATTATAATGACCCAGACCCGACCAACCACCCAAACAGTGCCAAACGGGTCGAGTGTCACTACCACAGGTGCTCCTCCCCTGAACGTCAGAGGCTGGAGACAAGCATCGAGGGTCTATTAGGTATAGTGGGGAGGCTATACCCTCTTAGAGGATCATAATAAGGGTACTAGTCCATGTATAATATTAAAGAAGCAGAGGAAAGAAAGACTCATCAGACTAGAACTAGACTCACAGAGAGGAAGCATAATAAATATAGATAAATATTGGAAGCATTAAATATAACAACAGCTGTGGAAATAAGCACAACAACATGCTGATAACATGTAACTACTACTGAACAGTAAAACATGCATCCAAAGAAGGTCTTACACAGCTGAATGTAAAGGGGCCCAATGGCTAACCAATAGTAGCTACAACAAATAAGAATTCCGATACAGAAAGGTAAATAATACAAAGTAAACCCCAGCTTGGAATGACCTCAAGGTCCATACCATATCCAAGATATAACTAACGCAGCCCAGCTCCTGAAGCTAGCCTCTTTCATGCACGTAAATCCATAAAGTCTACACGCTTCCCGAACGGCCTGTGCAGTGTGTGAGACAAATCTCATTAGTATACCACGGAACAGTGATTTCCAAATATAAGTGTTTAAGCAGTCATGAATTTACAAGGAAAGAAGTAAACAATACAATGGATAATTAAACACAAACTCCACTAGTGCTCAACAGCCACCATGGAGTGTCACCTGCTTCAGCCGATGCCGGAATCTCTATCATGTAACCTGGAACCACGTGCCACCTAACACCTCGTGACTCAAGTACCGACGTCCCAACGGCACGCCCAAGAATATTAACCAGGCACCATGTGCCTCCTGATACCTCGTGTCTCAATTACCGACGTCCCGAAGGCACGCCCAAAAATAGTACCTGGCACCACGTGCCTACGGACACCTCGTGTCTAATGTACCGTCATCCCAAAGGCATGCCCATCCCCTGAAGGCTCATCACCTCCCATGTGTCTTTCTACGACAAGCACCCCCAACCAAAATACCTAACCGCGTCTACAGGGGCCTCTACCCACACGAGTGGTCATAACCACCTCATCACGGAGTATCTCTGTGTGCACACTACTCAATTTCTCAAATGAGAAATAATCACCCAAATAGTACCTAAGACACCAACACATATGACACCTCGTGTCCCTGTGACAATGTCGCTCAAGTCTGATGGCATCACCATCCGAGTATCTCGGGCCATGCCCAACCTGACAGTCGTACTGCCTCAAGATGACGTCCATGACGCCCAATCCCATGGTCATAACCACCCAAAGTAACCCAAGAAAAGCCCCAACCTGTGATCAACATCACTCAAGCATAACCGGTCCATCTACAACACAACCAAAAAGGGTCCAGTAGATGCAATCCAGTAATTGCATATATTACATATTTAAACAGAAAACATAAACCAGCAAAAAAAACTAAACAATTGAATTGCACTCTACCAGGTGATGTCCCATACCTGCACTGAGTTCATAAAGGCATCCAAAAATTTATATCAAACATCAATAAACTAAACTAATAGATTATAAAATTATCATTTCTGTTAAAACCATTTTGGCGTTCCCCGACCAAAATGCCGTGACGAGCAACGACCCCTCACCCAGCCCCGCTCACGCAAACTGGTAACAGGGAATACCAAAAGGCATTTCATAGGTCTAACAAGAAATACCATATGAAACAATATGATCAAATGGGTCCCACTCAAAATACCAAAAAACGCGCCCAAGGCCATGTCACCCAAACAACCATGAAAACAAAAAATAAGGTATGCACCACCCACCTGAGACACGTACAATGATACTCCTCCTATAACAGCTGCCAATTTGGTCTAAAACGCGGTAAATCTACAAAAGATTAAAAACCACTCAATCTCCTACAACTCATGATAGAATTAAATTCAGAAAAAATGGCCAATGTGGAATCGAGGCACTACCGAGGGGGTTCAAATGCATCCAACCGTGATTGGATCTGTCTTCGGACGAAGAACCGTAAAGAAAGTGAAGGTTCGGCCAAGGGAGGAGGTTCTATCCAGAACATCAAAACGAGGCTACTGTCTGTTTTATAAAAACAAAAACAAATTACACGACATGTAATTTAGGACTTCATGCCTTTTATAGTTCATTTAACTATTCATAAGATGGCAGGATTCCACCGACTTACTTTTTGAACCTACCGATATGTGTACACATCGTCTACCTAAGGGTACACAGCGTGTACTTGTTTCCTCTTCCTTTCCTCACCGACGTACCCACAAGCCCTGTTTTTCCCTTATAATTGGATAGACTATACGGCGTGTCCTATGGGAACACGGCGTGTATCGGGTTCACCCGACCAATGGCCTACACGCCATTTATGGACACCAAAAGGTCGGGGATACATGGTGTGTTGAATACTACACGCTGTGTAGTAAGAAATTTATACACGGTCTTCACATGGCATGTACTCAGTGACAACACGACCGGTCACTCGCCTACACATACACGGAGTGTACATAATGTACAAGGCATGTAGTCTAGAAATTTCTAGATACTTATCGTTTTCTCCAGTTTCCTTAGATACCAGTAAAAAAATTAAAATAGTGTAGGGATTTTGACCCGTTCTAAAAAATAGGGTTCTTACAGCGATGTTAGTCAGCCTAAATATATTCACCTTTGAGCGAATCTCCCGTCAATGGCCATCCTCACACTTCCTTGGCAAGAATAACCCATCTGCGCTCTGGAGGGGTGTGAATCCCTGAAGCTTAGGGAACGAGAAATATTGCATGAAAGAAAGAGTACCCTGATCTAGGCTCTTGAATACCTGGGATCGGTCGGCCCTTAGGGTCTCTGGATATAAGTAGTCGTAAAAGAAGCACTAAAACCGCTCCCTCACCATAAACTGCTGATGACCCGCCTATGAGATCATGTCCCACAACCTCTTGGGGGAGTGTCATAGCATGTATGTAGCGAGCATGAACTAACTTTCTGGAGGTGTCTCCATATGCTCGAGGATCGTCATAAAAGCTTCTAGCCAAGACTCTGCAGCCTGAGGTCCTCCTTCCCATGAGGCGGTGGGAGGATGCTGCTACTGGAAAACCTGCATCATGTCTTCCATAGTCGAGGCAGGAGGCGATGCTACCTGTAAGTTCTGCATCATCCTAAGAAAACCTTCCCTGAACTGCGAATCATCTCTTGAAACTGGTATCTCTGCTAGTGCCATGGCTGGCACAATAGGAGGATCTGCAAGAAGTCCCTGATCAGCCATATCTGGCGTCTGATCACCACCTGACAACATGTGTGTTACCGAAGGACATCTCGGTTCCATGACTCTGGAAGGTCAAAGGAACAATATAGATAACATTTTTAAGGATTTAAAATGAGGAGAAAAAGAAAGTAACAAGGGAAATAAAGCATTCAAAATTACAAAACATGGCTACACGGTGTGTATAAAGACTACACTGCGTGTACCCTTTAGTTATTTAGATTGGCATGTACTTCTCCCAAAACTGGTCGTGTAACAACCCAAACACACAACATGTTTTCCTAAAAAACGACATGTACATGAATCCTCTTCACCTGACTGAGTCCTTATACACTGTTAAGCCACACGACTATCCTAAGAAAAAACTACACGTCGTGTTCAAGGTAGACACAACATGTACTCAACAAGCTTCACCTAACTCATGTTGTTAGTGACACAACCAGTACACCTAGGTCCCACTACATGGTGTGTTTCTATGGGACATAGAATGTCTTTATGAACTCCTAAAAAACCATGTGGATAGCTACACAGCTGTCTAATTGGCTGAAACTACACGGAGTTTTCCTAGCGGACATAGCATGTATAAGAAAGGATAACACCGACCCATGTTGTTCATGACACGACCAGGTACCAAGGTCCGACTACATGGCGTGTAAATTTAAGACATGGTGTGTATCTCAAAAGATAACATGACCCATGTTGTTCGTGACATGGATGGGGTAACTATTTCATACTACACAGCGTGCTAAACTAGTACAGGGCGTGTTCCTACAAGATTTTTCGCAACACCAAGTCCTTGCTCACATAGTCAGTGACACGGCTATAGACTACACGATGTGTATGTACAAAGTACATTCCGTGTATTTTAGGCTTTTCTATACAGTATCCCAAGAACAACATCGGAGCCCATAAAAAAAATAAAAACAAGCGTTAAGGTGAGAAATTCAGATCTATGAGTTCCCATACTCCATGCGAATCAAATTTTGGCATCATACACAAGTTAAAAACAAAGAAAATAGGTCAACGATCCACCAAATTTTGATTTATGAGGTCCCACAATAACTCAAGAACCTTAATTTGGAATCCATTTAGGGAAAACATAATCAATCAATGCTCTAACAGGAAGAAGATATTTTAATCATGCATATATCACCACAACATGCATATTATACACAAGATCTATCACATAAACATGCAATTCCTAATGCGTCCTATATGGCATGACAAGAATGCATGGAATGAGATTTCTAAAAAATTCATATATGATGCATGAGATGGAATAACCTCATCTAATCGAGTTGTGATAGAAATAAAACCATAATAACAACCACGATAACAACAAAAAGCATGTGGATCACAAAACGGTGAAATCAATAAAATGTAAAAATTACAAACTATTAAAATTTAAATAAACAAGGTAGTATGTCTTTTCCCTGTACACAGGTTAGCAAATCCTTGTAAATTTTTTTTTCCATGTACCTATTCCATCATATCACGGGCTAAAGGATCCAAACAGTAAACCAAGAGTAAAAAATCTCTCTGATACCAATTTGTAATTCCCTAGTTCCGGAAGCCACCCAGAGGCGCCCCGTACCCAGTTGGTCACATGGCCTCAAGTGTGTTTTCCCAAACGCCAAAGGCTGAAGACTAGTAACGAGGGTCTTGGGTGTGATAATGGAGAATCTATGACCCCATTGACAGAGTCACAAAGTAGAAGATAAAAAATCATACAACAACAGAAGTAGTAAATATCAAACATCAGTAACAGTTGAAAACGGATAGATAAAAAACTGGAGAAAATATATATAAATTATGCATCATACAGATGTGTCTAAGAATGATTCCAGAAAATTCACAATGATGAATATAGTACTAAAGCAATGTAAAAAATAAAAACAGAGGAGTAAATCCTCAAAATCTCAAGACTCGGCTTGGTCCCATGCTCTACAGCTCTAGTGAATTCAATAACCTGAAGTAGAAGAGCGCTTTCCCTTATCTATACCTTGCAACAATATAATCTGTTTGGGCCCAAAAGCATGAACCAAACAAGTTGTGAGAAAAAAATCATAGTGGGAAACCACCCTAATATCTGTGCCTACTAGTCATTGAATATATGGCAGGTAAAAGTCCAGAAATAGTAACATGAAAGTACTTATCAGCAAATAGTCCAAAATCTCTATCATATAATTGAACAAACAAGAAATCAACCACTCAATACAGTAGAAAAAACAAGTAAGCACTCACACAAGAAATTAAAACAAATAGGTAACCCTCTAGGTATTTCTCATAGCCTAACCCCTAAATTTTAACCTATAAGTACTAGAAACCCTCTAGGAGGTACATAGTCTCACCCCTCTGGTTCAGCTAAATAATATACTCTATGGGGAAGCACTCACCATCGATTCCCCCTATAGTTTCGTATCGAAAAAAGGTGCTCTGGGAAAGAACTCAAAATATCATTCCCCTTATGTCCCACGTCTAGGAACTATATACTCTTTGAGGAAGCACTCAATGTCAATTGCCCCTTTGGTCTCACATCGTTAAAATAAAGACACCTTGGAGAAGACCTTGCATCTATTATCTAAATTGACTACTACACTAGGTTCCCACATCACTATGTAATGTCAGCATGTATCACCTAGTGCAACATCCGATGTATCCTCAGGAACTACTTGGCTAGAATCTACTACATTTTATCATGGAAGAACAGTCGTTCCATCCTACAAACTAGGGGCATCGAAATGGCAGTAGACTAACAGGAAATACATTCATGGGAAAACCATCCAAATCATAGTGAATTACCCTATTCACAAACAATAACCTCTACTCAAGCATATATGCAATCCAGGTAATCAGAAAGGGAAAAACAAGAAACACTCAATACCCCGTTCAAAGGTATTGGTGGAATTTTCCCAAAATACTCAATGACATTCTACATTAAAGCACATACCACCTACCTCGACGTTAAGTGATTGATATACTCTATCTGTGAAGGTTGAATCTCCTTGGAACATCTTAGATCTAAGAAAATGACCAAAATGCTCAACCCAAGATAACTTGAGAAAGAGGTGGAAAAGGAAAATAAATCTTCAAGATAAGTAAAAGCTTACTTTTGTGGTTCCAAGGCAATCGACGGTGGTCTATTCTGGGAACATACAAAGGATCGAGGGTTAGTAAAAGATCTGCGGTGGTACAAAACACTCTCAGTCGAAGAAGCTGGAGAAGAAGAAGGTTCTGGGGTTAATACGTGACACCGATGCATTTAGTAAATAAAAAAAAAGTACAAAAAGTGTACTTTTAGAGTACATGGAATGTACTAGGCTTTTATAAACACCAATTTAGGCATCCTCCAAGCCACCGTTACATTGACGTGTGTGTCCCCACGACATGGCCAACACATGACCTCGAGCGGCAATGAAGTAAACAGAGTGTACTCAGAATGTACATGGCGTGTACTTTAAAAATTTCCAGAAACTACTCTTCTCTGAAAAACTCCAGAAAAATGAAAAACATACCTGAAACGAAGGTCCAGGTTCTTACAATATGGTTCTTGTATAATGTAATAACAATTATTTAACTATTATACAGGAGGTTAATATACCATAGACCATAGAAAAGTACAAGTTAAGGTTTAATTTTACAATCTATTTATTTTCCGAGGATGTTTATATGTGAGTACCTACTAGGACAACATTATCGTCCAGAAATGTGTTTCTTAAAAATTTATTTCAAAACATTTTTACAACTTCCTAGAATATGGGTTAAATTCATTTATACAATTGTTTTAATTTTTATAAAATGTTTTGAAAGGAATCTTTCCGTTGTTTTCAAAACAAGGTACATTATGAACTTTTGAAAAATTATGGTAAGAATGTATTTTTTTAGTTATACAGTGGGTGCAACTATTTTCCACCATTATAACACCTTTGAAGCATCCATTACAATATTATAAGAATATTTTCAAAATAAAATTTTTCACGGTATAATTATGTTTATTTTTAATTATTTCAACATAGAATGTGATATTTCCCTCAAATAGTATTAATTTCGTCTATTTCAATAACCTTAGATGGAATTTACACTTGTTTGGTATTTATTTGATATGATACAATCATCCGTATTTTATTGAAGGTTTTGTGATATGATTGACAGTTATTGAGTTATATTTATACCATTCATGGTGTATAGTTTGGGTATTAACATTTCATATGCTAGTTTTAATATAAATGTATATATTACGTATCAAAATTTTCATATGAGGAATGTATTGGACATAGTTAGTGAAGGGTGGTGCCCACTTTAGATCGTAGATGCATTGGTAAGTCTCATGAGACAAAATAGTGTCTTGGAACAAGTCCTTGAAAAATCATATTTTTATTCTTGGCATGAGGGCTTGACTATGTGGTTATTGTGTTCAACATTATGCATTCCATCATTATTATATCAGTTAATGATATTACATGTGATTATTCTACTAGATTAATATCATTGTGAATAATTAAATGGAATTATTTAATTTATCTTTTCCAAATTATGATGATGTATATGTTTAAAATGATTTTGTTTTAGTCTTATACATTTACTTATATTTTAATGCTTATTTACCATTGTTTCCACTATATTGTTATCATTAATGAGCATCTGAGATCATCCCTTTCTTATGTTTTCTTTTTCCTAGGATGTGGAGAAGTATATTATGATTAAACTGTAGTGATATGCCAAGGAAACGTGTGTGATTAAAGGGGAAACAATGTTTTCTCATTTCATGATGTAAGGTAAAACTTATGTATGTATCTATTAGCTCCATGTTTACAAAACTAATTTCTTATTTGAGAATTGATCTCTTGTGATCATTCCAATGATATGTAATAATATATCGACTCAAGGTAACTAGGGTTGGCATGGTACAATAATTATAATATTATTCTTATGAAATAATTAATATATTATTATATAAAATACTCAATATCTATAGTAGGGTTATATTTCATAAAATATATTATCTTAAATATAGTTTCTTGGGTCAATCGTAAAATTTCATTATTAGAAAATGAATAAAACCCAACCCCAGTATCTTATATTTTTTGTCTATATTAATAAATTGGCACCAGATACATGATATCACATCATAAAAAGAATAATAATTTTGTTTTCATGAAAATAGATATATATATTAAATTCACATATCATTTTTAATATAGTATTGTAAAAATTGTTTTCTTTATAAATAAAAATTTTCCCCTTTTCATAACACACCATATAAATTTCATAACACTTTTCGTAATCATTTGGAAAATAAAATATAAGAATTGTGAGAAATCATATTCATAAAATTTTAAAATGTATATTGGATTATGTCAATAATCAATTCATAATCAATATTTCAAAATAATCAATGGAAACAAAGTCCATGTAGTCAATAAATTTTGAATAATATGGTAGTAATAAATACTAGATCAATAATCCCATATAAATAATCAAATTAACAAAAAAATTAACAATACATATTCAATATAATTTAATAATCACATAAAATATAAATAATTGAATTCATAATGATTTAATTTATAATTCTAGAAATTCAAAACATATCATCGAACCTTTTTTCCATGATATATAAATAAATTTTTATGGACCCAGAAAATTCCAATAATGTTATTATCATGATACCTTCCAATGACTGATTTTAATATCAAGATGTGAAAAGTAAAAAAACAAAATAGAGGTAAATAGGGTTTAACACTACAATTCAAGGATAAATTCAATATTCAACAAGCATAATAACCAAAAATTAACAAGGCTTTCACGTCAAAACACATTTGAGTGTCAAGAAACTCAGACAATGGCATTTGCAGCACTCGCAATCCTCGGACACAGATCAGCGCACTCCTTCCTAATCGGCCCGGTGATGGCAGAACCTTTCATCTCACCCTTTTGGTTCACTATAACACCTGAATTATCTTCAAAATACATGAAGACTCCTTCCTTTCGGTGCCATGAATTGCGCTGCCGGACAATGACTGTGGGAATGACCTTCTTATGAAGATCAGGCTTCCCCTTCTTGATGGTGGCCATAACCATGTCCCCAACACAAGATGATGACATTCGATTGAGGCGCCCCTTTATCCCCTTCACATATATTATGTAAATGTTCTTGGCACCAGTGTTGTCAGCACAGTTCATATTGGCTGCCAGAGGCAACCCAAGAGACATTCGGAACTTGTTTCCAGCAGATCCTCCATGACCTCGCTTCGACATCCTGGACCAAACATCTAATGCATCAATGAGATATTGTAGCTTGTATCCATCACTTACTAATTCTAATGGAATCATTATAACAATGGGTGAATAAAATTCAAAATAATCATTAATATTGAAAAAATCCTAAATAATTTTAATAATTACCATAATTAATAAACATAAACATAAACAACCCGGAGTAAAATGGTCAATTGTAATAAAATAGTACACACCCTTTCAAACTAAACAGAAAAAATCTTGGGAAATAATAATGATGTTGTTAATACAAAATATCCTCAAATTTCTTATTTAATATATTTTGTTTATGTAATTGTGAATATTAATTCTATGAAAATAACCATAATATGTTTTTTTAAAGAATTATTTTAAAAATAACCATTACAATGAAATATTTATGAAACATGAAATAATATTTTTTGAATATATACTATTTTTTACATATAAAATAACAACTATTAATTCATTTTACATAATGGTGTTGGATTTCTTTTATATCATACATATTCAAACAAATATTACATTAAATGTTTTTATAAAAGGCAAACATTAACTATTTTTTAATAGAGATGAAGAATAATATAAAAAAATTAAAAGTAAAATTTCATAAAATTTTATTTAATAAAACATGTTTAAAAGTTAAAAAAATATTCATATTTTTTTAAATATGGGTTTTGATTGAAAATGAATTCTAGCCTAAGAGATAAATACAGTTGTATTTTCTTAGCAACATTTCACAAAACATTATATGTATAAAGGTGTTAAAAATGGTATTATTACATGAAAAATAACATTAATAACTAAATATCCTTATTATTATTTTACTTTATTATAAAAATATCAAATAATTACCCCAATAGAGATATAATCATAAATAACCCTGAAAAATGATGATATTGTGAATGAAACGCTTACCACTTTTGTATTATCTGAATCATAACCCACATAATTGAAATAACATAAAATGAATATATAAATTCCATTAATATAAATAAATTAATTATATTACATATCAATGGGGTATTTTATAAATATAATCATTGAAATAAGAGGTGAGTATCGAATATCTATCACAAATGTAAATGTTAACCAATAATCCATTAACTCATGTGTGATTTATTTTTTTCATTTAAATATCTCATATATAATGGTTTTATATATGTTATTAATTTATTTCAGAACCATAAAAATATATATAATATATTACATAATCATCAAATATCATATTATCAATCATTTGATTAAAATTATCCATTGTATTCATTGTTATGAGTGTAAATTTACTTGTTTTTATAAAGCATGTTTTTCATGACTGTTATTATTTTTTGTATATGGATAGATATATATAATATATATCATTATATTAACTCTATAAATATCATATTTACCCATTATAGACATTCTAATAACAAGTTTTTAATGTGGGACATTGAAAATGAATCACATCACATTGTAAAGATGCTATGACTTACATACACATGAGACAATATCATTATATTAAAGAGTGAAATGGAAATGAATTGGGTAATATTTCAAATGTATATAATAAATTTAGACTATTATATATCACATATATTTATAAATTTTATTTTTTTATATTCCATGCTAAACACATCATTTTAGGATGTGGTGGTCCGTCTTAATCATGAGAAATGTTAACGTATTTGAAATGAGATTGAATATAGAAAAATTATATGTTATATTATAAGGATATATGTATAATAATATCATAAATATCATCTAAATTTATTATATAAATCATTATATCAATACATTAAATGTTGTGATGAAAAAATATATAATATCTTTTCGGGAGGTGGTAGACTTCCATACACATGATTGATGATTATGTTTACAATTTTATGGAATTTGAGAATGAAAATTTTTATTCCATCAACTATATAACATATATTTTTATCTAATATAATGTTTTTAATATATTATAACTTTAATTTCAAAATTTATGGGGTAAAAAATATAATGAGAATAAATGATATTTGTAATGATAAGTAGCTTTTCTATTAATAACCTCATTCACCTATCATTACAAGAACCCTAAGTACAGTCTTTTAGGAGGAATGATAGCTCTATAATTTGACTATGAAGGTTTTTTAATATATTTTCAGGTTTTTTTCATACAAATTTTATTTAGGGGTGTGAAAATATAGTTGACATAGTTCCATTTTATAATTGTTGAAATAGAACCCTCTTGGAATTTACATGGATATTTCCAAAAATAATAAAGAACCATTAAGTAAATCACATATAGAAATCATAAAAATAACATTTGGATAGTATTTAGTATATTATAATGTGAAAATATGGCTATAAAATATTATTCTTTTATGTTTATATGTCACCTAAAACATTAACATGTTCGTTTAACCCCACTGTTAACGCATTTTCATCATAACATGGCTAATTAATATTAATTGTTTTCATTTTTCAAATTTTATCTAAATTATAAATTTTTTTAATAATATAAAATATGATTATATTATAGATTTAATCCATTTTACCAAATTTGATTCAAATAAGTTAAAAATTAAAAAACTAATTATTCCCAGAGAGGTGATGAAATAGAAGGTCTCCATAGAGAACATTTTGATTACTATATAAGCATTTAGATTCAAAAATATAAAAACATTAATCTGACCTAATTTAGTAAATATATAAACATAATATAAATAATTAGACATTAAAATATTTTGAAATATAATTCTTATTTTTATATAGTTTAATAAAGAGGTTGTTTGTTATAAGAATAAATATTTTTAATATTCTTTAAAAAATAACATATTTTTGAAAAAATCCTAAAAAGTGTAAATTTCATAATTCTAACATACTGATTCAATAAAAACAAACATATATTTACAAATTAATGATCCAAGGTTTGTTCAAATATATTTTATTTGACATCATTGAGGTAGGACTAGACCACCATTTAAGAAAATAATTTATTTCAAAAAATGTTAATTTTACCATTAAATGATTCTTATAATAATTATAAAAAAAATAAATCTATTGAGATCATTATATATATTTGTAAACAATTATATTTTCATAATTTATTTTTTAAAATTCATAACCACCTACATAATAAGTTATTTTTCATGGCCATGTTTCAATGAAAATATTTTAATATATTATCATGTTTCGTATAAACTGAGTGATGCATGCATGAAAATATATGAATGCGATTTATTTTTTAAAAAAATGTATTTTAATATCTAGTGATGTTATATTATCTTTAATAGATAATTTTATTATACATGGTAACAATAATGTTATAACTATTTTATTAATCTCAAAGAGTTACAATGAGTAAGTCCAATTATATCATGGATGGAGAACCTAAGTGTAACAGCCCAAGATTTTATGAAAAATATTCTTTTTAATTTCACTAATGTCTTGTGTTGTACGCAACACAAAAAGGAGCTTGCACAACACGCATACTTGACTTGCCTTGCATTACACGCAATCGCGACCTTCCTCGATAGCGTGTGTAGTATGCAATAACGAGTTTCACTAAACAGCGATATGCTATTAAAATGTTATTAAAACTAGCTGTTATGAATAGTAATAACCACTTTTTGAAATTTTGTAAATTTTATTTTTCAAAATGGATTTCATTTTTGGATTCGGAATATCGAATTTAGCCTAAGGTGAAATTTTGGTACATTTCGGATAACTTTCATATTCTGATGAATAGTGAAAATTACTAAATTTTAATTAAAAACAACTTTTTTAAATCGAAATAATTCATATTGATAAATTATTAATTTGATTGGTTTTAAAGTGTATTTATAATATATTTTTACAATTTAATACAATGTTGGTCATTGGATGTAATTTCACATTTAAACCAGTTATAAACTAGTGTCAATCTTTTGATAGATATTGTTTCTTAAAAAACACGCTATTTGTTTTAACAGCGGGATTTAATTATAAAATTAATTAATGAAACCTCTATGTTATGAATTTGGAAAAATAGACTTCATTTTTGAGTTCTGAATATGAAATATACCTTAGGATGAAATTTTGGCATTGTTCTGAAAAACATCAATTTTTGTTAAATAGTGAAACTACTAAGTGGTAGTTAAAAAAACTGAATTTTTCATAAAACATAATTTTACCGCTTCTGTGAATGGAATTTCAAAAATCCGAGAGACACGGTTGATGTCAGTAAGTAAAATGTGGTTCAATGAGATGAAAATAATTTTTGGTGAATAGTAACTTTTTACATTTATTTACCACGGTTAAAAGTAAATAGGGTAATTAAGGGTAAGAATGATATTAATATTACCCTAAAACTTGTCCTAATTCTATTGGATAAGTGTAATTCGACCAAAAACAACCTTATGAATAAAATATGACCATTTAGGCCCACTTGGATTAGATTAGGACATTTATTATTATTTAATTCAAAGAAGAGTTAAAAGAGTTAAAATCAAAGTTTATTTACTAAAACATTTTTAATATAGGGTTATACATAAGATAAATTAGACTATAAATATTCATTAGAAAGCTAAAAAGATTTCCCACATAATGTTATTTTATTTGTAATTTTTAGACATCAAATAAGTTAATTTATTTATGACACAAAGATGATGCAGTAATAATCTTATTAATGAAATATTGACATAATTGATGTTATAAACACAAAACTAAATATAATTTGAGGCTTTTTCTGAATTACACTAATTTTCTAGGTTACTATGATATATTAGTGTTGCTTTAATCAACTTGGTTCGAACATATAATTCTTTTATGACTTTCACAAAAATCATATATCAAATAGTGTCAAAATTGACACAAAATAGTTTTTAAATCAAATATTATATTATTAATTGTTATTTTATTCCTAAAAATATAAGGTTCGGCCAAATGACTTAGATAAGGATATATATATTAATAATAAACAATTTGGGGTTCGTTTGGAATGTTATAGTAAGTGTATTAACCATATAGTGAAAGAAAACAAAAAGACACGGTAAAAGTTAAATTATTTAACTTAGAGTTAAATCTAATTGATAAGGTTAAAATAATACCCTAAACTTGTCTAAATCCTATTGGTTGATAGGATTTCGACCCTTCCCCACTTTAGCTTCTAAATAAGACCCTTTGGAACCATTATAAACCGATTTTCACTTTAATATAAAATAATATTTTGAGATATTCCTAAGATGCCCCTCTCCTCCCTTATAAAAGGACACCTCCTCTCCCTACTCCTCACACCAATTTGAGCACTCCAGCTCGGCCAACCCCTGCCATTTTCTCATCTACACTTCCCTAGAATAATCCTAGAGGTCCTGGTCTTCTCCAAAGACCAATCTTAGTTCCTTAAGTGGAGGATTCAAAGAGGCATTCCAAAGAAGAGGTAATATCCATTACCGATCTTTTCAATTTCTTTCTTCTTCAACTTCTTCTTCTTTAGTTGTTTCATGATAAAGTAATAACATTAGTATTACTTACATACTTATATGTTATTATAAATATGAAACAACCCTAATTCACCTTCTATCCATCCTACGGAAAAATGAAATCACCGCGCTTGCGTACGTACGGAATACCGTCTCCACGCCGTGGTGTAATCTATTTTCCACCCCCACCTTACATGGATGGGTATAATGGTGTAAAGAATAACTATACATAGTTATTAAAACATCATATTGATTCTGATATATTGTATAATCCACTCCAATTCAATTCAATATTTATAGAAATGATATCATCGCTCGTGCGTACGTATGGACTACTGTCTCCACGACGCGATGAGATTCATTCTCCATGTTAACCATTTAAGAATGATTATAATGTATATATAAGAAATAATAATGAAATATATGACATTATAAAGCTAATGGATTTATGTATATATATACATATGTATGTCATCTACTTACTTCTATTTCAAGACAATAAGGAAAGGAAAACAGCGTTCATGCGTACGTACGGACTACCGTCTCCATGAACGGTGTTTTTCATTTTAATTATCTACCTATTATATATATATATATATACTGAATATATATGATATATAAATCATATTTTATATTCTGGAAGTGAGTAAATCAGGATATAAGTAATAATGATGTCAAGAACAACAATTCAAAACACCTACGATAAATGAAACGATTTTACCCAAAACGCTTCTTTAACATGGAATTTACAAAAGAACGGGTAATATAATGTCATAAGTGAACCATATATGATATCATAACAATGAATATGATTCTGTAATAAGTCAATAAAATGATTTAAATCATTATACAGGAGGTTCGAACACTTACAAAGCAAGTCGGACCTAAGGTAAGGGAAATATCACAATCTCATTTTTATCCGAGATTGTTTATTCGTAAGTATTTACTGGGGTGTATTTTATCATCCACATCCATGTTCCATCAATATGTAATATTGTTTCCATCCACTTGCAATAGTTTAAATACAATTTTACCCTTAGGTGATTTTTTTAGTAAAGAATATGAAAGGAATCTTTTGTCATTTTTCTGTACGAGGTACTTTTTGACTTTTATGACAAAAGTACGAAGAATGTTTTTTTTAACTTATACGGCATGAATATATTTTTAAAACATTATTTCCAAGAAGCTTCATTTACAAGTTTTCAAGTTTATTTTTAATCAAATTCTTTATTTTAAAGTGGTATGACATGTTATGAAAGGAAAAATGTTTTTGACGAAGAAAGGATATTTTCCTCAAGAATGGAGTTCAAGTGTTTTATCAAAATTATTTTCCATCTAAGATAATACAGGGTTCTGTTTTTATCCCTATTATTACATTGATTTGATCATGTTGAATTCCTTTATCTTATATGAATTGATTTATGATGTCATGATGTTTCAAGAATCCCATTTTTGTTACATGTGTTATGCGATGATGTATGTTTTATGATTATGTGGCACACATAAGAAAGGATTCATTATATGATGGGTGGGACCTATATCTCCCTCCAATGCATTGGGTAAAGATTTTATATCTCATGAGATAGACATGGATGGAATGGAAGGTTATTTTGGTTCAGTGATACAGGACTGAAACGAGGAGTGAACTCGGTTCAGAAAGGGACTTTGTCCACTAAGATAGTCTTGGCAATGAGTCATGACTAACAAGAAATGATTTTCCATGATTATGTGTGCATGCCACAAAGTTTCAAGTTTTAAGTTATGATTATGGGGATCTCATTTTCACTTCTATGATTTATCCCATGTTATGATATTATGAGCTCTTTTGCAGGTTAAGATTTCCAAAAGCTATGTTCTTATGTATATGATGTGATTGATATTTCTTTTTTTTACCCTTACTGAGCATTTGAGCTCACCCTTTTATGTTTTCTTTTCCCCAGGATATAAAGAAAGGTTTTTAGGTAAAAAAAAAGGGAAGATCTTTATGGGAGATATTGAAGATCTTTCACCACGATTAGAAGATTATGTTCCGAGTTTCCAAAGACACTAAAATATTACGATCCTTGTGTGTGTGTTTTTGTTATGTACTAAGTATTCTGCAAAAGTAATGTAATGTCCATGTATGTCAGGCTTCGGGTCTCTACAGTTGGTATCAGAGGAAAGGTTTAGTCAACCTTTGGAAACTAGGATGTGAAAACGTTAGTGAGATCCCTAGAGATATTTCTAAGGTATGTCTAGGGATGTCCCTAAGGATAAGTATACGTATTGGATATAATCCTAGAACTACTATAACGATCTTATAATTTAACCTAAGATGTTAGATATTAAGGGTACTCCCCCTTTACTATGTTGTTTTCCCTAGCATGATTTTTGCCTCTCACACTATTCTTTTTTGGGTTTTAGAAAATGGCTGGAAACAAGATGATTCACGATAATGGAGGATATGATGGACAATGGAATCATATTCTTCATAGTGAAATGGGATTTGGAAGTCCAAACATCATTATTATGCCAAATCAGCAATCTCATAATATGATCAATAAAGTAAAATTTGGTAAGTTTCCTGACTAGGCTAACAAGAGAAAGATGGAGTTTTATGATGATCATACAGGAAAGAAAGTTCAATTTCCCCTATGTAAATCATGTGGGAAGAGGCATCAAGGAGAATGTTTCAAAGGAACTAGAAGATGCTTTGGGTGTGGAAGAGAAGGACACAAAGTAAGTAAGTGCAAAGGAAAAGGTTCAGTTAACACCATGGATGAGGATAATGGTATTGCTATGACATCAACAATGGTTAAATGTTTTAAATGTGGAATGTACGGGCATTATGCAAACCAATGCCCTAAGGGAAAGTCTCATGAAGATAACCAGTATGGTCGTATGGGAAGTATTTATGTTGATGATGATGAAGAGACTACAAATGATATGTGAGATGAAAGAATTATTGAAGCTCGGTCAATGGTTTAAGAAGGTAGTGGAATGATTACATATTTATCAAGTGTAATGTTGTACTATAGAATAAAAAGACATCTAAGGATTGTTACACTGTTGTCTTTCCTTAAGTTTTGAAAGTTTATGATGAATGGTATGAGTAACAATGAAAGGTTATTCAGATATTTTTTTGGAAAGTGGATGATATGCGCATAATGAAGGGATAAAGAGAATCTAATATGTTTGATAGTATTCATGAGCTCATGATTAATATAAGGACTAAGTGATATCATGGTTTGAGTATATAGAATTATGAGGATTTTGGTATGTGGAAAGTGTTAACTTTAAACTGCATTCATGTTTTCACTAAGGTATTCAAGAGATTACATGATTAAGGCCTTTTAATGTTTGGAATGTGACCAACAAGACATATATATGGGGATTAACGATAGTATTAAATCTCTGGTAATCGTTTTCACTATATTATGAGAGTGGACTGCAGTATTATGGATAAGCCTAAAGATTATAATGGATTATGTTGGACATAAGTTAGTATTGTTTAAGGATAGAAGTTTTTTCGATATTATTGATGGGATGTTATAGTAATATAGTTTTAGAAAAAGGGACAACCTGCAGGACGGGCGACAGCCCATCGCGTCGGACAAGGTCGTAGGAATCGAACCCACAACTGAAGTGCGACTGGCCTTTATCGCCTACCACTGGCCTACAGGAAGTCCCTGTTTAGTAGAAACTAGTTTTATTATATTAAGACGTATGATATATGAAGTATAAGTCCATTTTAGGAACAATATATGATTAATCTCACTATAGATCGACTTATGTATATAATTTTTGCTAACCTTTTGTTTGAGACAAATGGAATGACCCGTCATTCTATCACATGATCTGCTAACACTTCACAAATAACAAATTCAACTTCATTTATTTAAGAGATGAAGTTTAAATTGTTAAAGGAACGAACAACAATGAGGTTGTACCAACATAAAGTAAGTATTTATTCTAATTCAAATTCTTTAACTTTAGGGAAACGATCTTGAAAACCAAAAATCTTTTCCTAGTGATCTTATATCTGATGAATCAGATGGTACCTTAGATCATCACAAATTTATGGCTTTGTGATTACTGGCTTTTCCATAGCCATGTTCTCTACCACTCTCCATCAGAACATGATGGTTAGATTTTTCTTCCATATCCATATTTTCACCTATGTGGAAACCCAGTGATTAGTTTATTTGGGTAACCATTAAGTTTCATACTTTTGTTTTAAAATATTGGTTTTGGTATTCCATTTTACGAAGTGGGTTTCTATTAAATAAACTTTCGAATAGTAAACCATTTATAACCCCAACGAATTTCGAGGGCGAAATTCATTTTAAGGGGGGTAGAATGTAACAGCCCAAGATTTTATAAAAAATATTCTTTTTAATTTCACTAATGTCTGGTATTGTACGCAACACAAAAAGGAGCTTGCACAACACGCATCCTTGACTTGCCTTGAATTACACGCAATCACGACCTTCCTCGATAGCGTGTGTAGTACGCAATAACGAGTTTCACTAAACAGCGATATGCTATTAAAATGTTATTAAAACTAGCCGTTATGAATAGTAATAACCACTTTTTGAAATTTTGTAAATTTTATTTTTCAAAATGGATTTCATTTTTGGATTCGAAATATCGAATTTAGCCTAAGGTGAAATTTTGGTACATTTCGGATAACTTTCATATTCTGATGAATAGTGAAAATTACTAAATTTTATTTAAAAACAACTTTTTTAAATCGAAATAATTAATATTTATAAATTATTAATTTGAGTGGTTTTAAAGTGTATTTAGAATATATTTTTACAATTTAATACAATGTTGGTCATTGGATGTAATTTCACATTTAATCCAGTTATAAACTAGTGTCAATCTTTTGATAGATATTGTTTCTTAAAAAACACGCTATTTGTTTTAACAGCGGGATTTAATTATAAAATTAATTAATGCAACCTCTATGTTATGAATTTGGAAAAATAGACTTCATTTTTGAGTTCGGAATATGAAATATAGCTTAGGATGAAATTTTGGCATTGTTCTGAAAAACATCAATTTTTGATGAATAGTGAAACTACTAAGTGGTAGTTAAAAAAACTGAATTTTTCATAAAACATAATTTTACCGCTTCTGTGAATGGAATTTCAAAAATCCGAGAGACACGATTGATGTCAGTAAGTAAAATGTGGTTCAATGAGATGAAAATAATTTTTGGTGAATAGTAACTTTTTACTTTTATTTACCACGGTTAAAAGTAAATAGGGTAATTAAGGGTAAGAATGATATTAATATTACCCTAAAACTTGTCCTAATTCTATTGGATAAGTTTAATTCGACCAAAAACAACCTTATGAATAAAATATGACCATTTAGGCCCACTTGGATTAGATTAGGACATTTATTATTATTTAATTCAAAGAAGAGTTAAAAGAGTTAAAATCAATGTTTATATACTAAAACATTTTTAATATAGGGTTATACATAAGATAAATTAGACTATAAATATTCCTTAGAAAGATAAAAAGATTTCCCACATAATGGTATTTTATTTGTAATTTTTAGACATCAAATAAGTTAATTTATTTATGACACAAAGATGATGCAGTATTAATCTTATTAATGAAATATTGACATAATTGATGTTATAAACACCAAACTAAATATAATTTGAGACTTTTTCTGAATTCCACTAATTTTCTAGGTTACTATGATATATTAGTGTTGCTTTAATCAACTTGGTTCGAACATATAATTCTGTTATGACTTTCACAAAAATCATATATCAAATAGTGTCAAAATTGACACAAAATAGTTTTTAAATCAAATATTATATTATTAATTGTTATTTTATTCATAAAAATCTATGGTTCGGCCAAATGACTTAGATAAGGATATATATATTAATAATAAACAATTTGGGGTTCTTTTGGAATGTTATAGTAAGTGTATTAACCATATAGTGAAAGAAAACAAAAAGACACGGTAAAAGATAAATTATTTAACTCAGAGTTAAATCTAATTGATAAGGTTAAAATAATACCCTAAACTTGTCTAAATCCTATTGGTTGATAGGATTTCAACCCTTCCCCACTTTATCTTCGAAATAAGACCCTTTGGAACCATTATAAACCGATTTTGACTTTAATATAACATAATATTTTGAGATATTCCTAAGGTGCCCCTCTCCTCCCTTATAAAAGGACACCTCCTCTCCCTCCTCCTCACACCAATTTGAGCACTCAAGCTCGGCCAACCCCTGCCATTTTCTCATCTCCACTTCCCTAGAATAATACTAGAGGTCCTGGTCTTCTCCAAAGACCAATCTGAGTTCCTTAAGTGGAGGATTCAAAGAGGCGTTCCAAAGAAGAGGTAATATCCATTACCGATCTTTTCAATTTCTTTCTTCTTCAACTTCTTCTTCTTTAGTTGTTTCATGATAAAGTAATAACATTAGTATTACTTAAATAATTATATGTTATTATAAATATGAAACAACCCTAATTCACCTTCTATCCATCCTACGGAAAAATGAAATCACCGCGCGTGCGTACATACGGAATACCGTCTCCACGATGTGGTGTAATCTATTTTCCACCACCACCTTACATGGATGGGTATAATGGTGTAAAGAATAACTATAAATAGTTATTAAAACATCATATTGATTCTGATATATTGTATAATCCACTCCAATTCAATTCAATATTTATAGAAATGATATCATCGCTCGTGCGTACGTACGGATTACTGTCTCCACGACGCGATGAGATTCATTCTCCATGTTAACCATTTAAGAATGATTATAATGTATATATAAGAAATAATAATGAAATATATGACATTATAAAGATACTGGATTTATGTATATATATACATATGTATGTCATCTACTTA